>JAYRCH010000068.1:1349318-2698637 GCA_037179445.1 Phengaris alcon alcon | reverse complement strand
AATGATTGAACGACATTGACCAATGACGCTTAAGCCGTGGTCACAATAACCAATTATATTAAGCCATTTTGACACTTGTTCGCGTGATTTATTGACATTTACTGTCTTCTTAACGCGAATATACTATAGTTATAATGACTATTTCCGTCTCACTCATCTCTTCTCTGACGCAGGCGAGCCAGCGCCTGGTGCTCGCAGTACTTGACGTACACAAATACATTAGCTGCTAAATTGTCTGTCCCTTTCCCTCTCGTAATACACTATTTCCGTCTTACTCAACTCTTGAGCGCGGCGGCGAAGGCGCAGGCGAGCCAGCGCTCATATCATGAGCGCCTGGTGCTCGCAGTACTCGACGTACACAAAAACCAAGCTGCTAAATTGTCTGTCCTTCTCCCTCTCGTAATACACTATTTCCGTCTCACTCACCTCTTGAGCGCGGCGGCGAAGGCGGGTCTCTGACGCAGGCGAGCCAGCGCTCGTATCATGAGCGCCTGGTGCTCGCAGTACTTGACGTACACGCGGAATCGCGCGGCGGCGTGCGCGCGCACTATGTCGCAGATGCCGTGTAGTAATATGTTCTCCTGCCAGCACTTCTCCAAGTCCGCCATAAGGATTTGGGAGCATTTCCTCACTGAAATTATAAATGTAATATTGATGTAAACAACGTACATCAATACATTCATGGTCACAACTAACTGATCTACTATTATTTTAGACTTTTGTTTGGTGTTCACACTTTTCTTACTTCGTAATGTAAATTATATACCGTGTATGCATATGCAAAGGCTGGTTCTCCTTCATGGGGAAGCCCTAGCCTGTATAATAGGTAGGGATTTGGATTAGGGTCGTCTAAAGGTCCACCAGTCACCACTGCAGCACTATATTATACAGCACAGTTTTAAGTAATCGAGAGACTGAAATAAATAAAATCTACAATACGGTACGTCATATTATATAAACTTCATTTGTCCCATTCTCAATCATCATTTATTGAATGATACCTGGCAGTATGGTGGAGAACAGTAAATCCCAGTCGTGGCGCGGCAGCACGTGCGGGTCGCGGAAGGCGGGGTGCGACACGAAGTGCGTCTCCAGCACGCTCAGCGAGTTGAGGTACGACGCCTCCGACGTGAGCAGCTCGAACTTCGCCTCCTGGAGTCGCTTCTGCGCGGGCGCCAGGGAACCTGAAAAAAAAAGAATATGTCAGTAAGTTCTAAAGTAATTTCGTGATTATTTTGGAGTTTTAGTAGCGCGCGTTGCGTCATCTGCTTATTTAATACGTTATGAATCGTGAACGTACGCATTATGGGGAGAAACGCCGCCATTTTGAGGTCGTTTTATTGTGGTATTTCAATGACTTGAGAGACTTCAGACGATTGTCCGAAGTTACATACGTACAGAAACTGTTCGTTAAATGTTTATTTTCCATGTGTACTCACTGAGGACAGCGGAGTTGAGGACCTCAGGCACCTCGCACCAGAGCGTGCGCGCGGGCCCGCGCGGCGCTACTAGCGCCATAGCGGACGGGCGCGGCGCAGGGCCGGCGGGCGCAGGCGTCTCGCTCGAGTATGCGTCTGAATCCGAGTCGCCTGTGTCGCGACACACCGACTGCAAAAAAACATTATCAGCATCATATTATATTTTTATGGCGTAACTACAGCAGAAGCAAATAGACTGCTGATGATATACTTAGCAGCACTTTTTATAATATAGTAGTGGATAATATAGTATAACCAAAAGACTGTTAAGATTAATATAAAGTTTCTCTCTTTTTTTCTTTCAAGTTTCTCTCGAAGTTAAGTGTTAAGTGATATACTTAATATCTCATAACTAAGGTTACTGCTTAGCATGAGGCTTAGCAGTAAATCAAAACAAAAGATATGGTTAAAAATACTCGGACATATTTTCGGACGGTTCTTACATGAATTTACTCAGGATTTTTACAAAAACATTCTAATTGGAGCACCACTTAGCATTAATTAGAAGGCGAAGATAAAAGTTTGCAAAAACACCAGAACAAAACACTATCTACCGCTAAACATAACGATAATTAAAATCGCTTCCTAGTCGATCTCATTACACAAGATACGCACTGTGAACAATTATTATCGACTAACGAGTAGGAAAGAGCTATATTCTCTGTCATTAGAAAGATATAAGGAAACACATTAGGTGGCATTGAAGATTGCATCTATGCATTCGACAGTCAATGCAAAAAATATGAAAATATCATTTATGTCTTCCAATGCTATTAAATTTATCTGGGGAAAAACCAAATTGTATACGATTTAAGTTTTATTGTATTAATTTAAATCCAAAAGTCACTTACTTTATAAATGATGCTAATTTCAATGTAAGTACAAAATGCATTATTCCTTTGCCTTTTGTTATTGTAAACGATTGTATACAAAACAAATGCGTCCTTGACAATATCGTCAGATATGCGTCATCCATAACAAGGGCTATAGCTACATATCGCCTAGTGAGTAGTATTTTAAGGTTTAGGTGTGTAATCCTATGGGATAAACTATAAATACGTACATACTTTGTACGTATAAAGTTCGTGGAACAGTGGCGTACTCACCTCAACTTTAGCCGCGTTGTAGAACTGGTAGAGGGGCTCGTGCGTGAACAGCGAGTGGGGCAGCGGCGACGCGGGGTGCGAGCCTGACGACGCCCCCGACGAGGACGATATGTTGCCCGCCTGGTATGAACCTGCCTCTGCGTACCTGAACAGTTAATACAAAAAAAAATTCATCATCATTATCAATTAAAAAATTAAGTAGGTATGCGATGGAATCAGTACTCTCGGAATAAAAAAATGTTCAATTCGTAGTATGGCTTTAGTCGCAAGTAAAGCGGTCACATTCGCACACGCATGATATCGTGCGCGTGCGAGTGCGATAGATGATACTGAGACTAGAGTCATACTCCGAATTGAACATTTTTAATTACAAGAATTACCTTCTGGTCTTTGAGTAGAGCCAGTTATAGAGCTGTCATTCTTCAGTCTACACTTCTACTAACCTACTTCCACCTACAAAGGATTCCAAAAGGCCGACTTCTTAGTAGTTTTGAGGGAAGCAAGAACGAAAGAATCTCTGTAACTCTAATAAGTACCAACTTATATTCGAAGATATGGAACCGGTACAAGTTCTTAAGCCTCTTCCCGTAGAGCACAGGGGCCGTATTATGATATTTTATAAAACCAGCTTGTTTCCAGGCAATTCAATATACGCCCTAGTTCTTTTTCGTATTACAACAACATTTCATTCTGACTGGATTCATCCTGGTTTGGTTGTCGCTGACTGGTTTAGACGAGCATGAAGGTGACGGTCGGAAACGTCAAATTCCACGTAATTACAGTACGTTTTTTTTTATGGCATGCCCTTAGTAGGTACAGAGTTAATTACGAACGGAAAACTTGTACTGTAAGATTGACTTGTACTATATAAAAAAATGCGATATTTGGATGATGCAATAATGCGATATGGGGCGATATTTGGAACGGCATTTTAAAAGTAATATATTTTTAACTATTAATAGAATATGTACAGTTATAATAATAGTTATAAAAAGAAAATTTTAAAGGCTACCCAAAAGAGAATGGTCTATGTTAATAAAATAGCTGTCGTTTTTGCCAATTTAACTACTTTATAGCTAGACTCTGGCCATCGAATGATGAATCTTAAAAATGGCGGCAAATTTAAAGAATCCGGTGTGGTAACACTAATCTGACCGGACTGTAGATTATTTGAAAAGTGCAAATTCTTTTATAAATTACTAGCTGTTGCTGGGCTCCGCCCGCGTAAATATAGTATCCCTCGGGAACACCTACTGTACTTTTTCATGATAAAAAATAGCCTATGTTAATCCAGAGCCTAAACTACTACCATACCAAATTTCATCGAAATTAGTTCAGTAGTTTTTGCGTGAAAGAGTAACAAACATCCATCCATCCATACATCCATCCATCCATACATCCATCCTCACAAACTTTCACATTTATAATATTAGTAGGATGATCTTAATAATTATTGTTGATTGAAATTATTAGGAATGGTGAATTGCTTGGTGATTTTGGCGCTTCTCGTGTGAAGCATTATTTCTAGAAATTCAAATATTTCTAACTCGTCAGTCGTCACACATGTTTATTTTCTATGAACCTATGAATAAAACCTACGTTTTAAAAATAAATCAATATTCGCAATTATTTTAGCCATATTTTACGTTACTAAAATACACATAAAATATTAAAAGAGAACGCAAAACAAGTCAATAAAAGCTAATGAATTGTGGCGTAAACCGAATGGATTTGTAAAGACAGTTTTGACGTATAAACAAGCCAGCTAATGTCAAATGTTTTGTCATAATACGAAAATACCTCGCAAGTTTCAATGCAGAAGTATGTCAAGTGTCACATGACTGCTGACTGGCTGGCAATAAGTGATCGTAATACGAAAATGCAAGCCAGTTTTTTTCATGGCGTAAACTGACTGGAATTAAGAGCTTGTAATACGCCCCCAGGAGCCTATAGAATATAATATAATATTTTATTTGTACAAGAAAACATACATATTTTTACAAAAGAAAGAGCAATAATAAAGGGTTTTCAAGCACAAGCCGACTCAGCTCAGCATGTGCGGATTGCGATAAATCAGCGCTGATCTTCCGCTGGGCCGACGGTGACGTCACGCACGTCAACTAATCACAAACAAAAGTGGAACACACAATATGGAACACAGCAAAACAATTAACCAAACCTAAAACATGTTTATTAAAAAAATACAGTGTTGACATAATATTAAAACATTGAAAAAAAAAAAAAAAAATATATATATATATAACAATAAAGACAGAAATTCTATTTAAAACAAATCATAGACCTAAGCCTATAAAATGTTGACTAACGATTCTCGTCAGCTATGGACCATGCGCCATTGGTGTTAGCTCTTAATACCAAGGACACTTACCTACTTACAAATAAAATGTTGAGTATTAATTCTTTGTTTAGTTCGATGGAGGCCGGAGTTCAGTATGTGGAGTGCGAGTTTTTGTCACTACTTACTCGCCGTGAAGAAGTTAAGTAACTACAATTTGTATGGCATGGAATTTGTTACCATTGAGGCGTTGTTTCGATGCCATTTTTGAAATTGTAGATAACTTTTTCACGGCGAGCAGTAACAAAAAGTCACACTCAACACACATATCATATTTTAACAAGAAAGGTTTATCACACGAGAACTGTGGGAACATAACCGCCATTATATACAAAACTAAATGCTGGTAAACTTTAAGATAAGGAAATACATGAGTAAAGTAATTGTTTGCTGCTATGTACCTACGAGTATAACTTTTATACTGCAATTTTGTTTTAACATGGCTTGAAAATGTTATAATTGAAGTGTTGACTCGACTTTGTCCGCGTAGAACTAAAACCTTTCTTGTAGTTGTACGTAGTATATTATTATCTCTGTGCTTGTAGGGTACCACAAGAACCGTACATTTTCCAGATTTCTCACCAAAAAATAGGACATGGTCCGAATTTGCAATTTTTCGTGTACCTAGGTAGTAGCACGTTTTGGGTGTTAAATTTTTTTTAAACTCTACCTACTCAATTTCTATTACTTATTTCTTTATCTTTCTCAAAATTTTCCCTAATTTAAAAATATTAACCAATATTTTTTTACTAAATACAGATAAAGCGATATATGTAGTAAGTATTAAATTCTATTATATTGACCTAAATATTTTTTCTATCACTATACACTATACTGGCTTTTGCCTGCCCCCGCGTAAATACAGTATCCCACGGGAACACTGTACTTTTTCGGCATATAACAGTCTACAGCCTGTTTTAACCTAGAGCCTAAACTACTACCATACCAACATCATGACAATCCGTTCAGGACTTTTTGCGCGAAAGAGTCACAAACATCCAAGTATCCATCCATCTTCACAAACTTTCAAATTTATAATATATATATATATATATATATATATATATATATATATTATATAGTACCTAGTAGGTTTAACATTCCACAATATCCTTCTATTCCTTCAGACAATGCCCTTACGTTGACCTTTTTTTTTCTATAACATCCTTCTTTTCTTCAGACAATATCCTTATTATATTAGTTCCTTAAGTGAGTCTTGATCCGCATTACAGACTGTATCAATGAGTCTCACAATTTCCCCAACCTGTCGGTTGAGTCATGTCTAACTAGAAATTATGAATCCTCGGGAGTCGGGATGCACTTTCTTAATGAGGATAATATTTTATAGAACCATAGGTATACCAAAAGATGTTTTATTTACTTTAATTAAAACCTAAAATAAATTAATAAAACTTATACGTAGAATTTATGCTTATGATCATGATATAGTAATTATCATGATAGTAGATTTTGGTAGTCAACTTATTCAACGGTTCCGCAATTGTTGTTCAATAGACAGAAGACCTCATAAAGTTTTATTAACTCCTAGGTGTTACGTATAGTCACGAATAAACTTTATGATATAAGTAAATTTAGTCCTTTATTCCTGTGGATCGAGAACAGAGGCGAAATATGGAGCTCGTATGCCAGATTGATTTCTTAAGCACTTGAATTTAACCGTCTTCAAGAAAATATATTCACATATATTTCAGAATAGGATAGAATTCTTAATTAAACAATAAAAAAATAAACGAATACTTTGGTAATCTGGTATATTAAAATACCTTTTTAATTTAACATTGTATTTGCGTGTAAAAACAAAACTTACAGAGTCAACAGCGGTTAATACCGAAAAATGTCACAGAGAACAATCACAAAAAATCCTAATGTGTCACTAGCACTATATAAGTTTAAAGTTCGGTGTGGTCACCAGCACTTATTAAGGGACTACCCCAATGGGAACCGACCAATAATCTCTATGCAGTCACTACTAGGTAGGTATGTACTCACTACACACTGGCACGAGCACTTTTAAAAAACAAGGGGTACTAAGTGCCAAAGAAAAGAACCTCGTGCCTTCACATAATATGAGTACAAACGCGCGAACTGGGAACCGGCTGTCGAGCATCTTAACGTATATGAAATACCAACCTAAATACGTTAAATTATCGTGTGGTGCATGCGACAAGCGCGCGCGAGTTTAAACGTCTACTATACAATTAAAACATAAGCATAAGCTAGTTTCTACAAAGGAATAATATAATGATCAAATTGAAACTAAATCAACTTATTAAATTGAACAGAATTGTTTATTAGAGCAGTTCTTAGAGATGTCAGCAATAGCCATCAAGGCTTTGTTTTAATGAATATTAAGACCTTGGTTGTTGCTTAGAACGGAGATAAAAAAATACCTTGAAAATGTCTATTAAAAGTAGAGCGATCATGGAGTATAGAGATAATCGGTCGTAAATTAAAAATCGTCAAACCTACTACGTTCTTTGAATGTGTCCTTTACCTTATTTGTTACATTAATTAACTTACCAGGATTAGCGCATTAAATTTACATTTTGATACCTACAGCTAATGCTGTTCATATTATGATTGACGGCATCTTAAGAATTCAATCTTAAGGCGCTTAATCGCTCTCGTATGTAAATTAGGGCATGGAGTAACGGTGATACAGGGAACAGGCTTGTGAGTCATCTCAACGTCATGCGGCGAATACCGCCAATTGCAAGATATACAAATTCGGTATAATTCAAGTATTGATACAAATTCGATATCGGCTGTGTTGTAAACATTATTTGAAGGTATCAAATGCATAAATTTGTGATAACCAACTCGCCGAAGGAAATAAAATTCGGCTCATTAATAATATCTATGGACGCTTCACACCACGTCAATCTGGTCCCGTGGTAAGTTCTCGAAGAACTTGTGTTACGGGTACCAGACAACGGAAATATATTTAATACTTTTTATATTATACATATATTTAAGATTATTATTATATTATACACATATTTAATACACATCCATGACCCAGGAACACAGAAAAACTTTTAGTTATTTCGGCGGGATTCGAACCCGCGACCCCCGGCTCGAGCACCAACATGCTCAACCACTGAGCCACAGAGGTCATCACTCATTAGGTACACTAGTCTGTAGTAGCGCCCGCGCCTTTATTTCGGGAGCTTGAAACCGATGGTAAACTTTTGACTTTTACCTCCATACTAATAAAAATATTTATACAGTGTATAATAATATCAAGCGACTTTTCCGACGTTTCAGACGAGGACCAAACATTGTATAGCTTATACACTGTATAAATATTTTTATTAGTAAGGGGGTAAAAATGTATCAATGTTTTATTTTGGAAAAAATATATATGTATACAGGCTGAACCACGGCTAAGCAGCTGCCGTTAAATTATAATTCGGCAGCTAAATATAATTTATAGGAAATATTATAAGGGCTAAGTAGGCTTAACAAGTTGGAGTAATGAAGCAACGAAACCTTATAATGTATGGCCGTGGGCGCTTCTCATTATGTAGTTATGGTAGAGTCAGAGTTCATGGCATTAATATGAAATTCACCATACATTGGGATTTTGTAAGTTACGCACGGCAGATATTGGCGATGACCATAGATAGTAATATCTATGGACACTTCCACACCACGTCAATCTGATCCTGTACTAAGTATCCGAGGAACTTGTATTATTAGTACCAGACAACGGAATACTTTTACTATACACATATTTAAGATATTTATTATACCATACATATATTTCATACACATCCAAGACCCAGGAACAACTTTTTGTCCCTTCGGCGGGATTACAACCCGCGACCTCCGGCTTAAGCGCCGACGCGATGAGCCACAGAGGTCGTCAGGGACAAGATTTATTATCAGATATACTATGTATTCCGTATTTAGTACACACTACTCGAGCTATTAGGGATATTTAAAATGGAGAGAAAATCTTTACAATTTTGTGTGTGAATAAGGCACTTTAACTTATTATATAACATTTTGCAAAATCTGTTACGGAAACTCTATAATGGCCAACGAGCAGGTAGAAAGTACCTACCACTGCCCGTGGACACCTGCAGGCTGCAACTCTAGAGGAACAGATTACTTTTATTATTAACTATTAGCCAACAAAATGCGATAAGTCCACTTAATCGTACCAATCTTTAGAATACGGTTAGGAGGTCAAGTGACAACCCTGACCGACAAAAATCTTCCTTATTTGTACCGCTCAGAATATACATTTTAAATTTACAAATATTTAAACGAGGATAAATGAAGGAGATTCTACCCTTGGAACTTGATTATAGATCCTAGTTTTTTCTGGCCAACTCCTTTTACTTCTCTAATCAATAGTTACTCAGATACAATTGATATTAACCTCTCTACTAATGAAATATTTATACAACTGATTAGTTATTCAATATTGCAGTCTTTGTCTGATAAGTGAATTTTCTAACGTGTTAGACAAAGACAACAAGATTGAATATCTCAAGATTAAATATTTTTATTAGTGAGGTGGTAGTTATTTAAATATAACAAAAGGTAAATAACGGCCAAATACTATAATATAATAAACAATATTAATAAGTGACCGAAGGCAAGGTTTATAAGGCCGAATAAGTAACGCTCAAGTCACATGCTGTCCTTGTCATTTCGGCTGGCAGAGACAGCGACAGCCTGTGAATAGGAGGGAGTTTAATTTTGATTAGCGTTTCAGTATTCGGCCGTTAGTCTACAGTCTAAATTGATTTGAAGTTGAATAGAGCAGACGGAGGGTAATGCTTGTATTTAAACACAAACATATAACATGACTAATACTCAAGTACCCATTTATCTATTGTATTGTAACTAGTTTGTAAGCAATACGGGTTTTACTTGATATTGCCTATATAGTGATTCAAATCTTATATGCATGGATGGGATTATATTATGACACACTTTGTTTTACAAAATATGCTATAATGTGATGTTCAATTTAGAGTTCGTTTAGCTAATTATAACATACAAAATTTATGCCATTGGCTGCAGCTTTGTATAATCTATTTTATAATCTCACACGTCGTTTATTTTCTAACTTCTTCACATCTCTTTTTTTATTTTTCAAGTTAGTAGAGATATCAAAATCAAAATCAAAAAATTTTTATTCAAAATTGGTATTTTTAAATGCTCTTTTTGAACGTCGATACTACGTGATGCCTACCACCGGTTCGAGAACTAACCCAGCGAGAAGAGCCGGCAAGAAACTCGTCTGGGGCCATCTTTTACCAAAAAGATGGAAAATTATTCTTTTAAAATCAAAATTATTACAATGTTTACTTATGTCTATGTAACAAATAATAAGATAAGATAAGGAGCCACCTTATTCCCAAGGTGTGCCGTCTTGAATAAAGTCATTAATTTTATAATACGCTTTGGCACACAAACGTTCTTTAACTACTTTTTTAAACTTATTAATGGGAAAGTTTTGAACCTTTTCTGGGATTATATTGTATAAGCGTATACATTGGCCTTTAAAGGATTTACTAACTTTGCTTAGTCTGAACACTGGCATATCTAACTTGTTCTTATTTCTAGTGTTTACACAATGATTATCACATTTCTTTTTGAAGTTGTTTAGATTCTTTCTTACATATAACACATTTTCCAAAATGTATTGAGATGCGACGGTCAGAACTTTTATTTCTTTAAACTTTTCCCTTAGAGATTCAAAAGTCGACATCTTATAAATAGAACGTATAGCACGTTTCTGCAGCACAAATATTGTATTAATGTCCGCAGCGTTTCCCCACAAGAGGATGCCGTACGACATTATGCTATGAAAATAGCTAAATGTCGGTAATTTCTCTAATTTTTTTAACAGCGTATGCTGCAGAAATAGAAATAAGAGTTTGGTCTATCAGTTTATTGATTAAGATTAAAAATAAGAGTCTATACTCTGATTTTTAGGGTTCCGCAGTACAAGGAACTCTTAAAGTTTCACTCCGTCTGTCCGTTCGTCTGTATGTCCACCCTCCTAACTCCAGTAATACAGAAGATAAATGAAATTTGAACAGTTATAGCGTGCGTATAGATTTGGTATCATATAACAATTATCATATTTGGAAATTGGGTTTGATTTTTTTTTGCTATAGCCCATCGTGCGGGATATCGTTTAATAGGTCTTTTTAAATAAAGGTGAGAATTTTATACATGATTTTTTCATAAACTGGTTAAATTTACGAGTAATCGGCCTCCAAAGTGGTTTATTAAAGTATTTTGAAAAACCTATTGAGCGTTGATAGTTACGGAACCCTCATTCGACTGCTCTTGGTTAGATTATGAATATTTATTTTATAATAAAGATCATAATCATAAATAGAATGCCACTAATAACGAACAAGATAGTTTAGTTACTAACTCACCAGGAAGCGGTAGCGGACAGCACGGGCGCGGGCGCGGGGGCGGGCGCGCTATCGGCGCCGCACTCGGCGTACCACGACGTGCGCGTGCGCGCTTTGTCCTTGCGCGTCAACGTCGGCAGGAGGCGCTTCAGTTCTGTATAGTAAATTGTGGTTATTACATAATAATGGTTATACTAGTGAATAATTAATTATAATGTGTGCTACATTCAACGACACAGTGGTAGATTAAAAAAGTATGTCTTCGTATTTCAGTGTAATGGTAAAGTTGGGCAAAATATGTTTTTATTCTCATTTTTTTAAACATTGTTAGAATAACATTTAATTGTTTTAAACAAACTGTACAATGTTTGATGACTAAGTTGGTATGTTACAATTTTTGCTATGTATTTTTGATTGTGCAATGCATTAAAAATGGCAATTTATAAATTGGTTTGTTTACATGTATAAAAGAAATAATATTAATACAATAAAATATGTAGTTTTATTTTAAGAGTTACAAGAAACAATGAACAATTCTTACGTTTAAGACGTAATAGCAAGATAGAGAAACCATAATATATTCAATGACACAACACAACATGCATTGCATGCAAATATTTACATAAGTACATGCACGAATACTCACTGCCCATTAAACTGAACTAAATTGCACAGAACATAATAAAGTTTAACTAAACGTAGTTTCGCGAACGAGTATTGAAGCATGACTGAACTAAGAGTCTACCTACGTGTGTTGCTAAGGTCATACGTAATGGCTATGCGCCGAGGCGTTATAAAAAATATAATTGCTCATCCGACAAAGGACAATACAACTTTGTAATTTGTATGGTTTTTAATAAAGGTACACTGTATTTTATGATTGATTTTGCAACTTTTTAGTGGTTTAAGTCAACCAAGGTCTCTAATCTCTTTCCATTATTAAAATGGGTAGGTATATTTGTAAACATATACGAAACTGTTTAAGTATATACCAAAGACATAAAATATGAAACCTTTTATAATAAGGGCAGTAAAATTATATAAGAGATTTAAATGGTGATTCAAATTTCTATGTGCGTATAACATAAAGATTGAAAAACATTGAGAATAATATGCATGAAAAATAAATACCGCCACCGAAAGAGAGAGATACATAAATGCAAGAAACAAAGACAGTGCAAACACTGATGATCACGATGCTGTGAGAACCCAAACCATTTATTTCGCTAGCTGCTTACTAACTCATTCAGTATCAGCATTTGCGTACTTAATTTGAAAATATATACATGGAATATTATTGTTGCACACAGGTAGATGGTACTGCATTATTTTGATTGAAGAAAAAGTACAGGCAGGAAACTTTGTACACAGGTAGGGTATATATAATTGTTTTTAATTAAGCTAATTAAATTTTTTTTTGCATCAAAGTTGCTTATGATCTAAAATACGAGCAAATATGAAAATTAAAAACAAGACTATTCTCTGTATATAAATCATAATAGCTGACTGAATAAGTTAGTAACGGCGCCGCAAATCTGACCTCTGTTAGCGCTGTCTTCGTTGTATTCAAAATCAAAATACGTTCACCCTAAAATATAGACGTCAACTGAAACTAACTGTTAATAATTTAGAAGATCCGTTGAAATTATCAGCTAGACTTGCCTTATTACTTTTAGCGAAGCACAACCGGTTTCTTTACTAGCTTCCTTAACTAAAATAATACCTTTATATATGTATAGCCACTAACAAAAGTTGCCAGACATTATGATTAATATGATTAATCCTTGGACACTAAATTATGTTACACTTTTACTAAACTAACCGTTACTATATAATATTTACAATAACTTAAACTGTAATGAATTTAAGTCTTAAAAATTTCCTCCCTTTGTCTTGTTACTGTATAGATGGTGATTCTTGTTACATACCTCCATGTGAATTGTCAAGTGTATAATATTATTCAGTCGCTGGTACTTTAAGATCAGTATTATGATGTTGCACGGCTATTGCATCATTTATTGCATACCGCGCCTATCCTACATCTTGGTTAGTCATGTTATGTTAAGAGTTTATGTCGCGATTTCACCAAACTTCTTAAAACGCGCCTAACGCTAAATCCGGATTCTTTCTCCCTCACTCATTCAATGTTAGAACGGGACAGGCAGATCGTAATCCATAGTTGAGCCCTAAACGTCGGTTTAACGCGTTGGTGAAATTGGGGCTTACCGCTTAAGGAAGATAAAAGTGTACACATCTGTCATGTGTATTGCGATTGTCTATGAGCGGTAGTAATCTCTTACCATCATGCTCATTTCACATTCCTTTAGTGTCACTTCTGTCGCCTCTTGTGTTGCGAATGACCATGGGCTGAGAGAATCTGTTATTAACAAGAATGCTACGACTATGAGGGTTAGTTCAGTTAACGTCAGGGCTACCTTCGTTGACAGCGCTAAGGTCGTGCGGCGGCGGAGGGGGCGGCGGCGGCGCGGTGGGCCGCTCGAGGGTTAAGCAGGGGGCCGACTCGGCCCAGGCGCGCCGCGACGTACCGTTCCGCTTGTCGCCCGCGGCCGGAGCGTTGTCGCTGCTGAACATAAGAGTGTGGTTAGAAAAGCAAATAAAAAGGATGTATGTAGGTCGTACGCGATAGAAGTAAAATATTAGTTCTATGTGCTTCTAATAGATGGCGCTGGACGATAGTCACATCGCACTATCATTTTTCGTACTGTTTTCATTATTATTATTATTTTTTTTAATAACAAAAAAATATTGTCATTATTTGTAACATGAGCATCCGTCATAGGCCCAATGGTCAAAGGGACATATAGACGATGATTATGAGTTAGCATACTGAATACATACATTCTAGACCATGAGTTCCCAACTAACGGGGCGCGCCTCCTAAGGACGGCGTAGATGTCAAGGGGGCGGAATACACATCAAACGTATCAATCAAAGGTATTTTTTTATCACAAATATTAATCGACGCTTCGTCAGTCGCTATTAGTCAAGTTCCGACAAGTCACAACTCATTTTATATGGAAGTGAATTCTTACTTAAAGTCGATTAATATCGATAAAAGTGCGTTTTTTTGGCAATTAAAATATTATGCAAGTATAATTTATACTCTAAGGGAAGCTACATAACAAAAAAGGTTGGGAAACCTTGTTCTAGCCATTTAAAGTATCCAGTGGGCCACAATTCGACATGTGAGTCCGTCGTGCTGCTATTACGTAACTCACGCGGTTGTTCAACTGTTTTCTCCCGCGGCGAAGTACTGGTGCAGTGTTGCATGACCACGGTCCACGCCACACGTAAGACTTGCGATACTCACGAGACATTTTTCATATTATTATTTCTACTTTTAAGCTAGAAATATAATATATACAATACAAGAACACCAATTTTTAGGAAACCTATCCTAACCTGCCTATCAAAACATTTCATATAAGTAAGCAGCAGTTTTACAACATCCTATCCTACATAGGACTTCAATCTTACTACTAAATTATAAATGTGAAAGTTTGTGAGTATGGATGTATGGATCGATGTATTGATGGTCGGAGGGATGGATGTTTGTTACTCTTTTACGCAAACTACTGAACAGATTTTAATGAAATTTGGTATAGTAGTAGTTTAGGCTTTGGAGTCTAGATTAAAACATAGGATAATTTTGATCCCGAAAAAGTACAGTGTTCCATTGTGATACTTTATTTACGCGAGCGGAGCCGTGAGCACAAGCTAGTACATAATATTTCAGAACGTACCAATTGCTGAATCCCGAGTCCCCGTCCATTGAGTCGGTCAAATAGAACGTAGAATTGGTAATCTTGAGAGCTGCTGGCACGTCATTGATGTCCACGCTCATGGACGTCGCTCTTCTGAACCGGGATTTAAAGGAGAAATAAGCTTTCCTGGACAGAGTTCCATTAACTTTGGCATCGCTGGGCGGCGTCGAAGGTTTATCTGGCAACTTTTCTGGAAGTGGAGGCGGTACGTCACCACTACTATGCCTTTTGTCTGTCCTTCGCGGGTCAATTTTGAATTCATTTTTTGCCACGGCATTTTCGTCTTTAATTAATACTGGTTTTGTGTCGTTGAAGACAATATTGCTGTACGCGGTGTTTGTTTCTGGCTTTACGTAGTTGGCGTAAATTGGCGATTTTACTTTGTGATATTTCGGCGTGTCGTAAGTCCCGTTTTGATTGTTCAAAACTTTTGCAAACGGCTTTCCATCCAGAGCAACTGCAAATAAAAAAAATAGATTAGTAAATAAGTTGAATTTGACACAAATTTTAGACGACCACACAATGATCCGATATGGTCTAGTGGCTAGGATACCTGGCTCTCACCCAGGAGGCTCGGGTTCGATTCCCGGTATCGGAAAGCTCTTTTTGCGACGGTTTTTTTTACATTTTTATAATTATCCTCAGCTATTAATTTCGTAACTGTTAAAGGTTGTCAGAGTACATAATTATAGAGGTTGTGTTGAATTTAATTATTTACATTTAATTTACACTGTAAAAGTTTAAATTTATAGTAAGTTAAATATTCAATGCAAAATCTGATCTTAGAAATGATAACTACTGCACTGGCTATGGAATCATATGGGAACAATCATCCTATGATGATACATAGTAGTATAGTTGTTTATTCAACAAGCATAGAAAAACATTTTTTTTTCAGAATAAAATATGTGTGGTGAAGAAAACCTACATCTTTATTATCGTTAAAATTTAAATGCATAACATCATCCAGGCCATCTGTGGCGAGGGCATCGCTTTCCATCAGGCGATCTGTCCGCTCGTTTGCCCCTATATACCTGAATATCTCTTGGTGATGTTCCGCTTGATTTCTCTCATCTTCCTGTGGGCCGCGCTGGCTATCTTCGTCAGGGTATACTGGCCACCGTGCGGGGGGTTCGGTAAACGGGACGCGGGTAGCGTGGGCGGCGGGGGTTCGTCGTTCTAGAATGTAAAAAGGATAAAACTTTAATATGGAATTGGTATGAGAGTTTACTACGAATGTAAAGAAGTTGCAAACTGTAGTCATATAGACTGTCAAGGAAAATGTGATAGTGATAAAGATTAAAAAGATAATAAATATATAATAATTGTTATTGCGCAATTATTGGATAAAAAACATATAATATTAAATACTACAGTTTTACGAGATTTGTTCGAACGAAGGAATATGATATTTAGCACAGTTAAAGTTTAGAAGAGGAAGGTGTGCAGAAGGTTAATATTTTTGTAAATAATGCTTGGAAATATATAAAATTAATAAAAATAACACACACTACCGTGCGTTTAATAGATACAACATTGTTACGCGTAATTGACGTTTGTCAATCTGTCACAACATAAACTTTAATTTACCAGCCGAAGGAACATACAAAAAACTGTATGGGCAGTGTCCTCACCCACCAATAGATTTCAAAACCATCTCAGTTAATAGCTCTTGCCACGCTGATTATTATTTATTATGGCGATATCTCACACCTCAGGAGTGTGGTTTTGACAGAAATAGGAATTTTATTTTTTATTGTTTTATATTAGCGACCCACTCCAACTTCTTATATGTATATATAAAACTTCCTCTTGAATCACTCTATCCATTGCTGAAAACTGCATTAAAATATGTTCCTTAGTTTAAACGATCTAAGCGAACAGGAAACTGAGGGAAGGGAAACTGAATAGTAATCAGCGTTGCAAGAGCATTTAACTGAAATAGGTTTGAAATCTGTTGGTGGGTGGGGGACGATTTTTTGCATGGTCCTTTCATACTGCTCCGTTCGCACAATTATTGTAAAACTGTACTCAAAAATTTTGCTTCGCGTATATTATATATGATTCCATTTCTAAAACAATATTTACCCTAGTATGGTCATCCGTGTCCGTATCACTGTCGAAGGAGTCGAAGTCGTCGGTGTACGGTATGGGAGCGGACGGCGGCGGCGGCGGCGGCTCCAGCGACTCGTACAGGTGGCCCGAGTCGCTGCTGTCACAGTCTGAAACAAGAGACGGATGATTAATGTGAGAGAGACAAAATATCAGACTGATAGTTGCGGAAAATTAGGCTGGGACTATATCGTCCGGAATCCGGTAGAACGTGATTCAGAGCTTGAAAATAGAACTCTGCGTTAATACAATAGAGCTGAAATCGAACACACAAGTGTCGAGCCAAATGTCAATGTCATGTGACAGTTCGACACTCGATACTTCTATTTTCGACTCTATTGTAATTTGAGCAGAGTTCTATATTCAGTGCACTGAATTTTCCCGGCCTCGACATATTGCGGATCATATAGTCCCAGCCTTAAGGAAGACTATCAGTAATCTCTATTGGTAGAGAATCAACCAAAAAGTATGTACAGTAAAACTATGTTGCTAATGGCCCTCGGCAATCGTCGTTTTTCTATGTAAATGACAGACGTTGTATGAAAAACGACGATTGCTTAAAGATATTGATATTGTGGTCGTACTGTAATATTTACCTTATAATAGTGGACTACGGTAGTGTGTGTAATTAATCTGAGGTAGTGTGTGTCTTTGTTATTTTAATATTTTTTTTGTATTTCAAAGCATTTTTTTTTAAATATTAGGTTTTTGCATACCTTCCTCCACATAAACTTTAATGTAACGGCTAAGTTTTTGCTTCACGTATAATAATGATGTGAATTGTGATATCTAAGTGAAATTAGGCAAAATTTGTACGCTTAGACTTTAGAGCTTTATAGCAATTTCTATGTAAAGCAATTTAAATAGCATTGCAATGTGGAAATAAGAATATACAAACATTTATTGGGCAAAAAAGAAGGAATTGTATGCAGAAATACACTTACATTAGCAACAAGAACTGCTTTTATATTGCTTTTTATAACGGATGCGGTTACATTTCCGCTTCCATGGACTATATTCATTTACGATTGTAAAAATAAATAAAACTGCTGGATTAAGAAACAAAAGAAAACCGGCCAAGTGCTAGTCGGACCCGGGCACGTAGGGTTCCGTACCATTATATTAATATTTTACATGTTTACTTAATATTTCGTTATTTCGTACGAATTTTACAAGTTAGGCCTCTATAACTCCTAAATTAATAAAGTTATATTAGCCATTATAGTTTTCCTTTAAAGTTCATCACATGAATTTTTCAGATTTTTCGAGCCAGCCGTTTAGCATTTAGAAGGGGGAGGGGGACGGATACCTAAATCAAGAATCGTCTAAGCAACCTCTCAATGTTTTTAAAAGACCTATCTAGTAATACCTACTTTACGTGTAGGGAAGTTACCCCAAAAAATATTTTTTTCATGATTTTATTTTAGCACTCCATCGTCCGTGTTAACTACACATATCCAAAAGCAAAGTTTTATCTTTCTAGAACTGACCGTTTGGACGGTAAGCCGAAGACGGACGGACGGACAGACATGATGAAAACATAAGGGTTCCGAGACGTGACCTCCGGAACCCTAAAAATGCAGCTTTATGATGTTGTTTTTTTACAAAAAGAACAAAACTCTTTCTTTTAGTTTCATTAAGAAAATACCAGTAAAGAACTTTTCCCTTAAGCTTAATTTTAACATAATCCATATTTATGTAGGCATCTAGGTACAAAACCACAATTAAAATTCTTAAGTCTACAAGACTAAAGAATTTGAATTAGGTACATAAACTTATCTGACAGCATATAAGGCCTTAAGTTCATAAGACTCAAGCAGGCAGGTAGGTGTATTTTTATGATCTCATACATTGCACATGATCTCACACAAGAGTTACAAATAATTCGAGTTCATGCATAGCCAATTGCAATGTTTTGGTCAGATAAAATTAAACTAGGGAAGTATTTAAATAAAATTGTGTTTTACTCTTAATATTTATTGTTATGTCCTTATAGACATTATTATAGTTGCAGTAACTATATGGAAATACATTGTCTAACACAGGAAGTAAATGTCAGCATATAAAGAAACTATAAGACTAATTAATGGTGTGGTTTTAGTAATGTAACTTGTTTAGAACTCGAATGTGCGAGTTTCTACAAGGTGCCGCGTTTATAATGTCAGGTTTAATCGATTTTATTAAAGACTTTAGACTTGTTAGTTGTTACAGAAGGATATACATATTATAACGAACAATAAGTATCAAATGGAGCTAGCTAGTAGCCTGCAGTCTTTTTATAGGATCCTTATATCTGATTTTTTTTAAATATAGAATGGATATGGCTAAAGCTACTTTTGACTTCGTCATAATGTACAGTTTCTCAAGGATATCTTATGACGTATAACAGCTAAATACGTCAGCCGGCGTTCTCTGTTATAGAGAAGACCGTGCAAATAATGCAATACTACTTTATTCCTCTAGTGCCTTCATTTAATCGCAGACAATCTAGAAATATAGATTTATGCGCAAGACCTAGACGTTTTAATGGGTGAAAGTGATCTGACGCAATACAATATGGCTCCCACAAGTCTAGGGCATGCAATATCGAATCTCGTAATATCGGAATCTCGGAGCGTTTGCAATATCGGAATTGAGGGAGCCAATATCGTAATATCGGAAACAGGTATTTTTTTATTTGAGTTTTTAAATGACGCTTTGAATCACGATTACTGTTAATGCAATAACTATATAGTATAATTGAATAAGCGCCAAGCCTTCATTAGGTATTGTATATAAGATAATGATGATGATTACTGTAAGTTACATAATGGCATATGCTTGCAGTTCGAAATTTCCAAACCAGTATCTTTAAAGACTGAGGAGTTCTGTTCAGTGCTTTTGGATCCAGGGTATACCTTGGTACCATATGCTTGGGCTACTTCAGAAAAAGTCGAAATCACTATATTATGTGTCCATATAAATTTTGAGGAGTTTCCTCGATTACTCATGGATCCCATCATCGGGTCACCAGTTTTGTGAAAAAGCGACCACCTTCGCAGTATATATACCCTTTACATTATACACATCCATGACCCAGGAACACAGAAAAACTTTTTGTTTCTTCAGCGGGATTCGAACCCGCGACCCCCGGCTTGAGCACCAACGCGCTGAACCACTGAGCTACAGAGGTCGTCAAATGAGGTCTACAATGAAAAATATAAGCGGTAGATTTTATGCCCAAAATATCCGTAATTTCAACTTAATAACGTCTTTGACGCTACCTACTCTAACTGCTTTTACTATAGGAAGAAAATTTGCAGTGTTTGGAGACAAATAAACAACCTCTTCGTTAATATTTAAAAAGTTATTGTATGATTTGTTTCCAGGATTCTTTAAAAATATTATTTCATATTAAATTATGTACTTTTGCATACTTCACTGCCATTTTTACCTATAACTAATGTCTATGATCTGTTTTGTAGCAAGCAAATTATTATTGTACAAGTAAATGAATATGCATAAGCGGAATTCATAAACAGAAAAGATGTTATATATTATGGAAATAATAAGCATACATTAATAATAATAATCATTAAAAACTCTATATTATTGTCATAATACTAACTAAACAATAACAAACGACAGACGAAAAAATGACAACAGCAAGTGCGTTTCTTACACGCGAAGATGGCATTTACTTTCTCCATGTCAACATTGTTACAGCTCATGTAGATTGTTGTAGCCTGTGTGGGAGGCAAGTCTGTCGATATATTATACAACTAGAGTTCGCGCGCGACTTCGACCATGTGGATCCCCATTGCACCGGGCCCCGTGGGGTATGTATTTAGAAAAATCGGTTTAAAAAACCGATTTCTACGTCACAATAACTGTCTGCGTTCTAAAATTCTACGCTATCCGTTGTTTCACTGTAAAAATTTTGGACCCGCATTTCACCCCTTTACGGGACGAATTAAAAAAACTATAAAATACGTACCCGAAAATTTGTATTTATTACCTCGGATATAAAATTCATGGAAATCGGAACGATGCAAATTTAAAGAATTTCCATGAAAACTTTCAACTCCATTTTCACCCCTTTAAGGGTGAAATTTTTCAAAATACCTTCTTAGTGCGCGTCTACATTGTAAGCGGTTACGGCTATATAGATATTATAAGATAATCAAGCAGATAATCAAGGTTGTAAGGAATCTTGATTAATAGATTGCTTCACCGCAAAACGTACTAAATGTGGTGAACCCAAAGTAAAAACTACTATTAAACAACTACATGGCATAAAATAATTGTAATAAAGTTATGATGGCACCTAATACGGAATACCTATACATTTACGGTTCCAAAATTAAATCGGATTTTGTTTTAGCACCAGAACAATTACAAGGCAGTCTTTTTAAACCTTCACCTTTGTTAGAGGATTGTTATTAAACTCTGCACGAATATAGTACAAAACTGACTTATTGCTAAGGTTAAAAGGTTCCACATGAACTTTAACTGTGCCAAATATCATTCTCCTCCGTTCGTACAGTTCCCGTGAAATTATACTTGAGTTTTTCTTCTGCACGTATTAATATTTAATATGATAAATTATACAATAAACTGGAAAAAATATATAACAAACCTACCGATGAATGCAACAAGGTCCTGCGTCTCGAATTCTCCCTTTCGCAACACAGTGCGAGCGCACATCCACCACGTACACTCGGGCACATCAATGTATTTCACGTTCTGCACGTTCTGGTACACAGTCGTTGCCACATCGTTGTTACTGAAGTGCGGTGATTTCGCACTGGTGTCGATGTACACTTTCGACGGCGATGTTACCGATACTAAAAACGGTCAAGGTGCTATTGGTATCGTTGAAACTAACCGAGTAACTGCATTATTGGATCTTAACGATGCTGTATGATTGATGATGCTGAGTGAAATTATAATGAAATTACTGTTGAATTTAATTATCTCTGTATGACATCTAAATACACTATAATAAAGACATCAACGCGTATTCAAATAGATTATTTAGATTTAATGTAAAAACTAAAAAGTATCTGCTGTTAATAATAGCTAATCCTACTACTATTATAAATGTGAAATGGATTGATGGATGGATGTTTGTAAGTCTTTCACGGAAAACCTACTGAACCGATTTTGATTAACACATATGCCACTTTTTATCTTGAAAAAAGTACAGTGTTTCTGTAGGATACAGGAAAGAAGTAACTTTAAGGCTTGGAGTAAAATGAAATTGGCGCGTGGACTCAGTCGAACTTTGCATTCGCAAAGAGAAAACAGGTCGCACGATTGGGCAATGTCACCACTGGGCACTGAGTCACTGTCACATAGTCATCGCTAGTGTTAACACACGCACGGATTTGGCCCGGAACAGACCACGGATTTGGTTGCCAACTTAGGGATTTCTCCCTAAAATTAGGGAAAAATCGTCTACGGGGGAGGATTTTTAGGGTCATTTTTAGGGTCATTTTTAGAGGTTTGTATTTTCTGTTTTTAAATTAAATAAAAGCTATTGAACTTTAACATCGACATGCGATTTGAAAACATACTTTTGGAAGTATAAAAGAATACTACACGGACAGAATTTATTTATTTAAGTTTGGGAAGAAGTATTCTTGAGAGTTGGAACACTGTACAAAAATCGGAATGCACTCTAAGTAGAAAAACAAACGAGTGTCGTGCTGTATACGATAATGGTCTCCTCCAGACCAAATCGGTACGTGTGTAAGCCAAATCGGTTCTTAGGACCAAACCAACAAGCCAATAGCACCTTGATCGCCACAACTCCTGCGCATAGTCCGAGGCCGCGGCGGACCGATTCCGCCATTCACTGGCGGCCTCTCCGGTACCATTTTTCACCATTTTTTTTCACATCACTATTTATAACACTTGCACTATTGAAATGAAATCATCAGTGTTGCGAACGGTCCGCCGGTTTGTCGAGTACTAGCGGATAACGTGATACCGGCTTCAGGGTCAACTGCTTTATTGCACTCGATTTTTCTCGACCACAGTCGTTTCGCCGCTTTAACACGACTCGAGTTTTGTTGACATTCGCCTCTTTGTTTGATATTCTGAAATTCGTAAGCTATTGTTGTTAACAGCGGACGTTGAATGTTTCACATGCTCCTAATTTTTTCGTTATGACTGAGTACAGTAATTGCGTTGCGTTACCACGTTGAGCTTTTAAGTATTTAAGTTTACGTCATTTTCTTATTGAATTGTCTCAATTGAGCTTGTGGCTGGCCGATTATGTTGATTGTTTTAAAAAAAATATATATTAATTGGATCAAAATGTTGTCTCAAAATTTTTTCCGCAACATTCAACAACGATCCGGATCATAAAATATACTAAATACACCACGTGCTGATAGAAGAAAATCAAGAACAGGGAAACATGAAACATAAAGAAACATGAAACATAAAGAAACATGAATTTTCCAAAAGACAGCATAAATATGGACCGAAAAATGCAAAAAGTATAGTAGTAAGTTGCTAGTACAGTAAAAAGTCACAGGACTTAAGAGGACGACGAGAAAACGTCGATTTTTTTTTGCTATGATTGTATAACGAAAATTACTGTTAAAATCTTTATGTTATTAGTATAAATTTTTTGTTGAAACAATGGTGTACATAAACGATGTATTTATGTTAATAAAATCAATTTTGTATTTATCCTTGTACATTTTCAACTGCTGTGGCGTCACTCGTGCATAATTTTCTGTGTAGAGCGTTTTTAATGCTCTGAAAAGATCTCACTTTTGTGACGACTGTATTCCATTGCAAAGACAATATTTCCTGGCTTATTATGTAATTTTCGAGAAACCAATAAAAAAAACTATGCATGTTCCCCATTATGCTACTGTTAAATACTACTCACGCAATTTAACAAATTGGTTGTTTACCAACACAATAGGTACAACGCTAGCTCCACAATCAGAGCATTTCGAATTGCAACACGCGGTCAATCTGTTCAGTGCCCACTGCCCAGCCTTTCCGTACTACTGTGTTGCACACTGATTTGTACTCATAGTCGTTTGCAAATAAGAATTATATAACATAGGATATGCTATGAGAATCATGCATGCAATGCAAAAAAGTTACAACAAAATCCTGATTTTTTTTCAAACAAGGGTTTAGGTCTCACTTTTATACAAATTGATCTTTAGATCAAACATACTAACAGTAATAGGATTTATCCTATTACTGTTATAAATGTGAATGTTTGCGAGGATAGATGGACGGATGTATGGATGTTTGTTAATCTTTCACGCAAAAACTACTGAACGAATTTCGATGAAATTTGATATGGTAGTAGTTTGAGCTCTGGAATAACACATAGGCTACTTTACATAGCGAAATAGTACAGTATTTCCGTGGGATACTGTATTTACGCCGGCGGAGCCGCGGGCAAAAGCTAGGGAATAAATAATAACAGCTGCCTATACCTAGTCTTGAAAGAGTAACAAACATCAATCCATCCATCCTCACAAACATTCACATTTATAATAGTAGTAGTATCAGCGATGGATGCACCATGCAAGGAAATTGCAATTACTACACCTAGATCTGATTCCGAATAAACAATCTGAATTTACAATCTACTTAATTATACAATACAACTACAACATTTATGTTCACTGTAAAGCCTATCTACAGCTGTATAGGCAGCCATATTAAATAGCCATATTTTAAGGCGATTACTGATGTAAGCAGATTCCTTTCATGGTGTATCTATTGATATGGATGCACCATGAAAGGAAACTGCATTTATTGCGCACACCTACATCACATTCTGATATCAAATTGATTTATACAACATTCACGACCGAATACTGAAATGCTAACCAATATTAAGATCCTCCTATTCACAGGCTGTCGCCGTCTCTGCTAGCCGAAATGACAAGGATAGCATGTGACTTGAGCATCAATTAATATAACTATCGTTTCAGTATTTGGCCGTTAGACCTAATAAAGAACCAGCCAGCATTTAAATATTGATTATACAGCCGTACGCATAAAAGCTATTGACTATTTGTTGGCGATATTATTTACTACCAGGATTTAAAATCATTCAAGTGGAATCATTAGTACCTCCTATGGCTTATAATATAGAGCAGAAAATAACTACATTATGAATTGATCTGGATATAGCAGTGGAGTATTGTTACATTCCTGTTCCGGCTAGCCAATGGTCAGTGGGCTGAAACCGGTTATCTGTATACATAAATACAACATAATTACAACCTTTCCTACACTCTCGCCCTAATTACTTTTCCTTATATCAATTTACCTATATTAACAAACAAATTTACCTATATTAACAAATATACAATTAGTCCAATATCTTTGGCGTATTTGGCCCCCGATTTAGTCATATCAACCATTTCGGGGACCACGACTAACTTAGCATGTTCCTTGGGCATCCATGAGATGATATCAATACCCATAATATCTATCTATCTATGGACGCTTCACACCACGTTAATCTGGCCGCGTGCTAAGTACCCGAAGAACTTGTGTTACGGGGACCAGCTACACAGGAGCTGCACTGGTGGTAAACAAGAATGTGTGGAGGGCTAAGTCATTGTCCGTTCAAAAAACTACAGTTTTGCTTACTTAGGTTAAATACTTAGCTTTTGTAAACTTAAATTTTAGCAGCAGTTGTTTGCTGGTGTTAAAATATAGCTTTAAAGTATATTCTTTAATATATTTTATCAATGACGCAATTCCATTTATCAAAAGGGAAGTACAAAGCAATTAAAAAATCCGAAATTGTTACTAAATTTGTGTTTATTACATTTTGAACTAGTTTTACCGCTATAAATTATATTAAAACTACGATTTTATTTTAAGTAGATTGAATTATTGCCTTATAAGTTACTCCTACTAAAATAACTTACACGACCGACAAATATAACTTATAAAATATCATATTTTGAAATAATGTGTAATAGTATTCTTTACGGAAATATCGAACCCCTAAAAAGACACTTTACGTAATAATGAAAACCGCAACACAAAATCCTGGGGGCAACGTATTTCGTATACACTTAAATTAGGAGAAACGAGGCGTGACGAGATAAAATATATTCCAAAGCGAGATGCACATTAAAAGAAGAAAACTCCACTTTATACACACACCGAGTATACACAATACTGACGATTTCAACGAAAACAAGTCGGTTATTAAAGCACTAGAGATGATTTTTTAGTGTGCCACGCGTATACGACCGTCGCACGCGCAGGCGTAGGGCTAACTCGCGGGTATTCCTCTCTCCCTCTCTCCCACCCCTCGGCCAGCCGGCTATAACTCATATGCGTGGGCGCACCTGAATCGCCAATTACGTACCCCTTCAACTTGTTTAATACATATTTGCTTGAGAATGTCAAATGATATGACTTCAAAAGGTTTTTATGTCTCTACATGTCCTATGTATTCGAAAAATGGAGGAGCTTTAATTTTTGCTATTTATATTTAATTTTACAATCAGTTTTCGGTTGGTTTCAATAATAACTTTAAAATGTGCGACTCTCCGTATTTATATCAAATATTAAAGCCCCATCTGGATCAATACAGCAGGGCTTATTTTACTGAACTGGTTCTTTGTGCAATCTAGGTCGTCCACATTGGTACAACTATAAACTGTAAGTGCTGTCTGTTCTACGTCAGCTTTGAACTCGCCGCGACATATTTAATGCATTACAGTAATTATTACTGAGACTAGAAACCCTCACGCCATGAGCGCAACCCTCATAATGCCATACAAGAAATGAAATTATCAAGTAGGGAATAAATTTCACAAATTAATTTGAAATTACTTATTAGAGTATCTACTAAACAATTTCAAGCTTACCAGTCACCACTAGCCTTCTGTTTTACATCCAAAAAATAAAGGAGGTATTAACAATTGGAGAATAATAGCCACTTTAATTATTCTGAACAATGTTGATAGTAATATTTCAAAGATTAATAAAATAATAAGTTTTATCATTCCTACCGCACAAATGAGAAAATGTCTAAATGCTTTCTACCGTAGGCTTTATTTACCCAAACACGACCTCCATCTTAAAACACGTTTAGTTAGGTTCGTGTTAAATTAAAACTACTTTCTATTTAAATAAAATTCGACGTAAGTCTCTAGTTCCGTCAGGTGCCCAGCATGAGTTCTGTGTGCAGTGTAACATTTAGAAAGGTGCAAAGGTCAAAGTTAACATACCTACTGGCATTCCAAGACGAAGAATATATATAGCACTAACAAAACTAGAACTGAAACAGAGAAAAGCGAATCTGCAAAAGTTATAATTACGAAGATGGAGGTATGTTAAGTGATTGCGAAATTCTAGAGATGAAATATGGGGTAACTCGGTAACAGTGTCGCGAGTTTAATGGTTTTTCCCATCTCAAAAAACAGGCCAACGCGCTTAAAGCAGTTTTCATTCAAATAAATTATGAAAACGATGCATGAGCGTTAAAGGTTATAAATAAGTGTTTAAACGATTGAGAACTTGACACAAAAAGTAAAAATATTTAAATGTTAGAGACACATTAAAACGAAATTTACGTGTATCGGGATATCCCACAGCACAACGACGGAAAACCAAGAGTTACAAAATTCACTAATTTGGAGCGAAAATGACGTATGACATAATGGTCTTACAAACGCCGCTAAACTATCGATCCCACGTATCGTTTTCGCGTTTAACGTTGTGCAAACATATAAAAAGAGCAAACAATGCATACAGTCAATGTAGATGAAAACACTTTCGTAAGAGTTTTACTTTATTAGAAAGTAGTTCTATTGATAAATTAACCTCTGTCAAAAACTATGTTATAACCTCACACATTTTTTGACTATTACATAGGTAGGTACTATTTGGGCAACAGTTGTGAGTAGGTACTTATTTCCCCATCTAACCCACTGTGTAATTTTTCAAAATGCGTGACGAAAAAAAAAACATAATTAGTCATAGAAATATTTGTCATAGTCTTTACTCCATTGGCCCTACATTATTTATAATCTGTATATATTAAAATGATAGATATTTTAACTTGTACTACGTTGTACGGTTACTTACATTTTTTAATTTTGTTCATTTATTTAAGAAGTTTAGTTTAGCTAATTACTTTTCAAATATTGGTTAACTTACAGGATTAGTCTCTTCAACACTCTTCATAAAATATTATAACGGATAATATGTTGTTAGATACACTCTGAATTCTGATTTTGAAACAAAAATATTTTAGACACACTCTAGTTAGGTATGACCACCCTAGAAATGGTTTATTTCTACGGAAGAATAGACAAAATGACAGATTGATAAACGAAATCTGTTATTTTGTCTCTACAGTCGGTCAGTATGTCTGAAAAAACTCATTTCTCAGTGAGTCAGTGGTCATCACATGCAACGCGTGCAGATACCTAAATAAATTGGAAATACTCAATTTAATTTTGATTTTATGGGTTTTACGAGGGAAACAACAACGTTTTGTTATGACTGACGCATAATCGTTCATACGCAAAGTGCGCTATAAATATTTTTTCGTTTTTAATCTTCATGTATTTAATCTAATGCCAAGACGAGTGTCCTTTGTTTCCAATGTAAAAAAAAACAGACCTTATGGACGCTAAGCGTCTAGATTTGCAGACTACACGACCTAACCTAACACCAATTAATAATCATCATATCGTTTAGTTTTCAGTGTAATTAAATAATAATAATTTATCCAGATTCTAGAGTCTAAACACACACAAAGTAAAATGTCGTAGAGAAATTAATACGAGGATTCATAAAAGGACATGACTAATTTACAATTACATTATTCGTATTATATCAGGGATTCACAACGCCCCAATTAGGGGGCGTCGAATGATTCAAGAGGGATTCACTCTTTAGCTTTCAGCTTTCCGGAACTATATATATATATATATATAGTATTTAATATCTGTCGATTGCGCAACACCACATAACGTTCATTAATAATTGTGAATGCATGATTAAATCGAAAGAAATTTCAATGAATAAAACAAAGATAATAAAGTCTTCGTTAATGAAGAATTAACTTTCAATTTTAAAACCACGAAACGATGCTATAGACTAAACCTGTGAAGGCTTTGTTATGTAGAACATGATAGAAATTTCAAATGACTTAGTTACAAAATCATAACGGCAACCGTTACTATCTGAAAAATCAATAGGGAGCCTAGCAGGAACATTTGACAGCGGCGTAAACGTAACGTTAGAGAATTAAATTAGTATGGGCGCTGTCATGACTTTGACAGATTTTCATCCAGATCCAAATCGCTCTTAAATCTTATAGTTCTTATGACATAATCACCCGCCAGGAAAAAAATCCAAAATCCTCTCCCCAAGGAGACGAAACACTACAAGGTTATACTGAATTTAACGCTAGCGAACGCTAGCCGCGTGTAGAAAAGACACGAATTTGAATAGGTAATTGCTCATTGAACTTATTTCTTCATTGCCCTTAGTTGCAGGGTCTCTCTCACGCCGAACGATAATATAAAAAACTTACGTTTTTAACATCTCATATATGAATGTTTTATTGTTGCTTAGATTTTTATCCTATTAACATTATTATAGGTTTGTAACATAATGTAGTACATGCTAAAGTAAACATCTTAACTACTAACCAACTACAAAGGTTATAGTCAATCTTACTACAGAGTACAGTCACAGTGAGTCGACTACAAGCTGACTGTTAGCTTAATTTTCGAAAAATAATCAGGTCGGAAATACAATATTTGTATTTTAGTTTCAATACTCGTTATAATACTTTTCTGGATATAATATAATAAATACAGAAATAAATACTAATCAAAGATAGTATAAAATTGTTAACTGTAGAGCAAACGAAGAAGAATAAATAACCAACATATACCTAATAATTAATTAAATACATAAACTCAAACATTCAAATATTTTAAGCAAGTAAGGCGTCAAACAAAAGCCAGTTAGTAAAAAGTACGATGTTGTAAAGTAATTACGCGATTAGTATAATAGTATTACGCTGACAAGAGTCACATTTCAGTGGGTACGCTTAAGCAATGACGATGCAAGTCAAATTACATACATCATTGCTCGCGCAGACCAATTTACTTGGACCTGTCTTGGCAATGTGTGATGAACAAAACATTGGAGACATACCAACTACTAGGGGTCAAGTTAAATTTTTTACCCGTGGATTATACGGTCAAGGTGGCCCGTTATGGAGTTGTTACGTGAGAATTTGATTTGAATGACAAAGGTTTTAAGTGGTAGAGTCTCGTGTATTAGCAATTTTGTAAAAAAAACAATATGTTTTGTTATCATAATAAGTCAAATAAAATATTCTTATGATAGATAAGAAGATCCTAGATTAACAGAATCTTCTTCAGTTAAAAAAAAATATTATCTTTAATGCAATTTTCTCAAAAAAGTTAGCTTAAAAATTAACCAAAGATGCTACAATGGTAATTATATTATCTGCAGATAACTAGATAGCGAAAGTTACAAGCTATTGTTAACAGAAGGTGTCTAGAACCTGTATCTATTGTTGATCTATTCCCTTTCTCTTGCTCTGTCACCAAGTTGCGAGTATATCTGGGTGGTCTACATTAGTCGGCGTCTGGAATCCGGCAACAATCTAATGAGCCGCCCACTGCAATGCGTGCGCGTGCACAGACATATTTTGTTTTGGTTAAATACTGTTATTATAACGATGTTAAAATTCTTTACGTGGTTATTACGTAGTTGATATAGGCATAATTTTATTTCAAGTTTATTTCTCTTAGATATTAACCGAGTTTTGACACTGATAGAACCACAGATTAAAGAAGGAGGAACAGATAAACAGCTACAACATATTATAGCTTTCGATTTGATTGCACTACTAAAACATACGGTGTGTCCACGATTGTGTGAAAAACACCTAAAAATTTTCAAATTTCCATCGTTCTATGAAAGATTTTACGTAAGTATATAATATAATAGTATATTTTCTACTATGTGATGATAGTTATATAGTAATATTTGGTCTTATCTACTTAAAGAAAAATTTACGTCACTTGTTCTATAAAATATCTTTACCTGTTTATTAACTTTAAGTTGTTACTAAATCATTGTAACTTCTGGAAACATAGTTAAAATAATGAAACCAGTTACGACATCTATTTGTCGACACCAACGGTAACGCTTACATTGTATTTAATGACTAGTAGCATGAAGTACTTAGCGCGCAATCTAGATGGCGCTGTAACGGAGATTTTTAAAAGCCATTGTCACTTATGTGTTTTGATTACAGTGTTCTGAGCACAGATTAAAGAGGAACAGAGAAACAGCTACATAGATAGCTATCGATTTTATTGCACTACTACAACTTACAAGCATACGGTGTGTCCACGATAGTGTGGAAAAATTGTGGGCCCTTGAAGGGCATGTCAAAATTTTCAAATTTGGATCGATTTGGATCGTCGCGTTCTATGAAAACTGTTTCTCTGTACGTAAGTATATATTTTTTCTAGTCTGTGGTGCTGAATGCGAGTTTATGTCACTATTCGCCGTGAAGAGATTAACAATTTTTATGGCATCGAATTAGTTACCATTGTTTGCCATACTAATTGTAATTAACATTTTCACGGCGAGTAGTGTCAAAAACTCGCACTAAGCACACATACCCTTTTCACCTTCAAAAGCTGTGATAATATTATGGCTGTTTTATCAATGTCATTTACTAATTATACTGACCTTTATCAGTGCTTCGACTGGGTGAATTTTGCCACTGATGCCTCACTTTCTGCGACCAGCTGACAGGGCTTCTTCGTCCTCTACTTCTCTCACGAACACTGCAATTTTAATAACAATTTATAAAACAAACTAGACAAAAACCAGTACTATTTAGGTTTAGTTATTTTTAGATAAAATACAATGATAACAACGTTTGCAAAGCTTTTGAATTGCCGCTATAGATACGGTTGATTTGTAGGTCACGAGATAATATTGTATAGATTTTGCTACTGAAGGCACAGAATATGTAGTTAAATATATTATATAAAATATAATTTTTTAAATATTATGATTGAATACGGAACGAACAATAACCATAGTCATACGGAACGAACAATAACCAAACAAGTCCATAATTAAATAATAATTAATAACATTTCAGTGTTATCTTTTTCGTTTTAATATAAACTGTACTTTCTGTAACCTAGCTTTATTTCTATTGTAACTTAGTTATGCCGTTGGTTTTTCATTACAATAAAAAAATGTACAAGGTAACTTACATGATAATTTTTTTCTCTTCAGTCTTTTCCTCGTCAGAAACATCGACCCAGTCATCACTCCTGTCGCTCCTATCACTAACACTCGTCTCACTGCTGGGAACTTGAAAAGCAATCTCCTGTCCATTATAACTAATAACAGACCGCTGCCCGTACAAGCTATTTGTTTTTTGCTCGCTGGAAAGAGTGGATTGGCTCAAGTTTGATACATTATCAAACGAAAGTCTCTTTTGCGCCGTATTAAGTTTCTTTACATTATTCCTTAATTTTGCCATACTTGGACTATTTGGTATGCTCTCGTAGCAATGCGATAATGTTCCATCATTTTGTTTGATTGTATCATATATATTTTCTCCGTCATTATAACTTGTGTAATCTGATGACACATACGAATGTCTCTTATTACTTGGGCTATTTTCGTTCGACTCTGGTCGTGGCGGTATTTTTTCATAGATTCTGTCTTGGCCAATTTTCTCGTAACTCACCGTTGATGCCCCACTAATTGACTTAGATATCTTATAATTTTGTTTACTTTTGGCGCACGCGTAAGGATTGTAATTCTCGGCAATTTTGATACCTGAATCAGATGTATGACAATAGGGTTTGATGGGAGATTTGCAATACTCGTACCCATCATCACTATCGCCGTCACCTCTTGTTCTCTCCTCCAACTGACCACATTCTTCGTAATTGTGGAGACTACTCTCGTCTCCTTCTGGGTGAGACCGCATTTCTAAGAGACATTGATAAACATTATTTTGTTGTATTTTTTGTGGAGTACAATCTTTAGGAATTTCTGGTAACGGACAGTTTAATTTGGGTGGTCTTTCAATTTTTATAATGGTCACTGAGTTTTCGGGAACTGGAGGCTCTAGGAGCTCATATCCATCTTCAAGGTCTTCTTTACTGTCCACTTTAGACGTAAATCCAACGAGTACATCCTTATTATACGCCTCAGTTAAATTAGATTCAAAATCCGAATTATTGTTGTTTGTCATATTTTCGTCAGTATTTTGAGATTCTTGAATTGGTATATCTTGAGATTTATTAACCTCCATATAAATACATTTTTCGTCGTTGCATACAATAGATGATGCATTCACGGTTACGGTAACAAAGCCATATGGGGTCTCAGATGTCGACTTTTCACTATCAGAATATATTTGTGTACTTTTCCTTCTCCACAAAAAGGAATCGTTTGGAGTTATTTGAGTATTTAAATCTTCATATGAGGTATCATGATCATTTTTTACTTTACATATTGGTGTTGAAGCCACCGTTTCAGTTGAGGTTGATAATGTGACACTTTCATTCATTTCTTCCTGGATAATTTCTACAACATGCAATGGTAGCTTCTCTGAATGGATATAATTTGTTTTGAACTTTTTTTTATCATATAAAGGTTCTTTTCTTTTATTAATGTCTGGATTACTTACATCACTAACTGGATCTTGCCGCGTTACTTTATTTTCTAATATTGGTTTCATTGTTTTTATTTTAGGAATACCATCTTTAAGTACAACATTTTTTGTAACTACTAGCGACGATTTCTTTTCAGGTACCTTGGGTTTTTCCTTGATAGGAATTTTATTGGGCGTTTTGGTCGCGGACTTCAGAGTAGAGTAATTCAACTGTTCTTTAATTTCAGACTCAAATTTTTTAATCACATCTTTTACATTATTAACAGTGACAAAATTATTTTCAGGTAGGTCTTTAACTACAGAACTTTTAGTGGGTCCTGTTTTTGTTTGTTTTGTGGGACTGCCATCGTTAGAATCAGACCCACTTTGTTGCCCACATGAATTTCTACTTTTTGATATCCTTCTTGGAGATTTAGGAATTTTTGTTCCATCTGACTTTGACCTAATGACGCGTATTTTTCCTTTGAAACTTTCTGACAATACTAAATTGTCAATTGAATCTACGCTTAAACATCTTTTCTTATTGTTACGTCTACGAGAGCCTCGTTTTTGGCGTAAAACAATTTTAATATTGGGACTTGAGCTTAAGGTTGAAGATGGAGTCGAACTACTGCTCGCACATCGAGAAACTGATTGTAAATCTATGGTTTTGGCTAATTTTGATTGTTTTATACTCACATTTGAGTCATTATTTACTAAATCATTAAACTTTTTAGTCAGTTCTGACACCTTACTACTAGAGATTGTCATTGTAGTAACTAACGGTGGCCTTCGATACGAATTTGAGGCATTTTTTATTTTAAAACTTACTTTCCTTTGTTGATGTTCTATTATTTTGTTTTTTGTATTTTCCATATTACTAGTTTGAATGCATATATTTTTATGTTGATTTACAATATCTCTAACATTTCTTCCTCCTCCGGTACTTCTTTCATCACTTTCTGTCGTTATAGCTAGCTGAGCATAATGTAATACTGGTTCAGTTTTAATCTGTGTTGACGGTGATATATTGTTTCGATTACCATCAGGATTCAGGAATGCTTTCCTAGCTTCGTTAATAGATGAAAATCTTTCCTTCGGTGGTGATATAGGCGCTTGGAAGGGTACTGTATAAATACATTTTTCGCTTAAACTGTGCTTCTGTTTTATAGCCATGTGTTCTGAATCGGGCAGTATAAGGTTTTTTAATATTGCCTTAATAGTGTTATGTTCTTTAGCATCTGCGTTAATTTTTTTTATTGTCGAGATCAGATCACCTTTGGCAATCGACTCTTCGTCCATTCGACTGTTCAATAGCATTTGAGCTAAATATCTCAGACAGGTTTCCTAAGCCATCTGAAACAATGAAATGATCATAGTAAGTATATAATACACGACAAGTTTTTATTATAACACAAAAACATACATTCAACAGAATTTGCATATAGTTACACATACAACATTGGAACTTAATTAATTCTAGCTGCACCATAATCAGACATAGCTATGGTTTGTAGTTTGTACGAACAAAGGTTTACGCGATATTCTCAGCAATGTCTAGCAATTATTTTTTAACATGGACGACGAATGGTTTTTTTCACTTTAGTTAACTCCACGTTTTTGATCTAGGTGATGAATACCCTCTGGAGGCTGAATTAAAAGACCAGCAACGTGCTTGTTTCTGATGATGTTTCGAGCGTCCATGGGCTACTTTACGACGTTAATCATACAGTGTAACAAATGTTATAAAGCGTTGTTTTTCATAAACAATAATAGCAAAAATTTGTCCCCTGGCATTTTATTCTTTAGCTATTTATTCCACCCCAACCTTGTCAAATGTTTCTCACGGTGTATTATGTGCGTATAATGAATAGGAATGTCATTTAAAACCATTTATCTTTACATGGCGTGACTATTACAACATGCTTCTTGGCGAAGTATTCAATTCAAAATTCAATTTAACCATACACATAGAATACTGCCTCCATCGGCAACATTAAAATATAATTTGTTAAACAATTAGTTTCTTTTCTTCAACATATTCTCTACCCTATGACATAAAATATTTGCAGTAGAGCACAGGCGAACAGGTTACTACGTAAGCACAGGCTCTATTGCAAAATTGTATGTCACATTAAGATTATTATTTGTATGATATACCTTAAATTCATTTATGGCTGATCTCTCATATTATTTTATACGGAATATCATCTACGAGTCTAATTAAGATTTTTATTACCATGTCCTACAGGGCTATTCGCACAATATATTTATTCATGATTATAATTACCTATACACGTTAATTTTAAAATTGATTCCTGTGTGCTAATGCCGTGTGCGTATACATTCACAACAGATGTGTATTTAAAAAATACAAGATGAAACACAACTAGGTACTCAAATGTTGAGTGAGGGTTATGAACGTAAAATCAAACAAGTTTACTGATTTTGCTACCTGAATCCTGTCCAAATACAATTTAATTTAAAAATAACCAATTAGTATAGTTATTATCAAACTTGCTTCTATAATTTTATTGTAAATTGTCGTAATTTAAATACTTATCTTAATTATGTAGTTTTAAATCGTTTCTATGTATTTTCAAAGATTGTCCATAAATGCTCTTAAGCTGTAGTCAAAACACCCACTGTTTTCTAAATAAAGTTTTAACGGCCTGTAAATGTTTTCAATAGAGGTTACTCACCCCTGTCTGCCAAGTTCAACTTACTGACATTTGAAAAAGGTTTCGAAGTTTATTGGACTAGCTTTATTAGACTTCTGATAATAACTAGCTAAGATTTGTGATTGGGGTTAACAAGTAACGTGCTCTCAGGATGTGATTTTGTGAGAAAAAAGCTGTTAATTTTTTTTAAACAAAATATTTTATATTTCCACAACATGGATGCAGGTTGTTGAACAGGTTGTTGATTACATAAACAAGATAGAACAACAGATAAGTGCCTCTTTTGGTATTATAAAAACATTTATGCATACCAACGTACCAATAATGTAATTATTAATATTCATCAATTGGTTAAATCGATTACGTAATACAAAATTAATTAAATTATAATATGTATACGTAACACTTTAATTCTCGTCAGTTTTACTTCACTCATGTAATTTCGGCGTAAAACATTTCCAATTGCCACATATATTAGTCATGATATGAGATCAGAAATATCTTAAAACAGTTAATTACTATGGTGTGTATTAAACTTTCAAATGTTATGCTCATTTATTAAATATTTATAGAACGATATAGTTTCATAAAAAACTACATTAGGTAACTCTATAATTTAAGAAGATAAATAGGTCTTTTCCTATGAAATTGCCGTTCTGCAGTACTGGCCATTTCAAATCAAAATAATTTTTGTTTGGCTAAGAATTCTAATTTCAAATTAATTTTATTTTAAAAACATGGAATTCTTTTTCCAAAAGTAGTCATTTGTTTATTGATTAGTGTTACATTTTCATCGCATTTCAATCTTTTTCGTTATCATGGATACGTTAAAAATTCGAGTAATTATGGAATATGAGTACCGTACTGGCAGCAACGCGGCACAAGCGGCACGCAACATCAACGACGTTTACGGAGCTAACACTACAAACCAACGCACCACCTGTTATTGGTTTGCTCGCTTCCGTTCTGGAAATTGCGACCTGAAAAATGAACCTCGCGGTCGTCCGAAGACTTTGGTCGACAATGACGAATTCAAGGCGATTGTGGAAGCTGATGATACACAATCTACGGCTGAATTTGCAGCAGCTTTCGACGTTAGCGTCAAAACAATATTGGTCCATTTGCGTCAAATTGGCAAGGTAACAAAGCTTGACAAATGGGTGCCCCACGAACTCAATGATCGCCAGCGCGAAGTACGCGTCGAGGCGTGCCTTGCACTGCTCAACAGACACACAAATGAAGGAATTTTGAACCGCATTGTTACCTGCGATGAAAAATGGATTCTGTTTGATAACCGCAAGCGCTCAGCAAGTTGGTTGGATCCTGGTTCAGCCCCTAAACAATGCCCTAAACGAAAACTTACCCCTAGAAAAGTGATGGTCACTGTTTGGTGGTCTAGCGCCGGTGTGATTCATCACAGCTTCTTACCAAACGGGGTTAGCATTACTGCAGATGTGTACTATGAAGAACTGAACACAATGATGGAGAAGCTGGCACATCTCCAACCAGCATTGGTCAATCGCTCGTCTCCGCTGCTCCTGCACGACAACGCGCGACCTCATACTGCACAGCAGACGGTCTCCAAGTTGCAAGAACTGGGGTTGGAAGCTCTCCGTCATCCGCCCTACTCACCAGAAGTTGCGCCTACAGACTACTACTTTTTCCAGAATTTGAATAACTTGTTGGCGGGAAAAAAATTCAATACCCGAGAGGCAGTACAAAATGCCTTTGAAGAATTTGTTGCCTCCCGTCCAGCTGATTTCTTTAAGAACTTGCGTTAAGTGATCTATTTACTCGTTATTTATTATAATGTCCATTTGATGTTGATGATCACGGCTTAGGCTTAGGACAACTCTAACACTAAACATCAATGACAGGTTCGGATAGTGAAAGACTTGTAGTTATATTTCTTACCTAATTAAATAATTATAAGCACCTGAGAGACCGAGCCTTGCTCGGAGTTCCAATACAGTAGTCTGTATATATATATATATATATATATATATACCTTATATATATATATATATATATATATATAAGGTATATATATATAATACCTTATATATATATATATATATATATATATATATATATATATATATATATATATATATATATAAGGTATATATATATATAATACCTTATATATATAGGTATATATATAAGGTATATATATACCTTATATATATATATATATATATACCTTATATATATATATATCTATATATATATACCTTCGGATATTTTAAAAGAACTAATTTCAGATTGACTGACCTTGAAAATTTTCTCTTTATGATGTTAAAAAAAAGATACACAAAAATATTCAGGTGACTGGGATTTGAACCCGAGACACCAATTCGCCAACAACGCAAAAATTACGATATACGCGTACCAAACCGCCATTGGGACTGACAATTAAGGCTCCCACAGACGAGAGGCCGAGTTTCAGTTAGAACTGACGTCAGTTCGGCCTGAACGGATTCGAGTACACACACGGAAAAATCGCATCAGTTCGTTCTGGTTTGCCACCACCACCAATCAAACACGACCGTTCGTGTTTATTAATAATTGTAAACTCACTACGCTTGTATACGATACACGCCCGCACGCACGCGGCTCTGGCAAGAACTTAAGCGATTTGTCACACATGGACCGTTCAGTCCAGAATTAATGTTACTAAGTTGTAGTTATTTTACAAAGTTTTACTACTAAATTAAGTATTTTATTCCCTCCTTAGTAGGAATTTAGTCCTTAGTAGTGTTTTAGTAGGAAAGAACCAGACAGTAATCATATGCAGAATAGCCTAGGTTAGGCACAAAAAAAAATCATTTTTTTTACACCTTATAATACATCATAGCATTCTTAAAACTACCCGATTAATTACTATATACATAATATTTTAATTTATATTTAACGATAAAATTTATAATATAATTCAATTAATAATAAAATTTGAGTAGCTTTTTTGATAGTTTTCAGTATTCGTAGTAGTTTTTAGTAGAAATCGACGCGAGTTTAGTAGTTTCGCAAGAACAGAGGTGGCAACACTGGAACGAATCGCTTCAGTCCATCCGGCCGACTGATGCAATGTCGAAATTGCACACAAACGATACTATTTTGCATCCGTTCTGGCCGAACTGAAGGAAAACCAGACCGTATATGGGGCCGTTAGGCTCAACACACATTGGCGCAGAGCTGAAGCGACGCGACGCGTCATCATCATGTTTTTCACCTATAGCGTACTTTATTTTTTATTATCTCTATTTTTTTTTATTATTAAGGTACAAATGTAGACGCGCCAATGCGCGTCGTCGCGCGCTTTCATATTTCCATAATACTACTTTGTACCAAAATAGTGGAAAAATAGAAATTAATATTGTGATATAGGTGGAAAACTTGGAGCGTCACGTCTCTTCGACTCTGCGCCAATGTGAGATGAGCCTAATAGAGACGAAATTATTGACCATACCATATACCTCCTAAAAACTAAAAAATGCACGGTTTTCAGGGATTAAACGTAGCTACTAGCTAGATAGATTTTTCTCCCCCAAAACCCCCTGGATACTAAATTTCTTCGAAATACTTTTAGCAGTTCCCGATATTCTGATTATAACATATAGACAAGATTTGCTCGTTTAAAGTATATAAGAAATATAGGCCATAAGATTCAAGCTGATGACGATCATGTATAATCAGTATTCATCACACAATAAGCTTTTTTGTGTCAACATGTAATGATCACGATTTCTTGGCGGGTTCGATGGCAAGATCCAATAGATTCGTGTTGTGTTTTTGTCCTCAATAAACCTACATTTAGGTGGAATACCTACTACCATACCATGTTCACTACTCAGGGATGCTACGTGTTTAGTTTAGACATGCTAACATTAGCAGAGAGATCCTTATTCAAGTAAAAACTCATAACGTTTGTCGTGACTCTACCATTACTTCCAGCATATTTGAAGAGACGACAAATCCTATTTACCTCTTGTTGTTTGGATAAAATAACAACGTGGTACTTAGGCAAATTCAACTAGTTTTACATACAAGCATTAATATTTAGTATATAATTACATAATATTAGGTTACAGGTAACAACATTTTCTATTCTACGCTCATTTTTTCCCTCTATGTTCAACGCCATAAAAAATTATATAATTTAAAATATGTGGTATATTACCAAGTAATAGGTCTTATATGAATAAACCATTTAGCCTACTAAAATACACTATTTCACAATAATACCAACGTCTTACATAACCTACGAATACGACCGAAAAAGATTTTTTTTTTATATTTGCCGCTAACAATTTTACCAGAAACCTATTGGAATGAATCGGCCATTTCTCCTTCTTTGTTGACATCTTTAATATTCTGCCTGTACCTGAGGCTGATAATGATGATGATATTTAATTTCAATTGGCATACTCAATTTAATATCACAGCATCATCTCATTAATCCTGACACCGATTGCGATGTAAACGTTCGACCCAGGGTTAGAGCGTGCCTCGCTTTCACCGCGCCTGGGAAACGTACAACTAACTCGGACTCGCGCACGAAGGGTTCCGTACAAAATTCACGTTTGTTGTATGGGGGCCCCGTTAAATATTTATTTTATTATATTTTTTAGTACTTGTCGTTATAGTGGTAACAGAAATACATGATCTGTGAAAATTTCAACTGTCTATCATGGTTCATGAGATACAGCCTGGTGACTGACGGAAGGACAACGGGAGTCTTAATAATAGGGTCCCGTTTACCCTTTGGGTACGGAACCATAAAAATGTACTTTCAATGTCTCGCTCAAACTCGAAAACGGCTGCATCGATTACTATACGTTAGCCGTAGACATCTGTTAAAAAAGGATTTTCGAAATTCATCCCCCACGGGGAGTCCTATGGGGGATCACGCAGACACTGGCGCGCAAAACCTAGTAGCGTAATATAATTGAATTACTATTGTAGAGATTTTTTTTATTGTCACTTAAACTCTTAATGCATTTAGATATTCAATGACCAACGACCAGTTTCAGCAGCCTTTGTTCTCAGCCTGACCCAGAGGTCAAAATTATTAACTCACTTTCCATAATAGCTCTCCGATAACACACAATTTTGTAGCAGTTATTTGCTTTATGAACATTTGCAGAAATCTATTTTACATATAATAAAAACATAGTTGAGGCAACACTTTACACTTTACATTGTATATAAGTACATAAATGTAAGGGGGTAAGTGTTTTTTCTTTATAGTTTCATACAAATCATTCGATTAACTATAGATGATGTTTGAAATTAAATAAGTGAATTCTTTTGTAGATGCACAATTTTGTAGCAGTTATTTGCTTTGTAAACATTTGCAGAAATCTTTTTTACATATAATAAAAACATAGTTGAGGCCACAACAGGATCAAAATAATCAAAAAGATCAAATAAAAGTTTTTAAAGTGACATGGAATGCTGAAGAATTCACTTATTTAATTTCAAACATCATCTATAGTTAATCGAATGATTTGTATGAAACTATAAAGAAAAAACACTTACTCCCTTACATTTATATTTAAACAGTGGATAAGTTATACAATGTTTTGTCTTTGTCTGATACGTGGAAAAAGTCGCTTGGCAGACAAGGACAAAACATTGTATTGCTTATAATTATATTAATAATAATCTATCAAAGCCGATTTCGACTACAGCTACTACTGGACGGGCTCAGCAGCTGGCGTCTCACTGCTCCGCGCGGTCGTGTGCTCGCATATGGCTGCTATAGCCAATTTTGGCCTTGAAGGCCCTTGAGCACTTCGGGCAGGTGAGTACGCCGCTGCAATAATCTGCACATGTTATGCCATGAAGCCATACTATTGTTGTAAATAATTACAGCTATTGCGTATAGTCTGATATGTGACATAATAGGTAAGTTGGTTACTACTTACTACACATTTTTAGTAACAGAATATGTATTAGGAACTTTAATATGACAAACAACCTAAAGAAACAGAATGTTTGTGTTTTCAGTAAATGATTAAACTTTAATATCTGAATTGTAATGACCGGACGCCCAAGGGGGTTGAGGATTTTAAGGACTGGAACGCAAGTCGCAATAGCAGAGGAGTTACAAGTGTAACTCCTCTGGTGTTGCGAGCGTCCATGGGCGGCGGTAATCGCTTACCATTACCGTCTGCTCGTTTCCTGGTTCATTTCATCTACGAAAATATATGCAATTAATTAGTACTATAATAGTATCCCAGCGGTCGTAATTCGCCCATAATCCATAAATTTTATAATTTTTAAATTTGAACTTTTTAAGGGTCCTTTTGGCTCTTAGACACGAAATAAAAATGTAAATGTTGTCTATTGAATGTAATAGACAGATTGAAGAACGTCAATTTGTTACAAAATTGTATCAAACACAATATGGTAGTGTAAGTTCCTAATCTCAGGGTGTATAACGTTATTTTTATAAAAAATATTATTTTATAGAATTATTATAAAAAATATTAGTGCAATTTACTCCTGGTTTATATAAACATTAACGTTGCCAATTTCATACTCCTCCGTTCGCAAAAAGTGTTGTCAGCGTGGCCAAAAAGTGTGTTTTTGCTGTATTATCAGCTCAGCTCATGCAAAATTTTCGCTCTGGACATATTTTTGCTTTCTATCAATAAAACATAATATCAATGAGAACAGGGGGTCTAAAAAGGCCACTTTAGGTGTTTCATATATTTTTTTCCATACAAAAATCGTGAAATTGTAGACGCACAATGGCTAAATGATTCATCTGATTTCATCATATTAGAAAACATCAATTTTGACAATAGAAATGTGTAAAATGGCGCACATAATTGTTGTGAACTACGACGTCTTGGTTGAGTGGTGATACGAGGGCTGCACTAAAAGTATCGGGAATGGAATATTTCCACTGTTCCTGTCATATTAAAATCTTTTTAATTTAAAACTCCTTGGTTTTAAAAATCGAATACCGTTTATTTATTTAAAAAAAGTTTCTCGGTCTTGTCACAAGGTCTTGTCAAACTTGTTTAGTCGTTGAGAAAATGGAATTGACTCGAGAAAATTCTAGAGCGATGATTTATTATGACTTTCGAAGTGGTTTAACACAAAAACAGTGTGTTGACCGGCTGATTTCTGCATTTGGTGATGAAGCCCCATCCAAAACCACAATTTATCGCTGGTTTGCTGAATTTCAACGTGGACGTGTCAAGCTCAGTGATGATCCCCGTCAAGGTCGTCCAAAAACTGCAGTCACCCAAGAAAACGTTGATGCTGTGCGTAAGCTGATTGAGGAAGATCGACATGTGACATACCGCGAAATTCAGGCAACTTTAGACATTGGCATTAGTCAAATACAAATAATCTTGCATGAACAATTAGGTGTAAAAAAGTTGTTTTCCCGATGGATACCGCATTTGCTCTGAGAAGAGCAAAAAGCGGCTCGCGTTACTTGGTGCGTCAGAACTCTCGAAAAATTCCACGCAGGATCCTCAAATGCTGTATACAACATCGTATCAGGTGACGAATCCTGGATATACGCGTACGAACCCGAAACAAAAAACCAGTCACGAGTTTGGGTGTTCGAAAATGAGTTAAAGCCAACAAAAATTGTTCGTTCACGGAGTGTTGCAAAAAAAATGGTGGCCACGTTTGTCTCCAAAACCGGTCATGTTGCGACTATTCCTCTTGAGGGACAAAGAATGGTTAATGCAGAATGGTATGCTAACATTTGTTTGCCACAGGTCGTTTCTTAACTCCGTAAAGAGAACTGCAACCGCCGCATCATCCTCCATCACGACAATGCGAGTTCTCACACCGCGCACAGACCAAAAGAGTTTTTAGAGCAAGAAATCATAGAATTATTAGACCACCCGCCGTACAGCCCCGACCTAAGCCCTAATGATTTCTATACATTCCCTAAAATAAAGAATAAATTGCGTGGTCAGAGATTTTCATCACCTGAAGAAGCTGTGGACGCCTACAAAACGGCCATTTTGGAGACCCCAACTTCCGAATGGAATGGTTGCTTCAATGATTTCCATCGTATGGAAAAATGTGTCAAATTTCGCGGAGAATACTTCGAAAAGCAATAAATACATTTTTAAATAGTAATGTTGTGTCACTTCCTTGATTCCCGAAATTTTCAGTGCCGCCCTCGTACGTCTAGACTATATATAGCCTTTTGGCTAACTCAAATAAACTGTTATATTATGCAACAATAATATGAGTTTAAAAAAATATATGAATGAGTTTAATAAAATATGGCCACTTTAGGTGTTTCATGTTATATATTTGTTATATATTCATATTATATAACAAATATATAATATGAAACACCTAAAGTGGCCTTTTAAGACCCCCTGGCTAGATGAAAAAAAAAATTGTATAAATGAATAGTACTCTTTTAAATATAAGTAACTTCTCAGAAGAAACAGTATATCAAAGGTCAATATTTTCAAAGGTTAGGTTTACAAAATTTTGCAAGTCTCCTGAAAACGTTCCATACTAAAGTCGTACCTAGCTGTGACGTCACGCCTTGGTTAAAAGTGTATGAAGTATACGGCCGCAGGAACATATTTGTAAATATCTCCGATATTTGTGCGTTTAAGTTCATACTTACCATAATGAATGTTTTTGTATACGATGTAAGTAAACTAACGATGTAGGTTTAGTTTACTAATTTAGCAAAAAAAATATTTACTTTTTTATGCTTTTTAGACGTCTCTAATAAGTAAACTACACATAAAATAATCTTTTTTTTTTACATTTAACAAGTAGTAATGGCTCAATATATCTGAGTATATTACTGAAACTAAATAGTTTAGGTGTAGTCATCATTACTACTAGAATAAGGAGGCCATTATGTTCTATGTGGCAGGTAACAGGTACATTTAGTACGAGGAGTACATACCTAAATGCAATAATGACCGGCCCGCTAATTTAACCTTGTTTGCACATGGTTCGCACAATTCGACGTACCTACTGATAACGGCACTTGCTCTTTGAATCCAACTACCTACTGACCTTAAAATTATAGTCATTAATATTACTATACTACTTATAGTAAATCTAAAATCACTCTACACAATACACAAATGTAGTTTTACAAAGTCATTAATACTTTGTATTATAATTCAACGAAAGTCGAAAGTTAGTTAGCGATTTAGATTCAAAAACGTAATGTAACTAACCACATACATACCTATTTTTGTGTTCAACACGAGGGTAAAAACACTTATTAGTACACGTTATACGTTTTCCCATTATCCGATGCGATATTGGACGCCGACAGCCGATATCCGATAGCCATTATCAGATTTACAAGGGCAAGTAAAATGTATGAAACAAACCTATAGGCTATACCTATATTTCGCACTATTCGATACAGGATATAAGATCGGATAATGAGAGGGAACGCTTTTATGGTGAACTTCTTTATGCGTCACTGTTACATTTGATAACTGCAATTCTTCGAAGTTTCATATAAGTGAAAAAATATTTTTCAGTCCTTGTCAGGAACCAAAGATTAAGGGCGTCACAGACGGCGTAGATACTATAATAATGCATCTTAAGATGCCTGGATATATTTCATATTACTGTGATATTTCATACAAACTGTATAGCAAGCGATATTTTATTTCAACATAAAATACTAAAGTATCTTCGCCAACTGCAACGATGCCCCTTACAAAAATTGAATCTCATTCGAAAAATTCATTCGAAGGATCCAGTATAGAAACTAGTAACATTTACATAACCTTTATAATCTCTAGTAACCGTCATAATTAAATTCCAAGGCGTCGGATGCAATACAATCGCAATACACATATTTCACCCGCGCAGAATCAGAGCATGAAATATTGGTATGAGATTGTTCTACGTACGGCCTACGCACACGTTTGAAATTCGAATTTTCATCATTTTTTTTATAAAAGCGAAAGTTAAAACAGCAGAGAGAAATTTTAAAAATGTAGTAACTTAAAATGCCGTATTCGCATTTAGCTACTCGAATTTTTTTGAAAACATTTAGTCATTCATTCAGTAGGTTGATTCTGCTAATTTAATCTTACATTAATACAGTTTCCATGCAGTCTCGATATGTTAAAACAGCAAAATTGTCCTAAAAACCTACTCATAAACGACAAATCAACGTTTAACGCGTTTTGATAGGTCCAAACTTCAAAAAACAGTAATTTTAATATCAAGACGATTAATTTTTAATTCATTGAAAGTAAATTGAGTCTAAGTTAAATACTAGAATTGGGGTTATAGATAAAAAATAAAATATTGACTTTTTAATCACTTTTGAAACACTAACAATTATTATTTTATATTCAACTATTATTATTTATTTATTTTATTTATATATGGCATCGGCTTATAACCATTTGCTAGTGTCAAGTTAAAAAGGCGGGAAATAGAACTTTCGTTTCAATTTTCAACACCGTATTCCTATATCGTCAAGTCTAAAGTCTAGTCAAAGTCCAAATATATAGTCAGTACAGTCCATGAGTCATGTCAGTCGATTCAGTAAAGTGGTAGAAGCTTTACTGAAAGTTCCTAGGGAGTTTTGGCGGGAAACACAAAATAGCACGATTTTAGAAGTTGTACCACTTGCCCACACTTAACACAAATTTATGAAGAAATACAAATTCCACAACGTCACCCATTGACTCCCCGGCAAAACTCCATTCAACTATTATATCTGAAATATTTACGTAGCAATATAAAAAAATTGAATTTTTATCGGCCGAATACTGAAACGACAGTAAAATTAAGTGACGCTCAAGTCACATGCTGTCCTTGTCATTTCGGCTAGAAGAGACAGAGACAGCCGGTGAATAGGACATCTCCTAATTTTATATAACGTTTCAGTATTCGACATTAAATCAATTAATTGAAAAATATATTTTGTTTTGCAATCTACGTGGTTTAGTAAGGCGGGCGTGATGTGTTACAACATTACTTTGAATACATAAAACAATCACTTGGTAGAGCGTTGCAACTCAAAACATTCTGACACTAGTCTACAACTTTTTAAGTTCTAAACATTTGAATTGCGGTTCGATCTATGAGATTTAAGTCACTTTAGGTGTTTTAATGATGAGGATGTAGCAGAACAAGTAAAGTAAAAGTTCTGCTCTTGTTTCCCTAGGGTTGGATGCAACTGGTCGCTATATCAGTCGACTCGCGTCACCTGTCACATGTATACTTGTAGAATGTATGTATATAAGAAACGTCACCTGTCCGCAGTGGGCTCAGCATGACCATCCTAATAATGAGTCTATAATATATAAGAACTATTTTGCTGCGACCGTTTCTACGATGTGTCATTTTGTCTATTCTTGCGTAGAAAGAAGTGATTTCAACGCGGTGGTCATGCTAGACCTGATGCTGACCAATTTTCCTCCAGTCATATAAAAGGCGCTTCTGGTGGCGCCACCGTTATAACCCAACTTCTAGTCGACCAGGGTCCTTATATATGCACATTATGCAGCACGTTAATTGTAATAAAATGAATATCATTGAGTTTATTGCACTTTATTCTGCACACTGAGAGGTCACTGGCCCGTCACGAGGAAACAAATGTAGTGGAACGGAGAGGGGTATCATAAGATGCTGATTGAAGACAGATATCGAATGCATCTAAATACAATTTCACACCCTTTTCTGCAAGTTTTTCTTCAATATATAATTATGAAAAATAAAATGTTTGCGGTGCTGGTCGATTATCTATAATTCTAAGAAAATAATGTTACATTATCATAATGCATATTATGCGTATTGGGAAAATTTCGCTTGTGCGGTGTACCAGAACCCATTGGAGGTTAAATATAATATTTCAGACTAACAGAATACTAGAACAAAAAATATAGCAAACAATTTAGACAATAAAATACAATTTTACACAATTGAGTGTCATAAACGTCGAATTACGAAAGTGTTTTCATTACGATAATACCTACTTCATGGCAGTCCATGGAAATAAGATGCCCAAATGTGGTAATTTATGATTATGAGAAAATTGTAAGCATTCAAGTGCGTGATACATAACAATTGTTGCTTTAGGTATCTAACTTTTAAGGTTTTGGTGTACATTTCTTTTCTCGTAGACTTTATCCCTAGACTGTAGGGTTTAGTTTGTCGTTGCTATAGTTTCATCTTAAAATTTCAATATTTTTATCTTATAACTGCAATAGTTTGATCTTAAAACTGCAATAGTTTGATCTTAAAACTGCAATAGTTTGATCTTAAAACTACAATAGTTTGATCTTAAAATTGTAATAATAAAACAATTAGGCAACGGCACTATTATACTTTATCCTTCATACTAATAAAAAGATTTACACAATGGATAACTTAAACAACGTCGCTGTCTTTATCTGCCAAGAGACTTTTCCAACGCATCAGACAAAGACAGCAACGTTGTTTAAGTTATCCGTTGTGTAAATCTTTTTATTAGTAAAGGGGTACATGTTCGTAAGTAAAACCATGTTTCGTCCGTCTACGTTTTCGTGTGATTGTTAATTAGTTTTCACCCGAAATGATTACTTATTTGTTTATTATACAATTGTTACAATAATAAAACTTATATTACGTTATGAATCATATTACATTTATCATTGTGATAGCCGATGACGGCTGCGCATCAGTAATTGTTATCATTTCAATTCGGAACGCTTTCATTGTTTTATAAATATGGGGCTCTTGTCATCGTTTTGTAGGTGCAAATTCTGTCTTAACGATGTCTCCTTTTAGCACAATACAAAACCAACAGTATGATTAGAACAATGATGCGAATTAAGAAACCTTTCATTAACACCAGAACTCCAATCCTCGTATTTAACTTTATACTTTCAATTTACTTTCAAATGAATTATAATTATGCATTATTATAAACTGATTTTTGGAGTTTGGACCAATAAAAACGTTGGTTTGACGTTTTTGATGATACCATTTTGCTGTTTTAACATATCAAGACTGCGTCGAAAATGTATGATTGAAATATTTAACTATCGATTATAGAATCGACCTACAGAAAATAGAGACTCTAATATGTGAGCAGCGAAAGTTTTTACGTTTTGTTAAAAATATATAGGATTTTAACTACGTTCACAAATTTAATTTGAAGAGCAAGAATTACTTGTTTAAGCAGACAGTAAAAGTTACTTTTCTAAAGAGCCAGGCTCTTACAAAACTTGTCTCGTAGTAGGAGGTGTGGTGAGGGTCAGGTCGCTTGGTTCTGTGACGTCTATTTCAAAACTTTAGTCTTAACCTCATCATACTAAAGGCATTTTTGGAATCGACCTGCCTGCAAGCTACAGTTATCACACGATTACAAGACTTGCCTGTAAAGTGAAGTTACCAGTGACCCCCCAATTTCATGGTGCAGGGACCTTAAGGTTGGCCTGTGGTTTGAATACACAATGGGTGTCGGTTAGTCTGGCCGGTATTGTTCCTAACAATTCAAATACACGTCCGGCCGACCTTGTACCACCTTATACAACTGGGATTTCCTACAGCCTAAAACACTAGATAACACAAACACATTGTATACTTTACTTTATACCTAGGTATTAAATTTAACGACCGTTAACGTCTTCGGCCACGCTCATGTCGTTAGAGGTCATAAAAATGCAATATAAATTTCATGCGTATAAAAATAACGTAAGACACCTAATACTGGAAACTAACCTCAAATTTATACACATGAACAAAATTGAAGTGTCTGTTTGTAATTTCAAATTAACAGCTTTACACTAAATGCATATGATAGTATATAAGGTACCTACACCAAAAAAATCGAATTTTTAAATGTTTGTCAGTCTGTTTGTTCCTGCTAATCTATGTAACGACTGGACCGATTTTGACCGGACTTTTACTGGTAGATAGCTAATGTTATATGGAGTAACATAAGCTACATTTACATTAGGGTTCCGTTTAAAAAGAAAAATTAGTTTCCATTAGTTTCACGCAAACGAAGTTGCGGGCACCAGCTAGTCTTCAATAGACGTGGACAACGCCCTTTGCTTTAAGACATCTGACATAATATGGAGGAAGTAATTTGAAACAGTCATAAAAGGTATCGCAGTAGACCTAATTTCATTTATATTATGCACGACGGTCCACGTGTGATGTAAAATTGTTTAAAGAACACATCTGCAAGTCGCTCGTATCGTAATATAGACCATAATATGGCAACAGGTATAGATCAAAGCATAGCATTCAGCATATGTTAATATTTGACTGCGTTATATACCTAACACCAGTTTAGGCGTGAACAGTGTGACAAACATACATACATCCGTATATTTCGCATATATAGCTAATGAACGACAGAAAAATTTCGCGTTGACTAATCAGGTTAAAAATCTTCATCGACTTGGACAATCCTCTATGTTTTAGCGGCTGTAAGAATATTTAATCGGTAAACCTTGGCTGAGCTCCTAGGTTCACCAGTATTGGTGGCTCAGCCAATAATGACCCCCAAGTAGCGCAAAAGTGCTGTATATCAGCTGTATAGTAATACAGTAGTCCACAATGGAATCCAAAGGGGTACTAGCTAGCTTAATAAGAGCTGTAGAGGCGCTGTAACAGCACAAATTAAACAGCTGTTAGCTGAATAACTGTGACATTTGCTGTATATCAGCATTATATCAGCAATATTAAAGGTAACAGTTGTCCCAAGAGCTGAATATTGGCTGATTATTAGAGTATGTGTTACCTTTTATACAAAGTACACGTTCAGGTTGTTTTAAAATTTCTATGGAGCTCAATGGTCAAAAGTGCCAAAATTGTAAACAATTTTTACCCTTGGTCCCTTAGTTTATATTGTTGTATTTGTTGTATTCACCATTTTGTGCGACTTATGACGTTAAGTAATGGTGAATAATATATTAATGGCAAATATTGTTTTCGGGTAAAATCTCGCTTTTATTGCAAATTCTCTTGCGAAACAGAATTAATTGTGAAATACCATATATATAAGGTTTGGTAAAATGAATTACGGATATTTTGGGTATATGATCTACTGCTTATTATAAAGACGTTTAGGCAAAAAAATATTGTCATACTCAATGTAAAAAAATCATCTCATGTATGGGTGACTCCGCTCAACGCAAACTCGCCCATATAAAGGCAGATATTTTTTTTTGAGTATGACAATTAGTTTTTTGCCTAAACGTCTCTAAATAAACAGTAGATCATATGCCCAAAATATCCGTAATTGATTTTACCAAACCATAACAAACTTTCTCGCGCTCTCAAAATATCACTGTTTACTTGAAAATTATAGTGTAAAATATGTATGTTGATCATAAATGGATAACAAAAGGTTTTTTCTTATTTTGCATTTATAATTTGCCCTTATGCTGTTTGCGTATAAAATCAGATATTTTCTATTTAAATAAATCAAACTTTCGATAAAAAAAAACAATGATAATTTTTCATTCAATGAGTTACATATAGAATTATAACCTGAAAATGGCGGACAAGCAATGTGATCCCAATTACCGCTATGGGCTGTATAAGTATCCACTCGTGGTCCATAAATTGGTAACGAGCTGATACTTTAGTTATTGTGTAAAACAAGTCAGCCACAAAGGCTTGTACACCTTTATAGCGGGTAACATGTACGCAAATATTGTAACTAATCAGTTAACCGCACTAATGTGGATTCAACATTAATTTTTGGCGTGATCCGCCAGTTCTTCGTTTATCTTTCCTCATTATGAACAAAACAATTCGAAATATATATCACAATATCTGTACTATATATGCTAATATATGACGCACGAATTAACTGGATATTTGATACCTACATGGCGCTGAATAAATAAGTCTTTAAAGTACATGATTTCAGCTGTAATGGGAATAATGAGTAACATATGAGCTAATTTTTTGTAGCTGTATGCTGTAAATGTTGTAATTTAGCATCATAAGAGTACACCCATAGTGGTCATGTGGGTTATTTAAGCGCTGTTATATGATTGCGTGTAACAAGCTGATTAACACTGCTAAAGTTCTACTTTATGCAGCAAGACGCATTAATTAAAGTCAAAGGAGAACTGATTGCATTGTAGTAGCTCACATGTTCTTTCTTAAAATGCAAGCGGTCTGGGGGTACACTTGTGGCCTTCAAATCAGAATATAACTGAGCTAAAGTCCACGAAAATGCTTCATTACAACTTACAGTTCTATTTATTGCTAATAGCTCTACGCTGCGCTTGCAACTTTACAGTGTGGTATCTGTGACGCGTAATAGCGTTAATATCTGTATATTAACTGTACCTGTGCGAAAGAGTATTTATCAGCTATTGCAGTTATAGTGTACTGTTATACCTCTTTATAAACGCTAAAGTTACCGATGTTATCCTGTGTGTCATCTTATAGAGCAGTTTCATGCTACTTGGGACCCAAACGCGTTAACTAATCAAAAGCGCTATTGAATAGATAAACTACCTACAAAAAGCATCAGAACCAAGCATAAGTATGTTAGAGATCCTGAAGAGATTTCCGTGCTTTATTACACTGGGCTATCGAAATGACGGCTAAATTTTCAAACGCTTATTAAAGTTAAGGGCTACTTAAAACATACAATACCTAGCATGTGACTTAAAAGCCTATAATTTAGGAAGCGTTTGAATATTTGGGCGTTAGTCTTCTGTTAAGGATTCTCCATAATATGTATATGGGTCTGCAAGTACGGAACTACATCTATATTGGAACTATAAAGGTAGCTTTCCGATCTATGCGACTGCGACGCGAGTCCGCGAACCGCGACCGCGACCAACAAACCAGGGAATCAGATTCTCTGGCCACGCTCACCAATCGCGCGAAGCGGGGATTGGTGAGTGCTTCATAAAAAATTCGTACTAAGCAGTGGCTCTGGGTCTCTATTTCGGTCTCAAGTCGCGGTCTCGCGTCGCCTGCATCGAAAGACTACTTTTAGATTGCGTTCTTATCGCTAATCACAGCTACTTACGTGTATCCGTGTGACCTTAATAGCTAGCAATTGAGCAAAATGCTCATGCCTCATTTTGGAATCGATACGAAGAACATCTGCGCTTAATTGTTGCACTAACAGCCACGAGCGCTTTATGCCCGGTTTCTGAAGTTTCTTATCGGTAGTTTATCAATTCAATAGCGCTTTTGATTGGTTAACGCGTTTGCGTCATCCAATCAAAAGGGCTATTGAATAGATTAACTACCAATAAAAAACTTCAAATTCCGGGCATAAGATAGATGCATAATTTACAAATAAATATATTATAGTACCCGAGTAACCGACCTTTGCTCGGAGTTCATTAAATCTGACCGGGATCCGAACCCACCACATTCCGAATTTTCGAACAAAGCCAAAATTATACATACACATACTAAATTTCATGGTAATAGTTGCAGCCGTTTTCGAGAAACCGATAATATATATACAAGAATTGTCTCGATTAAAGTATAAGATGACATAGCCTCTTCATTCATATCATTTTAACATGTCTGACACCTTTAGTATGGAACTGATTAACATTATATAGCGTACATTTCAAAAATAAGAACACTTTTCTCTATCATAGAGGCTGTAGACGCCTGTATCAAAATAACATAATTTTGCCCCAAGTCTTCAGCAATCCAGAGTAAGTTATATCACGAAGCTAACTTTAAACATGGTTCTAAGTGTGGCTTGAACAAGTGAAATCAAGGTTTAAGTCGGAACTCGGCGTTGCTGCATATTATGTACTTCAGGAATGTACTGAACAATACTGACTGACAGAGTTAATACGAGTAGTCTTTCTTTCCCTTCCTTTGTAAATATTTATTTTTTCTGACCCTATCCTTAATTCCTTTTTCCAAATTCCACGTCTTCGTTATATTATTGTTACATACTACGTTTCTCCCGTTCGTCATTGGCTATGTACAGAGTGCAAGCCAAATACATTTTGCAGTACTTTGCGAAGGTGTTCGATCCTTACTGGTTTAATGAAAGTATAAGTTTCAATTAAACACGATAGCAATTTGCATGTATTGTTCTGAATTTAGAGTTAGACATTAGAAGGTAGGCAAGGTAAAAAATAAATATGTAATATTTTTCCTTCCTTCACACCACGTCAATCTGGTCCCGTGGTAAGTTCTCGAAGAACTTGTGTTACGGGTAATATAATATTCAAATTAATATAAGATTTTCATTAATACACATTCATGACAGAAAAACTTTTTGTTCACGCTCAACCACCGAGCCACAGAGGTAGTCAAGATAAGGCCAAACCCTAGTTTTGTAAAAAAATCTAGACACAATAAATAGGTAGGTATGTGTAAATTTCGTATCTGTTAAAAATTAAATTGACTTGGCATACTAGTATCTGACACGCTGCCGTACATTATGCGGTTAGTATCGATTTTACGCGCCACAATTTTATAAGGCTACTCGGTCTTACAAAAAGCTTCCTTATATTATATTGCAAAGCAATAAGAACATATTCTTTCGAAATGTCTTACATATTACGAAATAATAACAGTCTTCTACTAGTAATTGTCAAATATGCATGAAGGCAGACTCTTCACTCTACAGAACTCTACCAGAACTTTTTATACCGTCCAAAAATATTTTTTTGGTAAAATAGGTATCTATTAGTAAATTGAACATTATAAATGTTGATCTAAATAAACTCGAAAAACTAAACGAAGTCAATATCCTTACTAATGTGATGAACGCGAAAGTTTGTACGTGTGGATGTTTGTTATTCTTTCACGCAATAACTACTGAACGTATTTTTACGAAATTTAGTATACTTTAAACTTCGTATTAACACATAGGCTACTTTTTATCGTAGCAAAATGTACGGTTCCCCCGATTTGTAATACACAACTTCATGGAATTTGATATTATTATGAAATAGAATTATACATAAGAAAGACTTAAAGAGAACTCTACCTATGTAGAGTCCTCTTCAATCTATCTATTAGATTCGGTAAAATATTTGCTATTCTGAATAAAATAATATAAAAGATTCGTTGTGAGTTTATTCTAGGTATTATTATGAGACCTAGTTCTAGAAACTTTTCAACATAATTAGATAAAGCATCCTTTTGTGATAAAATGTAATGCGCTGGAACTCTACTATAATAACTTTAATGTTTTTGTTGTACAGCAATACAATGTTAGTAAATTGTTTAATTCTTTGAAATAAACAATTTACTAACAGTGTCTTATCAGTCTTTCTTGCTACAGTTTTTATATCTATACTTTGTTAATAGTTAGACTCACCGATTTATATAAAATCCATAAGCACACACTGCACACAAGGCACCGAGCATTATAAACTATAAAGTCTATAAACCGTTGATCGAAACGCGTAGCTAATAATAACTGAATCATATAAAAACTTAGCGGGAGATATTATGACGCGAATGACATGCGCACAGGCATCGCGAGGCGCGCAACGAATGTCGGCTCGGCGAACCGCACTACAGATTTAGCTAGGGCTGCCTGCGAACAAAATATGGTACAAGTTTCACTCGAGTATAAAAACCAGCCAATTGCTAATTGGACTCGCACACGATGGGTTCCGTAGTATTTATACAAATAAATAAAATTGAAGTGTTTCTGTTTGTAATTTAAAATTAACAGCTATTCACTAAATGCATATGTAAGTATATACCTACGGTACGGTACTTATAATTAAAAATCGATTTTTAATAATTTTGTCAGTCCGTCTTTCTTTCTGTTTATTCCTGCTAATCTCTGAATCAGCTGGACCGATTTTCACGGGACTTTCAATGGCAGATATCTGATGTTATAAGGAGTAACTTAGGCTACTTTTTTCTTACGGTTCCGTTTAAAAAAATAGGGTTCCGTTTCCGTCACTTCTACGCCAACGAAGTTGTGGGCACCAGCTAGTTATCTATAAAAACTGCAAAAATTTGTTGTTATTACGGCAAAAGAAATACATTATCCGTGAAAATTTCAACTGTCTAACTATGACGGTTCATGATATACAAACTGGTGACAGACAGACAGATAGACAGACAGACTGACAGCAGAGTCTTAATAGTGTGGTCCCGTTTAACCCTTTCGTACCCAAAGGGGTACCTATCCCTTAGGTTACAGAACCCTAAAATTTACAGACCAAATTAAGTTTCTATTCGTAGAGGTAGAGAATAGCAGTCGCAGTCACAAAGGTTTTTTTCTTGAAAATAATTATCTTTGTAATGGGATAAATTAATGCTCACATGTAACAAGTAACAGCTAGTAAAAAGTCTTATACTTTAAGCGAGCAATTCTTGTATATATATATAATCAGAATATCTGAAACGGCTTCAACAATTTCCAAGAAATTTAGTATACAAGCCACAAGGGGTAAAGGGGGGAAAAATCTAGCTAGGTCTTATTCCAGAAATACCGCGAGTTTATATTTATTTTTTTCGTCCGTTGAGTAATAAGATAAAATGAGTTATTTCGCTTTCTTTTTATCGAAGCTCAGCTACGTGTACGTAGGGTAGGACTTTTTGCGTTATTGGCAAATTGGTGTCTCGGTTTCGAGTCCCCGTCAGACTATTTTTTTTTGTTTCAATTTTTCTATCGCCAGCTGTTAATTTTTACCGCTTTACTAGAGCTCTGAGCAAAGCTCGGTGTTCCAGGTACTCATATAATGAGTTCAAACGTTAGAAATTGTACTAAAAATATATTTTGTAGTACAATTTCTAACGTTCGACAACCCTAATTCCAACACGCAGTCCGCCGTGACCTGTAGAGCTAACTGGGTGAATCGGTCGATGTACAAATACCTGGTAAAAGGTAAAAGCCTCAAACAATAACAGTATCCCTTTCTTTGTTAATGATAAGCGGTAATTAAGATTATTATTAGTTATGTATGTTAAAATCCACTAACAATATAGTTAACCCATTATGGAAAAGGCAAGAATGGTTTTGTTATGACTTTGAATGCTAATTTGAACAAAATAAGCTTTATCATTCTAATTGTCTTTAGAATATTTTATCTTGGTGATTAGAAACCTAAATATCTGAACCATTTTTTAAAAGACTTCGAAAAAGAAGGACGTGAAATGTATTCGACCCATGGATATTTTATACATCTCAGAATCATTAACCATCAAAATTTCTAATATTTTGGCCTTCTTATCACTACTAACTACTATTTTTCAATGCTAAACACTTTGGGAGACCATTAAAAATAACATTCATGGTTAGTATGAGGCTCACTTGACCCGAATTCCTAAGTAATTGCAAATTGGCCACCATACCTCACCTACCTACCTATTCAACGAATTCGAATCACGACCCTTAAAAATTCCAAGCTTCACTAAAAGCTGCTCATACAGATAATAGGAAAGGTCCACCCTTAACGTACATTCGATGTAATATAATACGTCTGTAACTGATACTGTCATAGAATCTCACCTTATGCCGGTGGATATAACTTTACGGACTTTACAGTGAACGAAGCCCAAGGAAATACTAGGGTTTCTTTACGATTGTATAACTTCAATGCACTTAATCCTAAGATTGGAATACATTGTGAGATAGATAGGTATCACGTAATTTCTTTATCTCTGTCTCCCGTCACATAATCAGTAGGTAAGCATATTTTTAGCTACCAGGTAGGTATTGACGTAATCCATTATTGTGCCTTAACTTTTATCTATTTCGTAGGTGTCGTGTTAATAGGTTTCTTATTGTTCACTTTTTTTTTTATGTTTTACACAAACTTTTTGTTCATTTCTCTAAGCTTTATGATTAAGAAAATAGAAGGCAGATACATTATTGTTTCATTTCTCTAAAGAAAGAACGATTACGTAGCTTTAATGTACATTATTGTTGCCATGACAAGTAATATCTTCAATTCCTTCACTTGATTTACAACGGTTTTTAAGAAATGCTCCACCCTAGCCTCCGCTTAAATCGTTGAAAACCCGTCGTCAAAGTCACCAGTTTCCATTAAACAGCTGTGTTGCCATTAAATGCGTAAAATATTGCTAGGTTCGACCGTTGCCAAGTTCATAGGTGTGTATTGGTTAATTGTTAAGGTTAGTATGTACTTGCTCCAATAGGCGAGGCATATTTTTTTTTGTTTCAAGACTCAATAGGATTACTGGTCTTCTTTATCCAGATACTATCTTGCCCGTCAATAATTTACCTGCAAATGTCATGCTTACATCGACTAAACTTAGTATACAGACTCCTATACAAACCGGCTGACCTCGACCACGAATGCCGTTGGAGCTTGGAATGCTTTCTTATGTGTGCGTTAATATAATAGACTTAAAAAGGCTTCAGATTTTTTAAATATCTACCACACCTAACAACAGACGTTATGTTTTACCTGGTGATTGAGCAAGAATCTATTTTCATTGACGCTTCAAGTACTACTGCCTTGATATAGAACGGTGTTGTTTCTGAATTCAGGTTAGTATACAAGACGAGATGACCACAAATAAAATTAATTTAATATAACATGAAGAGAGGTAAATATAACCTTTACTCGTAGATAGAGACTAGTGAAATAAGCGATTGTCACAAAAACAAGTCTTTTAAAATAAGATTTATATATTAGAAAGTCCTGCAATTCATCTCGTAATGCAGTAAAACTGTGCCGTGTGAACATAAAACTAATTTATAGAGTTGGCAACAAAATTATTAATTTCAATACACATTACGTTTCGTAACAAATCGGTTTACTTAAGAAATGATCTTGCCTAACTGTAATTATATTTATCGTTACTATACTCTACACAAGCTCATTAGGAAACCAGTCAACTACTAAATGCATGTAACTTATAAGTTTTTTAATTAAACGTAAGCAAAAAATATATATTTACTAACGTAAAGAACCGTCATTCAACCTAAGTGTCAGTTCACAGGTTCACAGAAACGAGACGAGACGTGACGCGGCGCGGCGCTGCATTTTTTAAGATATTGATTTAAAATTGAACTTTATTCACTAAACAAGAATATACGCGTTTAATTGCAAGAGTTCGAATGTCAAACTGCACCGCTCTGTATAGCGCAGCGCCGCTGCTGCAATCAAACGTGTATCTTCTTGTGTACTAAATAAAGTTCAATACTGCTGACTTACGGCTGATAGTTTGGTGTTGACTGTCGACTGTCGACCGAAGACACAAACGCTACTTAAATTAGGCTCTCGAGCCACATGCTGTCCTTGTTATTCTGTCAAACAGAGACAGAGACAGTGACAATCTGCGATTTAGAGAATACAATCTGCGGGAATAGTGGAAACCCCCGAGGGAGATCTCGAGCGACGAGATCTCGAGATCGACCGAGCGAGGTGGTATGCTCGGTCAGGCCGAATTTCGAAGCCACACTAGTAGTCATTTCAGCTGTTGTATAATATTTCCCGCGCTTTTTCCCGCCGCTCCGCCCGCGTGAATATAATATCCCATGGGAATACTGCGTTTTTTTTCGGGATATAAAGTAGCCTATGATTTAATCCAGAGCCTAAACTATTACCTATCCGTTCCGTAGTTCATCAAAATCAAACATCCATCCATAAATCCATCCTCACAAAATTTCACATTTATAACAGTAGCAGGATTATAGTGCCGGACTACAGAAATATATTCGATAGCGCGATTCAGGATTGTGGTGATAATTTGTCCCCGTGTAGACTTTGGGCAGGCCAAAAGAGAGCCTCTTACTATCAAGGCTTTGCAGACCAAATGAATGCTATCAAAATATTTGTTTCTAATAATAAAAAGTTTAATTAATTTCAGTATAATGTAAGGAAAACATTAAATTATATAATCAAACAAACGTTTGTCGCTTTGGAGTACTTTCATCGCATCAAAGTCTAATAGTTCCTTTCAGTATTACCTAAGTCGATTTTACTTGGGTACTTAAAAGTTAATATATAATGAAGACTAGAAGAACGCTTGAAAGAATAGGTATAAAAAATTCTTACTTCTTATCCAAATAGAAAATTTACGTAACCCAATTTAAGATTCGATCATTATAGTTAGTTAGCTACAGTTAATTAATTAAACCATTCAGTAATTTATAAAGGTTTACTCTCTAAATTACCGAAAGGTCTTAATTTGGGAATCAACCGCAAAATTATGTAACTAATTTTGTTAAATAGACTCCAGGAACAACCAAACAAAGTCCTACATTATTATGATTTTTTTCTCCGATTTCGATGATATTTAATACTTGGGAGAGCCACTATCGGCACGAACGGGCCGAATGGAATCAGAAAACCGGCGTAAAATAAACGACTGAGGTTTTATGCCACGCCACAAGGTTACCCTAGGCCCTAGGGGGTTGAGGGATTTAAAGAACAGGTAATTTTAACTCCCCCGGTGTCCATGGGCGGCGGAATTGCTTACTATCAGGTGGTCCGGCAGCTCATCTCCTGTTCCATTTCATAAAAAAAAAGATACATACTCAATTATCCTTACTAACCATATGGACTCAAAATATATTATTATGTTATCTTCCGCATTTCTTTAAATGTAATGTACACCTGTTAATCCCCTTACTATCATCAATAAAAACGACGGAATCGAAGATGCAAAAACATCAAGCAATGTGGCCAAACCAGACCTGGGTTAGTCAGGAAGAGATGAAAGTGGGGTCAACGTACTAGACACTGGAACTCCCTGTTCCATATGTCCATAACTCCTGGCTGCAACAAATGATCACTTTCGCGGCAGGTTTCACTTTTATCTATACTGTACAATGCCTTGTGAGGTCAATGAAAATCGTTTATCTGATTTCTTACTATCGACAATTTCATTTTTATTGAGATAAAATCTGCTATTAATACGGGCGCGTCGAGTTAAATCACAATAATTCACTGTACTGATTAAATTCTATCTGCTAGCTTTTCTTTGCCTCGTGATATGTGTTTAATGTTTACACATGAAGATTATTTCTATCCAAAACTAAATGTTGCCTGCAAAAAATATTTTCTTTTTATGTATTGCGGAGGTATTAAATTGCCAGTGTCAAGTTAAAAGATGGAAAAAAATAATATATTTTAAGCTTTCCACGCAGATTTTCTAAATCGTCAAGACCAAAGTGTAGTCAAAGTTCACATAAATCGTCAATGCAGTCAATAAGTCAAGTCAGTCGATTCAGTAAAGTGGCTTTACTGAAACTTCCTAGGGAGTTTTTTAACACAAAATAGCACACATTTTGTAGTTGCCCAAACCAACCAACCAATATTACACATTAAAAACTGAAATAACACAAATTATGGAATAAATACAAAAATAACAACGTCGCTGAATGACATTCCCGGCAAAACTGCTTGTTACATGTTGACATGATCTTAAAGTTTTTTATAAAGAATATTTATATTTATATTTGTACTTGTATTTGTATTTGTATTTGTATTTGTATTTATATTTATATTTATATTTATATTTATATTTATATTTATATTTATATTTATATTTATATTTATATTTATATTTATATTTATATTTATATTTATATTTATATTTATATTTATATTTATATTTATATTTATATTTATATTTATATTTATATTTATATTTATATTTATATTTATATTTATATTTATATTTATATTTATATTTATATTTATATTTATATTTATATTTATATTTATATTTATATTTATATTTATATTTATATTTATATTTATATTTATATTTATATTTATATTTATATTTATATTTATATTTATATTTATATTTATATTTATATTTATATTTATATTTATATTTATATTTATATATGCAATCGGCTTATAACCATTTGCCAGTGTCAAGTTAAAAAGGCGGGAAATAGAACTTTCGTTTCAATTTTCAAAACCGTATTCCTAAATCGTCAAGTCTAAAGTCTAGTCAAAGTCCAAATAAATAATCAGTGCAGTCCATGAGTCATGTCAGTCGATTCAGTAAAGTGGTAGAAGCTTTACTGAAAGTTCCTAGGGAGTTTTGGAGGTAAACTCAAAATAGCACGTTTTTAGAAGTTGTACCACTTGCCCACACTTGTGCACGTTAACGAATATTTAATGGTTAATATTCTACCAATATTACACATTAAGAACCGAAATAACACAAATTTATGAAATAAATGCAAAATCCACAACGTCACCCATTGAATTCCTCTGCAAAACTCATCTTAAAGTTTGTCAATCTGTTACATTTACTTTTTTAAATTTTCTATCAAAGAGGCAAAAAAGTTACAAAGTGAACTTTAAACTTAAAAATTATATTATGAATTATTATGAGTGAATTACAACCACAAAGCAAATTCTGTTTAGTACCTATTAATATTGGGAAACGAAGCGATGTAAGATTTAACAGTTAACAAACGTAAAAGTCACATTGAATGGTGACAAGTCATTTAGTAAAACCGTCGCTTCCGTCTATTAGCATTGAACCAACAGTTGCTGGAGTTTAAACAGTTTTCTCCTCACACGGATTTCTCTTAATGTTTTCTAATATAATTCATAATTTAATAAATATACTTTTACTGGTCGCTTAATGAATTTTTATATACTGTTTGCTGTTGTATATAATATTTTAGTGCAGGTTTACAAATTTTTCATAAATTGGATTTTTTTCAGTCGATTTTAGGATCAAATGATACCAAATACTACAAAACGAATAATTGGCACAAAAACATAATCTAAAATTAGTTTCAAATAATACAAAAAAATAAAATGATTTTTAGTATAGCAAAAACAATTTTCCGGAACCTCTTCACTCAACATTTACAAAAAGTGGTCTCGTTTAGGATCATTTTTCTGCTCTTATATATCTTGTACTTTGTTTGTTTAAAAATATCCAAAGCTAGCGGAGATAATCTCCTTAAAATTGGCTTAAAAATAATCCAACAATATTAAAAATTGATTTGGAAAAAGCATATAAAAAGTAGTTTCACGTGTTTAGCTATTCAGTGGCAATAAGGGTTATTTGATTTGGTCACTGCCAGTATTTATTGCACAAAACATTTCTAAAGAAATGTCAGCCCGTACTCGGCCGTTGTCAAACACCACATTTTGCAAACGCGCCCTTAAGAAAGAAAGAATAGAATCGTGTACATAAAGTTCAGATTTGGAAGCAGCAGCAAAGTGCACATAGCAAGTGCTAGTTTTCAAACCGTTCGCTAAAGGCAGTCAATCTAATGGCCCATAAAGTTTATTCGTATTAATTTCTTGTACTGAATACGCCCAAAATGTAATAATCAATCTTAATCTCATTTTAGCTGTCTGAGATCAAGATTTCAATACATTTCAACGATCCCAGGATTAACTTCACGTCAATTTACGTCAATTTTTGTTTGAGAATATAAGATTGAAGACAATCTAAGATTTTAGATACGCTATTAATTTCGGGCGTAAGTCTAATTAGATTTCATTCATTATTGCTTTCGAAAAAGTTCTCCCTGGTTACGAAATTCAATTTTAAAAATATATTTTTATTTTACTATTTTTAAGCCTAAAATGATTGAAGATGAAAGCGAAACGGTGAAACATAACATTACTGTAATCAAAATATTTTAATTAAAGTGTTATTTTTTTGCGTAAAGAGTATTTAACGCTAAGTTAGACGTACAAGAATTACACTTTTTAGAATAGAATATTATATTTTTAGCAAGGTCGTTTTCACTTACAAGAAATTTCTAACGGAATTTCTCATCCTACAATATAATTATCCTACAATCCTACAAAAAATAATTATGTGCAATTTTAATACCATAACATTACAATCTGCCACTTGACGCTAAGAGTAACTTGGGCGCATGTCTCGGACGTATCCTATATTTTAAAGGGAATTGTCATAATACTAGAAACTACACTACTATACTATATACTACACTATACTACTACACTATATACTGCATCTCGTATAGTGTACTATCATCATCTGCAGAGTTGGTGAACAAATAACGCCCATATAGTGACAACAGCAGCATTGAAGGACTCTTTATTAAAAAATGTAATATAATAATTCTGTTCTCTAAAATTGTAGCAGCCATTGTTAAATGTAAAAAAAAGAAACTTGAGAGGTGTCAAGGGACGCCCGGATGGAACGAAGTTCCTTTCGATTAATTAGTGAGATTTTAAGTCATAATAATATTTTTTTTATTATTAAAAATATATAATGTAATATAAACTTAATCAGTAGGCTCAATTTTAGTAATAATTGAGAGAGAGAGAGAGAGAGACAGACAGAGAAACACGCGCACGCCGCACGGCTTACAACTATAGCAAAAAGTGTCGTTACAACTTTTAGTCTTAATTTTTTCCGTCTAGCCCCCTTTCGCAACGCGCGATAAGGAACTTCGTTCCAAAAAAATACTTTATTTAGTTTTTCACAAAACTCTCGCTAACAGATTGTAAGAAAAATTTCGTAGTCATCAGTCAAAACATGAACAGGTGTAATTTAGGTGTAACATAACTGAACAGTTTAAGATACTTATGGTAAAGCAACAAACTTGTTTTATCCGTATTGCTCTGAACATCTAAACCCTCAGATGTTATATAACAGAAGGTTTTATAAAATCGAGATTACATCATGTTTTAAAAAAAACTTAAGAGACAACAAAAATTTTTTTTAACATAAGACCTAAGAACAAGCGATAATGAGGTAATTATGAAATCTAAATGCCATAATGCATGTTCATAGATTCAAAGTGATTTATCATCGAAGAGTACATGTGGTGACAATATGTTTCCGTATTGCTTAATCAGTTACGTCTTTGCCAACAAAAAAATTAAGTATAATATATGTATATTAAATAAAAACATCGTAACACGTACTTACCGCTTCTACACATTCACGAGTCATGGGATAGTCTGAAACAAAATAAGAACGAAAAATAAGTTCATACACAACTACATACTACATGTAGACTACATCGCAGATGCAAGGACAGGAGATATCTCATACACTAAATATGCAGATTAAAATGTAATAATACGAGATCGAGACAAGTGTATTAGGAGAAAATCTTTTCGATCGATTCAAGGTAACGGTAATTTATTTGACGAACTCGGTTCAATAATTCTCTATAAAGTTAGTGAGTAGTCTAATGACACTGCAAAAATTGGGATCTTTCGATAAGAAACAGCACATCACATCTACCTACTCTACTTCTTTTAACAGCATAGTCACTGAGTTAAATCTTCAATGATTAAACACAATAACAAGTAAGACATACTTATGGAAGGTTAAAGAAAGGTAAAAAAAATATATGTTTATTTTCAATTACGCATTCATGGCTTGTTTTTAAATAATTATCTGACAGGTGTACAAACAATTGAATAAGCATCGATCATATAAGGGTTCCGTAATCAGCTTTTTACATGGAATCTTAATGGGGAGATTCTCATAGAAATGAAGACGGAAATGAATGTGGTACGTAAGGCGCTCGAGGAAGTGACAATTATCCGCCATTGTTATGATCGATGCAATTTTCCTGATGCATCAATTACAATTGAGTACAATACAAATACGCATCAGGCGTTATTGGAAAGCATTTAACGATGAGTTGTCTTGCGAGTAGAATAGGAGTATCGGTTTATTCCATGTTCAACCCGTAGATTCTCTTACCTTGTCCTACGAACGTTAAGTTCGCGTTATAAGGACGAAGGTTGAAAATCGAGGGGTTGAACAGGGAATAGAGTTTAAAAACTTTATGTGCAAAAATAACATAAGAAAGATTTTAGGACTCTATTCCCTGTTCAACCCCTGACCCCTGTGCAACGATTCAAATGTCTTGCTAAAACTCGAAAATGGCTAGTCCAATTGGGCTAATTTTGGTCTTGAAATAATTGCGGAAGTTCAGGAACCTTTAAACGGTGAGAAATATTGGTGAATAAAATAACTGCGGGGAACATATGAAATACGACGATTGAATTTCCCCTTACTAACTAGTAACTAGTCACTATGTTCAATATGTCATTTGACTGTCAAATATATATAGGTGTGTTCAGTTTACATATTTGGTTATTTATTTATTTATTCCAGTTCATAGTTTAGACCGAACAACGTGTGTCGGGACAGCTAGTACTAACTAAAAGACATTTACGAGTATATATAGAGAACCATCTACAATCTAAATTCTCTTTTGGGCATATTAATGAAGCTATCTTAGATACATGACCATAGATATGCTCCGATTGAACAAAAGTTAGCAATTAGTTCATATTATCGTTACATTGTTTTAACAAGCTTCAAAAATCATGTGCAATGTGCATAGTAACATTCTTTGAAAAATATGACAGAAATCACTATTTACCTCTCGCTCACACAAGCTCAACTGTATTGTTTCTTCCTATCGTTATCATCACCGGCTTAGTGGAGGAGCATCAGTAAAATGCGTCATAGTAAACGGAAATTCTCACCAGATGTTTAAGCCAGTCTTGCATCCATATTTCACTATGTCAAGAATTAGTAGTATTAGTTGTTCTTATAAAAGTAACATCAATAATTTTATGTTCCTTATTATGTGTGGCTATTTCTACTATAATGATTTATTTATTTATTTATTTATTTATTTATTTAATGCACAAAACACATTACAATCGGAATGAAGTAAAATGATAAATACAGTTTATGACCTAGATTGTAAGGTAACATAATATGTGCATACTATTGATTAAAAAAAAAAAAAAAAAAAGAATTAAAAAAGGTGAACACTAGAAATTGGTTATTTGGAACCTTCTAAGGTGATATGGAGGATGTCTTTAACAATTTTTATATACGATTGAGGTTTATCAAAAATGTCTAAACTTTTATTTTGTTTTGAATAATTATTGTATTGACGAGCCATGCGTGTTAAGGGGTTGAAATAGGATATATTATTTTTGTAGACTTGCAAGGCAAATAGGTTTATGTTATTTGCTCTACGAGCACTAAATTTAATATTGAAGTTAATATGCGAGAGTAAGTTAGGTGAGTCTAATAAATTATTTATAATTTTATAGAAGTAAAGAAGATCAGAGAAGATGCGCCTATTCTCAAGAGTCTGTATTTTGAGATTAACTAGCCTATCGTGATAATTTAAATTTGAACGTCCTGGGTTATAACGGTAGAAAAGAACCTTGACAAATTTCCTTTGTACACGCTCAATGTCCTCTACGTGAACTTTATAATTTGGAGACCATACGGGGCTCCCGTACTCTAAGATAGTCCTCACGAGAGTGGAGAATAGATATAGAGAACTGTAAGGTTTTTTGAAATCTTTAGTTGTCCTAAAGACAAATCCTTGAATTTGATTTGCTTTGCGTATAATGTGTTCATAATGAGCACGAAAGGAAAGTTTCTCGTCAAAAAGGACACCCAAATCTTTAACAACTTGAACGCGGGTAAGTGCTTGACCATCAATTCTATATATCCAGTTAATTTTATTACGTTTTTGAGTGAATGAGATAACAGAGCACTTCCTAACGTTCAAGTCCATACGATTTGCTTTACACCAATCTGATATTTTGTCAATGTCTCGCTGAAGGGCCAAACAATCTTCATTTTTAGATATCAAGTTGAAAATCTTAAGGTCATCTGCATACAATAGACAAATACAAGACAGTTCTAGTATTAAATCGTTGATAAAAATCACGAATAATAGAGGCCCTAGGTGGGAACCTTGGGGTACTCCCGATGTAACATTGGCTGGTGAGGAAATGAAACCCTTCAACGCTACTAGTTGATTACTATTCTTTAGATAAGAGCATATCCATCTATACAGGTTTCGATGAATACCATAGGACGCTAATTTACGACAAAGTAGGCGATGATTTACTATATCAAAAGCCTTCGTAAAATCAGTATATACAGTGTCTACTTGGCCACCAATAGAAAAAGCTTGGCAGAGGTAATTTTTATATTCCAATAAATTTGTGACAGTTGATCGACCTTTCATAAAACCGTGTTGCTTGTGTGAAAGAAGTGGTTTCATGTGACTGTAAAGATGACTATAGACTAAAGATTCAAATATTTTAGCGAAACAGGAAAGAATGCTTATAGGTCGATAATTTCTGCAATCTGTCTTATCACCACTTTTAAATATTGGGATAATATGTGCTGTCTTCCAACGATCAGGGAAAGCGCCATTGACTAGAGATTTGTTGTAAATGATAGTTAGAGGTATAGATAACTCCGTAAAAAGCAGCTTTATAAAATAAGGGGGTAACAAATCAGGCCCAGCACCTTTATTAGGATCTAGTTTTTTAATTTTTAATATTATATCACTTTCTTCGATTAATAAATTGGACAACGTGTTAGGTGAACAATTGCTATCAGAGCTAGTGCAAAAGTTACGATCACTTTGGAGGTCATGACTGCTGTCGAAAACTGAAACAAAGTAACGGGAAAAAAGATTACAAACCTCCTGACCGTTTGATGACGATATACCATCAAATTTGACAGTGTTCGGTATAGAAATGTGACCTTTTCTATTGTTTACATAACGCCAAAATGATTTTATGTTAGTTTTTAGAGAACTCTCGTTCGCGGAAATATATTTGTCATAACATGTTCTAGTTAGAGCTTTACACCTATGTCTAAGCATGGAAAACACATCATAGTCGCGGGGGTTTCCAAATTTTTTGTAAAGCTTATGATATTTATTTTTTTCTTGGTTGCATTTTATTAACGCTCTACTATACCAAATAGGGTATGATGAAGTTTTATTAGATACGGTAGGAGTGTGTTTTTTTATTATTTTAAATAGTGTGTCATAAAAGGCATCTGTGCACGAGTTAATATCATTAGATCGCAAAATATGCTGCCAGTTAACACGATTTAAATCAGATTTTAAGTTTACAACGTCGCATTTCTTAAAATTTAGCCGTTCAGTGAGACATTGACGAAGTTCTTTAGACATTCTAGGTAAAGATAAACTAATTAAAATTGAGGGATGGTGCTTATCCACTTGGCTTAATGCGATCTCTTCGTTAACACTTACCGTCTCCATGTTTGACAATACTAAATCAAGAAGACGATCATTGCAGTTTTTGACAATATTATACTGTTTTAAATTGCAGAAAGACAAAAATTCGCTTAGAAGGTAGAGCTTTTTATTGTGTGTATGAGGTATCGCTGTATTAAGAGTGTTATTACACCAAGCAGTGTAATAGTCGGGGGTGTTGAAATCGCCCACAAGCATGAAGTTGTCAGCGGGGCAGCAATTAATAAGCAAATTTTGACAGTGGTTATAGAAACTTTCTAGAAGATTATGGCTTAGGTCAGGTGGCAGATAACAAACGCACAGATGAAAGCGTGATTCAGTGTGCGAGTTAGGCAAAAGAGTTATCCAGATATCCTCCATATCACTATCCCAAGCTGCCTGACGGATTACATGGTACTTTTTGTGGATAGCCAGTAAGACTCCTCCACCTTGGGTTTTTTTCGATAGAGTATCTACACGATCGCGTCTAAAAACATTGTAGCGAGAATCAAAAACTTCACTATTGAAAACACTTTTGTTAAGGTTTGTTTCCGTCAAGCAGATGACATCATAATTACTATTTAATACATTTAGATAAAATTGTGTGAGCTTACTTCTTATTCGGTTTACATTTTGGTAATATATTTTAATCATTGCAAAACTTAAAAGAAACTATACATAGAAACCACAAAAAGTGAAGAAGCTTAAACAAGTTTATTTAACATCTCAGCATTTTTAACTAATATTGCCGGACTCGTTTCATTTTTTCGAATATAGATATTGCCAAAACGAATCCATACAAATTTATAACTATTGTCCTTACAGAATTTACGGGCCATGTTATGTATTTCTTTGACTTCGGGAGACAGGTGTTCAGACAAATAAATTTTGCAATTGGCGCCAGACAAACCGATATGAGCAGAAGACAGCCTATCGTTAGGGTGAGACTTGTTGAAACGGGTAGCTGCGGATATAAGTGTGTCACGCAGGCGTTGCGACGAGAAAGTGACCAAGATATTACGAGGTCTTTTCGAGCTGGGGTCCATCTTTGCCACGCGACGACACGCCTTAAGATCGTTTTCGGGGATAACAACATCCAAACACTGACAAAGTCCCTTAAATAGTGCTATCAAGTTCTCGGATTTACTTTCAGGGACCTCATGTATTTCGAGATTTACATCCCGCGAGATTTTTTCCATAGTCGACAGCCGTTTTTGTAATTTTGTCAGTGTAGTTTGGGATTTGGACAGCTCAGACTCAAGGTGTTTTATGCGAGAATTTTTCTCAGCGATATCCTTTATATTTCTTTAACTTGCGTTGCCTTCATTGCAAAACTTATTTGTAAGGGTTTTGTCAATATAGTATAAGAAAAATTAGGCTAATGATTAATTTTATATCACACTCTTAATAGTTTCAACCCACAATAAACGATATCAATCAGATGTATTGCAATTTAATTTCATCAATATTATTCAGAGCTTGCTCTGTTACTAAATTACTTATGATTCATTCATTTGTTTTTCGGCAATAAATTTTAATGGTAATTTTGATCTTATGCCCCACAAATAAAGTACATTTTGTCATGTATACAACTTTCATTCATACGTGTTTGCGATTGCTTAAGAAGCATTTTTATGGGTCAACGTACAAAGATCCGCATCGTGAAGACTGCACCGGTATTCTGACGTGCCTACAACTTCAATTTAATGACAGAGTCGGACGCATTACTTCTTCGTCATCAATCATTATACAGCACTTTATCGACATGTCGTCAATGTAATAATGAGTTGTGACGTCATAATAGTAAACTGCTTCATTTCTCAATATTATGTCCCCATGAAACTTACAAGTTTCTTGTGATCGCCTTCAAATTCTATGTGATGAAAATATCTCATCTTCAGTAATTGAAGAAATGCAGTTCTTTGAACGTAAAACATTTTATGTATTTTAGAATTTTGTATACAATAAAAATTTAACTACATAATAAAAAATGATATTCGGGTCAAGTAACGGACTCTCCGTTTAAAAGGATTTTAGATTTGTGTCGCAAATGATGGTCTTTTACATACTCTTTTTGGTAAAATTCTTTTGTTTAAGAATTAGTTACGCGGTAGATATATCTTATTTCTATCTTATCTAATTAGATGTATAATAAGTCGAAGTAATTTTATTATAACTAGTCATTAATTATGTTATACTAGTTATTACCTATAATAAAATTATGACAGTTATCCCTTAACGAAGAAACCTTTTTTCCATCATACAACTCTCTGGCACTTAAGGATGTATTGTTATGATTGTTTTATCAACATCTGAAGCACAATAAATATATTTGGAAACGAATATTACGTGAGTTCTTGTAGTACAAGTTAATAATACCAGGTATAATGGTGTGTCTACCTTCAGCTTACCCTTTCGATGTCCATGTATGGCCGATTGTGTAATAATATAATAATTGGATCTTATGTAAACGATATAAAAACACACCCTCAGTATACTTTCAATATTCTTGTCACCATAATTTTACGTTGTGACTTGTGAGGTTGGCTTTCTTCGACGTATTGAGCTGAGCGGCTTTTATCTTTATGACGTTAAGGAAATAATTGCATATCAAGAATCTCTTTTCATTTAAGTCAATTTCAATTAAGTCATCAATCTGGTATTGATGACTTTGGAATGATAATTAATATGCAAAAAGATTCTAGCATGGGCGTACCCAGGTAGGGGCAGGGGGGGGGGGGGGGGCAGCCGCCCCCCTAGAAGATAAAATAAACGTCAATTTTCCAATTTTCAATATACCAGACCGACCAACTTCTCGAAACAGGTATGAGCTGGATTCTAGTTAGGTTTGAAGACAAAGAAGATATACCTATTCCTCTTAAATATTTTCAAATTCAGAGTTAGGTTTTTTATGAAATGAACTAGGAAACGAGCAGCCGGATCGCCTGATGGTGAGCGACTACCGCCGCCCATGGACACTCACAACACCAGAGGAGTTATATGTACTTGTAGCTCCTCGGTGTTACGCGCTTGCGCTCCTGGTCCTTAAAAAACCCCAACCCTTGGCCCCCGGTAACCTCACTAACCCGGCGAAACACAACGCAAGCGTTATCTCACGCCGAAATTCCGTGAGGCCATGTTATTTATCTGGTCGAGCCAGCCCATTCGAGTTAAAGCATGGCTCTCCCACGCTTAGTTAGGTTGGGAAATCCTACTACTATTATAAATGTGAAAGTTTTGAGGATGGATGTTTGTTACTTTTTCATGTAAACTACTGAACGGGTTTTGATGAAAATTGTGTATGGATTAACACATTTCTGTCCCGAAAAGTACAGTGTTCCCGTGGGATAATGTATTTACGCGGGCGGAGCCGCGGGCAAAAGCTGTGTCGAAAGCAGCGGAAGCATTTTGTTTATGACGCCAATGTGAGAATAACTGACACCAAAGATAATGATGATCACACTAATGGTATTTTAAACGTTCAAGTGTATCGCAGGTTACATGCTAATTATCCAGTATGGCCATTTGTCTGTCAGAATATATTATAGCTTTTGTGGATGTATGACTTTACAATCACAATTCACAATGATTGCGTAACAAGTGAATGTACTTTCGCTATTTTAATGGAACGTAAAAATATCTTAAATAGGCTCTATTGCCTACTTTTTTGCTATTTTCTCTTTTGACTTTTGGCAACGATTAACAATCGTCAAATTGAATTCATTTATTCGGAATTACATTGACGTGATGTAATATGTTAATTATATAATAATTGTATATTAAAACAGTTCTGTATATATTTTGAAAATACAACAAGTTGAGGAAACCTACTCGTAAGATAATTAATAGGTAGGTAATTCGTATGACTTTCCTGTAAGTAATTACTAGCTTTTTCCCACGGCTTCGCCCGCGTAAATACAGTATCCCACGGGAACACTGTACTTTTTCGGGATGAAAAGTAGCCTATGTGTTATTCCAGAGCTCAAACTACTACTATACCAAATTTCATCAAAATCCACAAAAACAGTTAGTTTTGCGTGAAAGAGTAATAAACATCCATCCATCCATCCTCACAATTTTCATATTTACAATAGTAGTAGGATCTACGAACGCTGCACACTACGTCACTCTGGTCCCGTGATAAGTATCCGAAGAACTTGTGTTACTGGGACCAGACAACGTGAAGTATATTTATTAGGTACATTTATATTTATTACAAATCCCTGGCCTAACGAACACAGAAATCTTTTTGTTCCCTCGGCGAGATTGGAACCCGCGACCTTCGACTTGAGCACCGACGCACTCAACCACTACCTAAGACGTTGTGTTGATGATGCCAATGTTATAAGAGTCTATAGATAAAAATAATATTTACAGAATTTCACATCAAGCTTAGACATAGCAGAAATACTTGGCAGAATGATGTTGGAGAGGTAATACACAAGTTCATGTACCCTTGACGGGCTCGTGACGGGAATGTTAAGGCGAGACGGACTGTCCGCCTGCCCATGCACTTATTACATTCCTCAACATCATTATAGGTACATGAACATTTGTACAGATATGGCTTTTTTCCTCAAATCTAATTGCAATCGTATGGAACATGTAAATCTTTAGCTCATACAGACGATAAGGTTGATGACTATGACATAGATATACCACCTACGTCATAAGGATGCCGACGAAGAGCGCTCTATGGCCTAGGAAGTAGACCGTTTGATTCGCACTCGTGAGATTGCCGGTTCGATTCCCAGGTTGTGGCGAGTACTAACGAGTCTTTTTCAGATCTCAAGTACATTATATGCATGCTCTAACGGTGAAGGAAAACATCGTGAGGAAACCCGCATATAGTAGGAGTATTTGACCAGTCATTCCTCTAGACTAGGCTGACTGTGTTGTGAGAATGTCGTGTGTGCTTGGGCAACCATACGACATTTAAAACCGCCTGTCCCAGGTACTACAGTATTTCAAGTGTGGTTACTTCGCTCGGAGATTACTGTATAAATCATCCAATAACGGATAAACAGGCCTAAGTTCGTAAGGATGAAATTGACGTACCATACGGAATATACGTACATTTTGAACATAAGCTATATCCAACAGGATATATAGGAATAGGCAGGCTATTACCAAGAGTTACCAACAGAAAGTAGTGACAAAAGCAAAACGAGCATACATGAAAAAATATGAAGGCAGTAATTTATTCCGATAAATTACTACAGCAAAATCCTCTTTAAGTTTCATTCACTTTTGTCCTGTATTAAATCGACGAAGGTTTATGCGAACATTTTGAATGATATGTAAGCTAAAAGTTCGATGATAACCATATCCGAAATAAACACGTAGCTACAAACCGATAAACGTCATAAAGGATTCTAGATAATAAAGCTAAATCTATTGTTGTACTATCACAATCACGTAGATCATAAAAAGTATTATCATATCACGTATTTAGGTAGAAGGCGATAGCGTGGATCCCACGGAGTCGGAAGTTGTAAATGTTGAAAACACACCACCTAATCAAGATTATTATCTTTATTCGCATTGTTTTTCAGGGTTGAGAAAGTGCTTAGTCAGATATTACTTAGACAATAACAGTAAGTTCAATCGTATCTTTTGCAATACTAGTATTAGTATTGAACTGGATTATAAATCTTAATCGAATGACTTAGGCCCACTTGCGCAGATCTTGGTTAAAGTTAACTCTGGGTTAAATATCATATTATGTCTCTCGTTCTTCGTATTTATGAAAGAGATGGCATGATATTTTAACCCAGGGTTAACTTTATTCCAGATCTGCGCAAGTGTGAGTTAGAGTTGGCAATTCATGCAACAATCAACACAACCCCTAGATTTTCAACTCTCGTCCTACGTACCGTCGTTTTAAGGACGAGGGTTAAAATACTATACATGTTAGTCACTTTAGAAAAGCAACAATCATTTCACGCGGGCGAGATGTCTCCCAACTATATACTCAACCCTCACATCAAACTATCCATTACGCTTTTGTTAATGCCGTTACAAAGGATATCCTACTGATAATAAAGGATATTACATGGATGATTACGTATAGGTACTTGTAAATGAGAATAAAAATTTGCGACTAATCTCTTTAAAATCTTATATCTACAAAATATTCTATAAAATTTGACAGTACAATATAATACACCGTGTTGTAAAGACAATGCAACCAGAAAGAAGACATCTGAATCAATAACAAACATATTGAATACAGTAACTAAATTCGATGCTGAGTCATAAAAATAAAATGTCATTGTTTTAAAATGTTTAATCAATGTATTACGTTGATACTTGTTATATCTAAAGAGTCTGAAACTATTTATAACGTACAAGTATTAGGCCAACGTGCTTGGTGACCTAAAGTGGTAAGGTACCTATTATTATTTTTTTGCCGTCCGTTTGTGACGTCACAAATACCGGCGGGAAAAAGTTAAGTACTTTTATTGGGACCCAAAAAATTGCAGATTTCTCACATAAGCCAACAAACAAGTTAATTTTCTCTGAGTTATACGATTCAACATAATATTTAAATTAATATGTTATTAAAAATAAGTATTTAAATTTGAATACATTATAGCTAGTACCACTGTGGCCATCGAATAATCGGAGCCGAGGAAGTTTTTTTTCAATTTACTTCCTCCTTGCAGGAAAATCCCGAATTAGTAGGTCCTTCCTTGAAAGAAGGTTGAATTTATGTGTAGTTTGATTAACTTATCTTTTTAAAGGATTTTAATTATATCTTCAATATAACATACCTACTATAATGTGATATGTCCTACAAACCTCAATTACGACGTGTTCACACGACGAGTGCGTATTTTTTCGGTACGTTACAGCGCGCGTCGCATAAGAATCGCCTACTTTTTAGTAGTTCAACGGTCATAATTGGGTGATACTCTGATACTCTGACTCGGCGCGTTCGCGACGCGATTGCGACGCTGGCTCTGCGCGTTCGCGATGCGATTTTGGCTCTACGCGATTAGGGGACCTAGCAGGAACAATTAACAGCAACTTAATCGTTTTGAGAATTCCAAAACATTACGAATATTCTTGTCAATGGTTCTTGTTGGGCATCTAGCGCTCATGAGCGCGTGTCATCTGAACGCGCCCTCATAGTTTGAAAACAAAGTCATATTATATTCCTAACAGTACCTAGCGTGTTAGCTCAATATACACAAGATAATATTATATAGATAAGTTCTAAAACTCGAAAGTCTCGACCCGTATGATTAGGTCATGGATGATAAAAAACAATTATTTAGAAATAGGATTTAGCGTCTGATAAAAATAATCATTTCGTATGTCCATAAAGTGGAAATAGTGCAATAAGTCCTGTGTTATTATTGTGAAATAAGAAATATCAACACAACGCCAATCACGCGTAATGTAGTCAGTCAAATTATAAATGCAACAGAACATACTTGGGAAACCACAGAGAAACCGCATTGATGGAAAATATCCTTTACATCAGGTCAGGCAAACTATCGGATCCTCTATAGCAGGATATAAAGGAGTGATAGACATGAGACACAACACCACACACACTGGCACTGACGCGACTGCGCACTCCCATGGACTCCGACTAACTGACAAGAGGCTTCCGAAGGCTGCGACGCTAACCGTTAAATAACTTTATTGGCATTTGACAAGTTTGTATAACGCTCCTATGCGATTGGGACATGGATTTAATTAAGCAAATAAAGTTGGAATTTTATCAATGCCAAGAAACTGCTAGACGGTTGTAATTATAAGAATGACCAAAATGTCATAGGAAGGAAGTTTATTTGCCGGACCAATACGTACTCGTATTCATACGATACTACCTGTCGAAGACATACTTGAGAAAATAACAGGTAAGTTATAGATTTTATAGAATTGGGGTTTAAATATATTGAAGTCATTGACGTCACACACATCGTATATATCCTTCACCTAAATTCACTTGTAAAAATCAATGTTTGTTCAATGTTCACACTTTTTACACCACGATACCGTTACTTTAAAACGTTACGATTACATTTTCGTCGATTTATTGCGAAGGTTTCAGCAGAAAGACTTCTTCAGAGTAGTCTCTACATGACTATCGATTAGTAAAAAGGCTAAGGAATAAATGAAAAGTTTACATAGCAGAAAATATTCTACAAAAATTGTTAGGGAAAAAGGGAAAATATTCGTTAATAGGGAGTCAAACAATATCAACAATGACTGAATGAATGAAAAAAACCAGCCAAGGACGGTCACATATTATTAAATTATCTAACATTAACTATTAGAATAGAAACGCAACGTGCAATTTATTGAAACAAATATGTAGGTTTAAATACAATGTCACTAGACCAGAATTCTAGTTGTTTAGATTTAGACTCGAGTCTAGATGCAAATTAGACAAATTATTACCAAAGAAAAAAATTTCAACCAACAATGGTTTCAGCAAAATTTTAACTTATAAGCTGCAGAGGAATCAATATTATTTAGGCCCAACAATAAATTTTGTGTTTTTAGTAGGCCTAAATAACGTTGCAGATGTTGTGAAACAAATTGAGCATCAATTAGTTAAGCCACGTAAGCTCAGAAGAAACAGTAGAAACAGTTCAGAAGTTCAAAATCCTATAGCTGCAACTGTACAAAAGATAGATAGAGAAAGATACCTTCTAAGCTTGACTTAGGTAATAATTTTCATATTTAATTAAATCCAAAAAATCTTAGTTGGCCTCAGGATATTAATTAAGCAAATAAGCAAACGTAATAAAGTTACTTAAATTGTACACGTGACAGAACAATAAACAATAAAACAATGTTAATGATATAACCTAAAGGAGAAAGTGCTGAACATGGTGTTGCCAACATACAGGTGACAATGAATATTAATTAAATCATTTTACGGCTTATAAGGACGTGATGCCTGGTCGCTCCTCCTTATCATTCTACGCGCAAAGCCGAAGAGGTCATTTTGTGTGCATGTAACATATTTTCTTTTGGGCACATCGCATTGCAACTTTTTCTTGTTATTTTAAGGGCCTCTTAAAAAACGATATCCATATTGCGCTCACTACTCTTCGCTGTATTTTTTGAAAATTTTAAAAATGCTACGATTGATGGGATTTTGAATAAAGTTCTTTCTTGTTTTTACACTAATTGTATTTTTAATGCTTTAAGAGGTACTTGTGAGCGAAGCCAAAAGGAAGGGTATTGATTTTGGCAGTCTATGTATGTTTGTTCCACCGTAGCGCCTAAACTGCTAGTCCAATTTTAATAAATGAGGTGTCAATAGAATATTTGTAGTATATGTAATAGCCCGGGTAACATATGCTTTATAATTTACGTAGTGGGGTTGTAACTTTTTATAAAAAATGTAGTTATTTTGTTCTTTTTCCTAGTTTGTCATTATGAGTCAACATTATGAGTCGGAACTTGTAGCTCTACCTTCGATATTTTAGGTGTTTCTTAAAATCGTATTTTAGATGTGTGTTAAGTCCTGTTCAGATCCTAAATGAATATTTCGCGAATGATACTGATTTAAAATTATAAATACAAGCGACGAGCGTAGTGTTTACATAACTTCTAAAACACCCCAGAAATAGTTACTCGATTTATCTTTATTATTAACTGTCAAAGTGATAAGACAAATTACGGGTTTTTATCAAAATACACATCGAATAACGTGCCAAGAGTTAACTGCGAACATATTTTAACTGTTTTTTGCAAAAGTTAAATTAATCATTGCATAATAAGTGAAAGCGAAATTTGTAACGTGACTATGGTATCTGTTAAATTGTCAATAATACAGACGGTGTTCACTGCAAATGGCCATTTTATTTTTTATTATCCACTGGACATTCAAGTCCCACTTTTCCCGGCTACAATTCAAATTTTAAACGAAAACATCATTGAGGAGGGCCTCTACTTTTGTCATTATGCTTTTATCAAAATATTCTTTCCAATAATTGTAAATGCAGTGATTAAAAAGGGAAAGAAACACAAAGAAACATTTGCGTTGGAAAGTCGAGTGAAATGTTCTCACGGGTGATATTGTTATCTAATTTCGGTGAGACAATTAGTTGTGAATTGTGATGTAACAGACAAAAGTGATGGGAGATGACGAATTCTAAAGAAATGAGGTAATAAGATGTAACAACGATGCATTCGAGTTACACTATACTGCCTAAGTGCCTATCGTCCAATCGGCATGACGCTGCGGGCTGGATTCAATCTGCAGTTGGTTCATATACACCATAAACGCGTATAGCTGTCATGTCAATCCACGCCGATACATGGTCAGTTCTAACTTTTGGCTACACTTAGACACTAGGCAGAATGCGTGAGAAACTGCAAACATTTTGTCGCCAGTCACCATTACCACCATTACCGTTTAAGCCTTTTGGCTTTTCGATTTCTTCACTCTCTTTTCTTCCTTCCACTCGGTTCCACTTAAGGAATAATCAAACCAAAACATGCAATTCTTTTCATAAAACATAGGTAATTATGAAATATGAAACATTGCAGGTACCTAGTACCTAATACGAAAATAATATTTTTTCTGCTCGAATAAAATCTGTTGAGTATATTTGAGTTTTAATATTATAATCCAGAACTCCAATTCTCGTAATTAACTTAGGTACAATTTCATTATTACTTATAAATGAATCGTCTTGATATCATCAACTGATTTTTGGAATTTCAACCAATCAATACGGGTTTGACGTATTTTGAAGCTTTACCACATCGGATTCGGGACTGGATTGTAACTGTATTATTATTGCGGGATTTAATTAGCTGAATCGACCTTCAGGATTTTGCTGGTTTAATATATGGGATAATTTTACATTGTTCTTGGGATGGAATTTTTATTTTCAGTCTACACGATCGTAGATACAGGCAAAGCTGAACCGGCATATTATTTATCTCAACTCAATTTTAAGAAAGGGTACAAAAGATAATTCTAGACGTACGACTTGATCAAAAATAACAGGTAAAAATCAAGTGCTAAGGCTTAGTAAATAAGATTTGGCTAATGACTTCATTGTGTGTTGACTTTACGTGATAAGATTACAAGATGAAGTAATTTGCAATTTAAGTACTTATCTACAGGATATTTTTAGGGGTGGAGAGTTTTGTATGGTGGACTAGCTTTTTCCCCGGCTACGCTCGACTAAATAAAGTATCCCACGGAAACACTACATTTTCGGGATAAAAATTAGCATTTAATCCAACTCCTGAACTAGACTAGCTTCTCCCCGCGGCTCCGCTCGCTTAAATAAAGTATCCCACGGGAACACTGTACTTTTTCGGGAAAAAAGTAGCTTTTAACACCTTAACTACTACCATACCAAATTTCATCTGTTCAGTAGTTTTTGCGTGAAAGGGTTAACAAACATCCCCACAAACTTTCACATTTATAATAATACCTAGTAGGATATGATTTTATAGTTGGGACTAATTTATGAAACAGCTAAGTTGAAATTAGATTATTTAAACTTAAGATTCCGCTTTTAATTTGATTGTTGCGTTCTCTTTTATTCCGAAATGACAGACGATTATTAGGTACATTTGCTTATCTTTGAATGTCAAAATTAATAATACGTGCATTTATGTAAGTATTTATCCCGATAATTATCACGAAGACGTCACGGCATATTATAACTTTTATGAGTAAATCATCGAATGACGCAATTGGCTTTCACCAACCTTAGCTTGAGGACTCTAAGGGCGAGCGCTCACTTGGGACACGTCAGTTTTGTCTCCCATAAGGCTGGGACTGTATGATCCGGAATCCGGAACGCGATTTTCAACTCTATTGTATTAACGCAGAGTTCTATGTTTAATGCTATGAATTTTCCCCGGCGTACCAGATTCCGGAGCATATAGTTCCAGCCTAATATACGCAAGCCATTTATACGACAGACGTTTTGTTTCAAGTGTGTGCATCTTCATATTATATTTTGTGGTGCGATAGATTGTATCTTGAGAGTTGAGACGGTCGATTCTCAACTTGTCAAGTAAAAGTGCAAAGTAAATAAGTAAATATTATTCTATTAAAAGCATTAATTGATTTATGGAACCATTGAGTTGCTTAATGCTTACATAACTACAGGATGTTGGGAAAGGATAAAATCGTAGTTTTTACTGTAACTCAATAACTATAATTTTTATAAAAACTATAAACCGACTACGTAAATTATGTTACCCGGGCTAATATCACGAATCAATTGACACCTTATTTATTAAAATCGGATTAGTAGTTTAAGCGCTACGCTGGAACAAACATACATACATAGACTGCCAAAATCATTACCCTTCCTTATAGCTTCGCCGTAGTCGGGTATAAAAGACACTAGATAGTCACGTAAGCCAGTAATTTAAGCTTTTGTTGTAAATTTGGGGTTTCGTTTTACTCAAGAAACCCTTATATGTAGTTTCGCTCTGTCCGTCCGTGTGTCTGTCTGTCTGTCCGCGCCTCTACCTTCTGTAATTATGAATTTAAATGGATAAAAGTTGGTAAAATAGTAAATAGTTCGAAATTGTGTACAGATCTCGGCTTTGGCATCATAAAATAATAATAATTTGACATTTTAGGGGTGGCTCTCAATACATGTGAAGTGGGGACGAAAAATTTTTTTCAATTTACCCCATCATGTAAAGGGTACACGATGGGGCCGTTGAATAGGTCTTTTAAAATAAAGGTAAGGTTTCATACATTACTTTTTTACAAAGTCAACCATTTTGCGAGTAATCAGTCATCAAAGTGGTTTATAATATAATATATCGGACGTATTTAAAGTATTTGAAAAAAAAAACCTATTACGCGCTTATAGTTATGGATACGGAACCCTCCTAAGACATGTCCTAACATGTTCTTAGTTAGGTTATTTTATACAAATTCGGTGAAGCTGCTACTTTAGTCGATAATCCCATATGTCTCAAAAATTTACATTTTTATTCTTTCTTAAATCCAGATGTCGACAACCCTAACAACCATGTCATGTCCATCAGCGATACGTGGCGTGAATGGCAAGAGTTGAAAATGCCCTTGCGCAGGAGTCGAAAGCTAATGTTTAGGATTATTTTGCAAGAAGCCTCGTAACAGGTGATGTATAAGCAGTATAACACAATGCAGCAAGGTACCTAACTACTATGAATACCTAACACGTAAACGTACTACTAACCCTTTTGCTTTTCTATGTACTTTTAAGGCGCAAGATACTAGCAGTCATTGATAAAGCAATTTAGAAAAGACATAATTATTGAAATATATGCAAAAAAGAGTAAGTCTTTCAGGTCTGTTGCGCAAGGGATTTGTTCTGCATTTCAGTGGCGGCGCGTTATAACACCATGGCATTTTGGTTCTAAATAGAATTATAGAAAATATAATAATCCTACTGCTATTATATAATTATACTAGCTTTTGCCCGTGGCCCCGCCCGCCCGCGTAAATACAGTATCCCACGGGAACACTGTATTTTTACAAGATAAATGTCGTCTATGTTTTAATAGAGAGCCTAAACTTCTGCCATACCAAATTTCATCAAAATCCGTTCAGTAATTTTTGCGTGAAAGAGTAACAAACATTCATCCATCCATACATCCATCCAACCTCACAAACTTTCACATTTATAATAGTGGTAGGATATATGGACGCTTTCACACCACGTCAATCTGGTCGTAGTGAGTATTATATTTAATACTACTATACACATATTAAAGATTTTTATTATATTTTACACATATTTAATACACATCCATGACCGAAGATTCAGGAACATAGCAAACTTTTTGTTCCTTTAGCGGGATTCGAACGACCTCCGGCTTGAGTAGTATCGTCTGTCGTGAAATAGAATTGATAACAATAGTTTATAGTTGTATATATTATATATAATAGTATATATATTCTTTAATAATAAATGCCTAGTATAGATGATTTTATTATTGCTATTTATTGAAACTGAAATAAACACAAAACGCCTATTTGGCACGTAAAACCCGTTACGAGAGTCAGCCCTATTGAAGTCAACAAACCTTCGGGTTTTTAACCGGATAATGTCCAAAGATCACGTGTCTACAATTCATTAATGAAAGAGTCTGGTAGCAAAAGCAAACAAGACAAATAGCTATAATATCTCACGAGGAATATCTTTATTTGCTATAAATTCCAATATCTAAAGAAATTATCGCCAACATTAATATAGTAGAATCTATTAATTTTGATGCGTTGCGTAACAAAAAAAAGTCTAACTTTAATAAAAGTAAATTAATACATACAATATTATGCAAGAGTTTAAGAGTCAGCATATTCTTTATCTTATATTTTAAACGAGACTATCTTATTTATATATAATCGGTATCTCGAAAACGGCTTCCAAGTATTACCATGAAATTTAGTATGCAGGGAGTTTTGGGGGAGAAAAATCTAGCTAGGTCTTATCGCTTAGAAACTGTGCATTTTTAAGCAATATATGTTTTTTATGTCGTCGTGCAACAATATATCAATAATTTCGACTCTCTTCCGTCAGTCTGATTGGCAGCTTGGTAACGTATAGTTTTTCCATTGTTTGGAAAATCGAAATGTGGTGGTTTCGAATCCCGGTAAGACAAATGTTCTTGTAGTTCTTATTATTTCTCTTATATATTTTTTTTTTTTAATTATTTTATCGTTCTACTTAACCACCGAGCGAAGCTCGGTCGCCCAGGTAATAGTAATGATTCACAATCTTTTCATTTGAATAGTAAATTATTGTTTGATTACTTTCATATCTGAGAGAAAATTCTTTTAAGTTCTTAATTAACCCACGGCGAAAACAGAGGGGTGTTATAAGTTTAACGTGTCTGACTGTCTGGATGAACCGATTTTGATCTAGTTTTTTTTTTGTTGGAAAGCTGATAGCTGACGTGATAAGCTTAAAAGCTCGCTTATTAACTGACAGACACGGGGGTTACTTAATATTTAATTGATTTCCAAAAATGGGAGTCGATTATTTTAATTTTCTTTAATCTCAAATCGTTACTGATTACTATTAATTATAGAATACCAGTTTTGACCTTACTATATTGCATTCGCGTCCTGTAGTTTGACCAGCGGCAGGAACTGGTTTGTCTACGGAAGATTTGACAAAATGGCAGATTGTTAAAGAAAATATATTTTTTGGTCTATTCTTTCATTAAGGCCAATTTCTACGGTGGTTAATGGTCATAAAGCATACATAATACGGTGCGATATATTTACAAAATGTTGCAAAACTGACGGCATGTTTACATCGTCGAAACATCTTGTAAATGCAAACAAAGTGCAATATGCCATGCATGGTCGTTAACCTAACCGTAGAGCAGTGGTATCAGCATGAAAAGTTATGTAGGGATCTAACCCTTAATAACATAGGAACCTACAGTATTACAGAGATTTCGATAGAAATGGAAATACATATTATATGTAGTTGAATTTTTTTTTTAATAAAGCTCTATCTTTTCTTAATACGTATGTAACATAATATTTGAAAGTCAATTAGTTAATAATCAAGAATTATGATGTTGTGTTGCAAAAAACATGGTAACATGAATTTATTGTGAGAAAAATCAGTCAGTTCACATTATCTAATACATTGCGAATTTTACATCCGTTTACAAACATTAATAGCCGTGGTTTACGCAAATAGGCCTACTCTACATACCCAGAAACGTTGGTTATTTATATTTTCAATGTTATGTTACCTACGTTATGCATAAGGGTCAATTCACACCGAAACAAAACGACACGCGACATAGTGCTGCATTTTTAAGATCGCTATTCAAATTTGAACTCTATTCATTGCACAAGAAAATACACGTTCCATTGTAAGAGTTCGAATGTGAGGTTGCACCGCGCTGCACATCGTACGCAAGTACAGTGCACGACCGATGTCATGTGAAACGTGTACCTTTTTGTGTAGTCAGTAAAGTTCAATTTTGAATAGCTATCTTAAAGATGTAGCGCCGCGTAGTGTAGCGGTGTAAACTTACACTAACTGAGCAAATAACTTAAAAAGTTAAAGATGTTATTTTAGTATCTAAAGTATATATTATGTTTTATAAAATAATATATCAAGTAAGTACGTAAGAATCTTCCTGCTTATTTTAGCTACGACCTCTACAATGAGTGCAATGGAGGGCAACTGAATTTTATTAACTTTGGCGAGACAGATTACTGTTAATTATAACATCTCAAAATAAACAGACTACACAGACCTTTGGACCAGCCCTTTGTTTGTCTATATACTAATCTACACTGATGTAATATAGAGGTAAAGTTTGTTTGTTTTGCATTGAACAGGCTCCGAAACTACTGATCCGATTTTGATGAAATTCGGCACAGGTATAGAATAGAGCACGGGAAAGGACATAGGCTACTTTTTATTGCGGCAAAATGTACGAATTCCTCGAGATTTCCTTTTGCGCGCACGAAGTCGCGGGCAACATAGTATACAATAATCAGAAAGGCTGTTTGATATTAATTATTATGTATTTATTACATACTAGTTTTTCCCGCGGCTCCGCTCGCGTAAATATAGTATCGGGTATCCCATGGGAATACTCTACATTTTCTGGATAAAAAGTAGCCTACCTAAACTACTACCATACTAAATTTCATCGAAATCTGCTCAGTAGTAGTTTTTGCGTTAAAGAGTAATATATATTCATCCATCCCTATTCCATACATCCATCCATCCTCACAACCTTTACATTTATAATTATTGTAGTAGGATCGGTCCGTTGCATAAGGAGTCGTATTTACTTCTAAACATAGGAGAACTTTGATACATTTACTTTAATCTATTCACAGTGAATCATGCGTACATATGCCAAAGTACTGCTTGCTCCTTGGTCAATTGTAACATTTGTACGCATGATTAACACCTTCTTAACACCAATCCTTCTAATATTATAAATGTGAAAGTTTGCGAGGATGGATGTAGGGATGGATGTTTGTTAGTCTTTCACGCAAAAACTACTGAACGGATTTCGATGGAATTTAGTATGGTAGTAGTTTAGGTTTTGGATTAAAACATAGGCTACTTTTTATAACGAAAAAGGACAGTGTACTGTATTTACGCGGGCGGAGCCGCGGGCAACAGCTAGTTGACTATAAGTTGCTAGTTGCACAGCTCTACTTTTTTTAAATTTTTTTATTCTTTATTTAAAGGCTCTTCATCATATGATTATGCCAGCCTTAATTTAACAATGGTAACAATTAACTTAAATCTAATTCCCTTAAATGTAACGAATTAATTACATAACTTAGAAATATATCACTAAATTCTATTTTAAAATTTGACGATGCAATGCTATGTACGAAAAAATACAAGTTGGTACATTTAGTGTGTTGAACAAATTCACGCCTTAAACTTTTGTTCCTCTCGCATTCCATAAGCACGTGATACAGGTCCTCGTATCGGTCACAAACGGTGCAATTGGGATTATCTCTTTTGCCCATGAGGAAAGTAAAAAAAGTTAGGTAAATGTGGCATCGCCTTAATTACAGTCCAATGGATAGACAATTACCCATACAGACAGCGATTGCACTGTCTGTACTTGCCAGAATATCTACAGCATGCGACTTGAAGGCCACTTAATTTAATAAGTGTTTAAGAACGGCCTCTAGTTTGTTATTCTATTCGCTGTTAATTTTCTCCACTTTCTATTTCCTTCCTATCGTTGTACAACGTATACTTTCGGCATCTTTTCACAAAACTGAAAATAAAATCCACCCGCTGATGATCATAGATCTATATTTCATTAAGTTGTGTAACTCGTGCAGACTGCTGACATCCGGCGCACGCAATTTGCCGCCCCATTGCAGACGCTGATCACTCGAGAATCGAGATCTTCTGTGTTATAAACAGGCTTTTTGTGATACACGTTTGTATTATACACATAGTATGTCGTCTACATAGGATGTTTAAGTTGTTCCAATAGGATATTGGAAGACGACAAACATTTCCGTTCAAAGCCGATCAAAATCCGCTTTAATGCGACTGCTAATGTGACGTTCTGAGATACCTAATTGTGTTACTAGTTTATTCATTATATTATTATATCATCCTTATAATATCTAATATGGATGAACGAACGACGTTACGGGCTATAAACGTCCTATTTCGTTACATTAATATTTTTTAAATTGAAGTGGAAACTGCTTTAGCCTCGTTAGGCACTTTTTGGTAGGAGAAAATTTTATGGGTTTATTTTATGGGAACCTCACGACTGACTAGTTGAAAGTCCGTTCAAAATTTATTTCCTCCGACTTGACCTTTATGCCGACGACATAAAGATCTTAGATTGTTATGTTTTTCTTTCATCCTGTAATACAAATAAGATATGAGCAGTTTCGAATACTAATGTCAGATACGCGTAACGCTGTTACGTAGGATTTTGCGTTGTTGACCAATTGGTATCGGGTTCGAATCTCGGTCAGACGACATATTTTTGTTCTTTTTATTTCTTTTATAGATTTTATTTTTCACTTCTATCGGCAGTCCCTATAACTGCCAATTTTTTATTCTTTATTCTTGTCGCTCTACCATACGAAATACGAATGCACCGCATAAATACTTCCTTTTTTTGATGGTGCATCTATTTTCCAGTCATATCTAATAGGTACCCCTGCGCATTGGCATATGAACGCGTGGTTTATTGACATTCACTGACTTCATAACACGAATAGACTATAGTATCTGTAGATTTACCCCCTTAGTAATAAAAACTTACTAAACTTAGCTGTATTTGTCTGTGACTTTTGACTTTTCCAATGCATCAGACAAAGACAGCAACGTTGTTTAAGTTATCCGTTGTGTAAATGTTTTTATTGGTAAGGAGGTAAATATTTCATAATAGAATTGGGCTAAATCCCCATTTTATCATAGGCAAATAATAATTTATTCTCAGACTTTAAATTTTACTAAGCTACCATCTTCTTTGGATACCCAAAACTGATTGAAACATCTCAGTATGAGACACGGAAGTGTGTAAAATCAAGTGTAAAATCCTAACGGTCCGCTCTTCGATTCGCTGAACAGTGCACTAAAGCACGCCGTAAAAATTCTAATGAATTTTGCGAATCATTAATTACACAGTTATTTCTAATTGCAGCTGTAGTGAGCAGAGCCTCGGTAATCCGGACCCCCGTTATGCGGGATTTACATGGGTCGACTCGCTTGACAAATCGCCTTGTCATTTTTGGAGGCAAAATATCTGTGATACCTATTATTTGCGACTCAAAATAAATTGACGATAATACAAAATCTTTAGACAGTATCCTGGCGGAATAAAAAAAAAAATTCGTCGACTAATTTGTCCAAACTAGTTAATACGTAACACCCAATATAGCTGTGCCACCGAATGAAACAGTTCTAGATCAAGTTTAATACTACAGTGAGTCATCATAGTCATCTTCGCCAATTTTTTTTCGTTCTGGCTAGACGGGCCTCTCACTCGCCCCTTTCCGCTCGCGCGACAAACCTGTTGGTGACTCAAACACTCTGATCAAATAAAACCCAAACCCAGTGAAACTACTCTAAGGTAATTTTTTTATGATTCATAAGGATGATTTTTCTCTAATAGCAATAGACTGTAGAAAGCAGCTTTTCTCATGTACCTTTATTTTTACAATAATGAATCAGACAAACATAATATTAGGTACCTGATGAAAAGCTATTAGAGTCACCAATCGGCGCGCAACACTTTTTACAAGTTTACGATAGTGGAATAACAAGTGTGCTGAAGCCTACAGGCCTCAAAATGTTATTTACACAAATTTTGCATTACTTTGTACCTATATTAATATAATTATTGAGGGACTTTGAGTTTGTACGTATAGAGATACAAAATATGTATAGAGAGTAAAATTGTTATTAAAACAAAAGAGCATATGAAACTTATTTGCTGAGTTTATTTGATTAAGAACAACACCACTCTTATTTGGTGTGAATGCAACATTATCAGCAATCTTTTATGAATTAAAATACAACTTTAACACATACATTTTGTATCATATCTATAATTCTATACTAATATTATAAAGAGGAAACATTGTTTGCTTGTTTGCATTGAATAGGCCCTGAAACTTCTGGATCGATTTTGATGAAATTTAGCTGAGAAAGCCAACGGGAAAGGACATAGACTACTTTTTATCGCGGATATAAATACATAAATAGAATTGGATTGTAATATACAACGGATTTACGTAGTTTCAGGGTTACCAGCAGGATAAGGGAGAGTTCAGAAGAGTATTTAGAAATTTGGCGCCCGTGACCAATTAATTGGCAGTAGCCATAGTAATTGGCATTAAGCCGTGGCAGATTTTTTTCAAGTTAAGATCTAATTATACTGTTAACTATGTCTAAAATATAATTAAAAATATCTTCGAAAAAAATCAACAGCCTTAAATAAAATGTTGATATTTAGTAATATAATATGCTCTTTATAATAAATACAAGCAAGCAAAAATCATATACTGAAATAACAAAACAAAAGTCTAAAACAGAACATCTAGGTACTAAAGAAGAATTCCTTTCATGTTTTACAGTATATGTATATATGTATATACAGTATATGTTTAAATTTTTAATTCTAAATGACTGTTCAGTTTTCACTTTAAAAGAAAACATTTTGGTACAAAGGTAAATATAGAGGCGAGCAGAGCAACCAAGATTGCTTATTATAGTAGTTAAAATTTAACCTGTTGGTATCTGTGTACCTACAAAAAACATTGTAAAAATGTAGATATCTACTAGAGTTCAAAGTGTTTGTATTTCGATGGTCAAATGAAATGAAAACATATAAAATAGCGCCCAAAAAAATTGTGGGTTACAGCATTACAGACTCCTGGGCCACAGCCCCATTGGCCATAGGGTAAGTATGTATAGGTACTGAATATAATATAAAAGAAATGTGATGCAGGTGCATCCTTTTGCACATTCCTGGCACCTTAGTTTCTGGCAATTTAGTTTAGTTTAGTAGTTTTTTTTCTTTCCTTTTATATCTGCGATTAATCCAGGGATTATAAGCAGATGTGGTGAATTAATGTTGGCGTTTCAGAGATTCCTGTCCAGTGACTGGATCTCTACATTACTTATATTAACTAAATCTGATAAACAAGTCAAGAATGTTATGGTGTTTTAGTCTGCTACAAAAGATTATGAGCAAGGTGGTTGGGGTGGACATCCAGCTACAAAGATACAATCTGGAACAGGATTTTGAAATTTCTTCCTTGATGGTTGGAATTCTAAAACTTTGTGGAGTTCACTATTTCATACAAAACAGTGTGTTGGACATTGTCTAAAGTTTTAAAAACTCTTCTTATCTAGCTACTACTCATATTCTTTTTACACAGGGATATTTTGAATGTGACAATAGGCTATTGGTGAAAAGCACTCTGTTATATCATAAAAATGGGATTAAGTGAAGAAAACAAATGCTGGCACTTAATTTTGTAAAGAGTTTAAATTTAGGTACAATTTTATAATAATGAAAGTATTAGTAGTACTTAAAAGCAGAGTCGAATAAGTACTTTTTAAATATTTATATTGAGAGAGATTAAGAGCTGGATTTAAATATAATATATACTATTTAAAATTTTAAAATACTTACAATGTAACTGGTTGACCACTATTGGGTTTCCTCGAATTCTGTTCACAAGGCATTAACAATAAAAACTTCGCACTACACAAAAACTAATGAAAAATTTGAGTGCATTTGAAAAGTTTTATCCTTTGGTCACAACATAGGTAACGAATTCAAAAATCAAAAACAATAACAACAACTATTTGCGTCTGTTTGACGTTTTGAAGTTTCCAAAAATGCCAAAAACAGGTGATTGACAGTCGTCTGTCATGATGTTAAGTGACATAGGTTTTTTTTTTATAGATTATGACTTAGGACTCTTATGTGCATTGAATGTTTAATGAATGATGCATTTATGACACAAATTAACCTTCTTTTATGTATATTCCGTGATAATGTAATTTATTATACCGGAATATAAAACACACTTTTTATAACAAATTTAAATATGTGAAAATAAACTTTTCTACGAACCTTTGTGGCATATCTAGCCGCCGCCATCTTGATTTTTTTTCAAAATTTCCGAGCACGATAAAAGTGGTATATTTTGATAGAGGACACTTATACAAACAAAAAATGTTATGTAACATGGTATCCTAAAGTGTCACGTTTCCGAGATATTTAGAAGTAAAGATCGCCATATGAGTCCAAAGGCGATCATTGAAAATCGAGTAATTATGCGTGTATGTGCATTCCATTGTCTTCAAATTTTACTTCCCAGGTATACAAGTGTCCCAAAATATTTTCTTTTCTTTTATGAATATAAATATAAAGAGAAATAATATAGCTTATACATCAGAATAACATGTTTTATTTGGACCCGGTAGGTGGCGCTGAGGTAGTAGCGGGACCGAAGTACGCCGGGACAGATAGTCTCAAATAAACCTGATTCATACATTCGGTCGTGGAGGTTTGAGCTTTTGTATAGAACAGCTGATTTATTTATCTCAGTTTCGGCAGTTTAGGCGTAACACACAGACAGACAGAGTTACTTTCGCGTTTATAATATTAGTAGGGATTAAGGCCTGTTTCAACGCTTGCTGACAAGTTTCTGATTGCTTAGAAGCAACTTAATTGACATATAACATTTAAAATCGCGTACATATTTGTAATTTTTATTTGTCAGATAACAATCAGACACTTTATCAGCAAGTGGTTAAACAGGCTCGAAAATTAAAAAACATAATTTCGATTAATAATAATAAGTATAATAATATCAGATATGTGTGGAACTACAGACAGTTTTTTGAAAAGATTATTTACATACAGAGTTACTATTTTAATGGTAAATATTATATAATATTAATAATAATTATTCTTCATAGTCTTCATCTCGTGTGAAAAAAATTATATCCAAAAATGCAGCAGGGGGCCGAATCGGGATTTCTTGGTGCCGGGCCCAGGCCATGTACCAAATAATACACATGACATGGGCGCAGCACCCAAGGGTTCGCATTCCCACAAGACAATTGCAATAGTGGCCTATTATTTTGTTTGTGCCTAGGCTGTTATCAATCAAGATATATACAAAATACAGACGTGCTGATTGGTGTCGCGAATGTATTTTAGCCCTTGCAAGCCAAGGACTCACCGCCACTATATCGAATTGACTTTAATCATAATCCACTTCAAAGTCTTCGTACACTTCTATGAAAAAAGTTCCGTTTTCTTTAATGTGCTCTCCGTAATAACTCCTAGCTTGTTCCACTTGGTAGGGTCCGAGAGATATTATAAGCAATTCGTCATATGTAAGGATAGGGAAATCTTCGAAGCCTTCGCTAGCATTTATAGCTTGGAAAGCTGCTCTGCGGTAATTAAATTTGTTTTCTATCACTAACGCGGACAAACGGTTTGGTGCGTCATGTTTCAGATATATTTCATTTATAATATCATCCGCGAGGCGGTGGTCTTGCAACCTTTGGCCAAATGCATTGATTAATGTACATGCAATTAGTATCTCTTCAATTAAATGTGGTGCGGCTATATTTACACATGTGGATCGCAGTTGCCTGAATTGGTTCTTTAAACGGCCATTTATTGTTTCCACCACCCAACGGCACAACGTCACTTTGCGGGACTCGTTAGCCTGTTGAGTATTGAGCTGACGTTGGTCATCATATTTCGTCTGTGGAAGATATGATTCATAACCAACCTCACTCATCTTTTCTACCACGTCACGAAATCCTCGATCTAGAATAAAAATGTCTTTATTTTCAAAAAACCAATGAAATGGATTTTCTTCATCTTCAGAAATTAACTCGTCGTAGCCGCGTAAGGCCCAAACGCTTCAATTATATATCCATCAGGACTTACTATAGGAAGACCTTTATTAGATTTATGTACTTGTGGGAACTGTAGGATTGCCTTTGGAATCTATAGTTAGAGCTTTTTTGCACTTAAAAGTAGGTTCCATCGCAAATACTTATTAATTGGTTACAGTTGGGTTTCGTAAGCAATATATATGGAATTCTTAAGATTCTCTCTCGGAGTTCATCTCTATATGTGTATGCGCATTCCGGTCCACAAATATGGTCAAAGCCCAAGTGTTTTGAAACAAAACCACGAATAAGACATTTTCGTGCTCTTTTCATAGTTCTTCCCAACTGTTGCGGAGATACATGAAAGATGCTTGACAATCTTTCGTTCGAGTCACCGGTGTGTAGTTTGCACAAAACCATTGCTAGGGCCCTTTTACGCATTTTAAAAGTTTAGTTGATAGGGAAGGAGTTTCTTCTAAAATACATACAAAGTTCGCTTTATTGTATCCAATATAATAGTTGAATATACTATATAATATAGTCTATAGTCTCTATTCTATTAAAATCCAAATATTTTATGTTTCTTTTTTGTAATTTTTTTTAACATGTCTGCTACTTGGGCACTGTTAAAAGTATCTATTGTGGGACGACCGTATGCCTCCAAATCATGCCACAAAGTTCCATCTTCCAAATGCTCTTCACAAATCCTACTACCAACATATATATTTTGTTTTAACAAAATGTTTGTTCTGATCAACAAGTTAATTCTATGAAGATTCTCCCTATGACCACAGCCTGCCATAATACAGTTTGTTGAACTATAAGGTAGACGAGAGAAGCCTGGTACAGGAATAATTGGTTGTGAATTAATATCTTGTTCGTGAGGTATATTTTGTTCCGGGGAAATATTTTGGACATCTTCTCTGGCACTAAGTCTTAATGGGTCACTTTGCAATTCTGAGGATTGACTGGACGAAGGCTCAATAACTTCATTTATAGCTGCTCGTTGCGATTCTAAAGCTTCTTCTTCTTCCTCTTGAAGACAATGGAGTGCTCACACACGCGTAATAACTCGATTTTCAATGATCGCCTTTGGACACAAATGGCGATATTTACTTCCAAATATCCCGGAAACGTGACACTTTAGGATACCATGTTATTTAACATTTTTTGTTTGTATAAGCGTCCTCTATCCAAATATACCACTTTTATCGTGCTCGGAAATTTTGAAAAAAAAACAAGATGGCGGCGGCTAGATATGCCAGGCTCGATACAAAAATGTTCGAACCCCTTAACCAAGTAATATAACGGTAATAATTTCTTGATATCACATTGTAACAACAAATACTAAGAATGAAACAAATAGCAACCTTATAGATTCGAAAATAATGTAGAATTTAGCAAAACTTTGTTACTTTTATAGGCATTTCTTCGAAGTGCTTTCGAGTTTCGACCGTCTCTGACTACTGTTCAACATTTAATGCTAGATGTAACTCATAATAGTTGCACACAATTTTGCACCTAATTATTTTAGATATAAGGTTTAAATTCCAACTCGCGTACTTGTTTTAACGTAGAATGTTTTAACAAGTAGCTACTCAAATCGGGATGGGATTAATATGAATGTTAATGATGCTGTAAAATTGATCGATTCTTAAATCATTAAATATCTTACACTTTAACTCTATTGTATTATTTAGCGCAAAGTTATACTATGTTACATAGGTACATATGAAATTGGCGTTTTGTAAAGGAGGAACATAAAGTCGATTTTTTTTAACATCATATATTTATTTATTCCAAGTATATACCATTGCTATCTTTGCACTTTTGCTATGTCACAGGTAATTCATTTATTCCTTTACTAAAAAAACCATTCGGACAGGAATCAATAAAATCTATGAAGACGCTTTGGACTGCTCCATCGGAGTTGAATTTTTCCCTTGCAAGAAGTTATCCAAATTTCGAAAAAAATGGTAATCTGTTGGAGCAAGGTCCGGGGAGTACGGTGGATATCTTAGACATTCCAATTGAAGCTCCTCTAATTTAGTAGCCGTCTGTTGTGCAGTGTGTGGTCTAGCGTTGTCCTGAAGCAGCAGAGGCCTAGAGCGAATGACCAACCTCGGTTGTTTAGCAGCTAGCTTTTCCATCATAATTTGCAGTTGCTGGCAATAGACATGTGCCGTAATTGGCTGGCCAGATTTAAGAAAGCTGTAGTGAACAACACCGGCACTAGTCTACCAAACGCTCACAAGTAACTTTTTTTGAGTAAATTTTCGCTTGGGGCAGGCTTTGGCTGGTTCGCCAGGGTTCAGCCATTGCGATGAGCGTTTCCGATTATCGTACAAGATCCACTTTTCATCACATGTAATGATTCGATTTAAAGTCCCTTCATTATTGTGCCGGTTGAATAATGTAACGCAGCAGTCGACGCGTGTTTGTCGGTTTGCTGCACTCAATTCATGACGTACCCACGTTTCAAGCTTTTTCACCTTCAAAAATTTGCTTCAAGAGGATTAAAACAGTTTTATCACTAACAACGCAACCCGCAGCTAACTCGGACGTGGTTTGCGATGGATCCGCTTTCACAATAGCCTTTAATTCTTCTTAATCAACTTTGGTCTCCGGCCGTCCACGGGGCTTGTTCTGCAGGCCGAAATTTTGAGAACGAAAACGTTGGAACCAAAAACGCATTGTGTTTTCTGTTGCGACACAGCCGCCATACACATAATTAATCCTTCGAGCCGATTCTGCAGCACTGGTGCCACGGTAGAACTTGTACTCGAAAATAGTACGATATTTCAAGTTTTCCATTTTGTAAGCAGTGACGCAAAGAAAAAACCAAAAGAGGAAAAAAAATTGAATTACGGTTTTCGAAACACAAATGCATGAGTAAATAGCGGTATAAATTTAAAATCGGAATTCCTAACCAAAGAAGATAGATATTTGAGATCAAAGTGGCCAGTACGACAAAACGCCAATTTCATATTATGTAAGGACCTCATATTTTCAATGCTTAGATTTTTCACCGGCGTTCCGGATTCCGGAGCATATTAGGCTGGAACTATATGCTCTGGAATCCGGAACGCCGGTGAAATTTCAAAGCATTGAAAATAGAACTCTGCGCTAATACAATAGAGTTGAAAATAGAAGTTTCGACTGTCGAGCTGTCATATATGACATTGACATTTGTCTCGACACTCATGTGTTCGATTTTCAACATTATTGTACTAGCGCAGAGTTCTATTTTCAATGCTCAGAATTTTCTACGGCCTTCCGGATTTCGGGTGCATATAGTCCCAGCCTAAAAAAGTGGTATTTGCAACCTCTTAATGTTTTTAAAAGATCTATCTAATGATACTCCACACTATGTGGTAGACGCGAGAAAAATATACACTCCCCAGGCAACCAACATCTCAAATTCTAGCTTTCTACGTCTGTTAGTTACTCAGTAACAGAATAGTTTTATACAGTGATTATTCTTTTAACAGTAACACATCACTATTTTGATTCCATTCTCCATCTATATGTCTACCAATATGATAAATGTGGCTTTTAGGTCTAATATTCTAAGCTTCCGTTCCCACGAGTTATTTAGTGGTCACGACAGTAAAACAGCACTGCAAATAGAAATCTGCGCCAATACCAAAATAGCTAATACAACAGAGCTGAAAATCGAAGTGGGAGTTTTGCCGGGGAGTGACGTTTTGGGTGACGTTGTGGAATTCGTAATTCTTTATAAATTTCGGTTCATAATGTGTAATATTGGTAGAATATTAACCATTAAATATTCGCTAACGTGCACAAGTGTGGGCAAGTGGTACAATTTGTAAAAACGTCCTATTTTGTGTAACACTATCAGTAAAGCTTCTACCACTTTACTGAATCGACAGACATGACTCATGGATTGTACTGACTATATATTTGGACTTTGACTAAACTTTAGACTTGACGATATAGGAATACGGTGTTGAAAATTGAAACGAAAGTTCTATTTCCCTCCTTTTTAACTTGACACTGGAAAATAGTTATAAGCCGATATATAAATAAAAAAAGAAGAAGAAAATCGAAGTGTCTAGTTTCAAATGTCAAATTTGACAACTCGACCATTCAATTTTCAACTCTGTTGTATTTGCGTAGAGTTCTATTTACAGTGCTATTTTTTCTGTAGCAACTTGCAACCACTAAAAATCTCTCGAGGGAACGAGGGCTTAGGCTCTGTCTGCCCCGCAAGGGACATAAAATATTAGTCTTATTATTATGTCATGTTCAAAATTCTTTTTTTGATATAATAGTATACCCTATACTTCGAAGTTGGTTGCTTTTTCCCAAAAGTGGTGACCTGATGATGGGATCCATGAGGGATCGAGGGAACTCGCCTAATTTATATCGACACATATAGTGATTTTGACATTTTCTGAAGTAACCCAAGCATATGCTACCAAAAAGTAAGAACTTGCACCAAGGTATACCCTGGATCCAAAAGTACTGAACAGAACTCCTGACTCCTTATAGATACATGTTTGGGGATTTCGGCGTTGCTTAAAGAACTGCAAGCATAAGGCACTATGTCAATTAAAGTAATCATCATCATCACCACCATTATCACACCATAAATCATGACATAATGATGATATAATACAGTGGCGTGCACAGGATTATGACACAGGGTATGCGGCGAAGTACTCGGTCACAAAAACTTTTTCGTTTATAGATTTTTAGCATAGCTACAGCCAAGCGACGGATCTCTAAGTCGAAACCATGCCAACAGAGCAAGTCTTAGATGTACTACTATTCATGTACATCTTCTACGGCAACGCAGACAAAACAGCGATCGATCGTCGCGGCGGAAGAAATTCTAATAAGTAAAATAATAAGCATATTTTAAAATATTATAACTACTCACCAGTCAGTCAGCTTCAATTTTCACATATACAAGGTTCCGGTTACTTGAGATTACTATATCCCGATGTAAATTTCTAAATAATATGCAAGGAAAACAATATAATTTAATCGTATGTACACAGCCACACAGCCTGTTATACGTTTCATAACTTTTAACATGAAATTTTCGAGTTACATTATTTTTTTGCTGGTTTAATTGTTGTAACTCGGGTACACACCTACCTTTAGACAGAATTTGAATATTTTCACTGAATGACAATTGTGAGAACTTGTTATTTTTAATTTTTAATAAACACACATTTTCAACACAAACCTCACAGTCAAATAACATTTAAAAAAATTCAACTAACTCACTAGTAAAAGCAATTCACTACAATTATTATAGAAACTCAGTAATAAACTGTTAAATGTACACACTTTCAAATGTTAAAATGAAAAATCTTTTAAGAAAACTATAAATAAACTGGAGCGATTAACGTGTAAACGATGCTTATCACATGAAATATGCAATATGGCCCCCGCGAAACACAAAACGTTTCTTCTATTTAAACAAATAATGCATACGTCGATTTATTAGATTCGCGGCTTATAATTTTTACTCGGATTATAGGCAACGAATAATTTCCTACAAGCCAGTTCGGCGGTTTTCGGAAGAGATCGGATAGCCGAACCATGTCTGGTCAGTTTCATACATTGGAAAATGAAGTACATGCTCAGTACGTAAAGATGTCGCTATGAGTAAGCATTGTGAACCATGGAAAAGTAAATCACATTAAAAGCACAATTAAACCGCCATGTAACTTGTTTTGTTTTACGTCAGTGATTTATTTAGTTTTATTCTTCAAAATTTTCAATGATTACTGAATAAAATATGAATTTATAACAATATTTTATTCATACAACGCCCTCTTTTTTAAAAATTGAATTGATAAAGTACATCGGCACTACGGGACTCTTCAAATTGAATATCGTCAATTCACGATAGATGGCGGCCTAGTTAAAACGACGACGCAACGCGCAGGCGGCGCTATGGGCGCTTATTTAACAATTTATCTTTATAGCACAGAGATAATAATATACTACGTTAGTTCGTAGATAATAATATACTTAGTTATGTTTGGTTATGATCGTTCTCTGAAAATAGTGTCATTTATAATTTCCACGTAAAGTGCCATCTAGTAAGTTTTCTTAGTAAATAACATGATACTGACAATCATAGAACTCGTTGTAGTACCAAGCTCGCGCCACGGACGCCCGAAGCCGAAGGCCATCGCCTGCGGCATGACCGCATGAGTTACTCGCTTTAAAATCATGTCGATATTCATGGGTGTGTGCGTTTGCGAAGTATGAAAATTACACATACATGCGATGATTTGTCCTGCAGCACGCACCGGCATGAGTTGCTATTTATAAAATATTAGGCGTTTTAGAGTTATTATATTTTTTTAATTAATTTATTTACTATTAATTAGTCATCTAAAACGTACGAACGTTTTATTAAAATATCTTTGAATGACAAGTAAAGCACTGCATTTCTGCCTATATGGAGCGCACGCCCCTGATATAATAGGTACTACTCATAATATTTTACACCGACACGGATATCTTTGAACATCACTCTGCCGTTTATGGACCGATTTTCAAAATTCTTTTTTTGATGTATTGGGTATAATCCGAAATTGGTCTCGTTGTCCCCAATGCGGTGACCTGATGATGGCATCCATGAGGAATATATATACACATATATAGTGATTTTGACTTTTTCAGAAGTTACCCAAGCATATGCTACCAAAAAGTAAGATTCTGCACCAAGGTATGCCCTGGATCCAAAAGCACTGAACAGAACTCCTCAGTCTTCAAAGATACGCGTTTGGAAATTTCGAACTTTACTTAAGCAATCATCATCATTATCTTATATAGAATACCTAATGGAAGCTTAGCGCGTATTCAATTCTACATTCGATCGTTTATTTTAAACGTTCTTAAAATATGTGAATAATAATTTAAAAAATGTCACTAAAAAGGGAAAAATTATTATTATTTTTAAACAAAAAATTAAAGCGACTTCGAAAGTAAAAATGCACAAAAAAAGTATGAAATAAAATTTATTTTCTAAATAATTCTTCTTTTAAATTTGGCCGAAATTTTAACTATTTCTCTACTCAATCTTCAAAATTTTGAAGTCGGTACCAGCCAACTTGAACGTGTGTTCTATTTTAAATATTGTTTTATCAGGATTTTGTTAGGGCTGGTAGTTACCAACTTCAAAATTATGAAGATTGAGTAGAGAAATAGTTAAAATTTCAGCCAAATTTAAAAGGGGAATTATATAGAAAATAAGTTTTATTTCATAATTTTTTGTGCATTTTTACTTTCGAAGTCGGTTTAATTTTTAAACATATTATTTTGCCAGCACGCCTTCAAACTTAACTCAGAAGTCTGGCAAATTTTAAAGACATCGGGCTATAGATACAATAAATCACCAATTTTTGCAACACTGAACTTATGAATTTAAGAAATTTCGTTAGTGACAAGTCCATATACCCCTGTGTGGACAAACGTTTAGTTACTGAACTCCATTGATTATACATATATATAGCTGAACTCAGTCAGATGGTCTCCAATTTCTGCAAACTCTAAAAAACATTCATGTAGTCATCATCTGATTCATGTCCTTCATCCCGAGCCATAGTTTTATTTATTCTTTCGACTGAAGATGAGCAATTCAGAATTGATATTTTCTCTAAAATTATTTTTATTTAAAGTATTTCGGACGTAGTTAGGTATATGTTTTGGGACAGCAAAAATTCAGCGTCAAAGCGAAACATCGGACTTCAGGTGAGTATTTCCTTTTTGATATGAAGTCCGATTCTCCACGTTTCACTTGCCTCGTATTTATTCTTGAACCTGTAAACCATAAAAAAATAATATTAATCAAACATATATACTAAAAAGTATCCTATTAATGATAAAAGTAGACGAAGTAAGTGGATATAGTAATTTGAGATGGAGTCATTTTTAAAATAATAGAAACGTTGTCAAGAATACTTTGATATTCGCGACTAATTGCTACATACTTCCACGATAGTATATTTTAAACACATAACGTTTTCTTCATTCGAAATTCTAAGCTTTTCTTCTAAAGTTTTTAGAAGCTCTTCCTTATTTTCAAGCCTACGTTTCAATCTACGATTTTGAGCTTGCAAACGTTTTATTTTCAAATCCTTTTTGGCTATGGTACTTCTTGTCCAACGTAACATACTACCCAGTTTATTTATTCTCGGCGTTGAGAATAAGCAACTACTAGGACTCTTATTTACAAGAGACGCTTCATGCCTGTTTGTAGTAATTTCATCAGCTGGCATTATATTAGTATCGGAATCTTTCTGCAATTGATCCATTTTATTGTAGGCTTGTTTTGCTGGTGGCTCTGAACTGGGTCCTGGTTCCTCTAGAATACTTTTTTGAGGAGAGTTTGTAGTCATTGTTGCATCCTATAATATTAAAATATTACATTAATTTGCTGAAACTATTTTGTTATAACTACCCTGACTAGTACCTACTAACTATTCGCAGTGGCGGAATGTATTCTACAACAAAAGAATCGAATTACTGGCAGGTTTATTAAAGCTGTATTTGTGATAATATTACCCCTCGATAAGAAGTAAAACCTTAATACACTATTTTCATACGATTTACACAAGAACACAGTACAAAGGTAAATATTCAGCCTAATCGGCAAAAATACTGTATATTGATTCAAGAAAAATGTACGAGTACTTACTTGATAAAACATAATTTTTTTCGTTGGAACTACATGGTGATCTATATATCTATATCCTTTTTCTGTTATAAGGATTTCATTTTCTGCAAAATGTTCTGAACAAATGCAACTCGATTTCGTAGGCATCCAGTTGACCCTACCAGTCGCAGTAATCCACTTCTCTTTTGTATAAGGATCTTTAGGAAAACTAAAACAAAAATAAACAATGGTTTAAATAGGTTTTAATAGGTCTTTACCCATGAAATTGCCGTTCTGCAGTACTGGCCATGTACAGGACTGTATAATTCCACAGGGTTTCAACTGCCGGCTCAGATTAGACTCGAAGATAGCAAGGTTACACCGATTTGGGCAGAGCCGGGGCGATAAAAAACACTTGTATTGAGGAGAACGATTTTCACATTTTTCGCCTCGCTTACCTGGCTCATGGCAACGCCGTATAGAGAGCCGCGCCCGTACGTCTCTTTCGGGCCGATTAGCTATCTCGCTTTTGCCTCTCTATACGGCTATTTTCCATGAGCCAGGTGAAGTAAAACGCGTTGTGTGAAATTCTTTATTGTTATTCCCAATTACATAAGTCCTTATATACTAATAATCTTATTACATATAAAAGATATTCATAACCTAAGGTACACCATGTATGAAATGTTATGTATTTTTACCATTTTTTGCCTAATAACTACATATCCATTTATTATATAATTCAAACTGTTATTTTTCCTATTAAATATTATGTTTATTTATATAAATCAAAAGAAACTACGTTAAAATTCACTACACTTTAAAATATATAATCAAAATAACCTTAAGTTCATAAAACACCATTTAACACGACTTTTGCACACTGATGCTATAGAAATCTATACATATATAGCCACAGAATGTTCACTATTATAGTTTATGTACTGTTTAAAATCACTTGTTTATCGTTCACATTACAATTCACTGGTATAATTACGTTACGAGGCCGCTGTCCTCAACATCCTCCCCCCGGCGCAGTAGCCAGGGTCTACGCAGCCTCCTCCGGTGACTGCGGGCTCGCCGGTCCCGCCGTGGACTGCTCCGTGGACTGCTCCGGTGACTGCGAGCTGTTCGAGCTCGCTGCAGGCTGGTCCGGTGACGACTGCGAGCCGTCCGTGCTCGCCGTGGGCCGCTTCGGCGGCGACTGCGGGCCGTTCGTGACCGCCGCAGACTGCTCCGGCGACTGCCAGCTGACCGTGCTCGCTGCGGGCCGCTCCTGCGCTCGTTCTGCGCCCGGCGCCGCCCCCGGCGTCGTCTGCTCCGCTCCTGTCGCAACTGTGACTGCGGCGCCTCCTCCAGCACCGCCAGCTTCGTCGTTGGCCTCCGGAACACGCCACTGCGCGTGCGAACGTCCGCACAACGCACTTGTCCGTCCGGGCCAGGGTAAACCTGGTGCACGACCCCCCGCCGCCATGTATTACGCGGCAGCGTCGGGTCGACGACAACGACCAGGTCTCCCCTTACAAGGGCTCGGTTGCTCTGCGGGGCCCCGTAGCGTGGTGTGAGCGTGGGAAGATATTCCTTCACCCAGCGCCTCCAGAACTCGTCGGCAAGGGCTTGCGCGACTTTCCATGTCTTCTTGTCCGCCGGCACACACGGTCCGACGTACGGCAGTCCGGTGGACGACCCGAGGAGGAAATGATTCGGTGTAATCGCCTCCGAGTCGTTGGGGTCCACTGACACATGAACGAGCGGTCGAGCGTTCACGGAGTACTCCGCCTCGGCCATCAGTGTCTGGAGTACCTCTTCCTTGGGCGACTTCTCGTTTTTTTCTCGTCTTCATTCTCGTCTCGTCTCGGCGACCTTTAGCGTAGCTAGCATGGCGGTTTTCACTGACCTCACCATCCTTTCCCAGACACCTTCTTGACTCGGCGCCCCGGGCGGTGTGAACTTCCATTGCATTCGATGAGTGAGGCCCAGCTGATCCATAGCCGGCGCCCACTCGGCGTACGCCTGCCGCAGCTCGACGTCCGCGCCATAAGTTCGTACCATTGTCGCTGTACATGACTGACGGCCATCCTCGCCGCGCAGCCATTCTTCTCATAGCCATCAGTGCGGAGTCCATCGACAGCGAGGCCACCAGCTCCAGGTGGACCGCACGCGTCGTCAGACATGTGAAGAGAGCTCCCCATCTCTTCTCGTGACGTCGGCAAAATGGTAACCGTCATCGGGCCGAAACAATCGAGACCACAGTAGGAAAACAGGTCTCTGGAACGCCCCCAGGCGTTCGGCTGGCAGGTCTCCAGTTGGCGAGGTCCTCGGGTGCGCCCGTCGTAACCGACAGAACGCACATTTGTTCATAATAGTACGCACCGTCAGCCGCAGATTCAGTATCCAGAACTTCTGCCTGAGGTCGTTCACGACCCTCTCGCGGCTCCCGTGTCCCGCTCTGGCGTGCTCCCTTGCCACCAGTAACCTTGTAAAGTGATGTCTTCCATCCAGGATGATTGGGTTTTTCATCTCCGGCGGCACCTGAGCTGCTTTGATCCTTCCGTCTAGTACGAGCAGCCCGTCCTTGTACACTGGGTTGAGCCGGTACAAGGAGCTCCATCTAGGCACCGTCTTGCCACTTGCCATCTTCTCGATTTCTTGTGCGAAGCTGTCTCGTTGTGATTTTTGATACCACAACTTCTCGGCCTTCTCCAGGTGTCGTACATCGAGGTTGGCCCGACGATCTCGGCACTTCTCGATGAATAACAAAACCATCGCCGTGTATCTTATGAGGCGCACGTAGTTTGAAAAGCGCGACACATCTGGTAGACAGCTCTGCTCGCTCGCCTCGTGGTGTGGAAGGCGACGTATTCTTCTTGATCTGGTACTTGCGCGGGACTCTCCGCGGGCCACTCGTTCATAGGCCTGCGCAGGAAGTCCGGCCCCTGGAACCAAGGGTCCCAGTCGCTCTTTGGAACATATCCCGTTCTGGTGGCTAAGTCGGCGACGTTGCTCTTCATATTCACCCATCTCCACTGGTGAACAGACGTCAGCTCGGCGATCTTCTCTAGCCGATGTGCGACGTATAGCGTGTATTTTCGGCTGCCGTTCTGTATCCAACACAGAACTACTTGTGCGTCGATCCAGTAGAAAACCGTGTCCGTTTTCCACCTGTGCTCTGCTACGACGGCGTTTCCCAGCCGCGCTTCGACCAGGGCTGCCTGTAGCTCCATCCTTGGTATGGTCTGTGCCTTCAGCGGCGCCACCTTGGCCTTGGCGGCGGCCAACACGACTCGTACTTCCCCGTTTTCTTGTTCCAACCTCCAATATACGGTTGCGGCGTAGGCGTCCTTGCTCGCGTCGCAGAATACGTGCAGCTGCCGACTTCTCGTCGGGCTTCCCCCGTTGTAACTCCGGGGAAGCTCGAGCTGACTGATGTACTCCATGTCTGTCAGCCAACGGGCGAAGTGTTCGGCTGACTCAGCGGGCAGCGACTCGTCCCAGTCCAGTTTCTGACGCCACAAGCCTTGTAGGATGACTTTGGCGGTGATCGTGTAGCAGCTCAGTAGTCCCAGCGGGTCGTAGATGCTCATCACAGTGCTAAGGGCCTCTCTCTTCGTCGGTGCGCGCTGTAGCTCGTGGACCTCCTTGGGGACTCTGGATAGCGACGTGTTGAATTTTAGTTTGTCGCCTCGGGAGTCCCACAGCATGCCCAGGGTCTTCTGCTCGTCCTTGGTGACGTGCTGTGTCGCGTTCTCGGCCAGGCGGTCTGCAGGCAGTCCCTCTAGCACCCTCGTCCAGCCTCTTAAGTGGAAGCCACCTTTTCTATGTACTTGGTCCACTTGTTCCACGATCTGCATGGCCTTCTGGTGGTCGGGATAGCTGTCTACGTAGTCATCCATGTAGTGGGCTTCAGTGATAGCGCGATGGGCTTCGGGATGCGATTCGGCGAATTCTTCTGTGTTTCGATTCCGGGCTGAGTGTGCCAGGAATGGTGAACACCATGCTCCGAAGATCATTGCCACCATCTTGTATGCGGACGGCGGCTCGCCTTAGTCTTCTCTCCACAGGAACATCTGGGCCGGTTGGTCTTCTTTTCTGACCTTGACCCGAAGGAACATCTCTTCTATATCGGCCTTCACAGCGACGGCTTCCTCTCTGAACCCGAACAGTATCTTCGGTAGAGAGTTCAGAAGGGAAGGCCCTTCTAACAAATGATCGTTGAGGCTCACGTCGTTTGTTCTTGCCGCTGCGTCGAAAACCAGTCGCAACTTGCCCGGTTTGTTTGGATTTTAACCCAGTGCGGCAGGTACCATGTGATGTCACTTCCGGCCTCTGTCCCGTCGCATTTTTCTGCATATCCCTTGCTTATGAGATTATTCATCTGCCCACGATACTGCGCCTCGTCCAGGGGGTTCTTCTTGAGCTTGTGTTCCAAGTTCTTAAGCCTCTTTAGCGCATTGTTGTAGCTAAGAGGTAGTTTGACGCCGTTCAGCGCCACAGAAGTCTCACTTCTAATCGACCGTCTTCCGTTCGTTCGGCCATTCTGCCAAAGAGGTCGCTGCTCCTCCTTGCTCAGCCTCGCCTTAGACGCTATTCCCAGTGCGTCTATTTCGAAGTGTTTCTTCACCATTTCCTCCAGTCGTTCGCCTCGGGTCTCTATCGTAGACACGTGCAGGATGTTCTCGTGTTCTTCCTGCCTTATGAGGCGTCTGGGGATGCTTCCATGGATTACCCAGCCGAGCTTCGTCTTTGAGGCTGCAGGCTGGTTTCTCCTGCCGATCCTCAGCTCCCTGGACACTGAGCTGCCAGTTGTCCGTGCCGATGAGAAGTTGGGGTTTCTTGTCTTCATAGCATATCTCTTCGTTCTTGAGATCACGCAGGTGAGAAAGTCGGAACAGTGATTCCGGGACGGACTGAGTAAGTAGGTTCAATCCGTTCACGGTTCTCGCAGTGATGTCATATCTGGTACCGTCGTGATCCCGTACGCCAAGTTGTACGAGTCGGCTTTTTTCTTCCCTTCTCTCGGCATTGATCCCATGCATTCTCAGCATCTTCGGTGGGCCGTCTGCGCCGATAGCCTTCGCGACGTCTTCATCCAGTAGTGTCACTGTTGAGCCCTCGTCGAACAGCGCGAAGATATTCGCTTCGCCCCGTGGACCGACAACTTGAATTCTTCTCATCTTGAGTTTCACCGCACGGTCGGAGGTGACCGATGCGGTAATCACGGCGTCCTCAGTCTGCGGAGCGCCGCCGGACCTGTCTTCGTGCAGCAGCGCATGATGAGGCAAGTTGCATCCCTTGACGCCGCACGGCTTCGCTCTGCAATTGTACCTTCTGTGCCTGCTTCGTATGCACCGGAAACACAGCTCTTCCTTTTTGACTGTGTCCCATCTCTTCTGCACGCTCAGTTTCTTGAAAGCAGCGCAGCCAAACAGAGCGTGATCATCGGCAGATATCAGGCACTTCGTTGACTCTTCACGTATTCTCTTTGGCTGGCTGTGACTCGGCGAACCCCTGGCCTCTCCTGTTATCGCGAGAACTGGCCTTCTCGTTCTGGCTTCATTTTTGTTGGGAGGTGGACGCGGTGTTTCCTTCTTCGGTGCGGTGCTGAACCCGTAGCGCAGCGCCCTGTCCGCTTCTCTCATTAAGAATTCAGAGAGAAGGACGACATCGGGCTCGTACCTGAAGCGCGACGTCTCTTCTGCGTAGTCGTACCACTTGCTCTTCTCGTATGGGCTGAGCTTCTCCAGGATGTCTCTCGTGAGCAACGGGTTAAAGAGGTACCCGTGTCTCAGCTTCCTCAGGATGGCGACCATGTTATGAATCTTCACTGAAAATTGGTTGAGTTCTGCCGCCGAACCTCCGAGCCTCGGTATCTTCTTCAGATCTTCCATCATGCGGTCGACCATCACTTCGGGTCGACCGAAGCATTGTTCCAAAGTCTTTATTATTTTTTCGGGCGGCGTCGCGACGCTCAGCAGTGCTGCCACGGCTTCCCTTGCTTCTCCCCGTAGGCAGCTTCTCAGGCGAGCTAAGTTCTCGATCGGCTTGAGCTTGTAGAACGCAGTGGTGTCTTCCATGGCTGCTTAGAATGGCAACCATTCGGTGGGAGCACTCGAGAATATGGGCAACTCCGTAGTGTGGCGCGACTGGCGTTGGTTCAGCAGTTTGTCCAATGTTTCGGCAAGATGTTCCACCCCATTAGCCCTAGACGTGGGCGGTGTGGGTGAGCGTGGGCGGCGTTGTTCCGGCCACTCGAACCTCGTCTTCTGGGGTTCGCGTCTTCCTCCCTGTGGTGGCATGTCTTCTGGCTTCGGCGTCTCTCTTTCTTCCATTGACGTCGACTCTTGTCTAGCCTCTTCGGGTTCAGGACCCTGTTCGCTTAGCCAGGCTCGTACACGTTGCTCCACCTGTTCTGATGGCTCGTCGTCGTCGGGGCTGCTACCATCCTCTGCAGCGGCGACGTCAGCGGCGAGCTTCTTCTTTATAAGTTCTGCTTCGATCTGTAGTTCCTTCTTACGGAGAGCGGCGAGTTTCTCCTCCGCCTCGTATTGCATACGCGCGACGACACTTGCTGTCGATCGACGTGATCTAATTGAACTAGCCTTTTTCCTGGCTAGGGTTTGTACTTCCGAGGCTGCAGGCGCCTTGCTGCTACCTGGTCTCGGTTTCAAAATAGTTTGAAGCAGATCCGCTCTTCCCTCGGTCGGCGGCGGCTGGCTCGTAGCGGCAGCGGACGGCGAACATGTCGGATCCGGAAATCTACGTGGTTGCTGCTGGTTCTCCTCGGCCCCACTCTGACTTCTTGTAATAACCATCTTCAATGTTGAGTTAATCTTCAAATGTTAATCTTCAATGTTAATCTTCAAACGTTAAGTCTTCAAACTTCAAAATTCTCTTTCAAGAATCTTCGGTAGGTTTTTCCGACGAAAAATCCTTTTTCCGTTCGCAGCGGTGTATCCTTGTATCCTCGAGTCCGATCTTCTGAGTCCAATCTAATCCTTGGCGTTGATTCCCGTTGATAAATCTTGATAAATTTCCAATGTTCTGACTTGATAAAAGTCTTCTATGTTGTTGAATAAATCTTCTAAGTCCAGTGTTCAGTAATAATTTCTATCTTGAATCTTCGGAAATTTTTCAATGTCCAAAACAGCTGTTCAAATTTTTCCAAGTGCCGTCTTCGTTATTTTCAACTTGATATGGACTTCGAATATTTCTTAAATTTTCCAATCCGTCTCGCCAAAGGACCACGCACTAATCCGGCTCGCCGAAGGACCACGCACTACTGTACAGGACTGTATAATTCCACAGGGTTTCAACCGCCGGCTCAGATTAGACTCGAAGATAGCAAGGTTACACCGAGTTGGGCAGAGCCGGGGCGATAAAAAACACTTGTATTGAGGAGAACGATTTTCACATTTTTCGCCTCGCTTACCTGGCTCATGGCAATGCCGTATAGAGAGCCGCGCCCGTACGCCTCTTTCGGACCGCTTTGCTATCTCGCTTTTGCCTCTCTATACGGCTATTATCCATAATTTTCCCTATTTTCCATGAGCCAGGTGAAGCAAAACGCGTTGTGTGAAATTGTTTATTGTTATTCCCAATTACATAAGTCCTTATATACTAATAATCTTATTCCATATAAAAGATATTCATAGCCTTAAGGTACACAATGTATGAAATGTTATGTATTTTTACCATTTTTTGCCTAATAACTACGTATCCGTTTATTATATAATTCAAACTATTAGTTTTCCTATTAGATATTATGTTTATCTATATAAATCAAAAGAAACTACGTTAAAGTTCACTACACTTTAAAATATATAATCAAAATAACCTTAAGTTTATAAAACACCATTTAACACGACTTTTGCACACTGATGCTATAGAAATCTATACATATATAGCCACAGAATGTTCACTATTATAGTTTATGTACTGTTTTAAATCACTTGTTTATCGTTCACATTTCAATTCACTGGTATAATTTCGTTACGAGGCCGCTGTCCTCAACAGGCCATTTCAAATCAAAATAATTTTTGTTTGGCTAAGAATTCTAATTTCAAATTAATTTTATTTTAAAAACATGGAATTCTTTTTCCAAAAGTAGTCATTTGTTTATTGATAAGTGTTACATTTTCATCGCATTTCAATCTTTTTCGTCATCATGGATACGTTAAAAATTCGAGTAATTATGGAATATGAGTACCGTCGTGGCAGCAACGCGGCACAAGCGGCACGCAACATCAACGACGTTTACGGAGCTAACACTACAAACCAACGCACCACCTCTTATTGGTTTGCTCGCTTCCGTTCTGGAAATTTCGACCTGAAAAATGAACCTCGCGGTCGTCCGAAGACTTTGATCGACAATGACGAATTAAAGGCGATTGTGGAAGTTGATGATACATAATCTACAGCTGAATTAGCAGCAGCTTTCGACGTTAGCGTCAAAACAATATTGGTCCATTTGCGTCAAATTGGCCAGGTAAAAAAGCTTGACAAATGGGTGCCCCACGAACTCAATGATCGCCAGCGCGAAGCACGCGTCGAGACGTGCCTTGCACTGCTCAACAGACACACAAATGAAGGAATTTTGAACCGCATTGTTACCTGCGATGAAAAATGGATTCTGTTTGATAACCGCAAGCGCTCAGCAAGTTGGTTGGATCCTGGTTCAGCACCTAAACAATGCCCTAAACGAAAACATACCCCTAGAAAAGTGATGCTCACTGTTTGGTGGTCTAGTGCCGGTGTTATTCATCACAGCTTCTTACCAAACGGGGTGAGCATTACACTGCACTGCAGCACTGTGAAGAACTGACACAATGATGAAGAAGCTGGCACATCTCCAACCAGCATTGGTCAATCGCTCGTCTCCGCTGCTCCTGCACGACTACGCGGGACCTCATACTGCACAGCAGACGGTCTCCAAGTTGCAAGAACTGGGGTTGGAAGCTCTTCGTCATACGCCCCACTCACCAGACCTTGCGCCTACAGACTACTACTTTTTCCAGAATTTGGATAACTTCTTGGCGGGAAAAAAATTCAATACCCGAGAGGCAGTACAAAACGCCTTTGAAGAATTTGTTGCCTCCCGTCCAGCTGATTTCTTTAAGAAGGGCATCAATAAACTGCCACTGCGTTGGCAAAGATGCATTGATTGCATGGGTGATTACTTCGATTAATACAAATAAAAAATACATGAAAAAAATTAGTTTTAATTTCGTTTAAATTTTTTTGGACAAAACGGCAATTTCATAGGTCTTTAAAGACCTAATATAAATTAAATGCAAAGAATAGAATATATATTATAATAAAAAAGTATTTTTCCAATACGGGCGGGCGAAAGCATCATTTCGCCCGTAAGTTAAGTTTTACCGTGACCACAGGGCCGGCCTTCCATGGTTGGCTAAAGTCCGGTCGCGGATCACGTAGAAATTCGTCCATTAACCTTATCACCTACTAAAAGTGGTTCTGAACATTTTAAATTAAGTATTCCGAATATTAAAAAATAGTTTTAATTATTAAAAAATTACTTATGTATTACTTAACCGTAATACCGTAAAACCGGTTGGTCGCACTTTTTCGCAAGTTTTTGCAAATAAAATGTGGGTTATTAATTATTACAGGTAGCGGCACGAAACTCTAGCGTTGACCGTTATTGCGCAGAAGTCAAAAATTAGGTCTCTCAGGGGATCTAGAGGGACGAAGGGTGCTCGTGCGTAGCGCCGATTGGCTAGCCAGTCGTACTCCGTCCCCCGCCGTGATACGATGCTTCGCGGTCTTCTGACTGTACAGTCGCGTTCTAAAATCTATTGTTATTGCCGTTCATTGTTATTGTTTTTTGTTAAGTTTCAGTTCGATTGTTATTGTTGGTTTTTATTATTAAATTTGTTTGTGACTTTAAACAGTGAACATGCCTAGAAGAAATACTGTTTTGAAAAGACAGGCACGAAAAATGGTGTATGACGTGCATTGTTTTGTTAACAAAGAAACAAATGAATTGATTGATTCTTTAAAGCAAATAAGAAGTGAGATTGACGAAGCAACGAGTATTTTGCTCAGTCATTCGAATGACAGCACGATAAGACAAACTTCAGACGTTATTAAGACGGGGAACGTGAAAATAAATGATATAATCAGTTGTTTGGGTAAAATCCAAAAAAGGACAACAGAGGCCACAAATACGTCTGTTGCAACGGTAAAAAACATCACCACTCAAGTCAATAGCTCCGATTTGATAACAGTTTTCAGAACACCTGGTAAAAAACGATCCAGACCAAAAACGGTCACAGAAATTGATATCTTCGACCAAGGCGTGATTAAGAGGTGCATACACAACTATCACACGTTAAATAATGAGTCTTCTTCCCACCGTCGGCAAGCTAAAACAAAAGCTAGAAGAAGACATAAACTTCAAAGGCTCAGAACGAAGTCTTCGAAGAATAATCAAGAGTTTGGGGTTTCGATGGAAAAAAGCTGAAAGCAATCGAAAAGTGCTGATTGAGACTTCAAATATACGTTTGCAACGTATTGAATATTTACAAAAAATTAAGAAATATCGCCAAGAGGGACGGCCTATTATCTATACGGACGAATCGTACGTAGATTCATTGCACTCTACGCCAAAAGCCTGGGCCGACGGTAATACAAAGGGCCTAAAAAAACCCATTTCAAAAGGACAGCGAGTTGTAATTGTCCACGCAGGGTCTGAGACTGGGTTTGTACCAAATGCGTTAGTGACTTTTAAAGCGGGTACCAAATCAGGCGACTACCACGATAACATGAATTTTGAGAATTATGAAAAATGGCTCAGAACTCAATTGATGCCTAATTTACCAACTAATTCCGTCGTGGTAGTCCACAACGCGTCCTATCACAATAAACAGTGGGATCGCGCACCAAGCTCAAATTCCAAGAAAGCTGACATGCAGGCTTGGACATGCTGACCGAAAAAGGCATACATTACGATGAAACGCTACTGAAACCTCAGTTATACAATTTGATCACGGCAAACAAGGAAAGATTCAAAACATTTTCGATTGACCGAATCCTAGCCGAACAAGGCCATGAAGTTCTGAGATCCAATCCCATCGAGATAGCATGGTCTGATATAAAACAATATGTAGCCAGCAAAAATGTGAAATGGAATGTTACTAAATGTATAGACCTAATTCAAGAAAAAGTTTTACTGATGGGTGCATGGGATTGGCAAAAGTTATGCAAAAAAGTGAAGGATATAGAAGAGGAATATGCAAAGAGTGACCATGTCGTGGATATGGTAACAGAAGAGTTCATTATTCGCGTTGACGCAGATAGCTCAGAGGATGACCTTGGAGATTCTGATGATGATGACGCTGCTAGTGACGATGACCGGAGCAGCCCTGAGTCCGGGCCTTCAAGGAGCAAAAGGCTCAGTCGAGACAGCTCCATTGTGACACACGATGATTTAATGGAAGGCGTGACACCATTATCTGATTCAGACTAAAGATGGGCGGCATAAACAAATGTGTATAAATTTTGTTGTCTTGTTCAGAAAACTTGTTTTATTAATTATTATAGTAAATAAAAATTGTCAAATTCGATTATATATTTTTTTCTTCTCCCCATAAACTTAATCACTCGGTAGTGTGCAAAGAGTACATTTAAATATGTTCTTAAAATTATTTTATTAAAGTTATAATTGTATTGCGTGCGCGACTGTACCCATGCGCAGCTTTCCCCTCTACATTTCGCTCAGCGCTAAAGCGCGTGCCGTTACTTGTAATCGTGCGAATAAAAAATAAGTTAGCAACTGCACATGAACATACCGTATTACTGAATTTTGCTGCGAATTATTATGTTCATGACTATTATCGTGGTGATAATTACTAAACTAGCGCAAGCACTCGGGCGAAAAAAATACATCAATCTGCAGACAAAAGGTGGCGAAAATGATTCCAAACTGGCACAGAAATTTATAATTTGGCCACTCAATTTCCGAGTTGGCGAACGTTATACAATGTTAAAGCAGCTGTAAAACCAAATTGGGTTGATAAATTATCCAGGTTCTCACGAGCATTTTTTTTGTGGTCGCGACAGAAAAAACATAGATCTCCGCGCTAATACAATATAGCTGAAAATCGAAATGTCAAGTGTCAAACGTCAGATTTGACAGCTGTACATGATTTTCAGCTGTATTTGCGCACAGTTCTATTATTTATAGTGCAGTTTTTTCTGTCGCGACCACAAAAAAACGCTCGTGGGAAAGTAGCCTCAATGGCTGCTAATAATTCAATTTATAGGCTAAGCAAAATCACATTTTTGGATACTGTTGTGTTGTTTGTTTTCCTTTCGTACAAAAAATATATGTGTGTGTGCATTAATATGTTAAGTTGACGCCAAGATGATTATTAGTTCGCCAAAATTATATCTCTCTGTCGTTCGTTTGGAATATTCAGTAAACAAAACTGTCATTATTTAATCGCCGGATTTGGTATTGTTTGTGCCTCGCCTTAGAACTTGATTTAATGCTCTAAGGTTGTAAGGTTTACAATCTCTGGCGCTGGCGATCACTGTACCCGTGTAAGAGACATGTAGCGATTTTTAAGAATTTCTGCGGAAAACACTCTTTATTATAACTATTAAAATTTTAGCTAAAATAACAATTACACTGTGACAAAATACGTCTAAAATTAATAAATCGATGATATCACAACCCTAATGTTCGTTCCACCCGTACCTGCCCGTGCATAATTTCAGATTCTACTACTCGACACTAGATGGCGCATGCGGACTAGGTGTCATACCACGGAACTTATAACACTGATGGAAGGGACCACGGAATATGAAACACAAGTGGAAGGGGCATAGGTAGAATGATTATTGAAAACCGCTGTCGCCAAACTCACACAAAAACATTTTACGCACACTGAAAATTAACCAATTATAACTGTAACAATTTCTCGAAATCACAATGTAATAACGACTATTAACAATGATACAAAAACGACCTTATCCCCTTGACAATAATGTAGAATGTAGGAATTACACATTGTGACTGTTATCGGCATTCCTTCGACATGCTTTCGGCCATCTTTGACTACTTAGTTCAACTATTTGACGCTATTAAAATTTGCATTTTATGCTTCGCAAATTTGCACTTTACAGTCATAGGTGCAAGGTTTTAATCAGTTTTAATTCAAATTCGTGTGATTGTTTCTTTCTAGAATGTTCTGCTACTCAAATAGGGATGTAATATTATGAATGTTTATGATCTCGATAAAATCGATAGATTCTGAAATCAATCAATATAAATAATATGGTTATATTTAAAAAGGGTTATAATTATTGATCGTGCGAACAAAAATAGTTTGCGACTGCACATGAGCATACTGTGAATTTGGCAGATAATTAATATAATATATTATATCTATACAGATAAACAAAATTGAAGTGTCTGTTTGTAATTTCAAATTAACAGCTTTTATTTTCACTTATTGCATTTAAAAGTATGATCGGTACTTACAATAAAATATAAATTGTTAACATTTTTCTGTCCGTCTGTCAGTCTGTGTGTTTATTCCGGCTAATCTCTGAAACGGCTAGACCGATTTTCACGGGACTTTCACTGGCATATATAGCTGATAATATAAGGTCCAGCATAGGCTACTTTTATTTTAGGGTTCCATTAAAAAAATAAGGTTCCGTTTCCTAGTTCTATGCAAACGAAGTTGCGGGCATCAGCTAGTCAGCTAATACTTAATATAATTGTATATTAAACTTTTATTCCTTGGACATATTTGTATGATATTTCGTACGACTTGAGTACGGAAAAGATAATGAGAAAAAGGAGGCGATTATACGTTCGGCTGTATATAATTTCAATAATTTTTTTGCTGGTGGCTCTGAACTGGGCCCTGGTTCATCTAGAATACTTTTTTCAGGAGAGTTTGAAGTAATTGTTACGTTCTGTAAAATTTAAATATTATGTTACTTTGCTAAAACTATTTTTGTTGTAACTGTTGAGGAAAGTATTGGCACATTAGAAGAATTATAGGTTTTTAATTTGAAGTAAAGATTTAACATGTAGATGTCACATAATAACAAATAGACGAATGGTTTTTCCGGGCTCTCTCCATGATACAGAAATAAAAAGCGTATTTATAAAATTGTATGTACATATATTCTCCTGTTGAAAACCTGTAAAAAAATATAGAAAACGTTGTTTGTGTTTAATTTACACGAAGATTAACAACAGTAACTACTCTGACCCATGACTGAGTTTCTAGTACCTAGTACCTACTAATTTTACCCCCCCCCCCCCCCCCTCAATAAGAAGTAAGACTTTAATACTGTATTTTCATACGATTTACGTACAAATGAAAATATTTAGCTTAATGTGAAACTTAGGGATACCTCATACATACAACTTTTGCATTGACTAAACTGTTTAGTCGAGTTGTATACTTTTCATGATTTCCACACGACTAAACTGTTTAGTGGATGGAGGTACGCATACAATCGATTTAAGTCGATTTATCTCCTGAACAAATCTAACAGTCTTCTGTAGGAAACGCTCGAGTCAAGGTGCTAATTGCAATGCCATTTAACTATTAAGTTATAGCGTGGTTATAGCTTGTGCTTTGCTTTATATTCCTTTTAAAAAGAGAAAAGAAAAGGAGGTATTGTGTATATCCCATATTCAGTGACAAATTATTTTTTAAAATATTTCATACATTGCATTCTAGGCTAAAAGAGCACCCAGATAAGTTTTTTAAATATTATAATGTGTGAAGAAACTTTTAATGAAATCTTATCATTACTGGGTCCTGAACAGTCGCGGATCGACTGTTTAGTCGATAGTATGCGCACTTCAATACATTGCAATGCAAAATGAGCGCGTAATCGATAGTAGTCCAACTTTTTAGTCAAAAGCAGATCGATACAGCTTTTTGATTTTTTTATCGATCAACTATCGAGTTGATAGTAACTATGCGCACGTTCTATATTGATATAATCTTATGAAATACAACAAAACAGTTGTTCAACTAAAAGTTATATGTATGCGCTAGCCCTAAAAATGTATTTGTGGTTTAAGAAAAATGTATGAATACTTATGTACTTGATAACACATAATTTTTTTCGTGGGAACTACATGGTGATCTAAATATCTGTATCCTTTTTTTGTTATAAGGATTGCATTTTCTGGAAATTGTTCTGAACAAATGCAACCCGATTTCGTAGGCATCCAGTTGACCCTACCAGTCGCAGTAATCCACTTCTCTTTTGTATGAGGATCTTTAGGAAAACTAAAACGGAAATAATCAATACTTTAGATAACTATTTTGATTTTAGTTAAAATAACAATTACCTATATCCAAAAAATTAATAAATCGATAAATGATGATATCGTAAGTCACAACCCTAATGTTCGTTCCACCTGCGCCTGTGCATAATTATTTCAGATTGTACTTACTACTCGACACAAGATGGCGTATTAAGGCCCATATAATTTTAGACTTTATTTCAAAAGCAATACGTGTCATTCTTAATTTTCACTAATATTTTAAATGGATAGAGGATTTTCTGAAAAATTATTTATTAATTATAAATTAAATAATGACTTACCGATGATAAGAAACACCAGATCGTAGTAAGTTCTTAGTACCACTATTGTTTTTGCACTCAAGGACTAAACATCGAGCCATTTTATGGAGTTTTATAATAAAACACGCGTATGAAAATCACCGACATACAGTACACGTCAAAGCACGTAAGCAATCACAAAGCAAGTGTGAAGTGAGTCCAGTTGGGTCTCGTTAGGCCGACGATGACCGATCTATCACAAGCGAGTCACGCCCGCATCACATTTCCTCTTGTGTTTATTATTCCGTGCGTCATACAATTTTAGTCATTAATTTAAATAACGTGTCATACGTGTATGTTCTTATATTTTACTAATATTATAAATGGCTGGAAGATATTTCTGAAATATTAATTATTTAATACAACATTAAATACAATGTAAATAACGACTTACCGATGATAAGAAACACCCGATCGTAGTAAGTTCTTAGTACTACTATTGTTTTTGCACTCAAGGATGGAACATCGAGTCATTACTATGAGATTTATAATAAAACGCGTTTGAAAATCAGTACACGTTTGACGTTACAATACGTAAGCAACCACGAAGCAAGTGAGTCAGATAGGATTCGCTGTCCTTAAGTTTGGCATGTGGCCCGCGTCCGTGACGCGGGCCACGCCCACTGCCCACATCGCACATTAAGGCTGGGACTATATGCACCGGATCCGGAGGGCCGTAGAAAATCCTTAGCATTGTTTTGCGCTAATACAATAGACTTGAAAATCGAAGTGTCAGGTGTCGAGCTGTCATATATATCATTGACATTTGACTCGACACTCATGTGTTCGCAGAGTTCTATTTTGAGGGCTCTGAATTTTCACCGGTGTTCCGGATTCCGGTGCATATAGTCCCAGCCTTTTAACCAACATCGGATCAACAACAACAACTCGGATGAAGGATATAATTTTAAAGTTATTGTAAACTACCTACGTAATAACTATAATTTGTTGTCAAATTTCATAACGTCATAAAAAGGTTGTCATGGCAACGAGAAAGAAAAGTGAAAATAAACAAAAGGGCAGTGGGGCAGTTCATATCTCTGTTTTTCCGAAAATAATAAATATAGTAAAGTAAAGTACTATAGTAAAGGAATTTTAATTGTTTCTCTAAAAATTCTATACGTATAAAAGGTACTGAGTGAAAGCTTCTTTTTACCGACGACCAAGAAAAGGAGGAGGTTTCTTGTTTTAAGAATGGGAGGATTAAGTCGTTGGTTGGACGTGGAAGTGGGCACAGATGAAATAGTTTTGAATACGCTGCCTTCGAACGTTATTTTCGCCGATTTACAAAACGACAATGAATTTAAACTTGTCATAGGAGACTTGGGAAAGAGTGAGGATGGTCCGAGACTAAAGGTATACTTAATGAAACCTGTGGGTGATTTAATATTTTTTTTTAACAGGAGTAATAATGGATGTTTTGAATCAACAAAGAGTATATCTTTATAGCTGTTTATATTTTTCAGATATTTAAGGGCACAATGCTTGTATCTGATTTTAGCCTACCAGATTTAGTACTGGGTGTTGTTGCATTTTACACCAGTGAGAGTAATCCTAGAGCCTTACCCTTACTGGCTATAGCATTCAGCTCCTGTATGTATATTTATAGAGGCATGAATCTGTTCTACAAGTATTATTTACCCTCAATTGAACTGAACCCTAGTGAAACTGAAATATGGAATCAGGTAAGCTTTTCATTCATAATCTGGTTCAAGAATGCATAGCATTAGTGACAAATTTTGTTTTTTTATATTTTTCTCGGGTCAAGCGACTTTTAGGATAACATTTTGATTAGTTTTAGCACACCTGAGCTAATAATATGTATGTGTGTGGACCGTGGGATATACTGACACATACTGAGTACTTTTTAACTCTAGATCGCTAGACTTACAGGACACTACTTGTCCCGGCAGGATGTTTTAAATAATACCTAAACTACGGGACATTCTGGGAAATACAGGACATCTGGCATCCCTAGTTCCTATATCCTATAAGTACCCAAGGGCAAAAATATTAGAACATCCTAACTTATAATAATAATAATAATATACATATAACTTATACAAGAAAATTTAATAATTCAAAATATTACAGTTGGTAGATCCAGAAAACCACAAGGAGGAAACAATACTGAGATTAACAGAGAATCTGAAAAAAATACCTGGAAAGGTTCTGAGTAACCAGTCAAAAGATTTCTTGTCATTAAATTTTGAACAACAGATAGAATTTTTGGAGACCTATAAAGATGTACCGCAAAAGAGATATTCAGATATCTCTTGTATTACTACATTGAAAATGAGTTCTGTGGATAAGTATGCTGCAAGTTGCCTTGTTGTTGGCTCTGAAGATGGAGACATTGTTATTTTAGATACACAAACCTTCACACAGTCATCATGTGTAAGTAACATTATGATAAATTCACTCTTATTCTCTGCTCGTTTACAAAACTATGCTTATGGCATTAAAATATACGTAGAAGTTGATAGTGGTAAATTGATAAAAAATACTCTTTTTAAAATTACAGTATTAAATTTATATTAGTGTTGCAATAAATATTTATAATAATTCTCTTTACTTCCATTAATATTATAAATGCGAATGTTTGTATACTTATGGATGTTTGTTACTTTTTCATGCAATAAGTACTGAACGGATTTTAATAAAATTTAGTGTGGTAGTAGTTTAGGTTTCGGATTAACACCCAGGCTACTTTTCATTGTAGCAAAATGAACGGCTTTCTTTATGCATATACGAAGTTGCGGGCAACATTTAGTAATTCGTAATGTAAATATGGCTAAGTATACTAATTTTATACAGGTAAAGTTATGTTCAATGAAAAGGACTCCATATCAAATAGTGGCCACTGGGCTTTTCAGTGTGGGTTACCGATTGACTGTGGCTACAAGGTGAAACACAACAAATGTTGCAACAGTGTGCACAAAAAAATGTTTTAATAGCACTGTTCTTGCACAATTTATGTTATGCTTATTAAGTTGATTTTTGTTATGATATTTTTGTTTCGGACTGGGGCTTGCTTAACTTTTTTAATGTTCTGCAGTACTCAAGGAAGATTAAAAGACTTTATTAGCAGTTGCTAATAGTGGTGTATATAGTATGATTGTACAATTAAGTGCCTTGTGCAGGAGTTTGCTTAAATTAAAGCTTAACAATTACTACTGCAATATTTTAAACATTTTATGTCTATTTATGTAGTAATTATATATAGTATTATAATTAGTAAATATAGTAGTATAATTATGAATGTTTTATGTGATTATATAGCCCTTCTAGCTTCTGTCATTTTAATTTGTAATATACCTAGTTACATTATAAATAACACAACAATACAGTAAATTTCCCATCAGTCATAACTTACAAAACAATTTAATATAGAGTTATGTAATTGATATACAAAGACTCTGTTACGATAATAAGACTGAAGTTTATTTATTTATTAGCCTTTTTTGCTACATATGAGAACTTTGTATTTAGCTTGTCTTTTGCCAAGGCTTCCTGAAGCGACTTCCATTCCACCTGCATAGTCCTCCTTCTCCATGTCCGTCCTGCTACTTCCCTTTTATCTTCCTCCCATCTTTTATATTGTCTGCCCTTCTATGTTCATTTCTTGAGTAGGTACCAATTTATTTTGTTTGTCCACTTATAGATTTTTTCTCTTATTGAATGCCCGGCCCATTTCGATTTTAACCTTGTAGTTAAGACTGAAGTTAAATATATTTTAATGTTAAAGGGAAAAGTGTGTGTGTGTGGTGAAGAGGGACTGGATAGAAGGCCGCATATTGTTTGCCACTGACGACCAAATCTCGGCAATTGAGGTACTTACGACTGACAATACTATCATGGTTGTTTGTGCTGATAATACACTGGCCTGCTATAGTAGAAAGGTAAATAAAATCTAATTTTCAGTAATTTATGAATATTATTCATGCTTATAGGTTCAATTTAATTATAGTGTTGAATATTGTGGCCTAACTTGAACAAATCCATTGTACAATATCGGTAAAGTTCTTGCTCAACCAGTTTCTAAACATTGTACATGGAACTGTTTTAGTTGTAGTAAAGTTATCGTTACCTGTGAGCTGAGTGCGAGTTTTGTAACTACCCACTGTCAAGAAGTTAACTAAAATTTGTAAATTGTATGGAATCGAATTAGTTACGATTGTTTGCCACTAGGGGCGTTGTTTCAATGCCATACTAGTGACAGAAACACGCACACATCACACAGAAGTCAGAATATTTCAACATCATAGAATAATGAACAGTGTATCATAACAGGCTAACACTATCGATTGTCGCGATGACGCTGCCAAGAAATAAAATAGAGAAGCTTATTTAAAACTAGCTTGTTACAGTTTTTCTGTCAGACGGTCGATGGAGCAGACAAGTATTAGAGTGGATACCACGCTTAGGCAAACGTAGTGTAGGACGTCCTGCGTCACGCTGGACCGACGATTTGAAGAAGGTGGCTGGCAGCGGATGGATGTGGGCTGCCGAAGATCGGGATGGTTGGCGCTCATTGGTCGATAGGCTGATGATGAAGATGATGATGTTACAGTTGTAACAACATAGATAATGTTTGTTATTTTAGACATTTTTTTATGTTCTAATCGATATACTGATTTTAGGGCAGGAAACAGTGGTGTATACATCTCGACCACAAGCCTGTAGCCATGACTCTTGTGCCGGTTATGCACCTGGGCGTTACCCTCGTCGCTGTGGCTTTGACGTCCGGACACTTGCATCTGTATGACGGAAAAGCTAAAAGAGACTCGTTGTTTATAAGAGGTGATTATAGTTAAATACATCTATACAATAAATACAAATAAATAAAATTTAATGCATATAAAAGTATATACAGTACAATTAATTTTAAAATTTTTGTCTGTCCAGTGTCCGTCTGTCTGTCTGTTTGTTCCGGCTAATCTCTGAAACGGCTGGACCGATTTTCACGGGGCTTTCACTGGCAGATAGCTGATATTATAAGGAGTAACTTAGGATACTTTTTATCCTCATCATCACCAAAAATTTTAATGCGCAAAGAAGTAGGCACAAGTCAGCCAGTTGTTAATAAAAACATTAGTTTTACATAGTTTTATACACAGTGCTTACATTAAAAAATCCATTTTTAAAATGTTGTCTGTCTGTTTGTTCCGACTAATCTCTGAAATAGCCGGAACATTTTCTCGGGACTTTCACTGGCAGATAGCTGATGTTATAAGGTGTAACATAAGCTACTTTATCTTAGAGTTCCGTTTAAAAATATAAGGGTTCCTTTTCCGTTAGTTCTACGCAAACGTAGTTGCGGTGCCAGCTAGTTTACATTATCTTTCGTTAAAGGCACACAAAATTATATTTTTTTACTCTTGTGTTTCAGATGTAGTATCAGTAATGAAATTTGGTCAACTAGGACAAGAAGAACACGTGTTCACTATCATCACTGCAAGTTAGTATAAACTGGGGTTATATTTAATTAAGTTCAATATTGTACATATATATTTACTAATGTAATATCTCTGACAAGTATCTTAAGTTAAAAATATAGTAGTAAATCTTATCAACATAAGGCCAGCTATAACTTGTAACTCGTATGTTGTTGCATGTGACCATGTGCCACGGAATTCTTTATCAGGCTATGCGTTTTCTGGTTTGCCCCTTATCTATACAAATATATAGAATTGAAGTGGCTGTTTGTAATTTTAAATTAACAGCTTGGCACTAAATGTATCTGATGGTCGATATGATACCTACGCCAAAAAATATATTTTTTAATTTTTGTCTGTCCATCTGTCTGTTTGTTCCGGCTAATGACTGGCAGCTAGCTGATGTTATAAGGATTAACTTAGGCTACTTTTTTCTTAGAGTTTCGTTTCCATTGATGGTTCCACGCAAACGAAGTTGCGGGTACCAGCTAGTACATAATAAAAAAGTATAGAATAATTAGAATGATAACCGAATTCCGAAACCTAATTTTTAAATCGCCTATAGGGGGGAACCTAATGTTGAAGATACTCAAGCGTACTGTGGACTTCAACTCAAGTGTCTCAGTGGAGCTCGGAGCCAGTCAGGTGCAGAAGCCCTGGCTAATACCCAAGAAGTCCAAGTTGTTCCTGGAACAGGCGGCACGAGAGAGACAGAATGCACAAGGTAAACTTCGCTACAAGGACTGTTCCGTGGAATAACTTTTAACACGCTACCCGGTGAGTCTTTGCACATAGCGGACAAAAACTTATTTTATTTACTGGGTTTATATATCACCAGAAAAGTGATCAAGTCCTTCTTGTAACGTGTTTATGTAAAACATTTTTGACGAGTTAATTTTAAACTGTCCTTGGTCTGATAGCAAATTAGCTTTTACGCGGGACTTCGTTCGAGTGGGCGATAAATTTCGAAAAAATCTTTCACGATTCTTCGTCATAAGAACTCAATCTCTTTACGAAATTCCAGAACACTCGGTCCAATAGTTGATATTTCACCATAAAAAATTTTGATCTCCATTTCACTCCATTAAGGGATGAGTTTAAAAAAAAAGGTAAATTAAATACAAATGATTGATCATTTAGCCCGGATATTTAATGTTATAGAAATCGGTAAAGATTTTTAATTTTTACCATACAAACTCCTCCTGTTTCTATCCTTATTTTAAACCCTCGGGGGGTAAATTCGAATTTAAAAAAATACAAAAAAATAAGAAAAAAAGTAAAAATTAAAGTAAAAATTTTAATTGAAAAATTTTAATAAAATAAAAAAAAAATAAGAATGTAGATTTAAAGATTTTCCATACAAACTTTCAACCACTATTTCACCCCTTTAAGGGTGGAATTTTTGAAAATACCTTACGCTATCCCACATTTAGTGCGTCTACAATCTACATTGTAAATTAAAACTGCTGTCCAAATTTTTCACATCTACCGTTAGCGGTAACGGCTGTGAGTGCGTTTATATGTCAGTGAGTTAGTCCACATTTCCTTTTAGATATAGATTGTGTACTGGATAAACTCTACAATCATGGCTTGTTTTTTTTATTCCAGCGATGCACAGGTCCTTCCAGCTGGAATTGAGCAGACTTCGCCTGCACGCGGCCAACACGCTGCTGGCTGCGCACACGCGCTCCGACAACATTATGGCGCGCGGACACTTCGAGCCCATACGACTGGCCGCAGAGGTAGTTATTTGTGGAATAAGTTATAAAATATAAGACTGTCAAATGTGCTTATTTTTCAAAGACTCATATTTGTAAGTTGTGTACCCGAAGATTACACTTACACTTGGGCCTCTGTTTCCCTCACTCACTCGGCCAAATATAACGGAAGAGTTACGTATTTAACGTGGGTTTTCTGTGAAGTCATGCAATGTAACTCTCCGGTCGAGCCAGCACACCAAAAACACACTGGATAGAAATAAATAGACATGTTACTTACGGTAACAACTGCTATATAAATCTGCGCAGGACCTATTTATTCAGATTGGTATGCACTTTTCATAGTCCATATTTTTTCATCAGTTTCATAATGTTTATCCGGATGTCTATTTCAGGTGGAAGGCTTAGGTCCAACGTTCGTAGTGTCTCTGATAGTGGAGAACACATCCTCCGACAAAGCTGTGGTGGGTCTGTACATACTGTTCCACGTGATTTCCACCTGCTATAAGGTCTCCAACCCTCACATAAAGGTAAGTTCCACGTCAAGCTAGTACCGCGATAGGTTAGGTTAGGTTAGGTTAGATTGCCTAGGCCAGCCTGCCACGAATGTGGCGCTGCGGAGGACACGGCCCAGCACACCCCAGCCCCCAGGGGTGTGCGACCGATGGGCCGTGCAGTCATCGTGTGGCAGTGATTGGGCGGGACGGGCGATTAGGCGCGGGCGGGAGCGTGGTTCGCTGCGTGCTCCAGAGCGATGAGGCCTGGCAGGCGGCGGTCTCTTTCTGCGAATCCGTCATTTCGCAAAAAGAGGCCGCGGAGCGGGCCAGAGAGATCGATCCATCCTCTGCTCCGCTCCGACGGCGTAGGACAGGAGCGCGGAGGCGTCGCTTTCCGAACCTCCAAGTTCCTGTCCCCGGCTTGGCTAGTCCCGGCGTCGAGGGGGACGCTCCAGTTTGCCGGAGTGGCCCCTAATTGTATTGGAAGTCCGGTCCCTTTGAGAAGGACCGGCCGGTCGCGGGGGGTGTCCTGTGTTAGACAGATCCGGGACACTCCCCTTCATAGCGGCTGATGGCAATCCGCAGGTGGTTTTAGTGGGTAACCCTATGCTCGGAGTCCGACATAACCCCCGTGGTACCAAAAAAAGGTTAGGTTAGTTAGCTATTCTAAAAGTACTATAAAATAATATTTTATTTTTATACAGACAAACTTAGGCAGAAAAATAAATTGTTATGCTCGGAAAAATAAACTTCCTTTATATGGGGAGTTTGCGTTGAGCGGAGATTCGCCCATTATGAGATGATTTTTTACTTTGAGTATGACAAACATTTTTTTGCCTAAACGTCTTGACACAAGCAGAAAATCATGTGCCTGAAGTATCCGTAATTGGTTTTCGGAGACGTTATATATATTATAATAAAATCATATAAAATAGAAACAAGATTTAAAAGTTCTTACATATTAGTAACAACTAAGGTGAGTGCTATAATTTAGCAGATAAATGAAAAGAAAAAATAATAATAATTCAAGAGTAACGAATGAATAACAAATAAAATATATAGGAAATAAATAATATAATATGTGTATAGCTTATGATTTTTCTACAGAACATATTTTTGATGTCTATTAGTGTGATGTGCCGAAATAAAGCTTCACCAGAAAAATTGACAATGATTTATATGGAATAAGGTTATTTCGATGTTTTATGTCTGCCTAGCAACCCGATATAGATCTTTGTGAGATCTCAATTAGGCACTAATTATTCTAAACATAATTATACCCCTTAAAGTCCCTGTACAAACAATGCATCTATTTCTGCCTCCTGTCTATTCGATAATTTCGACGGCAAAGTTCGAAAACAAAATGTATGGGGTTTGACATAAGGCATCGCAAAGGACATATCACTTAGCGATGACTTATGTCAAATACCATAAATTTTTGATTACGAACTTCGCCGTCGAAATTATCGAATGCATCTTGACTAAAGGCCCAGGTAATTCACTTTAATTAAAGTACAGATAGTAACGGTAAGGAAAATCCTGCGAATAAAAATTTTAAAGATTACATCAAAATATTATCGAAATTTAGTAAGTAAAATTATTACGATAAAATTGTAGATTATTCGTGATTGGATTATGTGTTTTTATTGTGCCATGAGTTGATATTTTAGAGAAGAGCTATCATAGAAGAAATTAGTATTTCCCTACCCCAGGGTTTCCCATCTTTTTTTTCGCGATTATGGGATTATAAATAACACTTTCATTTTTTTACAAAAAAAATCAATATATTCCCTGGGACATTTATATTGCAAAAAAGGCATTTTTATAGATATTTATTTCCATACAAATTAGGGTGTGGGCAAAAAATGTGGGCCAAATATTTTTAAACGCTAAAACAAATCTTAATATGAATTTCTATCCTTCTTGGATAACTGCAACCCGTGCTGACTAAGCCGCAAAGTTTACAAAAAATCGCGTTCTGTAGTGATATTATATTTTGTTATACTACAAAACCAATCAAGGATCAAAATAAAACAAGTCTAACATGAATACTTATTTAAACTCATAAAATAATAACAACAAGTTTGGATAACTTCTGCTTAGATCAGTTTTTACAGGCCTGATACAAGTTTCTAAGTTGACGACACAGCGCAACAAGAACCATAGTTATTTTAATTTGTTTAGCCGTGATTTACGTACGTGATTTACGTACGAGTCAGGTTAGCACGAGTTTTGTTCGGTAGCCCGGAGTCACTAAACCGGGAGACTAATTGGATGAGTGTGTTGATGAGGGAGTCAATAAAGTTGTCGTTGGGGGAGATATATGTACTCTGGGGGAATCCACTCCCATTCGGCAATTGAGAGGCGGGTTCCTCAATGATGTTCCTGTGTACCTGGTGATCATAGCCATGGGTCACAGGGGTAATCGGACGGCGGAGAGTATACACGGTTTTTCGATACGATGTTGTGATAGGGGATTTCGTTTGTGATCTAGTGTTCAAAGTGGCAATTGCTGAGGGAGAAGTCTTGGCCGAGTCTGCAAAAGAACGTCTCACATGGGGAAATCGAGCCGAAGCTTCCATGTATAAGATGCTCTCCTGCGACATGACAAGTTTCCTTTTGCCTAGCATGTTCTGGACAGGATGAATGGATCCCGAGCAGAACAAATAAGTTAGATTTGACACCATACAAGTTTCACCCTCATGCGACTGTCCACATTTATAACACCTGGGCTGTGACCTGCATTGGGCTTTAATGTGCCCAAAACGACAACACTTATTGCACTGGATGGTTGGAAGGAGGTATGTTTCAATAGGTAATGATGTAAAAATAACAATATACACGAGGAGGGAGTCTTTGTCCTGAGAAAGTCAGGACAACTGATCGGGTTGGAGTCCATATAGGTTGTTGTTGGTCATTAAAAGTCTTCAGACTTAGCCTCTGGGCTTTGATAACCGCCCCATAACCTGAAGGGACATTCAAATTATCAACGAGTTCCTCCATGTACCAGTTCACGGGCAGGTCGCGTACTATACCCATGCGGGATATGCTGTACGACGGAATCGAAACAACATACCCGGCACTGGTGATTACTGGAAGGCTTAAAAAGGAATTAGCATTTTTTGCGGAGTTAAACTCGATTGAAATGCGATTTCTACCGATTTTTTTAGCACTCTTTCTTGAGCCTATATTGTCACATTCAATCGATTCTTGCTGGCGTACCTGGATATCAGGACCCCTCCGCCCAGGTCAGGTGGCTCGGCGTCCATGCCGGTGACATTTAGGCTATAAACTAACTAAGACTAATTAAAACAACACTTACCCCCGGTTTCTGAAAGGCTACTCAACGCCAAAATCAACTAATCAGCGGTCAAATCTCTTGTCAAGTGTGAATTGAGTTGCAACAAGCTTGATCAGTCGTTTGATTTGATCAACGTGTTAGTTAACAAAACTAATGTAAAACGAATGGTCAAACCACATGTCAAGCGCTGTTTTCGGTTTCTGGAAAGCTATTTAAGGCTTGTATGTCCTTGTATGTGGCATGTAAATTTGATCAATGATTAGTAAATTTTTCACTAATCAGCGTTTCAGAAACGCAATTTGATTTAACAAGCCTGTTAACTCAACAACGTGTTAGTTCATCAACTGTTTGATTAGCCTTTCAGAAACTGGGTGTTACACTAAGACGATCACAAAATTAGACACCCACACCAATACTAGAAAGTTCAACAGTAAAAATCAAGCAAGACAATATAATAAAATGAACTAATAAACAAAAATATTAAAAACACTTGTTTATGCACTCGACCGAAAAAGTAGAGTCTATTTCGTTTCTTTAACTGGCAGTCAGTTTGACTTTATAAATAAGATAAAATACACTTAAAATAGGACTGCCAAAACTTGATTATTATTATGTGTTGATTTTGCATCATTTATTTTGTAGCTAGGCAGTATTTTGTTATCACTCTTGAATTTTACAAACATCTTTAGGTACGCAATAAACAATTGCGAACAAGAAATCTTAAAAAACCACGTATGAAACGACAAATGAAACATATTTTAATTGCAGGTCATAGGGTGTAACTTGTATGGGAAAATTAAAATCGCAAGTCGGCACGGGTTATCGTTTATCAAATGCGATAATATTTATATCTACGATATATTGGGTCAATACGAACATTTTAAGAGGGTATGCGTAAAAAAATATCGAACTCGTAATTTCAGGGACAATACAAATCTCTTTTTGTCTGGAATTAAATAAATACTTATGTAATTGCCGAAACTTGTCTAATAGAGACTGACGAGGCGTCTATTAATATTTTTGATAAAAAAATGGTTTGCCCTCTTCACACCCCCCCTAGAGAGGCCTGCGCCAATGGTTGAAAACTTACAATCTAGGCGATCATGAGCGATCATAGGAAAACTTATTACCTTGTCCTAATGTATATTATATAATATAATATGACAATATTGTGAAAAATCCATACTTATACGTATCCATACTTATACAACCGCCTCGGAGATGACCGGCGTGATAAAGCAACGTGTGCCTATTAAAAAACAGATCCTACTGGAGGCTCATGAATTGCTTTTAAAAGGCGCCACACTTGCCACTCTAATGATGTTGCGTTGCGGCGTTCGCTCATTTTACCATCATTAGATCGTTTTACTAACATCAGGCGATCTGTCTGCTCGTTGCCCATAATAATACCTTCTAAGGCTGGGACTATATTTGCCGGAATCCGGCGGGCCCGGTAAAATCATAGCACTGAAAATAGAACTCTGCGCATATACAATAGAGTTGAAAATCGAATTGTCGAGTGTCGAGCTGTCATATATGACATTGACATTTGACTTGACACTTGTCTGTTCAATTTTCAGCTCTATTGTAGTAGCGCAGAGTTCTATTTTCTGTGCTCTGAAATTTCTCCGGCTTCCGGATCCCGGTCAAAATAGCCTTAGTACAAGTAGGTACACTTGTCCCCAGGTGCCGCTAATATCTCCCGGCAACTCTCTGAAGCTGCCCACTCTCGTGGAGGAGCTGTTCGGCGACAACCTCAACCCTGACATATTCTTCCGACCGGTCACGGGGCGCGCGGGGGACGGGGCCACGCTGAAGGTTATTATTTATTGCATTACAGTACACTGTACAGTCAAAGAAAATAAATATTACTTACATAAAGAACCGCCATTCAACGATTTACACGAATGACAGCTCGCGGCTATGTGTGCGCGGCTAGGCGAGTGCGAGGGCAGCGCAGTGCATGCGGGATGTGTTTTTTTTTTCACCCAGGACTAAGCATTCACAAGCTGGTTTCGTGCTTTGACAGTAGACAGTATGACGACCTCTCTGGCTCAATGGTTAGCGCGTTGGCGCTCAAGCTGGAGGTCGCGGGTTCGAATCCCGCCAGGGAACAAAAAGTTTTCGATGTTCCTGGGTCATGTTTGTTGTATGCGTATTAAATATGTGAACTATAGTATAAATATCTTAAATTTAAGTAATAAGTATAGCATACAAAGTATTAAATATATTTCCGTTGTTCCGTGACACAAGTAACACTTAGAGAACTTACCATGGGACCAGATTAACCTGGTGTGAAGCGTCCATAGATATTATGATAATGTGATTAAATACATTGAAATAAGCCCAAAAAAATGATAAATCATTTAAATAACACTTGACCAATTTTATAATGATTATTATAGGTTCTACTAATGAAATCCGGACGGAGCGCCCCAGTTCTCGCCGCAACAGTACAGATGCCTCCGACAGACCCCATGATGGTGCCGTATGACAAGATACAGGCAACCGCCGCGTTCGCACAGCACGATGATGATTAATAAATTGTGTGTACATAATGCTTTCTTTTCTTTTTATTTGAAAAATAAGTATAACGCGTTTATAGGTCATTACACTAAAGCTGGCGCCTTCATAGTACTCACACATATGCAATGTTAAAAAAATCGTTAAAAATTGAGCTTTTGGATTTTATAAAGTTGGGTGGGCTTAAATATTGTTTCTGGACTTTTACCGTCAATGTTTTACATAGGTAGTATATTTTTGACAATTTGACAAATTAAAAAAAAATACGACGCTGTATTTGTAAGCTACAGAACTTTTAATAATAAAATAGAATAAAATAGAAATGGAATAGGAAAAGTAAGTATAAGTTATCCTTCTAGGATAATTGCAACCCGTGCCGACTGAGCCGCAAAGTTTATAAAAAATCGCGTTCCGTACTGATATTTTGTTCTACTACAAAACCTTAAGCATAATTATATAAGGGCAAAATTCGGTAAATTAGGATCGAACTGAAACAAGGCTGACACCAATACTTATTTAAACATATGAAATAATAACAACCGGTTTAGATAACTTCTCTTTAGGTCAGTTTTTACAGGCTTGATACAAGTTTCCCGATGAAGCTCTTCTCTATCGTCAAATGTAGCAATAATTGGCAAATTTTCTTCTTTTCAACTTTGTCGATACATATAATTAGGTAACAGTTTTCCACCCTGATAGACTGAGATTACTTCAGATAAGTTGTTCTGAAAGACATTTTGATTGCTTCTGCCCTGGATTCGTACATATCGAAAATCCCGTCTGGCATGCTGCGTCTACCGAATCTTTTGAAAATGATTTGTCTTCCTCAATTGTAATATTTTCAAGTTGTCAGAATATATTTCTAATCTTATTAAGCATATAATTTTATTATTATTACGTTTCTTTAACTGGCAGTCAGTTTGACTTTTTAAATAATGTAAAATACCTGGGCTGATTGATAACTGGCCGAAACGACGAACTTAAAAAAATGACACGCAAAAAAGGAATATTACATTATATTTTGGCATCTTTTTGAAAATAGAACACCACGCCTTTCTCTGTCGTAAATTTTCTTAACAATGGAAAGAAACGAAATTCGTGCGGTGATAAAGTTTTACGTTTTAAAAGAGAAAACAGCAACCCAGATTAAAACCAAGCTAGACAGTGTTTTAGGTAATTCTGCTCCTGCATTTAGTACAATTCACACCTGGGTAACTGATTTTAAACGTGGAAGACAGAGCTGCGAAGACGCCCACAGGTCTGGCCGTCCAAATGATGTCACGAATCCGGACATGATCAAAAAAATTCACAAAATTGTATTGAATGATCGGCGCTTAAAGTACGAGAGATAGCAGAGATGGTGATCATTTCATCTGAACGCGTTTTTAATATTTTGCACCAACATTTGGGAATGAAAAAGCTTTGCGCGCGATGGGTGCCGCGTTTGCTAACTGTAGACCAAAAGCAACGTCGAGTGGACGATTCATCGGAGTGTTTGGCGCTGTTTAACCGAGATCCTAATGAGTTTTTGCGGCGTTATGTAACAGTCGATGAAACCTGGATACATCATTATACTCCCGAGACAAAAGAACAATCTAAGCAGTGGACTGAGAGCGGAAAACCTGCGCCGAAGAAAGCAAAAACGGTTTTGTCGGTCGGTGATGACGACTGTTTTTTGGGATGCTCGAGGGATTAATTTAGTGGATTATCTGCAAAAAGTAAAAACAATAAATGGAGAGTACTACGCAAGCTTGCTGCAAAAATTAAGTGAAGAAATTCAGAAGAAACGACAACATTTGGCCAAGAAAAAAATTTTGTTCCACCATGACAACGCACCTGCACACAATGGTTGCAGTCGCCAAACTCCATGAATTGCGGTTCGAATTGCTACCGCATCCACCCTATTCCCCGGATCTGGCCCCGTGCGACTTCTACTTATTCCCAAACCTGAAGAAATGGTTAGGTGGCCAGAGATTTTCATCAAATGAAGAAGTCATTGTTGCCGTGGACGAGTATTTTGAGGGGTTGGAGAAAACATTTTATCAAACTGGTGTAACGGCATTGGAGAAGCGCTGGACTAAACGCATCGAGGTAGAAGGAAACTACGTTGAGAAATAAATTTATTTTAAATAGATTTTTGAAGTTTTTTTTTGTCGTTTCGGAAACTTATCAATCAGCCCTCGTACACTTAATTAAAACTTGACGATTATGCAGTGGCGGACTAAGACTTTTTGAGGCCCGGGGCGATCTTTAATTTTGGGCCCCCTGGCGCCCTCCAGGTTTACTGAATTAAACAAATACAGATAGAAACTAAAATTTTAATGAAATCAATATTCTCAACACAGCACAACAACAGAATTACACACATTTCAAATTTTGTTTTCTGGCTTTTAATGCACTAAATTTATTAATTACGTCATCAAAATCCAAAACCGACGCTGCTTTTCTTTCAATCGACAAAATAGCCAAGCTAGAAAGTCGTTCTTCAGTCATGGTCGATCGTAGATAATTTTTTATAAGTTTAAGTTTTGAAAAGCTTCTTTCACACGACGCCACTGATACACTAATTGTTAGGAAATACTGAAGTATCAGACATATGTTGGGTAGTGATTCGGTAAAGTCCCATCTAATAATAAATTCAAACATTTTTTTAGCACTCCATGAAGCAGCTTCCTCCGTTGCAGTATTAGTTGCGCTTACATGTCTTCGCAATCTGTAAACTTCTTTACATAATTCTTCCTTGTCAAAATCACCATAGACTAGGTTAAGCTTTTCTACTGCCTGGTCAAGTTCATTTTCTACAGCACCTTTTATCAGGAATTTTGGTTGTACAATATGGAAGGTGCTAGAAATGTTTTCCATAGCAGTGAATCTTGTAGCCAATTCTTGACTAAATCTATCCAAGCACTCGAACATAGATCTGCGAACTTCTTCTTGCAAAGTCAATCTGGCATCTGATGATGTTTCTCCGGGTAGATTCTTTTTTACTTTTCGTCGGCCCCGTCTCTCAATATCTATGCCCATTTCTCTACATTTTTGCGTGCCAAATTGTATAGCCTTAGTCACGAGCGTATCTCTTTCCTCGACAAGAAACAATTGCAGTGCCTTCATTTTTATCAAACCCATGTCAAGTGTGATTTCGGGTGATTGTAAATATTTTTGGGTTATATTTACTTCTTCCAAAATCATATTCCAGAACTCCAAGAAGCATAAGAATGTGAAGTCACATATTGCAGGAAGTAGTACGCTTGCTGCAGACCTAGTATCCAAATTCTCTTTCGAAGGATCACACATTTCTTCAAATGTAAGGACCAGTTGTTCTACATTTTGTCTGACTGCTTTAACAGAATCATGATGAGCACTCCAGCGTGTATCACACAGTCTTTTCAAAGTTTTCCCAACCTTTTGTATTAGTATTACCCATCTGTGGGTCGAAGCGGAAAAGAATGAATATATTTTTTCTAAAGTGCCGAAACAGGTTACACTAGAAGGAATGCATGCAAAGGAATGTACACCACAAAGATTTAATGAGTGATTTGCACAAGGACTAAATAATGCTTTAGGGTTAACATCTCGGATTTTCTTTTGGACTCCTCCATGAACACCAGACATTGAGGCGGCATTATCGTAGCCCTGAGCTCTACAAAGTTGAATGTCTAACCCATCTTTTTCTAGCTGTTTTAGGATATCATTTGCCATATCACTTGCCGTCTTTCCTGACATAGAAAAGAAACCTAAGAAGGACTCCCGAACTTCCACAGCTCCTTCTTCTATACAAACATATCTTATTATTTCACTCATTTGGTCGGTATGGCTCTCGTCTGGAGTACTATCAAACATAATTCCAAAATATTTAGATTTTGTAATATCATCAATAATTTTCTGTTTTACGTGATGACTTAAAATAGAAAGAAATTCATTCTGGATGCCTTTTGATAAATAAGAAGGTACTCTTTGCGATCCACCTGCAGCTTCTTGTAGTTTTGACCAGTGCTCACTTAATACGGGATCGTATTTTGCCATCATTTTCACCAATTCTATGAAATTACCTCTGTTTTCTGATGAAGGATCTTCTCTATGGCCTCTAAAAGCGAGATTCTGCTGAGCCAAAAATAATGTAATATCCAAAAGTCAATGTAGTATGTTTCGCCATTTTTTTGCCTCGCGATTTATAGTGTCTTCATTTACTTTATCAATAGTTTCATTTTTTTTCAACCCAACTGCAAGAGTTTTCCATTTTTCCAAATTGGATACATGTTGATGAGATGACTCGTGAAGTGCAATATTTGGATTTAATTTCCACCATTTTTGATATCCAGAAACAAATGGTTTACTCAGATCATCCATGGATGCAAAAAGTCGACAGCAAAAGCAATATAGCATGTTAGTCGATGTAGAGTAAATCATCCATTTTCGAAGATATTTTTTTCCGTCTCCCACAGTTGAGTAAAACCATGATGTTGTCAAGCTACGTTGTGGTCCCTTAGCATGTTCGCCCTGTCTGACAATAGAAATAAATGGACCATCTTTATGTTGGAATGTCTCACTGCCCTGCTTAATAATCTCTAGTCGAATGTGATCTGGTAAGGGTACTGGCCAGTTCGCAGCATCATCGGAATCTAAAAACTCATAATCAAAACTGGTTCCTTCTTTTGGTTCTGGACGAGAGCTCATTTCTCCTTCTTCTTTCTCTCCTTCAACAAGACATAGGTTTTCGACGCAATTTATGTCTTCGTTACTATCCCCTAGATGAGACGCATCTATACTTGTGGTGTTTTGTCCTTTTCTTTATGTCTTTCTGTTTACACTAATTCGGTTTCTCGTTCTTCTTGACCTTAAATAAAAAGTTAAATAAGTTTTTTTTTACATTACAAAAACAATTCGTATCTTGTGAGTGTTGTATTTATGAGTGTGTACTGATAATCCGTTAATTTAAAATATTATTTAACATACTTATATTAATTTTTTCTCCGTTTATGTAAGTATAATATTAATATAATATATAAAATGTCCATGTCATAATGTTAGTTACCGTACTCATCCGAAACGGCTTTACCGATATTTACCAAATTTTATAAGCATATTCAAGAGGTCTGAGAATCGGCTACTATGTATTCTTCATACCCCTAAGTGGTAAATTATGTTGACGCGGACGAAATCGCGGGCAACAGCTAGTTATATTATTATGTTTACAATTTTAACTACCAAATAAGCAGTCGCTTATCGTATGAAATATACATAATTTATGAATATGGATTTAATAATAATAATAAATTTTTACCATATAAAAATGACATTGCATATGTCAGTTTACATATGGTCAAAATTTATTATTATTATTAAATCCATATTGGAAACTAAGTATGTCTAAAGCTGGACAAATGAGTCGAACATTTTTATGATTTATACTGCAGTTCGATAATGATGCATATTGAATCAAATCAACTAGAAATCGTAACTGATATGCAGCGCTTATCATGCAAGCTCGCCTCATTTCGCATTTGACCAGTTTTTAAACTGTTAACAAATGTTAATACATGCAATAATTTTTTGACAAGAGCATAAAGAAAGTAAAAATAAAATACACTGTCTGACTGTCTCTTTGTTCTCTTGTTAAAAACAAATCATATAAATCATATGATACTAAAGTAAAATTTGCGAAAAAATAATAAATATTAATAATAATTCTTACGACTTGACGCCTCGATGTTACTTTCTTCGTTCTGGTTAGAGCATCTCTTTTCATTAACATATTTCAACAGCGATCCGGATAGTAATTCGGCCTCCTTAGCCTTTGCCTTCTTTATCTTCCTTTTCTGGGATCCACTTGGACCACTTCTCTTCACTATAATGAAATGAAGAAATATCCATGTACATTACATACTCACTTTGTTATAGTATAATAAACAGAAATATCATCGCAAATGTATTTCAAATAAATATGCGCATTTATGAAGCGATGTATGACGGTGAATGAAGCAAAAAAATTATGCCTGGAACGTGATAAATGAATTCAATAAATTAATAAAAATAAAACATGTAGTTTGTACTCACTTATTCCAAATAAACGTCCGCTCTTTTCACTTTTTTCGCTCGCTTCACTTCAAACTCCTAAAAGCTCTAATTACTTATTACTAGTGTGCAATACATGTGCGTCCGATTCGGAAGGCAAATACCACGCGACTGGCGCGGGCGGCGCGGGCGGGTTGGGGTGTGGGCCACATCCCGAGTGGCACAGAGGCCGCAGATATTATTACCGTGGCGCCGCGCCGTGCCACCCGCCGCCGCGCCGCCGGCGCGCTACTAGAATTCGCGCCACGAAAAGTCTCGCAGATGAGTCGCAAAATACGTTTCCGAAGTCCGAACTTCAGTTTTCACAACTCTAAGCGTTATGAACTTAGATGAATTAGGTATCTGAGTTGACAAGCGAATATTTTTTTAATGCCAAACCGAGGCCCCCTTAGTTGTGGGGCCCGGGGCGGACCGCCCCCGCCGCCCCCCTGTTAGTCCGCCAGTGCGATTATGTGTCGATTTTGCATCATTTATTTGGTGGCTAGGCAGTATTTTATACCACTCTGGAATTTTACAGACATCTTCAGGTATGCAATATACAATTGCGAACAAAAAATCTTTAAAAAACACGTATGAAACGATAAATGAAACATGTTGTCCATTTGTAACTTGTATGGGAAAAGTAAAATCGCAAGTCGGCACGGGTTATCGTTTATCAAATGCGATAATATTTTTTTCTAGGCTATATTGGGTCAATACGAATATTTAAAGAAATTTTATTGGGGTGTCCCAGAAATTTTATGTTCGATATTTTTTTACTCATAGGGTAACCTATTTAAAAAAATATCGAACTTGAAATTTCTGGGACACCGTAAGTTAGCAAGATAATTTTTAACATAATATGTGTATTACACATATTATGTTAAAAATTATCTTGCTAACTTACGTATGATCATATCATTTTTGTCAAACACTGCCAGAAGTAATAAGGCGAACTGTCACTTCTTAATTCTTTGTGCGTAAGCAGTAGAAAAAATACTCGACAAGCTTGATTGCTAACATATGCATTCTTTTTGGCCGGGTACTGTTATATAAAAAAAGTGTCTGAGAAATCATTGTCTTAAAAAAACTCTTTAGTCCGTAACGACATATTATACCTGCATCGTAATCCGATAAAAATCAAATGCACTTTGCATTGACGATATACGCGCTAATCACTATCGATGATATGAGAATGGTTAACTACCATTATTGCCCTTAAATCTACTATAGGTCCTATTCTATTTTACTCATCATGATGACTCAAAAGTGAACACTTAGACTATATCCAGAAAGCGCGTATTTACCGCGGAATCATACGCGCGTAAGGCCGACGCGCGAGTCGAGGTAACAGGCCCCCCATACATTGCGTCCAGAAGCTACGCGCGTATTTTTTACTAACGTGCGTATCGTACTAGATTGCCTTATTGAACCGCTTTGGTGGATTTCAAACAAATTCTGGAAAAAGTAGTAGTCTGTAGGCGCAAGGTCTGGTGAGTAGGGTGGATGACGGAGAGCTTCCAACCCCAGTTCTTGCAACTTGGAGACCGTCTGCTGTGCAGTATGAGGTCGCGCGTTGTCGTGCAGGAGCAGCGGAGACGAGCGATTGACCAATGCTGGTTGGAGATGTGCCAGCTTCTCCATCATTGTGTTCAGTTCTTCATGCTTACCCCGTTTGGTAAGAAGCTGTGATGAATCACACCGGCGCTAGACTACCAAACAGTGACCATCACTTTTCTAGGGGTAAGTTTTCGTTTAGGGCATTGTTTAGGGGCTGATCCAGGATCCAACCAACTTGCTAAACGCTTGCGCTTATCGAACAGAATCCATTTTTCCTCGCAGGTAACAATGCGGTTCAAAATTCCTTCATTTGTGTATCTGTTGAGCAGTGCAAGGCACGTCTCGACGCGTACACCGCGTTGGCGATCATTGAGTTCGTGGGGCACTCATTTGTCAAGCTTTTTTACCTTGCCAATTTGACGCAAATGGACCAATATTGTTTTGACGCTAACGTCGAAAACTGCTGCTAATTCAGCCGTAGATTGTGTATCATCAGCTTCCACAATCGCCTTTAATTCGTCATTGTCGATCAGTCTTCGGACGACCGAAGACTGATCGACAATGCGAGGTTCATTTTTCAGGTCGAAATTTCCAGAGCAGAAGCGAGCAAACCAATAACAGGTGGTGCGTTGGTTTGTAGTGTTAGCTCCGTAAACGTCGTTGATGTTGCGTGCCGCTTGTGCCGCGTTGCTGCCACGACGGTACTCATATTCCATAATTACTCGAATTTTTAACGTATCCATGATGACGAAAAAGATTGAAATGCGATGAAAATGTAACACTTATTAATAAACAAATGACTGTGATGAAAAAAACATTTGGAAAAAGAACTCCATGTTTTTAAAATAAAATTAATTTGAAATTAGAAGTCTTAGCCAAACAAAAATTATTTTGATTTGAAATGGCCAGTACTGCAGAACGGCAATTTCATAGGTAAAGACCTATTAGGTAAATTAATGTGAACACAGCTAATTCACAGTTGCATCATTGGTCAATTTTAACATTTGTACGCCTGATTCACTGCTTTCTTAACTATATTATATATAATAAATATATATATATATATATATATATATATATATATATATATATATATATATATATATATATATATATTTATGGCGGGCTGTCATACAAGAAACATGAATTTATGCCCTATTTTGCTCGATATTAGTACCTACGTTTGTATAGATATGAGTTGTATAGATATAGTTCGACTAGCACTTGGCCGGCTCTTTCCCACAAAAGGAAGCACCTTCAGAGACTTTTTCTCCCTAAACTTAGGGAAAAGGTCCCAAGTTGGCATCACAGCTAAACCGCCAGACATTTTGTTCTGATAAGATAAGAAGTTCTACGCGCGTAGGTTTACGCATGTATTTTGCCTTTCTGGACATGCTCTTAAGGTAGCTTTCCAATGCACGCGACGCGAGACCGCGACCCGAGACCGAAATAGCGTCGCGGAGACACTGATCACCGGTGAGCGTGACCAGAGAACCAGATTGCCTGGTTGCTGGTCGCGGCGCCGTCTCGCATCGCGGTCGCATAGATCGGAAGGCTTCCTTTAAGTATGGCTTAGGAGCCGTTTTTTAATAAAAAGGAATAGTATAATCAAGGATTTTCATTATTTTCAGGGAGGTTCCTAAAACCAAACCGAGCTGAGGCCGGAGAGTAGTCACTAACAAAGATACATGTAAAATTTTAATAAAAGTTTTTGATAAGAATCTGGCCGTAGTGGTTGTTATTAAATGAAAGTTAATTGAGAAGGCCAGTTATTGTTCATAAATTATAACAATTATAACTATTACCTTGGATTTTGCAGCGGCTAAGTAACATCCATTATTCCATTCTAGGTCATAGGTATTTTCAAAGAAGAAGGAGCGAAACTTTTTTCTCCTACCTATGGCCTAGAGATCTTTCGTCATACAATAAAATTATATACTTTTCAAGTCATTTAATTTATGGCGTTATAATGACTGATAAATTAATACGTTGAATCCCGGGGTTTTAAGTTCTTTCACGAGTTAATTTTATCAGTTTCAATGTTATCTACTATATCAATGATTCATCGCAGTCGCAAAATTCTCCATTACTCATATCAAGAGCTGTGAAGATATTGAGATGGTAAAGTAAACGCCGATTGTAGCTGTCACCTTGTATCGAAGGATCAGGTCACACTGCGACGAGACGCGACGCGGCGCTTTATTTTTAACATTGCTATTAAAAATTGAACTTTATTCACTACACAAGAAAATACCTTTAGGGTCAATTCACACAGCGACGTTACGCAACGCGTTGCGGCGCTGCGTTTTTAAGAAAGCTATTCAAAGTTGAACTTTATTGACTACACAAGGCACGTTTCATTGTAAGTTCGAACGTCAAGTTGCACAGCGCATGTGCAGAGTATGACTGATGTCATGTTAGTGGCAATAAAATTGTCTCGTGTCGCCCATCGATTGTGAACTTTAGCGCACGCAAAATAGAGTTAACTTTTCCGCAAAACATAATAATGTCCTATACGGTCATGTTTTGTGGAAAAGTTGACTCTATGTCGCGTGCGCTAAAGTCGATAATAGGAATGCAAATGGTGGAGGAAAGAGGCAATTTTGTTGCCAGTGCGCGCACTGCTTAAAGGGCTACTTAAATATTCATTTAGACCTCCGGCATTGCCTATTTGACGCTCTTGCTTCAACAACACAAACTACGATCAATGATCTACATACTTTTACTTTAAATTCAGTACCTAATACCAAGTTGACGATTGCCGGGGGCCATTAAGAACTTGGTCGTACTGTACTATCCACCTATAACATCAAAATGGCGGCAAAAGATCAGACAGGGCTAAGTTTTCCTTATAAGTATATAATATATTAAAACACTTGCAATTTTGACGGACATTATCATCAGTTTTCGCCAAGTGGGTAGGTGTGGTAGAGGTGTGGCTGATAAAGTACACGACATGACCTAATTCTTTGATAATCTAACACACAAAACTTAAGCTGCACACTTTTAGCGAAGTCTATACGTATAAACCATATTGTACTCTTCTTCATCAAAATCGGTTGTCTGTAAAGTCGGTTTAGTGACAACGTCATAAGAAAATACTGATGGATCGCTCACTCAAGTAGGAGAGAGACAGATTCCGCTCTGTCGCTTGTACTTCAAGCCTTAAATGGAACGCCTCAGAGCGAGGTAACGCCGCATGAGTCATGTTTTTTCGTCTAATTATAAGGCGTTATAATTATTTATAACGCCTATATATTATAAGGCTCCATCTAATTATAAGACGTTGTCACGTCAATATGGATAACGTTTCCAAATAATTCTGTCTCTTTATTATGTACCTAATGACTATTTTTTCTGCATACTTAGGTATCATCATATCATGGGTATGAACCTATGTGCCTGCATAGGTGTCATTATAAGGATGGGACGGATATCCGACACGGCTGGCGAGAGATCAGGCGCAGGACCGACTTTTTACATGCCCATCCGACTCATGGATCATTTTTCTTGTCAGACAACCAGGTGCAAACTACCTTGTGGGTCGACGGCAGAGAGTTAAAATTTCTGAGTCTTATTCCAATTGGGCCAATACTACTGCCGGCGTTCCTCAAGGTGGCGTTTTATCTCCATTACTCTTTACCCTTTTCATTAACTTCATCACTTCATACATTTCGTCTCATTTTCATTTATATTCAGATGATCTACAAATTTACACTCAGTCAACTCTGGATACATTGCCTGCGGCGGTAAGTGTTGTAAGCAAGGATTTATCGGTCATATGTAACTGGAGTAAAGAGCATGGACTTCTCATTAACCCCGTTAAGTCTCAGTTGATAATACTTGGCAGTCCGGGGCTGGTCTCCGGAATTGACTGGGATACGTTGCCTCCGGTACTCATCAACGGTACGCCGATACCATATAGTAAAGTGGTTAAGAACCTTGGCATTTATTTTGATGTGCATCTATCTTGGTCACAGCAGCTGAAAGAGATTAGCAGGAAGGTGTATTTAACGTGGCACTCCTTGAAACGACTTCGGTATGTTCCCCAGTACCTACTAAGGTGGCCTTAGCCGAATCAATATTTCTCTCCTTTCTAGACTACGCGGATGTTTGCTTCATTAACTTGTCCGAACACCAACTTAACAAACTTGAGCGCCTTCAAAATCTATCTATCAGGTTCGTCTTTGGCTTGCGCAAATTTAAACACATATCCGAGTACCGCCACAAGCTCAAGTGGTTACCAATTCGCTTTCGCCGCAATGCTCGTGTACTTTCGCTCCTTTACTCCATTTTATTTGATCCCAACAGCCCTCAATACCTAAAAGAAACTTAGTTTCCGTCTCTCCGACAGGCAAGAGCTACGATCATCCACAAATCTCCTTCTCGATATTCCTATCCACCACACCAAGTATTTCCACTCCTTCTACTCCGTACAATCCGTCCTGCTATAGAACTCTCTCCCTACTCGAATTAGACAATGTAAAACATTAAATACTTTGAAATCTGCCCTTAAAGACTACCTTAGTATGTGTCGAAAGTAGTTACGTATGTTACCTTTTTATCCATGATATGTAGTTATTGTTTATATTTATTGTTTAACATTGAATATATAATATTTTAAATATTAATTAGTTCTTATAACATTATGTATGTATGTATTATTATTTTATTTTAATGTATACTCTATGTTTATAATTTTTAGATATACTTTAAGCACAGTACCCTTCTCCAGCAATTTAATCCATTCTTTCAAAGGTTGTCTGGAAGAAATTGCTGTTTAGTAATAAGGCCGCCTTTGTGACTATCGTTTTTTTCTGTGTATAGTTTATACTGTATATGTGTGTGTGTGTGTGTAACTGTTGATTGTGCACAATAAAGTATATTTTCTTTTCATTTCAGGTGATCAGCCTGCATTCTTCTAATCAAACGTGGCAACAACTTTTGTTTGTTGTTCCAACGCGGGAATCGAACCCACGACACGACCTCCGAGTCGAGAGCCAAGCTTTAAACCACTGGACCAAGGATGCTGTGAGGTAATTAAGGGTAGAAAACGCAACGTCAATGTAAACGGACTATAAAACAATAGGGATATTAGATATTTTGTAACTTATTTACTCCATGAACTTTAACCAACTTTAATTTGGGGATTACGTACCATTTACTGTACTAGGTAGATATTTGTAGTATGATGTTAATATGACGTGAATATACTTAATACAATAGTATAATTAATCAGAGTAAATACCTACCTTTTTAATATTCTTCAACATAAAAAATAATTAAAATTCTAAATAATGTATTCTACGGTGGCTACAGACCACAGTCAGCATTTTAATTTTTTTTTAATTTAATTTATTCAATGTGCAACCAAGTTTCTTATTACAATAAGTATTTTCCTCATTATCGTAAAACTTACTACAAAAAATGTACATTATAATTATTATAGCGCTATATTTTTACCCGACTACGGCGAAGCCAAAAGGAAGGGTATTGATTTTGGCAGTCTTACTTAGACTGTATGGTTGTTACCTCGTAGCGTCTAAACTACTGGTCCGATTTTTATTAATGAGGTGTCAATAGATTCGTAATGATGCCGCGGATAACATATGCTATATAATGTTTTTCCACATTTCGAAAATTGAACCTCAAATTCTAACATTTAAAAAATATTTAACCGTGATAATCGTCATGTGTTTGTGATCATGTATCAAAAGAAAGGCCTTGGCAAGCACACCACAATTATGTATATATAATATCTATACTTACATATAATAAATTTGTAACTGGTCGCTGTCTGTATATGGAAGATAAATAACAAAAACTATTACATGCTTTATGAACGGTATAGAACAATGATTTTAAGAATTTTTGTCTGTTTATCTGTTTGTTTTTACGTGCTAATCTCAGAATCTACTGAAGGGATTTTGATGAAATTTGGTATGGTAGTAGTTAAGACTCTGGATTAACACATAGGCTAATTTTTATTACGGAAAAATGTACGGTTCCCGCGATATTTGTTTTTGAGCGTACGAAGTCAACGGCTTAACCGATTTTAATGCAGTTTTCACTAATGCGTATTGGTTTGCTCTACTAAAAATGTAATTATACATACTTGTGGTGTGCTTGCACAAATATGTCAAAATAGACCTTTAAAATCCGGTCGTATAATAAAAAGTATTATAAAAGTATAAAAGTATACTTAATAAAAGACTATAAATATAATAAGTAACTACATATTTTTTTACCTTCATAAAATATATATGTTATTTTAAAATAATACTATTATTATCATTCTTAATGTCTAGAAACGCTCCGCGCTCGTGAAGAAGATATTATTTTTAATTTCAAGTGTTTTGATAAGTTACTTATTAATATTAGGTCATTACTCACTACATATGAAATTGGCGTTTTGTGAAGGAGGAACATAAAGTCGATTTTTTTAAACATAATATATTTATTTAATCAAAGTATATACCATTGCTATCTATGCACTTTTGCTATCTCATAGGTAGTTAATTGATTCCTTTTCTAAAAAAAACATTCGGACAGAAATCAATAAAATCTTTGAAGTCGCTTTGGACTTATTGTTGACAAGGGAAAAAAATTCATCGGAGTTGATTTTTTTCCCTTGAAAGAAGTTATCCAAATTTCTAAAAAACATTCCAATTGAAGCTCCTCTAATTTGGTAGCCGTCTGTTGTGCAGTGTGTGTTAAGAAAGCTGTAGTGAACGACACTGGCACTAGTCCACCAAACGCTCACAAGTAACTTTTCATCACAGTTAATGATTCGATTTAAAATCCCTTCATTATTGTTCCGGTTGAGTAATGTAACGCAGCAGTCGACGCGCGTTTGTCGGTTTGCTGCTGAGTGCAGCATTCAAGCTTTCAAGTTTTTTTACCTTCTCAATTTGTTTCGAAAGGATTATCGCCGGCGAAAAAAACAAAAAAAAAACATTAAAAACAAATTGGGGGTTTTTGCACATGCCCGATCGATTTCAAATCGTTGTGTAATGTATTTTCACCAAAATGTACCAGGAAATCATTCAGTGACTTATTGTTATAAATACAGATACCTACATTATACAGTATTCTCCACAAAACATGGTATAATCATTTTGTACTCTAGCTATATTATATGACCATATTCTACAATTTCTCTCTAGAAACTTTCGGTGATATCCTTGTGGAGACCGACCATATGATCAAAGTATTGTCCAATACGCTGTTTATCAATATGTATGGCAATCCAATGGGAACCTGGTTTATTATCGGTGTCCAAATTGCTCACGATATAGCATGGAACTGGAACACGTATCGGTAATCGGTTTGCTGCGTAAACATTATTTTCAATGTTTGCATCAATTTTCTTCAAACATTTCTGTATGTCTAAAGTATCCATGAATACTGTTTAGGAATGGGGATCTTATCTGCTCTAGCGATTGAGTATTAATGCACAAACTTGATATAAATCATGATATTTAAAGTTGATATCAATATCATCTTCTTATATGGGGGAAAAAAATAAACGTTTTTATAACGCTTTTATTAGTTTCACCTGTATGTTTGCTTGCTTGCATGCTTGCTTGCATGCTTGTTTGTAACCGACTCCTTTGGGCTCGATTTTGTCCTACTTTGAACGATCAGATTTAATTCAAACTTTGCACACCTGTCAAAGACCGATGACAATGCAATAATTATTTTAATTTTAATTTTAATAATTAAAAAAAAATTAATTTTAAAAATTGAAATTATAAATTATTATAATAAATAATCATGCGTGCAGTTTCGCAAAAGCAAAAAATAAATTATAGTTTAAAAAAACTAAAAAACACGCTTTTATAGAAAATCTAAACTAAAAAATAAAAAATAAAATTTAATAAATTTGGATTAAGAATAGTGATAATGAAAAATAAATGTTTATTATTGTAAAAAAGCGTGGGGTGCATAGTGTCAATAGTTATAAACATTTTATTGGCAGATATATGAGAAGGATCTTCACTTTGATAATATCTTAAAAATCACTTTAAACGAAATCTGACCGTTTGAAGTGGATCAAAATCAAATTCCCAGTGAATTTGGGTCGGTTACATAATCAAAATCAAAATCAAAAACAAAAAAATTTTTATTCAAAATTGGTATTTTTAAATACTCTTTTTGAACGTCGATACTACGTGATGCCTACCACCGGTTCGGGAAGTAACCCAGCGAGAAGAGCCGGCAAGAAACTCGTCTGGGGCCATCTTTTACCAAAAAGATGGAAAATTATTCTTTTAAAATCAAGATTATTACAATGTTTACTTATGTCTATGTAACAAATAATAAGATAAGATAAGGAGCCACCTTATTCCCAAGGTGTGCCATCTTGAATGAAGTCATTAATTTTATAATACGCTTTGGCACACAAACATTCTTTAACTACTTTTTTAAATTTATTAATGGGAAGGTTTTGAACCTTTTCTGGGATTATATTGTATAAGCGTATACATTGGCCTTTAAAGGATTTACTAACTTTGCTTAGTCTGAACACTGGCATATCTAACTTGTTCTTATTTCTAGTGTTTACACAATGATTATCACATTTCTTTTTGAAGTTGTTTAGATTATTTCTAACACATTTTCCAAAATGTATTGAGATGCGACGGTCAGAACTTTTATTTCTTTAAACTTTTCCCTTAGAGATTCAAAAGTCGACATCTTATAAATAGAACGTATAGCACGTTTCTGCAGCACAAATATTGTATTAATGTCCGCAGCGTTTCGCCACTAGAGGATGCCGTACGACATTATGCTATGAAAATAGCTAAAGTAAACTAATCGCGCGGTCTCTATGTCGGTAATTTCTCTAATATTTTTAACAGCGTATGCTGCAGAAATCAGCTTATCTGCCAATTTAGCAATATGTGGTCCCCACTGTAACTTACTATCTAATGTTATACCTAGAAATACAATGGTGTCTACTAATTTCATTTTCTCATTATTTAATAGTATATTGGTTTGTGCCTGCGTAACATTTGGCAAGCTGAACTTTAAACATTTTGTTTTATTAGAATTCAACAGTAAATTATTAGCATTAAACCAATGTACTATTTTTGAGAGAGCACTATTTACCTCGTCATTGTTAGAAGACGTCGCTTCACATTAAAAATTAGTGAAGTGTCATCAGCAAAAAGTACTATCTCATGCTTATCATTAACTAGATAAGGTAGATCATTTATATAGATGAGAAATAGAAAAGGGCCCAAAATAGACCCCTGCGGTACTCCTAGTTTAATTTTAGTACCATTAGACCTTTTGGAATTAACTTCTACAGTCTGTGTTCTATTTATTAGATAAGAGCTTAGAAGCTTTAGTGCCGTGCCCCTTACACCTTAAGGGTATAATGTCCTGAACAGCGTATCATGCTCCATACAGTCAAATGATTTGGATAAATCACAGAATATACCAAGTGCATCCTGTGACCTCTCCCAAGTTCCAAATATATTGCACAGAAGACTGATGCCTGCATCTGTTGTGGACCGACCTTTAGTAAAACCAAACTGATTACTATGTAACAATTTATTCGAGTTGAAGTGAAAAAGTAATTGATTTAGAATAATTTTCTCAAAAATTTTATTTAAAGTCGGTAATATGGATATTGGTCTATAGTTAGCTGGGTCTGATTTATTCCCAGCTTTAAAGAGAGGCATCACCTTGCTGTGCTTCATCAAGTCAGGGAACACGCCACTTTTAATACAATTATTAAAAACTAATGCTAGGTGAGGGGCAATGATGTCAATTACTGGTTTTATAACTTTTGTGGACATACCCCAGAGATCAGTTGTACTTTTAATATTAAGTAATTTAAATGCCTTGATAATGTCTCTAGAGTCTATTTCTTTGAAAATAAAATTTACATCACATTCCTTCACATTATCTCTAAGTAATTATTCGGCAACTATAGGTGATGAATTTAAGTGTTTTGTAGTTGAGATCGGAATGTCTGCAAAAAACTTCTCAAATACTGTCGCAACTTCAATGTCAGAACTAACTTTTTTATCATTAATATAAAGTTCAAATTTAGAGTTGCGACTGGCGACTCTTCCAGTCTCATCTGCAATTATTTGAATTTTTCATACAAACAAACGTACAGGTGAAGACACTGCACCTTGTAGTAAATTTTTTATTCAATACACATATAAGATATACAAACAAAAATCTATGAATAATATACTTAACTACTATAGTCTACTGAAAGATTGCGATTTTTATTTATTTCTATAACATTATCGAATTCTGCATAAACAACACAATTGATCGTTTGAGTCAGAGCAGATTCAAAGCGAACTTCTAATCTAACACTACCATGTCTAATTAGATTCCAATGACTAGATCAGGGATTCCCAAATTGGTCGATATCGACCACTTTGTGAATCTTTGTGACACTTTGTAACTATTATGAATAAGGGGGCCTAAAGATAGGCCCCCCTATTCATAATAGTAATATTCATAGTAGTAATTCATAATTTCATATTAAATAATGTCTTCTTCTATTGACCTAAGTCAGAATGAAAAATAACACTCTGTAGCAGCTGTTTTAAGTTAGCGGACCATTATGAATAAGGGGGTTGATCTTAAAAGTATGTAATTTGGCCATGGGGGTCTGAGATAACAGTTCATTTTGGAAAAGGGGTCACTTGTCCAAAATAGTTTGGGGACCCCTGGGCTAGATGAATTGGCTGACAAATCAGGTGTGAGATCAAATGCTAGCAAACAATAACCTTTCGAATACTTATCGTGAGATATCCCGTTACCTTTGTTAATATTCGTAAGAAAATGTATTCCTGTTCCTGAGAATAATGTGTGATAGGTTGTGGTAAAAATATTATTATTAAAAGATGGTTGTAAAGCTTTTGAAGGAATTTGTTGACCGTCAATATATATAAACAAAAGGAATTTATTTTATAGTTCTCAAAATTATACGGATTTTTAGACAAACAACCATTAAATGCTGCATTATTTACAAATCCAACTATACATCTCTTAGGTACTTGCCCCAAAAGTATATTGTCTAATGTCTTGCATTGAACCCCTGACGGTATAGTTAGAAATTTTACTTCGGCTCGAATTATAGGATATTTTGCAGTAGTGGTGGCTAAGACTTTTTGATGGGCAAGTAAGATAGATGGGTTAATTTTTGTCCTTCGAACAAGGAGAGTCGCATCTGTTATTTTAATTTTGTATTTAACATCATGTGTTGGGGCCATCAAGTTAAATGTTTCACGTGATCTAACCAATTTAATACACATCTCAACACCATTAATTAAAAACTTTTCTTGATTGAATATGTCACCATGAAGGTATCCTATCATTTCGAATTCCTTACTTTCTGAAACTAATTGTTGTCTTTTAGTAAAACCTGATTTTTTGTCATCGGTTGAGTCCATTTTACCAGCTGTATCTTCATACCAAAGGCTACACGTTAAATGAGTTCTTTAGCATTGGGTGAGTAATTCAAAAGAGTTTCAATGTAAGCTCGATAAGCATATGTATTATTTGGCGGTAAAACCAATTTTTGGTTCAAATAAACATCGAGTTGAGTAAAAACTTATTGAAGCCAATTATTTATAGGTGCTATAACAGTTGAAGCTGCTAGTTTTGAAGAATCCTCATTTAATATTTTTGCTTTTAAATGAATCAGTGTGTGAGATAAGTCTATACAATCATCGTCAGTTCCAGGGACTGGAAATTCTATGGGGCCATCGTCAGCTAAAGATGATATTGGTTTGTAGTGCACCCATTCCACTTTCTATGCTTGTTTGTGTTGATGGTAAAGCAAACAAATCTAATTCAGATTTTATACATTCACAAGAGTGACTATGTAAGAAAGACGAATTTTTAAATTTATGAAAATATATCTCCTTGACATTGACGAGTTGATTTTTGACTCTTAACACCTCTTCCTTTACCGTTCGATGAACGAATGACTGTTTCAAGACGTTTTCTTTTAGTTATATAACTAAAAAATTTATAAATTAAACATGACTGGTTCAGGATATATATCCTGAACCAGTCATGCTTAATTTATAAATTTTTTGATCTGCCCTTCTTTTCAATTTTGCCCTTATTTTCTCGAGCATACAAATTGTTCCAAACAGTCATAATGTTACTAGAACTTAGATCACATGGTGGCATTTTAATACTTGAATGAAAACTATGGTTATATGCATATAATAAATCTTGTAAAATATTTATATATCTGTATGTATTTTTATGTGTAAAGCAGCGCCACATTTTTGACTTGAGTGTTCTTTGAAATCTTTCTACAATACTAGCCTTAATATCAGGATTATTTGTCGTATAATAATTAATATTTTTACTCTTAAAATAATGACGAACATCTTTGGAAACAAACTCAGTACCCTTATCAGACTGTATGTGAGTTGGAACTGTATGATCTTCCTCAAAAATACTCTCAAAACATGTTTTGATTGTTAAAGAATTTTTATTTTTCATAGGTCTCGCATAAGCATACTTACTAAATACATAATAACACACAATATATAGTTATAACCATCATTATATTTACAATATGTCCACATGTCACTTAAATCTGCTTGCCACAGCTTATTAAGATCAGATACGATATATAGTTACCAAAGTACGATAGTTACCAAAGGTACAAATTCCTGTGCAATCCTCACACTTTCGACCGATTTCCATTCTCCCGTTCCTCTCCAAAGTGATCGAGGCGTGTGTTCACAGGTAGTTGTCTCGGTTTGTGTTCAAACACAACATTCTCTCTCCACTACAATCTGGATTCAGACCTGGACACAGTACCACTTCGGCTCTATTAAAAATTACTAGCGATATAAGGGCAGGCATCGAGGATTCGAAAGTCACTATTTTAGTGCTGATTGACTTTTCAAACGCCTTTAACAATGTTAACCACGATATTCTCCTGGCCATCCTCTCCCATCTTATTATCTCGCCTGAAGCGTTAAACTGGTTCTCTTCTTATCTTCGGGGCCGTGAACGCGTGTACGCGTTGACCAGTATTTTTCTGATTGGCAGGTTCTCGAAGCTGGGGTTCCTCAAGGCGGCTTACTCTCTCCTCTTTTATTTTCCATATTTATAAATTTAATATCCTATGTTCTTCGTACTTCGTATCATCTGTATGCTGATGACTTGCAAGTGTACTGTCAGGAAAGGGTTGAACAGATGTTCAGTGGACAGATGTCCACTGCCATCGATGATATAAACCGAGATCTAAACGCTATTCACACCTGGTCCACTGAGTTCGGACTGTCAGTGAATGCCACTAAGTGTCAGGCGATTTTATTAGGAAGTCCAAGACTATTGAGTAGAGTTGACACAGGAAGTCTCCCGCCTATTATCTATAACGGCAACATTATTCCTCTCAGCTCGTGTGTTAAAGATCTCGGTTTATATATTGATGCTAATCTTGACTGGCGTACCCAAATCGCTAATTTTGGTAATAGTGTTACCAGTTGCTTGCGATCTCTCTACCGTCTGAAAAATTTCTTGCCTTCCAATATAAAAACTATGCTAGTTCAAGCCCTTATATTCCCAATACTGGATTATTGTGATATTTGCTACTCCGACCTTAATGCAGACCTACTCAACAAACTCGACTTACTTCTTAATAATTGTATAAGATTTGTTTTTGGCCTCCGTAAGTACGACCACATCTCCTCCTTCCGCTCTAAGCTTCATTGGCTGCCAATACGACAACGTCGTTCTCTACGGGCTCTATGTACACTCTATCCCTTTCTTCACTCCCCCTCTGCTCCTCACTACCTAACTCCTCATTTTAAATATCTGAGCAGTAGCCATGATAGAAATCTTCGTTCTACAAATAATTTGCTCCTTCTCATAGCTCCTCCCTTGTCCATTCATCCTTCTATATTCAGTCCATCCTCCTTTGGAATTCACTACCCCAAGAAGTTAGGATGTCTGAGACAAAAAATGTATTCAAACGCAGAGTTCATGAACTATACTTAAAACAATTGGTAGACTAGAAATAGACTAGAATAAATAAGTAAATTATTTAGATATCTTATTATGTTATATATTATTATGTTTACATATTTAAAATATTAGGTAGGTTAATTTTAAATAAAGAGTTATATTAGTATTTATATGGTAGTATTTATTATTATTATATATTTTATATATACTCAAAATGTCTAAATCTATGTTTCCTTTTAATACTATGCATCTACCTCACACTGTTTCTGCATCACCCATAGGTTGGCTGGTAGAAAATGCCACAAGGCATTAAGCCCGCCTACCTGTACCATATTGTGTGCATAAAGTATAATAAATAAAAAAAAAAATATATTTGTTTCGAGGAAACTTTTTGTAAACCGGTGTATGAAGTGTGTACGTTTCTTGTGATTGCAACCATTTCTTGACATCATTTTTATTCATTTTGCCTTCCATAGCTTTTGCAAGTTTGTCAATACTGCTGTAACCAGCAGGGTGTGATGCATCTTAATAAATATTGTGAATTTCTAGTAGGGGTCCATTTTTCCCAATCAATTTTATTTTTTATTTTTCTAATATACTTGTTTTCAGATGCAGATGTAGAATGTTCCTCGCCACCAGATATTTCACCAAAATCTTTCAACTGAAGTTGGTTAATATACTCACTTCTCTTCGGATTACCAATATAAGTGAGTGGGACTCTTAGATCCTTCAAAGCTTTAGCAAATTTTTCCCATCCTATTGGATCACTTTTTTTCAATGGTCTTAACTCTTAATGAATCATTGACTAAATCTACGATATTGCTCCCATTTATTTTGTTATTATGCACTGGTACTTTACCATCATCGTTCCAGTGTACTTTGTTTTGATTTGTTAATAGGAAGTTTAATAATGACTCACCTTTATTAATGTAAGATTTAGGTATTAAACTTAATATTTGTTGTTTTGAGTATATAGATTTATTTTGAACCGTGTCGCTTTCTTTGTGTCTATCTTCTTCGTCATTCGATGTCTGATCAACAATTGGATCTTTGTTGTTTGGGCCACTACTTTTATCATATTGTTCATTTTTCAAAAGTGTTTCAGATAAATCCATATTTGAGGTTATTATTGGGAGTTGATAAGGCTGACGATCTTCTTCAGTGAAGTGCAAATACCTTTGTAGTGTTTGTAAGTATAAAATCCATTTTTTTCTGTCGTCATCGTTATAGTTACTTTTAATAATATTTTACATTTCAGCATCTAATCGTGATTTAGGATTTTCGTGAGTCTCGTTTCTTTCGTTTATTTTATCAATCAAACTTGGTTCCACCAGTAATATTTTCTTAGCGTGTTCCATTTTAAACAAGACAACTAACTAATCCACTTAATATGGAACCTAAAATAATAGGTAGAAATGCGCCACCTTTTTGAACAATTATATTTTTTCTAACTTTTTTTGTAGTTTTACGAACAAGCTTTCGGAGTAATGTTATATATTGTTTTAAAGATTTTTTATCCTTTTCTTTTAATGGGACTTTGCCTTGTAGCACATTATCAATATACCCACATGTACAATTTATTTCATCTTCATCACATGATTTTAATAAAGCTTTTTGATACTTTGGTTTTAAAGTGTGCAATGCGACGAGCAGCTCTTTATGCGTCTTTAAGCTTCCCAGCATTATTTGTAAATGATAGAACTTTGTTGGTTCTTGTCGTATTTAAACCCTCTTTTCGGTACATAAACTGAACAGTTTTTGTCAGTTGGGAATATATTTGTCTTAAAACGACACATGTCATTTGTATCTTGTTTGAGATCTATCATCAAATAACCATGTGCCTCTGTCGTTGCATCTTTGTAAGCTTCTTGAACAAATTAACATTATCAGGTGAGACTTGACGAGCTAAATATCGAATTTGTGTTTTATCACGGGGGTTCTTAAAATAAATTATATAGCTTGAATTTAAAGAAATATCTCTTTGACCTTTTCCTTGATGAAACAGATTTTGAGTTATATAAAATACGCTTAAATTTCTGTGGTGACTACCTTTTGTAAACATATCTACAATGCGACTATCAGATTATCTCATCAGATCATCTATTATGATCAAATTGGCTCCCTTACCATTGAACATGCTTAAGTCAGGTAATCCTTGAAAGTAGTTGACATTTTTCAAATTCTATAAAGGTTGCATCTCATCAAAACACCATGTTATTTGGGAAAAAGATGTGTTACATATTTCTTTTACATTATTAATAAATTTCGTAACAAAATTTGATTTTCCACAAACACTAGGTCCTGCAACTACTGCAGTAAATGGATGAATAAAATGTTTCATTTTTCCTTACGTGTGGATAAGGCGGGGTTCAAGAAAACAATAAGTTTCTTTTTCTTTTAAAACTATTTTATTGGTTCTTAAACTAAACATAACAATAATACAATATAGGTAAAAAACAAAAGTAAATACATCTAAAACCATCTCAAACATTGTACAAACTTACACAACTATATATACAAAATTTTGTTAACAATGACTAGTATTAATAATTAATAATTGAACTTATTGAATAAATTATCATTTATCATAATTTATAATGACCCCAAGCTAATGAATCAACATCATTAGGTATATGGTGTATTATTATATTATGTCGTTTCGTATCGTTATATGACAAAGATATTTTATTTACACGTTGAGTAACAAGGTTATGTTTTATAGATCTAAATCTAAACATCGTTGAATATTTAATTGTTTTGTTAAAAAGACATGACTTATAATTTTCTATTTTCATTTTCTTACTGACACATTTTCCCTTTAGCCTTAACTATAAATTTATCGTCTACTTCTAATGCATACATTTTTGATCTTAAGCCTACAAATTCTTTAAAAATTTTACCATTATTCTCATCTTTAAAATAACCTAACATTTTTTAATTAATTTTTGGATAACCAAATATATTATTATCTTCGTTATCAGATGTGTCAAAACGTGAATGTAAATCAGGCTTAATATCATTATAAAAAATTTCACAAAAAATTTGATATATCAAGCTATCGGTATCGGTATAGTATAATAATTTTATTTTACCTGGAAACTGTTAACATAATATAATTATAATGAAAATCGTACATGAGTGTTTTAAAAATATCTAAAATACAGAAACCTAAATAAATAGGTTTATTTTGAATAACCTTAGTTTTACGTAATTGTATTGCAACTAAATTATTTTAAAAAAATAGCTGAACTATGAAACTCTGGTTTAGCAATTAAATCCCTCGCACCGAGGACTTTGCCTCGATTTTCCCAATGACCTTGACCTTTTACATTTACACGTTTTTCAACATTTTCCATTGTCTTTCCAAAAACTGAATTATTCATTAGTTTATAGAAATCCTTTTCAAAATCAGATTTAGCCGATTGACGCAACTTTGTATTTATGTTTATATACTGTTGTAACCATGCAATTTGCTTAAACTTTAAAATTCTGTGAATTTTTATTAATTTTATGCCCATTTCAATGCTTGTCTTAAATTGTTGTGCAAATTGTCTTAAATTTCTGTAATGTATTATGTATTTAGTTTTATTTTAAAGGTTTGGCACTAATTTAATATCCTTATACACCTTCCTTATATATCCTTATATACCAATACATATGTTTTCGGGACACAAAGGCAAATCCGAATGCATATCGTGTAGTTCAATGGGGTATTGTAAATCTACCTCTAATATAAACCCACATTCTGAGTCATCAGGAACATTATAATCTGTATTCAAGCTTACCTATTCAAAACCCCCAAACGGAAGATATTGCGACATAGCCCACCCGTAAAGAATATTAGCATCAAAATATGTTAAAAAAGATGTTGGTTTATCTTTATAGATGTTGGTTTATTCTTGCATGTATTTATTATAAGCTTTAGCATAACGATTACTACATTGAGATATACCCCAACGAATTCCCGATTTCACAAATGCTATTTGATGGAAATCTGTAATTCTAATTTAATTTTCGTGCATTTTAACATAGCATCCCAACTTAACCCAGGAGCTGTATAGTAATGAGTAGGGTGTAATCCATAAGTTTGCAAACATAGGGTTCTAAAATTTTCAAATACATCAGTTAATAATAAAACATCGGTTTTAAGATATAAGTTAGAATAATCCAACATATCTTTACAATGAAAATATTGCCAAACATGATTGTATTCGTTGTCAGAAATATGTGAATCAGTTAAAGAACTGTAAAAATTATCTTTACTAGGGAGTGATGAAAGTTTAAGGGAATCATAAGATGTCATAAATTCGTATGGATAAACTCCTTTCCTTCTTAAACGTTTGAAATCGTCATAGTTAGTAAAATTATAATTTAATGTTTCAAGTTATTTTCATTAAATTTCTAGCTAATTGATCTAGACTACATGGTAAAAATTTTAGTGAATCTATAAACCTCAATTCAACTTTTTGATTATTTACATTTTTTTTTTGAGAACGAGATATATTCTTCCTTTGTTTGAGGGATTATATCTATTTCTCCTTCTATAGTATTTAATGCATGAACAATAAAATGAGAATCGTAATTACTAAGGTTATGCAAAATAATTGGAATATGACCAGGGATTAGAAACTTAGTTTTAAAAATATCGTGTGCAACACCTATGAAATTTCCTGTATGCGTATTGAAACATAGTTGATCATCACCATTTAAACTAGAGTGACATATGAAGCATTCTTTTTCGTTTAAAATCGTTTCGTTTTCTTGGTCGGTTAGGGGTTTCTGATTTTTAACAAAAGTGTTTTTTGTACAAATATTTTTTATGTCTTCATACAACCGATCCATAAATACTTGTGCACAATTTGAACCACTGTATGTTACATATTTTGATAGCTTATCATCATATGATTTTATGTAGTAACCAAAACTGTAAACTTCGTGTATATGAATGTCACTTGTATAAGGTTTTGATGGATTGTTTGAGCAGGATTCAATTGGATTTAGGAAAGCCTCAAAATCAGCATATATTACGAAAGGTATTTTTAACGCCCTATTAAATTTATCAAATTTTAACATATTATTTGGAACAGGTTTATCGAACCAGTCTTTACCAGTTGTGACACCGTTTGGTATTTCGGTTTTTACATGGGAACAATCGTTTAGCTGATGATTGCATAACCTTTCTTGTGTTGGAAAGTGTAATAAACATCCATCATAAATGTAAACTGCATGTTCCTGATTGGAAATTTGACTACTGACCAAACGTGATAAATTTTTGAAATAGCAAAAATGATTAATATTACCACATGAAAAAAATAGTAAATTAACATGAATAGCCTTTCTAGATTTAGTTAAAAATAACGGTGCTGTTTTGTTTTGATGTCATATTAATCCAAAAACGTTTATACTAATATTCGTTCATTCATATTAAGTTAACGTTCAATCTTTCAATTTTTGATATATTACACATTTTAATCGGAAAAGATACTCGTGTAAAGTTTAGTTTATTTGAGTGCACCATGTAAGATGAAACTCTATCCGAATGTTTGGTAACTGGGTATAATGCTGAAAGCAAAGCCCATTTAAACACAAACTATCATTATTCTTTACATTAATTACCGCTTTTTTAAGTTTAATGTCTCCAGGTAATTCAATATATGATTTCCCGCGTAACGGATCAAATTTATTTACATTAATATCTAAACTATTAATTTTTTAAGACTCCGACCGCTATCTTTTTTTTTTCAAATATACTAATTTTGGTTATAAATGTGTCACAAAGAGATGCAAAGAAAATATTAAAGTCATCACCTTGCATTATTATATAATTAGAAGTTTGGAACTCAAATGTGTTAGAAATATTTTTTGTTTCTTAAACAAAATCTGCATGCAACACAAAATTTACTTTAAAAATTGTCAGTGATCGAATCAATTCTTCAAATAATGTTATTATTTGATCTTTGATAGACTCCATAAATATTTCGGGTGTCTCGAATGTTTTTAATTCGTCACATTTATTTACTGTTTTTTTATGACATTATTCTATTACCAAAAGTTGATTCAACGACTCTTACATTTTCTAAAGTACTATGCGATTTTGTAACATTACTTTTATGAAGATTACTTTTTAAATGGTTTGCGAAATACCTTTTACGAACTAATTTTTGACCAAAAGAACAGTTCATAATTTTATCACTCACACTGTTAGATCCGGTTGACGATGTAGATGCTCCATCTTCATATCTTGCTCTTTTTGCGCTAGTAGCGTTTTCCTGATGCATTCTTCTACTTAATTCTCCTCCGGTCTGAAGAGTAGACTCACTGGAAAGACAAAATATTTTTTTTTATATAAGTTTGGAGTGAACTCTATTAATGTAGTAAATATTATTTTAAAGTAACATATTACAATAACACTTACTTGATACTTGTTTCAACCTTTTCACATAAGTTGTAGAGATCTTCGTTGAAAGCATCGTCAAACACAATAGATGTCTCCACTTTTTCACAAATTTTGCATAGTTCGTCTTCAAAGTCACTCATATTTTCTGTGTCAATAGACGTGCAAAAGAAAGTACTGACACAAACTTCACTGTTCTCCATTGTTGATTTAGAAAAGGGTAACAACGTTACAATGTGAAAAGTCGAATGATATCCTTCACACTTTTACGCAGGTTCAAATATAAGTAGAGCAGGTACTTAGCTACATTATTAAAAAATAGGCTTACATTATTACACTAATGACTTAAAGAGCTCAAAAATTTTAATGTGACTCGTTAATTGTTTTTAAAATTTTATGTTTTACAATTCTCTGCGCTTGCGATGTCTTTTGTTATGTTATAAACAAGTTTCTTCGTTTCTTTGTAACTGTCATTAGCATCATTGGTGTAGTATTTTAATTTGTAATCGGCATATTTCCATTGTTGTTCAGTTGGAAGTTTTTCTATTTTACTCAAATTAAATATCTTATTTTTTTTAAATATGAGTTGCATGTAAGTTATCGTCAGCATTAATTGTTTTTAAAATTGTATGTTTTACAATTCTCTGCTCTTGCGATGTCTTTTGTTATGTTATAAACAAGTTTCTTCGTTTCTTTGTAACTGTCATTAGCATCATTGGTGTAGTATTTTAATTTGTAATCGGCATATTTCCATTGTTGTTCAGTTGGAAGTTTTTCTATTTTACTCAAATTAAATATCTTATTTTTTTATAATATGAGTTGCATGTAAGTTATCGTCAGCATTGGTTGAAATAAAAATATTGCCATCTTTGTGAGCTCGCGACACCGTTGATGATATCTTTTTTGTCTGCTTACACTTTTTGATTTCAAAAAGTGTGTCTAGGTTGTCTTCCGATCTAACTTTTTTCAATGTTTTTGGTAGTTTGTGAGTTTTTTTATCTTGGCTTTCTTCGTCGTTAGAAAACGAATAATAATAATGTTTAAAAGTATTTTCTTCGGTGTTAAATGAAGCCTGCGACAACAATAACAAATGCTTAGTATACATCCTAATATTATAAATGTAAAAGTTTGTGAAGATGGATGTTTGTTACTCTTTCACACAAAACCTACTTAACAGATTTGGATGAAATTCGGTATGGTTGTAGTTTAAGCACTGGATTAAAACTTACAATACTTTTTACCCCGAAAAAAGGTATAGTGTCCCCGTGGGGATACTGTATTTACGCGAGTGGAGCCGCGGGCAAGTATATTAATAAGTCTAATACTTTACTAAACAAAGAAAATAATATTATAACATTCACCTCCATAGTAGTTGTAGAGCACTTGTCACAAAAACTTGCACAGAAATAATAACTTCACCACACGATGACCGACTTTGACAATACTTAAAACTTTCGGCCATTATATACAAAACTTGTGGAATGCTAATTGCATTTCAACACAACTGTTATCGTTGGGTTAATGGAGGCACACATGCCGTCCCTAACTATCACTAGAAATTATTTCGTCAATAATTCATTCCATTGATAACACATTAGTACCTGTTGAGAAAGTAAGAACTTGCACATCGAAAATTTGAATATAAGAAAAGAGCTGGTTAGCGAAAGCAGAGAGATAGAAATGATTGGACATCTTCATAGTGATATATTCAACCAGGAAAAGTTTTTAATTTGTTCGATTTAACACCTTCATGGTGACATATTCAATCAAGAAAAGTTTTTAATTAATGGTGTTGAGATGTGTATTAAATTGGTTAGATCACGTGAAACATTTAACTTGATGGCCCCAACAGATGATGTTAAATACAAAATTAAAATAACAGATGCGACTCTCCTTGTTCGAAGGACAAAAATTAACCCATCTGTCTTACTTGCCCACCAAAAAGTCTTAGCCACCACTACTGCAAAATATCCTATAACTCGAGCCGAAGTAAAAGTTCTAACGATACCGTCAGGGGTTCAAGGCAAGACATTAGACAATATACTTTTGGGGCAAGTACCTAAGAGATGTATAGTTGGATTTGTAAATAATGCAGCATTTAATGGTTGTTTGTCTAAAAATCCGTATAATTTTGAGAACTATGAAATGAATTCCTTTTGTTTATATATTGACGGTCAACAAATTCCTTCAAAAGCTTTACAACCATCTTTTAATAATAATATTTTTACCACAACCTATCACACATTATTCTCAGGAACAGGAATACATTTTCTTACGAATATTAACGAAAGTAACGGGATATCTCACGATAAGTATTCGAGAGGTTATTATTTGCTAGCATTTGATCTCACACCTGATTGGTCAGCCAATTCATCTAGTCATTGGAATTTGAAATTAGACATGGTAGTGTTAGATTAGAAGTTCGCTTTGAATCTGCTCTGAACGATCGCGTTTGCGTTGTTTATGCACAAAATTTACTACAAAAAACGTTTATTTTTTATTTATTCCCTCATATAATATGTTGATATTGATATCAATTTTAAACATCATGATTTATATCAAGTTTGGTTAAGATGGTGCACATTAATACTCAATCGCTAGAGCAGATAAGATCCCCATTCCTAAACAGTATTCATGGATACTTTAGACATACAGAAATGTTTGAAGAAAATTGATGCAAACATTGAAAATAATGTTTACGCAGCAAACCGATTACCGATACGCGTTCCAGTTCCATGCTATATCGTGAGCAATTTGGACACTGATAATAAACCAGGTTCCCATTGGATTGACATACATATTGATAAACAACGTATTGGACAATACTTTGATTCATATGGTCGGTCTCCACAAGGATATCACCGAAAGTTTCTAGAGAGAAATTGTAGAATATGGTCATATAATATAGCTAGACTACAAAATGATTCTTCATTATCAACTTTGGTCTCCGGCCGTCCACGGGGCTTGTTCTGCAGGTCGAAATTTCGAGAACGAAAACGTTGGAACCAAAAACGCACTGTGTTTTCTTTTGCGACACCGCCGCCATACACATCATTAATCCTTCGAGCCGTTTCTGCAGTACTGGTGCCACGGTGAAACTCGTACTCGAAAATAATACGATATTTGAAGTTTTCCATTTTGTAAACAGAGTGACACAAAGAAAAAACAAATGAATTACGGTTTTCGAAACACAAATGCATGAGTAAATAGCGGTATGAATTTGAAATTGGAATTCCTAACCAAAGAAGATATATTCGAGATCAAAGTGGCCAATACGACAAAACGCCAATTTCATATCTAAGGACCTAATATTATTTCAAAAACATGTTCGATTGGGAAACGGAAAAATCTATACATATACCCTCTTACGAATAAAAATATTTACACAACGGATAACTTAAACAACGTTGCTGTCTTTGTCTGATGCGTTGGAATAGTCACTTAACAGACAGAGACAGCAACGTTGTTTAAGTTATCCATTGTGTAAATCTTTTTATTAGTAAGGGGGATAGTAAATTTAAAACTAGTCGCTGTCTGTACATGGTAGATAAATAAAAAAACTATTACAGGGGGCTTTATTAACGATATAGAACCCAAAACAATGATTTTTACAATTTTTGTCAGTTTGTCTGTATCCGTTCAGTAGTTTTTGCGTGAAATAGCGAACAACATTCGTCCATACATCCATCCATCTATTCATCAATCCCCACAACTTTTCACATTTGTAATATTAGTAGTAGAATTCATGAAAATTTCAGCTCATTGCAGTTTGTTTACATATAAATGACAATTATTAGGCGCTTATGCACATATAGCTGATAGTGCTCATGACAGTACGTAGGTAACAGTGGCGTGGGGTTCCTAGACCCCCATCCAAATATCTTTATGTTAGGGCTAGGGTTACAGTCTAGGGCTTCCCTATGAAGGAGAACCAGCATTCGCCTCCGCTGGGTAATGCCTACATTTATATGTCCAAAAAAACTGTGAAAATTAAAAATATTTATATCTAAGTACCAACCTACGTGTACAGGACCAGAGATAGCGTTAATGTAAAGTTTACTATCACATATCCCATAATTCTCGATAAGCTATCGCCAGGACTTGGTGAGTGGCTATCAGTGCTTGTAAACTTTATCTCACTCATTGTAACACCCGACTCTGTCCACTAATATTATAAATTTGAAAGTTTGTGAGGATGGATGGATGGATGTTTGTTACTCTGTCACGCAAAAACTAGTAGTTTTTGCGTGACATTTGGTTTGGCAGTAGGCTCTGGATTAAAACATAGGCTACGTTTTATCCCGAAAAAGTAAAGTTTTCCCGTGATACCCGATACTATGTTTACGTGGGCGGACCCGCGCGAAAAGGCTAGTCAGAAATATCTAGACGTTAACTGGATATCAAGATGGGACCTACCTATGAGTAGTTCTGGTTAACTACTTACTACCTACTATAAAAACAAACTTAAAAATTTGAAGTAACCCTCGAATTGTCAAGCAGTAACCCGATGATAATGAATAACGACACTCGATCATGTCAGATTTCAAACAAAAACAAATCGCATCTAAAATAAGGTCTAAAGGACCTTTCGTAAGGGTCCAGAAATAATTGTGGGGCGCTGATGTGATTTAAGGGGGCAACGGGTGATTTGTAAGTTCAGCTACTTTTTAACCGACATCCAAAAAAGGAGGCGGTTATACGTTCGGCTGTATGTTTTTTTTGTATGTTCAAATAACTCCGCCGTCTGTTGACCGATTTTCAAAATTATTTTTTTGATGTATTGGGTATAATCCGAAATTAGTCTCGCTGTCACCAAAGCGGTGACCTGATGATGGCATCCATGAGGAATCGAGGGAACTCCTCGAAATTTATACGGTCATATATAGTGATTTTGACTTTTTCAGAAGTAACCCAAGCATATATTACCAAAAAGTAAGATTTTGAAGACCAAGGTATACCCTGGACCCAAAAGCACTGAACAGAACTCCCAGTCTTTAAAGATACGCATTTGGAAATTTCGACATTGTTTAAAGAAAACTGCATGCATATGCCATTATGTAACTTACAGTTATCATCATCATTATCGTATATACAATGCCTAATGGAAGCTTGGCGCGATTAAATTATACATTCGATCGTTTATTTTAAACGTTCTTAAAATGTGTTAATAATAATTTAACGAATATCACTGAAAAGGGAATAAATATTATTATTTATTAAAGAATAAATATAAATTAGAAAGTAAATATAAATTAGATTATATTAATTATAAAGTTTAATTATACATCAAAAGTAAAAAAAAAATAATTAAAATTAGTATTAATAAACACTTTCTGAACTTCGTTATACATGATCTACCACCGGTTCGGGAACTAGCCCGGCGAGATGAACCGGCGCGGGCGTAAGAAACTCGCGCGGGGCCATCTTTTACCAATGATATGTTATTGAGGTTTTTAAGGTGAAAAAATAAATGGTACAAAAGTAAAACGTACGCTACAAAGTAACTAATTTTCAAAGTGGGCGTTGGTCGGAATAAGTTTGGGAACCTTTGGTTTACGAGCTACGTTTCCAGGGATAAACACACACACAGACAGACACGTCCAAGTTATAACACCCCTCAGTTTTCATCGGGGGGTTAGAAATAGAAATACAGAATAAGTACTACGTACGTTCCTACGTATTACTTTTTGCGTGCGTGCGTCATTACTTTTTGGACTAGACCTTTGTCGCCGATACAAAAACACATTTACCTACATGCAAATAGACGTCATTAAAGCAAGGTTTTTTTAATTTTACACACCAACTAATTGTATTCTAATTGTATGATTTCAGTCGCTTATTCATCACTAGCTGTTGCGTTTACGCGGCTCCACCCGCGTAAATATAGTATCCCTCGGGAACACTGTATTTTTTCGGGATAAAAAGTAGCCTATGTTTTAATCTAGAGCCTTAACTACTACCATACCAAATTTCATTAAAATCCGTTCACTAGTTTTTGCGTGAAAGAGTAACAAACAACCATTCATCCTCACAAATTTTCACATTTATAATATTAATAGAATTTATCTGTTTAGTACCTACTTCCCAATATAAGGTGGGATCAAAGTAAGTTCCCAAGGTTTCCCAAATTTACGCCTACCGAATTATATTAGGTCCACATATGAAATTGGCGTTTTGTTATACTGGCCACTTTGATCTCAAATATATCTTCTTTGATTAGGAGTTCCAATTTCAAATTTATACCGCTATTTACTCATGCATTTGTTTCGAAAACCGTAATTCATTTGTTTATTCCTCTTTTGGTAACTTTTTCTTCACTTCCGTTTTTGCGTCACTGTTTACAAAATGGAAAACTTGAAATATCGTATTATTTTCGAGTACGAGTTCCACCGTGGCGCCAGTGCTGCAGAACGGCTCGAAGGTTTAATGATGTGTATGGCGGCGGTGTCGCAAAAGAAAACTGAGTGCGTTTTTAGTTCCAACGTTTTCGTTCTGGAAATTTCAACCTGCAGAACAAACCCCGTGGACGGTCGGAGACCAAAGTTGATATTGAAGAATTGAAGGCTATTGTGGAAGACGATCCATGGCAAACCACGTCCGAGTTAGCTGCAGGCTGTGGTGTTAGTGATAAAACTGTTTTAATCCACTTGAAGTAAATTGGGAAGGTGAAAAAGCTTGAAAGGTGGGTACCTCATGAATTGAGTGCAGCAAACCGAAAAAGGCGCGTCGACTGCTGCGTTAAATTTCTTAACCGGCACAATAATGAATTTTAAATCGAATCATTACCTGTGTTGAAAAGTGGATCCTGTACGATAATCGGAAACGCTCATCGCAATTGCTGAACCCTGGCGAACCAGCCAAAGCCTGCGCCAAGCGAAAATTGAATAAAAAAAAGTTACTTCTGAGCCGCGTTTGGTGGACTAGTGCCGGTGTCGTCCACTACAGCTTTCTTAAATCTGGCCAGACGATTACGGCAGATGTCTATTACCGGCAACTGCAAATCATGATGGAAATGCAAAAAATGCAAAGCTAGCTGCTAAACAACCGAGGTTGGTCATTCGCTCTAGGCCACTGCTGCTTCAGGACAACGCTAGCCCACACACTGCACAACAGACGGCTACCAAATTAGAGGAGCTTCAATTGGAATGTCTAAGACATCCACCGTACTCCCCGGACCTTGCTCCAACAGGTTACCATTTTTTTCGAAATTTGGATAACTTCTTGCAAGGGAAAAAATTCAACTCCGTGGGGCAGTCCAAAGCGCCTTCAAAGATTTTATTGATTCCTGTCTGCATGGTTTTTTACTAAAGGAATTAATTAATGAACTGCCTATGAGATGGCAAAAGTGCATATATAGCAATGGTAGATACTTTGATTAAATAAATATATTATGTTTTAAAACAAATCGACTTTATGTTCCTTCTTTACAAAACGCCAATTTCATATGTAATGACCTATAAAATAACCTAATGTTATAAGCTAATAGCAAATATCTGCCTAGTGCCTACATGTTAGAAATTTTTTGTAAACCTTACCCAGGTTGCCTTTTTGGCCTGGCTTGTGTGCCTACTGCCTAGTGTCTATAGGTATAGTAAACCCAAGTTGCTAATGACCCTCGGCAAACTTCGTTTTTCTATGGAAATTATAGACGTATGAAAAACGACGATTGCCGATAGACATTGAGGTCGTGGTCGTACTGTAGCTTGTCATGAACGTGAGAATTTAAGGGTCTTGTCACATAAACCTTTATTTTAAAACGTTTACATCCAACCAGACAAAATACTCGACAATTGACATAGTATATAGATATGGAAGGTCACAAAATTAAATTACAATACCGATATCGGAGATAGCCGGTGATAACGAGGTGCCCAAAACTGAAAATCCGCAAACAAATCCTACAGTCTATCGCTGATTTCGATCTAGTTCGACCCCCGGGTGAGTTCCTTGGAAACTTTTTACCTTATTACAGAGAGCTACTTAATTTGTTACAAAGGCTCAGATTAAACAAATGTAGCTCTCTTAGGCTCATTGGATATTTTGTTTAGTTAGTTCTGTTTATTTTGAAAGCGGTGAGTCGGTCATTAAAGTGTTTTCATCTTTAAAATTTAAATTCTGCATAAGTAATTTCTTTGAGTATACTTATTAGTGTTTACCCTGTATTTACTAAGGTGTCGTTAATTTTTGAAGATTTTATATATCCATAGGTATTTACTTTTCAATTTGCGTGACTGTTACTTTGAATTTTACAGATTCTCAACATATCACCATGTCTCTTGCCGAAGTAAGTACGAACATAACTTAGGCACTTAGGGTGCTAAGTTTAGGACTTAAAATAATATACACATTTACATAAGTACACAAGGTAAATAAGATGAGACTACAAACAAGGTTTGTTTGCGTGAAAACCTATGAACAGGACAATGTGCTATTGTCCCATTTGAATTCCCACTATATAAGGAAACAATAAACTTAATACTTACTTAATAGCGATGCAAGCTGCTATTGTAGAAAAATAAATAGAAAATAATAATTATAAAATAGAAAATGGTAGTAACTAGCACATAGTGACGTCACAGGCCGTATTTCGCTCTTTTTCTGTAAATTTAAATTGTTTGTAGCTTAGTTACTTTTTTAGATATTGAAAAATGAGTTTTAGATTTAAAATTTATTATTATTATTTTAGGGAATTATTATTATATTGTCTTACATTGAATAGTCGAAAAATATTTTATTTGTCAACATAACAGAGCATACTCAGACTAATTTACCAACTTGGTATTACAGCAATTCAAACAAGTCTCCGACTCTGTGAGGACATGGAAGACCAAGCCGGGAGACAGCGAAAACCTCGCGCTGTACTCGCTGTACAAGCAGGCTACCGTTGGAGATGTTAACATTAGTATGTAATAATGTATCTATGTAATAAAGCAAACGAGCAGACATATAGACTGTGGTATGCGATAAATGCTCATGGACTTCAGCAACACCAGTGGACTCACAAAATGATTATCCACTGACTGATTAACTATTTATGCACTAAACACTTGTGTGTCCTCTGATATTTAGAGTTTAGTGAAGGCGACAAGTAAAAATCCCTTACCACCAGGCGACCCATTCATCATTACCCTCTTCATAACATATTGAAAAAATTCCAAGGGTCGAATATAACTTATCATCATACTTTTTGGAATGAGTTAGGACTTAGGTATATTGATCAGGGGTTTTTGTTTTAAAGGAATGGAGAAAGCTTCTAGGTAAAATCACTAGAAAAATTGTTACAGTAATGTTATTATATTGTATACAGATAAGTACATTCGTTTTTGTTTTATTCAAAAATATTAAGTATACTTAGGTATGATTTTACACGCGTTCAAATTTCCGAATCCCGCAAACTGCTAACTGTAGCGTGACGTCACGCTACAACTCAGCCACACAGCCCGGAGTTCGCTTCGTACTACCCACCGCTTAGTCGCAAGTTACCATCTGGGCGACTTTTAAGTTAAATATCTTGGAAACTAATTGACGTATCGAAATAATTCTCTCACGATTTGTTTTTCCACAGAGAATACAGAAATCTTACATTCAAAATTAGTGAACATTTTTCATTGTTTTCAAAATTAGTGAATTCACGCGGGGCTATCAGCACGCAAAGTCATTATTTTAATACAATACGATTATTATGTGTTTATTTATTGTAATAGAAAGTTATAATAACTGTTATTATTTTTTCCAGGTGAGCCCAGCGACATTGTCGGCAAGGCCAAATACAACGCGTGGAAGGGCCGCAAAGGGATCTCACAGGATGACGCCAAGAAACAGTACATCGACCTCGCCCAGCAATGGCAGTCCAAATACGCATAATCATCCAATAATGTATCTTTATACTTCTTTCGAAATTTAATTTAAAATTATATTTAAGTAACATTTTTAAGGTTTCATTAAATTTTAATTTAAAAAGTGTGATTTTCTTACACCGCATACCTATGTAAACCGCCTACAAAAGTTTTAACTACCTATCTTTTTATTATATAAAAGGCAAAGCTGATTGACTGATGTATCAACGCACAGGCCAAACCCAGGCTGGGACTATACTACCGGATCTCTCCGGTCAGAGAAAATTCAGTTTTTCGGCACGACATCGACTATACGCGTCGTGGCGCGTAATTTATTTAGACTTTAGAGCTGGCACAATACATAATATGGAGTTGGGTACTAAGCCATTTGCTCACGTTCGACAGTGTTACCAACTCGTAAAAATATTTCTAATTTTTTTTTTTGTATGATTAAAAATAATATAAATACTGAAAAAATCAATTAATAATGATTAACAAATTATAAAAATTAATATTCTGTATTCAACATGACGTATTTAAACTTACCAAAAACTTCAAACAGAGGATGTGAAAAATCACATAGGTACTAATAATACCTACTTCTGGCACAAATTTTGTGAATGAATATTGACTCAAAAATACCAAGACAAAATACATAAGTACGTACCAGTTTTGTTAACTGAATATTTTAAACCGGCAGAGCGATATTATTTTCAACAACTTAAGAGCACAGGTTTTTAGGTTTTTGAGGGTGCAGATTACAAAAAATCATTCATTTTGGAATTTTAAAATGGTGGTAATTTATTTTGTAAAATTGATATAGGTGTTGTTTTCTAAGTTTCTGGGGGCGCTGAATTCGAAAATGACATCTATTTTTAAATTTCAAGATGGCTTTCATATTTGATTTAATGTAAAACAGATAGGGGCTCCTCAAAAGACTCAATACATTACAAAAAGTCATCCACTTTACACATCCACACAAGGTAACCTTGAATTGCCATAAAATTTTGATTTAAGTTTTTATAGTGGATGACATTTATAATCCAGAATTTTTCAAAATTTCATAGCATAGCATAGCATAAGAGCCATACTGGCCATCCAGCCATTTTTTTCTATGATCGCTTCTATCTCGGAATCGGTGCATTTTACAGAAAAAATAATGAAAATTTGTTCCCCCCTAACACCCCTAACACCACATATTTTCTTCATTATGTAAGAAAAAAAATACCATTATTAATTAAATTAATAAAAATAACCGACCGCCATCCCGGAATTTTAAAATGGATGTCATTTTCGTATTCAGCGCCCTCAAAAATCATGTAGACGACACGACACCTATATCGATTTTACAAAAAAATAAATATTCGCCATTTTGGAAATTCAAAATGGATGAATTTATTGTAATCAGCACCCCCAGGAACCTAGAAATACACCCATATTAATTTTAATAAAAATAAATGTCCGCCATTTTTGAATTTTTAAATGGATGTTATTTTCTTACAGCACCGTTATAAACCTTGAAAACGATTCAAAATTGATGACTTTTTGTATTATAAAAAAAGTTTCGTATGTATACATAATAATATTTCGTATTTTTTCCGTAATTTTGGGTGAAAACCGCTAAGTTGGCAACACTGTCGTCTGAAAAGAACCTAATCCCTTATCATGTTTTGTAGTCAGCTCCATACAACTGGATACAATATTGATAAGTTCTGTCCCTATCGCCGAATAAAATCCGGGTACCCGGCGAGAACCAGGACGTGTGCCGGTTGCTTCCGAGGAAATATCCGACCCGTATCGACACGGCAGCAATGTAGTCGGCAGGGAAAATTCATAGGATTCTTTGAAAGACTGATTGGTACCGGAACCGTTTTCACCCCAGAGTTGCGGATTCCAGTGCCGTATAGTCAATTTGAAATTTTGCATACGTATTTCTCATATGACGTAGGCATCCACTAAGGAAGGATTTTTTAAAATTCAACCCCCTAGAGGTGAAAAAGTTTATATGAAACTTTTTATTCCTTATATTTCTTATAAGTTATATATTTATATATTTCGTTATATTTCGTATGAATTGAGTACGAAAAAAATAATGAGTTACCTATTTTAGCGTCTTATAAGGGAATAGACCGCGAGTCGAACAATCGCAAGTCGAAAGCGAGCCATCGCTGTCTTTAGTTTCTCGAGCCCAACAAAAAATACTTTAAATTGCATAAACCTTATTCTTAAATCTTAAAATCAAATGATCCTGGGTCAGGAGTATCCAGGATCCTGAATTTTAATTTTTAAGATCCTTGGCCCATAAATTAAAATTCAGGGTGATAGTCATGGCCCTTTTGAAAAAATTATAACGTCAATTTGACAATTATTGACATTGACATTTATATGAGTTACGTGGATTGTTTTGAAAAGGTTTTGAGCACGAATTGAATGTGATTAATTCATTAATTTTACGTTTATTAGGTAAGAATCAAATTTTAGTAGTAGTACTTATCATCTATGGAATCAAAAATTAATAGTATTCCAGTAACTTATAAGAAGTTTCTTTGAGTCATACTAATAATTCACACCGGTGAATAATCGACACGTCATTGTTGTTGCTTTGTAGATATCGTCAGTTTCAGGTTATAGCTATTTTTATTACTATTCATTTAGTTTCTTGTGAGTACTCACGGGTAGCGGTCGTCTTAGTTTACTAACGTAAGTTCAAGCGGTTTATTAATTGGGTATTCATATAGATCAAATGTTACAGAAGTATACAGTTAATGATTATTTTGTCTTGAAAATTTATCTTTAATCTTTACTACTGTGAGCCAATGAAATGTAGGTTATATTGCTGTGGTTATGACCAAATAACCGGCACTTGTGATACATGTTATTACTGTTATATTAATGTTAGTTATCTGTTTTTAGGTGCATCCAAACACTACAGTCATGTCTCTACAAGAGGTAAGTTGTAGGTTGCATAAAGGTCAAATAAGTAAAGCGTTAGCACTAAGTCCAAAGTCCTGCTATTTCCTATTTACATATTTTAGTATTATGTTGCTGATTAAATATATTATTCCTTGCTATAATTCAAAACTTTTCCTTTCCTTTTTTCATTTTATAGTAAGTTATTTTACCAACAATTACAGTCTTGTAAAGTTGCTTTATTTATGTCAAGTAAAAATAGCTTGGTGAAAGCTGCTCAACAAGCATGACCACCACAAACACCGCCACAATTATTCCAATAATGATTCAGAAACATGAAATCATGTATCATTTTCTTTTAAATCACAGTTTATTATTTAAAGTAAAGTAATAAAATTTTTATAACATAATTTAATACATAAATATGAAAAAGAAAAAGTAGTAATAATATTATCTACATTCTACAAAAAGATTTTTTTTAAAAAGTAACACCAATACTTACGTACATATTTTATAATATTTGTCCTTACAATATATTTTTTATTCTTTCAGCAATTCGACAAGGCTGCCGCCAACGTAAGGAACCTGAAATCTCTGCCCAGCGACAATGACCTTCTAGAATTATACGCCCTTTTCAAACAGGCTACTGTTGGTGATGCTGACCCAGCAAGTGAGTATTTCATTAATTATTATTATTATTTATAAGATACTCTAGAACAGGCTTACCCAAATTTTTTTTACTGCACCCTGGGAATATAAAATATACTTTTAATTTGCCAATATTGATGGGTTTTTATTTTAAATTTATTTATTCATGATGATGGATATAAAGCCCTTCAGTCGTATACATTTTGACATATAAAGACATTAAAGAATCGACAGAAGGAAGTAGAACACTCTAAACATTACATTACAATTTTTTTTTATTGTTTTTTTGGGACTTTTTATTGTTGAAGAAATTGACAAATCTATTGGGGCAATAATATTGCATGTGTGCGTTATACTGTGTAATGTGTATAAACATACGTTTTAAACTGTATATGTAGGGAATCTAATTCATAATCAGGTAGAGTTTTCTCATAATTTATGACATGAGTTATAATGCCGGTATGCAGTCACTATGCAATAATTGCCAACAACATGTCAGTTTCATATCGTAGTATTTTTATAATACAAACAATTATGACACCAGTCAAAGTATGAATTAGGTACCCTGACTCCTCACTACCCTGATAGTACTGCCCCCTAATTAAGTAACTTTTACCGTAGGGAGTTTTGCCGGGCAGTTCAATGGGTGACGTTGTGGAATTTGTAATATTTCATAAATTTGTGTTATCTCGGTTCTTAATGTGTAATATTGGTAGAATATTAACCATTAAATATTCGTTAACGTGCACAAGTGTGGACAAGTGGTACAACTTCTAAAAATGTGCTATTTTGTGTTTCCCGCCAGAACTCCCTAGGAACTTTCAGTAAAGCTTCTACCGTTTACTGAATCGACTGACATGACTCATGGACTGTACTGACTATAATATATTTGTACTTTGGACTAGACTTTAAGACTTGACGATATAGGATTACGGTGGTGAAAATTGAAACGAAAGTTCTATTTGCCGCCATTTTCACTTGACACTGGCAAATGGTTATAAGCCGATGCCATATATAGATATAAAAAAATAAAAAACTTTTACCGTAATGAACTTCATTGTCTATGGTAAACAATTTTGACGTTTGGACTTTTAAAACACGATTTAAAAAGCTGTTATGTCAAACTTTTGACGTTTTTACTTTTTAAATTGAGTTTTAACAAATGTCAAAATTTTGACCATATCAAAGAAGTTCATTACTGTAAAAGTTACATAATTAAGGGGCAGATTTAAGATGACATTTGCAGTGTTGCCAAAGTATATTAGCTGTTTATATCGTGTTCACCCCTAGATTTTTAACCACAGTCCTAGATAATGATTATACCCCTGTATATTTTGTTTTTAAGGAATTCTATATTTCTAAGGCAATGTAAGTTTCTTAACTCCCCAAGTCTAAGGAGACAGGCATTCGATTAATGTCATTATTTTTGATTATGTAATAAATAATGCCTATTCAACAAATTAAAAGTTAATTAAATTCAACTAATGAAACTAGAAACTATTGTCCCTATAGAAAAACCGAGATAATTACGTGTAATTACCAATCATTAAATAAATAATAGACAAAATTTCCGTATTTTACATGAATGGAAATTGTACAGTAACAATCCCGAGGATGTATACAATTATTTTTAGCGACATGTACACAATATAGGTGTTATTATAGTACATATACAACTTTTCAAAAAAGAGTATGACACAGTGACAGCAAGAACTAATATTTTCGATTGTTTCATCTTTTAACTTTGATATATTGGAATGTTATATTAGGTCCTTACATAATATGATATTGGCATTTTGTCGTACAGGCAACTTTTATCTCTAAAATATTTCTTTGGTTAGGAATTCTAATTTCAAATTTATACCGCTATTTACTCATGCATTTGTGTTTCGAAAACCATAATTCATTTGTTTTTTCCTCTTTTGGTTTTATCTTTGCGTCACTCTGTTTACAAAATGGAAAACTTGAAATATTGTATTATTTTCGAGTACGAGTTCCACCGTGGCACCAGTGCTGCAGAAACGGCTCGAAGGATTTGTGGTGTTTGGCGGCGGTGTCGCAAAATAAAACACAGTGCTTTTTCGGTTCCAACGTTTTCGTTCTCGAAATTTCGACCTGCAGAACAAGCCCCGTGGACGGCCGGAGACTCTGGCCACACGATTACGGCAGATGTCTATTGCCAGCAACTGCAAATCATGATGGAAAAGCTAGCTGCTAAACAACCGAGGTTGGTTCGCTCGCCATTCGCTATAGGCCACTGCTGCTTCAGGACAACGCTAGACCACACACTGCACATCAGACGGCTACCAAATTAGAGGAGTTTCAATTGCAATGTCTAAGAAATCCACCGTACTCCCCGGATCTTGCTCATTTTTATATAAGATTGCACGGGAAAAAAATGCAACTCCGATGGGGCAGTCCAAAGCGCCTTCAAAGATTTAATTGAAGATTGAACTGTCCGAATGGTTTTCTTAGTAAAGGAATCAATGAACTACCTATGAGATGGCAAAACTGCATAGATAGCAATGGTATATTGTATGTAGGTAGTGTACACTATGATAAAATATATATATTATGTTTTATCCTTTACAGAACGCCAATTTCATATTATATTTTACATTTTTATTAAATATGTCATCCCAATCTAATAAGCATAGACGTATTAATATATTAGGTATTACCTATGAAATTGCCGTTTTGTATGAAAAAATTTAAACGATTTTTTTTATGTATTTTTTATTTGTATTAATCGAAGTAAACACCCATGCAATCAATGCATCTTTGCCAACGCAGTGGCAGTTTATTGATGCCCTTCTTAAAGAAATCAGCTGGACGGGAGGCAACAAATTCTTCAAAGGAATTTTGTACTGCCTCTCGGGTATTGAATTTTTTTCCCGTCAAGAAGTTATCCAAATTCTGGAAAAAGTAGTAGTCTGTAGGCGCAAGGTCTGGTGAGTAGGGCGGATGACGGAGAGCTTCCAACCCCAGTTCTTGCAACATGGAGACCGTCTGCTGTGCAGTATGAGGTCGCGCGTTGTCGGGCAGGAGCACCGGAGACGAGCGATTGACCAATGCTGGTTGGAGATATGCCAGCTTCTCCATCATTGTGTTCAGTTCTTCACAATACACATCTACAGTAATGCTCACCCCGTTTGGTAAGAAGCTGTGATGAATCACACCGGCGCTAGACCACCAAACAGTGACCATCACTTTTCTAGGGGTAAGTTTTCGTTTAGGGTATTGTTTAGGTGCTGAACCAGGATTCAACCAACTTGCTAAACGCTTGCGGTTATCGAACAGAATCCATTTTTCCTTGCAGGTAACAATGCGGTTCAAAATTCCTTCATTAGTGTGTATGTTGAGCAGTGCAAGGCACGTCTTGACGCGTACTTCGCGTTGGCGATCATTGAGTTCGTGGGGCACCCATTTGTCAAGCTTTTGTACCTTGCCAATTTGACGCAAATGGACCAATATTGTTTTGACGCTAACGTCGAAAGCTGCTGCTAATTCAGCCGTAGATTGTGTATCATCAGCTTCCACAATCGCCTTTAATTCGTCATTTTCGACCAAAGTCTTCGGACGACCGCGAGGTTCATTTTTCAGGTCGAAATTTCCAGAACGGAAGCGAGCAAACCAATAACAGGTGGTACGTTGGTTTGTAGTGTTAGCTCCGTAAACGTCGTTGTTGTTGCGTGCCGCTTGTGCCGCGTTGCTGCCACAAAGGTACTCATATTCCATAATTACTCGAATTTTTAACGTATTCATGATGACGAAAAAGATTGAAATGCGATGAAAATGTAACACTTATCAATAAACAAATGACTTCTTGTGGAAAAAGAATTCCATGTTTTTAAAATAAAATTAATTTGAAATTAGAATTCTTAGCCAAACAAAATTTATTTTGATTTGGCCAAACAAAATTTATTTTGAAATGGCCAGTACTGCAGAACGGCAATTTACATAAAGAATAAAGACCTATTGTAGACGAGACATGTTGAGGCAAAAACTGTCCCCACTTAAATGGCCCACTTTTGGAGTTGTTTGGGGCCATTTTGACATTTAGGTATGGTGAAAATAAGATGGCGTAACTTTTTTTTTTTAATATATGACGTCAGCTTATCTTATAACCATTTGCCAGTGTCAAGTAAAAAAGGCGGGAAATAGAACTTTCGTTTCAATTTTTCAACACTGTATTCCTATATCATCAAGTCTAAAGTCCAGTCAAAATCCAAATAAATAGTCAGTACAGTCCATGATGTCAGTCGAACCGAGATAACACAAATTTATGAAATATTACAAATTCCACAACGTCACCCATTGTACTCCCCTGCAAAACTCCAACTTTTCTTGCATGAAGATTTGTTCTGTCAAATGTACGTCATAGCCTATTAGTTTTGAAATCTTTGCTAATAAGGTTAAAAGATGATACAGACGAAAATGTTTTTAGTTCCTACTGTCACCGCGTCATACTCTTTTTTGCCAAGCTGTACTGTAAAAACACTAGTAAATGTAGTGTGTGTACATGCTAATGCTTGTTAACAGTGAAAATAGATAGTTACCCTCACTAATTGAATTAATTGACTTTAGGCACATAAAAAATGTTCTGTAAAAGATGGCATTTTTTTTGATTTCACTAGCAAAAAAACAAACACAATAAGCGAAGCCATTATTTCAAAAGTAGATTAAAATGATTCAAACGACAATAAAAATGCAATAACTATTCGTTTCGCCATTGTGGTTACGGCTTATGGCGCGCGTAACAATTAAGTTGACTATAAAACTGATAATAGTCTAACATCTCATGCATCTGTAGAATGTCGAAAGAAAGAGGAATATCTTGTAATTTTCCGCAGCTCTTCTACGAATGATTGCCAAGCAGGTTTTTTGAAGGTGAAAATTTAGTAATCAAGCCAACAAGTCAACGTTTCACACAGGGCGCCTGGCTAAAATGTTGCCAGTAAATTGGTCATTATTATCAGAATTAATTGTTTTTAAATCATTTAAATCCGGAAGAGAGAATATGTGACCATTTGCCATAACTCACGTGGACTAAATTCAGTATTATTATCATCTTAAAAATACTATATCTACTGATAAATACAATAAATCATATTTACGATAAACAACTGAATAACATCATTAAATTTTTTAATCAATAATGCAGGTTGATAAATAGCCTGATGAGTCCAAAATAACAAACATTATCAGCTTATCTTGAAACGTCTTAGGTTACTAGAAATACTAATTTATTATATCCTAATTATGCAAAATATGACGTATTAGATATTAAACTTCCTTTAAACGTTTGTTATTAAACATTGTTTTATATTTATGATCCACGATTTATGCATTCAAAATATTATACCAGGAAATTAACATCATTAATATTAAATACTGTACATACCACAGTTGTTCGATTTTGTGATCGGTAACATAAACACATTGAATTGAACATTACAGAATAACTAACAAATTGCTGTCTGTTCGTTGACTGGCTAGCTAAGGAATATTAAGTAATTGAGAATTCCGTATAAATATTTGATGGCACTACTAATTTCGTTTAAAATGTTGAATAGCCATAATATATTATTATACACACACCGGCATATTTAGCGGAACATAAAATGAAGGTTTGATATCAGTATTATATAAGGTTGCTGGCTGGTTTATACGTCATTTAATTTAAAAATAAATATTTTCAAATTAAGAAAACAACTGAACATCACATTTTATGCAATTGTTTTAATTTTATTCAAATACACCTTATCTGGAGCGAACTTCGAGTATTTCTTCCTTCTGAGTTTGATTTAAAATTTCATTGAAATACTGTTTTTTGTTAGTTTTTTTTTAATCGCGTATCTTTTTGGAGTTGAGGACTGAATTATGCCTGACTTAGCCCCAACGGAGATTGCCAGGGCACTCGAAATGCGAAGAAATGGTCAAACCTACAGAGTGATATCCAGAGATCTTCGTCGACCAGTTTCAACGATCCATCGCAGTATCCAAAGGTTCAGGGAGACCGGTACTTATGTGAGAGAGCAGGACAAGGCAGAAAAAGACGCACTTCGAGTAGGGATGATCGTTTCATTCGGCTTCGTGTACGTAGGAACCCCCGTTTGACGGCCGTCCAAGCCCGACATGAGTTAAAAGCAGTGCGGGGTGTAACCGTAAGGGAGCGTACGGTACGAAGAAGGTTCGAAGAAGCTGGTTTGGGTTCATTTGTGCCCGTCAAGGCTCCAAAGCTCGAGGTAAATCATCGTAGAAACAGGTTAACTTTTGCTCAGGAACATCGACTTTGGAACGCGGACCAATGGAGTAAGGTATTGTTTAGTGATGAGTGCAGAATTCTCTTAAATCAAATTGACGGCAGGCAAAGAATATACAGACGCAAAGGAGAACGATACATTCAGACAAATTTTGAAACTACAGTTGCATACGGTGGTGGATCAATAATGGTTTGGGCGGGCATTTGTTTGGGAGCTCGCACAGACTTGGTAGTGATTGACAGAGGGAGTCTGACTGCAGACCGCTACATCAGAGAAGTTTTGGAAGAAAATGTCGTACCGTTTGCCCCATATATCGGTGACTATTTTGTTTTTATGCAGGATAATGCTCGGCCGCATACCGCTCGGGTTACTCAAGCTTATCTTAATGATATGAATATCACTGTTATGGAGTGGCCGGCGAGATCACCGGATATGAACCCAATAGAGCACGTTTGGGACTTGCTGAAAAGAAAAGTTAAGTCCAGAATTCCAGCTCCTGCCAACGTGGGTGAACTGCGAATCGCTGTAGTTGAGGAATGGCGGAGACTATCCCAGGAGACCATCGATAACATCATTCTCAGTATGCCTAGACGGGTAGAAACTTTAATAAGAGCACGTGGAGGAAATACGCGATATTAATCACCATTTTTCTAATTTAATTAATTGTTATTTTAATTTTAATTTTCACTTTTTCCGTTTACATGAAAAGTTCAAAAATGTACAATTTTTCACAAATAGCCTTTACTCCCAAAATCTTTTCGTAATGTGATCTCATTTTAAGTAAAACAAATGAAACTTTAAATAACAAAAGAAGTGTAGTAAGTAGATTTTAAAATAAAGCCATATTTTTTTAATTATGGACCTTTTTTTTGTGTTCCGCTAAATATGCCGGGTGTGTTTACTTAATGTATTTTATTGTTTAATTTAATATGAAGGCTTAAGTTCTGATATAAAAAATTACGAAAATCCTAGACAACACATAAATCTAGTGTATTCTTAAGATGATGGGATCCTATCATAATATCATGAACTATCATGAAGTATGTGAAGTATGTATCAAAATAATAATATCGTTTATTTTTGTTTCAGACAAGCCAGGTATGTTCGACTTAAAAGGCAAGGCTAAATTCGAGGCGTGGTTAGGCAAGAAGGGAACCTCCAAGGACGACGCACAGAAGGCATACATCGCCAAAGTAGAAAGTCTCGTTTCCTCTCTTGGTCTCCAATAAGTGCATTTAATTCATGTTGGGTACTTGCTAGCAATACCAGCATATTGCTAGCAATATCAACATGTTGCTAGCAATACCAACATGTTGCTAGCAACACCAACAAGGCAGTAGTTTTAAGTTATATTAAGAGGAAATCTACGAAATCGTGGTTTATTTACAAGGTTTGCAAATTATCTATTTACATAGCTTCCAAAAGTCTAGCCGTCCGTCACAGAACTTCCGACATCACATTGCACAGACGCACAATTTTTTTGTTACTATTTATTATACTTTGTTACTTTTTATATGGCATAATAAATTATGTGGATATAAAGCAGTGTATGAATTAATTTCCTTTATGACAAACCTTTATTTCGACTTTATATAATATAATATAGTTTAGACTTCAGGATATAAGATAAAAGTAAATAAAGTTAGCGACAAATAATTAAGTAAATTTATTTTTAATGTAGAGAAGCGCATGTAAAAATTAAATGAGGCCTTAGATGGAGTTAATGCCAGTATCATAACGCTTCTGTAGCAACTAGCAAGTACGGTAGAAACATGCTTTGTAAATTAATAACAGGTACTCAAAAGCCTCAGCTTATGCTAAAATGTAGACAAACACTCAATCTAGTCAACTATAAACTAATTCAAGTAGCCAATAACCCCACAAGCGACGGCGGGGCCTGAGGTACCCGTGAGGGCGCTGTCCTCAGTACTAGATCTACCATAGTCGTCCTCGCTCTTGGAGATGGCTATAGACCGTCCGACTACAGATCGGGGGCCAGTGAGAGAGATGACATTGTCGAATATCTTCACGTTGAGTGTGGCGCCGTCTTCAGCTTTGATGTTGCCCAAATCGCCGACGTGGCGCACGGGGTCTCGTGGACCACCATGCCGTCCCTGAAATGGGGTTTGGTTCGGAATAAATATTATTTGGTTAGCATTCACGAAGACAGTTTTTCGAGAGATTAACGTTAATAATACGGTGTAGGTTACATACACAAAAAATATATTTTTATGCCTCCGATGGATAAAACGATTGGGATTATTTATGGTTATTGACTGAGTGTTTAAGTATAATGGGCTAAACAAAGCAAAATTGTATTTTATTTTTTAAGAGTTGATATTTAAATAATTGTTCCTGTGTATGCTTTCATAGCAATAAGCTTCTCAGTAATTTGTGTCAATAAAAATAGGCATTGGCATTTTACTATCGCATATCGCAGATATGGCTTTTATTTTGGTCTTCTGTGGTGAATTTAAGATTTAAAATCATTACTTATCCATCAGATGATTCACTTATACCTAATTAGTAATTACCTACCGGTGTCAATCTTGGTTTGCAATCTAAAATGTTTCGTTAAAATTTTATCCATTTACATAATATTTATAATTAAAAACAGAAAATAAAACGGCGGACAGACATACAAACTAACGGACAGAGCGAAACTATAAAGGTTTCTTCAGTATTACGGAACCCTTAAAAGAGCTCCTTATTTCTTAATACTCATCATGATCAACATCAGCACTATGTGCGTGCTGTGCAGCACATCGTCCACACTGGAGAATCTCTGGTGAAACACGCTGGGCAATTTATTGCTCCCGTGGCCGTCCGTGGCGACCCAACAACAATCCGCAGCAAACTTACATAGAAAGCGACGAAATGCGGTCCAATGGCCTTGCAGTCGTCCTTCACCGCGCCACTCTGGTGGACGTGCAGGCCATGCAACCCCGCTGTCAGACCAGTGACGTTGCCCTCAATAGTCACCGGGCCGCTGGGCACCAGCTGCGTGAAGACCAGGGTCCCTTCGACACCAGAGCCGTCGTCCGCTTTGAGGTACGAGACTGCTTGGAGGCCGATTCCAACAGGGGCCTGTTTAAGAAAGCTACTGGATAATGTACTTACAAAATATTATATGGTATGTAGATTGTATATCTAGATACGTAAGTATAGTAAAACTGACTCATTTGTACATTCAAGGAATTTTGAAATGATACCTACCTACATAATAGGTATATTGCTTAGGAAATTAACTTTGCTTAAATGTAGTAATTTCTTGTAGTGTCACAGTGTCCGTACTTAGTAGTTACTTAGCTAGACTTAGCAAAGGCTATCCTTGAGTTAAGGCGGAATATTATGTAAGGAGGTAATTAGAAGCAACACGCGATACCTTAGCTATAGTTATTGATACGTAAGATCTTTGAAGCGAGAATTCCTATTTCCTAAGAGTTAGATTTTTAAGTTTTTTAGTGATTAATATTATTACTTACAATATTCATTTGCTGTTATTTAAAGGTATTGTAGGTAATTAAAGACAGTGCTAATTATGTGATACCTATACCTAACTATCAATTTGATAACGTCAGCGGAATTTGCCAACAGGAAGTCTTGATAATTGAACAAAATTTCAATTATTTCAAGGTTTTCAAACCGGGCATAAGAAGTAAGAATATCTATAACAAAAAATGTAATCAGTTATATAACTTAAATAGCAAAAATAAAATTCGTACATCGAAGATTCTTAGTATATATCTACCTAATTGAATGTTATTAGATAACTATATCAGTAAATCATAATTATTGTTAGTAGCCCAGCGCTTTGCGTGCTGCGTGAGGTGATGCAAAATAATTATTTTTTTAGTAAAATTAATTTACCTATAGGTATTTAAAATATGTTTTTGCGTAGTAATATTTTAATTGACGGAAGTGATGAAAACAAAGATGTATTTTTTTTAATTTGTATGACATGATCACGACTTCTATCATTCACAGCTTCACACCGTTCCCACATAATTATTGTTTACGGTGGCCATGAATTTGTAACATTATTTAAATAAAATATTAAGAATACAGCGGTATTCTTATGAATAAAATAAATAAGCGTATTTAATACTATGGCATAATCGTAGCCATAATCACATTTCAGTAGGTTATGTGCGGCTGCGCGCCTGTGTCTTCCATCACCACCGGTGCTGAAAATTTTCAACATGTGTTGAAAATTTCAGCTGAAATGAAAATTATTAACACATTTTCAGTTTTTTTTTAATACATTTCAGCTTAAAAGTTTTCAACACATTTTCAGCACCCCGCGCGTGAGTAAAGGTTAAGGATAATTTTTTTAATTCTTCACAGAATTAAAATGAAAATGGAAATAATCAATAAGTAATTAAATGTTATAGAAATCTAATGCTAGTTATTTAAAACAGGATGAAAGAGTCTGGCCAGGGGTGAAAATTTTAAGGACACCTACCTAACGTTACTTGTAGGTATTTTTCTACGGATGATTGTTTTGATGTTATGAAATAATTAAGAAGTTACATGACACAGCTTTTAAAATCCCATCACGCGAAGTGTTGGTTAATAAACGCAATGAATCAAACAGGTTATAAAGTCGTGCGGATTAATATTAAGCAGTTAAAATAATTGTTTAGGCTGGTGAGTCCGGTCACGTTACTACTCAAATATTATATTATAGTAATTTTGAGGAAGTAATTCTTTATTCCGATGATATAAGATCTCAAAAATCGATCGGTCGATTGTTTGATCATCAGAATTCGATCTTGAATTTAATTATTAATTTGCGATAATATTAATTTGAAAAACAACCCTTAAACCTAGGATGACGGTCTAATTATTATATTATCAATAGATTTATAGTAGTACTAGCTTTTGCCCGCGGCTCCGTCCACGTAAATACAGTATCCCACGGGAACACTGTACTTTTTCGGGATAAAAAGTAGCCTATATGTTACTAGTTACTTTCCGCATACCGCACCTCCGCATTTCATCAAAATCCGTTCAGTATATTTTGCGTAAAAGAGTAACAAACATCAATCCAACCATCTATACATCCATCCATCCTCACAAACTTTCACATTTATAATATTAGCAGGATATGACTAGCTTTTTCCCGCGGCTCCACTCGCGGAAATAAAGTATCCCACGGGAACACTACTTTTTCGGGATAAAAAGTAGCTTATGTTTTAATCCAGAGCCTAAACTACAACCATAGGTTTCAAATTTCATCAAGTTCAGTTGTTTTTGCATGAAAAAGTAACAAACCTCCATCTATCCATCCATCGTCACAAACTTTCACATTTATAACAGTAGTAGGATAAAGGCAAAATATCTAATATATAAAATTCTCGTGTCATAGTGTTCGGGGACACACTCCTCTGTGACGGCTTAACCGATTCTTATGAAATTTTTTTTGCATATTCGGTAAGTCTGAGAATCGGTCGTAATCTACTTTTTCAATCCTATATGATAAGGGTGACCCACCCGGCACCCCTAAATATTTTTTTATTTTTATATGATGTGGCATTAAAAAAACACATACAATGGCAAAACAACGTTTGCCGGGTCAGCTAGTAATACATAAAATACTTACAGCGCCAGCAGCGGTCAAGTCGATCTGTTTGTCAGCGCGAACACCGGGCAGAGCGTACGAGCCACCAACTCCACCGAGGTCCTGCAATTATTTATTAAATTTAATTTAACATCAATTTCGTCAAGCATTTTCATTACAACATGCTGTAGCAGTAGTTTTCCAAATTCGCCCACAAAAATTAAATATAATTTTTAAGTTGAATCTTAATGACTTAATGACTTATTTTGCCTCTTATATAGAAAAAAAAAAACCTTCTTCAGTGCAATAATAGTAGGTGCTTGATATGTACTTTGCTTCCTTCAAGAAAGATATGACATTGTATTCTATCAAACGCACGGTAGTGTTTGTTACAAATCTGAGTGTCCTATACTCAGATTTGTATATAGTGAATATAGGACAACAGAGGCTCACTCTAGCAATTTCTTAGCTGGAAATATTTATACTGATGCCTCCTATGAAGGGCCTAGTAAGAACTCTGGGAAAAACTGTAATTTTAATATAAACTTGGTGTATCAAAATTTACAAGGCATAATAGGGAAAGAATTAGAACTTGAGTTATTTTTAAATGAATTTAAAATTGACATTATATGCGTAACAGAACATTGGTTAAAAAATCATGAATATAATTTAACTATTGTGATCACCAAGTAGGGAGCTCTTTCTGTCGAGAAAATGTCATTAGGGGTGGCTCCTTAATTTTGATTAATAATAAATTGAAATGTAAAGAACGTAAAGATATTGTAAAACTGTCTAGTGAACGAATTATTGAGTTGGCTTGTATTGAGTTGAGCCACCTTATTATTGTATGCGTATACAGGCCTCCATCAAGCTTATACGATTCTTTTGAACAAATAATGGATCAAGTGCTGACGAAAGTATGTGTCTCTAATAAGAAGACTATTGTATGTGGTGATTTTAATATTAATTTATTAGACTCTAACTCCACCACTGTTAGATTCACATCTTTGTTCAAATCGTATAATCTAATTAATTTATTTTATGAACCAACAAGAATATGTGAAACAACAGCTACTTGTATAGATAATATTTTCACAAATGTCACTCCTTTTAGGAAAGACATAATTAATGTACTTAACTCTGATCACTGTGGACAGCTAGCATCATTTGATCTTAAATGTGATAATAATTCGATAGAAAATATTGAGTTTATTCCTGTAAACACAAAACGTATTGAGAAATTTAGAAGTAAATTACTTTCAAGTTTTCAATGTTTGAATGAGTCAATTAATCCAAATGAAACTTTTAATAATTTATTTAAAGTAGTAAAAAACCAATTTGACTCTGTATTTACTTCTAAATCGGTCAGATTTAGTAATAAAAGAAATAATTTTAGTAACTGGGCAACTGCAGGTATTATTGTTAGTAGACAAAGATTGTATGACTTGTATAACGAGAAGTCAATGAACAGGAGTGAAGCTTTTAAACTATATGTCAAGAAATACTCGAAGATTTTCAAGAAGGTATGTCAAGCGGCGAAGGTTCTTCACATCAAAGAAAAAATTAAGAACTCTAAAAACAAAGTGAAAACCATCTGGAAAATAATTGCAGATGAGACTGGAAGAGTCGCCAGTCGCAACTCTAAATTTGAACTTTATATTAATGATAAAAAAGTTAGTTCTGACATTGAAGTTGCGACAGTATTTGAGAAGTTTTTTGTAGACATTCCGATCTCAACTACAAAAAACTTAAATTCATCACCTACAGTTGCCGAAAAATTACTTAGAGATAATGTGAAGGAATGTGATGTAAATTTTATTTTCAAAGAAATAGACTCTAGAGACATTATCAAGGCATTTAAATTACTTAATATTAAAAGTACAACTGATCTCTGGGGTATGTCCACAAAAGTTATAAAACCAGTAATTGACATCATTGCCCCTCACCTAGCATTAGTTTTTAATAATTGTATTAAAAGTGGCGTGTTCCCTGACTTGATGAAGCACAGCAAGGTGATGCCTCTCTTTAAAGCTGGGAATAAATCAGACCCAGCTAACTATAGACCAATATCCATATTACCGACTTTAAGTAAAATTTTTGACAAAATTATTCTAAATCAATTACTTTTTCACTTCAACTCGAATAAATTGTTACATAGTAATCAGTTTGGTTTTACTAAAGGTCGGTCCACAACAGATGCAGGCATCAGTCTTCTGTGCAGTATATTTGAAGCTTGGGAGAGGTCACAGGATGCACTTGGTATATTCTGTGATTTATCCAAAGCATTTGACTGTGTGGAGCATGATACGCTGTTCAGGAAATTATACCATTATGGTGTAAGGGGCACGGCACTAAAGCTTCTAAGCTCTTATCTAATAAATAGAACACAGACTGTAGAAGTTAATTCCAAAAGGTCTAATGGTACTAAAATTAAACTAGGAGTACCACAGGGGTCTATTTTGGGCCCTTTTCTATTTCTCATCTATATAAATGATCTACCTTATCTAGTTAATGATAAGCCTGAGATAGTACTTTTTGCTGATGACACTTCACTAATTTTTAATGTGAAGCGACGACAATCTAACAATGACGAGGTAAATAGTGCTCTCTCAAAAATAGTACATTGGTTTAATGCTAATAATTTACTGTTGAATTCTAATAAAACAAAATGTTTAAAGTTCAGCTTGCCAAATGTTACGCAGGCACAAACCAATATACTATTAAATAATGAGAAAATGAAATTAGTAGACACCACTGTATTTCTAGGTATAACATTAGATAGTAAGTTACAGTGGGGACCACATATTGCTAAATTGGCAGATAAGCTGAGTTCTGCAGCATACGCTGTTAAAAAAATTAGAGAAATTACCGACATAGAGACCGCGCGATTAGTTTACTTTAGCTATTTTCATAGCATAATGTCGTACGGCATCCTCTTGTGGGAAAACGCTGCGGACATTAATACAATTTTTGTGCTGCAGAAACGTGCTATACGTTCTATTTATAAGATGTCGACTTTTGAATCTCTAAGGGAAAAGTTTAAAGAAATAAAAGTTCTGACCGTCGCATCTCAATACATTTTGGAAAATGTGTTATATGTAAGAAAGAATCTAAACAACTTCAAAAAGAAATGTGATAATCATTGTGTAAACACTAGAAATAAGAACAAGTTAGATATGCCAGTGTTCAGACTAAGCAAAGTTAGTAAATCCTTTAAAGGCCAATGTATACGCTTATACAATATAATCCCAGAAAAGGTTCAAAACTTTCCCATTAATAAGTTTAAAAAAGTAGTTAAAGAACGTTTGTGTGCCAAAGCGTATTATAAAATTAATGACTTTATTCAAGACGGCACACCTTGGGAATAAGGTGGCTCCTTATCTTATCTTATTATATGTTACATAGACATAAGTAAACATTGTAATAATTTTGATTTTAAAAGAATAATTTTCCATCTTTTTGGTAAAAGATGGCCCCAGACGAGTTTCTTGCCGGCTCTTCTCGCTGGGTTAGTTCTCGAACCGGTGGTAGGCATCACGTAGTATCGACGTTCAAAAAGAGTATTTAAAAATACCAATTTTGAATAAAAAATTTTTGATTTTGATTTTTGATTTTTGAGGTAGGTAGTGTGTGTTGTTGTCCTTATTTCTGTTAATTTCATTTACTTATCTCTAAGCATTATTTATAAAATATTAGCTTCCTGTACACCTTCCACATAAACGTTAACTGGGCCTACCGCCGCCGTTTAACATACTCCTCCGTTCGCACTTTCCACACTCCGTTTGCTTCAGGTGTACTAAATTTATTATACCTATTACATTACCCTAGCTGTTGCTCACGACTTCGATTGCTTTTAATGGGATATTATGTATTCTACAGGTGCAGTGGTGGTGGCATTTTTTCTCTAACAAGAACTGAGGCTGGTTTTTTAGTGGCCAAGTGCCAGTTGGACTCGCGCACGTAGGGTTAGCCTTACCAATATACCAATATTGTACATGTTTATTTATTATTTCATTATTTTTGTTCGAAATTTTCTAAGTGAGCGCATTTTACCAGTGTCTATAACTCCTAAGTTAACAAAGTCACATAAGCCGCTATAGTTTTCCTTTAAAGTTCATGACATGGACTAGCATCATGAATTTTTTAATATTTTTCGAGCCAGCGGTTTTGACAAAAAATGCACTTTCAAGTTGAATATCTTCTAAATGTTTTTAAAAGACCTATCTAATGATAGCCCACATAAAAAAAAATTGTAATTTAGCACTTTATCGACGTAGTATATACACATATTCATGCAAAGTTTCATCTGTGTAGCACTAACCGTTTGGTAAACGGTAAGCTGAAGACGGACGGACGGACGGACGTGACGAAACCATAAGGTTCCGAGACGGAAACTACGGAACGCTAAAAAACATACACCACGGGATTACTTTTACGGGATTGCGCTTCCGAGGTCGCGGTCAACTAGTACTTATGGTAATATTATATACCTACATATTACATATTTTGTATTGTGAAAGCTTTCAATTACGTATAGTTATATAAGTGTTGTGAAATACATGCAGTTATTTATATTTCAATGGTTTTGCTAAGGACGTTACAATATTAAAAGTAATGCATTAATGAATTATGAATTATAAAGAAGAGTATTGAAGGTTGAATGTGAAGGTTTTTCAGAAATTGCCAGCATTGCCTTCCTGTTGGCGATTGTTATCGGCGTAAATAATATTATACGTATGACGTTTATAGGATAATAATTTATTTAGGTATTTAATTTAATTAAATAGGCCATTTAATTCACTGTTTCTTTCATTAATTGGCACCAGAGCTTACACCTTTTAAGAGAGATTTTATTTTGTAATCTAACGCCCCAAATTAGTAACGTATCTAAAATCTTAGATTGACTTCAGTCTTAGATTTTCAAACAAAAATTGACGTAAATGGACGTGAAGTTAATCCTAGGTTCGTTGAAATGTATTAAAATCTTGATCTCAGATAGCTAACATGAGATTAAGATTGACTATTAATTTCGGGCGTTAGACGTCATCGTTTGTTGTCTCGTGAACAAATATCGTTTAATGTGTCGTACGTAGTATGTACTATGTAATATGTAGGTAATATATAATTGAGCGAGAGTACAGAGAAGTGGTTAGTGGTTATATTCTGAAGGTAGTCCAGGCCAACACAAACTAAAGGGCCAAACCGATTGGACCAATGTTACTGCTTATTTTTTATCAAACTTCTAATTAAGTAGGTACGTTTTATTGTCGTGACAATTTTTTTTATATATTAAGTATTTTCTTTTAATTTATCATAGTCCATCAGTATCATAAGTCATGGCGTAATAATAAAAATTTAAAAACTTTAACGGCCGACTACGCAAACTATATGTATAGCCTATGTCACCCGGGCCATTATAACGAATCTATTGACACATCGTTCATTAAAATCTGATCAGTAGTTTAGGCGCTTCGAAGGAACAAACATACATGCATACAGTGACTGTAAAAATCTTTACCCTTCCTTTGCGGCCTCGCCGCAGTTGGGTAAAAACAGTTCAATTTAAATATATTTTAAATAATGATGTTGAATAAAAGGCCTTCTTGCGTAACTAATATAGGTATGTATTTATTATATGTCATATATTTTTGGGATATTCTTATTTAATTTTATTTCCATATTTCAAGGCCAATAATTAATTATCCCCATAGCCAAACCATTGGTACGCTGGGCACTCTACAGCGGGACTAATCATATAACTACATATTATTAAGATTATAGTTACCTTATCTTTTTATCGCAAAGTCAAAATAAATTCGTATTAGGTTATTATATTATTATTACCGTTGACACATAAAATGTGTTATAAATTTTAATAAAATATTTAGGTGGACGTTTGAGATTTATGAAAATTGCGGAATAATTGCGTTTTTTAATATTTATTATCCACTCACTGTACTAATATGAATGAAAGCAGGAATCATAACCATCCAAGAAAGAAAGCTTAAATTGGACAGCCACTTAGGTTTACAAAAGATCTAAGATGTACCTACCTAACAAACTTGTGTTAGGTAGGTACACCTAGAAGTTTATTGAAAAAAAAACATACTTAGTTTAATTTATAAATAATTAAACAGGCAAAAAATAAATAATAGACTCAAAAGACTCTTACTTACTACCGGTAGGTAACTAAGGTTTTTTAGTCTTACATAACGTGAATAAAATTTTTAATTATTACAAACGGTAGGTATTATTAACTATTAGTACCTGTATAAAATTAACTTTGAAACTGAAACTGATAACTTTATGTATTATTTTTGATTAAAAATATACTTACGTATAAATAGGGTGGCATGAGAACTTCGTACAAATTGCTTTGGTAACCGTCAATTTCGGGAAACGATTTTATCAGTAAGTTTCGGCCATAGCCTGGAATCCCTTGCTCGTTTTTGCTGTTCACTGATACTAGCCATAGAAGCTGGCAGAAAAAAACATACGGTCTAATTTCCATTTTGAAAAAAAAAAAAACGGTTCGCGCCAAAATAATTCTAAATTCGAAACGCGTAGCGTCTTCTCCAATGGCGCCTACCAAGTGATACGGCAATGACTAAAAGCTTGAAATGTTTTTGTGTATTTCTCGTAATGAATACGTGAGGATGGTTTGTCATTATTGGGTTCTCGTGAGGAGCCAAGGCTCCGTGATCATGAGCGTGACGTAATAATTGCTTAGACACGGCATTGTAAAACTGTGGAAGTCTACAGTTAATTCCATTAGGAAATATGGGCTGGTGTTCAAATGTCGTGAGCATGTTAGAGGCAGCCTTAAGAGGGATTAGATCACTGCCCAAACATACCTATAGCAGTATATGAACGGAACATTACTAAGCTCTTAATATCGTTCTAAAGTAGAGCGAGTCGATGGAATTAGTTTTAGGTTAACTTTGTCAAACAAAAACTAAAGGCTGGATTTTTATATATGTTATGCGCGTGTGGCTAAGCACAACAAACCTAACAAACCACATACCGCGACAGCTCGCCTTACAAGGTAAGGCGCAGTTTCGTTACATGTGTGTGCGTGACACTGTGTTACACTGCGAGGCTTAGTTTACACCGGCCTCACTGTGTGGTTCACAGAACTCTGTCTTCACTTTTGTTTTCGTTCGACAATTTCGACGACCTCTGTGGCTCAGTGGTTGAGCGTGTCAGCGCTCAAGCCGGAGGTCGCGGGTTCGAATCCCGCCAATGAAACAAAAAAGTTTTCTATGTTCCTGGGTGTCATGGGTCATGGATGTGTATTAAATATGTGTTTAATATAATAAAAATCTTAAATGTATATGGTATAAAAGTGTTAAATATATTTCCGTTGTCTGGTACCCGTAACACAAGTTCTTCGAGAACTTACTACGGGATTAGATTGACGTGGTGTGGAGGGGTCCATAAATATTATTATTATTATCATTATTTGGTCTGTGTGTATGTAAATATTATGACAATTAATAACCCAATATTTTTATTGTTTTTTTGCCAAGTTATGACACATTTTTACAAAGTCAAACATCATGAAAACATGTCAAATACATCAAAAAATAGGCACCGCAAATATTTTAATTTGAAATAAAGTTGAAATTGATTTTAGTCACAATAATAATAATTAGTATTATAAACTACATATCTACCATGTGCAAGCAGTTAAAGATGAATATTGAATAGCGTGGCATAAATAAATATGAATAGAGAGTTTCTTTTCGAGTACGGTAGAGAGGAGGAGAGATGGTCTTTCAGCGACTCTCTGAGCCGGTGGTCTTGGGGCGTCATGTGCTGCGGGGCCCCGGGCATACCCTGCTCATATTGTAGCTGCTGTAGGAAAACTAATGAAGAGGAACCATCGACGATTATTATTAATGGTAAATTAATTGTGTATTATGTTTATATTTTGTTCCTATGGCATTTTATAGTCTACACAATTCTCTTATCTAATTTGCTCACTGCCTTATCTGAAACATTAGTTTTCTTAGTTAATAACTTAAATATAGGTCAGCTGATTTCTTAAGCATAACTGCATTCATATCCACATTTTTGCAATGGCTTTTGACTGCTTATTAGACATTGCGAATAGCTTTAAACCGAATTTAGCTTATAAGTCGACAGCAACCTTCATTTCAAAACTAAGCGTGGGCTCATAGACTAATCATTGGTCTCGGCAATGGTTTATCTACCTATGCATATGCTATGCTATGACGTACATTTGACAGAAAAAAAAATTATACATGAAAAAGTTACTCCATCATGATTTCAGAAGATTTGTAAATATGCGGACGTGATGCGGACTGATTATAATGCGGAAAGCATATTATGCCAAAGATGACAAATGTCAAACCTCGATTGCCCCAAACAACCCCAAAAGTAGGGCAGCATAAGTGTGGACAGTTTTTGCCTCGACATGCCTCGTCTATTATATATTGGGTACTTTGTGTTATGTGTCGCTACTCGCCTACCATTTAGCACCTACCTATGCGATCCACGTACTTAACACAATATTTTGTTCCTTTTAGATACAGAAACACTACCAATACAGACCTGTGAGCGCGAGCTGCCCCAACGGCCTCATGCACTCCGCGGTCGCAAGTCCACGCCTGAGCTGATGTCAGCGGTCAAATATGCGCTGACGCAGCTGCAAGGGCAACCCGTGCCCCAGACACCAGACCTGAAAAAAGCCCATGAGAAAGATGCCCCTGAAAACGAGGCCCCCGAAAAAGAGGCTCCCGAGATAGAGGCTCCTCAAAAAGACGCCTCCGAGATAGAGGCCAATGAGAGAGAGACCCCTGAAAAGAACGCTTCAGAGAAAGACGCCTCTGAAAAACAAGACTCTATTAAGAAAGGAGAAACGGGGTAGCTTCTAGGAACGCCTGGATAAAATTTGTATAATATTATTGTAATATTATACTGTAAATAAGGTTTAAGAAATAATAAATGAATTTTGCTATAAAATATACCTACTTGAATATAAATTAAGTCTGTATCGTTTTAGAAAATAGTTGTTTTGCTGTTTAAAAGCAGTTTGTAGAGTTTGGGGGTCCGGTCGTAGCACGTCGCTACAGCCGGACTCCTATCTCTGGAGTAAAAGCGCAGAAAACCGTTTTATTTAAGTTTGCTTTACGATATGAATAGCAATTTGTACATTATCAATTGCAGCGAAGGTTCATAGTAGGGAAGCCCTAGTAGGAGATTCTTGTAGTAACTCGAGCGCGTCAGATTATGAAGTCATAAGTCAAAACCGCCTCCTTTATTTGGAAGTCGTTAAAAAAAATCCTTCATAGTAGTCCTTCATATATGATCCTTCATAGTAGGTGTGCCACATGTCCCTGGTAACCAAGGTCTGAAATTCAGTTTATTTTCTTAGGGCGTTAAAATAAACTACAAAATAGTATCAAAATTTCATCGGTCCCGTGAAATTAGAATTGGGGATGTTAAATAGGCCTCAACGAAGCTTCAACTGAAAGTACTGACAATTTGAATATAGATTGTTAAGGACAGCGGCCTCGTAACGAAAAACATGAGTGAATTTTAATGTGAACAATAAACGTGTAATTAAAACGGTACGTAAAACTAGAATAGTGGACACTCAGTGACTATATGTATAGATTTATATGGCATCAGTGTGGAAAAATAGTGTTAAAATGGTGTTTTATCAAGTGCGGGTTATTTTGATTATATATTTTTAACTAAAGCTAATTTTAACGTAGCTTCTTCTGATTTATATAAATAAACGTAGTACATAACGTGTAGTATAGCGCTTAAGGTTATACAATAAATGGTTAAGAAATTATTACGAAAACAGTGGTAAAAATGTACAACATTTCATATAAGTTGAACCTTAAAATGTAAATAACTTTTCTATAGAATAAGATGTTTAGTATATAAGGGTTTATATGTCTGGTTATGATAATAAAGTATTTCACACAACGCGTTTTGCTTCACCTGGCTCATGGAAAATGGGGAAAATTATGGAAAATAGCCGTATAGAGAGGTAAAAATGAAATGGAAGATCGGCCCGAAAGAGGCGTACGGGCGGGGCTCTCTATACGGCATTGCCATGAGCCAGGTAAGCGAATCGAAAAAGTGAAAAAACGTTCTCCTCAAATAAGTGTTTTATTATCGCCCCGGCTCTGCCCAAATCGGTGTAACCTTGCTATCTTCGAGTCTAATCTGAGCCGGCGGTTGAACCCCTGTGAATTTATACAGTCCTGTACAGTAGTGCGTGGTCCTTTGGCGAGCCGAATTTCAAGATCGAAGAAAAATTTGAAGTCCATATCAAGTTGAAAATAACGAAGACGGCACTTAGAAAATTTTCGTCAGCTGTTCTGAACATAGAAAAATTTCCGAAGAATCAAGATAGAAATTTTTACTGAAGACTGGACTTGAAAATTTTCGTCAGCTGTTCTGAACATAGAAATTTTTTGAAGATTTAAGTCAGAACATTGGAAACTTTATCAAGATTTATCAACGGGAATCAACGCCAGGGATTAGATTGGACTCAGAAGATCGGACTCGAGGATACAAGGATACACCGCTGCGAACGGAAGCAAGGATCCGCAGATTTTTCATCGGAAAAACCTCCCGAAAATTCTTGAAAAGGAAGATTAATATGGAAGATTAACATTGAAGATTAACATTGAAGATTAACATTTGAAGATTAACACTGAAGATTAACATTTGAGATTAACATTTGAAGATTAACATTTGAAGATGGTTATAACAAGAAGTCAGAGTGGGGCCGAGGAGAACCAGCAGCAACCACATCGATTTCCGGATCCGCCACGATCGCCGTCCGCTGCCGCTACAAGCCAGCCGCCGCCGACCGAGGGAAGAGCGGATCTGCTTCAAACTATTTTGAAACCGAGACCAGGTACCAGCAAGGCGCCTGCATCCTCGGAAGTACAAACCCTAGCCAGAAAGAAGGCTATTTCAATTAGATCGCGTCGATCGACAGCAAGTGTCGTCGCGCGTATGCATTACGAGGCGGAGGAGAAACTCGCCGCTCTTCGTAAGAAGGAACTGCAGATCGAAGCAGAACTTATAAAGAAGAAGCTCGCCGCTGACGTCGCCGCTGCAGAAGATGGTAGCAGCCCCGACGACGACGAGCCATCAGAACAGGTGGAGCAACGTGTCCGAGCCTGGCTAAGCGAACAGGGTCCCGAACCCGAAGAGGCTAGACAAGAGCCGACATCAATGGAAGAAAGAGAGACGCCGAAGCCAGAAGACATGCCACCGAAGGGAGCCCAGAAGACGAGGTTCGAGTGGCCGCAGCAACGCCGCCCACGCTCACCCACACCGCCCACGTCTAGGGCTAATGGAGTGGAACAACTTGCCGAAACATTGGATAAACTGCTAAACCAACGCCAGTCGCGCCACACTACGGAGTTGCCCATATTCTCGGGCGCTCCCACTGAATGGTTGCCATTCAAAGCAGCCATGGAAGACACCACTGCGTTCTACAAGCTCAAGCCGATCGAGAACTTAGCTCGTCTGAGAAGCTGCCTACGGGGAGAAGCAAGAGAAGCCGTGGCACCACTGCTGAGCGTCGCGACGCCGCCTGAACAAATTATGAAGACCTTGGAACAATGCTTCGGTCGACCCGAGGTTATGGTCGATCGCATGATGGAAGATCTGAAGAGGATACCGAGGCTCGGAGGTTCGGCGGCAGAACTCAACCGATTTGCAGTGAAGATTCAGAACATGGTAGCCATCCTGAGGAAGCTGAGGCACGGGTATCTCTTTAACCCGTTGCTCACGAGAGACATCCTCGAGAAGCTCAGCCCATACGAGAAGAGCAAGTGGTACGACTACGCAGAAGAGACGTCGCGCTTCAGGAACGAGCCCGATGTCGTCCTTCTCTCTGAATTCTTAATGAGAGAAGCGGACAGGGCGCTGCGCTACGGGTTCAGCACGGCACTGAAGAAGGAAACACCGCGTCCACCTCCTAACAAGAACGAAGCCCGAACGAGGAAGCCAGTCTTCGCGATAGCAGACGAGGGCAGGGATTCGCCGAGTCGCAGCCAGCCAAAGAGAATACGCAAGGAGTCAACGAAGTGCCCGATATGTGCCGAAGATCACGCTCTATTTCGCTGCGCTGCTTTCAAGAAACTGAGCATGCAAAAGAGATGGGACACGGTCAAAAAGGAAGGGCTGTGTTTCCGGTGCATACGAAGCAGGCACAGAAGATACAACTGCAGGGCGAAGCCGTGCGGCGTGAAGGGCTGCAACTTGCCTCATCATGCGCTGCTGCACGAAGACAGGTCCGGCAGCGCCCCACAGACAGAGGACGCCGTGATTACCGCATCGGTCACCTCCGACCGTGCGGTGAAACTTAAGATGAGAAGAATTCAAGTTGTCGGTCCACGGGGCGAAGCGGATATCTTCGCGCTGTTCGACGAGGGCTCGACAGTGACACTACTGGATGAAGACGTCGCGAAGGCTATCGGCGCAGACGGCCCACCGAAGGTGCTGAGAATGCATGGGATCAATGCCGAGAGAAGGGAAGAAAAAAGCCGACTCGTACAACTTGGCGTACGGGGTCACGACGGTACCAGATATGACGTCACTGCGAGAACCGTGGCCGGATTGAACCTACTTACTCAGTCCGTCCCGGAATCACTGTTTCGACTTGCTCACCTGCATGATCTCAAGAACGAAGAGATATGCTATGAAGACAAGAAACCCCAACTTCTCATCGGCACGGACAACTGGCAGCTCATTGTATCCAGGGAGCTGAGGATCGGCAAGAGAAACCAGCCTGCAGCCTCGAAGACGAAGCTTGGCTGGGTAATCCATGGAAGCATCCCCAGACGCCTCATAAAGCAGGAAGAACACGAGAACATCCTGCACGTGTCTACGATCGAGACCCGAGGCGAACGACTGGAGGAAATGGTGAAGAAACACTTCGAAATAGACGCACTGGGAATAGCGTCCAAGGCTAAGCTGAGCGACGAGGAGCAGCGAGCCATCGACCTCTTTGGCAGAACGGCCAAACGAACGGAAGACGGTCGATTCGAAGTGGGACTTCTGTGGCGCACGAACGGCGTCAAGCTACCTCTTAGCTACAATACTGCGCTAAAGAGGCTCAAGAACTTGGAACACAAGCTCAAGAAGAACCCCATGGACGAGGCGCAGTATCATGGACAGATGAAGAATCTCATAAGCAAGGGATATGCGGAAAAATGCGACGGGACAGAGGCCGGAAGTGACATCACATGGTACCTGCCGCACTTCCCGGTTAAAAACCCAAACAAGCCGGGCAAGTTGCGACTGGTTTTCGACGCAGCAGCGAGAACAAACGGCGTGAGCCTCAACGATCACTTGTTAGAGGGGCCTGACCTTCTGACCTCACTGCCGAAGATATTGTTCCGGTTCAGAGAGGAAGCCGTCGCTGTGAAGGCCGATATAGAGGAGATGTTTCTTCGTGTCAAGGTCAGGAAAGAAGACCAACCGGCCCAGCTGTTCCTGTGGAGAGAAGACGAAGGCGAACCGCCGTCCACATACAAGATGGTGGTAATGATCTTCGGAGCATCGTGTTCACCGTTCCTGGCACACTCAGCCCGGAATCGGAACGCGGAAGAGTTTGCCGAATCGCATCCCGAAGCTCATCGCGCTATCACCGAAGCCCACTACATGGATGACTACGTAGACAGCTATCCAGACCACCAGAAGGCCATGCAGACCGTGGAACAAGTGGACCAAATACATAGGAAAGGTGGCTTCCACTTACGAGGCTGGACGAGCAACGACCGGAGGGTGCTAGAGGGACTGCCTGAAGACCGCCTGGCCGAGGACACTACACAGCGTGTCACCAAAGACGAGCAGAAGACCTTGGGCATGCTATGGGACTCCCGAGGCGACAAACTAAGATTCAACACGTCGCTCTCCAGAGTCCATAAGGAGGTTCGCGAGCTACAGCGCGCACCGACAAAGAGAGAGGCCCTCAGCACGGTGATGAGCATCTACGACCCGCTGGGACTGCTGAGCTGCTACACGATCACCGCCAAAGTCATCCTACAAGGCTTGTGGCGTCAGAAGCTGGATTGGGACGAGTCGCTACCCGCTGAGTCAGCCCAAGATTTCGCCCGTTGGCTGACCGACATGGAGTACATCAGTCAGCTCGAGCTACCCCGGAGTTACAACGGGGGGAGTCCGACGAGAGGCCGACAGCTGCACGTGTTCTGCGACGCGAGTAAGGACGCATACGCCGCAGCCGTCTATTGGAGATTGGAACAAGAAAATGGGGAAGTACGAGTCGTGTTGGCCGCCGCCAAGGCCAAGGTGGCGCCGCTGAAGGCACAGACAATACCAAGGATGGAGCTACAGGCTGCCCTGGTCGGAGCGAGGCTGGGAAACGCAGTCGCAGCAGAACACAGGTGGAAAACGGACACGGTTTTCTACTGGATCGACGCACAAGTGGTTCTGTGTTGGATACAGAACGGCAGCCGCAAATACACACCGTACGTCACGCATCGGCTAGGGGAGATTGCCGAGCTGACGTCCGTTCACCAGTGGAGATGGCTGAGCACGAAGAGCAACGTCGCCGAATTAGCCACCAGAACGGGCTACGTCCCGAAGAGCGACGAGGACCCTTGGTTCCGGGGGCCGGACTTCCTGCGCAGGCCGATGAACGAGTGGCCCGCGGAGAGTCCCGCTAGAATCAAAAATCAAGAAGAATACGTCGCCTTCCACACCACGGAGGCGAGCGAGCTGAGCTGTCTACCAGATGTGACGCGCTTTTCAAACTACGAGCACCTCGTAAGATGCACGGCGATGGTCTTGCTGTTCGTCGAGAAGTGCCGAGATCGTCGGGCCCACCTCGACGTACGACACCTGGAGAGGGCCGAGAGGTTGTGGTATCAAAAATCACAACGAGACAGCTTCGCACAAGAAATCGAGAAGATGGCAAGTGGCAAGACGGTGCCTAGATGGAGCTCCTTGTACCGGCTCAACCCGGTGTACAAGGACGGGCTGCTCGTACTAGACGGAAGGATCAAAGCGGCGCAGGTGCCGGCCGAAATGAAAAACCCTATCATCCTGGATGGAAGACATCGCTTCACAAGGTTACTGGTGGCAAGGGAGCACGCCAGAGCGGGACACGGGAGCCGCGAGAGAGTCGTGAACGACCTCAGGCAGAAATTCTGGATATTGAAGGTGCGGCCGACGGTGCGTACTATCATGAGCCGATGTGCGTTCTGTCGGCTACGACGGGCACACCCGAGGACCCCGCCAACTGGAGACCTGCCAGCCGAGCGCCTGGGGGCGTTCCAGAGACCATTTTCGTACTGTGGTCTCGACTGTTTCGGCCCGATGACGGTCACCATCGGCCGACGTCACGAGAAGAGGTGGGGAGCTCTCTTCACATGTCTGACGACGCGGGCAGTCCACCTGGAGCTGGTGGCTTCGCTGTCGACGGACTCTGCACTGATGGCAATGAGAAGAATGGCTGCGCGGCGAGGATGGCCGGCAGTCATGTACAGCGACAATGGGACAAATTTTAGAGGCGCGGACGTCGAGCTGCGGCAGGCGTACGCCGAGTGGGCGCCGGCTATGGCTCAGCTGGGCCTCACTCATCGGATGCAGTGGAAGTTTACACCGCCCGGGGCGCCGAGTCAAGGAGGTGCCTGGGAAAGACTGGTGAGGTCGGTGAAAACCGCCCTGCTAGCCACGCTGAACGAGAAGTCGCCCAGGGAAGAGGTACTCCAGACACTGATGGCCGAGGCGGAGTACTCAGTGAACGCTCGACCGCTTGTGCACGTATCGGTGGACCCCAACGACCCGGAGGCGATTACACCGAATCATTTCCTCCTCGGGTCGTCCACCGGACTGCCGTACGTCGGACCGTGTGTGCCGGCGGACAAAAAAACATGGAGGGTCGCGCAAGCCCTTGCCGACGAGTTCTGGAGGCGCTGGGTGAAGGAATACCTTCCCACGCTCACACCACGCTACGGGGCCCCGCTGAGCAACCGAGTCCTTGTACCAGGGGACCTGGTTGTCGTGGTCGACCCGACGCTGCCGCGTAATACGTGGCCGCGGGGGGTCGTGCACCGAGTCTACCCCGGCCAGGACGGACAAGTGCGCTGTGCGGACGTTCGCACGCGCAGTGGCGTGTTCCGGAGGCCGACGTCGAAGCTGGCGGTGCTGGAGGAGGCGCCACAGTCGCAGTTGCGACCGCTGGCGGAGCAGACGGAGCCGGGAGCGGAGCGGACGACGCCGGGAACGGCGCCGGGCGCGGAACGAGCGTCGGAGCAGCCTACAGCGAGCACGGACAGCTCGCAGTCGCCGGAGCGGCCCGCAGCGAGTTCACACAGCTCGCATTCGCCGGAGCAGTCTGCGGCGGGCGCGGACGGCCCGCAGTCGCCGCCGGAGCAGCCTACAGCGAGCACGAGCAGCTCGCAGTCACCGGAGCAGTCCACGGCGGGATCGGCGAGCCCGCAGTCACCTGAGGAGGCTGCGTAGATCCTGGCTACTGCGCCGGGGGGAGGATGTTAAGGACAGCGGCCTCGTAACGAAAAACATGAGTGAATTTTAATGTGAATAATAAACGTGTAATTAAAACGGTACGTAAAACTAGAATAGTGGACACTCAGTGACTATATGTATAGATTTATATGGCATCAGTGTGGAAAAATAGTGTTAAAATGGTGTTTTATCAAGTGCGGGTTATTTTGATTATATATTTTTAACTAAAGCTAATTTTAACGTAGCTTCTTCTGATTTATATAAATAAACGTAGTACATAACGTGTAGTATAGCGCTTAAGGTTATACAATAAATGGTTAAGAAATTATTACGAAAACAGTGGTAAAAATGTACAACATTTCATATAAGTTGAACCTTAAAATGTAAATAACTTTTCTATAGAATAAGATGTTTAGTATATAAGGGTTTATATGTCTGGTTATGATAATAAAGTATTTCACACAACGCGTTTTGCTTCACCTGGCTCATGGAAAATGGGGAAAATTATGGAAAATAGCCGTATAGAGAGGTAAAAATGAAATGGAAGATCGGCCCGAAAGAGGCGTACGGGCGGGGCTCTCTATACGGCATTGCCATGAGCCAGGTAAGCGAATCGAAAAAGTGAAAAAACGTTCTCCTCAAATAAGTGTTTTATTATCGCCCCGGCTCTGCCCAAATCGGTGTAACCTTGCTATCTTCGAGTCTAATCTGAGCCGGCGGTTGAACCCCTGTGAATTTATACAGTCCTGTACATAGATTATACGATAAGCTCGTAGGAATTTATTAAAAATTAAAAAAATTAAGTTCTTTTATTAAATACTTTTCTTTTTTTAATTCATAGGGCTATCCCCACTAATCGCACCACTAAAATAAAAAACTATCATAACCTTTTTCTTCCTGTCACCTAATCTACAAAACCTTCTAGGTCTCCACGACACTCGTGTAAGTACACAATTAGCATCATGGGCCCTAGCCATCTTTTTACCCAGTGCCTGTACAAGTTAGTACTTTACGGCCTACGCCTGCGTTTGTAATATTGCAATATTTATTTTCCAGGCATAGGAAATTAATATTTTGCACCCACACTGTTGTATTACCGGTAATGTAGTATGTAGGTCTTGAAGGTTACGTCATGGCTATATGCTTGAATAATCGGTAAAGGTCTTTGCTAATTACACATAAGGTCGCAGCGACACGACGCGCGTCGCCTACTATCTTAGTACACACTGAAAAACATATTTACATTATCGTCAGATTTTAAGTGAGAAACCAATTTACATATAAGAAAATTTACATATAAACCAATTTGAGGGCTGATCTTTAAAAAATGGTTCATTTTATAAAAAAGTCATGTATAAAATCTTGTCTTTATTTATAAATATCTAATCTCACACGATGGGGTAGAATTATATCAAAATATTATGCATCCCCACTTGATGTATGGAGAACCACCCGTAACTTGATTATTTGCTGTTTTTTTTGCTCGATATTAATATTAGTGTTCGATTTCAGTAATAATAGTTGTATAGATAATGGCACGGAACCCTTCGTTCGTTAGAGTCCGCATTTGGCCTGTTTCTCATTCTTGTGTAGCATTCTCTATAATAGTAAGTAGACAACAAATTCTTCATTGAGAAACGCAGGGTAATGCGCTTGTAAGTAAGAACCCTAACAGTTTTTTCAACCAAGGCTTATCGTACATTTCACACAGTTAAGTAATAACCACCTCTCGCGCGTGTTGTAGTGATTTCGTGTATGTGATTAATGATTATAGTGTTCAATAGTACCAGTATAAGGTAAGTCTTTTACTATAATTTATGAAGATATCTTTACTGTTTAATGTTTGTTTTCATTGAAAATCAATTAAATACCGTGTAAACGCCAACAACTTGTAGTTGGTTGTGTTTTTGCGGCAAACAGCAATATTATCCGAGTCCACGAGAAACAGCAGCAATCAGCACACTCCATTACCTAAATAATCCGAGTAATGTATTATTGAATACTAGAATTCGCCCTGGGGTCGAAATTCGTCCATAATATTGGAATTAATTTTTAAGTTTCATCTTTATAAGGGTACTTTTGGTTCTTAGATATATTTTTTTATGTTGATTGACAAACGTGAACGTGTAACAAAACTGTATCAATCAATATCACAGTAGGTTGTGTTAATAATATAAGGTAGTGTGTTTTTGTTATTTTATATTGATTTGAATTCATAAGCATTATTTTAAAATAATATTAGCTTTCTGCACACCTTAATCCACATAAACTTTAACTGTGCCAAATATCATACTCCTCCGTTCGCATAATTCTCCTAAAACTGCACTGCCAGTTTTTGCTACACGTTTTAAAGTATAGATGATTAGTATAATCTAATAATTTAAGTACCTATTAGGAATTCGTGCGTTTTTACCCTTTACAATTAACATCCTAAATTCGTCACCTAGGTTAGGTTAGGAATTTAGGTAATATTAGGTTATATTAGGTAGGTAATATTAGGTCCTTACATATGAAATTGGCGTTTTGTCGTACTGGCCAAAACTGGCGTAAATATATCTTCTTTGGTTAGGAATTCCAATTTAAAATTTATAGCGCTATTTACTCTTGCATTTGTGTTTCGAAAACCATAATTCATTTGTTTATTCCTCTTTTGGTTATTTCTTTGCGTCACTCTGTTTACAAAATGGAAAACTTGAAATATATTATTTTCGACTACGAGTTCCACCGTGGCACCAGTGCTGCAGAAACGGCTCGAAGGATTAATGATGTGTATGGCGGCGGTGTCGCAAAAGAAAACACAGTGCGTTATTGGTTCTGGAAATTTCGACCTGCAGAACAAGCCCCGTGGACTGTCGGAGACCAAAGTTGATAATGAAGAATTGAAGGCTATTGTGGAAGCGGATCCATAGCAAACCACGTCCGAGTTAGCTGCAGGCTGCGGTGTTAGTGATAAAACTGTTTTAATCCACTTGAAGTAAATTGGGAAGGTGAAAAAGCTTGAAAGGCGGGTACCTCATGAATTGTGTGCAGCAAACCGAAAAACGCGCGTCGACTGCTGCGTTACATTTCTCAACGGACACAATAATGAAGGGATTTTAAATATAATCATTACCTTTGATGAAAAGTGGATCTTGTACGATGATCGGAAACGCTCATCGCAATGGCTGAACCCTGGCGAACCAGCCAAAGCCTGCCCCAAGCGAAAATTGACTCAAATAAAGTTACTTGTGAGCTTTGGTGGACTAGTGCCGGTGTCATTCACTACAGCTTTCTTAAATCTGGCCAGACGATTACGGCAGATATCTATTGCCAGCAACTGCAAATAATGATAGAAAAGCTAGCTGCTAAACAACCGAGGTTGGTCATTCGCTCTAGGCCACTGTTGCTTCAGGACAACGCTAGACCACACACTGCACAACAGACGGCTACCAAATTAGAGGAGCTTCAATGGGAATGTCTAAGACATCCACCGTACTCCCCGGACCTTGCTCCAACAGATTACCATTTTTATTCAAAATTTGGATAACTTAACGTCCTAATAACGTCCAAATCGCCTTCAAAGATTTTATTGATTCCTGTCCGAATGGTTTTATTAGTAAAGGAACCAATAAACTACCTATGACTTATGAGATGGCAAAAGAGCATAGATATCAATGGTATATTATACTTTGATTAAATAAGTATATTATGTTTAAAAAAAATCGACTTTATGTTCCTCCTTTACAAAACGCCAATTTCATATGTAATGGGTATTATAATGTACGTTAACTACGTTAATTAACCTAATATTATAATGTACGTAATAGGCAATAGGCACAAAATGCTTTCTCTACATGTTTAACTGCGTTCGTTGCGTTCTCAATATACGATAATATTTTATTAATTTTCAAAAAACAATCAAAATCTTAAAATCTGATTTACAAACTTCTGTGAATCTGAAAGCTTCCTTAGTGAACTTTTTCTACAACTCTTACAATCTGCTGACATATTCGGCCTAATAATGATGACTCCTAAGGCAATAATAAAGCGGTTTATATTGAACATATTTAGATCAAGGTGTATTTAATGCTTTCACATATTAGGCAAGAACACATCTACTGTGCCTATCACGATTAACAACTGCTTTATGGCCTAAGGGTGTAGTCAATTATAGTAGTGAGATAGTCATTAATCAATAAATAATTAAGTTAAGATTAAGGCCATTATATATTTTTTTTTATTTAACAGCGTGGTCCAGTGGTTTAGAGCTTGGATCTCGACTGAGGTCGTGGGTTCGATTCCCGCATTGGAACAACAAGAAATGTTGTTTCCAAGTTTCGTTATGACAATGCAGGCTGATCATCTGATTGTCTGAAAAGAAAGCGATCGATGCGTCGGATGGGCATGTAAAAAGTCGGACCTGCGCCTGACCTCTCAAGTCTCAGTGGCCAGTCGGCCACCGTCACCGAAATCGCTGTGGGGAGCTTTTACTCGACACTACGAATTTTGTTCCTCTATAAATGCCTGTACAGAAGTAATCTATTTACTCCTGTAGCTACTTTAAGAAATTCAGTTACAGCTGAGACGGAGGGTTATACATTTCCGTTACGAGATGTAAGTGTATTCTCACCAAAGCGATGATGGATACTTACATTACTTAGCATGTAGTTAGTAAAGAAGAGTAATTGTAGACCCTTAAATTAAGAACTTTATTTAAAAATATTTATACAGATCTAGAGATATACAATCGGAAAAGTAATGAAAATAAGCCGCAATAAAATAGAAAAAGTAAAAATAATTATTAGCTTTATTTGCATGTTGATGTTTTTGTGATTTCCAATGTTTTCCAAAATTTGACTAATATTCAGGAAAACAGAAAATCGCGAACACATCACATAATAATATGTTTTTCTTGAGCAAATTACCTAGCCTATACTGATAATAAACATTATCATCAATTGTATATTTTTTCTTGAATTAGCAATAAAACCGTTGGCTCATTTTTAATTACAATGTCTCGGTTCTATTGTCTTGTAATCTAAGATCTCGGTATTAACTATTAGCAACCTTTGACTATTTATATTACTATTCAAACTACAAATTATCAGGGAATTGGAGGGACTGAAATATTAGTAAATGAAACAGTAAATTTCAGTAAAATTATGATTTTTTTTAATAAAAAGAATTGGAAAATTTCAAATAAATGATAAAAACATCTGCTCGGGGCTTAGCAGTTCAACTTATGCAAAGGTCAAATTAATATTCTGTAGTGTTGTGGCATAATCCCGGCGCCCACGGCTTTGTGGCTAGAGGCAAATTGCCACCTTTCATACAGTGAGGGCGACGCATTGCCTTTGCTACAGTCCGGCCGCGGTACACAATGTTTTTAGCCGTGTTTTTTAAAGACGAACTTACAGCCACATGGTACGCACGTAAACCTGACTTATTCAATTGTTTATCGCGGTACGAATTGTGTCGCTACTTGTCTAGTGTGATGACAGTCGCAAAAAACTCGTCTCAGATGTTTAAGTTAATTTGACAGGACAGGACAGACACTTTGCAGTTGTATATTCTGCCAATTTGAGTTGTGAATGTACGATTATTTTGGAATCGTTTTTAATAGCTTTTTTATTTTATGTCGAAGTTATCTTTTTTTATAAGCTGAATAATAATATCTTCTCACATAGATACAAGTAGATCTAGATCAAGAGTAATGCCTTCTGTACCTAGTTATATTACATTGAATAGCTTAAAGAGGTACAATACGTTGTTAAATTATAATGTACGAAGGTTGGCAGTCTGCCCCTAATACAGTCTTTCCCAAAGTGGGCGATAACGTACCCTTGTGGACGCTGGAGGCCTAGAGGGCCCCCCTCTAGGGTAAGGGGCCCAGAAAAAATTGGGAGGCGCTGATGTGATTTAGGAGGGCGATGAGTGATTTGTAAGTTCAGCTATTTATATATTTTAAAATGCACTGAAATTATAATCCTCCTACTACACAACATCCATTTATGACTTTATATTTATATCCTATTTTTAACCGACTTCTGTCAATTACGGTAATCATCATCATCAACACCATCATCACATTATGATGATATAATAGGTTCTTCTCATAGTATTTTACACCGACACGGATATCTTTGAACATTAGTCATTACTTTGCCGTACGTGAACCTATTTGCAAAATTGTTTTGTTGTTGTAAAGGCTATAATACTAAATATGTCCTTTAGTCACCAAAGTGGAGACCGGATCTATGATAAATTGTGATCTCGACTTTTTTTAAAGTATTCTAAGCATATGCTATTTTTTATTTTTTTTCGAAAGGGTCTACGCTAAGGGTCGGGTTAAGACCGCTGTAGCTACATCGGTCTGTAACTAGCCTGGTGGCTAGTTTATTAGGTAAGAGTCGATGGGAGGGTTTGACCCTCCCTAACATCACCCGGGTGATATTCAGACCGGATATAGGGGACAGCTACGGGTTGTGAGCTATTTTTATGACAGGAGAGACGCGGCTCTCCTGCTAAGGGGTCCGACCCCTTCCTCACTCTCTGAGGAGTGAGGTTGCTCGCGCGCGGTAGCAAACACTAACGGCGTGCGAGTTATCGCGATAGAGGAGCTCTTGTTTTTGTCGGTATCGGTACTGAGAGGGCCATTCCTCTCCCCTTCCGCGTACGGTCGGGATGACTCGCGCGCGTAAGTCCTAATATCGATGAGGTTCGCGGTATTGGTAGAGCTCTCTACATGCGAACTCGAACTCGTGTTCGGGTTCGGTCCCGTGTTTCGGTGTCGTGTCGGATGTGGGACCTCGGGGTAGGCGCCGGCGTCGACCCCGGTGCGATACTAACCTCGCGAGTGCGTGTGATTTGTGTTTACGTAACTGTACACAGTACGTTACGTATTTTGTGATCGGGTCAACGGGATCGGCTAAGATATGCTTAGGCCGTTTGTACGGGTGTCGGAAAGTCTGTGCGTCGTGGTTATAGTCCAGGGCCTTTTGGATAAGGGGGTTTGGGTGATTTTTGCCTTTATCAAAGAATCTCTCTACGAGTTCCTTGATATAGGCTTTAATAGTGATGACCTCGCAGTCCCTATGCAAGTCGATGTTACGCATGTACCAGGGGCGCCTGTTACCATGCGTAGAAACCGGTTTTGGACTCTTTGCAAACGGTCCAATTGAGACTCGCTTATCTGTGCGAAAGAGACGCACGCATAAGTGAGTATCGTTCTAATGCAAACTTTATACAATGTAAGCTTATGTCTTAGGGACATTTTGCTTCGCGAATTAATTAGCGGATATAATTTGAAAAGAACAAATTTCGCTTTACGTAATGTATTACTGATGTGACTCGAAAACGTCATCGACTTGTTTAGTACTACGCCTAAATATTTGACCTGAGTAACCTCTGGGATTATGTTGCCGTGCAGGCTTATAGGGCTCATTAGTTTACGGGGGCAAGTACGCTTTATTGCACTTTTAATATCAAATTGGATGGCGTGACTTTTGTCGGGATTGACTTCGATTCTCCATTTGGAGAACCATTTACCGAGAGCGGTAACTGACTCCTGGAGGGCTTTTGACGCGATACAGGCACGGATGTAGGCATAATAAAGGGCTGTCCGCAAACATAGCTAATTGCACCTAGCGTGTTTAGGGATGTCACTAGTATACAGGTTATATAGGGTGGGCGAGAGGACCGAGCCCTGCGGTACTCCCGCCTCCATATATCTTGGCGACGACAGTGCGCCTTCTACGCGGAAATGAAACTTGCGATTTTTTAAAAAGTTACTAATTAAAAATCAAGATTATCGGGTATGCCCATTTGATAGAGTTTGTATAACAGTCCGTTATGCCAAATTTTATCAAAAGCTTTTGCAATGTCAAAGAATACGGCGCATGTCGTCTTCCTGTCGTTTTTGCTAGTAATTATGTACTCCGTTAAGCGGTGTACTTGAGCGGGACAGCTGTGCATTTTGCGGAAGGCAAACTGCTCGTCTGGAAGGAGGTTTTTGTCGGTTATGACGTCATTGAGGCGCCTTTTAATTACTCTTTCATAGACTTTTCCAAGGGAGCTAATGAGACTTATTGGACGGTAGCTACCAGGCGCCTTCCGGGGTTTCCCCGGTTTGTGGATACCTATGACAATAGCTACTTTCCAAATGTCTGGAAATGAACATCCTACTAAGAGGGCGTTAAAGATGTTCATTAGGAGTTGAATTAGTTCGGACGGTAACATTTTAAGTGTTTTGTTTGAAATACCGTCAAGGCCTGGGGCCTTTTTGGCATTCATACACTTAATAATGTCGTTGACCTCCACCGAGTCTACCATCCTCACCCTTATCCTTACCCTCTGGCGTAAGAGGATGTGTTACGAGTACCATATTGTAATCGTGTTTTTTAATCGGATAGTACATACTATGTACCTCTGTGGCGGGATAACCCTGGGACTGGATGTCCATGAGTACCTTTCTTGTGGAGAGGCACTTATCGATACCGGTAATGACGACGCGCAGAAGGCGCTCGTCTTCGAGGGCATAGGTGTGATAACCTATGTTTTTGGTGCGTAGGAACGCGGTGAGGAGGCGGTGATCCTCCGAAGTCTTAACTTGGACTTTAATTCCAATGGGGGTCGTATGAGCAGAAGAATAACGAAGCTTATGCTCGTTAATCACTGCGGAGATTAAGTTCCATTTGGCCTTCTCCTGTATGATTACAGGAGGAGGCTTTTTTGGAGAAGGGACGGTCTGCGAGACCTGAGGGGCCTGGGAGGCCAGAGGGGCCGGGAGGGTCGATGTGGTAACGGGGGCCGCGGAGCTATGAGCCTGCACGGTTTTCCTATTTTTAGTTTTAGTTGCCGATTTTGTCTGGGAAGATAAGACTGGAGAGGAGGTGCCCTCTGGGTGCTTCTTCTTCTTCGTCTTCTTATATCTGACGGTAGTGAACTCGCCTTGTTCACTACGGTCGGATTCTTGCTCTGAGCAAGACATCTCTGATGGAGATGATAGGGATTCGGCTACGGCCGGTATTAGCGGGACGTCGCAGTCGGGCGACGCCGGTGAGTCTAGTTCATGGGCGCTCGCGAAGCGTTCCCATTTTTTCGCGGCATCAGGGAATTCGTTCTGAAGGAATGTCAGGAACTTCCTGATTAAGGCGTCTGCCATAATTAGAAAGTTTTATCCTGGTTGTGGAATTCTGCTCTCTAATAAATGATTGGGGATACAGCCCCTCCCGGCGACCGGGAGGGGAGGTGTGTAGGGAGGAAAACTCCTCGTGTAGTGTGCCTAAACGTGTCACGGTACTTACAATTGTTCCTCGGGCGGCTGGAACACATACACAAACGTTACGCTAAACACTAGGGCGCTAGTGTTCGCGAGCGAGAACGCGGCGGAGCGCGAGCAGAAGGCTCGCGCTTAAAGCGAGACGGACGATGCGACCGGTCGCACGCTCGTCCTAGCGCGGTGGTTACTACGCGGCGAGGTGCGAGCAGAGGGCTCGCACCAAAGAGCGAGACGGACGATGCGAGCGGTCGCACGATCGTCCGGTATGCGGCGGTCGCGACGCGGCGCGAGACACGGTACGGCACGGGTCGGGCGGCGAAGGCGGTTGGGTGGCGCCTTGTCTTCAGTCTTGAGGCTTGACTTTTGAGTCTTCGGTCTTCTTTCTTCCTGTTGTTTCTCTTTCGCGAGCGATGGCACACGCGAGAGAGAGAGAGAGCGCAATACTGCGAGAGCGAGAGCGCTTAGACGGAACGACGACAACGATCGGAGCTGTTCATGGGACGGTGTCCGAGAGCAGAATGAAAATGAGCATATGCTACCAAAGTAAGCTTTTGTACTAAAAGTGTACCCTGGATCCACAAGTACTGAATAGAACTCCTGAGTTCTTATAGATACATGTTTCTTATAGATACATGGGATTCCGGCGTTGTTTAAATAACTGCAAGCATATGCTATCATACCACATACAGTATCACACCATCATCATCATCACCATCATCTTCACAAGAAACACCAACATAATATTATGATGACATAGGTACTCACTATACTCATCAGAGTTTTGTGCACCGATATCAATGTCTTTGAAATTTTGCTATTGCTAAAATTATATTCGTGATCATCATCACTATAATATTATATATTTACTTAATGGTAACTGCTACATTTTTTCCGTCGACTATCACAGTAGATAACAATTATTATTTAATAATATAGTGTATAATGTATATTCAATATCATATCACTGGTGATTGTTTAGTAGGTCCACAGATCGGTTATGTTTATTTGGGGAAATACCACGGCCTCTCAAAACTGACATAATAAATAACGCTTGAGTTTGTTTTGCCGAGAGAGTGAGAATAGTGGATGTTTTTTGTATTTATAACTTTATTAAAATGTGTTAATAATAATATATGTAGATAATAAATATACTTACTTAGGTAACTAAAAGATGTTTTTATATTTTTAAAATAAAAATTAAAACCTACTTCCAAAGTAAAAATGTACAATAAAGTATGAAATAAAAATAATTTCCTAAATAATTTCTCTACTCTTGCTTCATAATTTTGAAGTCGGTACCACTCAACATGAACGTGAGTTCTATAAAATATTGTCTAATCACGATGTTGTTCGGGCTGGTACTGACTTTAAAATTATGAAGATTGAGTAGAGAAATGGTTAAAATTTTAGCCGAATGAAAATTTTAGGGAATTATTTAGAAAATTATTTTTATTATATCTTATGATATTTAGTAATAGGTATCAAACACTGAAAAATATTCGTGTTTTCAAGTGTCGCAGGTGAAGTCCCCACCTCCGAAGACACGTATTAAAATAGGCATATCTATTGTTGCGGCCAAGCTGAGCACTTGCCGATAGCGGGATTTTTATGTATCTGATCTAGTAAAAATAATATTGAAAATAGAAGGTTCAATTATAATTCATCAGGCATTATTATTGCTCTCTCTGGTAAGAAAAGTCTCGTTTAGAATATCGGTTTCATTAAACTTCAGGCGAGACTAATATGTTATTGAGGTTTTTAAGATGAAAAAATATGGGGGGCGCTACAAAATAACTGATTTTCAAAGTGGGCGTTAGACGTAATAAGTTTGGGAACTTCTGCCCTAATAGGTAGGTATAATAATTTTATTATAAGTATAATTAAGTGACAACGAATATTAATAAATCGTATTGAGATAACAAAACCAAATAACATTTGGAAAGGAATGATAAATTAAAATAATATTTGCCACATTAGTCTAAGAGCTGAGTGTATTCTGAGCTGTAACAGAATTTGACTTTTCTTTAAACTCTCTTCTTTACCGTGGAAGAGTCCTGAATATTTATGTAATTATTTCTGTTCAATTCGTAGCATGATTTAGTGCCAGCGCAAGCTGTCGCACTCCCACACCCATCAACTTTCTATTCAGGGGTGTTCCCCTGTAATTATTTATATTCAATTACAGTTGGGTAACTGGGAATTGAATAGAAAAAATTACAGGGGAACACCCCTGGTGAAAGAAAGGAGTGTCCTTTCACGTTAAAAATAACCTAACTAAGAGCATATCAGGACATGTCTGAGAAGGGTTCCGTAACTATCAACGCCCAATTTGAATTGCTTTCTTTGAATTACAAATTAAAAAGTTATTGTCCGATTTCGCTTAAAATAATTTTCCTAAAGAGTTTTTAGCCTGATCTATCAGCATGGAAACTTATAAGTTTCTATCTCCTATAGTTTAGAAATGCCAGGGGGGACCAACTTATTTAACTTACTTTGGAGGCCGATAACTAGAAAATCGTTGACCTTGTAAAAAAGTTATGTATGAAATCTTACCTTTATTTTAAATAATACCCCACATGATGGGGTAGAATGCAAAATATTTTTCATCCCCACTTCACATGTATGGATAGATAGCTATCTATCTATCTATCCCTAAAATGTAAAATTATTATTATTTTATGATGCCAAAACCGAGATCTATACGCACTTTGACTATACCAAATTTCATTAATTTTTATTCATAATTACAGAAGCTAGAAGTGCGGACAGACAGACAGACAATCAGACAGACAGACGGTCGGACAGAGCGAAACTATAAGGGTTCCTTGAGTGTTACGGAATCCTAAAAAAGAAAAATATATCTAAGTAAACAAGTAGAGACAGAAAGTCAGAGAAATTAAGAGCAAACCAAAATTAATCAAAGGGACATTAATGAGCGGCAGATATTTTAGTTGATAAAGTGTCAAATAGTTCACAGAACAAATCTTGAGCATTGAACTTTAAATCTTCGTTTTAGTTTCTAATAGTTTCTAGAAACCACAATAAGGGCGATGAATTTTATGTCGACGTAAAGACAGTTGTCTCTTAAACCATTTACTTCTAGTAAACAAAACATGAGTCATAATTCATACCAATCTGTTGCACGGCGAACCGGTCTCGGCCAATATACCTTGAGCCCTCTCGTTAGCGAACTTTTAATTGATTTCTATTGAGATTTTACGTTAAGTGGTATACAAAAGACCATTGTATGTTGGTCGAGTAAGTGCGCCGGTAACATTGTATGCTATTCACATTGTAAGACATTCGTCATCTGACCACGCAGAGGTAAGTCGCGTTTGTTGTATATTATTGTTCATTTAAACTAGATACATTTATGATAAATAACAAAATATGTGTTAAATATTTTGTTTAATCCAAATATTTACAAAATATTTTCATTATACCAACGTATATATATTAATTATAAAGGCAAAATTAAAATTAAAATGTTCCAAAAATATTCAATGTATATTAAAGAAAACGATTGAATTATATTTATTAATAATAACTATAAAAATATATAAATAACGTAAGGTACGTTTCACCCAGTATTGTTGCTGAAAAAGTGAAAAACAATTGGATTTTTGCAAATTGCAACTTACCAATTTCGGATTCCAAGGTAGAATGGTGGAATGCGAAATTTACTACTTAGTGTAAATCTTGTGATTAAAATTGACATTGTGTTTTGTTATATTTTTCGTAAATAAAACAAAATGTTGCACAACAAATACTAAAATCTGTCGCTTCAATATGTCGGTAAAGTTTGATAAGATTATTGGACAATCAAAATGGATGAATTTTCACGAGATGGCAACTATACTGGTCACAAACTTACTAAGTCCACGACGTTCTTTATTAAAACGTGATCTAAGTACAATAATAACAAGCTTAACATGAAAATAAGTTGTGCAAAATTGTCTACTGGGAATACCCAAGAGCTAAATTATTTATAAGAAATAATAAATTCATAGCTTTTGTTCGTATTGTATCTATCCTAAGTGGCAAATACCTACAGGTTTCTTGGATCTCCACAGTGCACTCGCTAAAATGTCATTTCCGTATCAATACTTGTTAAGGCTCAATTGTGACCGTCATTTCGTTTTAAAAATTTAATCGAATTAGCCCCGAGTGGCTCAAATAATATTTCTGTATCACTTATTGCAAATTGTACTCACGGTCATCAGGACCAAAGGAAATTATCGTTCAATGCAAACATGATTATGTCGTGTATAAAGCGCAAGTGTAGTTTAAAATTCTAGTATACTATCTTGATAAATATAATGAAATTGTATAAAACGCGTGCTAAAAAAATACAATAACATACAGTAGTTTAAACAAAAAAAAATTTTCGTCTACTTCAATTTTCAAGCTTGTTCGTGTAGTTATTCGAAAAAGATTCAATTATTATCACATAATTAATCACACATAAATAATGCATATTATCTATTATATATGTCATCATTGAAAACTCTTCGATATTTAATAATATTAGCAGCCTTGTAAAAATAATTATTTAATGATGTGTTTTCAAGTATCAAGACGTAGTGATTAAAGTATTTACGTGAGTAAATGTCAGGTGCATGTGCAGATGCGCGGGTTTCCGTTAAGGTCAATACCTAATACCGCAGTAATTACTAAATAATTGTATGTACTCACGAGCACTAAAATGTATACATGATTTTATTTGTAAAATGTGGAAAAAGTTCATTACAGTTCAGCCAATACTGAGGAGAGGAGAGATTACTTACTTAAGATTCATTAGCTAAAACCTTTTTGATTCGTTTCAGTTTCGGAGCAAACATGGCAAAGTTTTTCATATTGTTGGCGTTGGCGGCGGTGGCATATGCCCACCATGAACGGGTTAGTAATTGTACTTATTATTATACATTATCCAATTTAAGTTAACCGGATAAACGAAAAACAAAACTTTCCTTACTTTCAAAATCCCATCAATGAGAATCTTATTTATGTATGTTTTTAGAAACTATCATGCCGATCTAGTAAACTAAAAGATGCCTTTAAAAAAAAACTGCAAGTTTTTGAATGACACTAAAAATGACAACACTATTAATAAATCAAAAGCGCTATTGAATAGATAAACTACCGACCAAAACCTCAGGCATAAGTATGCTCTAAGATTGATCAACGTTCATTAACATAATTATTGTCTGTTTTGGTCATCGTGACTACAAATATACATAATAATTGATTAACTTAGAGGCGTGCGTGCCACACTACGAGGAAAATGTACATTGAGATATAAAAATGTGAGGAAATATATTTTGTTTCATAATCATCATCATCGTCATCATCGTCAGCTGTCATGGTAGACATATAATAGCTAGGGAGCTGATGGCAATTTACAGGCAGGCCATTTTTATTTCTAGACATTGCAGGTTGCATTGGTGCAATCTAAAAGCAAATACTTCAGTTGGAAAAGTATAAAGAAAAAGGTTCAGAAATTCAAGAACACCAATTCCAACAAATGTTCAAGCGATTAGAAATATTCAGAGTAAATTAAGAGGAATTTGTAACAAAACATAAAAGTGACATAGCAGTCAATTTCCATGCTATATTATTTCAATGAGCCTTCGAGAATCTTCCTTAGAATTCTGCCTAAACTTCGCACTCATACTTTCTCTTACCACCTTCAGGAAGGTCCACTCCGAGCCATCGTCCGCATCGCCAGTCCTCAAGGGAAGGACGTGAATGGCCTGATCAAGTTCACCCAACTGGACGACTCCAAGGTCCACGTAGAGGGCACAATCTCCGGTCTGCCGGCCGGCGAGTACGGGTTCCACGTGCACGAGAAGGGAGACCTGTCTGGCGGTTGTGCGTCTACCGGATCTCATTATAACCCGGAGCACGTGAGTATTGACGGCTCCATCTCCGGTCTGCCGATAGGCGAGTACGCGTTCCAAGTGCATATTGGAATTGTCGTTTGTCAATTGTCGTTCCACGACCTACTCGCGATTTTGTTACCTATTCGTCCGCTAGAGGCGCTGTCATTATTTTAATACAAATTTTTGTCGAAGTTGTATCTATTACTTTAATCGCAAAATGTTCCTGCTTTTGCTACTGTCCGGCGTATGTGCGTCTACTGGGGTCTCATTATAACTCTGAGCATGTGTGTTTTTAGTATTTTGTCAAGTTCATTATGTACAAACGCCGACAAATTCAGTGTACCACTTTTGAAATGCAATAGTAATAAGATCGATAAGTGTCAACTGTGTCTATGGGCGCAGACCGCATCTCGTGCCTTGACGTCACTATGACTGTTCTAGGGATCACTAACAAGGAACAAGCGAGGTGCACTTTGTCATACGGATTAAGTTGTAGATAACATCAGTTCACAGTTCACTCAAATACGCGACGTGGCGCACCATTTTGAAGATAGCGATTCAAAATTGAACTTTATTTACTACAGACAAGACACACATTTAATTGCAAGTCTAATTCTTTAAGAGCCGCTTCTAAATATGCAAATTAAAGTTGAAATAAACAAAGGGAGGCAAATGTATTATCATCACATTCCATTTCCATATGGTTGCCTGACTGGCATTCCATTAAAATAAGTAACTATTACAAAGACAACATGGTAACTATGAGTTATGTAGGGAGGTAAGCTGTACATCTAAATAAAATTACTTTTCAATGCTAATAAAAAATGGTCCATTTTGCGATCAAATGAAACCAAATGCTAAAAAACTAACAATTGTCACAAATAGAGTGCTTCTATATCTAAATTTAGTTTAAAAATAAATATTTGTAACAAAAAAAAATTGGCCCGAACCTCTACCCAAAATTTACGAAAGAGTTGATTAGGAACATTTTTCAGCTCTTGTATACCCAAAGATACCGGCGGATATATTCACCTTATTTAATTTGGTTAAAATAATCCAACAAGGATCTCCTCAAAATGTTCACCTGTGATGCATGAGTCTTAATGCGTAATAAGGCTTATTTTATTTTTTGGTTACTGTCTGGATTTGTTGCACAAAACATTTCTAACCGCTTTTAAACAACACATTTTGTAAACGAGCCCTTAAATACTACTTCACGCAAACCTGCCCAATACTCATATTATATTCCAGAAACAACACGGCCATCCCAACGACGAGAACCGTCACGTCGGGGACCTGGGCAACGTCATCTTCGATGCCAACAACAACAGCACCATAGACTTCGTCGACAGCCAGATCTCCCTGTACGGGCCCCACTGCATCGTAGGCAGGGCCGTAGTTCTGCACGAGAAGTCGGACGACTACGGCAAGTCCGACCATCCGGACTCCAAGAAAACGGGAAATGCGGGGGGACGCGTCGCTTGCGGTGTTATTGGAATATTGTAATCATAATTTTAAAATCATACTTAAGTTAGCCTTCCGATGCACGCGCGACCGCAACCTGAGACCGGAATAGGACAACAGAGCCTCTGCTTTGTATGAATTTATACTAAACAATCACCGACCCGCGTCGCGCGACTGGTGGACGTGGCCAGTGGAACCTAATTCGCCGGTTTGCTTGTGGCGGTCGCGGGTCGCGGGTCGCGGTCGCGGGTCGCGGTCGCGGGTCACGGTATCGTGTCACGGTCGCATAGATCGGAAGGCTACCTTTAGATTTAAGAAAAATGTGCAGATCCCATGACCTATAGATTTAAAACTCATCTCTGTATCTAAGGCAACAAACAAACTTTGTATTGGAATAAAGCTGTACGGAAAATCAATAGACACCGAGACGAGACGCGGCGCTGCATTTTTTAGACAGCGATTTAATAATTGATCTTCATTCACTACACAAGAAGATGTAACACGTTTCATTGCAAGCTGCACCGGGCTGTGCCGCTCTTGCAATGAAACGTGTATTATGTAGTGAATAAAGTTCAATTTTGAATATGTATCCTAAAAATGCAGCGCCGCATCGCGTTGCCGGTGTGAGCTGACCCTAAACGCCTAGAATGTCAAAACGTGATAATAATAAATAATAATGCTCTCTATTCATAAAATACTCATAAAAAATGTTGACGTCGCAAATTTTGTACCGAAAGAGATTTTTTTCTGAAATAGTTGTTTTTATATTAGTTTTGGAACTTTTCTTTTTATAAAATCCTTACCCACTACCAATTTCAGAATTTAACAACGTCCATTATCGACAAAGATCCTGCTCGACCAGTTTCTAAACATTTTCCTTTGTACTTGGACTGAACATATCTAAGTAGTTAAACTACGTATTTACACTCATGAATGTGTGCGTGCACACGATTCGACAGCGCTGTTAAACGATTTTCATTTTATGCCTGGTCGAGCGGCAGCTTGTTTGATAGTACGTAACTTTACTATTGTACACGAAAAAATAAAGTTTAATTTGATTAATTATTGTATGGTCTTATTTCTCAACATTTTACTGTAGGCAGAAGGTGTGTAATTACATTATAAGGTATCACAAAGTTGCAGTGTAGCACAAATCAATACTATTAATATTTAATACAATACACTTCTGCTTCACTAAACTTAATGTACTCATAATTTAGTGTATATAGATTACAAAATATCATTATGACATTATGTAACTTACAATCTGAAAAATTAAAATGGAAAATAGAATATAACTGTCATAATTATGGTCGTCACAAACTTCTGAAAAGCGCGTGTTCCACCTCTCTAAATTTAGTCGTCCTAAATTATTCGGTAACTAAATTCAGTAAAGTGAAATAGCAATTAGGAAGTTAGGATCCTAATTAGCATCCTAAATTGGAATATGTGGCTTCTGATTGACTAAATTCTAATAAGATTTCTTTTTAGGATCCTTATTAGGTAGCCTGAATTTATAAGAATAATATCTATGGATGCTTCACACCACGTCAATCTGGTCCCGTGCTAAGTATCCGCAGAACTTGTGGTACTGGTACCAGACAACGGGAAGTTTATTTAATAATTTTATACTATACAATTAAGATTTTTATTATAATATACATGTAAAAGACAGGGAAGAATGTTTCTGCCTCAAGCTCTCGAGACTTCGTCAGCGCCAACCAACATGGCGCTGGTGTTCCCGCCAATTATAGTACTATTGGCTTGTTAGTCAATTCAGTAGCTAAATTATTATTAAGCGCTTCCATATGTATATAGTAAATACACATCCATGACCCAGGAACACAGAAAACTTTTTTGTTCCCTTGACGGGGATTCGAATTTAGTGAGGTGAAATACGCATATAAGTCTCTATGAGGCCCTAACATAAGTAGATATTAGGGTCGAGATAGATCCGTGGCCTGGCCCGGTAACTTACACACTTCCCTATCGTGACTGACTTAATACTTTTGAAACCAAGCTAACCTTAGATGACCTCTGTGGCTCAGTGGTTCAGCGTGTTGGTGCTCAAGCCGAGGGTCGCAGGTTCGAATCCCGCCGAAGGTACAAAAAGCTTTTCTGTGTTCCGGGGTCATGGATCGTTATTAAATAATATAATAAAAATCTTAAATATATATATATATATATAGTATAAATGTAATAAATATACTTCCCGTTTTCTGGTACCTGTAACACAAGTTCTTCGGATACTTAGCACGGGGCGAGATTGACGTCTGTGAAACGTCCATAGATATTATTATTATAAGCTGGTTCCATTAGGTAAAATAAAACACACACATTTATTTGTTTTACATATTTTGCTATCGCCTATTAACTTAGTCACAAAATTTTGGCGCGAAATTTTGTATACTTCCTGTTACCCACTGAATATTTACGATGCGTCGATCGATAGTAGGGAATGTTTTTAAAACCAGCAGGAGTAGCATGCGCACCCTAGAAACACCGAAGAATCGGCAAAATGACAGATTGAAGAAACATTAATACCATTCGGAGCAAAATGGGTCTTATTGCAAGGCATCAAGGTCGATGCATCGTCGTTATGAGAAACAACATTTCTCTAGACAAAGCGGCCCTAGACAAATAGTTTCTTTACGTTCAGTCATTTGTTGATCACTGATGGAAAACACTGATCTAGCTTAGCTTGCTAGGCTAATTCATAAGTCATAACTAGTTTTGCCAGGTGCGACTTGATTTAAATCGGGGTAGGAGACAAAAAAATCCGAAGCTGGGTCTATAAATCGGAACTGCCGAAATTTTTTAACTGAAAACGGAACGTAGGCAAAATATGATTTTTTAAAGACTGTACAAAAAATAATGAAATCAAAAGTGCAAAATAGAGTATTTTACAGTTACTTATTAAGATTTATCGGGACATTTAGCGTCCCGATCAGGAAGCGTCCACATACTCCTAAAAATCGAGACATCCCGCGAAAATCGGGACACATGCCAATCCTATCCTTAACCTACATTACTTCAATTGATTTTTAACTGAGAGTTAAAGATATTTTGCAAAGATTGTTAAGTAGTAGAAAATCTTTTCAATACAAAATATTATATTCATCTCTTCATTAGTCAAATATATTTTTAAAGTAATTCAACTTTAATGAGTTATGCTCAAAGTTTAAAATTAATTTTTATTTAGAATTTTTTACCTCCTCACAAAGCAAGGAATCCAAAAGTGTATTGCTCCGTGGGAAGCTATTTTCTTACATTTCATAACGATATTACTTGATTTTTTATGTTATATTTGGCTACAATGTTAAGCTCTTTGTAAAAATACTTTGTTGCTCTTTGTAAATATGCATTATGCATTTATAATTTTCTCATTCTTCGGGAGGATTTTGAGCTTGTTTCACAATCTCCTAGTAAGTGTCGGATAGCTTATCCGGAAGGTTTGTCGCTGCTTACTTTATACTGAGCGACAGAGACAAAACTTCTAGATAAGCTATATTTTGTCACTTATTAGGCGATTGTGAAAATGTACTTTATTGCAATTATTTATTTGCAGGTCCCCGGTGGATGGCTGGTTTGAAAATGCCGCGGCACAACACACGATACCATCGCCCATAATTCTTGTATTTGCACTCATTTATTCTACAACACAATAAGTGAATATATCTTTAAATATGTAGTTAACACGTTGAATGCCAAGGCAAAAATGCATTTTCTCGTTCAGGCCGCGTCGTTTAGTGCTGCTGCTGGTCGACAAATAGACTTTTCGTTTTGGGCCGCGTCGGTCGGTGCTGATCGCGTTTTAAATTATAATTTTTATAACATTTGTCAAAAATCATCACATCTGTCAACGATTATAATATGAATAAGTATCAACTTAAGCGTAGTTTAAAATACAACTTTTTTAATTATTTCAATACTATATATTTTGTATTTAGTGTTTACGTTCTTATTAAATAATTAATCAGATGAATTAAAATAAATAAAAATATTGTTTTATTTACTCATTTGACTATTGGAGGTCACAAATGTAATATATAATACACGTATTCCACCTCACTAAATTCAGACGTCCTAAGTAATTAATATCCTAAAAAAAGCATAATAGAATTTAGTCAGTCAGAAGCCACACCTCTTCCGATTTAGGATGCTAATTAGGATCCTAACTACTTTAATGCTATTTCACTTGACTGAATTTACACACTGAACAATTTGGGACATCTGCAGTTAGGTGGAATACGCGCTTAAAAATGATAAAAGTTTTTAAGATTTTGCGAAGTGAACAAAAAACGATCGTCTTAATCATTGTGAATCCCCGTGCCCCGACGTCGCAGAATCTGTATTTGTCTGTACTCGGTATAGAAACATATTGTGTCGTCACAACTGATAAGAGGTTCAGTACCGCTCTGCGCTAAGGCCTAACTAAATATAATATTGGGACTGAGAAAGTCGGGACTCCCCTATGATCTGTATAAATACTGATACAGAATGTGATTCGGCATCAGTCCTCTGGAGTCTTCAAGTGAAAGAGAACATTCATCAAATATTGTAAACGCTAATCTGGTAAGTTATTTTGATTAATTCATGATTTGTATTGTAGGTATGTAATTTTTTTTAACCATACATTTTCAATTATTATGTTGTATTTTAACGGTAGACTTAGGGTCAGTTCACACCGAAACGAGACGATACGCGACGCGGCGCTGCATTTTTAAGATAGCTATTCAGAATTGAACTTTATTTACTACAAAAAAGATACACGTTTCATATGACATCAGTCATACACCGCACATGCTCTCTACAGCGCAGAACAACTTTACATTCGATCTTTTACAATGAAACGTGTATCTTCTTGTGTAATGAATAAATTTCAATTTTGAATAGCTATCTTTAAAAAAAAACGTTTCGTTTCGGTGTAAATTGACACTTAATTCTTCATATTAGTCTATGAGTTTTGTGTATTGAAATTGAAACGTTCTCTTTGAAATTGATTTCAATAAGAATCGTTTTTCTTTTAGTGAAAATGATGTTCCTGATTTTTTTGGCTGTCATTCTGGCTGCGGCTGCCCAAGAAATGTATGTGGAGCCATACGAAAGGTAATGTTTTATTTTGATTTTACAGTAGTCAAATTATCACAGACAATAAATAATGATGAATTGCTAAAGTGTAGAAAGCTAGTGTGCTCTTGCGGTATTGCCAGAGGAGATAGCTCCAGTAGCACAGAGTAGTAAATAATAATATATGAACATATCATATTCTATATATGATATTATTTTCTATTTATTTATATAATTACGTACAGAGAAACAGTTTTCATAGAACGATCTAATTCGATCCAAATTTGAAAATTGTGACGTCCCCTTTAACGGCACCACACAATCGTGGACACACCGTATGCCTGTAGTAGTGCAATCCATTAATCTAACTATATAGCTGTTTTCTGTTCCTCTTTCTTTAACCTGTGCCAGTTGTGTTATATAAGATAGTAGTCAACAGTACTGTTTATGACATTTAATTAATGAATTTATTATTTCAGTTATCCAGAGTGGTACATTAGCAATAGCCTCCAAAGACACCGCCGTGACGTCACCCTGGACCACAAGATGGGCGACGGCCGCGTCTATGGAACACTTGGACAGAATGACAACGGACTATTTGTAAGTTTCTTAAAGTTTCTAGAATAGAAGTAGACATTTTTAATCACTTATCGAGTCATCTCAAAAATTATATGATGATTGATGTTATCCAAGGCTTCGTTTTTTAATCTAAACTATATAGTACAGTACAGTGTGAACGTGTCCATTGTAAAGAGCTACGACCTCTTGGTTTTTACATATCCTTCTTACGCTTGAGTGGTGATAATAATAATACAGCAACAATTCTTATATTCTGCTTTATTGGTGCTTAACACAGATACGTATTACATGTGAGATATGCCTAACACAAATACGTCTACACTATGTATAGCCTTTTGGCTTACTGAAATAAACTAAACTAAATAGGCTGTACCTGTGACATGTCATGTGATATTGACAGTTATATTTCTTAAAATACTGTTGACATTATCCAAGATCTCCCTTTTCGAGAAAAAGCAAACTGATATTATATGTATATAAGTAATAACAATATATTAATTAACTAATCAACAATGTATGGTGCGCGATATTGTTGTGCTATGATCTATATACTATATGCTATTATATTATTGCGTAGTCTGAAAGCCGCTTTATACATATAAACTTTCCTCTTAAACCACTCTATCTAGTGCTGAAAACTGCGCTTAAAGGTGTAAAACTTATAAGCGACTCCATTTTATACAATGTAAAGAAATGCTAAAAAACCAGATGAGTATCAACTTTGAGCTATATACGAGCATTTAGGATATTAGAGATAGCTTTTTGATGGCGCGTTTCTTCGATTTCAAATGTTAATTCACCACGTCCTACGTAGTATCCAAATATTTTTTTTAATGATTATATTCTGATAATAATATTCCTACTTCCAGGGTAAAGCTGGCTACGACCACCAGATCTTCAACGATGACCGGGGCAAGTTGAACGGCGGTGTGTACGGAACCCGCGTATTGGGTCCGTACGGCGACTCCTCCCACCTGGGCGGGGGACTCAACTGGCAGAACTCCAACGCTGCTGCTTCTCTGGACGTGAGCAGGCAGATCCATGGACCCAGCTCGGTAAGCTAACAAGTTCAGAGATGAAGACTAATGTTCACTTCAAATTATAAGATGATTTGTAAGTGAAAACTCAACAGTAGATACTAGATAGACACTAGACGCTGCCACGACTTCGTATGCGTAAAAAGAAATCTCGCTTCAACTGTACATTTTGCTGCGATAAAAAGCATGTAGGTTATGTGTTAATCCGGAGTCTAGTTGTTATTGCGTGAAAGAGTAACAATCAACACATACATACATACAAACTTTTGCGTTTATATTATTAGTAAGGATTCTCTTTGAATATCTAAACCCTGATAGACAGAAGAAGTAGATCTAGTACATATCAAGCCATCTACCCTGAGAGTATTAGTAGGCCATAGTCTAGTCTAAATAGACTATGGTATAATAGGCTAATAGCTCCGCTATTTATCTACCATTTGTGTCACTTGATCTTTAATTAATAGCAAGACATTAAGTGCTTCATATATGTATAATGTTACTACTTACTAGGTATGTAAGTTCAATTGAAACTTTGTTGCAGTAAAGCTATTATGTTTACAGATACACTTGTTTTCGTTTTTGTTTTAAACATTAAGGTATGATTTTTACCAGTGTTCAAAGTTCCGAAATTTTTCCAATCCCGCTAACAGTAGTGTGACGTCACGCTACACCTCGGCCATGCAACCCGGAGTTCGCGCGGCGCGCCTTACTACCGTTTAGTCGCAATTTATCGACCGGGCCATTGTTAAGTTCTTGGAAACTAATTGACGTATCGAAATAATTATTTCACGAGTCTTTTCTATTTTCCACGGGGAATACAGAAAGCTTACATATAAAGTTAGTGAACATTCTCCATTATTAATATATTTTGAGATAAGTCTTTTTATGTGTTTTTCTTACTTATATTCAGTTAAATGCGGCTGCTGGCGGCAAATGGCCAGTGGGTAAAAACGGTGACTTTTCCCTCCAAGGCACCTACAGCCGTACTTCTGGCATGAGGCCCGACTACGGCGGTATGGGTAACTTCAACTACAGATGGTAGTCATGCAGTATTGAAGAATTTGGAAACATAATATATTATATTTTATGTCGCGAAAAACAGTTTATTGTTGCGAATTGTCGACTGGATGTGATATTTTTACCAGGCGCTTCAAATAATGTTCCTACTAATTAACTTGTACTCTTGTATTTAAAGTCTAATTCCTTAGGGTCAGTTCACACCGCGCGATACGTGGCGCGGAATTTTTAAATAGGTTCTCTATTGAGAATTGGATTTTATTCACTACACACAAGGATACACGTTTCATATGACTGACATTCGAACTCTTACAATGAAAGATGCCTGAACTTCTTGTGTAATGAATAAAGTTCAATTTTGAATAGCTTTCTTAAAATTGCAACGCCGCGTATCGTTTCGTTTCGCAGTGAATTTACCCTTAATCTTGCCATAAATGTATACCTAGGTTCTCGTAAATTTATTTTAAACGCCATTAAACTATTGTAAATAGTAAAAGTTACATAATGTAATTAGTCTTAAGATACTAAAATAAATATTAGAAACGATTCCATATTTTTATTTTTATTTTCATAATTTTATTTTGATTACCTACTTTTTACAAGTCATGTCGAATGAAAATTTTATACTCCAAACATGGTAAAAGCTATTTTTAGTACTTTTTTTATTAACTTTCTTTAAAATAATTATTGCACATCATCTTTTCAAAGACAACTGAAACATATATTTTACAATTCTTAATTATAATACCTTTAATTTTAAAGATGTTAACATATTAAATAAACATTTTACTAATCCGCCTCTTAAGCCCACAAAACAAATCTAGACGCCTTAACGTACTATCTGAGGGTAACAATAGTAACAATGCACCTTTCACTTTTATTTTACTTTACTAAGTTCGTAATCATTTATTAAATATTTCTTCGGAAGCGTTTGGATGTGACGGGCTCAGTAGATGCTTATGCTATGTCATGAAATATTCTTGTTCTAGTAGCTGACATACTTACTCCTATCATCACACACATACTTAACTTCTCTCTCAGTGCTAACACTTTTCCCTCTTCCTGGAAGAAAGCCCATGTTATACCCTTGCCCAAGCTTCCCAATCCTAATTCTCCTTAACACTATCGTCCTATTTCAATTTTGACTATCCTGTCCAAGATTCTCGAGAAGGCAGTAAACAAGCAACTAACTAACTTTTTAGCCGAGTATCAGTTTTTGAATCCTTCCCAATCCGGTTTTCGCGCAGAGCATAGCACTACTACTGCTTTACTGAAGGTGTCTGAAGATGTTAGTCAAGCCATGGATAATAGACAACTGGCAATAATTGTCCTTCTCGATTTCAGCTGTGCATTTAATTCCGTGCATCGCTTGCTCGCAATACTTCACTCGGTTGGTGTATCGACTTCGGCTCTAGAGTGGTTTAACTCCTACCTGAGAAATCGACAGCAGCGAATATTTACACCGGAATTCATCTCTGAATGGTCAAATCTCATTGCTGGTGTTCCTCAGGGCGGATTCTTGTCACCGTCACTTTTTTCGATATTTATCAATGAAATATCTTTGGCCATAACTTCATTATTCCACCTTTATGCAGATGATCTACAAATATATAGGCATACCACGCTCTCTGATATTAACGATGCAGTGGACCAGCTGAACAAGGATCTCGAAAGCAAAAACGAGTTTGCAAATACCTTTGGTCTACTTGTGAACCCCAATAAATCGCAGGCTATCATTATAGGCCCAATAAATAGCAGGCTATCATTATAATATCACTTATAATCACTTATAAAATAATAAAGATATGAGGTGAAAAACTTGGGTGTAATCTTTGACTCGAACCTGTCGTGGTCGGCGCATACCAATAACGTCAGCAGCCGCGTGAATGGTGCTATGCATGCGCTTATCTATGATATCCCAACTAGGTTGCTACTGGTGGAGTCTCTCATTCTTCCACTTTTTGACTATGCTGATGTTGTCTACTTGGACTTGACAGAAGCATTACTAAATAAGCTTGAACGCCTGCAAAATCTAGGTATCCGTTATGTGTTTGGTTTGCGTGAAAATGAGACACATCTTAGACTTTCGTAAGCGTCTAAACTGGCTTCCCATATGGTTGCGCAGGAACTCGCATATTCTCATGCTTCTCTTTAAAATTCTTCGCTCCCATTCTCCTTCCTATCTTTACGAAAGGTTCAGCTTCACACCGCCTAGCGAAAGACCTATTCGCACTTGCACAGTGAAGAGGCCACTAGAAATCGCACACTGTAATACAATCTTCTATGAGGGTTCATTTTCGTTGTTGCGGCGCAACTCTGGAATGGATTGCCGGAGCACATTCGGGAGGCCCCTACTGTCAACTCGTTTAAATTACAATTGAAACGGAACTATTCGGCATTAGTTTAGTTTGTTGTTATAATAATAGTCTATTATCTTTACTTATCATAGTTATAATAATATTATGTTTATTTATAGTAATTTATGTAAGTATTGTTTATGTATGTGTATTGTATATTGCATATTTAAGTATTTTTAATATTAGGTATGTACTTTAATTTTAGTTATAGGTTGTTAGTATATTTTATATACTTTTTAAATGTGTACGTAGCCCAGAACCAACATCCACGTATTATTATGGATTTCTGGAAGAGATCTCTCATAGAGATAAGTACGCCATTGTATTAATATAACTTTAAAATGTGTTTTTGTTACTTTTGTACATAAATAATAAAAATATATAAATTTATTATAATAATATTTGTACATTCAACCTTTATTATTCATCACCAGACTATTCACATAGAATGCAAAACTAGCGGAAAGGACAGAGGACTCTAACTCTTTATTATAAGAGCTACTACCGCATAACACTGCATTTATATTAAGTATAGCTGTATATTAATGGTTCTATATCATTGTATAAAATGAAATTCAGTCAATATTACGTGGGTGACCCTAGAGGTAGTACAATGAGGTGGGACTGCGCGAAGCTGAGCGCCAGCGTTGCCAAGACTCTGCTCATCATCATCAATGGATGCTGCATTGTGAGTACTTTTAATAGAGAACGTGATAAAAATAGGTTCTAATGACTAATCATAAAGCTACTTTGTTTTATTTTGAACTAAGTATATGTTTATAGCTAAAGCGCGTATTCCACCTCACTAAATGTGTAACCACGTTCTAAATGTTTCAGTAACTAAATCCAGTCAAGTGAAATAGCATTTAGGAAGTGAGGATCCTAATAAGCATCCTAAATCGGAAGAAGTGGCTTCTGACTGACTAAAGTCTAATTAGATTTCTTTTTAGGTTCCCAATTGGGACGTCTGAATTAGTGAGGCGGAATTCGCGCAATAATAGAACTCGAAAAAAGATCAAGTAACATTTAATTATAATGTAGTCTATAAAAAATCTTTTACACAAAATGAAACAAGAAAATACGGGTCTAAAAATGAGACGTAGAGCCTTTTCACTAAGAGTTACCAGCTGACCCGACAGCTGTTGTTCTATCATTATCAAAACGAACATGAAAACTATATGACACGAAAATGTTATATAAGTTGATATAAGATATGTTTCAATATTGGAACGAGTTAGAAACATACCTGTCTTTTTCTTTCGGTCCGATATCGAATCGGATAAATGTGGAAACGCACTTGGGCTAGCCAGTAGCCAAGCTCTACTATGCTAGCCTGCGGCGGGTCGAAAAATCACCACAATTAATTCCAGCTGCTAGCCCTATCCACGTTCGTATTCGCTGTCGTCGACACGAGGATACTGAAGCAGTATGGAAAGGAGAACGCCAGTGGCACCTTCGCGGGTGACGTCATCATCATTGTCGCCTGTCTGCTGCTGATCGCTGTAGCTGCCCTGGGCACCGTTAGTCTTTTCAAGGAGAATGTTAAGATGTTGTATTTGGTTTGTATTATTTATCTAAAGGGTATTATAGTATAGACTAGCGGAAAATTAAAAACATTAATTATTGAAATACATTGAATACCTATATTTACCATTTACTTGCGCTGATTTCTTTGCAGAGCAAGTGGTTCTGCAGTGAAAGAAAAGATCTTCTTATTGTATTATATTAGGTCTTTACCTATAAAATTGCCGTTTTGTATGAAAAAATTTAAACGAATTTTTTTCATGTATTTTTTATTTCTATTAATCGAAGTAATCACCCATGCAATTAATGCATCTTTGCCAACGCAGTGACAGTTTATTGATGCCCTTCTAAAAGAAATCAGCTGGACGGGAGGCAACAAATTCTACAAAGGCATTTTGTACTGCCTCTCGGGTATTGAATTTTTTTCCCGCCAAGAAGTTATCCAAATTCTGGAAAAAGTAGTAGTCTGTAGGCGCAAGGTCTGGTGAGTAGGGTGGATGACGGAGAGCTTCCAACCACAGTTCTTGTAACTTGGAGACCGTCTGCTGTACAGTATGAGGTCGCGCATGGCATGCAGGAGCAGCGGAGACGAGCGATTGACCAATGCTGGTTGGAGATGTGCCAGCTTCTCCATCATTGTGTTCAGTTCTTCACAGTACACATCTGCAGTAATGCTCACCCCGTTTGGTAAGAAGCTGTGATGAATCACACCGGCGCTAGAACTAGGTGCTGAACCAGGATCCAACCAACTTGCTGAGCACTTGCGGTTATCAAACAGAATCTATTTTTCATCGCAGGTAACAATGCGGTTCAAAATTCCTTCATTTGTGTGTCTGTTGAGCAGTGCAAAGCACGTCTCGACGCGTACTTCGCACTGGCGATCATTGAGTTCGTGGGGCATCCATTTGTCAAGCTTTTTTACATTGCCAATTTGAAGCAAATGTACCAATATTGTTTTGACGCTAACGTCGAAAGCTGCTGCTAATTCAGCCGTAGATTGTGTATCATCAGCTTCCACAATCGCCTTTAATTCGTCATTGTCGACCAAAGTCTTCGGACGACCGCGAGGATCATGTTTCAGGTCGAAATTTCCAGAACGGAAGCGAGCAAACCAATAACAGGTGGTGCGTTGGTTTGTAGTGTTAGCTCCGTAAACGTCGTTGATGTTGCGTGACGCTTGTGCCGCGTTGCTGCCACGACGGTACTCATATTCCATAATTACTCGAATTTTTAACATATCCATGATGACGAAAAAGATTGAAATGCGATGAAAATGTAACACTTATCAATAAACAAATGACTACTTTTGGAAAAAGAATTCCATGTTTTTAAAATAAAATTAATACAAAATTAGAATTCTTAGCCAAACAAAAATAATTTGGATTTGAAATGGCCAGTATGCAGTACTGGTATGAGCGGCAATTTCATAGGTAAAGACCTATTATATGCTTGCTAGGGCTTAATTTTTTTTTGTTAAAATAATCTCTATAAGTCTAAAATGCATCATAGCAAATGCTACGGGCCCCGCGCTTTTGCGGGGTCGTAAAAGCGTTTTTTTTTTTACCTTTTTTTTTTCCTTTACCCCGTCCTGTGCTCCGATCTGAGCGCGACGACCGCGAAAAATATGTTTCATACATAGCAAAAACAGTGCTGAATTAAACTAAAAATTAAACTGACTTCCACTGTTACTGTAGTTGTTACTTCCACTTTGTTAAGCTTGCAGTTCTTTAAACAATGCCAAAATTTCCAAACGCGTATCTTTAAAGACAGGAGTTCTGTTCAGTGATTTTCGATCCAAGGGTATATTTTGGTGCAAAATCTTATTTTTTGGTAGCATAAGCATTTGCTTGTGTTACTTTAAGAAAGTCAAAATCACTATATGTGTCCATATAAATTTCGAGGAGTTCCCTCAATACCTAGTGGACCCCATCATCAGGTTTCCACTTTAGTGACTAAAGGACTAATTAAAAATTATACCCAAAACAAAATAATTTTTCAAATAGGTTCATAAGCGGCAGAGTAATGTTCAAATATATCCATATCGGTGTAAAATACTATGAGAAGTACCTTTTATATCATCATAATGTGATGTGACATGTGAGTATGGTGTGATGATGGTGGCGATGATGATTACTCTAATTAACATAGTGGCATATGCTTGCATTTCTTTAAAAAACACCGAAATCCCCAAACATGTATCTATAAGGAGTCCGGAGTTCTGTTCAGTACTTTTGGATCCAGGGTATAATACCATGGAGCAAAATCTTACTATTTAGTAGCATCATCAAGTCACCACTTTGATGTCAGAAATACTAATTTGGGATTATATCCTATACATCAAAAAAATAATTTTGAAAATCGGTCAACAGACGGCGGAGTAATCGTTGAACATACAAAAAGAAAATACATACAGCCAAACGTATAACCGCCTCCTTTTTTTGGAAGTTGGTTAAAAATAGAACTCTGCGCATATAATACATTAGTGCTGAAAATCGAAAACACGACAGCAATTAAAAATAAACCCGCTTGTGAGTTCGCGGCAGAATTTGCTACGGCCCCCGCGCTGACTTAATCCGGAACTGTTACGAGCTACAAACTTGAATTAATAAATATTGTAAAAGCTAAAGGACCAGTTTCGGTTAACGGACCTTCCGTTAACCGAACCTGGTCCATAGTAACCAAACCTTCCGATGTCCGAAACGCTGCCAGATGTAAGATATAGTGTATTGTGCAATTAAACAATCTTAATAATTCTGTGTTCAGTACATAGGTTTCCTGATGCTGATGGTGGTTCTGGAGGTGCTGATCTCGGTGTACGTGTCGGTGCAGCGCTACGGTCTGCAGTCCCACGTGAGCAAGTGGCTGCGACAGGACTTCTTCAATAATCACACGGATGCGAGTCATCAGGGACTCTGGAATGAATTGCAGTTATCTGTTAGTAAAAGACTTTTGAATATTGTTTCAGCATTTTTTTGTTACCCAACTACGGCAAAGCCAAAAGGAATGGTAATGTTATTGGCAGTCTAAGTATGTGATATGTATGTATGAATGTATATTGTATGTTTGTTTCGCCGTAGCGCCTAAACTACTGATCCGATTTTAATAAATGAGGTGTCAATAGATTCGTGTTATTAGCCTGGGTAACATAGGCTATATAATTTACATAATTTACATACTATATTAGGTTTATAGTTTTTATAAAAAATATAGTTTTTTTTAGTCTTTTGAATAGAATTTACGACTTTATATTTACCACATAAATATTTGGTATACTGTTTACTTTCATGTAAATTACTGTTTCGAGACAAGAAAGTATAAAATAAGTTTTATTTTATACTTTCTTGTGGATTTTTACTTTGGAAGTCGGTTTAACTTTTTGTTTAAAAATAATAATAATTTTTCCCGTTTTAGTGATATTTTTTAAATTATTATTAACAAATTTTAGAACGTTTAAAATAAGCGATCGTATGTATAATTGAATACGCGCCATGCTTCCATTAGGTATTGTGTATAAGATAATGATGATGATTATCGTAAGTTATATAATGGCATATGCTTGCAGTTATTTAAACAATGTCGAAATTTCCAAACGCGTATCTTTAAAGACTGAGGAGTTCTGCTGCGCTATTATGAACTTTAGCTGACAAAATATGTGAATGGGCTTCATTTTGACGTTTGAGCTTTTTATAACACAATTTAAAAATTTCTTATGTCAAAATTTTGAAATTTTAAACTGTTTAGTGCTTTTGGATCCAGGGTTTATCTTGGTGCAGAATCTTACTTTTTGGTAGCATATGCTTGGGTTACTTCAGAAAAAGTTGAAATCACTCATGTCATATAATGTCCATATAAATTTTGAAGAGCTCTCGACTCTTCATGGATCCCATCATCAAGTCACCACTTTTGTGAAAACGGGACTAACTTCGAAGTATAGTAATTTGCATCAAAAAAAGAATATTGAGAATAGGTCAACAGACGACGGAGTTATCGTTGAACATACAAAAAAAAAACAGCTGTTCGTATTACCCCCTCCTTTTTTGGATGTCGATTTCAAATGAGGCCTATTCATTCATATACAACATACCTAACATTTTTCTGAAGAAGAAGCGCATAAGAATAATATAATATTTATATCTACATTTGCTTTTAATTAATATTTAATCCTACTATCCTACTACTATAATTATAAATGTGAAAAATAAAAGTACAGTGTTCCTGTGGGATACTGTATTTACGCGGGCGGAGGCGCGGGGAAATGCTAGTTTTTAAGTATTTTCTTAGCTACATTTATAACCAATAACTGAACTAATAAACCACAGCATAAGATATTTTTCCCATTAAACCGGGCAAAAGGCACACTAGAATTTGTCACATGTAAGTCAATTGTCAGTTTACACACTACAATAATGAGTTACCGCATTTACGATGCTGTTTTTATCAGGGAGTGCGTCATCTAGTCGAGCGAGCGAGACCGATCATATAAAGATATATTTTTTAGGTTAGTACTAAATCATTAATTATTATCAACTCATCAGGCTTACATAGGAAAAATTTCCATTCTAATATTTTTTAAATTTGCCGTCATTTCTCAGGTTCAACTTTAATTTGCCGGACTCTAGTTTTTAAATGTATTAGTTGTCCAAAGTATTGTGCAGTTAATAATAAGAGGAGAATACTTTTTGCCACAATTTTCCACAACATAAAGTTGTAGGAAGGTGTGACGTCTTTGATTGCTACTTGCTTAGTGATCCAAAACAAAACTCTATTAGGCAGTTGTGAATGTAAATGTACAATATCGACAAAGCTCCTGCTCGAACAGTTTCTTAACATTTTCCCTTTTACTAGGACGCCTCAAAATATTCACAAAGTAAGTGACCGCAAGTAAGTGAGGTGAGTATGTTTGCGTGCGCACGATTCAATGGCGCGGGCGCTGATAAGCCATTTTCATCTTATACCTGGTCGAGCGGCAATTTGTTCGATAGTACTTATTAACGTGGCCTGATACAGAAAACATTCATAATTGATTTTAGCTTACCTATTTTAGTACGAGTGCTGCGGACTCAACGGCCCAGAGGACTACCTCGCAATACGACAGCCGATAAGTCTGTCGTGCTGCCCGCGAGCCTACCGCGCCCGGATGGCGCACGCGCAAGAACTTCTATATAACACTTGTTTAACGTATGCTATATACTATATTATAGTCTATTGTATAGAATTCTACATAAAAAACCTTCATCATCGCTGACCAAAACTGCCCCTACCGCGCAAACAATCCCACTGCTACAAATTCATTCAAACGCCACTGAATCCTTACTAATAATAATAATATCCTACTACTATTATAAATGCGAAAGTTTGTGGGGTTGGATGGATAGATGGATGAATGGATGGATGGATCGATGTTTGTTACTTTTTCACGCAAAAACTACTTGACGTTTATTGATGAAATTTGGGAAAGGTAGTAAGTAGTTTAAGCTCTGCATTATCACTTACTACCACTTACTATCAGGCTACTTTTTATCCAGAAATATACAGTGTTCCCGTAGGATACTGTATTTAAGCGTGAGCTGAGCCGCGGGCAAAATAAATGGTAAAGTTTGTATGTATGGATGAGTTGTTGTTTGTTACTCTCTCACGCAATAACTACTGAACGGATTTTGAAGAAATTTGGTGTGGTAGTAGTTTAGACTCTAGATTAACACATATACTACTTTTTATGGAAGCAAAATGTACGGTTTCCGCGAAATTTCTTTTCCTCCATCCTTCCATCCATACATCCATCCTCACAAACTTTCACATTTATAATAGTAGTAGGATTTACTTAACCAGTTCATAACTTCACATAATTATTTTTATAGGTCCAAAAGCTACTACACGACCGGTTGTGAAGATCAGCTGCTGCACCTGCTGCAATCAGACGCAGACTGGCTGGTTCGAGTCGCAGTTACAACTTTTTGGTTTGAGGTACGATCCTTGTACTATCAGTGAATCTAATTTATAAGCAGGTAGACTGCAGCAGTTGTCATAAGTTCGTATTATGTTATTATTTGAATTTCAAAATGACATATCATTGACAGCTGCATTGTAAGTGCATGCCACGTGGCATGCAGTCACAATAATGACATCATTATAATACAAATAACAAAGAGAATGCACCACGTAATAAGGGGTGGCACTTTGAATAAAAAAAGTGTTCGAAATTCAAAAGTTTACCGTAACTTTTATACGTATTATCGTCTAAAAGTGCAAAAGATTTAAGCCTAAAATGAAAAAAATAAATTAAAAAATACGTGTGGCACTCGGGGACTGTCGCGGTAAAGCTATTGCATAGTAAGTCTACACGCATACGTCTAGTCGCACGCACACAAACACCGTGCCGAAGTCTGCCGAACTGAAACGACGTTAGACGATGCACGGCTTTCCACGCCGCACCGCTGTGCTGGTCGGATTGGAGGGCGTTAGGTTTATTTTCGTTTCGGAATTTCTTGATTCGGTCGCCGCGCTCAATGCTCGCGATAAAAGCTATGCAATAGCTTAAAAAACTACGCAAGTTATTACTATCGATTTTTATTTTAAGACCCAATTATTAGGTTACAAAGGTAAATAAAACAACAAAACAACTATAATTCGTTTTTATTGCATTTAAAAAATATACAAAAGTAAGGCAACGTTCCCACGAGCGTTTTTATGTAGTCGCGACAGAAAAAACTGCACTATAAATAGAGAAAAAGATAGATTATAATGTAACTCTACGCTAATACAACACAGCTGAAAATCATGTACAGCTGTCAAATCTGACATTTTACACTCGACACTTTGATTTTCAGCTCTATTGCAGGTTAGCTGCAGAGTTCTATTTACAGTGCAGTTTTTTCTGTCACGAGTCGCGACCTCAAAATAAACTCTCGTGGGTACGAGGGCTAAAGGTTTGTAACCAAAATATTTCAGCTTATCACATACGGCATAGCCTGATAGATTATCTTCAGCGGTTATCCGTTGGTGCAAAATAGGTACACGGCCTACCATGAACATTTAACTGCGGCGTAACCACGTAACGCAACGTCATCGAATGAGAATTCTTCTTGAAATATGTTCATGCTGTCAATATTATTGCGGGCCCTTGAAATTGGAATCCAATACCTGCAAATTATGAAAATATACTACATTTTACTTATTCGCAATACTAACAATGGTTCAACTAAATGTAAAATTAGATCATATTCACCCGGTTTCTGAAAGGCTAATAAACGCCAAAATTAACTAATCAGCGGTTAAATCTCTTGTCAAGTGTAAATTGAGTTGCAAAAAGCTTGATCAGTCGTTTGATTTGATCAACGTGTTAGTTAACCAAACTAATGTCAAACTCATGGTCAAATCACATGTCAAACGCTCTTTTTGGTTTCTGGAAAGCTATTTAAGGCGTAAATGTGTCATGTCAAGTTGATCAACGATTAGTAAATTTTTCACTAATCAGCGCTTCAGAAACGGAAATTGATTTAACAAGCATGTTAACTCAACAACGTGTTAGTTCATCAACTATTTGATTAGCCTTTCAGAAATCGGATGTACGTATGTGGTAAAACTGTACAATAGTATATTAAAAATAAAGTGTAAATATTATTATGCACCTATTTTAAACTATAAAGTTTTTACTCACGGGTAGAACTTAGAAGAAAACGCCTGTATTTTTACAAATAAAATATCAAGTATAACTAATATTAGGTAAGCAATAATATGATTTTGTTATAACATATTGCGTGCGTTATTAAACATTCGATTCTTATAGAGAATATAGAGAAACTTTACAATCTTAAATCTTAGCGTGCACATTAAAATCACTACACAATATAGGTATTTCATTTATTGAAACAAATGTAATCTTAAGTCTCTTTTCATTAAATCGAGAAGTCAAGGAAGAATTTTATACAAATACTCACCGATATTCTTTGAGTTCAAGCATGAATTTATTTTATCAAAATCATTGTTTCATCATAATTAATATTGATTTCGAGTTCACTTCACTGAAAATTACAGTTTTTTGCAAATAACAGAATTTTGTAATAGTTGAAATTAATTTTTCAAACTTATAGAATTTTGAATTTTGAAATTTAAAAATAATCATCTTCTTCTATTTCTGCATCACCAATTATAGGCGACGTGTGAAAGAGTACACAAGTTATAAGAGCGAGCCAGTTATATGCTCAGACGATATTTAGGTATAATTTTGAATTTCGAACGTCCATACTTACGATCGCCAGTTGCGACACCCTGACAAATAAAATATGAGAACACTCTTCCTGCTTATGGATTAGATTCACTGATAGTACAATCTATATTTAGGTTCCCAGTTCTTACTGTTTCTTAGTTTTGTCCGTCCCACTGGATTACGAGAGTAAAGGAAGAGAGAGAGTGCTCTTGTGTATTGCACAAACACTCAGGCACTATAAATAACTTCTGCATAGCTGGTTGGTTTCGATGAAACTGGCCACAGGCACCGAAATCGGTGTGGTGTTATTATTAATATTTAATTTTCAGGCCGCTCAAATGTTGCTGGCGATGCATGTGGCGAACAAAGCGAAGAACAACGTACCAGTGTACAAGGCGACCGTTCGATATTAATATTGTTATTACTAAGTACATCCGGGGAAAATCGTAAAACCACCAAATCCGCCAAATTGGTATCGATTAATATAATATGCTGTCTAAATTGAAACTAATACAAGGATAATCCGATCTATAAAGCGCTTCACGAATTTGTCTATAGATTTTACTTAGAATTTTATCATGGTATGGGCAAATTGCAAGTGAAAATTGTATATTTTGCATGTACTGAGACAAAAATAAACAAAACGATAATAATAATTGTGTCTTTAGATTTTCCTTTTCCTTGTTTTTGTAAGAGCTGTGTAGAGTTCCAGTTTTGACCCGACTACGGCGAAGCCAAAAGGAGGGGTAATGATTTTGGCAGTTTATGCATGTATGTATGTTTGTTCCACCGCGCCGTAGCGACTAAACTACCGAGATCTTGAATGAGTGACAATTGAATGAATGAGGTGTCAATAGATTCGTAATAATAGCCCGGGTAACAAAGGCTATGTAATTTAGTAGTGTATGTAGTCGGGTTATAGTTTTTTATAAAAATAGGCTAGATGACTATTTTTTTTTCTTGCTTAAATTAATAGTACTCTTATATATGAGTAACTTCTCAGATTAAATAGTATATCAAAAGTCAATATTTTCAAAGGTACAGCGATTTGTATACAAAATTTCGCAAGTCTCGTGAAAACGCTCCATACTAGCTGTGACTTCACGCCCAGATTAAAGTGTATGAAGTTACGGCCGCAGGAACATATTTGTAAATATCTCCGATATTTGTGCGTTTAAGTTCATACTTACCATAATAATTAATGTTTTTGTATAATGTAAGTAAACTAATGATGTAGGTTTTGTTTACTAATTTAGCAAAAAAAACTTTTTTTTTACTTTTTAGATGTATCTTATGATCTAATTACTAAACTATACATAATATTTTTTTTTACATTTACCAAGTAGTAATGCCTCAATATATATTAGTATATATATATTAGTATAATATAGTATATTACTGAAACTAAATAGTTAAGATGTAGTCATAATCCATATTGTAGTTATTTCCACAAGGCTGAAGGCAATGCGAAGAAGATTAAAGCACTTGTTTTTGACGTCCGTGTAGTTTTAAATCTTGCAGTACCTACTTAGACCGCTCGCCATTTGATAACTAAAAAATGTATTCAAAGACTTTAAGACGCTCAATTATTATTATTATTAATGCATTCAATTGCTTTAAATTGTGTTTTGAAATGTGAAACTTTAAAACATGTTTTGAATTTTATTACTAAAATAGCTGGCCCGACACATGTTGTTCTGTCTTAACTATGAACTGGAACACAATCATAAATAACTACTCTATACTTAAAACCTACACCAATATGTATACCTACATCTACAACCTACACCAATATACTGGGTGTTTTTCCAGTCAGTGTCTGGATCAAGTTGCTTATATTCAAGAGTATATTCACTCCTGAAAGTTTGGACACTGACTGAAAAAACACCCCGTATACTCCTACGACTACAACCTACACCTAAATCCACACCTACTATCTACACCTACATGCTTTTGAGGCCAGTTTTGCAGTTCAACCAAACAAATAAACTGAACGGACCTATAAGTATTTGACAGTCAAATGACACTGAAGACACGAATTATTAAGGATACCAATGGAACGAACATCAATTAATGTGGACATGTAGGAACAGTAGGTATGGAAAAATTTAATTGCCGTTTTTAGTATTTTCCTCGTAATTTTGCCAATATTTCTGACCGTTTAATCCTTCCCTGAACTTCCACAATTATTTCAAGATCAAATTATACAAATCGGGCCGTACCTCAAGTTTTAACGAGACAAAGGAATTGCAATTCATTTTTATAATTATTATTTCAATATTATTACTAAAATAACCACGAGCAATAATACCACCAGCAAGTAGGGCAATCTACCGGGGCAATCAATCGATAATCGAGTAAATGTGTCAAGAGAACTCCCTTATGGTGAGTGAAATGTATTGGCGAGGGTGTTTAATAATTCAGGCCCATGGCATGTTAGACAAAGGAGCGAGGCAGAAGCCCTGAGGCATGGGGACGACAACACCTGACTTCCCACGTCCTAGAAAATAAATTAATAGTCGATTCAGGCAAGCGGAGCGGGGTAGAATACGCTTCCGCTTAAGCGTTGGTTACACCTATTGTTATTCAATCCAAATTCAAAAAGTTTTATTTCCATATTGGTTAATAATAACACGAACGGAAGTGTACCTACGTGATGCCTACCACCTCACCGGTTCGGGAACTACCCTACACTAAGAGGCGAGAAGAGCCGGCGTAAGTAACTCGCACTCTTTGTCATCAGGTTATTTAAAAAGTATATTTTTTACAATGTAATTATGAATTTCAATGCATTTGAAAACGCGTTGCTTATTGTTTATCACCAAAGTATGGTTTTTGAACCCAAAATTTCTACTCATTGTATTCTACTGTTCGCTAGGTTAATTTTTTTTGTTTGTGAAATTAATATCTAAAATATGCAATCACTTTTACGGGCAAGAAACTCAAGCTTTTACAAAAATTCTGTACAAGGTCCGTACTCCGCCCCTTTTACATCCGAAAGACTGCCAGATCTAAGATATAGTGGCTTGTGAAATAAAAAAATCTTAATAATTTTGTGTTCCAAGCATATTTTGTTCATTAAAAGATAGAATAAAGCTTATCTTTTTTCACCCGAACCCAAACGCGAATGCTGTACAATAACTGTCATATTTCGCCTATTATATTGCCCAGTATAAAGCTGATTTTTTGTTAAATTCAACTGCAAAAGCCGTTAATTTATTATAAAGATAAATTAACTGACATTCCTCAAGAAAAAGGTTCATAATTATTTTTCCGTTTTCTTCGTAAACAATAAATATAAACATTCGTAAACTCAAAATCGCTGCGCCTACTTCCATATTCGCTACTCCGACTCGCGGCGTAAATGCAATGATCGATATAAGTCCATTTTACGTGGACACGTCACACTTGCTTCACCACTCCACCGGACGTCGCGTCACCAAACCGGACATCATAAACCGGACATTACAAGAATCGGACACAACAAGCCGGCATCCTAAACCCCGGACACAATGAAGCCGCGGAACATACGCTGTACGAAGTTTTTCCTGGCGCTTTTCAACATTGTTTTTATTGTGAGTGATCGATACATATTAATTAAAAGCTTTGCGTGGCTTAAAAGCTTTTCATTAAATTAAAAAATCACTTCAAAGTTTTATTGTAGTATTTAAAGTTTGCACAGTTTCATTCTGAGTATGAAAATAAGTTACCTGCATATTATTTTTATAAAAGTTTTTATAACATTGCAATATAATAAGCATAAATCTAAATAAAATGCGTAATAATTGCAAGTCAATACATATTATTATAAATATTAAATTGACGTGCAATAACTTATTGATAAGTATTGATTTTCTTTGTTTGATTTATTTTGTCTTATACACTTTGCTTTGAATTTCAATTAGGTACGCTTTACGCCGCACGAGCGAATCACGAGCCGCTAAGACGCCCACTTAATTACTTACTTCCCTTTACCCTTAACAACTGCAAAACATATTGTAAAACTAGCTGGTGCCTGCGTACTACCCATTTTTGAGTGTTCCGTAACACACAAGGAACTCTTATAGTTTCGCTCTGTCCGTCCGTCCGTGTGTCTGTCTGTCTGTCTATCCGCGCTTCTAGCTTCTGTAATTATGAATATTAATATATGAAATTTAGTATAGTTATAGATTGTGTATAGACCTCGGTTTTAGCATCATAAAATAATTTTATATTTTATGCAACCCGGATATATGTGAAGTGGGTATGAAATGTGAAAAAAAAAAGAAGTGAAAAGTGGGTGGGTTTTTTCATTGTACCCGTTTCGTGTTGGGTATCGTTAAATAGGTCTTTAAAAATAATGGCAAGGTTTCATACATGCCTTTTTTACAAAGTCGACCATTTTCGAGTAATCGGCCTCCTTAGTGGTTTGTAAGTTGCCCCCCCCCCCCCCCCCCCCCCCGGCATTTTTTAACTATAAAATATAGAAGCTTGTAAGTTTCCATACTGATAGATCATGCTAGAAACTCTTTAGAAAAAATTATTTTGAGCAAAATCGGACTATAACCTATAGCGAGTTGATAATTACGGAACCCTCCTTAGACATGTCCTGACTTGCTCTTGGTTAGATTATTTTGCAACGGAACCCGGAACGGAAGATTAAAGTATCTTAAGCTACTCCTTATAACATCATCTATCTGCCAGTAAAAGTCCGGTCAAAATCGGTCCAGCTGTTTCAGAGATTAGCCGTAACAAACAGAGGGACAGACAGACAAATTAAAAAACATATATTTTTTAGAGTTGGTAAATTAGAAAATGATAGAGGTTAACGTATATACTATCATTATAATATGCATTCACTGCATAGCTGAGAATTTGAAATTACAAACTGTATGTTCACTTCAATTTTATTTATTAGTAGGTATAGATAATGATATTAATCCAAACAAAAAAATTTAAAGAAAACTAATCTATACAACCAAACTGAAATAATGTGAGTTTTACGTGATACGAAGCTAATGCTGAAACAAAGGCATCGGGAAATGGCGCGAAACTGGCTCATAATATGTCGCTATCGCGTGACGACGACATATTGTCGATTAGCCCAGGCGCTTGCTATTATGTGTCTATTACCTAATTGCTAGAGGGTGAGTGGGGACAATACAGTATTGGACAGGGGTTGAAAAAAATAAAAAAGTGACAAAACTTTCTCCACGTATCATGTAGCTTCATGAATTGGCGCAAACGGGCGCTCGATTGCAGTTTTTTTAGCGCTATCGTTACAAAATTTTCATATACTTACATAATTTAATTACCATTACTTTATAGAATAAAAGCTATGAAAAGTCTGTCGCTGTCTGTAGGCCGTAGGCACTGAGCCCTAATACTTACGCGTGTCTCGTTCAAAACTAACGATTATTTTGTACTCTGTGCCTATCGAATCGAAAAATACGAAGACGGTCGAAAACACCTTATTTTCTAACAATAAAAATATATAGTAGATTTTCTTTATATTCATCATATTAGCGAATAAATACATTTCCAGCTATTCGGTCTGGTGATAATGGCGATTTGCGTGATCAACATGCGCGAGCGCAAGGCGGGGCAGTCGGCGCTGTCGCGGGGGGTGCTGTCCTTCCTCTTCACCCTGGCCCTGGGGTTGCTCATCACTGCTATAATGGGCTGTATCGGATCTCTAAGAGAGAATGTGAAGATACTTTATGTTGTAAGTATATGTATTTAAAGTTTTTCATCGCATTCGTTTTAAAAAAAAATTGTTTTGCCGCCTCATTTCTTGCAATTGATAGTTTTATCTTATATCCTTAATCACTTCCAGACCATGTAGCACACGTGACTCTAATCATCTTAAAAAATTATATGTAGCTTTTTTTCGAATATTTTATAATACTACGAGTGGACCCGACAGACGTTGTCCTGCCGGTCTGATTTGTGAATCTAAACCATCCAGGGCGCCACCCAAATGCATACAATAAAATTCATTCAAATCGGTCTAGCCGTTTAGGAGGAGTTCAGTGACATACACACGTACAGTAGAATTATAAATATAAAGATGTATCACCTCCTAATGATAAATCTCTTCCACTTTTAGTACGCCTGTTTCCCGGGGTTCTAAAAAGGCCACTTTATGTTTCATATTGTTTCATATATTTTATTCCATACAAAAATCGTGAAATGGTAAAATGACTACATGATTCATTTGATTTCATCATATTAGAAAACATCATTTTTGACAGTTTATAGGCAATAGAAATGCGTAAAATGGCGTACATAATATGAGTTGAAAAAAATATATGAAATATAATATGAAACACCTAAAGTGGCCTTTCTAGACCCCCAGATATTCATAATCTCTTCAACTTTCAGTAGGTACGTGTGTTTCTTGATATATCTAATCTCTTCCACTTTCAGCACGCTTGTTTCCTGATATTCTTAATCTCTTCCACTTTTAGTATGCGTGATTTCTCACTCATACTGAAAGTGAAAAAAAAAACTTCTATTAAGCCTCTTTTATTATATTCCTGATCTCTTCCACTTCCAGTACGCGTGCTTCCTGATATTCTTAATCTCTTCAACTTTCAGTTCGCGTGTTTCTCGATATTCCTAATCTCTTCCACTTTTAGTATACGTGATTTCTCACTCATACTGAAAGTGAAAAAATTTCCACTTATATTTAGCCTCTTTTATTGTATTCCTGACTGATCTCTTCCACTTCCAGTACGCGTCATTCCTGATATTCCTGGTGTCAGTGGAAGTGATCGTGGGCGTGGGCGGCGCAATGCTGAGCGCGTGGGTCGGCGGGGGCGAGCTCCGAGTCCAGTTCTACAGGAACTCCACTGAGGATGGTCAGGCGCAGGCATTCTGGGACAACTTACAGTCGGAGGTGAGGGAATTTGAATGCAGCTAAAAACTCTTGTGATACTTATTACTGTTGCCTATACTAATATTATAAAGAGGAAAGGTTCGTTTGTTTGTTTGTTTGCATCGAACAGGCTCCGAAACTACTAGACCGATTTTGATGAGATTTGGCACAGATATAGAGTAGACCACGGGTAAAATGCATGGTTCGCCCATGATTTTCTTTTGCGCATACGAAGTCGCGGCCAACATCTAGTCTCTAAATAAAAAAGCTTCGAGATCGATATTTAAAACTTAAAAGTATTAGACTCGTATTTCGTCCTCGAGGTTAGTAATGTTATTTATTGAAAACACTTCAGCACTATACAAGGGCTGCACTAAAAGTATCGGGAATGGAATATTTCCACTGTTCCTGTCATATTAAAATCTTTTTAATTTAAAACTCATTGGTTTTAAAAATCGAATACCGTTTATTTATTTAAAAAAAGATTCTCGGTCTTGTTACAAGGTCTTGTCAAACTTGTTTAGTCGTTAAGAAAATGGAATTGACTCGAGAAAATTCTAGAGCGATGATTTATTATGACTTTCGAAGTGGTTTAACACAAAAACAGAGTGTTGACCGGATGATTTCTGCATTTGGTGATGAAGCCCCATCCAAAACCACAATTTATCGCTGGTTTGCTGAATTTCAACGTGGACGTGTCAAGCTCAGTGATGATCCCCGTCAAGGTCGTCCAAAAACTGCAGTCACCCAAGAAAACGTTGATGCTGTGCGTAAGCTGATTGAGGAAGATCGACATGTGACATACCGCGAAATTCAGGCAACTTTAGACATTGGCATGAGTCAAATACAAATAATCTTGCATGAACAATTAGGTGTAAAAAGGTTGTTTTCCCGATGGATACCGCATTTGCTCTGTGAAGAGCAAAAAGCGGCTCGCGTTACTTGGTGCGTCAGAACTCTCGAAAGATTCCACGCAGGATCCTCAAATGCTGTATATAACATCGTATCAGGTGACGAATCCTGGATATACGCGTACGAACCCGAAACAAAAAACCAGTCACGAGTTTGGGTGTTCAAAAATGAGTTAAAGCCAACAAAAATTGTTCGTTCACGGAGTGTTGCAAAAAAAAATGGTGGCCTCGTTTGTCTCCAAAACCGGCCATGTTGACTATTCCTCTTGAGGGACAAAGAACGGTTAATGCAGAATGGTATGCTAACATTTGTTTGCCACAGGTCGTTTCTGAACTCCGTTAAGAGAACTGCAACCGCCGCATCATCCTCCATCACGACAATGCGAGTTCTCACACCGCGCACAGAACCAAAGAGTTTTTAGAGCAAGAAATCATAGAATTATTAGACCATCCGCCGTACAGCCCCGACCTAAGCCCTAATGATTTCTATACTTTCCCTAAAATAAAGAATAAATTGCGTGGTCAGAGATTTTCATCACCTGAAGAAGCTGTGGACGCCTACAAAACGGCCATTTTGGAGACCCCAACTTCCGAATGGAATGGTTGCTTCAATGATTGGTTCCATCGTATGGAAAAATGTGTCAAATTTCGCGGAGAATACTTCGAAAAGCAATAAATACATTTTTAAATAGTAATGTTGTGTCACTTCCTTGATTCCCGAAACTTTCAGTGCCGCCCTCGTAGTTGAAAACTGGCAACACAAAGAAAAAAAAACATTATCCCTACCATACCAAACTCGATCTCTACCGAGACCCTTAAGCCGGCTTCATTCGCAATTTAGTGCTCAACCACTTCGCATCTCATTGGGTTTCGCATTCAGTATAAAATTAATTAAAATTAAAAAATATAAGAAATTAACTAAAATTATTTAAAATTTAAAATATATGAATAAAAATTATCAATTAAATCCCGATAACAATTTAGATTTTATTGTTAAAAAGTTAAGAAAATTAGAAAAAGAAATTAAACGCGATCGATATAATAGGCGATCAAATTTATCCAGATCTAGTTCTTCAAGTAGCTCCTCAAGTTCATCGATATCTTCGATCGAGAACGCACCCGAAGCTTGTAACGGTAAGTTAATTAAAAAATATAATACCTACTTATTTTTAACCGATTTCTTGCGTCAGAAAACGGGTCAAGCGCCGCGCCAACAACAGCCTGCTGCTCCGAGGGCTCCTGCACCCTCGAGACATGCTGCTCAAACCTACTCGCGGCACTCCAAACAGAGCCGCCGCCAGTAGACGAGGTTCGTTACGCGGGTAGATTAGCTCATTTTTATAAACAATGGACTCTTATTATACCGGATCTTTCCATATTGTCCTGGATAAAAGGCTATAAAATTAAATTTAACAAACCCGTTCAGAAAAATAGTGTAGCACATTTACACGAATTTTCAATTTCTGCTACAATAGAATTACAAAAAGCCGTTGATAGTTTAATATTAATAGGCGCTGTTTCTTGTTGTGAACCTTGTCCAGAACTAAATATTTCTCGTGTATTTTTAATACCTAGGCCAAACGGGAAAATGAGATTTATTTTAAATTTAAAAAATTTGAATAATTTTATAAATACCCGACATTTTAAGTTGGAGGATATCCGTACAGTTTTAAATCTTGTATCGAAAAATTTGTTATTTAGCAACGCTTGATTTAAAAGACGCTTATTTTTTGATAAATATACACTCAGATTCACGAAAATATCTTAGATTTTTTGTTGGATACAAATTATACGAATTTAATGTTTTGGCTTATGTACAACTCCATATATTTTTACTAAAATAATGAAACCGGTTGTAAAATTATTACGTTCACATGGCTTGTTATCATCTTGTATCTAGACGATTTGATATTAGTTGGGGGTACATAATATGAAGAATGTGTCAAAAATGTAGAAGTTACTCAGAAATTATTAAGGAATTTAGGTTTTATTATAAATAAAGAAAAAAGTGTGATACAGCCATCAGAATCGGTGAAATACTTAGGTTATATTATTGATACTAGTAAATGGACGTTAAGTTTACCAATAGAAAAAGAGTACGTATTAAATCTGAACTTATAAAATTTAAAAATTGAAATCGTTTTAAAATAAGAACGCTAGCTAAACTTATTGACTAGTTAGTTTCTGCATGTCCGTCAATAGAATATGGCTGGTTATATACAAAGGAACTGGAAAGATGTAAGTACCTTAACCTAAAGAATGATATGATTACGACAAATATATGTCCTTGCCAAATTCATTATTACTCTTCTCATAAAATTAAAGATGGCAAATATTGCTTAGAAATATTCTCTGACGCCCCAACAACGGGGTGGGGCGGGTGTTGCGATAACCAAACGGCATGTGGTCGATGGTCTAATAGTGAACATAAGCTACATATTAATAATCTTGAACTTTTAGCTGCACTTTATGCCCTTAAAATATTTTCCGAGGATTACAGTAACTGCCAGGTATTGTTGCGTATTGATAATACCACGGCGGTCAGCTATATAAACCGTATGGGCGGTATACAATACCCTCACCTCGCTAGGGTAGCTAAAGATATACGGCAGTGGTGCGAAATTAGAAAAATAATTGTTTTCGCTTCTTATATAAAATCTTCTGAAAATACTATAGCTGATAAAGAATCTAGACGAATCCATCCAGACGTAGAATGGGAGCTATCGGTAGATAGTTATAGGACATTAATAAAAACCCTTTCATTATACCCGCAGATTGATTTATTTGCTACTAGAATCAACAAAAAATGTGACAAGTTTGTAACTTGGCATAGCGATCCAGACGCCTTTGCTATTGACGCCTTTACTTGGATTGGTCCAAATTTCAATTTTACGCATTTCCCCCTGTAGCCATTGTTTTAAAAGTATTAAGAAAAATGGTTACAGATAAGGCAAAAGGGATTGTAGTAGTACTAGATTGGCCTACACAACCCTGGTACCCCATGTTTACACAACTATTGACCTCAGAATTAGTAAGAATAGATTCTAATAATTTGATTATACCTAATTCCAGAAACATTCACAGCCACTTTGCCCTGGTTGCAGAGATTTTATCAGGAAGGCAATACTGCAGAGAGCTATCCCACAATCTTCAATAGATATAATGATTGCTTTCTTGTCGGACACACTATATACACTCAAACAATATGATGTTTGTTATAAGAAATGGTATGTTTTTTGTAATATTAACTCTGTTAACGTTTACCGACCATCTATTCCTGTCATATTAAAATTCCTTGCGGAAATTTTCAATGATGGTGGGCAATATGGAACTATTAATAGTTATAGGGCCGCTTTGTCATTAATTATCCCAAACCTATCAGCCGATGACAGTATTTCTAGATTCTGTAAAGGTGTCTATAAACTAAGACCACCGTTGCCACGTTACAGTTATACATGGGACGTTAGTGTAGTGATTAATAATTTAGCTTCATGGTTTCCTAATGAAAATTTATCTACTGATCAAATCTCAAAAAAGTGTGTTACATTAACTAGCTCTCGTAGCCGCTCACAGAGTACAATCTATTTCTAAAATATAAATAGATGAAATTGTTATTTCTAACAATCAAGTAATTATTAAAATATGTGATTTTATTAAGTCATCTCGAATAGGTACAAAGCAACCAATTCTATATTTGCCATTTTTTGGTGAACGCCCCGAAATTTGTCCTGCTAATACTCTCATAGCCTATATCGAAAAAACAAAAGAATTACGAAAGTCCAAAGAACTGCTTATTAGTACTCGCAAACCATATAATAGTGTATCCAGCCAAACAATTAGCCGTTGGATAAAATCAACTCTCAAAGATAGTGGAATTGACTATCCGTCTCGAATTGAGTATCCGTCTTCTCATCCCATAGCACACGTCTTGCTTCCACCTCAATGGCAAAAAAGTTAGGCGTTAGCTTCGATACTATTAGGAAAACTGCGGGATGGAGCGGCAATTCCACTACCTTTGCGTGATATACTATGATAGACCAATAATTGAAAATGATAATCTAGCTCTTGCTAAAAATCTATGTTCTTTATAATGATTTAAGATGATTATAAACAACCAATAATTGTAAGTCTTTTGTATGAATTATAAGTTTTGTTAGTTATAAAGGTTTTATTTCTATTTTACGTGATATTTCTTACTCGTAAACATCTACAGGTGTTTTCAATAAATAACTGGTGATTACTAATCTCGAGGACGAAATACGAGTATAATTAATGATAAGACGAACTTACCTGTACGTGAAGTTCTATCATAATTATACGAAGTATTTCGTCCGAAGAGATTAGTAATACCCGCCCACCCAATTCAACCCTAAAATGTGCTCTACAAGAAATATCACTAAGTATTCTTTTTAATTTTTTCTCAACTAAATGAAGCCGGCTTAAGGGTCTCGGTAGAGATCGAGTTTGGTATGGTAGGGATAATGTTTTTTTTTTTCTTTGTGTTGCCAGTTTTCAAATATAGTGCTGAAGTGGTATCACTTACGCGATACTACAGGCTGTTTCCAATAAATAACATTACTAATCTCTTCGGACGAAATACTTCGTATAATTATGATAGATCTTCACGTACAGGTAAGTTCGTGTAATCATTAATAATATTTGATAATATTGATATTGAATATTAAATAGACCTTTGAAATGGCTAGGAATTATATTTTAATATAGTAAAACTATATCAGATAGAAAATCTTACCACGATTTAAGACAATCATGACGTCTCTGTGATTAGGATCCACAGTTGTTGATACAGACAAACAAGAGAAACACACAAAAACCACAAACTTAATTATTATAGTGCAAGAATCGGTATAAGAAATATATACCCTCATATGTTATTTATTAGTGATAATAAATAAATTATAGAATTATAGATAATATTCACATAGACACATTGCAAATCGGTTAGCCTAGTTAAATTGCACCCTAATAATATTAAATAATTGAAATTGTAATTGAAGTTTTGTATGTAAATTATATATGCGAGTGGCGGGAGTGACAAAAATGCGTTGCGCGCGCAACTCCATGACGTGACAGTATTTAAAATTTAAAATCAGACATTTAAAAATTAAATTCAGATAACTAGGCAACCTATTTGCAATATGTCAACGTGAATATTATCTATCATTAATTTCTTATCACGATTAAATAACAGATGAGGGTGGGTTTATATTTCTTATACCGGATCTTGGACCATTACTTGAAACGTCGCTTTCCAGAATCAATGCTGCGGCGTCGACGGTCCACAAGATTACGAAATCGTCCACCGCGACATCCCTCCATCCTGCTGCGCTAAGGCACACCCGCTCAGAGAAGGCGGTGCTAGGCGACACCTACACGCCACCTGCCTGACAGACAAGTCGTACTACATGCGCGGGTGTGAGGAGGTGCTTAGACAGAAGAAGGCGTTTAAGGGGAATATTTTCATATCGAATGGAGTAATTTTCACCTTGTTAGAGGTAGGTACTGGCTTAGTTAAAAGAGACTTTTTAAATATTTATTGCTGTTCAATAATGAAATGCCACTTTTACCAAAAAATATTGTGAAAACCAAAAACAGAACCAAAAAAATATAGTAAATAAAATTACGTGCTTTACGGCCCTGTTAAGGTCATTGACCTCCTACAGCTGATTCCATTCAGGAAAAGTATTTTCCATTTAGGAAAAGTTAAAAGATAATAGGGTAGAAAATGTTTTTAGTTCCTGCTGCGTCATTCTCTTTTTTGCCAAGCTGTAGCTTAACTCTAAATACAATTATTACTTTGGTCACGGTGGCTCTATCTACGTAAATTTGGTAACTTTATGATATAGACTTGCTGAAATTTGACAATGATTGAATTCTCTTTAGGCAGAAAATATGAATTGTTATTATTTTATAGTAAAGAAATGTTTTGCATCATCTTTCTCTGTTTTTAGATTGTTTGCATCGTGTTGGCTCTGTGGATGGCTAAGTCAGTGAGGAACGAGAGAAGGAAACTGCGGCAAAACCTTCAAGCTCATTTTGAATCTTAGCTTAATAACGCTCGCACACGCTAGGCAAACAGCCCGGCAAGCAGGGACCCACGGGCTGTGGTAACTAGGGGGATATCCACGAACAACAGGATTTGTTCATTTGTCAAGCTGCTTGTCTAGTGTGTAGTCAAGCATTACTTGTTGAAGCATTTTAATACTTTACACGTGTGGTCTGTATGTGTTCATATTACACTAGTCACTTAGTATTCGCTGCAGTAAGATATGTGGGCTACTATTAATGTATTTGTATGAAATTGTTAATGTGTATCGTCAAATCAATGTTAGTTAAAAGTTGAAATATTTTTGTACAATGTGTCTGATGCTGCCAGTGTGTGTGCAACATCTAATGTTACATGCTTAAACATAAAGCGTGAGCAATTTTCAATGAAAAGGTTTATGGGAATAGTGGAAGCCCCAAAGGGGGATCTCCGACCGAGCGAGATGGTATTCTCGGGCAGGCGCGATTCGGTCTATTCGGCTAATCGGGCCGCCACAAGTTTGAAAAATGTGTTCATTTTGTTATCATTTTTTTGTGCTGTTGTATCTTGCAAATATGAGTTTTGCTAATGATATTATTCTTAAGATTTTATAAATAACAGCTGTCCTTTAGCACAAATATAATAGAGTTGTCGTGTAGATAATTCAAATTAAAGATTTTATACACAAGCCACCTTTCGATTCAGTAACTAGCTCACTACTAAAACATAGTTCTTCAAGATAAATAGTTTCTGTATACTTTGAAGCATAACATTAAGTAAGAGGCTTTTTTTAAAAATCTATATCAACAATGTATTCTATAGTTATTTATATATTCAATAAATCATATTTTTTAAATAGCAAAATGTCGTAGCATCTCTACGAGTCGAGTTTATATATCAGTAATTGTAATCCACTCATATGTTTTTTTACACAGAATACGTGTCGGCTCCCACCGAAACGAGACGATATGGACGCGCATTTTAAAATAGTGACTCAAAATTGAACTATATTCAGTACCTACACGAGAAGATAATGCAAGAGCGGCGCGGCGCCGCTGTCGCGTCTGCGTCTTGCAGAGCAGGGCAGTTTGACATTCGAACTCTTGCAATTGAACGTGTATCTTCTTGTGTAGTGTATAAAGTTCAATTTCGTATCATTAACTTTAAAATGCAGCGCCGCGTCGCATACTGTCTGAGCTGATCCTTAGAACCTATTTTATTGTCGTACACACATAATTTTCAAGGAAAAACGCACACACTATTAACATTACAATTTTGATAATGCTTAGACGGAGAGCTCGCGGATATTTTTCTATTAATTTATTTTTTTACCTCTTCAAGTGCGAGTAACATGCTATGTTGATGACCACTATGTGATAATTTAATAAACCGAGCTGGTTTCTGTGATATGAAGTAGTTTTTATAATTTTTGCTATAAATTAATTAAAACAGCTGAGTCGAAGTGTAAAGGGTCCAATGCTTCATGTTTATAAATATTTTTATTCTATCTTGTAGGGAACTCTGTTATTCATAACTGAAAGTTAACTAATACAAGACTAACACGATATTATTAATGTGTGATGTGGTTTATGTAAATATGTCTGTTTCATACAATTCGCAATAGAATTTTATATTTCAAAGGCAAGGGGAAAATGGTATCTAAATAACAAACACAAATGTCAAACACAGATATTTATATAAGAATGCAACATTTATATTTTCACTCTAATAAATTTGAAAATTAAATTGCAGTTATTTTTACAAACTTAATGAGTTATATTTTTGTCATATGTACTGTATAGTTTGTATTTTTTATATAAATTAAGAAAAACTTACATATTTAAAACAACGCCTTGATAATACAGACATTGGTTGGTCAAAGACATTGTTCGTAAAAAATTTGCGTTAAAATGATTTATAATTTTATTTTAGGCTGCAAATCTTAATCCTAAATAAATAATACAGCTACATGAGTTATAATGATTGGTTAAATGACTAGTAAATGCTTCGTATAATACAAAACTTATAAGCTACATTAAAATTATGGTAACTTACAAACTTATAGCGAGAAGACACGAGCGTATTTATGCACTTAAATTTATAAAACTAAACTACGTTAGGATGAAAAACATCTGTTTTGTGGCAGAAGAACAGAGCTGTAAATCAATTAACATATAATTCTAATAACTCTATTAAATCCTACAATATAACTAATACACTTACAATTTCAACATAAAAAATTAATGTAAGGCAACTAATTGATATTATTATACGAATCTGAAACTTATAAACAAAATATTTGAGAATAGAAGTCACGGGCTCTTGGGCTATTTTTTTAAATTCATTAGATGTATGCACATCAATGTATTTAATCAAATCAATTTATTATACTTAATTATTTATACTAAAATTTCTAAGCAGAAAATAATATGTTGCTAATGTGGGTTACTAAATAAAATTACATAGACAGAGTAAATAAATTCGATTTCGTATTAGGTATATTGAAATCTAAATAATACTTATTAGTAGTATTTGATTAAGAGTGCATGAGATTAAACTACTAGTTCTAAGATTCATACTCCCAAATAAGTTAAGAATCATCTAAGGCTGGGGATATATTGTCCAGACCCGGCCGGGGACAATTCAGAGCAAGCGCAGAGTACTATTTTCAGCTCTATTGTATTACAATATAGTTGAAAATCGAACACACAAGTGTCGAGTCAAATATCAATGTCATATATGACAGCTCGACACTCGACACTTCCACTGTCAACTCTATTGTATAAGCGCAGAGTTCTATTTTAAGTGCTCTGAATTTTCCCATGCCCGCCGGATTCCGGATCATATAGTACCAGCCTAAGCCAAGTGATTACTCGTGTATACCACAGACGTGTACATATTAGGACTGTGCAGGAGAGATGACAGACCTTGATTAAGCCGTCTCTCTGGTCTTGCCGTGCGTTTTTATTGAGTGGGCCAGCCAAAGCGCTAACACGATGCCTGCCACCTAAAAACAAATGCAGAATTAGAATTAACTTTAAATAATCGACCAAGTGCGAGTCGAACTCGCGCACGAAGGGTTCCCGTACAAAACGGCAAAGAAATCACGTTTGTTGTATTTGTAGAAGTCTTTTTAGAAGTCTGTTAAATGTTTATTTTTATATGTTTTCAGTATTTGTTGATAAAGAGGCAACAGATATGTATCATCTGTGAAAATTTCAACTTTCTAGTTATCACCGTCAAGGAGATACATCCAGTAGACGGACATACAGCGAAGTCTCAGTAATAGGGTCCCGTTTTTCGAATTCTAAAAATGCTCTACGACTCAGACCAAATAAAAAAGTGAAGACAGAGTTCTGCGAGGCACACAATAAGCTGTCGCGGTGTGAGTTTTTAAGTGTGTACGTACACGCGCACTACATACGTAAAAACCGACCTCAGTTTTTTTGACAAAGCTTTGTCTTCACCCTTTTATTTGCTCTGAGCTCTCTAAATAGAACTTTCGTCTTTAGCATTTTAAGTTACATATGACATTTTAGCTAAGATATTATAAGTACCTAAGATGCACATTGTAACACCTTAAACAGCCTCCAAGGTTTGCTTTGTTTTTTTTATTTGCTGATGTCTAACCACTCAGACCTTTTACGCTTTTACTATTTTTGTATTCTTCTATTTTGTGTAAAAGTCGTCAGATGATCCTAAATTTTTCTAGGCTACAAATGCTTAATTCTTACCTCCAAGAAGCAGAACAGGATCCCGCAAACAATCACAGTCAGCCCAGCACTGTGCACGGTGCTCAGCACTTTATCCTCGCAACCCTCCTGATAGTACTTGGACAGGGAGATGCAGTCGGAGCGCTTGATCTCGTCGGCGCGGTCGGTGCCGTCCGCCGGGCAGCAGCTGAAGGACGGGTTGAGACGGGGTTCGGACGCCACGTAGTTGTCAGGGCCGGTCACGCCGCAGCACTCCAACTGGAATATAGATATAAAGATGATAATAATATCCATGGACGCTTCACACTGCGTCAATGTGGCCCCGTGCTAAATACTCGAACAACTTGTGTTACGGGGACCAGACAACGGGAAGTATATTCAATAATTTTAAATTATACAATATAATTTATATATTAAAGATTTTTATTTATCCATGAACCAGAAACATATTTTTATTTTTTTGTTCTTCGGCGGGATTCGAAGCCGGGCCTTGAACACCAACGCGCTGAGCCACATACGTCGGACAAAATATCGATTCGGTCGGATTATAGCCCATCCTTAGTTTTGTACACGCGTGTCTGCACGTACATTTGACAGAACAAATCTTCATACGAGAAAAAGTGCCATCTTGATTTATACCATACCTCAAATGTCAAAATGGCCCCAAACAACCCCAAAAGTTGGGCCATTTAATTGGGGACAGTATTTGCCTCGACATGCCTCGTCTGTAATATAATATAATATATACGTCTATGTTTAAGGTAGCCTTCCGGTTCGCGCGACGCGCGACCGCAACCCGAGACAGAAATAGGGTCGCGGAATCGCTGCTCAGTATGAATTTATATGGAGCACTAAACAATCCCCGCGACCCGGGTCGTGTGACCGGTGAAGCCAGAGAACCTGATTGGCTGGTTTGCTGGTCGTGGTCTCGCATCGCGGGTGGCGGTCTCGTGTCGCGGTCGCATTGATCGGAAGGCTGCCTTTAGTATGAATTTATATGGAGTACTAAACAAAACCCGTACCTCGCGTCGCGCGACCAGTGAGCGTGATGAGAGAACCTGATTCGCCGGGTTGCAGTCTCGCGTCGCGGTCGCATAGATCGGAATGCTTATAATTAGAGCCTTAAAACATTTTTTTACGGAGCAATTGTAAGATCAAAAGATCTTTGAGTGTCAATGTTATTTGGAAATCGAAACGAATGTGTGATAGAAGGTGTGCGTCAAATATCAGCGCAATTAATTGAGCGGCTGGAGCTAATAAAACTGATACGACGGATTAGTCTGAGACGGTTGCTTTTAAATGTACCTACCCTACGTATATGTATATACCCTACGTGTATTTACCCTACGTGTATATAATATCTTAAACACTATCGGTTGAATACGGGAACGATAGTTAAATTAAGTGAGGTTCGGAGGAGATTTCGGCTAGCGGAGACAGCAACAGCCTGTGAATAGGAGGGCTTTATCTAAAAATGTTTTGAAATGCTGATTGGCTCACATTGCTCTGGATGCGGTCCCAGAACTCGCGGTAGGTGGAGTCCTCCTCCTTGGTGGACTTGTTCTTGATGAAGGATGCTCGGAGTTGGGTCTTGAGGGTGCCCTCGATTTGGGGCCGGAGCGCGGCGGCTGCGATGCCAACGGACAGCTCCAGGAGTATGATGATGATCAGACATCCGGCGAACTGAAAATTGCAGTAAGCTATGTTAGGGTTAAAGCTATACAGGAATATAATATTCTTTGCTCATTGTAGGCCCAATGCCCATCAATTCAACACTAGTATTCATTTTCTGTTTTTTTTTATTTTATTAATTAAGTTGCATAATCGTAAATGAACATTTGCACGCCTCATTAAAGGCAAAATAAGAAGGAGCAGAATGTAGGTACGGTTTCGACCTTAATACTTAGCAATAAGGTTCGAAAGTGGTATACCAGTGGGTTAGCAATAACAATTGACAACTAAGTATTCGTAACCTTATCGACCGACAATTGAATAGGAGTTGTCATAATTTTCGTACAATTCTCGTTCGATAACATTACAAATACGTAATCAATTGTTCCTAAAAAGCCCACGGATAGGTATAGGTTTAGGCTAAGTTCTAAAGGTCAGTTCTTAAATAGTAAACTGCTCATGGCTATAAATACCATTAGGCCGCAAAATATCTTAACTACTTAAGATCTGCTATTTCAGTGAAATAATGGCCAGGTTTCACGCAAATCGATTACTATAAATTATAGGGTCCAGTCACGAGTTTATAAAACACTGGCCGTAGGTTATGGCATATTACTTTCGTTACATAATCTGTAATATACACAAACAATATTAATTTTTTTAAGCATTATCAAGCTGATAATGATGAATAATATCTAAGTACACTCTCGATCACGTCAGCTTTCAAACAAGAAAAACTAGATCCAAATTAGTTCATCCGTTTGGGAGCTTCGGTGCCACGGACAAATACACAGATACACAGATAGACACGTCAAACTTATAACATTCCTCTGTTTTCGCCGGGGGTTAAAAATTCTTAAAACGAAAGCTGGAGCTTGATTGCAATTTGATTTAATCTACCAAAACTTGACTCCGCTATCCTGCAGAATAGTCGCTTTATAATCCCAATAATTTCAAATCTTCTTCCATAACACATTTGTAATACTTACTATATACAACAGCTTAGGGCTCTCCTTCCAAGCGCCGAAGCAGCCGAAGAAGGCCACGATGATGATGAAGACGCCGACCACGATGAGCACCACGTCGGTCTCGTGGCCGCTCGCCTCCATGCCCGCGAAGCCCTTGATCATGCCCATGTCGACGCATGCTGCTGATATGATCACGATACCGAAGATCTGGAAATGAGAATGCGCGGGTATGAGAAGCGTTAAATTTTAAAGGGTTAAAATTGAAATATTGGACTTAAAGGTCGGTATGTAAGTCCCAACTGATTTGAATCTGTAGGTAGATTCTGCTAATTAAATCATAAAATAATACAGTATCGATGCAGTCCCGATATGTTAAAACAGCAAAATGGTATTCTCATAAACGCCAAAACAACGTTTAACATGTTGTGATTGGTCCAGACTCCAAAAAACATTTTATGACATCAAGACGATTGATTTATAATTCATTGCAAGTAAAGTCTACGTTAAATACGAGTACTGGGGTTCAGATATTTTAATGTCTCTCCACTCATCGCCTTTTATGGTATAAGGACCAAACAAACCGACGGACTACTGTCGCTAAATGCCAATGGACAATACCAGAGGGATTTAGAGGTGTGTAATGCAACTTCAAGCAATTTGTGACTGTTTGGTATATGATTGATGCCAGCATATAGTCCCTAATAGTCATATCGTTTTTACAGCACAACACTCGGATATAATGTAAATATCATAAACAAATTTTCCACTACCAGTTTATCGAAAGAAATAAGAATTTGAATATAATTATATACAAAAGCTAAACAAGTAACGCCGCGGGCTTAAATTAGTCAAACTATAAACCATGGCATTTAATGTCCAGATGGCGTAAATAGGACAGCGGCCCATAGAAATGTTTATCTACGTCAACGAATCCCTAAATAGTAGGTGTGACGTGGATTTGTGTGATGTGTCTTACTATATGATAGCTGTGGGCGGAGCTGATTGCTGATCGCTCGTAATGATAGTCATGACTCTTGACTTCTGTCACTTATCATAGCGAAGACACTTGGAGTTTCAAATTCAAATTCATTTCCATATATTAGGTCCTTACATATGAAATTGGCGTTTTGTCGTACTGGCCACTTGAATCTCAAATATATCTTCTTTGGTTAGGAATTCGAATTTCAAATTTATATCGCTGTTTACTCATTCATGCATTTGTGTTTCGAAAACCGTAATTCATTTGTTTTTTCCTCTTTTGGTTTTTTCTTTGCGACACTCTGTTTACATAATGGAAATCTTGAAATATCGTATTATTTTCGAGTACGAGTTCCTCCGTGGCACCAGTGCTGCAGAAACGGCTCGAAGGATTAAGGATGTGTATGGCGGCGGTATCGCAAAAGAAAACACAGTGCGTTTTTGGTTTCAACGTTTTCGTTCTGGAAATTTCGACCTGCAGAACAAGCCCCGTGGACGGCCGGAGACCAAAGTTGATAATCAAAAATCGAAGGCTATTGTGGAAGCGGATCCATCGCAAACCACGTCCGAGTTAGCTGCAGGCTGCGGTGTTAGTGATAAGACTGTTTTAATCCACTTGAAGCAAATTGGGAAGATGAAAAAGCTTGAAAGGTGGGTACTTCATGAATTGAGTGCAGCAAACCGACAAACGCGCGTTGACTGCTGCTTTACATTACTCAACCGGCACAATAATGAAGGGATTTTAAATCGAATCATTACCTGTGATGAAAAGTTGATCCTGTACGATAATCGGAAACGCTCATCGCAATGGCTGAACCCTGACGAACCAGCCAAAGCCTGCCCCAAGCGAAAATGACTCAAATAAAGTTACTTGTGAGCGTTTGGTGGACTAGTGCCGGTGTCGTTCACTACAGCTTTCTTAAATCTGGCCAGACGATTACGGCAGATATCAATTGCCAGCAACTGCAAATCATGATGGAGAAGCTAGCTGCTAAACAACCGAGGTTGGTCATTCGCTCTAGGCCACTGCTGCTTCAGGACAACGCTAGACCACACACTGCACAACAGACGGCTACCAAATTAGAGGCGCTTCAATTGGAATGTCTAAGACATCTACCGTACTCCCCGGACCTTGCTCCAACAGATTACCATTTTTTTCGAAATTTGGATAACTTCTTGCAAGGGAAACAATTTAACTCCGATGGGGCAGTCCAAAAGCGCCTGTAAAGATTTTATTGATTCCTATCCGAATGGTTTTTTTAGTAAAGGAATCAATGAACTACATATGAGATGGCAAAAGCGCATAGATAGCAATGGTATATACTTTGATTAAATAAATATATTATGTTTTAAAAAAATCGACTTTATGTTCCTCCTTTACAAAACGCCAATTTCATATGTAATGACCTAATAATAACACTTACGGATTTGTCCCTACGAGATGCCAACCACTCACCGATGGCATTTTCATTAAAATATATTGAAATATTGACTAACTTGAGCTTGCATGAAGTTCCCGCGCAATGCACATGCCTTGCAAATAAAAAAATATTTTTCTTCTACTGAACATACCCATCGTTAGCACTGATGCGAATGACTTTTAGTTGGGGTCATTTTGGATCCTATTAGTAATTACCATAATATTATATAGATCAAATCAAAAACTTATAACGTCAGCTAAATGTAGCAAATGGTACATACTAATTAAAGTTATGTTATGATACAATATCTGTCTATCGTCCAATCAAATTAGATCGATTTCGATTGGATCAGTTAGAATCCGCGCTCATACACGGTTAGGCATGACGGTCTTATACTGTTTATGTCAATAGCGCCCATCACACGTAAAGTTCTGATCGCGGGAAATTGCACGCACCGTTCCAAACCGCGTCCCGAACCGAACGTGTAACGCTCGGGGCTGACAGTACGATCTGGCATGTCGATGAACAGCGCATTTTCCGCAGTTCAAACCGCGCGCTATGACGCATTATGTAAGGCCGTGAGTCCAAACCGCGAAGCAATTTTTTTCATAATTAGCACGACACGACAGTTCAATCCGTAGTCTAAACCACACGGATTAGGAACGCAGTACGATCCGCGGTCCGAACTTTGCTTGTGCAGGGCGCTATTATGGAATTGATCCATTCGAACTGATAAAGTCGATTGGACGATAGACTGTCTGGTGTATGGCCATGTAGAATATCGAACGAATGTATTACAATTAGTTTATTATATTTCAATCGATAAAACATTCTATAATTATAAACTATTAGCTGTTGTCCGCGGCTCCGCTCGCGTAAATACAATATCCCACGGGAACATCGTACTTTATCGGGATAAAAAGTAGCCTTCCCCGCGGTCTACTTCATATTATCTGTGATTAATTTCATGATGATTGGGCAAGTAGTTTTTACATTCACATTTATAATATTAGTAAGGGTATATATATATATATATATATATATATATATATATATATATATATATATATATATATATATATTTATAATGTGTGTGCATTTTTCTACGACAGAGCAAACTATTCAGTTAAAGTGGCAACTGGCACGACCTTGGGTCGACAATGTCATCTCGTCCTCCATTCTGTGATAATATTGTACCACACCGAACATTGTTCTATTTTCAATTGCACGAACTCTACATACCAGCTCGTAGTTCTACGTTACGTTCAAAAGTACGTAAAGTAATCCATTAAATAATTTCTAACGGTCGCCGATGTGGCCGAAATTCAATAATAAATAAATAATAAATATAATTTTGACCTATATAAGAGTCCTTTTGCCTCTTAGATAGAAAAAATAAATAAATGCTGTGACAGATTGATAAGCGTCAACGCGTAACAAGAGTTATGCCGAGGAGTTCAATGGGTGACGTTGTGGAATTTGTATTTCCTCGTAAATTTGTGTTATTTCGGTTCTTAATGTGTAATATTGCTAGAATATTAACCATTAAATATTCGTTAACGTGCACAAGCGTGGGCAAGTGGAACAACTTCTAAGAACGTGCTATTTTGTGTTTTCCGCCAAAACTCCCTAGGAACTTTCAGTAAAGCGTCTACCTACCACTTTACTGAATCGACTGACATAACTCATTGACTGTACTGACTGTTTATGGACTTTGACTAGACTTTAGAGTTGACGATTTAGGAATACGGTGTTGAAAATTGAAACGAAAGTTCTATTTCCCGCCTTTTTAACTTGACACTGGCAAATGGTTACAAGCCGATGCCATATATTTAAAAAAAAAAGGCGTAACAAAATTGTATCTATCAAACTCACGGTAACTGTGTGTTAATAATCTAAGGTAGTGTTGTTGTTATTTTTATTAATTTTATGTATTTCTAAGTTTTTTTTTCAAAAATATTAGGTTTCTGCACACCTTCCTCCACATAAACTTTAACTGTGCCAAATATCATACTCCTCAGTTCGCATAATTCTCGTAAAACTGTACTGAAAATTTTTGCTTCGCGTATATATTGATATACTTTCTAGTAAATCCGCCTCTTTGAGCATCCCACCAAACGGAGACGAAATGACAGTCAATTTCTATGCGAAAAAGTCTGCCACTTTCTGCTGGGGACAAATAGTGATTACACACTAATGCATTTTCAATCACGTCGTTACGCACGCACACTATAATATTGTCAAAACAAACATAGACTATACGCACACATGGACAAAGACACAAAGGAAATAGGCTATGTATTGGCATTATTTTTACAATTTTATACCACCCACGAATAAAACTTAATCTTGCCACAATGTTTTTGAAAAAATTTATGAGTTTAGTACGTAAAAACCGACTTCCAAAGTAAAATGCATAAAAAAGTTATAATATAAAACTTATTTTATGAATTACTAGCTTTTTCCCGCGGCTCCGCCCGCGTAATTGTAGTATCGGGTATCCCACGGGAATACTGTACTTTTTCGGGATAAAATAGTAGACTATGTTTAAATTTCATTGAAATACGTTTAGCAGTTTTTGCGTGTAAGAGTAACAAACTTTCATATTTATAATATTAAAGTCCCCTTTAAAATTCGGCAAAAAGTTTAACCATTTCCTAGTAGCTCTCCATCTACTTAAAAACTATTTTTTTATTATAATGAGTGCGTGACAAACCTTTAAAGCTATTACAATATTATTTCTAAGGGGCATTGCAGACGGCGAGGATACTATAATATTTTATGTCAAGATGAAATATCGCTTGCTATACAGTTTGTTTGAACTATCACAGACGGCTAAGATACTACACATTTCCATATGAGGTATATACTATGAAATAAATATCCAGGCATCTTAAGATAAAAAATTATATTATCTTCGAAGTCTACGATGTCTTTGAGTCTGCAGAAAAAATTAAATAAGTTAAACTAAAAAACTTGTTAAAATCATTATTTTAAATGTATTTTAAAAAATTATGTACAATAATAATGATTTTGGAAACACGAGTTTTCTTTATGAGACAAATATTTTTTTTTAAACAGATTTTTGTTTTACTACAATATTTAATTTACAATTTCGCTAAGTATGCTGTAGTAAATACCTCCTCTTATCCGCTTGCACTATAAAACATGACATATATTTAGACAAAATAATAGAATGAAAAGTAACGTCGTCCTTTTGTTTATCATGCCGGTCCCTTTTTACAGTAATATAAGTATAAGTAAGTAAGTATAAAATACAGCAATTCGGTATTTTTAGCTCCGGTTCGTCCCGGCTTACTATGATTTGCCGAATACGTCAATAACGCGCGGCAACTAGTTTTATATAACCGGTATGACCGGCGGTCTCGTACCTTTGGCAGCGGGGAACACCTTACAATGGCTACTCCGGTTGAATTAATGCTCTAAGATCCGCCTTCATATTTACTACTGTTTACAGATAACAGATGAAAAGATATAAACAAATTATTGACAGGCTGCTGGATTTGCAGACTGGACCGTGAGGATCTTAAAATAGGTCCTAAACCGTGAAAACGCTTTAATATTGCTTCGCATATTAGAGCGTTTTCACATTATGCGATACGATGTCGCTTGATGTGAGAGACAGCTATACTATTTTTTATATTGAAATACATACCTTCTTCTTTATTATTGTGCCTTTTAGATAGAAATAAGTAAAAAAATATGTTGTGACAGATTGACAAACGTCAACGTGTAATAAAATTATATCAAACGCACGGTAGGTAGTATGAGCTAACTGAGATAGCGATATTAATTATAAACTACAATAATTAAAAGAATATCAGTCCAGTCCCATTAAAATTACGAAAAATAAAAATTTCCCTCATGTTTTTCACGATGAAACCGAACGTCAAAACTCATAGGGATTGACAATAATGAATCGACCATGAATCGATATACATACATATATTTAAATTGTCAAATACTCGTTTTTGATTGACGGCGATTTGAAAATCGATTTGGTTTCCACTAATAACTTTCTCGATTGGACAACAATATCGATTAAACTTCTTAAGGGTTTACACTACCAATTTCAAACACAATGTGTCCAAATTGTCTTTAGCTAGTGTGTGTGTATCTGTAAAACAAATTCATGGTAGAGTGGGTTGCTGATATTATCATTAATTTTATGTATTTATAAGCATTATTTTAAGAAATTTAATCTTTTCGCACGCCTTCCTCAGCATAAACTTTAATTGTGCCAAATTTCACTCTTATCCGTACGCACAATTCTTGTATGTTTATTAATAGAAATATACAAAGGAAAAATAAACATAAAATTAACATTTTAAGTAACCCTCGACACAAAAATCTATAAAAACCAATATTTTTGGGTCGGGGGTTAAAAATACTTTGGTTTTTAAAAGGACAATCTTAATCAAATTGTCTGAAGCCTTTTTCCCTACTTAAAGTAGTACTGGTTAGTAATATTGTAACTCATTAATCGTTTTAGATCTATCTAGATAATTTCCAGCTTTAAATTAAGATGGAATATATTTAGCTCAGCGCGATCGCTAAATGGTGGCGCTATTATTACAGCATGAGAAGAAGATGACAATAATTCGCCTGACATTGGCCTTAATAAATTAAAGTGATCTTAAACTTGTACAATTGCTTAATTGGTGCGATTTAATTTTAGCTCGTGTGATATCATGCCATGTAAACGAATAGATGTTCGTTTTATCCGAGCATTTTTTGTTGCAAGGTGACGACATTAATAATACGCTATTTGATCTTGTTTTTATTTATGTCCTTCATTATTCGTCGCTTCATTATTTTACATTACACAAAAAAAAATGCATTATTTTGAAACTTAAAAACCTACAAAAACACAATTTCTGAAATACACTTTTTAAAAGCAACCGAAAACACTATTCGCCATGTTGGTTGATAGATTATCTGTGCTGTGACGTCATACTAGTACTATTTGTAATCTGTTCTATAGTCCGCTCAAACAAAATGGCGGTGTGATGTTCCGTTTGACGTTTTGACATAATAACTTTATAAGATGTCATGAACTATAACATAACTATATATAACTATAATTCATGAACTATTTATTTAAAGATACACGTTCCGTTTCACTACTATATATGTGTTTAGTTTGTTTGTGTCGTCACATCCTTGCCGGAAGTTACTTCGAGGTGTTTTCATCAGTAGAAATGAAAAAACAAAAATACATATATTTAAATCAACTTTATTTATCAATATTAAGTTTTTAATTTATGATATCGCTAGAATACGTTTTCCTAAGCCAAGTATTAAATGGACATACTCCTCCAACGTATGAAATTAAATATAAGTCAAGTAGCCTATTATGTCGCTGGATGTATCAAGTAGTTTGTAGACGCTTAAAATATCAACGCTTGTAGATATAACAATCATAATGTATAATATTATTGCTTATATAAGTATTCAGGTAAATAAGCAGGAAATCGTTCTAATTTTCCATTCTTTCATTAACCTACAAACGTAAAACCAAGTGAAACCATAAAAACAATAAAGAATTTCCATTCTTCATTACCTCTAAAAGTTGTTATACCTACTACTGAAATCTACGGTCTACCATAAAGTTATAGAATTTACCAGAAAACCTTCGGCGTAATGGCGTGGATCGATGGTAACCCACTTCGATGACCTCTGAACCATACTCCGTACCAATTCAATGTAATCTAAATGTCAAAAAAACAAAAAATTTAACTCAAATGCCATTTAAGTCATTGTAGTTATTTATTTTATGGCGAATAAGTGACATTTTCATTGGGAGCATATCAATATATTGAGCTTCGTTTACATTCATTAGATTGGAAATAGCTTCCCACACCGATTTCGGTGAGGGAAGCCATTTCTAATCTAGTTATATATATAACTATTACTAATCTATCCGGGATTCATTGAAACCAGGCCAGCTACACAGGAGTCATATTATAGTGCCCAGGTATGTGCGCAGTACACGAGCACCCACCCGGTGGGACGGACGGACCGGCACGACTGGCGAGAGATCAGGCGCAGCACCGACTTTTCACATGCCCATCCGTCGCATGGATCATCTTTCTTATCAAACAATCAGGTGATCAGCCCGCATTTCCTGCAGTCCTTACCAAACTTGAATACAATATTTTTTGTTGGAATCGAACCCACGACCTCCGAGTCGAAAGCCAAGCTCTAAACCACTGGACCAGACCGCGGCAGTTAATAATTTAATTTATTAAAGTTATTAGTTTTAATTTAGATTACACTGAAACGGAACGGAATATACTTACCTACAATAAGAGGGTAAGCACGAACAATTGACAAGGACGTATTCGTAACGTTATCGAATGTCAATTGTATAGGCGCTGTCATAACTTTCATACAATTCACTTACGCTAACGTTACGAAAACTTACTTGTCAATTGTTCGTGCTAGCCCCACTGTAGCCCAAGCAAGAACAATTACAAGTACGTATTCGTAACGTTATCGAATGTCAATTGTATGGGCGATGTCATAATTTTTATTCAATTCTATTTCGATAACGTTACGAATACGTAGTTCTCAATTGTTCCTGCTAACCCCACAGTCAACATCACCGGCCATGCTTACCGGAAGTAGAAAAGGATCTATTTTATTGTATGTCAAATTATGCTTTGAAACTTCTACGCACCTGTCCTTTACCTGAGCTGTCAATTATTATTATTAAATATAATATTATGTTTACCATCAGAGTTATTGGATAGCTTGAGTGCATATTCAGCCTTTTGTGACCGCTAAAAACATTTAAGGAAGTACCCAGGTCTTTTCCTGATTCGTGTTTGATATAACTTCCAAAATTTTTAAAGACTTGAACATCTTATTAAATACACAATTAGAAACCCGATATTCTATTACTCATGAATCAAAAATTGAACTGTCACAAATTTCACTACATGCCGTTACTTAGTAGCGTTAGACCTAAACTAAAGGACACGTGCATTTTTGTACGGAGCCCGTCCCCACCGATGTAGCACTATCACACATATTAATTTTAACCCTTATTATCTTTTTTCTTCCATGGCTTTGAGATTTTTCGCTAGACATTAAAATAATTCACTTTTCACGTCCTTTCATTTGACATATTATATGTGGTAGTGCTACAAGGGTGGGAACTGGGAACGTGTCGCCCCTTCTTCGTTTCGTTTCCGAGAAAACATGGACGTTGGAAATACATACAACTAGTTATATGTATTTCCAACGTCAACTCGTCAACTATAGTACTACCCCAAATATTTGAGGACTCATAAAATATGAGCTCTCTAAATAATAAATATCGCTGTCAATCATAGCCACGGTTCATTAATTATTAAAATTGCCGTGGGCGTGTTATAATGTGGGTAGGTAGGTAGTGGGTAGGTAGGTAAAAATGTGTCTGAAATGCCATAGAAGTTATGGGGAATTGGGTATTTGGCAACATATAAAAATATGGTATCATTTAATACTTTAAGAAATAATGAGACAGAGATAAGAATACAAGAAAATATTTTTTTTATGTGCAGTTTTGAAATTACGTGCATTTCAAAGTTAAAAAGTTGGATATTTTTTACATAAGTGTAAATAATCTACATAGATTAAAGGTAAATTGGTATGTATGTAATAAGCCCACAGTATTCGGAGTTATCAATGTGCATGTTTTTGCACATTTCGTAGACTTACGAGCAATGTGACGTCACAATCGCAGTGGCTTTTGTATGGGCCGTTTTCACAAGAGTCACAAAAATACGTCAAACCATCTGCAGTTTATTTAAAACTATTAATTTTTAGTAAGCTATGCCTTTTGTAACTTTTACTCTTTTTCAGAGCGTATTCGTTTATATAATTAAAAAATTACAGTCAAGTACCTACCAAATAGTGTTTGGATGTTTCTTAGCTGTGTTTTAAGCGTAATCAAAAAAAAAAAAAATTTAGACGATACTTGTTACGAATTAGGAGGAATATATAGCGATCCCAGTGTGCCTTAGGGAGTCTACTTATGAAATAGAAGTATATAAGGATCAATTCACACGCGACGCGGCGCTGCATTTTTAATATGGCTCTTCAAATTGAACTTCATTCATTACACAAGAAGATATACGCAACATGTTGTAGGAGTTCGAATGTCAAGTAGCACTGCGTTGCACAGCGCATGTGCAATGTGCAGCGTAGGACTGATATCATATGAAACGTGTATCTTTTTATGTAGTTAATAAAGTTTAACTTTGAATAGCTGTCTTTAAAAATTCAGCGCCGCGTCGCGTATCGTATCGTTTTGGTGTGAACTGACCCTTAGGTATATTACAAATCTCTAATAGGAACGTGATAAAAATAAAACATATTGTCTTTGATTTTTTTTAATGAAATGAACCAGGAAACGAGCAGACGGATCGCATGATGGTAAGCGATTACCGCTGCCCATGGACACTCGCAACACCAGAGGAGTTACACTTGTAACTCCTCTGGTGTTTTGCGTTCCCAGTCCATAAAATCCCCAATCCCCCCCTCGGGCCTCCGGTAACCTCACTCACTCGGCGAAAGACAACGCAAGCGTTAATTCATACCGGTTTTTAGGTGGTGGTATTTATCCGGTCGAGCCAGCCCATTCGTGCCGAAGCGTGGCTCTCCCACAGTTAAAGTTGATGACGAATACAAAGGATTTGGATTAACAATATATTTACAAATTAGTACGATAAAAAATAGTGCATTTTTATTATAGCTCATATTACGAGTATATTCAAGTTATGGCTAAAACAACTTCTTTAAATGTAGAAACTGGTCGAAAAGAAACCAATCCAAAATCCATAGCTAATATTACAATATGCAAATCACAGACGCTAAAACAAATTCCAAGTTCAATGGCATTTTGTGGGTGTAGTCTAGTTTACTGTCTTTGTTTTTTAGTTCAGTACCTACATTATTTTCTAAAATAATATGCATTTTATGAGCCAACAGAGTAATTAACACCAACCATGAACAATCACTCAATGAGGGTGTTTGATATTGAGACTACCGTTAGGGGGCAGACCAACGCATACAGAGCGTCAATTGGTGGCGTAAGTGGTATCAAAAACGGTCAATAAGAATTTTCGATTATTTTTCTGTCACCAGGCGGCGCTCGGTAGCCCGACGGTCCTTGTCGTGTCAAAAAGCTCTCAGATGTCTGGAATTTAAAGACCCTCATTTTCAAATAAATCTTATTATATTTAAAATTGTCATGTCACAGTCTTAGTTATAGAACTCCTCCGAAGTCGCAAACGGTTTGACCAATTTGTTTGGAAATTTTGTAGAAGTGTTCGGTAGTTATGAGAAAAGGTTGTAAGCTTTTTGAATACCCCTAAGTGATAAGGGTGGTTTTTGGGGTACCTACCCCGCACGTTAAGTGGGGATGATTTATTTTTCTTTTTATATGGATAAAAAATCATTAAAAATAGGTCTTTTAAAAACATTGAGAGGGTGTTAAAACGATTTTTTGATTAACGTATCAGTTTGCGAGATATTCAAGTTTAAAGCCCATGTTTTTGTTAAAATAAGGCGTCCTCTAGAAGCTGCTGGCTCGAAAAATCTGAAAAAAACCATGATGGTAGTCCATGTGATGAACTTTAATGGAAAACTTTAACGGCTTATATAACTATGTTAGTTTAGGAGTTACAGATAGAATAACGAAATTATAAAAGTTAAGAAAACATGTAAAACATGAGTATAATGGTATGGGAGCCTACGTGCACGAGTCCCACTCGCACTTGGCCGGTTTTTTTAAATGTTATGTTTTGGCATTAAAATACATGCAACTCAATTTTACCCTCTAAATAATTCCCTTCTAACACGGTTGGTGTATAAAAGCGATATTAGTACTGTAATAATCTTCAACCCTCAGTGGTCGATAACTTTTATACCAGTACGTGTATTTTCTCGCGTATTTAGTTCGCGTAGGCACAGATGTAATTATTAATTATTATAGGAATAATTAATATCCTGTTTATAGTAGAGATAGAACAACGTCTGTCGGGGTCAGAACACAAATATTTCACTAACATTAACACTAAGTTAATATTTCATTAAAAATAGCCTTACCCTGTAGCTAATATAATATACGTACTTACACGACAAAAAATGGTTTGCAAGGGTTTATTAAATCTGTTAGCGTTGAAATTGAATACAATTTATCCAAAATTACTAGCCAAGAAATCGATGACTCTATATAAATGATCAAGATATACTTCAAGATGAATATAAATTATAATACTGCAATAGATGGCAACAAAATAGATGTTCCGTGTCTGCCGTTAATTGTAAGCGTTCTACTCCAGCAGTTTAGGAAGCGTGTCCAATTGTTCTGTTGTAAGTCTTTTATATTAAGTACGTCATCGTAATCCGCGCATATGGGCCACTAGCAGACCGCGACCGCAACTAAACAATTGTTATACATTTTGAGTTGCCGCGACCCGTTACACGTGTGAGATGAGTCGATAATCGATACAAAATGTATGAAAAATCGCATTCAGGTTCAATTCATACTAGGGCAGAGTCGAAGCGCATATAATCGTCAATCTAAATATTAAAAAATCTAAATAACCCTTATCTACACAACGTAATGTAAAATATATTCCTTCTGAGATAAAAACAGGACGTATGGATACGCGCGCATTGCGCAGTGCGTCTAAGCACGACCGACGTTATTACAAGCTTTTATTTAGTTTCACCTGTCCCGATGTTTGTCATCAAATCTTGCAAATTAATTTTGATCCACTTCCCGGTAATTTTTTCATCTCACAAGGAATATGTCTTCTAAGTTGTGAAGTCTGTGAACCTCGCTTCGATGCTTCTACTTTACGATGAATTGACGCTATTACAGGCTGTAGCGTCACGGTCGCTTGTTAGTTGTGCTTGTGGCCCGTCCGCGTGAGCCTAATGTAGATTTATATTTTAATCCATACGTGTCCCCGATCGAACTCTTCGACATACCATTACCAATATTATGAATGTATGAATTGAATACAAAATTATCCAGGAAGTGAGAGACGTTTAAAAGAAGAGGCCGCTTATGGGGGCACACCACAGATATCTAGTTTTAAGGTATTGGCTATTAATTTTTTTTTTGTTTTGTTGGATATAAAGTTTTTATCATTGAGGCTTCATCCAGGCTTTCTGTTGAAGAAAAATAACTAACAATAGGTATAGAAAATAAAGAACTTTCTCAGGAGAAAAATCCTACTACTATTATAAACGTGAAAGTTTATGAGGATGGATGGATGAATAGATCATGTTTGTTACTCTTTCCCAAAATTGGGATTGGCAGTAGTTTAGGATCTGGATTAACACATAGGCAACTTTTTATCATGGCAAAATGTACGTTTCCTGCGAGATTTCTTTTTGCGGTAGTCGCGGGAAACATCTAGTAGTTGATAAGTTTACATCATAAGGCTAAGCTTAGCGTACGTGATTGGAAAACGATATTAGGCTACGAAAAATACCAGTACCTACATTATAATGTTCTTAAGTCAGGTTAAGCTTAAGTTCACGAAGCTTAACCTACTTCGCGTTAAAAAGAAGGACCATGATTGAGGTCAATCGGTCAGGGCTAGCATGTGACTTATGGCAATAAACATTAGGGCCAGATGTTATTAAACGGTTAAGTCATAAACATCGCTCACAATACAAATAAACATGAAACGAAATCACGCCCATTGAAAACTTGTGAGTTGTGAGATTGTAAGAGCCCTTGTTCACTGGGAAAACACGATGGCGTCATCGGGGACTTTGTATGGCTCACGGAATAGAAAATAAGTTGTTTTGTGTTCCGTTTTTGGTTGTAATGGTAACATCAAATTGGTGGTGATGACAGCAGACGTTGGCTGTATCCGGTATCGCTCCTCATTACAGTCTCAGAGTTATGCTATCGGATTCTCACACACATTGAATTGTATGCATTTCACGGTGATACCTTGACATCATGATTTGTGACTGAAGTGAGACTGCATTCTGAACATTTTAATTAAGAGAATTGGACTTCAGAAGTGCGATTATTTTTATTGGTGTTACCCGCGCCAAACAGATTTTATTTTGCTCGTGGCGCCATCGTGGTTGTTAAGTGATATAAAATCATACAGTAGAAACATTAAAAACATAATTCTTGCGCCTGTCATATTTATTTAAAAAACATTACACAAACAAAAATCACAGGGTTACTAAGTTAATGATCGCGACTTTGAATATCATACCTACTCAATGCGTTAAGAGTTTTTCCTTCTACTTAAAAATGTTGTTTATGTAGTACCTACTAAAGATCCTTATTTTCAGCTGATAGCAGGTTATTTAGTAACCAGCATTAAGGGTCAGTTCACACAACGACGATACGCGACGCTACGCGGCGCTGCATTTTAAGATAGCTATTCAAAATGAACTTTATTCACTACACAAAAAGATACACTTTTCATATGACATCAGTTATAAACTGCACAATGCACATGCATTATGCAGCGCGGTGCAACATGACATTCGAAATCTTACAATTTAACGTGTAATCTTGTATAATTAATAAAGTTCAATTTATATCAGTATCTTAAAAATGCAGCGGCACATCGAGCATCGTTTCGTTTCAATGTGAAATGACCCTTAAACTCCATATTGACAGTTTCTGAGGTTTTATTTTAAACTAACTAAGTTTATCTATTCAATAGCGCTTTTTAGGGTTCCGTAATACATAAAGAACCCTTATAGTTTCGCTCTATCCGTCCGTCTGTCTGTCTGTTCGCGCTTCTAGCTTCTATAATTATAAATATAAATTCATGAAATTGGGTGTAATTATAGATCGTGTATAGATCTCGGTTTTGGAATCATAAAATAATAATAATTTTATATTTTAGAGGTAGGTCTCCATGTATGTGAAGTGGGGATGAAAAATATTTTTTCATTCTACCCCATTGTGTGGGGTATCGTTGAATAGTTATTTTAAAAAGAAGGCACGGTTTCGTACATGACTTTTTTACAAAGTCAACCATTTTCGAGTAATCTGGCATTTCTTAACTATAAGGGATCGAAACTTTTACGTTTCTATGTATTAATTTGAAACAAAATTCGTATTAATATTTATATTTTCTGATAGATCATTCTAAAAACTCTTTAGGAAAATTATTTTGAGCGAAATCGGACAATAACTTCTGAAGCTATTCAAAGAAAACCTATTACGCGTTGATAGTTACGGAACCCTCCTTAGACATGTAGTGACATGCTCTTGGTTAGGTTACGTTTGCGTTATTCAATCTAAAAGCGCTACTGAATAGATAAACTACCGAGTTAAAACCTCAGAAGCCGGGCATAAATGGATCAGATAAAAGATTCGAGATTACCACTGTTGTGTATATAATTTTGATAACAATTTTACAGCAAGGCTACTTTTAAACAATTGCCCATGTCATAATAGATTATCCACGCCTATGCTATGTGCAACATAGTGCACTTCCGGTTTTTGTGCACAATCACATACGAAGAGTCATCACAGTGATCAAATGTATGACTCACACTGTGATTCTTATGGGTTACCTGCAATCATTTCTCTTGGCACATCTTGGCGGCATCAATCGTAGGTGATTCGGATTTTGGAATACCTAAATTATCATATTATCATAGAGGCAAATAAAACCAGTCAAATTCAAGTCGGACTCGTACACGTAGTGTTCCGTACCATTGTACCAATATTTTACACGTTAACTTATTATTTCGTTATTTTTGAACGAAGTTTTCCAAGTAAGCGCATTTTACATGTTAGGCTCTCTATTATAACTCCGAACTTACAAAGTTACCTATATAACTTATATTAAATTGAATAATTGTCACTTTGAAATGCACCTAATTACAAAACTACACAAAAAAAACTTATTTCTTTTTACTTTTATCATGTTGAAATAACTTATTATTCCTAATATATACGAGCGGACCCGACAATCGTAGGAGTAGGAGGAGTTCAGTGACATACACACGTACAGTAGAATTATATATATATAAAGATATATATATTCAAATACCCAATGTCTACCTTCGTAACAGTGCAAGGCTACTAGAAATTTAAATAGGATGGCCAAGTATAACGCATGTGGGCTATAAATAAGTCATTGATACAAGCCTTATTTAATAAATACTGTCTAAGGCCTACCGCTTTTAGTGCTAACACTCGATACATATTAATGTGACATATAAAATCTTTATTATCTGTGCAATCTTTTCGCGCGCGATTTTATTTGAGGTTAGTCGATCTTTTTATTTTAAACTTTTAACAAGCAAATCTGGTATATATTATACCATATATATATATATATATATATATATATATATATATATATATATATATATATATATATATATATATATATATATATATATATATATATATATATATATATATATATATAAGCAGGGATTTTGCGGGGGGAAATCGATCTAGCTAGGTTTATTAGGTAGGATTATCCCTGAGAAACTGCGAATTTTTGTGTTTTTTTTTAATTGTTATGTCTTGTTGGCAAATTGGTGTCTCGGTTCGAAACCCGGTTAGACGAATATTTTTGTGATTCTTTTTATTACGTTTTCTTTAATGTTTTTTTATTAATCTTTTAATATTTTATCGTTCTACTAAAACTTCGAGCAAAGCTCGGTCTCCCAGGTACTAGTTAATTATTAAATGCTGAAATTAGTATTTTTTTGTTTTCTAACGCATAATTCGATGGTAGAGTCAGATATTATGGTAGGGTTGGATAAGCTGGTTTTAGAACGCTATTGAATATCTTCTATCGCCACGTAAGTAAGTATTCAAACTTTTTTTTATTCCAATAGACGGTAATAGACGGTGGAGTAATCGTTGAACATACAAAAAAAAATATATACGGCCGAACGTTTTTTGCAAGTCGGTTAAAATACTAGGCATTTCGTTTTTCTTCAAATAATGACTCAGTCTAAACTCCTTACTCATAGATTACGCTAATAGATAGATCTAGCTATTAGCTACGAAGAAAAGCAAAAGACAACAATAACACTCATCAGTTGCTAATGATTTAGCTTTTGTTTAACAGCATGAATCAACTCAGACTGTTATCAGAGGAATTACTGTGTGCTTTGTAATGGAATGATGGTTTGTAATCCCACACAGCACACACAGCCCTACCGCCCACCCGGAGATTATCTTACCCTATTCAGCTCTTACTCATTCTACTTAGGTACCGAGTAACTTGACTATCATTAATATTAAGGACCTGTTTCACAATCGCCTGGTAAGTATCGAATAGCTTATCCGGAAGTTTTGTCGCTGTTTACTTTATACTGAGCGACAAAGACAAAACATCCGGATAAACTTATTAGGCGATTGTGAAACGGGTCCTAAGTGCATGCGGGTGGTTGGTGCAATTAAGCTATATGCTTAATTGCATGTTTTGTCTATTTCGATCGATATAAAGTAAGCAGCGACAAAACTTCCAATTAAGCTATCCGACACTTAACAGAAGATAGCGCCTGATTCACAATCTTACCTCAATTTTACCTCAATCTTAAGCCACCCTTAGGTGGCTAAGGTGACTATGGGGGAACATGCATACTTTTATTGGCTTTTCGAAAAGTACATAATTAGCCAGGAAATGTTATCTTTGCAATGGCATATCTACGATCAACCGTTGACGAAATACAGTCATCACAAAAGTCGTTGGAGAGCATTATAAACGCTCTATACAAAAAAATGATGCACGAGTGACGTCACGTCACGATGATAAAAATTTAATGTATGTTAATTAATACAAAATTGATTTTATTAACTTAATAATGGCGTTTATGTATATCATTGGTTTAACAAAAAATGTCACAAATAACTTGAGGATTTAAACATAAATTTTCGCTCTTAATCATAGCAAAAATAATCGTCATTTTTTTTTTTGCTTATAACTTTTTACTTTAGCGACCCTATAACATTTTAATTTATCAACTGATTACTGTAGGTACTTTTTGCATATTTATGTTGCCTATCGGAAAGTATAAGATTTTTTCTCAATAAGTATATAAAAAGAAAATATAAAAGAACTAAACTAATAAATAATAAAAGAACTTTTTATCCCAGATTATTGCTATCATTCGAGTTTTCCGGTAGTTCTGGATAGTGTACAAATACCGAGATGCAACTGAGATGCAACCGCAATGATAATGATAATAATTATACCGCGATAAAATCCTTATATTTAATTTTATCTACAATTAGTATGTAGCGACTACTTACTAAGTAACTTAAATTCACATTTAATTAAATACCCTAAGAAAATACGTACTGAAAATAAAGAAAATGAAACACTGACAAAAACCAAATTGGATAAAATATATGCAAAAACTCAGATTCATGTGTGAATGCTGACTGTAAATCTGGAACAGCAATATAATACCTATGTCCCAATAAAGCCTCATAATAATATAATTTTAGTAGTAAACAATCTTATCCCATTTCTCAAATTATTTTTTAATCAATACACCATCACATAATTTACATTACAGTCATTTTGAATAAAAAATATAATTTTTTTTCACTTATATTATTAACTGCATAATATTTATAGACAATTATTTAATCACATCATTATTACCTAGAGTAGAGAATTAGTATAAACGAAATATATAATGAAATTGGGACACTCGGATTGAATAAGATGACAAAAATATCCTCGCCCGGCTCTCGTACTACGCCAAAACATTTACGAAAATAAACACACGTATAATTTTTTTCCGAGAAACATCATTCGATTGAGCAAAATTGAAGACTAGATTAATTATTATGCTTAATACTAGTAGAGCTAGTGTAGTACAAGACTTGTAAAATTGCATTTATTGATAAAAAATGAAAATTGTTAAATAGTACGTCTACTTTCTAACGGTTTTTTTTATTACGGTTTTGGAAGATTTATAAATGTTTTTATTTCATTGCGATGCAAATTCATGAGAGGAAATTTAAAAATTTAAATTGGTAGGCAGTTTTTGTTGTATTTGTGTTAAGTATGTTATATTATTATTTATTATTGTTTCATAAAACGATGGAAAACAATATTTTTTCAAAAACTACCCAAATCGAGTTCCAAAAAAGTATTTTGTCACCGTTCTATATTATATTGATTATTTATTCCTCTTTATGCATTATAAGAAAACTTTAATCTAATCATTAAACTGTCCATGACACTAATATATTTTTTTTTAATTAATAAGAAACTCACCAAAAACAGAGCATTGAAAACCACCAACAAATATTTTATACAGTTCGTGCCGAAGCCTTCCATTTTTAAAATAAATGCACGTCAAATCACAGATAAAAAATGCTAATCGAATGCAACGATTTGAATTTAGCGTTCTAAATAGCGTGTATATTTTTTAAGACGCGTTCGCGCGGTTTAGCGTCGCGTCAACTTATGGTGAGCCAAGCTTTGGCCAGTGGTAACATTTTATGGGTAATCGTCGGCTACTAGCCCAATATATTTGAGGCATCGCGTGCAATGAAATCACGCATTTAAAGAAGTCTAAATTACCAAGACCTCCAATCGTTTACATATAGAGTACAGATAGAGATCAATTTAGCTGGCCCTGCAGTCGGATATTGATCTTTACAGAGCTTATTCTTTATAAGCAAGAGATAATGGTAATTGACTCACACTTACTTAGAGCAAATCTTTTTGTTTATTTATTATTCCCTTTCATTTACATACAGTAAAATCACTATTCTATAATATCTTTCGGGACGGAACAAAACTACTTAAAACGGAGCTAATAGGTACCTAAAGACGCTGATTTTATCATATTTACTGTGTTAGCACTAAGCGTAGATAATAATGCGTAAAGAATAATGCAATATTCATGCATCGTAAATAAGATACAGAATGTGACAAGGTTAAATTACAAAAGAGTATTTTGTAAATTGCTTATGAGTTAATATTTGAAAATAAAGCTTAGCAGATAGCGCTTATTGTGGCTTGACATATTCTAACTTTTACAAAACACATTAATATCAACGAAAGTTTAAATTTTAAATTATAGCAGTAGTCGCACCATTAACTTAATGAAAAATATCACGCGAAATAAAAGTTATTCACATCCTCGTATCAGTATAAACATTTGTAACACTAATCATGACGCGTACAATTAACATACTAAATTACATCTTGAATTTTAAAAAACGTCATCCCATTTGTATTATGACACCACGACACAGTTTCGACACACCCTGTTTAGCATTACTCATCCAATATTTCATGGTTCCAGCAAAGAATAATGGGTGGTATTCTACGACAAATCACCATGGCGACGTTGCCACACCAAAGTGCTGTAACCCTAGGGTCAATATACTGGGTGATTTTTATTCCGTTTCGACAGGTACATGAAATAGAGTACTATGGCATACTTAGCTTTCTTTTTTTGAAGTGAAAACTCTTTTGGCGCACCGCACACACAATTTTTCGTGGGCTGTAAGTGAGGCTGATCCGTCACGCTCTGAGGTGAACGGCTCGATCGGGTGAACTCGGGACTGCCGAGTATACCCGGTCGAGAAAGCACCGCACACACATTTCTTCGTAGGCTGTGAGTGAAGCTGATCAGTCACGCTCTAAGTTGAAAGACTCGATCGGGGGAGCGGTTCTAATATTATTTACTCTATATACACGTAAATTGATTGCGATTGCCAATGAAGGAGTCACTTCTGCCGAGCGGTCTTAAGGCCTCCACGGACGAGAGGCCGATCGTTTCAGTTAAAACAGACGTCAGTTCGGCCTGAACGGATTCGAGCACATACACGGAGAAAATCGCATCCGACCGAACTGACGTCGTTCGGCCCTCAGATTAGTAACGCCTAGATAGTCTTCCAACAAACGCATCGTACAAAGTGAAGCAAGAACAGATAGATGTAGGCGTAACTTTAAAGTTGTGGAGTCTGTGCTCTTATAATTGGAATTATTGTATTTGTTTTTCTTAATATCGTGAGATGTAAAAATATAACTTTTAATAATTCATTTTAAACCATTTAAACACAATTTGTGAACTTTATTTATATTAAACTGATATTAAGGAATATATTAAGGATTATCTTAATACGGGCAATACTTTAAATTGATAATTAAAAAACAGAAAATATTAAAAAAACTTTGTCTTAGTTGCAACTATTAGTTAGCCATGAAAATTTTGAAATAAATTTATTTTTACTAGTAACACTTTCACAATTCACAATAGGGCAGCAAGATGGCGAAATATTATGATTTTATTAAAAAATGTTTTAAATATTTGACTTAATACAAGTCAAATTGTTCGGACATAACATTTCATACTTACATATGAAATGTTATGTCCGAAGCTTTTTTAATTCTTTTGCGATGCTTTGTGACACCCAATAATCAAACCGTCACAAACCGTCATAATGTTTTTAATAATAAAAAATAATAGTCGGAGAAGTATGCACTAGCATTTGACCTTGACAACTGACGGGTCATTCAAACAAACTGAGCCGATATGGCTCAAAATGATTTACTTCACTTTTCACGCGCGTTTCTAGGCATTTTAATCTAAGGTTTGGCCTGAACGGATTCGAGCACATACACGGAAAGTTGCCGCAAGCTTCGGTCGTATTTTTAGGGTTCCGTAATACTTAAGGAACCCTTATAATTTCACTCTGCCTGTCCGTCTGTCTGCCGTCTGCCGCTCTCCTAGCTTCTGTAATAACTTTATGACAATAACTTTTGTAGTAATTCAAAGAAAACCTATTGTGCGTTGATAGTTACAAGTTATTTATTAATTATATTTTGCTGCAACTGTAATCACGCTATCGACGAAACCGAATTATTGTGTCATACATTTTTCCAGTAATATGTTATAGAAATCATTTCTGTTTGTTTTATAGCAAAAGTCTTTATATTTTATCAACCATAGTGGCTTTAAAGTTTTAAATACTTCAATGAACTTGAATAAATTTCTTTAGACCACGTGTCATTTTAGGGTTCCGTACCCAAAGGGTAAAAACGGGACCCTATTACTGAGACTTTGCTATTCGTCCGTCTGTCGCCAGGCTGTATCTTAACCTTCTTATACCATGATAGCTCGACAGTTTAAATGTTCACCAATGTATGATGTAGGTATTTCTATTGCCGTTTTATCAACAAATACTAAAAACAAAATAAAATCAAATTTTGAGACTCACAACAAACGTGATTTCTTCATTTTGTACGAAACTCATCTTGCCGACTCGCACTTGACCGGTTTTATTTTACACTCGAATGTTATTACCGTTCAGTAAAATTTTATTGCCGTTCAGTCCATCCGTACAGGTCAGATTTAATGTTGTCAACTTAGTTGTTTTACAAAGTTTTGCTACTAAATTATGTATTTTATTCCCTCCTTAGTAGGAGTTTAATTGTTAGTAGTGGTTTTGTAGAAAATAGCTAGACAGTAATCATAATATGCAAAGTGGCCTGCTTCTATGTGCTATTATGACACCTTATCATAATAGCACATAGTAGCACGCTTCTGTAAGTCGCTTAAAACTACCGATTTAATTTCTATTTACATAATACTTCCTACTATATTTTTTTAATTTAAGGGTTAAATATTAAAACTGAAAATGTATGTATGTTTATAAACACAAAGTCCCTAAAAATCTTTTAGGGATTCCTAAGTTTAATACCTTTTTTATAGTCATCGGTACTCTTTTAGTAGTTTTTAGTAGAAAACGACGCGAGTTTAGTAGTTTCGCAAAAACAGAGTTGGCAACACTGGAACGAATCGCTTCAGTCCATACGGCCGACTGATACGATCTCGAAATTGCACACAGACGATACGATTTTGCATCCGTTCAGGCCGAACTGAAGGAAAACCGGACCGTGTATGGAGCCACTTAAGCAAACACCATATACTCGTATATGTCTAACTTGATGAAATTCTGTTTTACAACATAGCATTACTAATTTAACCCTTAACCACCTACCATCTATTTTTGTCACGTAACAACCTACGCGCGGTGCTGGAGACCGCTCATGGATAACCACGTTAAAGTCGGTTTTACTGTGTTAGCAAAGGATTTTTAACCGACTTCCAAAAAAAGGAGGCGGTTATACGTTCGGCTGGATATATATATTTTTTTATTATTTGTATGTTCAATGATAACTCCGCCGTCTGTTGACCGATTTTCAAAATTTTAAAGGGTATACTTCAAAATTGGTCCCGTTTTCACAAAAGTAGTAACTTTATGGTGAAATCCATGAGGAATCGAGGGAACTCCTCAAAATTTATATGGATACATATAGTGATTTTGACTTTTTCTAAAATAACCCAAGCATATGCTACCAAAAAAGACTTTGTACCAAGGTATACTCTGGATCCAAAAGTACTGAACAGAACTCCTGTCTCCTTATAGATACATGTTTAGGGATTTCAGCGTTGCTTAAAGAACTGCAAGCATAAGCCACTATGTCAATTAAAGTAATCATCATCACCATCATCATCACACCATAAATCATAATAGGTACTTCTCAAATTTTTTACACCGACAAAGATATCCTTGATTTTAATTGAATTAACCCAAGCTTTTGAACCATCAACCAAGGTATACCCTGGATCCAAAAGTACTGAACAGACCTCCTCAGTCTTTACATATACGTATTTGGAAATTTCGACATTGTTTAAAGAACTACAAGCATGTGCTATTATGTAACTTACAGTCATCATCATCATCATCTTATTTACAATACCTAATGGAAGCTTGGCACGTATTCAATTATACATTCAATGTTTATTTTAAACGGTCCTAAAAGGTATTAATAATGATTTAACAAATATCACTATTTTATTTCATACTTTTTTGTGCATTTATATTATAGCCTATTTTTAGTATATTTTTGTCTCATACTTAAAAAAAAGTACTTTGAGGGAAATATTACCTTAAAGAGATTGTAATTAATGTTTATGGCCAAAATAAAATGCTCTTCACAATATTTGCATCATCATCACTTTAAATATCCGACTTAGGTCACAGTAAATTGATAGATTACCTTGTATTTTCCAAATTACAACTCCTTTCAAAGTTATTTGTGAGGTTAACCATCTTATTCGAAATGGCAAAAACACTTTCAAGCGAATATTTTAAAACCAAAATAAAGTCTTATCGTGGTGGTAAAGTTAACCCAAACAAATTCAATGTATGTCAGGAAAGCAATGCCGATGGCTATCGTAGGAGTAATGGCGGACTATCTAGGAGGCTATCTGCCTCAATTTACAATGCCTGAAAATCTAGGACTAGGACCCGAATTTAAAAAGCTTAATAGTTTTCTTCGTGAATTGTTGACAGAAGGTCACCATGTTAAGAATTAAAAGCGGCGCCATTACCCCGAGTAGTAATAAATTCCTTGATTGTTGACCTCGTTGGATAGATGTTTTAGCGTAAATGTTTATCTACATGCCATATTGTTTATTGTTTATCTGAATGCCATATTTTTAGATATTATGCTTCAAAGAAAATTTTCAATGTTCAATCTTCTACCATAACTTATTTTTCTTAGTTAGCGTAAAATATAATGTTATTAATAATTATAATAATAAAACAGGTAAATAACTATATGAAAATTTAAAAAGAAATAAATTGAAAGGGCAAATTTAAAAAAATGGGCAAGGGAGAAAAAAAATCACCAATTTTTATGAAAATCTTGCGAAATATTTATTTATTAAACGAATTTAAAAACGAAGTTAATTAAACGAAGGATTTATTAAACGAATATAATATAAGTCAGACCGAAGAGTTCCGTACAGGAACAACATCGTCATAAGTCAGACCCGTACCGAACAACATCGTCATAAGTCAGACCCGTATCGAACAGTTCCGTACAGGAACAACATCGTCATAAGTCAGACCCGTATCGAACAGTTCCGTACAGGAACAACATCGTCATAAGTCAGACCCGTACCGAACAGTTCCGTACAGGAACAACATCGTCATAAGTCAGACCCGTACCGAACAGTTCCGTACAGGAACAACATCGTCATAAGTCAGACCCGTACCGAACCGTTCCGTACAGGAACAACATCGTCATAAGTCAGACCCGTACCGAAGAGTTCCGGACAGTAACAACATCGTCATAAGTCTTAACCTGTAACCACAGATCACTCAATGATTATATATGTTATACACTGTTGTACACACACCGGCATATTTAGCGGAACACAAAATAAAGGTTTGATATCAGTATCATATAAGGTTGCTGGCTGGTTTATACGTCATTTAATTTAAAAAGAAATATTTTCAAATTAAGAAAACAACTGAACATTACATTTTATGCAATTGTTTTAATTTTATTCAAATACACCTTATCTGGAGCGAACTTCGAGTATTTCTTCCTTCTGAGTTTGATTTAAAATTTCATTGAAATACTGTTTTTTGTTAGTTTTTTTTTAATCGCGTATCTTTTTGGAGTTGAGGACTGAATTATGTCTGACTTAGCCCCAACGGAGATTGCCAGGGCACTCGAAATGCGAAGAAATGGTCAAACCTACAGAGTGATATCCAGAGAGAAGGAGACTCTTCTCAGCTCGACGCCGGGCCCCTGAAAAGGGCCTTGGCGGATTACCAACGTCAGGGGCATAGCCCCTCTAATTGGGATGACGCGCCCAGTACGAGTACTGGGCGCAAAGAGTCAAGTTTTTTGGGAAGACCCCCCGCGGCAGAACGCGGGGGAAACCCGTGGGGGGGCAGCCAACAAAACAAGGGAGTGTCGTCATGCCAATCCAGGCCCAACCGAAACCGGCGGTCGGCTCCAAGCGGCGCGTGGGGGTCCCGACCCGGGGGCCGGGAAACGTGTGTGGTTCCACTCCCTCACTCGCCGCGTTTACCGGACCGCGGACGCGAACGACCTGGGGAAAGGGGGGAAGTCGAAGGGGAAAGACTTCCGGGCCCCGACTTTATTTGTCAGGGGGAAGGTGCGTCAAGGAGGCGACGGGGTGGCAAGAGGGCTGCCACTCCGACAGGCCCCAGACGATTTGTTGAAGTTTACACCGGCAGGTTTAGGTTTCTACCGGTGTAGGGAAAGGAGCGGGGGGGGATTGTGATCCCGCGAAGGTGGAGCGCCTGTACAGGCGCCTCGGTGTGGCGCATGTCATTGCGCTGGGACTCCTCCTCTTCGAGGGCGGTGTTCGGGCGCGCCATTGCGCCTGGACTCCTCCTCTTCTGGGGTGGGGGGGGCACATCATTGCGCCCGGGCTCCTCCTCTTCGGGGGTGGCGGGGGTCCGATGGGGCTGCCGGCGGGACAGCGTCCCTCGGCAGGATGTGGCGGTCGGGCGGGCGGGCGTGCCACGGCGCCAAGTCGGTCAGCTCGACAAGACGCGAGGCATCCGCTCGCGCGAACATGTTACTGGCGAGTCGGGCCACGAAGGCCTCCACGCTCTCCATCCTAAGATCCCTCTCGATGGTGGAGTTGCGGACGTACCAGGGGGCGCCCGCAATGTAGCGCAGCACCCGGTTCTGGGCTCTCTGCAGCGTCCTCTTCTGGGGTGCAGAGAGCAGATGATGCCACGCAGGTGCTGCGTAGGTGAGGCGGGACCTAATGTAAGTATTATACAAGGCCGTCCGCATGTTGAGGGGGATCTGAGGAGAAGAGAAGGCGGAGTGCAGTTGCGCGGTGGCCGATTTGGCCTTCGCCACTGCGTGCTGGCGTTGGGCGACCATGGAGAGACGGCGATCTATGATGACACCTAGATATTTCGCCGTTCTTCCCCATGGTATCTCGGCGTCTCCGATCTTCAGAGGAGCTGGGAATCCCGTTCTCGTGGTGACGGCGAGCGCCTGGGACTTACCTGCGTTCACAGACAGTCGCCAGTTGCTCAGCCAGTCAGGGAGAAGGTCCAGCGTCCTCTGAAGTTTCAGGGCGGCATGATCGGGTGTTAGCGAGCTGGTGATGAACGCCGTGTCATCGGCGTATAGCGCTGCGGTGGTACCCGGGTCCTTTGGCACGTCGCTGGCGTAAAAATTGTATAGGCTTGGCGAGAGCACGCTGCCTTGAGGTACGCCGGCGGTGATGGGACGCTCGCTGGAAAGAACGCCGTCGACACGCACCCTGAAGGTGCGGCCGGAGAGAAAAGATGCCATGAGTCTTACCAGAGGGGGTGGGACGTTGGCTCGGATGAGCTTGAAGAGCAGACCTTCATGCCAAACACAGTCGAACGCCTTTTCCATGTCGAGGAAGACTGCGACCGAGGATTCTTTCTTGTTGGCCGCAACGGACAGGTGGTGGATGACCCTTACCAGCTGGAGAGTGGTGCTCAGCTCCGACCGGAAGCCGAATTGGTCCTTGCGAGGAGGGAGGTGAGGAGCAAGGTGCTTGAGGAGAAGGACTTCAAAGGTTTTTGAAATGGTTGAGAGGAGGGTGATGGGGCGGTAGCCCTCTGCCCTTCTCAGGTTCTTATGGGGTTTGGGGATGGTGGTAATTATCCCCAATTTCCAGGTGGTGGGAAAGTGTCCGGTCCTGACGATTCCGTTGAACAGACGGGTCAGGGCGGCCACCGTCCTGAAGGGGAGATGACGAAGGGCAGAGTTGGGAATACCATCTGCTCCGGGGGCCTTCTTGGGTTTAAGGCGTGCGATCACCTTCTGCACTTCCCTCGGAGAGAAGGAGAAGGAGGGGGGGAGGGGGGGGAGGAGGGAGAGAGTAGGAATACCTTTACCTCCTCGGAGACCGTTCGGGCGTGGTCCGTTGCGGTCGTTGGCAGTGGTGAAAATTGGCGCTCGAGGTGTTCAGCATGAATCTCTGCTCTATCCTCTGCACGGTACCTTAAATTACCATCCGGGTGGAGCAGGGGGTAAACAGGGGCAGTGGCTCTGGTAAGACTGCGGCAAAAACGGTGTAGGGAGGGCCAGTCCTCACCCGCCTCCTGGATGCGTCGGGTCCAGTTTTCCGCACTGAGGAGCTCTAACTTAGATCTTACCTCAGCGGTGAGGCGGTTGAGCTGCGTCTTCAACGCTGGGCATCGGGTGAGTTGCCATCGTCGTCGCAGGCGCCTCTTGTCGGCGATCAGGTTCGCTAAGTGGCGAGGTAACGGGGGCCGCATGTATTGGCGGTGGGTGGGCGGCTGGGTAGCCGCATCCATTGCAGCTGCAATCGCCCCGGTGAGCTGCTCCGTCATGGCTTCGACGGTTTCAGCAGAGTTCACCGGGAAATTTGGAGTGTTCTCGTGCAGCTGCAAGGAAAAGGCGTCCCAATCTCGGACTGGGTATGAGGGGAGGGGAGGGACACTAACCGGGGAGGCTCGGATGGTGGCCAGGACCGGGAGATGGTCGGAGCCATGAGCCACGTCGAGTACCTCCTGGTGAAGGTCGCCTGCGATGCGATGGACGATTGCCACGTCCAGGACGTCAGGGGAGTACGAGGGGCTCTCAGGGTAGTGGGTGGGGGTGTAAGTACCCACCACCGTGTACCCAACTCGTACGGAGTCGGCAAGCAGTCGTCTGCCGTCCGCGTTTGGCGCGCGGGAGCCCCACTCGGGGTGCTTACAATTTAGATCTCCGGCAATCACAGTCGGCTCATCTGATATGAGCCTGTGGATGTCGGAGATATCTAAATGTGACCCCGGGGGCTTGTAGCACGCGAATATGCGGGTGCGGTGGGTGCCGAGTGCCACTTCGATGCCCAGCGCATAAAGGGAAGACACCGAGGGGGTTGGGAGGAGTTGGTGGAGGATCCTCCTGCCGACCAAGACAGCAAGGCCTCTACACGCTATCGCTCCGCCGAGATAGTCCTGGCGGTATAAGATGTACCCAGGAGCATGAAATCGGTCCGAGGGGGAGAGATGGGTTTCGCTTAAGAGCGCGATGTCAATCTCCTGTTCCCTGAGGAGATGACGGATCGGAGCCATTTTTCCGCGAACCCCTCGGACGTTCCAATGAATAATTCTTAACGAGGATGGGGCGTGGGAAGCCATTTGGTTATTAATTTAGTAGCGAGGGAGGCCCCTTCAGGGAGGGCCGACAAAAGAGTGGTAAATATGTCTTCCCCGGCCTGAATTTTGGAAAATATATCCAGGGCCAGGGAGAAGAGAGCGCGAATTAGTTCGGCGGTGGATTCAGGGGCCTCGGGGGCCTCTCTCCTGGGACGACGCTGAGAGGGCGGTGGGGCGATTGCTGGCAGGGTGGCGGCAGCTGCTGCTGGATTGGCAGGCTCGGTAACGACCTCGGCCACTTCGGTAGTAGTAGTGGCCGCCGGAACCTTGCGCGAGGCACGAGAGGTGCGCGGGGGGCGCGGGACGCGCTGGGGTAGGGGGGGGGCCGACAAGGTGGCATCGGCCTTAGGGAGCGGAAGCGCGAGGGGCTCGTATTCCGAGTCCGTTGCTGCCGCAGAGGTGGCTCCGGACTTGGGGCCCTTCTTCTTCGTCCTCATCCTAATCCTCTTCTTCCGTACAGAAGGGGTGGGGACTGTGGATGACGCGGGACGGGGGGTAGGGGCGTTGGCCTCGGCCATAAGAGATGTGGCCGTAGGCGGTGGGGGGGGGACCTCTTTCTCCGTAATGGGAGGGTCATGACTTACCCGGGGAGCGCGATAAGTGCGGGCAGTGGGTCCTGCACGGCGGTTCCGGGGGTTCCGGGACTCCCGTTTATAAACCGGGCAGAGTTTGCTATTAGCCGGGTGGGCCCCTTGGCAATTGACGCAGGTGGGCTGCTCGGTGTGTGGGCGGGGGCAGTCAGCTGCGCGGTGCTCTTCGCCGCACCTGACGCACGCCAGCCTACGATGGCAGTTCCGGCTGGAGTGTCGGAACTGCTGGCAGCGATGACATTGGGCGGGGCCGTCCTTGCCACGCCAGGCTTCCACCCTAATACCTGGCATGTGAAGAAGCTCCGTAAGTTGGTAGATCCCGGGGAGCAGGTCCGGGGTACGCTTCAACAGCACGAAGTATACGCAGCCGGGGCGGTCCTTCCTGGCCAGGATCCGGGACACGTACTCGACTTCGTAACCCTTCTTTTAGAGTGCGGCGGCAATGGCATCGGTGGGAGTGTTGACCGGCAGGCCGCGGATACCTACCTTAAGTCCACGGTCCTGCGGTAGCGCGTAAGAATACCAGCTTACGTGCTCGGTCTTGCTCAGGTCGTCCAGGTATTTTTGGACGACACGGTATTCTTTTTCCCCTCCAGGGGTAAATTTGACCCCTAATCCCAGCGGCTTCGCGTTGGGGGGGTGGCCGAGGAGCTCCGCAAGGTTGCTGAAATGCCTCACCCAGTCCTCCAGCTTTTCCACGATGAGTGGCGGGCAGCGGGGTGCGGGGGGAGGCGGTGGCGAAGTCACATTCCGTGATGGTGCCGCGGTTGTTGCCGTGGTTATGTCCATCGGCGATGCGGCCCTCGAGGTTGGGGCCGGTGGAGTTCCGGTGGGGGCAGCAGTAGTCGCTGCTGCGTAGGTTGCCGGGCGGTCAGCGCGTTTGGCAGGCGGCGAGACATCAGAGGACACCTCCTGCCGCTGTCTCTTGGTTACCTGCACGGGCGGGGCGGGGGGCGGGGGCATGGTGCTCGACGAGGGAGCCGGTACGGGGGCCCTCGGAGCAGGCACACTCACCCCTCTTTGATCCTCTTCGGGCGGGGAGGCCGGCGAGGGGAGGGCGAGCTGTGAGCTCGCAGTAGATGGTGTAGGCGATGGTGTAGGGGCGCTCACCTCCTCGGTTCGGCGCACAGGGCGCGGCGGAGAGGCCGAACCCTTATCGGAGGAGCGGTGCGGCGGCCCAGACTCGCGGCGGGTCGCCATCGGAAGGCATTGGGGCGGGGGGGTGTCAGTACACCCCCGCGAGAATGCCGAAGACGGCCCGGGGCGAGCGGTATCCTTGCCGCTCAAGCTGGGCTCGGTGGCTGAGAGGTACGCGCGCTCGGACGTACGCGAGCTCGACCTCGATGAGGCGGCGCTACGCGACGCACCGGAGCTGGCGCGGGAGTGGCTGGGGCGGTCACGGCTATGTGGCCGCGAACCACGATCGGCCATGGCGACGGGGCACTAATTTAGTGTCCTCCGCGGATAGGAGACATGTTTACAATGTCACAATGTTACTAACACTAGACACATATGTACACATGAATATAAAAGTAATTAATACAAACAGTACTCACAACACAAAGGGTCTTCACACACGGCACAGGTACACTAAACACAACACGTATTCAGTGTCAAAGTAGTCACTATAAGTGTACGTACTTGCACGGTTCACTGGGAAGGCTGGCTCTCCGTGACCCGACGTTGGGAACAAGTTCCCAACGGGAGGCCAAGGGCAGTGCAACCCTTCAGCAGGCGGCAATCCGCTCGCTATTCTGACGAATAACGAGAAGATTGTCGATCGCGAATGGGGTATAACGGCACTGCACAAGGGGCGGGTCGGCACGAGCGTGGAGTGAGAGGGACACTCGACACGTTCTGAGCGGGACGGCACTACCGCGGAGTGAGCGAGTCACTGCGACGCGGATAACGCGAGACGGCACGAGAACGCGGAGCAACCGAGATAGCACTACCACACGCGAGAGACAGGACGATCCTTACAGAGTGATATCCAGAGATCTTCGTCGACCAGTTTCAACGATCCATCGCAGTATCCAACGGTTCAGGGAGACCGGTACTTATGTGAGAAGAGCAGGACAAGGCAGAAAAAGACGCACTTCGAGTAGGGATGATCGTTTCATTCGGCTTCGTGTACGTAGAAACCCCCGTTTGACGGCCGTCCAAGCCCGACATGAGTTAGAAGCAGTGCGAGGTGTAACCGTAAGTGAGCGTACGGTACGAAGAAAGTTCGAAGAAGCTGGTTTGGGTTCATTTGTGCCCGCCAAGGCTCCAAGGCTCGAGGTAAATCATCGTAGAAACAGGTTAACTTTTGCTCAGGAACATCGACTTTGGAACGCGGACCAATGGAGTAAGGTACTGTTTAGTGATGAGTGCAGAATTCTCTTAAATCAAATTGACGGCAGGCAAAGAATATACAGACGCAAAGGAGAACGATACATTCAGACAAATTTTGAAACTACAGTTGCATACGGTGGTGGATCAATAATGGTTTGGGCGGGCATTTGTTTGGGAGCTCGCACAGACTTGGTAGTGATTGATAGAGGGAGTCTGACTGCAGACCGCTATATCAGAGAAGTTTTAGAAGAAAATGTCGTACCGTTTGCCCCACATATCGGTGACGATTTTGTTTTTATGCAGGATAATGCTCAGCTGCATACCGCTCGGGTAACTCAAGCTTATCTTAATGATATGAATATCACTGTTATGGAGTGGCCGGCGAGATCACCGGATATGAACCCAATAGAGCACGTTTGGGACTTGCTGAAAATAAAAGTTAAGTCCAGAATTCCAGCTCCTGCCAACGTGGGTAAACTGCGAATCGCCGTAGTTGAGGAATGGCGGAGACTATCCCAGGAGACCACCGATAACATCATTCTCAGTATGCCTAGACGGGTAGAAACTTTAATAAGAGCACGTGGAAGAAATACGCGATATTAATCACCATTTTTCTAATTTAATTAATTGTTATTTTAATATTAATTTTCACTTTTCCCGGTTACATGAAAAGTTCAAAAATGTACCATTTTTCACAAATATCCTTTAATAGCCTTTTTTTTTTGTGTTCCGCTAAATATGCCGGTGTGTTTATGTACATACTATTTAAATATTATGGTTCATGCAGGTACGGGAACTTTTAGTAACTATTATTATTTAAGCTATAAGAGTTTCCTGTAGTACCTACTACGGAACCCTAATTAACATTACAAAAAGTTATTTTCTTCACGAGTTTCTTGCGCCACGCGCCGGTTCTCGCCGGTTAGTTCCCGAACCGGTGGTAGGCCATATTCATGTAGGACCAATTATTCTAAGAGTTAGTTTCAAAGCTATTACCTATTTCGAAAAAAATATTTTTAATTTTTCCTTTATCTATATATAATATAAAAGAAACTCGTGTTAGTTACAATATTTATAACTCAAGAACGGCTGAACCAATTTGGCTGAAAATTCGTGGGGAGGTAGCTTAGAACCAAGAGACGGACATAGGATACTTGAGTGCCCCGCCAGTTCTGTCTGTCTGTATGTTCGCGATAATCTCAAAAACTACTGAAAGGATTTTCATGCCGTTTACATTTACCGACAGAGTGGTTCCTAAGGAAGGTTCTGGCCGATAATCATTTTTGTTAAGGTTTTGTGGAAATTGTTTGATTGAAAGTGTATGACGTTGAAGGTGTCGGAAAAAATCAATCCGTCTGGGAACTTTTACCGAAAATGCTGCCTAACCTAACCCGTTTAAGATAAATAACAAAACAATGTATGGTGGGATTGTTTCTCTTTTAAAGGGCTACAAAAAAGTCCGCGATGGCATAGATATGTCTACATTTTAGGGATAGGTTACTATACCCATTCCAAGTTGAAAAAATGATCAAAAATAATGTGGTATTTTCAGAAGCTATTTAGACGGATACAATTTAATTTAATTAAAAAGTACGTGTGAAAATTTATTATAAATTATATATTTTTACTTTGTGCTATTACTATATTGCAGGTATATTTGCTAAAGCAGTTTTTTTGCCACGAGCACTCTCCCACGCGGGCAAAACTGCGGGCAAAAGCTAGTAACCAAAAAACACCTAAAACATTATTACTTTATAGCCTTTTCATTGTGTTATCGAGGCCCAAAAATATTCGAATCGCGAATTTCCTCGCCCTTGGGCGGGTGGTCAACCTCATTGTGCGTTGTGTTGTGGATCCGTTGCCATGGTAACGCACCAATAAGTGGTACCCAGTACCATGTTGATGGTTATGACCTATCACTGTACTGCCGCGTACACAGGGTTCATGCATATATATTATGTTGAATTTTACATATTCAACATATTAATTTTATAAAAAATAATGTTGAATATCGTAATTTAAGTTTATACAATATTTGAATAAATTTAAGCTGTTTAACGGCCCGTTTCAATAACCTATCTATCTGTAACTATTGGTTAAAAATATTTTACAGTTTTTTGCGATACAAATTTGACGTTTCTAACAAATAGTTATTTTTATAAATAATAATTAATGTAATTAATTAGGTATTAATACTAATATATCATATAATATGTAAAGTTACGTTTGGTTTAAGCCTGAAACAAATTTTATGTTTTCTACGCGTCACAAAATAGAATATTGCTCACATTCTTATTCACTGCCGGAAAAATAACAGTGGCTGTTGCCCGCGGCTGATTTTGTCATGATTTTCAAAAACAGTTTGCAATTTTTATTTTCAGTTCAGCAAAATTTTACTGCCTACTTCAAAAGATTTTTACGTAAGCTGCATACAGATATTTACACTTAAATGACTGCTGGTGTACTCCAAAACCAAATAAAAAAGTAACTTACGTGACACTTTTTTTATTTGGTTGAGTGGTGTAGGACACAAGCCCCCAGAACAGAAGAACAGTCGTAAAAACTAATAAAATATAACACTTTTCACACCACCTAGCTGTAGGTTTAAAGCCTTATTCGAACGACGTTACTTTCGAAGAATATTATCATCTTTATGGGAATGTGCCTATGAATATACCTATGCTACGTTTTGACGGCGATTTTAGGTTAAAATCCTCAAAAATTCACATATAAAGATAAAACAGACAACAACAGATAACAATAATCAATATTTTAATATAAATCACATTATTAAATATAAACAAATATGAAAACCGGATAGTATTATCTGACGTAACTTTATACAGAATAAACCAAAAATAAATAATTTTTTCAGGTAATATAAAACATAATTACATAAATATTTTTTTTTTTACCTGAAAGTTAAATTAGAAAGACCTATTATATTTTCAAGATGGCGGATCGAATGGTAGTAATATTAGGTAGCAAATTTTAAATTCGAAAATTCATACGAATACCTATGCAAATATGTCCAAGGAATAAAAAGTTTCATGCAAACTTTTATCACCTATTATACCCCCTTGGGGGTTGAATTTTAAAAAATCCTTCCTTAGTGGATGCCTACGTCATATGAGAAATACGTGTGCAAAATTTCAATTTTCTAGCCTTAAGGGCCTGTGCATTGATACATCAGTCAATCAGCTTTGCCTTTTATATGTACATATAAATTTATATAGATAAATTTGGCATACGTAGAGTAGACCACAGGGAAGGACATACCAAGGCTTTTTATAGCGGGAAAATGTACTGTTCCCGTGGGATAGTGTATTTACGCGGGCGAAGCCGCGGGCAATACCTAATATAAAAATAATTTAACATCTAACAAAGAAGTTTCGAAAGAATATGCGTCTAACACACTCGGCGCGTGGGAGCGGTTCGCGTTTCACAAAGTTCGCGCACGGGCAGTTAAAGGTTAAATAACCAAAATCTATAAGACGTATATTCTACCGCCAATATTCATCGGCGATAATTTAGGATTATATTTTATAATAGTGTAAGAATTTTTTAAATCGGTCCAGTATTTTCCGTGTTTAGTAGACAAGAAAAAAAAACCATAGCTTTAAAGTCGCCGACTGAACATATTTAAGTTAGGGTAAATTACGCATCGGTAGCTGTCAGCTATGTCTGTGCATGGTCTGTGCCTAATGTCCTTATTTTTTATTTCATCCCACGGGAACACTGTACAGTATAACTTCTTCGGGATAAAAAGTAGCCAATGTGTTAATCCAGTGCTTATAGTAGGTACTACCATAAGAAATTTCATCAACATCCGTTCAGTAGATTTTTCGTGATAGAGTACCAAAAAATTTTATATATCTATTTGCGTCTCATAGACTACAGAGTCCCTAAGTGTATACCCCGAACTCCTATACTCCCTGAAACGACACTCACTCCTAAGTCCTAACTGCAAGACGCCAGAGTCTCGTTCTTGCTCAAATCTTGCACAGTCAGTATTGGTCTTGCTAAAATTAGGTGGTCTTGGTCTTGCATTTTTGCAAGACCAAGACCGATTTTTGGCAACACTAGTGGCCGGGGTAGCGATTGCACGGGTATCGTTTAATGGGGTATATCCCTGATAACACGCTGCTATAGTTTAGATTTCCTTAAGCATTTGTCGACAGGCATAAAAGCGTTCCATTCACGGCACAAAGAAAATATTAGGGCCAATTTGGAGTGAGCTGTTAATTGGTCCTACCTCCGAGTCGCTTTGTATTGTTTCCTCCAATTGTGTCATTACTTAGCGCCGCGCGCACTGACGCAGCTCATGCGGTGAAGTGCCAATATTATAGGCTCGATCCAGACTTAGCGGTCAAGATGCCGCGCGTTTTTATGCCCTCATTAATATTTGAAGTTAGAATACTGTCCCGTTTAAAGGAACTATTATATGAATGACATGTGGATGAAAAGCCACATTAAAACGAAATTGTTGAACAAAACGGCGCAAAAGAGCAGTTAACGGTGGCTGTCGCGCGCTACCACTACACATTTTGCACGGTTACATAATAATAATTAGCCAATAGCCGCTACCGACTACTGGTGTGGCTGCTCACGGCAACTGACGTATGGAAATTATGTCGCAACTCGTAGCGCTTCCATTTTCATTTTTGCACGTGTCGCGGGAAAAACAATTGTATTTTCTTGGTTTAAATACTACATTGACACCTTGGCTTAAATACCTAAGTACAATTTGATTAATATTATATCTAGCAATTTCCCGCGAAAAAATACCCACTACCTGCAAGCAAATGTGTGAGTGGACTCATAAGCATGCGTAAAGCACCTCCACCAGGTTCAAACACCACAACCACACAAACAACAATGTCAGCAAGATAGTGCAAGGCCCCGCACCACCATGGAGGTTGCAAAACTCGACGCGCGTTTCGCCCCGAACCCGGAGCATACTCAGGAAGTGGACCTGCGAACAAAGTTCGTTAGTTAAAGTTGTTCGTAGGTCCACTTATAAGCAGTGTGGGAGGAGGGAGGTGCTTTACGCATACTTATGCGTCCACTCACACATAAATTAAATTGTATGCTATGGATTTCCGCAAAGTAACGCCTGATTCTATCAACTACTTACCTAAGTCACAATCAATACGTTTGCATTAAATCAGTTAAACTTTTCAACTTTGATCTCAGCAGCCATGCAACTTCTGCTATTATTTACTAGTAGTAGTATAATACTAGAGGTCACCCTGTAGTCGAAATTCGCCAATAATAATTCATTTAATTTTTAACTTTGAACTTTATAAGGGTTCTTTAGACTCTTAGCCGAAGCGCGCACTGGCGGCAGGTAGCAGCGGCCAGGCCGCGACGGCCACCGAAATAAAAGACGGCCGCAGGCAGCTTGCGGCCAAGTGCGCGCACTGATGGTACATTGCATATATTTCGGTGGCCGCCACGGCCTGGCTTATGTAGTAACTATTTATTAATCTGTGGCCTGGCCGCTGCGACCTGGCCGCCAGTGCGCGTTTAGACTTAGATAAAAAAAGTGGAAATAATGTGACAGATTGACAAACGTCAACGTGTAATTGTATTGTATCTATCAAACACACGGTAGTGTGTTCTGAGGTAGTGTGAATTGTAAAGTGTAAAGTGTAAAATGTAAAGTGAATTTTTATTAACGTTTTGTATTTCTGAGCATTATTTATAAAATATTAAGCCATAACATATGAAATTGGCGTTTTGTAAAGGAGGAACATAAAGTCGATTTTTTAAATACATAATCCCCCTTAATAATAAAAAGATTTACACAACGGATAACTTAAACAACGATGCTGTCTTTGTCTGATGCGTTGGAAAAGTCACTTGACAGACAAAGACAGCAACGTTGTTTAAGGCATCCGTTGTGTAAATATTTTTATTAGTAAGGGGGTATATATTTATTTAATCAAAGTATATACCATTGCCATTTATGCACTTTTGCCATCGCATAATCATTGATTCCTTTACTAAAAAAACCAGTCGGGCAGGAATCAATAAAATCTTTGAAGGCGCTTTGTACTGCCCCATCAGAGTTGAATTTTTTTCCATGCAAGAAGTTATCCAAATTTCGAAAAACATGGTAATCTGTTGGAGCAAGGTCCGGGAAGTACGGTCCGGGATGTCTTAGACATTCCAATTGAAGCTCCTCTAATTTGGTAGCCGTCTGATGTGCAGTGTGTGGTCTAGCGTTGTCCTGAAGCAGCAGTGGGCTAGAGCGAATGACCAACCTCGGTTGTTTAGCAGCTGCTAAAGCTACCTTTTCCATCATGATTTGCAGTTGCTGGCAATAGACATCTGCCGTAATCGTCTGGCCAGATTTAAGAAAGCTTTAGTGAACAACACCGGAACTAGTCCACCAAACGCTCACAAGTAACTTTTTTCGAGTCAATTTTCGCTTGGGGCAGAATTTGGCTGCTTCGCCAGGGTTCAACCATTGCGATGAGCGTTTCCGATTATCGTACAGGATCCACTTTTCATCAAAGATAATGATTTGATTTAAAATCCTTTCATTATTGAGCCAGTTGAGTAATATAACGCAGCAGTCGACGCGCGTGTGTTGGTTTGCTGCACTCAATTCATAAGGTACCTTTTACCTTTCAAGCTTTTTCACCTTCCCAATTTGCTTCAAGTGGATTAAAACAGTTTTATCACTAACGCCGCAGCCTGCAGCTAACTCGGACGTGGTTTGCGATGGATCGGCTTCACAATAGTCTTCAATTCTTCATTATCAACTTTGGTCTCCGGCCGTCCACGGGGATGGTTCTGCAGGTCGAAATTTCCAGAACGAAAACGTTGTAACCAAAAACGCACTGTGTTTCCTTTTGCGACACCGCCGCCATACACATCATTAATCCTTCGAGCCGTTTCTGCAGCACTGGTGCCACGGTGGAACTCGAACTCGAAAATAATACGATATTTCAAGTTTTCCGTTTTGTAAACAGAGCGACGCAAAGAAAAAACCAAAAGAGGAAAAAGCAAATGAATTACGGTTTTCGAAACACAAATACATGAGTAAATAGCGGTATAAATTTGAAATTGGAATTCCTAACCAAAGAAGATATATTTGAGATCAAAGTGGCCAGTACGACAAAACGCCAATTTCAAATGTAAGGACCTAATATTAGCTTTCTGCACACCTTCCTCTATATAAACATTAACTGTGCCAAATATCGTACTCCTCCATTCTTCCAATGCACGTCTGTACTGAAAGATTTTGCTTTAAGTACTATAATACAATAATTAAATAATAGTCTTGGTATATTATCCTTGATTCTAAATGTCGCGACGTCTGTTCGTATCTTTATATGATGTTATGATTCTACTCCAGATATCAGTCACACCTTGTAATTATTTACAGTTCATACCAGTATCTAAGTGTACTTTGTAGCTGTGTCTCATAAATATATTATTATCATGGCATAAAATATTTAATTAAAAATAACAAAATGTAAGTTTTTTATTACTTTAAATAATTTTAAATTCATTGTGTTTTACTCGGAATTTTCGTGTCACCGATTAAGTTTTTAATAGTCTCTACATTCATTTGTTACTAAAACAGAATAATAATTAATTAAAAAGATTTCTCTGAATTTAAATAGTTTTACGAAGTATTTTCAGACATAATATTAAAACCCTATTAAAATATAAAAATTTAAAGGAGCGAATTGCGATGGAGATATAATGTTTTTGTAGACAAAAACCGTTCAAATACAAAATATATAAAAAAACAAATATGTGCAGTAAAATATTTTCGGATAATCACATGATCTGTCATCTGACGTAACATATGTGCAGAAATACACAGAATAAACCCAAAATAAATAAATTACATGGCTAATATGAAACGTAATTACATAAATTCAGAATATTATACGAAATATACAGGGTGAAAAGGACAGAAATTCTTCGTCATTGTATTCAGAGGGCTTAATTTACTTATTTATTTAATAGATACACCAACAAGGAACAAACATTGTTAAAAGCTAAAATTGCACATTCATGTTGATTATATCTAAATGCTGCCTTCATTATAGGTGTAATAGAGCTTTCATCTTTTATAAGTACTTACATAATGTCAGGGAGATTAATTATGTTAATATAAATTAATATAATTTACAAATTAGACAAAAACTTTTCCTGAACTCTACATAGAGAAGACTATTGATGAAACTCTTTTGCTTGCTCATTTTTTATATGAATCGTCTTTGGAACTCATTACCCGATATCATGAAAAAATCAGAATAAATTAATATCTTTAAGAAACGTGCAAAAGACGACTATCTCGACTTATCTCTGACTTTGTAAAACTTTATGTGTAGGTATGTGTTATAATAATTATTATTATATTTATCTACTTTTATTATATCTGTGTAAATATGTATAGTTTATTTGTTGCTGTTATAATGTGTAATATACGTTAGTCATATGTATACATTTGTATAGAACTAACATTACTCCAATTTTTCTTTTAATTCAGCAATGAATTGAACATTGTGGAAGAAACCGCTTTAAGCGGTAAGACTGCCATTTTGCACATATATTTTTTAATTGAATGTTAAACTTACCGTATATACCTACCTACTGTATTTTATTTTTGAGCAAATAAAGTGTTTTTTTTTTTAATTAATTTATTTTAAATATTTTTTTTTCATTGCGAATTAAAATAACACTCTGTATATTAAGGTAAATCATACCACCATTCTATGAAATTTTTGATTGTGCTTAATTTAGTACATCGCGTAAACTAGTGTCGTGTTGTGAAATCGTTTTCTATGAATAGACAAAAATATATTTTTTTTTTTACTGTGAAATAAATAATTTTTTGTTTGCCTCAATATTAAGAGTATAAAGAGGAAATTAAATTATAGTAAGTAGCTATTATTTCTTAGGATATTTTTGTATTTTTAGTGTTCCATACCCAAAGGGTATAAACGGGACATATTTCTAGGACTCCGCTGTCCGTCTGTCCGTCTGTTTCCCGAGATACACCAGGCTGTATCTCGGGAAACTACCATGTGCGAGTCGTGAGAGTTCTCTTTGGTTACGGAACCCCAAAAAATAGTTACATACATTATAATGAAAATATTTTGCCCTCGTTATTAATTAACATAATTTTTCAAGGTTAAAATGTAGTTTCTGCTCATGGAATCTTTGAACTAAATAATATGAAATGAAAACAAAGGAAAATTCAGAGAAAATATTCGTGCATAAATAACACGCGCGTTTTAGCCGGCTATGCACTTTTTACAAACATAATCTTATTTTAGACATGTTTTCTATGTGACTCAACTAACCGATTACGTAAAAAAAACCTTGTTATTTTTATCGCCTCAAGTATATGGAGGGATTACCCTCATCGACAGAAGACTAATATAGCTTCACAACATTGCAAAAACCAACACCACAATGTAAATTCCTTTGCCTCATGAAGTCATAAAACAGTACATAAAAAATGTTATGTTCTAAAAACACTTCCTAACGTTACTTACAAAGATATCATAAATAAAAATGTTGCATGTGTAACACATATTAACGTAAAAATGTAATTTTATCTAGAGACAATTTTTCTTAAACAAGGAAACATAATTTTCGGCCAATATCAAAAGTTCCCTAGAGGAAGTTTAATTAATCAAGGCATTTATTTCTGTTTTCCCCAAAGTCTACATTACGTTCTCCCCAAACTACATAATCAGTGAAACCTTTATAAGAGGAAGTGCGTTTGAGGCTATGTTTTTACAGTATTATATTATACAGAGTATTACAAAAATTTTAAATTGTTTTAAAAGAATATGTACAGTATTTTTTCTTTGTTGGAAATAATGAATACCTCCTGTAAGCACGGAGTACTTTAAAAAATTTGTTATTCTAAGTAGGTCGGTACTACATGTTGCCCGCAACTTCGTACGCGCAAAAGGAAATTGCGCGGAAACCGTACATTTGTCGCGATAAAAAGCAACCTATGTCTTTCCCCGTGGTCTACTTTATATCTGTGTCAAATTTCATCAAAATCGGCCCAGTAGTTTCGAAGCCTATTCAATGCAAAAAACATGCAAGCAAACAAATAAATCTTTCCTCTTCATAATACAGTAAAATAACCAATAATTGGCCCCGAACAGCCAATTGCTGGCTATACCCCAATTATTGGCTACTCCCGTATCATATTATACCTAAAATTCGGGTTACGTATTCGTTTTGTTTATTTTTTATACTCTTAAATACTTATTCATGTTTTTCTTATTTATTTGTGGCCAACATAGAGTATGAACTTTAAATCTTTGGGGCCAATAATTGGGGGGATGTCAACAATAGGCCATCTTCCCCCATTATTATAATTTATGTGGGTAGGTATAAAATTATCGCATGTTCCGGTATGTCGCAGAATAAGTTTATAGTGTATTATTCGACGGCAGCGATGCGTCCGTCCGTTCGCCCGTGTATTATGTTGTGTTTGTGTATTGTGTGTATATATACACAGGGCCTGAAGGTGCGCCGAGTACTGCAGACATGGGGAACACGGCTACTACTCCTGGTGAGTGGACATTTTGTTTGTCTCTTTTAATTTATTTCAATTACCTATGACTTGGACCTACCTTCTTCAGCTAGTGCTTAAATAATTACGTTGTAAAAACGTTACATAGGTACATTAATGTTTTCAAAACTAAAGTTAATATGGTTTAACTACATAACATAGTACATTTTACACATCAAAATATCTGCATACAAGAAAAATGTACGCCATCTTGATTTCACCATACCTCAAATGTCAAAATGGCTCCAAACAACCCTAAAAATAGGGCCATACCCACTTTGGACAGTTTTTGCCTCGACATGCCTCGTCTATAATATACACGTCTATGACTTACATCTAGTGATACTTACAACTTGCAAGATTTAATTTTATTTCGACTTTTAACCCCCGACGCAAATAGAGGGTCTGTCGTCTGTCCGTGGCATCGTAGCTCCTAAACGAAAAGTTCGATTAAGAGGCGGTTTTTTTTTGTTTGAAAGCCGAGGAGATCCCGAGTGTTCTTAGCTGTAATTCATTATTATCAGCTCGCTCACTGCTTGAAAATTCGGGGGTTACTTATATTTTTTACACCTACAATATTTAGAATGTTTTTTTTATTTATTTATTTTGACTATAGTTGCTAAAGAATATATAAGAATCCTCTAGTGGTAGATAGGTTCCTTTAATGGTACCTACGATTAAAGGATTTTCCTATCAGTTTCCAAAAAAGCTTACCTAATCCAATTTATTACTTTTATTCAAATCAATCGAAGGTAGTGGCTGCACCCGGGATTTTAATTACTTAGTATCATAAATATTGATTTATTAGTTTTGCTTCACTACGAATAATTACTGTACAAGGACTTTCTACGAAATTGTTAGTTATTGATTTTTTATAGTTAGTAAGTTTCCTTTATATACAAAGGCAAAGACTTTGCTTTCGGCTTAAAGTCAGCTGTTTCTGTGAGGTTAATGACCTCAGCGCCTTAGAGAGCGCAAAGAAATTTTAAAAGGTATAATATATTTAATTCGAAATGTTTAAATTATTTTCCGCCTAAACGTATTTACATTAAGAGGTAGATCTTATGCCCAAAATATCCGTAATTGATTTTACCAAACCTTATATAAAAATACTTGTCTGTCTTGTCCTGAGTAAGTTATTAAGTATATTAATAAATTAACAATATAAAGTAATAATATTATGTAGAACCTTGTGTACTTTTGAAATACCTGCCAATCCTGCCACCCTTATGAAATGGAAATCATTTATACTTCATTAGGCTAGACTAGACGACTGAATTTTTTGTGCATATTTGTAATTGTATATATATAAATAGTACCCTTAAATATGAGTAACTTCTCAGAAGAAACAGTATACTAAAAATCAATATTTTCATAGGAACAGCGATTTACTTACAAAAGGACACTGGCGAATCCTGCCCGATTTTCTATCTAGAGCAGCCAAGTTTTGAACATATGTATAATATGGTTTCATAGTACTTAAAAAGTTATTATATAAAAAAATACAATATATTTTTATGACATGGGAATAAAAAGTTACGAATCTCCGAATATCAGAGAATTTATGTGCACAACACGTACTTATCTGTGGTAATCGTTGTTAACATAATGTCTGTATAGTCTATGGCTATCATGTTGTGAATTGTCAATTTGAGGCGTAAAAGCGCCATCTAATGGCCCAGTAGATAGATTTATTTTTTATTGGAGTATAAAATTATTTTCTTTTTCTATAGTTCAACAGTTCAGTACTAGTTTTATAAAAAAAATGTTATTTGGGGTGTGAAATAGGTCCTTCTATACTATTTATATTTATACCAAGAAAAATAATGATTGTTATTGGTTTTCGTAACGTGAAAGCGACATCTATCATTTATCTATTAGCATATTGCGTTTCCAAACAGACTAGTTATTAATTTAAATACGTAATTGACAACACTACTAATAGATGTCACTTTTCCGCAAACCGCCACTTGGGCAATTTATTGAACAATAGGTTAGGTTATAATATTTATTCAATTATCTTTTATCCCTCGAGTTTGATGTATAATATTATTGCTTTTTTTGTTCCTATGTTCACAAAGCTCAACTTACAATAAATATTTTTGTGGCCACGTATTTTAATTATGAGAATGTATGACGACTTGCCGGTCTCTTTTCGTGAAAACGCTCCATACGAAAGTCGTACCTAACTGTGGTCTGCGACGTCACAATTAAATAGAAGTGTATTAAATATAAGGAACATATTTATAAATATATCCGAAATCTGTGCGTTAAAGTTTTACTTGCCATAATTAATGTTTTTGTATATGTTATAATTTAAAGTTTTAAAATTAGCAAAATTTTTTGTAACTTTTTTGTATTTTTTGCATGTATCTAGTTACTAAACTACACAAAATATTATATAATCAAACAGTAGTACCTCAATATTTCTGAATATAGTTTAATTAAACTAAATATTTTACACGCTTTCACAATTATTATTAATTGATCCAGTCACTTAAGTCAAATGGTCGTCGTTATTTGTGACGTCCCTTATTCCATAGTTCCCGACTACTATACTGTTAATCTTCCTTAGATTTTTTATTTCCATCGTAATTTTTTTATTCCTTCTTTTTCAGCAGAAGTAAAAGACACCACGCCAGAAACGCCGAGTTCTGACCAAGATGGCAAGTCTCTGCGACTCCCCTTCGTCGCCCGCAAGTTCTCCGGCAGCGACATACTCAGGATCGTGTATATTGTATTAGCCGCGCTAATTATAGTACGTATAATATTTTTTAATTTGCTTGTTTTATGTTTTTTTACTTTGTATGAAACAAAACCGGCCAAGTGCGAGTCGAACTCGCGCACGAAGGTACAAAAAGCCAAAAAAATCAGGTTTGTTGTATAGAGCCCGCTTACATACTTATTGTATTCTGTTTTTAGTATTTGTTGTTATAGCAGTAAGAGAAATACATCATCTGTGAAAATTTTAACTGTCTAGCTGTCATGGTTAAGGAGTAAAATTTAATTTTGAATAGATATCTTAAAAATGAAGCGCCGCGTCGCGTCGCTACGTTGCAGTGTGATGACCTTTATCCGTTGTGTAAAGGTTTTTATTAGTAAAGTAAACATTGCCCAATGTTTGTTAAAATACACTGGCCTGCAAAAAAAATACTACGATTTAAAAAAAACGTTTTATAACCAATATTATCGGCTCTCTGCTAGTTTCGGAAAGTTGATAAAAGGACACTGGCGAATCCTGCCTGATTTTTCATCAAGAGCGGCCAAGTTTCAAAGATATGTGGTTATAGTACTTAAAAAGTTATTAAAAGAATATATATTTTTCGGACTTGGGAATGAAAAGTTATGAATCTCCGAATATCAGAGAATTCATGTGCAAAATACGTACTTATCTGTGGGAATCGTTGTCATTATAATATCTATTGTCTATGGATATTACTCTGTAATTTGTCAATTTGAGGCGTAAGAGCTCCATCTAGTGCCCCAATCGCGAACATCGCGATCGGCTTAAGCTAAATATATCTATATTTAACTTAAGCCGATCGCGATGTTCGCGATGGTCATAACGACCTCTATGACCAGGGTCTTTAGTGAAGATGCTTTCGATAATTTCGACGAAGTTCGAAAACAAAATGTATGGGATTTGACATAAGGCATCGCAAGCGACATGTCACCTAGCGATGCTTATGTCAAATCCCATACATTTTTATTTGCGAACTTCGCCGTCGAAATTATCGAATGCATCATGATAAAGGCCCAGGCCCAGTCAAGATGCATACGATAATTTCGACGGCGAATTTCGAAACCAAAAATGTAATGACATATTATGTCAAATCCCATACATTTTTGGTTTCGACAATCTTGACTAAAGGCCCAGCAGGTCTAAAATGACCACACTAAGTGAATCATATTATGAAACTTCTATTGAATTTCAATAGATGATGTTCATAATACGATTAACTTAATGTGGCCATTTTAGACCTGCAGGGCTTTCTATCTCTCATTGTACACATAACCACAGATCAATAAATGGTTACTACGTAACAGTTACATCACTCCCATACAAAAGGGAAAATACCTACGCTAAAGTAGCCTACAAAATCTTAATAATAATATCTGCTTTTCGCAGCGAGAAAAAATGTACCATAATTACGCGCACAAAGAGTCGAGATTGTGTTGCCGGCCGTGCGACTCACGTGTAAGTGCGCCATCGCACGAATGCTGCGTTGTACCTATGACGATTATTGTAATTTATCTGTCAGTCAAATATGTTACAAAATGATTTATTTACCTACATTTAATGAATTCTCGATTATTAAATATTCTAGTTGAAAATATCCTAAATCGCGTGAATAATTTTACTATTAAAATACCTATGTAAAATAATAAGGCAAAAATCAAAGCGGAAGAAAATCAATAAATTCTTAAATAAGTAGGTATTGCAATTTTAAAATTTGCATTACTTATTTGAGAACATTCTTTCCAATGTTTTCTGGCTGGAGGCTATTTACTACAAAAAAAAACTACTAAGTACTAAATGCCTACTACTAAAAACTACTAAATTTACTTGTTAAACTACTATACAGCAGCCATCCTCTGCACAAGAATTAAATGGCATTTCGATGCGTAAGCGCGGGAACGTGCGGTGTGCGTGCTCTCGCGGGCGTGCGGCGTGCGACAACCGTTTGTCGACTGTATCTAAGGAGATACGCCGAGCGGTAGGCAAATAACGCGAGTCCATGAGCGAGTGACGAACGCCTGACATTACTTCCATTTCAGCTAAAGTCAATTGCCATGATCGCTGTGACCATAGCCACCGCGATCACCCTACGGCTCTTCACATCGGACCAGTCCAGCCGGTTGGTGGCGCTCATCATCCTAGCGGTGGTCGCCGCCGTGGTGCTGTCCGTCTGCATCTACGCGCTCGTCGCTGTGCTGAAGAGGCATTACAAGCTTGTTCATGCGGTGAGTTTTCTGTCGGTACTCGGTACTAGCATCCATTTATAATAGTAGTAGGATCCTACTACTATTATAAATGGGAAAGTTTGTGAGGATGGATGGATGGATGGTTGTTTGTTACTCTTTTACTCAAAAGGTACTAAACGGAATTTGAAAAAAATTGGCATGGTAGTAGTTTAGGCTCTGGATTAAAACATAGGCTACATTTGATCCCGAAAAAATAGTGTTCCCGTAGGATACTGTGACTGTGCGGGCGGATCCGCGAGCAAAAGGTACTTTATGATATATATAGGTGATTCTTAAACAATAAAACATAAATAGATCATATGCAAGGAGCGTATTCAGTATTAGATTCTAGTTCCAAAAATATGAACAACATCGGACCTTACATTTTGACCAGATATTCTATAAAATATGTACTTTTATATATATTTATACTCTATTCATAACCGCGTGGCCAACGCGGCGGCCGCTTGACCTTCAAAGCCGGCGCGTTGTATGTGATGATGTGTGGCGTAGTAAGAGTTGTCAGGAAATGTTAATCATCTTATTTTTCTGTTAATTACGAAAATTTTTAGTTACGCATACTGTCATTACTTATGTAATATTGTTTTCATTTGGATAACAATAAACCCTGTAGAGAGGGACCGAGACAAATGAGGTCTAGATCAGTTAATGTAATTGTAAGCTTCTCTCGGTCCATCTCTTGATTGATGATGCTTGATGGATGAGGGCTACTAAACTAATATGAACCTAGGATCACATTTTTCTAGTTTTTGCGTTATGAAATGACTGCCATGCGATGGACTTTTATTACAATTCATTTTTTCTGCCTTATATTTTTAGAAAACAAATTAATTGTAATTTAATTAGCCATCCGGTTTTCATAAAACAAATTATTTGCTGTACATTTACCTGGTGTACTGGTAGAATGTTGATACCTACTTAAAATAGTTCTTCGTAATTACTTATTAGTAACATTGGTTTTAGTTACATTTTCATACTAAGGAAAATTGTAAAATAAAAAACGCTACTGAAAAAAAAAACATACCCAAGCAATGCACTAAAAAGACCGAAACAATATTATATTGAGAAAACAAAGTATTAAAACCTAATTTAACCTCTATCTTATACTTTAAATGAAATAATCTTGTATACCTATATATAATCGTAATCTCGGCAACGGTTGCAAGTATTTATTTACATGAAATTCTGTATGCAGAGAGTTTTGGGGGAGAAAATCAGTCTAGCTAGGTCTTATGCCTGACTTTTTTAAAGCTATATATTATTATGTTTTTTTCTTTCGTCGCGTAATAAGATATGAGTTACTTCGATTTGTAAATGTCGAATCCGGTTGGCGGCTTGGTTGGCCTAAAACCTAGGTTTAATCCCTGAGAAACTGTGCATTTTTAAGTTATATCATATATTTTTTCTTTCGTCGTGGAACAATATATCAATGATTTTGACTCTATAATGTCAGTCCGATTGGCAGTTTGGTGGGCAGTTTTAGTGGTCCCAGTGGGTTCGAACCCCGGTAAAATAATTATGTGTTACTTTTTTTTTTCATGTACTAGAGCTCCGAGCAAAGCTCGGTTACCCAGGTAGGTACTTTTAGTTTTACAGACTACACTATGAGCTGAAAGCCTAAATGAAAAGATTGACGTTATGTTTGGTAGCAGGCGGGACCCATTTGCAAACTATAAATCGAACGAAAATCAATGGGTCCCGCCTGCTACCAAACATAACGTCAATCTTTTCACTTAGGCTGTCAGCTAGCTGATGAACCTAGCTAGATCGATTTCTCTCTCCCAAAACTCCATGCATACTAAATTTCATGGAAATACTAGCAGCCGTTGCCGAGATTCCGATTATTTATATATATATACAAGATTTTCTCGTTTAAAGTATAAGATTCTAAATCACGAAAACTTAGTAGCAGTTCGAAGCATTTTTGAATTACTATGTCGAGATTGTGTACGAAACTGGGATTTTGTATTTCTAATGTTTTATTAATGACCATACTAATGTCGAGTGTCGACCTTCACCTAAATAGGAACTTTGCGATTGCACGAGCCCTGCAAAGGCGCTATTATAAGGGCTCCGTTATGGTGATTTTAAAAATTACTTTGCTACCAGTGGCGTGGGATTCCTATAACTCCATTCCTAAGGGCTTCACTTACCACTTACCTTTTGAAGACCCTCATCCAAAACCCTACCTATTACACAATCTAGGGCTTCCCTATGAAAGAGTTTCTAGCTACATCGCCACTGCTGGCTTCGCATGAATGATTCCTCTTGAATCACTCCATCTACTGCTGGAAACTGAATTCAAATCCGTTGACGAGTTTAAAAGATCTCAGCGAACTGACACCGTAAGTGACACCATTTTCTTGTATGATAAGCAATGGTCAATTCAAACTGAAAAGAAACGATACGCGACTCGGTGCTGCGTTTTTATGATAGCTATTCAAATTTAACTTTATTTATACCACAAGATTACCTGTTACATTATAAGAGTCAGAACTCTTGTAATAAAACGTGTTTCTTCTTGTGTAAGCTGTGAATAAAGTTCAATTTTAAAGTAGCTATCTTAAAAATGCAGCGCCGTGTTGCGACTCGGTGTGAGCTGACGCTAAAACATAACGCAGTTCGATATGATATTTTTTCTTTAATTTTTTTCTTTAATCATTTTATCTTTCTACTAAAACTCCGGGCTAAGCTCGATCTCATAGAAACTTAAATATTAATTCGCTATATTTATTTAATCTGAGGTTATTATATTATTACTCAAATCTGTTTGCACGCTCGTTCTCGTTATAACAATTGATTTTCTTACTGGTCTTAAGGCGCTGTAGTTGCTTGACCTTGAATAAATTTACTCAAGTTCAGAGAAATGGGTGGAGAAGGAGGTGGCAGGCGGTAGTGGAGTAGATTTAGTGGTGGCATATCACGCGAGCCAGGGTCAAGAGACCATAGCACGCAGATCGTCCAGATACACTTGTTAATTGTATACCAAAAATTGAGGAAAAAAAAACATTTTCGTTTTATATGGCCGTTATTCATATTTAGCGATAAGAAATTTTATACTGTTTTTATTTTAAAATTATATTTGAGTGTTTTATTCGTTTTGAATGGTCTATTATAACATGAGGACATATGAACATGTATGATGTTTTATTACTACTCATAAATATTTATAACTTAACCTAATATAACGTCCAGAAAAATCAATTACGGATATTTCGAGCACATGATTTACTGCTTCCGTAAAGATGTTTACTCGAAAAAAAAAATTTTATATTGGAGAGTTTGCGTTCAGCGGAGCGGTTTTTTTTTTGTCTAAACTTACATAGGCCGTGAATCATGTGCCTGAAGATCCTTAATTGATTATATACGAACAATATGTGGAATACAATACAAATTACAATTATTTATTAATTTTAAATGACGCAATCAATTAACTCTCTAAAGTGTAGTACGTTTCTTAATAACCTAATTTATATATCTACGCCTTGAAGGCGATTTTGGCCTTGAAGGCGCAGCTAATTCTCAGTATTTCATGGACGGCACATCGGACAAAAATTAAAACCCGCTTATCCACTCTTTGCCTGCAAAGACCACTTGCCCGCCGCATAACCCGCCGGAAGCCTAATAATCTAGACTTTAGATTATTAGGCTCCCGGCGGACCTTGTGCCATGCCAGTATGAGTCTCATACTGGCATGGCAAATGGAAGGAAAAAAGAGTAGAGGCAGAGCGCCTACACGATGCACAGACGCGACCGTTGAGGCTGCTCCAGGAGGCATTTCACCAGGCCAAGAACAGAGAGAAGTGGAGAGCCCTATCCTATAAAGCAAATTTTAGTGGTCGCGTCCCTCAGTCATGAGGATACGACAAGAAAGAAAGCAGAATATATCTACGCCTTAAAGGCATTTTTGTATACATTTGGCCAAAATTATTAACTTGAGGCCTACATACATGGATTATTATTTATCTTTAACAAGCATTAATTGCCCACGGCTTCGCCCGCGTGTAATTAGGTTTTAAACTTTCATGCCCTATTTTACCCACCTTAGGGGCTGAATTTTAGATACCGCTGAATTACGTAACTCACTATTTTCTCCGTACTCAATTAATACGAAACATCAAGCAAATATGTCCAAGGATTTTTAAAGTTTGCTAGCCTATTTAGATAACAACTAGAATATGCTTCTCAGGTACGGAATCCCATATCCCATATACAAATTGATGTAATAAAGCGTGTTCAGAAGCGATATGTTATGATCTGTTTTTTTAGATGTTCTCAAGGTCATAAGAGATCATAATATACTGATAATATCAAAGCCTACAATTTAATAACTCTTGAGGCTAGACGCAGGCTTCTTGGTGATATGGCTTTACACAGTTTATGTAACGCAAGATTGGCTGTCCACTTCTGAGTCAATTGTCATTCCTGGCACCAAGTAGGCCTCATCGAGCTACTTGTAAACGCCCGCTTTTTGCATGTGGACGTTAATCCCACTAAGGTTGGTAAACGTACCTCGGCTACGTCGTATGGTACAAACCTATAATTATGAATTTATAGGGGTGGACATTTTCGCCGACTCGGCCAATATTTTCAAAAATTCAATTAATAACATTACAAAATCTAAATTGTAAAAATGTATAAGTTGCTCTGCTAAATGGTATAACTCTTTAAATTGCCACAGTTATAAATTTCTCTAAATTGCCTAAAAAATAAATCATATATTGACTCTGTTTTGTTAAACATGTAGACGCTGTTCTGCTATAACCATGTGATTAATTTGTGTCTCACGATGTAACTTACCCCAGTACTTAACGCACATACTACATGCATTGCATACACTACATAGGCACCCTAGTAGTTTCATACTGATCCCGAGACTCTGGTCGTAGGGCTAGGGTGCATACACACACACACATATGCTGTGTGATGTAATGTAGATTTTTGAAATTGCTCCTCAATTCCATATGCTCAAGAATTTTTAATGTAAGCATTCTTTCCAGAATTATTATGATCATTGTTAAAAGCAATTATCTAATTTGTATCTGATAATGTAGGTAACTTATATTTTTTTCTCTTTCGAGTAAACAACAATATGTAACAATATGTGGATAACGATATGGGCGTCACATTTATTAATATTATTTAATAAAGAAAATAAAAAATAATAACATAAGGAATAAAACATTTCATACAAAGTTTTATCACCTATAATTTTGAAAAATCCTTCATTAGTGGACGCCTACGTCATATGAGAAATACTATATATTTCCACTCCACAGTTTCTGCCTTTACTTAGGTTTTAAGTCTGACGTACGCTGAGCATAATGACCCTGAACAAAAAAATTTTACAGCCTCCCAAGCTGATTTCGGTGACGGTGGGTATTTTCATTGAAACCCGGCCCAGCTTCACAGGAGTTAATTTATAGAGCCCAATGTATGCACAACACACTAGAGCACTCTTTCTTCCTTTACTCTAGTAACCCAGTGGGACGGATTACCATGACGACTGGCGAGAGATCAGGCGCAGGACCGACTTTTTAACCGATTCACAAAAAAAGGAGGCGGTTATTCATTTGGCTGTATATAATATATATACAGCCAAATAATTAATAAAAAATAAAAGAATGTATATATATTATACATTCTTGTTGTGTTGTGTTCATGTGTGTACATGCTCAACGATAATTAGATGCCCATCCGACGCATGGAATATCATACTTGTCAGACAATCAGGTGATTAGCCTGGATTGTCCTAATCAGACGTGAAAACAACGTTTTCATTGTTGCAACGCGGGGATCGAACCCACGACCTACTGAGTCGAGAGCCAACCTTTAAACTACTAACTAGACCACAGAGGCGACAAAACATTCAATTCTTTGTGCAAATAATAATAATAAACGTCTTACGTGGGAGAGCCACGCTTCGGGATGAATGGGCCGGTTCGACCGGGAAAATACTACTGTCTCACAGAAAACCGACGTGAAATAATGCTTGCGTTGTGTTTCGCCGAGTGATTGAGGTTACTGGAGGCCCAGGGAGGGTTGGGGATTTTAAGGACTGGAAACGCAAGTGGCAACACCAGAGGAGTTACAAGTGTAACTCCTCTGGTGTTGCGAGTGTCCATGGGCGGTGGTAATCGCTCACCATCAGGATCTGTCTGCTCGTTTCCTGCTTCATTTCATAAGAAAAATAAAAGGTTTTTTTGCTTTTTCCAGGCGTCAATAACCCTGATCATACTGGCGATCATCCAAGCCGTGGTGGTGGGCGTATCTGTACCCGTGACTATAGAGGACGAAATCCATCTGGCCCAGTCCCTCGCCGAGTCCTTCCGCCAGGCCAGGGTGGACCTTCGACAAGCGAAGACCTGGGCCAATATCCAATCCAGCGTGAGTAACACATGTACTTTTCTTGGCCTCAAAGCATGTAGTCTACACCAGTCACCACAGAGGACGACCTGGCCCAGTCCCTGACCGAGTAATTCCGACAGGCCAGGTGACCATAGGCCAAAATCCAGTCCAGTGTGAGTAAAAATAAATTAATTGTCTTGAGTCTCGATTAAGGGACGTGCTCTACAATCTTCTAATAAGTATCGTATAGCTTATTCGGATGTTTTATCGCTTCTTACTTTATATATCAAACCATCTAGGTACAAATAATTAATCCTACTTCTTTCTTTAAATTACAACGCGAATGTATGTAAGTATGGATTTGTGGATGTTTGTTACACTTTCACGCAATAACTACTGAACGGATTTTGACAAAATTTGGTATGGTAGCCGTTTAGATTCTCTGGATTAACAATATTTATCGCAGCAAAATGTACTGTTCCTGCGGAATTTCTTTTTGCGTTTTCTTAAGTCGCGAGCAACATCTAGTAAAGAATATTTGGTTGCTTAAGTAGGTCGCCAGTCTTTGTCATAAAAGATGAACTAAGAATTTTAAGTTCTAACTTTTATTTAAGCTATACTTATATCTCTATGTTGGATGTCTGTGACTGTACCTCATACTGGAATAGGTCTAAAAAAGCATGGGTGCAATATCAGAAACTACTAGAAGGAACATAGGCTCAAGCTTAAAATAGAACTCGATAGATATTTTTGTTAACTTAACCTTAAAAAGGTTCAATCCAATAGGTGTAGTTGACCTTATAATGGAGCAATTGACCTCACACAGCTGATAGCATTCATGTTATTTAGCCAGTCTTTGCTCCCTTTTTAAATTACCTGTTTCTGTGTGGTTTAATGACACCTGGCTATTCATCTATTAACTATTGCATTACAAAATATAAAAAGTACATTATATTTTACCCCTATTGTCAATTATAAGGGTCACATTGAGATGAGATGAGACGCGATACTAATAAAGTTCAACTTTGAATCGCTATTGACTGGCTAGGTACAGGAATTCCGCACATCTTGTACTCGTCGTCACGGTTGTGTTTATTGTTAAAATTGTGAGTATTTCTTATTCTAAGAGCCCATATACATACATACATACATACATACATACATACATACATACATACCTTATAATGGAACATACCTGACATTTCTGATTTCATTTCGATAGACATGCGATAAAAAGGTTAATTGTTTTCAAAAAAAAAAATTGTTTAATTTTGTGGCCTGAGTTCACCACTACCTAGGGTTTAGAAGACTATACTTAGTACTTTATGTAAGTAGGTAGTTGATATGTGGACGGCAGAATTATTAAGTCCCTCCGTCTCTGCGTCTCTACGTCTCTCCGTCTGTCCGTATCTCCGTACCTACCGTCTGTCTGTCTGCCCATCTGTCCGTCTATCTGTCTGACCGTCTGTCCGTCTGTGTGGGTGTAAAATAAGGCTTGAAAGTTTGCAAAGTAGCAATTTCAAAGTCCCATAACTTTTTTATTTTCTAGTGGTATTTAAGTGATTCTTTCACGTGTTTGTTTTATTTTACTATTATTTTTATACCTAATCTATTAAAAAAAGGTGGACTTCCTTCTTTCCAAAATCTTCTGAAATAAAGATGGTCATGGTGTAACTTTTTCTTGTATGAAGATTTTTTCTGTCGAATATACGTCGTAGCCCATCCATAGTTTTGGAAAGGTTCATTATCTTTAATTGATTATTTCAGTTGCACTGCTGTGGCGTCCACAGTGCTGAGGACTACCGACTGCTGGGCATGTCGAAGATCTTCGCGCCTCACGTTCCGATCTCCTGCTGCCCGCAGTACGACTCCAGCCGATCGGAGATCGTGCAAGAGAAAGATAAGGAAGCGTGCAGAGCGAGAAAGCAGTACCACCAATTCGGTTGCACGGCTGGTGTTCTGGCTAGGTACAGGAATTCCGCACATCTTGTACTCGTCGTCACGGTTGTGTTTATTGTTCAAATTGTGAGTATTTCTTATTCTAAGAGCCCATATTTTAGACTCTTGCGGCTTGCCGAGAAATCCTTAGAAACGTGTGTAGTTGACTTTCGCGTCGCCTTCTGGTTGTACAACTTAGACACTCAGCCCCCAATTTCACCAACGTATTGAACAACGTTTAACGATGAGCATCGGTGTAAGATCTGTCTGTCCCGTTCTAACATTGAATGAGAGAGATCAAATCCAAGTTTAGTGATAAGCGCCTTTAAAGAAGTTTGGTGAAATCGGGGCTTAGACTTCTCACGATAAAACGTTCTCGCAAGACTTTTCACCATGATCCCGACAGAATGCGAGTTTATGTCACTATTCGCCGTGAAGAAGTTAACGACAATTTGTATGGCATCGAATTAGTTACCACTGTTTGTTACTAGTACATTGTTTCGATGCCGTTCATAATATAAATTGTAAGTAGTTAACTTCTTCACGGCGAGCAGAGACAAATAAAAAAAAACCGGCAAGTGCGAGTCAGGCTCGCTAACGTAGGGTTTCGCACCATTATACCAATATTTTACATGTTTACTTATTATTTCGTTATATTAGTACGTAGTTTTCCAAGTAAGCCCATTTTACAAGTTAAGTCTAGGTATAACTCGTAAACTAACAAAGTTTTATAAGACGTTATAGTTTTCCTTTGAAGTTCATTACCATTTTTTTCGTTTACAAGTTGAATGTATTTTTCGTGATTTTATTTTAGCACTTTGTCTACGTAGTAGATACATATTATATCCATGCAAAGATTAATTTTTCTAGCACTAACCGTTTGGCCGGTAAGCCGAAGACGGACGGACGGACATGACGCAACCATAAAGGTTCCGAAACGTAAACTACGGAACCGTAAAACTCGCACTCAGCCTAGACACTGGATGTCCTTGATACTAGCTAAGTTAAGACTACTTTATAATTTTTGAAAATGTTTTTTCATGTTGAGTACAATAATCTAAAACGGTGATTTCTCATATTATTTTAGTAATAACTTATTTACTTGGCATACGACGTAAATTTTAAAATTTTAAAAGTATTTAAATACACTAGCGGACATAAAAGCTGCATCATAGTGCAAGAACACATTCAATCAAATTTTATTACGAAATATGCAAACTTTTTACATTTATTGGTATTGGAAAATAAAGGCTGGTTTATAAACACAAAAATAAAATCAAATTTAAATATAAGAAAGAAAGAAAATATTCTATAGAAGAAATCTTGTCAATTTACTAAAGATTAACTTGTTGTTACGTTAATGTTGTGATTGATGGTTATTTTTTTTTGTTTTGTTACATGTTGAATTATCGTTATTAATTGTTTATTTGCTAGTCTGTTTTAATTTTAAACACGTTTTTCTCACGAATATGGACGTATCGTCCGAAAAAACCGCAGCAAGGCCTAGACCAACGAACAATTGCTGCAGATTTAAATGTAAACCAGTCTACGGTTTCCCGAGTTTACAGAAGGTTTATGGAGACAGGTTCATTCAAAAGAAAACATGGAACCGGCAGAATTCGGGTGACAACGTCTCGTGACGACAGGTTTATTATGACAACTTCCTTGCGAAATCGGTTTTTAACGTCTATAAGCATTAAAAATGAGCTCCACCGGGTACGTGACGTGGCAGTTAGTGCACGAACCATAAGAAGAAGGCTAAAAGAGCGTGATATCACAAATTTCAGACCCGCAAATGGACCAAAATTGTCTGCAGCTCATAGGAAAGCTCGACTAAGATTTGCTCGTGAACACTTAAATTGGACTGAAGAGCTATGGGCTTCCGTATTATTCACTAATGAGTGTAGGACTTGTTTGTACGGTGCTGATGGTCGCAGACTAGTCTACCGCAGACGAAGAGAGCGATATGCTCAAAATTGCATTGAGGAGAGGGTTCCATTTGGAGGCGGGTCTTCTATGGTTTGGGGCGGCATATGAATGGATGCTCAAACTGAACTTATGTTTATTGACGCAGACACACATGGCCGTGGTAACCGTGGTTTAACATCGAATCGCTATATAACGGAGATAATGAACCCGTTATGCCCCGTTATTATTACTTTTAGCGGATTTATAGGCGAAAACTTCATTCTCATGCAGGATAATGCTCGTCCGCACGCAGGAAGACAAGTTGAGCAATACTTTACTCAGGTTGAGATTCGTTCCATGGATTGGCCAGCGCGTAGCCCGGACCTCAATCCGATAGAACACGTGTGTAGAACCAACCTAAAAAGAGCTGTATTTCGAAGAAATCCGGTCCCAACAACGGTTGCGGAGCTCAGATTTGCATTGTCACAAGAATGGGAGAATACTCCGCAAGATCTTTTAAAAACACTGATCAGGTCGATGCGAAACCGACTTGAATCAGTTATTAGGGCAAGGGGAGGTAATACACCTTATTAAAAACAAAAAAAACTTTTTCTTTTCTTAGTATTGTAAAATTTTCATAATATAGCCGTTTTTGTCCTATTCACTGTTTCATTCCAAAAAGCTGCAAAGGAGTAATTTGATTCTTTTAGTGAGAAAAGTTGGCCTATACACACATGAATTGATTTTTTTTATCAGATTAAGAACGAGTCTTGAAATAAATGAATAAATCAATATACATAGTTTGCACTTTCACGAATTCTAATTCATTGAAAGTTATCTTGCACTATGATGCAGTTTATGTATATATTTTACTTTTTGTCCGCCAGTGTATATTTTATTTAAATATATTTTATTTAAATACCTTTTTTATACAGTACCTACCATATTATAAAACACGGATGAAATGTACTTAAGCATTTTCCTTATTTAATATCCCATCCTCTCAGATTTCAATTAATTTTCATATTAAGTAGGTACTTTAAATTCTAAGATTTTTTTATAACCTTTAAATTATGCGACATCTATTGAAATATTTCTTTTAGGTATACGTCGTGACAGCACTTTCAAGTAGTTTACATTGTTTCCAAGAGATGACGTTTTTCTTTGAACACTAGCGCCATCTCTTAGACATACTTAAAAGGTGTAATGCTGTGAGCTCTAGGCATTTTATTATTTGAACAATAGATGGCGATAATTATCTTAATTGATGATCACTTAAAATTTTATATTTTACAGAATGTAACTTGTTTGTTCACAGGTAATTCAGTCCATAATAGGAGCAATTTTGACAAGTAAGAAGAAGCAAAATGAACTTCAACAGACTGAAAAATCACTAGAGCCAGATCCACCACAACCTGTCGTATCTCAAAAACCCAGAGCAAAATTATCATTGACATGACACCGATGAAATTAAAATTATAAAATACTTTCGCCTGAATTGGGTTAATGTATAAATTATTTCAAAAATGCATTTGTAAATAGGAATCGTTGAAAATATAAAATATTATGAGACTCATTGCATGCTGTTTTTGATAACATACTATATATGCGTAATATTCTATTTTAATTTTGTTATGTAGTATTGTAGCATCGGTGGTTCAGTGGTAGAATGCTCGCCTGCCACGCGGGCGGCCCGGGTTCGATTCCCGGCCGATGCATTCGTTTTAATATTTGAAAATATTTTTTGCATTTCTATTATAAGTTACAACTACTAATTAATAATATTATTACTAGTACAACCCAATTATTATTTCTAATAATCTACTAATCCATAAAACCCTATAATTTAAATGGTCTCTCGACAATATGAATTGGCATATTTTATGACTTTTTTTTCTCTCTCTATCATTTTAGCAGATTTCATTATGCACATAATATTAACATTATAATTGGTTAATGATGTTTCATGTTGTGGTAGGAAAGCGTGAAGTCCACTTACCGTTAATGACAGGGCCGGCCGCCGCGCCGCGCCGCGCCGGGTGACCGCATGTGTGGATGTGATGAATGATTTTATATTCACAGACGTATGAAATGTGCATTTCTCTTGTTAATAAGAAATGTTTACTTTTATTAAAGTCGCGTGCATGTAGGCAACCTTTCTAACCAGCGGGAACCGTAATTCTTACAAAACATAAAAATGATTAAAGTGATACAAATGTTAGGTATAGGTATCTACAAAACACTCTACCGCCAGTCGCCACTCTTATCTTAAAGCAAAAAGAAGTACCTGTTAGATTTAACTTAAGTATTGTACTATTTGAAATACAAAAACACCTGATTTTAAAGAAAAGAACAATTACGAATTAACACTTTTATTTAATATCTTAAATCATCTACCAACACGAAATACCAAGAATTCTTATGTAATTCAAATGAGTTATGAGTATAAAAATCATTACCTTAGACCCACCTCCCTTGAAAGCCGGAACAAAAGTGATCCACCGAGTGTGTCAAGTGTCAACCGAGTCAACTTTTCCCCCAGTGTTGCCCGATACAATTTAAAAATTTACACAAAATAATTAGGTAACTGTCAATTTACAAAAATAAACAAAATAATATTTTTAATTATAAAATTGATAACAACTCAATAAAATATTATTTTTCATTTAAAAACCTAACATACCTAACATAAGAATATTAGGGCTGTTTCACAATCTTCAAATATTTGTGCCGAATGGCGTATTCGGAAGTATTGTTTCTGCCGACAGAGACAAAACTTGCAAAATAAGCTATCTGACGCATAATGGTAGCAAGAGTTTTGATTCTTTAGTAAATTATAAAAGAAATCTCACTTCCAAGTATAGTCATAAAATATACCTAGTAAACAAACACAACAAGAACTTACTGTTATGGTAAAGTTGCGAAAACTAAATGCCAATAGATTGTAGAAAGGTCATGCATAGTCTATTACTAAATAAACACATTCTACGCAAATACTTGCTAGACAATGTTTATTGGTAATCATTATCTGCTTAGTACATACAATATAAAAATTATTTAACCACGTCATTAATAATAACGAATAATAATAATATTAATATTTACGGTCGTCATTAATAATGAAGACCGCGAGGTTCATTTTTCAGGTCGAAATTTCAAGAACGGAAGCGAGCAAACCAATAACAAACAGGTGGTGCGTTGGTTTGTAGTGTTAGCTCCGTAAACGTCGTTGATGTTGCGTGCCGCTTGTGCCGCGTTGCTGCCACGACGGTACTCATATTCCATAATTACTCGAATTATTAACGTATCCATGATGACGAAAAAGATTGAAATGCGATGAAAATGTAACACTAATCAATAAACAAATGACTACTTTTGGAAAAAGAATTCCATGTTTTTAAAATAAAATTAATTTGAAATTAGAATTCTTAGCTAAACAAAAATTATTTTGATTTGAAATAGCCAGTACTGCAGAACGGCAATTTCATAGGTAAATATATTGTTCCACGACGAAAGAAAAAAACATATATTGCTCAAAAATTTACAACATTGATTAACAACAGAATGAATAATAATATATATAAATCCTATTTTGTTTGTTTGTAAAGTGTATTGAATTATATCAATTATTTTATTCAATTCTAAGCCTAATAAATAAGTCCTTCGCCACGAGTATCAGGGACATGTATTCAGCTAACTACGCTTATAATTCACGCGTTGTATTAATTGATTTATTTTTTATTAAATAATACAATATTTACAATAAATATGATGTAGCCGAGGAGACTATTCGGTTAAACCACCAATGTCAGAAACTAAATCTAGGTACTTTTTTGAAATTGTATTATTTTATGATAAATAACCGAAGTTTCATGTGGAAAGCTTTTAGATATCAAATTTTATTGTTTATAACAAGAGGCCTAAGCCGGTACTGTTGGATTCCATACATATGAAAGAGAAGGAATGACAGGTCGCCATTTAGCGATGTTTCATTCGACTTGTCCGAGTTATTTATCATTGAAATAAATTAATCCTAACAAATATCTTATTCCTATCGAAAAATAAAAACGACAATCCTTTTATTATGTATTACGAAACTGTAACTTTTTTGTTCACAAATAATACAGATACAACTCCAAGAATATTTATTTATTTTATGTTTTTTTTTTATCGAGCCTTACCAATATGATCAAGATTAACATATTTTGCTGCACTAAAATATATCCATTGTCTCAAATTTTTTTTTAAAGAAGTCTATTTTTGCGATGTAGAGCGCCTTAATGGGATATATTTTATGCCAGATTAAGAAAACAGCTGCCTTTGTGAAACTGTAAACATTTAAGTACTGCATTATTTTATCGAAAACAGGTTGATAATGACAATGAACAAAACAAGATCATCCATTTGATCTACAAATTACTGTAATTAATAACGGCACAATGAATATAAATGGACCCAAGTACAACGTTATCGTTTGCTAAATGTTCCCGTGACTTCTTACGCGCAAAAAGCAAAAAACCGTACATTTTGCTGCGATAATAAGTATCCTCTGTCTTATTCCAGAGTCTATTCATCAAAATAGTTATTGCGTGAATGAGTAAACAGATCCCATACATACAAACTTTCGTGTTTATAATATTAGTAAGGATTTTAATAGAAAACGATTATAACTTAAGCGGGATTATAATATTTGTAATATTTATCATAAGGTTTTTATGAATATTTTTAACACTTACAAATTTCAAATTACAATGTTTTGTATGTCATAGAAGAAAATAAGGGTTACAGAAGAAAATAAGGGTCTGTGTGAAAAATCCACCTCATTTGAGTATGTGGGAATAAGGTGGCAAGCCCCAAAGGGAGATCTCCGACCGAGCGAGGTGCTATGCTCGGTCAGGCCCAAGCCCACTTGTATTTTTTTCCGAGAAGGGAGACTCTTCTCGCGCGCCGGGCCCCTGAAAAGGGCCTTGGGCGGGGAACCAAAACCAGGGGCTAAAGCCCCTCTACTTGGGGTGGGAAGACGCACCCAGTACTAATACTGGGCGCATATAGTCTGTTTTAGGGGAAGACCCCCCGCGGCAGAACGCTGGGGAAACCCAAGGGAGGGCAACACAAAAACCAAAGGGATGAAGTATTGCCAATCCAGGCACAACCAGGACCAGCGGACGGCTTCAAACGGCGCGTGGGGGTCCCGACCCGGGGGCCGGGAAACGTGTTTGGGTCCACTCCCACACGCGCCGCGTTTACCGGACCGCGGAAACAAGCGACCTGGGGGAAAAAGGGTAAGGAATTTTAAAGGTTTCCGGGCCCCGACTTTTGATATCGGGGGGGAAGATACGCCACGGGGTCGGCAGGGTGGCAATAGGGCTGCCACTCGCCGGACCTCGGACGAGATTGCGAAATGGTTGCACCGGCATTAGGTTTGCCGATGTAGGGGGAAGGTAAGGGGGGATACAATCCCACGATGGTGGTGGCGCATATGCGCCAAGGCGCGTCAGTGCGCCGGGTGTGGCGCTCCAGTGCGCCTGAGCTCCTCCTCTTCAGGGCGGCGGGGCGGGCTGCGTGGCTCCGCTGGGTCCCCAGGTGGGACGGCGTCCCTGGGCAGGCGGTGGCGGTCGGGCGGGCGAGCGTGCCAGGGCGCCAGGTCGGTTAGTTCGACCAGGCGCGAGGCATCCGCACGCGCGAAAAGTCTGGAGGAGAGCTGGGCCACGAACGCCTCGACGCTCTCCACCCTCAGGTCTCTAGATATGGTGTCGTTCCTCACGTACCAGGGGGCACCTACGACTCGGCGAAGCACGCGGTTCTGGGCTCTCTGCAGCGACGCTCTCTGGGGCGCAGAGAGCAGGTGGTGCCACGCAGGTGCCGCGTACGTGAGGCGGGATCTGACATAAGTCTTAAAGAGGGCTAACCGCATATTTAGAGGAATCTGGGGGGACGCGTAGGCTGGTCTCAGCTGGGCTATGGCTGCTCCAGTCTTGGCCACCGCATACTGACACTGGGCGCGCATGGAGAGTCGGCGGTCAATAGTTACCCCGAGGTATTTCGCCGTTCTTCCCCATGGGATCACGGCGTCTCCAATCTTCAGAGGCGCTGGAAAACTTGCTCTCGTGGTGACGGCGAGCGCCTGGGACTTACCTGCGTTGACAGAGAGTCTCCATTTGCTCAGCCAGTCAGGGAGGAGGTCCAGCGTCCTCTGAAGCTTGATGGCGGCATGGTCGGGATTCAGCGAGCTGGCGATAAAAGCTGTATCGTCCGCGTACAGCGCTGCGATGGTGCCGGGGTCTTTGGGCACGTCGCTGGCGAAGAAGCTGTATAGCCCCGGAGAGAGCACACTGCCTTGGGGGACTCCCGCTGCAATGGGGAACTCACCTGAAAGGACTCCATCAACACGTACCTGGAAAGTCCGGCCGGTGAGGAATGAGGCTATGAGCCTTATCAGGGAGGGGGGAACGTCGGCGCGGATCAGCTTATAGAGGAGACCTTCGTGCCAGACACAATCGAACGCCTTCTCCATGTCTAAAAAGACCGCGACTGACGAGTTCTTTTTGTTGGCCGCAACGGAAAGGTGGTGAATCACGCGTACCAGCTGGAGGGTGGTGCTCAGCTGGGACCTAAAACCGAACTGTTCCTCTCGAGGAGGGAGGTACGGGGAAAGGTATTTAAGAAGGAGGATTTCGAAGGATTTTGAGAGGGTTGAGAGCAGTGTTATGGGCCGATAGCCCTCGGCCCGTCTCAAATTTTTGTGGGGCTTGGGAATATTGATAATTAACCCTAGTTTCCAGGGGGTGGGGAAGTGGCCGGTCCTCACAATGCCGTTAAACAGGCGGGTGAGGGCGGCCACCATTCTAAAGGGAAGGTGACGGAGGGCTGCGTTGGGGATACCATCCGCGCCAGGTGCCTTTTTAGGTTTGACACGAGAGAGAGTCCTTTGGACCTCTCTCGGGGAGAAGGAGAAGGTAGGGGGCGAGGGGGGGGAAAGGAGAAAGACCTTTACCTCCTCGGAGACCGTCCGGACGTGATCCGTTGCGGTCGTGGGCAGCGGTTGGAATTGGCGTTCCAGGTGTCTGGCATGGATCTCTGCTCTATCCTCAGCTCGGTAGCGCAAGTTGCCGTCCGGGTGGAGTAGAGGGCTCACGTGAGCAGCTGTGCCGGTTAACCTACGGCAGAACCGGTGGAGGGAAGGCCAGTCCTCGCCCGCCTCCTGGATGCGCGAGGTCCAGTCTGCAGCGTATTGTTCTACAAGTAGAGACTTTACCTTGGCAGTGAGGCGGTTGAGCTGGCTCTTCATCACCGGGCAGCGAGTACGCTGCCATTGGTGGCGCAGTTTTTTCTTTTGTGCCACTAGGTCGGCGATGTGGCGGGGTAGTGGAGGCCTTTTGTACTGCTGCCGTAGGGTTGGCGGTTCGGTGGCCGCTTCCATTGCAGCGGAGATTGCCCCGGTGATTTGCAGAGTCATCGATTCGACGGCCTCTGCAGAATCGACCGGGAAATTGGGCGTGCTCTCATGCAGCTTCGCGGTGAACAACTCCCAATCACGAACTGGGTGAGGGGGGAGGGGGGGGACACTCGCGGGTGATGCGCGGATGCAGGCTAGGACGGGGAGGTGGTCCGAGCCGTGGGCCTCGTCAAGAGCTTCTTGTGCGAAGGCTCCTGGTAGCCGAGAGATAATGGCCACGTCCAGGACGTCTGGCGAGTGCTGGGGGCATTCGGGGTAGTGGGTGGGGGTATAGGTACCCACTACCGAGTACCCGGACTGTACGGAGTCCGCGTGCAGGCGACGACCATCCGCGTTGGTCGTGTGGGAACCCCACCCGGGATGCTTGCAATTTAGATCTCCGGCAATCACAGTCGGCTCATCTGATATGAGCCTGTGGATGTCGGAGATATCTAAATGCGATCCCGGGGGTTTATAGCACGCGTACAAACGGGTGCGATGGGAGCCGAGCGCCAGCTCAATGCCCAGTGCGTAAAGGGAGGTAACCGGGGGGGCTGGGAGGACTTGGTGGAGTAACCTTCTGCCGACCAGGACGGCGAGGCCTCGACACACACGGTTTCCCCCCAGGAAGTCCTGGCGATACGCCACAAAGCCCGGGAGGTGGAAGCGGTCCTGCGGGCTCAAATGTATGAATTACAGATGTCGTATATATAGTGCCGATGATAGAAAACTTCGATAGCGCGATTCAGGATTATGGCGCTAATTGGTCCGCCACATCACTACCCCCCCCCCCCCCCCCGAAGACCTGAAGGTCGAATCTTGAGTCGTCTTGCTTGAGTCGCCAGTGCCAGAGAGTCCCAATGAGTCGGAACTGTGCTGCTGCTGCACGAGCTCCAGTGAGTCGGAGTGCTGCCGTGCGGGGCCGATGCTACGTGCAGACCAGGAGAGATGTGCTCTGCTTGCTGACCGGTCGTTGTAGTGAGAGTGCCCGTTGAAGCCGATGAGGGTTCGACCAGGCCGCGGTGCATTGAGGGTGGTGGTCGAGGTACCCGATGAGGCTGAAGCTGGCTGGCGTGGTGCGGAATCATGATGATGATGTCCAGAAGGAGGCGTGTTCTGTCGAGGGTCACCAATCTGGGAAGAGTGCCGATCTTTGAAAACTATGATAGCGCGATTTGGATTTTTGCACTCATTGTGGCACTCATTGGTCCGCCACAAGTACAAAGAAAAAGTATTATGTAACAACTAACAAGCAGCATAGTTCCATGAAAACATTATATTTTTATTGTTTTGCTTATAAAGGGACAGGTGCAGCGCTCATCTGCGTTCATTCTGAAATACGTTCATATAAAAGAAGAAAATATCGCATTAAGCCCTTAAGCCGTGTTATGAAAGCCCAGCGAGTAATCAAAACACCGCCAACAGCTGATATAGACACATCGCACACCTGATAAAAGAAACCGGATCAGTCGAGCGACCGGTCGACCCATTTTCATGAAAATTTTCATGATTTTCATGCGATCACACGACTCGGAGCGTGACGAGTCGATAGCCCGTCATTAAAACTCGGTTAGTCCTACCGCGGCATTCCATGGAAGTGCGCGCGTTTGACGTTTGAAAAATCGATTGGCGAAAAGATCGATACTTTTCTCGCGTTTCGCAACTCGTCTCTCGAGAGTCGAGATTCTCTCGAACCTGGATTGTAAACAAACGATATGACTGCAGACTTGTGACGACATCTGGGTCTAGGTCACGACTATTTACATAACATTCGAGGTTCAATTATTAACAATTTAAAGGTGAATGACATAGTGCGAATTTAATGGTGTAGTGATCGTGTGTGGAAATCGATTTGCCGTGAAAAATGTTTGGCGTTCTGATGAAACGGTGGAAACCTAAAAGGTAAAAATTTATTTGTATTGTATGTAGGTACTAGGTAATAGGTGTGTAGCAGGGGCGTAGTTCCCGCTGTATCAGCCGTATCAATTATATGGGGCACCCGCAAATTTTTGCTCACCACTCGGGCGGCGGGCTCCCGCTAAGCTATAACTATAAAAGGCTCGCTAGGCTATAACTGGTATGTAGAGTATATTTTAGAATTTTCAATGAAGTGGCTTATGTAATTTTCTAGGTCAGTAAGTACTCATTAAGCTAGACATAAACAATAAACAAAATAAACAATAAAAAAACGTTCTTTGTATTCTGAAGTATAATTTAGGCCTTTGTTCTTTAATAGATGTAAAGGAGTCATAATTTTGATTAATTACTAGATGTAATGACTTCGTGTGCACAAAGGAAATCCCGCAGAAACCGTATATTTTGCCGCAATAAAAAGTTGCCTATGTCCATTCCCGTGGTCTATATCTGTGCCTAATTTCATCAAAATCGGTCTAGTAGTTTCGGAGCCTATCTATTCAATGCAAACAAACAAACACTAACAATTAACAAACAAATATTTCCTCTTTATAATAGTAGTATAGAAAATCTTTCCCCTATATAGAAGTAGGTATAGATTAGGGTTGAATTTGGGTATAGACTACACGTGAAGTGATGATTTTTTTCTCGTCGTTGACGTCTACTACACATAGTGCCAAGTGTGGGTTATCATTAGATAGGTTTTTTAAAAACATGGAGAGGTTGCTAATACGATTTTTTTATTTAGGTATCAGTTTGAAAAATATTCAACTTAAAGCGCATTTTTTATTTGTTAAATAGGGTGTCCTCCTTTAAAAGCTAAGCTGAAATCTGAATGAATTCATGATGGTAGTCCATGTGATGAACTTTAAAAGTTATATAACGGCTTATATAACTTCGTTAGTTCAGGAGCTTAATAGAGGTATATCTTGTAAAATGCGCTTACTTGGAAAACTTCGTCCAAAAATTACGAACTAATAAGTGAACATGTAAAATATTGGTATAATGGCACGGAACTCTTCATGCGCGAGTCCGACTCGCTCTTGGTCGTTTTAAGTAATGATATTATAATTTAATTCTGGCCAACTGTTAAAATGCTTAAAATATTATAACAAATTACCCAATTTGGATACTTTTTAATGTTAATAATTAGCTTTTCGTGCCCATAATTAACGTGTATTAACGCTGGAGAATCCTGCGGGAATAATATGTAAATAGTAATGTGCCTTAAACTTGCAATTAATTAGGTTATTTACTAACAATTTTAACCTATATTTTTTATGATATTGTTTTCTTATGTTTACGCGAATATTGTTCATTGTTTTAAACACTTTACGGATTGTGTCGCGGTGCACTTTTCTTTTACCCCACGTTTCGGCTACTTTCCAGCAGCCGTGGTCACTGGAGGACTGAGGTTATTTATTGGATCGTAACTAAGATGGCAGCACCCAGCCATCTTCTCGGTTAAAATTAGGGTACTTTTAATTTCTATAGACTCGCTTATCATTGTTGGGCGATAACGGTGTTCCTTTGCCAGTACTTATGTAATGGCGAGGCCAATAATTAACAAAATAAAATGTAATTTAAAATCACCGCGGCTTCAAGATACTGTTAGTATGTTTTGCGTGGATCGGAACACAAATAATAATTAAAGAAACTTGGGGTAGTTTGAACAACTTCAACAAATAGGACAACTGCCACCTCAGTCCTCCCGTGACCACGGCTGCTGGAAAGTAGCCGAAACGTCGGGAAAAAGAAAAGTGCACCGCGACACAATCCGTAAGTGTTTAAAACAATTTTTTTATGATGTTCAAATTCATTACACAAGATTTGTGTAATGAATAAAGTTTAATTTTGCATAGAAAATGCAGCGCCGCGTAGCGTGGCGTGTCGTCGCGGTGTGAACTGACCCTAAGGTTTGAAATCATTGCAACAAGGTATATTTTTTCGTGGATACTGTATAGTAATGTTTATTATTCCACCTCCCAGAAGCCCTGAGTCAGCTAATGCAGCACAAACAGTGTCAGGTTGCCGGCGTCAGTAGTGTTAAGGCTCCCACAGACGAGAGGCCGATCGATTCAGTTAGAACTGACGTCAGTTCGGCCTGAACGGATTCTATCACATACACGGAAAAAATTCCAATATTCTTATAGTAGTTTTAAGTAGAAATCGACGCCAGTTTAGTAGTTTCGCAAGAACAGAGTTGGCAACACTGGAACGAATCGCTTCAGTCCATCCGGCCGACTGATGCGATCTCGAAATTGCACACAGACGTTACTATTTTGCATCCTTTCAGGCCGAACTGAAGGTAAACCGGAGCGTATATGGTGACCCTTACATTTCATCGACTGTGAATTCCTCGACAGTCGACACTAATCAGATACCATAAACAAAATATTATGCTTATTGTAGTTTAACAAACTGTCAAGAGCGTATCACAGGTATAAACTAGAAATCTGCAGGTTATGAGTGGAGCGCGAGCGCTGTAAGCATGGTAGCAAATAAAGATATCTATTGCTCCTTCAGGCGTAAAATTGTAAAATCTCGGAATCCAGAGCACAGAGTAGAAAATACATATTATGTACTAGCTATTGCCCGCGGCTCTGCCCGCGTAAATGCAGTATCTAAAAAACTATATTTTTTCGGGTTAATAAAAACTATATTTTTTTTAGTACTTACCTACTTTTATAGTACAATTGATTTTGTTATCATAACTGATTAAATGTATATCATATTGTAGTATTAGTGAGTTTAATAAAAGTAGAGCCTTACATTAATTTTTATATTTACACTGATTATATTTTCTTTAGAAACTACCTAAATAAAAAACAAGAATAAAGTGTTTAATCATTTAATCCAGAGCTTAAACTACTACCTTACCAAATTTCATCGAAATGGCTTCAGTAGTTTTTGCGTGAAAGAGTTACAAAAATCCATCCATCCATCCTCACAGACTTTCACATTTATAATATTATTAGGACTTACGTAAAGAGCTTTCATAGAACGATCCAATTGGAAAAATTTTACGTCCCCTTCAACGGCCCACAAATTTTCCACACAATCGGGGACACACTGTATGCTTGTAGTAGTGCAATCAAATCCAAATGTGAAATTATTACATGTAAAATTATTATTATTTTATGATGCCAAATCCGAGATCTATACACAGTCTCTAACTATACACAATTTCATCCATTTATATTTGTAACTACAGAAGCTCTAGCGCGGACAGGCAGATATACAGACAGACAGACGGACGGACAGAGCAAAACTATAAGGGATCCTTGAGTATTACGGAACCCTAATAAAAATGGTTTTTGGGATTTCGATTGTCTAATAATTTATCTAAAAGAGCAGACTTAAATAAAAACCTCTTGACTTCCGGAACTCTATCTCTATTAATCATGACTTTAGTTTAGCGCTGAAAATAATGGTCCGCGGCCATGGGGCTATGTACGCGGCCATACGAGGGCGGCACTGAAAATTTCGGGAATCAAGGAAGTGACACAACATTACTATTTAAAAATGTATTTATTGCTTTCCGAAGTATTCTCCGCGAAATTTGACACATTTTTCCATACGATGGAACCAATCATTCAAGCAACCATTCCATTCGGAAGTTGGGGTCTCCAAAATGGCCGTTTTGTAGGCGTCCACAGCTTCTTCAGGTGATGAAAATCTCTGACCACGCAATTTATTCTTTATTTTAGGGAAAGTATAGAAATCATTAGGGCTTAGGTCGGGGCTGTACGGCGGATGGTCTAATAATTCTATGATTTCTTGCTCTAAAAACTCTTTTGTTCTGTGCGAGGTGTGAGAACTCACATTGTCGTGATGGAGGATGATGCGGCGGTTGCAGTTCTCTTTACGGAGTTCAGAAACGACCTGTGGCAAACAAATGTTAGCATACCATTCTGCATTAACCGTTCTTTGTCCCTCAAGAGGAATACTCGCAACATGGCCAGTTTTGGAGACAAACGTGGCCACCATTCTTTTTGCAACAGTGTGAACGAACAATTTTTGTTGGCTTTAACTCATTTTCGAACACCCAAACTCGTGACTGGTTTTTTGTTTCGGGTTCGTAAGCATATATCCAGGATTCGTCACCTGATACGATGTTGTATACAGCATTTGAGGATCGTGCGTGGAACGCGAGCCGCTTTTTGCTCTTCACAGAGCAAATGCGGTATCCATCGGGAAAACAACTTTTTTACACCTAATTGTTCATGCAAGATTATTTGTATATGACATGCCAATGTCTAAAGTTGCCTGAATTTCGCGGTATGCCACATGTCGATCTTCCTTAATCAGCTTACGCACAGCATCAACGTTTTCTTGGGTGACTGCAGTTTTTGGACGACCTTGACGGGGATCATCACTGAGCTTGACACGTCCACGTTGAAATTCAGCAAACCAGCGATAAATTGTGGTTTAGTATGGGGCTTCATCACCAAATGCAGAAATCATCCGGTCAACACACTGTTTTTGTGTTAAACCACTTCGAAAGTCATAATAAATCATCGCTCTAGAATTTTCTCGAGTCAATTCCATTTTCTCAACGACTAAACAAGTTTGACAAGACCTTGTGACAAGACCGAGAATCTTTTTTTAAATAAATAAACGGTATTCGATTTTTAAAACCAAGGAGTTTTAAATTAAAAAGATTTTAATATGACAGGAACAGTGGAAATATTCCATTCCCGATACTTTTAGTGCAGCCCTCGTAGTAGTAAATGCTAATATAAATAAATTATAATTTAAAAAAAACACGCTTTTATAGAAAATCTACTAACTACTAACTAAAACAAAAAATAAAATGTAATAAATTTGGATTAAGAATAGTGTAAATGAAAAATAAATGTTTATTATTGTAAAAAAGCGTGGGGTGCAGTGTCTTCACCTGTACGTTTGTTTGTATGTAACCGACTCCAGTGGATTTGATTTTGATCCACTTCGGTCAGATTTCGTGTGATTGATCAATCATGATTGAGTGATTTTTAAGATATTATCAAAGTGAAGATCCTTCTCATATATCTGCCAATAAAATGTTTATAACTATTGACACTATGCACCCCACGCTTTTTTACAATAATAAACATTTATTTTTCATTTACACTATTCTTAATCCAAATTTATTAAATTTTATTTTTTATTTTTTAGTTAGATTTTCTATAAAAAAGTGTTTTTTTAGTTTTTTTAAACTATAATTTATTTTTGCTTTTTAGTGCGATTTGCCAAAGAGTAAGCCTGGAACTGCACGCATGATTATTTATTATAATAATTTATAATTTTAATTTCTAAAATTATTATTATTTAATTTTTAAAATTAAATTTTTTTTACTAAAAATTAAATCGAATTATTGCATTGTCATCGGTCTTTGACAGGTGTGCAAAGTTTGAATTAAATCTGATCGTTCAAAGTAGGACAAAATCGAGCCCAAAGGAGTCGGCTACAAGCAAGCAAGCAAACATACAGGTGGATCTAATAAAAGCGTTATAAAAATTGAAATAATTCTGATGTATTCTTAAAGACATTTTTTTAATAAGGAAAATCTTGAAAGACATTTTTTTAATAAGTGAGAGTTTAGACTTTAGACGGTTGAAGAAAAAAAACTTGAAATAACGCCTTCATTGTACTTAAATAAAAAAAAATAAAAAAAATGGTTTTAAAATGTTTTGTTTCGTGTCTTTGACGGTGGTCGGCCGATTATGTAATAGCTGAACAGTTTGCTAGTTTGCTTTTATAATAATTAGGATTGACATTCCAATTTCTTTATACTCAAAATACGTCTTATAAAAACTTTATCATGCAGAAACTAAAACATAATTTTGTATCTGTGTTACAAGTCACAACTCACAGGACACTATTCACCTTAAGACTTGATTTTCATATAATCTGGCTAATATGGCTTTTAATTAATTCTAGAAACAAATATAATACAGATAAGCCATGACAACAAGAGCTTAACGGTTCCATAATTATTCTCACCTGCTGGACGGACATGGGCCAGCAGGTTACCAGATGCGAACAGCTGATATATTTTTTTCTAACTTGTTCTATATTATCATCTGTAGTTAGAATGCCGAACGACATTCTTTTTTTACTCGTTTGGACCATATGCCAGTTATGTTTTGAATATTGTTATTTCAAATTCTAGATGTTTTTTTGTTTGTTTTTTAATAGATGGTCATGTCGTCAGTCGTTTGTAGATTAAGAGCTAGGAATACATAGGGCCGATATAATGATTCACCGCTCAATTAAGGATAACGCTGATCATATTTCTTCTTTCATAAATTAATGACCAAAAAGTATAAGATGTGTATTATAATCTTAATCTAATAATATATTATAACCTACCCAAGAGCATGTCAGGACATGTCAAAGGAGGGTTCCGTAACTATCAACGCGCAATAGGTTTTCTTTGAATTACTTCAAAAGCTATTGTCCGATTACGCTCAAAATAAATTTTCTAAGGAGTTTTTAGCATGATCTATCAGCATAGTAACTTACAAGTTTATATCTTGTATAGTTTAGAAATGCCAGGGGGGGGGGGGGGACCAACTTACAAGCCACTTTGGAAGTCGATTACTCAAAAATGTACGACTTAAAAAAACGTCATGTAGTCATGTATGAAACCTTAGGGTAGAATGAAAAAATATTTTTCATCCCCACTTCACATGTATGGAGAGCCACCCCTAAAATATAAAATTATTATTATTTTATGATGCCAAAACCGAGATCTATACACAATCTATAACTATACCAAATTTCATCCATTTATATTCATAAGTACAGAAGCTAGAAGCGCGGACAGACAGACAGACGGACGGACGGACTGAGCGAAACTATAAGGGTTCCTTGTGTATTACGGAACCTTAAAAAGGCAAAGCTGATTGACTGATGTATTAACGCACAGGCCAAACCCTTAAGGCTAGAAATTTGAAATTTTGCACACGTATTTTTCATATGACGTAGGCATCCACTAAGGAAGGAATTTAAAAATTCAATCACCAAGGGGGTAATATAGGGGATAAAAGTTTGTATGAAACTTTTTATTTCTTGGACATGCTTGCATGATATTTCGTATGAATTAAATACGGAAAAAGTAATGAGTTACGTATTTCATGGTTTTCTAATATTAAACCCCTAAGAGGGTAAAATAGGGGAGGAAAATTTTAAATTATTATAAAGGTAGTGCTTAAAAACCTATTTCACGCGGGCGAAGCCGCGGATAGTATCCGATCGTATCGATCGTAAATGCTAGTTATCTATTAATTTAATTTTATAAAGGACGAGCGGTTTCCCGCGACTTCGTAGTTAGTTAGACTAGTGCAAAAGGACATCGTATATTTTGCCGAAATAAAACGTAGCCTATGTCCTTTCCCGTGGTCTACTATATATCTGTGCCAAATTTCATCAAAATCGGTCCAGAAGTTTCGGAGCCTGTTCAATGCGAACAAACAAACAAATCTTTCCTCTTTATAATATTAGTATACATATAGTTATATACTAGTAAATAAATAAAGTTATGTACCTAATTACATTTACGTACTAAATTGTATCTAATATTTTATTGCTTTTTTGTTTTGAATAATATTAACTATAGTTTGTTATAATAATTTGTATGTTCCTAGTTTTTTTAATAAAATTATCTGTGCCGTAGATTATTTTCGATTACAAATGTCCAGTGTAGCTGATGATGTATGTATGTATTGGGAAACCCGATTGCCAATCAATTATTATCAAGCAATTGGCTCTAATTGCGTTTTTAACAATGCAGGATGTGGTTAAGAGTTAAGACTGAATATATAAGTTGCAACTTGCAACATAGATTAAAAAACAATGGTCCTGTATGTGCTAATTTTGCCATTAAGTGCAAATTTTCAGAGTTTTCATCCCGCGAAAACCAAGAACTTTATCGACTGATCTGTTTCTTTACCAGTAACTTTTCAATGCAACTGTTTTAATGCAAAAATTATAGTTAAAAAATTCAGCTGCTTCCTACAAAAGGGCTCTATAGCTATGTATGAATAATATAATAATAATAATAATAATAATAATAATAATAATATAATCTATCTCTATAATATATCTCTATCTATCTCTTATGCTATCATAAGCATTTTGCAGGAAACAGCTGATGTTTTGTAGTGATATGAAGTAGGAAATTTGATCCCATACTAAAAGTTGCTTATATTTGAGAGTATATTCACTCTTGAAAGTTTGGTCACTGACAGAAAAAAAGATCCGTGAGAAGAGAAGTGTATGAAATAAGTACTTTTTTCTGAAGGATATTAAAAGTTTCCCTTTTAGAGAACACTTTGACGCACCTAGTTGTCTATTAATAATACAACAGAGTCCCCATCAAAATCAGGCTCAAAACACTTTGAGCGGGTACTTTTTGCCATTTAAATATGTCTTTGACGTAAAATTGGTTAAATATGTATTACATAAATTGTATCTGCAGCACTAAGTGCAGCTTGTTTTGTATTTCTGTATATTATGTTTTCAAAATAAATTATTATTATATTTGATGTAAAATTTAAAAAAAACCCGGCAAAGTGAGGTCGGACTCGCGCACGAAGGTTCCGTAAAAAACGGTAAAAAATCATCACGTTAGCTCATTAAACTAACGTGATTGTAGAGTGAATATTTAGGTGGCGCCCCACTTAAATATTTATTTATTCTATATTAGTATTTGTTGTTATAGCGACTAGAAATACATCATCTTTGAGAATTTCAACTGTCTAGCTATCACGGTTCACGAAATACAGCCTGGTGACAGACAAACGAAGTTTCAGTATTATGGTCCCGTTTTTATCCTTTGGGTGCGGAACCCTAAAGATAACCCTGTAAAGAATGTATGGGTTTCCAGGAATGATAAGTTGACGTTTAACACTTACGGCCTTCGCGAACGAGGTAAAAACTAAAAAATAATGAGTGTTTTGACTTTTGTAGATTTGTAGACGATAAAGTTATAGATCGGTTAGCACTTAGCTATGAGTTATAGAGACACATGAGTTTTGTCAACAAAATACCTCTATGATTGTTTTATGTAGTACTCAATTATTGAACAACCCAAATTCTTGGCGTAAACCATAAAATGAGCATGTAATATTATAGTTATTAACTTATCACATTCTTACATCAAACGCGTATTAATCCAAAAGATAATTACTAATAATATTTAAACCGGACAGATTTGAACATTAAGCCATTACCGCCCCTGGGGCCAGGCCCAGGGCCCACCTGCAGAGAATTTAATTGCCAATTGGCCCTCTCTATTTGTAGGCCCTCTGAGGGCTTCACGCTGGGTGGCCACCCTTGTACTTCGTTTTGGATTTTTTTTCTGCGTTGTTAATTATTGTTAAGATGACTAATCAATGAAGAGAGAGAATCGAAACTATGTAGTCACATACCTACTAGGTATTACTTATCAGGTACCTATGTTTCTTATTGATGTTTTGATACAATATTTTTGGAGTTATTAAGGCTGGGACTATATTTTGCTAAATCATGAGTGTCGAGTTCTCGAGATAGATTTGACATTGACATTGGACTAAAGATTCGTGTTCGATTTTCAGCTTTATTGTATTCACGCAGTTCTTTTTCAAGTGCTCTGAATTTTCCCCGGTCTTACGGATTAAGTACACTACAGTCCCAGCCTTAAAGTGTTGGTCTCACTCTCAGCAAAAAATAAAAGTTTTTTAACACTTTAAGAGGTAAATTTTATGTGGATTGCTGACTCTTAAAGTAACGACTAGTTTCAAAAAACCTTGTTCTTACTTTCTGTATTTCACAATTATATAAATAGTAATAGTATGGATTGGTTTTATGTAAATGTCTCCATAAAAAGCAGTTTGTACATTGTGTGAAAAAATTCATGGGGAATGGGTGCAAGTGCAATACCCATGTCGAGGATCAACCCCCGAAAACATAAACTCATGAGATGGCATGGGTATGTCAAGCATGACAGAGCTGTGCCAAAGAATATTTATTAATAACGTAAAGAACCGTCATTCAATAGACTTACACAAATGATAACTCGCGGCTATGCGTGTCTAGACGTATGCGGAGGGTACGCGCGGCGAGCGGGACTTGCGATTTTTCAAGCCAGGACCTTCGTTCACGGGGATGACGGCTGTCTTATTTCGGTGTCAACCTTAGCCTTACCAGGGGCGACACTCTCTACAAATGACAGCTCGAGCATCGGCGAAAGTCAGCCATGTTGACGTAAGCCTAAGATTGCCACCGAAATAATTTTAAGCGTCGCGTTAGACAAATCTATCATAAATATTATGAAATTATGTTGTCAATTATGTCAAAGCACGAAACGACCAGCGGCCAGTGAACGAAAGTCCTGGCTGGAAAAAACTCACGCCCCGCTCACCGCGCGCGCCCCCGGCCGCGGCATACGTCTACCCCACGCACACATAGCTGCGAGCTGTCAATCGGGAAGTCTATCGAATGACGGTTCTTTACGTTAGTAATATAATTCTTTGCTTACGTCAACATGGCTGACATTCGCCGGTGCTTGAGCTGTCATTTGATGAGTCGCCCCTGTGGCTGTGACCGCACTGTTACGAGCATTTGAATACGATTTCTGGTGGCATTGATGCATCAGTGGTATCGATGTTCCAGTACGAATAGGCTGGCTCAATAAATACCACAGCCTTATAGAAAACCGACGTGAAACAACGGCTTCGTTGTTTTTCACTCAGTGATTGATAGCACGTACTGGAGTAAGCTGCCCACCAAAGTGACCTTTGTTACAAACCTTATCTCACCAGGTGATCAGTCTGCTCGTTAACCGAACATATTTCACAAAAATACATAAAGATATCGCTGCTAAACTCTTCGCTCTTGATTAGTCAAAAATGAACTTCATTAGGTCAGCGACCGCGTCCGGTTCCGCGTTCAAAAACACATCCGACGAGAGATGCCGCGTGCGGCGTGACAGCTCCATTTCTTTCCAACAAATTCCAAATTCGAATTTCAATATTGTTTTTTTTTTTAATCTTTAGACATTTTGTTTTTAATTGTTTTAGGGTAGGTATATCAATACAAGATATCAATAAAATTGAAGTGTCTGTTTGTAATTTTAAATTAAAAGCTTTTATATTATAAAAGTATATATACGGTACATTCAATAAATTATCAATTTTTAAAATTTTTGTTTTCCGTCTGTCTGTCTGTTAGTTTCGGCTAATCTCTGAAACGACTGGACCAATTTTTACGGGACTTTCACTGGCAGATAGCTGATGTTGAAGATGTAATTTTGGATACTTTTTATCTTCATCATCATCATCATCATCATCATCAAAAAATTTTATCATCAAAAATCGCCCAACAAAGTGGGCACGGGTCAGCTAGTCTTAATATAATATACTAAATGCTTCCTTCTCTTGAACCATATTATATTATAATATCAGTCGAATGTTGCTTGCTCATAAAGTTAAATGACGACAATTTAATTTTCAATACAATTTTCATTCTATATGTATGTATAATTTTCATTCGCTTAAGTTTCATAGTTTTTGAGAAAATAGAGAAAGAGTGGCAATGTGGCTAGTGGCCCGGTTAATGTGCTGGTCAGTTTTTAAAGACCCTACAATTAAGAAAATTAGAGATCTTCTCTATCAAATTAAATTTTTACCCGTCTACGACGGTCGGCGAAGCTACATGGGGAGGCTATGTATGTAAATTATAATGCATGTTTGTTTCACTGTAACCTAAACTAGTGAGGGTCAATTCTGCCAAATAAAACCTACAATAATACAATTACAATCAAGTCCCGACATGCTAAAACTGTCAAACCGGTATTCTCGTAAACGTTAAAGCAGCGTCTAACGCCTCCTGATTGGTCCAAACGTCACAAAATCAGTTATGATAACAATTCGCTTGTAATACAAGCGAATTGTTATCATAACAAAAGTAAAATGAAAGTCTACTTTAAATACGAGAATTGACGTTCACATCAGATTTTAATGAATGAGGCGTCAATAGATTCGTATTTCGTTCTAATGACCCCGGGTAACATAGGCTACTTACCTAATTTGCGTAGTCGTGTTACAGTTATTAACTTTTGATTATTAAACTAGCGTCCCTTGGCTGCTCTCAAGTTTTGCTAAGCTTTAATGGTTTAGTTTAGCATATTTTTACCTAAAGGCTTCTAATCCTAAATCTACAAAAAATAAAAAATACAACAAACTTACTCATCTGTCCTTCTGTACAATTCCTAATGAGTCGTTAGAGAAATCGCTCTTTATATAGGTACATAATATAATATGCAAATACAAGTGTAACCATTAGTTTACTTTTCAAATAACGTGTTAAAAGTTTTCATAACACTTGAATGACGGTTTCCAATTTTAACGAGATGGTATAAAAATTTTGATATCTTAAGTTATTAACACACGTATAGATTTGGTCGGAGGCAGACCACGGATTTGGTTGCCAACTTAGGAGTTTCTCCCTAAAATTTGGAAAAAAAACCTCGAGGGGAGGATTTTTTGAGATATTTTTAGATATTTTTAGAGGTTTGTATGTTCTTGGTTTTAATTAAATTAAGCTATTGAACTGTTATATCCACAAGCGATTTGAAAAGTCAACCTGTAGAAAATAAACTTTTGGAAGCATAATATTTTAATGTAAAAAGAACAATAATATTACAAAACATATTTTTTTTTAAATAGTTATTTATCAGTTTATTTATATTTGGGGAGAAATATTTTTGAGAGTTGGAATAGTGCATAATGGGTGCCAGAACAAATCGGTACGCGTGTAAACATTCTTAGGTACAGCCCTTAGGCTGGGTCTATAATTATGATCCGGATCCTAAACGACTAGTTATCTTAGGTAGAGTAAAGTAAAATATTTTGCTGAAGGAATAATATTCCAAAAACCCTAATGTCGGACTTGTTGTAAGCTGGTGATTTTGGGGTCCATCCACATGTTACGTCACAGCGCAAGGGGGAGGGGGGCATACTAAACGTAATAGTAGGTATATTATGCTAATTACAGGTACAGGGAAACTAAAAAAAGCTTGACATAAGGTGGGGGGAGGGGTTCAAAAAGTGACGTAATACGTGGACACTGGACGGCCCCTTGTGAACCTGAGGGCTCAGCCGGTGAACAAAACTAAGATGTATTGGAGACCCTAAAGGTATCTCCGCCCCTGTCTCTATTTTATAACCATAACAATATTATATCTTACAAAGCATAAACAATGGAAGACGCGGAAAAAAGTACTCCACATTATAAGGCTTGAATTGTAAGAAGATATGTGGATAAAAATACGGAAATGACGTGCTTGCTGTTGACCGATAAGGTAAAATGCAAGGTAGCGATAAAATATTTAAAGGTGCCATTCCGAAGTTCCTGTTAACTTTGTTGCGCAATGAAGGAAAATAGTTGCGTAGTTTTTACATACGCATAATCTACTTTTGACCGAGCGCAGCGCAGCGCCCCACTCCTAATACTCCTAACGTTCAGTATGTAGGTAATAGATGGTAATATGTAGGTATATCTTATACTTTCTTGTATATATATGATCGGTATCGCGATCTCGACAACGGCTTCAAATATTACCATGAAATTTAGTATGCAGAGAGTTTTGGGGGAGAAAAATCGATCTAGCTAGGTCTCATCACTTAGAAACTGCGTAGTTTTAACCAATATAGGTTTTTCTATTTCGTCGTGCAACAATATATATTAATAATTTCGACTTTTACGTCAGTCTGATTGGCAGCTTGGTATGCGTACCTACTCGTACGTATAATTTTTACATTGTTTGGAAATTTGGAATGAGGTGGGCTCGAATCCCGGTAAGATAAATATTTTCGGATTCTTAGTATTTCTTTTTCTTTTATATTTTTTTATTTATTTTTATAAATAATAAAAAAAAAAAAAAATATTGTTCTTCTAAAAAACCGAGCAAATCTCCCAGGTACTTGTCAGTAACTAGAGACAGACGACAAAGAAAATATTTTTTTACAACATCCATTTAAAGCGCATCATCAGCATGGGCTTTTTAGATTTAATAATAATAATAACAATTTATTTTCGGAATTACATCCATAGCGTTTTTAAGTAATAAATTATATAAAAGGTTGTTCAAAATCAATTAGGGATATTTTGGGCATAATATAGTCTATCCATTGCTTATATAAAAACGTTTAGGCAGAAAAGTAACTATAAAATTAAAAAATAAAAAATTTAATAAAATTACATGCGCTCTCTCAGGCATTAACCCCACAGAAACAGCTGATTTGAAGGGGAAGCAAAGAAATTTGCCTAAATACCTTCAATACAATCAGATGTGTGACCTTAACAACGCCGTAAAGAGCGTACTGTAAATTTATTTAACTGTATATATTTTTGAAAAATTCCTCAGGGTTCCGTAACTATTAACGCGTAATAGGTTTTTGACGTGACAACGTCTTATAATTCGATGGAGCCGGCTGCACGCACGAAAAAACATGACTCATGCGGCGTTACCTCGCTCTGAGGCGTTTTTTCTTCTTTTTCTTATGACGTTGTCACGTTCAACTATCGTCAGTAACCGACTTTACAGACAACCGATTTTTTTTAATCAAATTACTTCTTTTGAAACTTTAATGTTCTATTACGTTCAAAATAAATTTCCTAAAGAGTTTTTAGTATGATCTATCAGCATGGAAACTTACAAGTTTCCATCTCCAATAGTTTAGAAATGCTAGGTATACCATGGAGCTAGAACAAAGCTTTTTACTAGCTCCACGGGGATCAACTTACGAACCAAAAACAAAGGAGACCGATTACTCGAAAATGGTCGACTTTGTAAAAAAGTCATTTATGAAACCTTCCATTTATTTTAAAAGACCTATTCAAAGATACTCCACACGATGGGGTAGAATGAAAAAATATTTTTCATCCCCACTTCACATGTATAGAGAGCCACCCCTAAAATGTAAAATTATTATTATTTTATAATGCCAAATCCGAGATCTATACACAATCTATAACTATACCAAATTTCATCTATTTATATTTATAATTACGGAAGCTAGAAGCGCGGACAGACAGAGAGACAGACAGACTAACAGAAAGACGGACGGACAGAGCGAAACTATAAGGGTTCCGTGTGTCTTACGGGACCCTAAAAAAACATCTCTGGTGGTAATAAATTATATGCGGCTTAGTTGCTTAGATCAGGCGATCCGTCTCACGTTTTGTTTACCCCCTTTACTATAATTATTTACCGGTCGAAATAAAATTTGCACTGTTTTCATCATTTTGTAGGCATAAGTATTTTTATACTGGTCGTTTTGTATCGTCGTAATACTACGCAATAAAAGATACAGTATTTTGTTTGATGGCGACATTATTAAGTAAACTAAAAACACTAAAGTGACCAGTGTCCAAACAAACCTGCTAAAATGTTAACACGGTGATGTAAGGCAAGGAAAATCTTGTAAGAAACTTAAAAAAAAATTCCGGTGAAAACGTTCATGTGCCAATTGGTAGGAAAATAAAAAAAATCTTGTAGGAAGTACCTATTTTTTGCGCTAAAAACACATTTTGGGTACACTGACGTGGTGATGCGATATTCGCCACGTCACGCCTTTAAATCGTTACCAATACAATATAATGCAGACGTTTGACGTCAATAATAAGTATAATAACAACCTTGACAGTTCAAAATTGTAATTTACAATCAAATTGAGATCCAACCGATTCGGCCATGAGAGTGGTTGTGAGATTTTTCCGTGACGAAAGGATGGCTTACATTTTTTAGTTACGGCCGAGTTGCTCGGTATGCTTCGTCTCACACCGCTGCTTACCAGGAAGTCATCCCACGGCTGTGGGGTTGCATTAACTACTAGATGTTACTGCACTTAAACATGCAACTGTTTTTTATCAGTCACCTGTTTTATGATTTGTCTACACAAAGTTGCTAGTGCAATCTAAAGATAAGATTATGCGATGAATATAACATTATAACAAAATATAATATAAATAAATCGATTCGAAAAATATAACAATTCGTATAAAAAATGTAAAAAAAGATTTCCGATACCGGGAATCGAACCCGAGCCTCCTGGGTGAGAGCCAGGTATCCTAGCCACTAGACCATATCGGATGTTAGCAGAATAATGAAATTTACGTATTGGTTTTAACTTTTAGTTCGTTTTAAAAATAAGTTTTGTGATGAATTTTATCGACTTATAAGATCTTTTCGTCCATAGCATTGTATCGGCAAATTTTTTATAGCCATACAATTCAGTGATATATTTCTAAGTTATGTAATTCATTCGTTATATTTAAGTAAGGGAATTAGATTTAAGTTAATTGTTACCTGTTAATAATTGTAACTATGTCAGCCTTAATTTAACAATGATGAAGAGCCTTCGAATAATGAATTTAAAAAATAACACCCCATTATTATGATTAAAAAATACTTGATTAAGTAATTATAATATTATACTTTAAAATTATAATAGACGTATGAAATCTATATTTAAAGCGCTATTAATATAATACTATGTACTAAGTAGTTCACAGTATACATAATATTATGCTAGTTCAAGACACTTTACATTTGGTTAATTTTAACTGCGTTAGCTTAACTGCTGACCTAAATGAGGTGTCACTGTTTATTTTAAATTAAACTGGGTGACCGCTTCACTAAAATATAACAGGAGTTATGGCAATTTATAATCGTCGGCAAACTGACTAATGTACCGTGATTGATGGGTGACCGACTTTTATTTTGTCAACCTTAATGATTTCCGTATGGTAAGCTTTAAAAATAATATGAAAAATTACATAGGTACCGTGCATAAACAAAATGTCTGCAAATGGTAATGGTGGTGATCAATACGTTTCTTGTAGTTGTCATTTATTTGAAATTCAGTTGCTAAAATATTGTATAATAATGTAATAAAGCTAAAATTAAATAAAAAAGCTATTGGAAACTTAAGGGAAATAATACAAAAGGGTTGCATCGGCCGGGAATCGAACCCGGGCCGCCCGCGTGGCAGGCGAGCATTCTACCACTGAACCACCGATGCTACGTTGTACAAGACAAAACTTCTGACTAGATTCATAATAATCTCGAATTTAGTTAAATTGAACAAAATTCTAATATTATTATATTATTAACATTAATTTATATCTAACTAGCTGTCCCGATTTCGGGACACACATTGTTCTGTCTTAACTATGAACTGGAAAAAATAAGTATGTAACTACATTTACATCTACAATTAGACCTACATCTACACCTACCTACCTACCCACCTACCTACATACCTACTACTTACCTACCTACACCTAGTACCTTACCTACCTACCCACATACACTGAAATTTAAAAACCATTTTTTAATCCAAACCCTATCCAATATAAATATTTGACAGTCAAGACACTGACGACCCGTATTTACCTTACCGACGGAACGAACATCAAGTGTATCACATTATTTCATGATCAAAATTAGCCAAATTTACGCAAATCGGTCCAGCTATTCTCGAGTTTTAGCGAGACAAAGTAACTGCTTTATGAACGAAAAACACAAGTTCTAAGACAAACAGAGGCTACAAATACTAAGTACAATGTTACGTAAAAAGCCGTGTAAAATATCCATTTTGTATGAAGATATCTTGTTTGTTACGGAAAGTGGGTCAAAAGCGGTAGCCAAAATAAAGTATCCTCAACCCCAGAGGCTCTCCTGGATTACCGTGTCCCAGTTTCCGTGAAAGTTGGAGCGTTGGAAATTGTGAAACAATTGGTAAAATAGTTTCCGAGTTCTTAGCATTGTTATTTGTTATCCTCCGGCGAAGTTTGCAGGAAATATTGAATTAATAAATTATACTGTATACCAGCTGTTTCCCGCGGCTCAGCCCGCGTAAATATACTATCGAGTATCCCGCGGGAACGCTGTACTTTTCTGAAATAAAATATAGTTTTAATCTAGAGCCTAAACTACTACCATACCAAATTTCATCAAAATATGTTTAGTAGTTTTTGCGTGAAAGAGTAACAAACTTTCACATTTAGAATATTAGTAGGATACTAAGGGCCTCTTTCACAATCTTCAATAGCTTATTCGGAAGTTTTGTCGCTGCTAACTTTGTATCGAGCGACAGGGACTAAACATGTAAATAGACTAACTGACACTTATTAAAAGATTTGAAACAGGTCCTTAGTATCTAAAATATAAATGATTAATTCAACTACGTCTTTCAGTGTACGATATAAAATATAAGTAATATTTTAATTGCATATTAATTTAAATTTATCATGACCGAATATAGGCGAAGTTCTTCTTCTTTTCACTCCGAGTTGGGTACTCGGTAGGTAACCTACGCTTTAATATTTAGGTGTACCACCGTACTAACATAAAATATCTAATAACTATCTATTATAGGCACCTAAAGAGTAAATAGTCTCATAGTCTGTGCTCACGAGGTATTTCATAGAAGACGTTTTGCTGCTAGAAGCTTGTGGGCCAAATTGGACTCTGAAAATTGCGTTACATTTGGCGCGTGATTGAAATATCACATTTCCTATTGGAAATTTCGGATTTCAGAGCAAACTTAAAACAATAATTTGTGTTGTAGACTCTACAATAGCCAATCACTAAATTCTTTGCAGCTATACAATATTATGCCTATATAAACAAAATTTAAAATTTTAAGTATCCCCGAATTGTCTAGCAGCGAGCGAGCTGAGGGCTATTGTTATAGCTAAGGGCACTTGATCATGTCAGCTTTCAAACAAAAAAAATACTAGATCAAATCGGTTCATCCCTTTGGGAGCTACGACGCCACGGACCGACACACACACAGAGACGGACACATGAAAGGTGAAACTAATATCGCCGCTCTGTTTCCTCAATTAATATAAAAATATAAAAATCGTTAATAATTGTTTTTTACCCGACTACGGCGAAGCCAAAAGGAAGGGTAATGATTTTGGCAGTCTATGTATGTAGGTAATATAATAATAATATGTTACTTCCACCGTAGCGCCTAAAGTGCGGAACCTCTAGATCTATTCGATAATTTCGACAGCGAACTTCGAAATCAAAAATGTATGGGATTTGACATAAGTCATCGCTAAATGACATATCGCTCGCGATGCGTTATGTCACATCCCATACATTTTGTTTTCGAACTTCGCCGTCGAAATTATCGAATGCATCTAGACTAAAGGCCCTGATCCGATTTTAATGAATGAAGTGTCAATAGATTCGTTATAAAGGCCCGGCTAAAATAGGGGTTTAATAATTTACGTAGTCGAGTAGTCTTCATAAAAAGATACAGTTGTTTGCAATGCAAATTACCGAATTGCATATTAGTCTATTTAAAAACTGTGCCAGTAACACAAGCTCGATCCAAGTCCATAGCCGGCCCAGATCACTTGTTCGTCCGTGAATAATGTTGTGGACAGTACAGAACTACAGAGACTGCATAGTCGCAATATTGTTTATTCATAGATGTTGTAATTAATATGTTACTATTTTTAGCCGCCGACAATACACACAATTTAGTAGCACATACTAATAAAATCATTCGTTCAAAACTATAGCCCGACTATGACCCGACCGATAATGATTACTATTTATTACTAATTATATTCCGATCTTACTTACTACTTTTGGCTGGTAAATTATAATACGACTAATATTTATAAAATGCTGATCTCAAAGATCTAGTTTCGATGAAATAGTGCGTGATTTAAAATAAAATAAATGCGTATGATCTACACATGTAAATGTCACGTCCGGCATTTTCGGCACGCGTGGTCATAACAGCGGTGTCAGCGTTAACGTAGGGCTACCATTCTTTATTTGTTTTTGGGCTAAATTATTGCTTCGCAGATATTTTTTTCCCCTGTAGGGATAAGGAAATGATTATTCAGAACTGTTAGTAGCAAGAGCTACTAACAGTTCTGTTAGTAGCTCTGTTAGTAGCAAGAGCTACTAACAGTTCTGAATAATCATTTCCTGTATTTTATAAGATACATACTAGATGTTGCCCGCGACTTAGAGCGCGCCAAAGGATATCCCTTGGGAATAATACATTTTGTCGTGATAAAATATAGCCTGTATCATTCCCCGTGGTCTACTCTATTTCTGTACTCTGTGCCAAATTTTATGAAAATCTGTCTTGTAGTTTCGGAACCAATTTGATGCAAACAAACAAACAAATCTTTACTCTTTATAATAATAAATAAGTATTAGTATATATTATTGTTTTATCTATTCAGTTATTTCGTTGAAATCATAAAAATATTTTTGCACTAACAGTCACTTAAATCAAATTGATAGTCAATTTATATTTAAAAAAAATACACTTAGTAACGTCAATTAATGTTGACGTAACCGAAAAACCTCATTATAAAACGTGCCTACACAAACGTTTTGCATCGAATAATACGCGAATGACATTCGTGGCTGTTGCGCCATGGCAAATATTGTCAATTTGAAGAGGAACGCCCATGAACTTTGGCTTTTTTGAATATTTCAATAACATCACAATTTTGATAGTTCTTCGCGTATAAAAATATTGCAGGTTATATGCTGTCAGTTAGCCCTTGGGTCACAGATTAAAGAAAGAGGAACATATAAACAACTACATAGTAAGCTTTCTATTTGATTGCACTACTGCAAGCATACTTACGGTGTGTCCATGATAGTGTGCAAAAATTGTGGGCAGTTGAAGGGGACGTCAAAATTTTCAAATTATTAGTATTGATTTCGATCGTTCTATAAAAGTTGTTTCTCTGTACGTAAGTATATATATTTTCTAGTCTGTGTTTGGGTCCCACCGATCTCCTTCACTTCCTTGCCCTTACCCTTGATTCCCTGAAATTTAATTTCTAATTTACTCTCAGGTAATTGAATACATCATCAAGCTATAACGAAAGTGAAAAAAAAAACAATCACCATACATTTTTCATTTCTTACCAATAATATTTCTGGTGTACCACAAAACGAGAATGAAGTAAAAATTTAAAAATGCAAAAACTCTTTTGTTGCAAAAAAACCGAACCGAACATTGTAAGAATGCTCGACTTCTTTTAATATTAAAACCCTTTAGGGTTTGGGCTTGAAAATATGAACCAATCTCGTAAATAGGTCACGTCTTGCAATATTTTATACAGCTGAAAACCTTCACCAAGACCAATCAATAGACCTTGCGGCTTGCTCTGCAAAAGTATCACGTATTTTTATATAAAATTTATCATTTTTGTGAAAGTAAAAGTACAGAAAATCCATAAGAAGTCCATTAACCGAAATATATCGTTTTTCCAAACTAACTAAATCCAAGATTACTATTGTAAGATATATCCTAACAACGTACATTATTAAATGAAAATCGTGCATGAATCGTTAATAAAATAAACACTGAATTTAGTCGAAGCACAATATTATACTTTAAATAATTTTTTTGCCAATTAGAATGCAGGATAACTATTAAATTAGATTCTTTAGATCAATTTTCATATAGATTTATTTATCGACTGTAATCAGATCTTTTTATCTACATATGTTATAATATACTATCATCTAGATAACAATTACCTATAATATATGTATTCTATAAGCTATAAACATAATCTAATGAATTTCAATAGATAATGTTTTATGGTTTTATTCACTTAAACCTGCTGATTTTTGGTATCAAAGATTTCTGTAAAAGCAGGGTAAAAAGGATTGCATAATATTAATTTAATTTCTATCATAAATCCAAAGCGTCACACGCTCAAGCTACAAACAATTGAACAACTGTTACTTGTATAAAAGTATCTTGAACAACTGTTTGGGTAAAAGAATTGGGTCAGTAGTCAGTTTCGTCATATCGATCACATCCCGCGAGATTCCGCCCGTGTACCTGCATCATTAACTATTGTGCTATCTTCAAGAAAGGGAGTGTCAATTTAGATAATTGATGGTTGTGATTGTTGCATTTGATGCATTATGTTCAATTATGTAGTTGCTATTCTTGAAAAACAACAAAAGATAGTTCAAATCTACACTTGAATCTAGATACGCTGCTGTTAAAACTATTGTTCCTATGAATTCTGTATATTAATACTCATATTACCTATATTATGAATGCTGATATTACGTCATATCAACAATCAGGTTGGAACTGTGGAAGAAGTTATTTTGAAGAAGAACTTCCTTTTATTCACAGACCAACAGAAGTGGATTTCGTTCATTCAAACAATACACCATCCTTCAAAAACTATTACGATTGTTCAACAATAACAGATGTTGAGTTCAGACGAGGATTTAATTTTACTGCGCTTTTGTTAGAACCACCAGATTACAGGATGCTATTGTTACTAATAGAGCATTCCGCCTTGTCCCAGAACCATTTTGTTGGAATGACTGAAGATAACTATGATTTCCGAGTTAAATAAGTTAAGGCATTTCATAATTTACCATTAGTTCGCAACTTCGCAATTACCCGCTCGGTGAAATAGCTGCCCCATAGCAAATCGAACTCAAATGCCGTTCCATTCAGCCTGCAAGCGGTTGACATCTTAAATTTATTAATACAAAGCAACCGGGATATACACCAGCTGCATATTGCAAGTGGGAGCTCAGAGCTGGCCAGTCAGCCAGTCGCCTTGCATCCGTTGTGTGGGGTGCTCGCGTGTAGTCTCTTGTGTGTTTGTACCTATTTTGACGTTTGAATTTCGACTGCTTCAAATTTAACGCGAATGTGTTTATTTGAATTACGAATTCAATTTGAATGATGGATTAATTTGGAATTACATTTTATTTTATCGACTGCTATTAGAAATAGAACATAGATGTGTTTGATTTACTGACTAGTTTTTTTGAAAACGTTTTCGTTGCGTTATTTTCAGTGGAATGCACTACTGCAGAGGTTGTGTGTAAAAATAGTTTCGAGTGGTAGTGATGTGAATTATTGGTTTTGTGCATTAACTTGGATTCTATCAACATGTTCGGAGTCTTCATTAGGAAATGGAACTCGAAAAGGTATTGCATACAAACAATCACTATCGATTACAGATGTATAAGTCGGAGCAAAAACACTGACGGATTTTTGTTAATTGTTCATTTGTTCATGAGTTCCTAGTGTATTTTTTCTTTGACAATGCTATAAGCAACTGTCGTTTAATTAAACTTGAAACTGTTTGTTATTTCGCTGCGTTTTTTTAAACTATATCTAATTACTAATAGTAATATGTAGGTGAATCGAAATATTCATACAGTGCTATTCTACTATTTTTAATTTCATGCAGAATAAATTTCTACTATCACTGATAATATTAGACAAGTGGGTAAATTATCAGGTCTCGCACCAAAGATAAGTATTGAGTCAACCACTTCGATATTTCGTAAGTTTCACCTTGTTTACAAACTAGCAGGTTTACTCCAATAGTATACTATAATAATACATGTAAGTTTAAATGTATTAGCGCTACTATTATTAGTCAATATTAATTTAATTAATTAGAGCGTTAACCTAAGTCGTTGATAGACAAAAGCTCATTAATAGTCCCATATCCGTGGTCTCAGACGTGTTTAACTTTAAATATGGCTTCATTAAGATTATGATTACATTGCCACTTATCTACAACACAAAACTGAAAGAAAAAAAAAAAGATTTTAGCAATATTTTAGCTCCACATCTTTTTGTACATTTCACTATTTTTCAGGCGTATCCTCGTGTTTGTCATTACGACAAAAACGTGTACATTTAAAAGCGCCTACATGATTTCTACTGCCCAAGGGTCAAATGGTGGGCCGTAAACTCGTTTCACATTATAAATTTATTACGTCTATATATTGGTCATAAAGTTAGCCAATGTTACAATTTATTACCATAGTAAAATGTAGGACTACTATGTGTGAATGCGTGTCATACTTGAACTCTTGGGTCAAGATGACATTTGATTAAATGTAAAGTATTATTTGCGTATACAGTGGTCGGCAATTTTATGACTAATCTGAATCATTGATTATCATTATCTTCCTAGTTCCTACTAAGTTTTGCGAATACTGAATTCAGGAGTATGGTAAATTTTTAACAAACACTTGTGGATATTTATCATAAATAGATTAGCTTTAAACGTTATCTAATATTTTTAAATTAGGTATCTTTTATCTGCAGACTAGTAATCTCAATGCATCTAGTTCTATTTACCGTTACGTCTCACAGGTTTAAAATATTGTTTATCTTACCTGTGTGAATCCTTATGTATATGTATTTTAAACGTTTCTTTATCTATGTGCTGTTACTTATTTATTCCATCGTTTTTAGTTGCGGATGTAGCGAGGACCTTAAGCCTTCATTCAATGATTAGATCATCGATGTTTACTTATTGTCCACAAACGTGTTATTACGTAACCTAAGAACCAGTTACTTTGTAACATTAAGCTACATTTCTATATAAATGAATATTAATTAACGAATTCCTTGTTACGACGGTTTTTGGAAAAGCTAAAACTATGTTCTTTGAATAGAAATTAAAGTTCATTAATCTTTTCGTGTTTACTTATCTTGTTTACTTACTTTAACAAACTTAAGATGCTCAGATACATAAATATGTGTCGTTCAAACTTCTACGTACAATATATGCGGCAAATAAAATTCGAAATTGCTAGAGCCTGCCTGTGTTGATGTAATAGTATCTCTATCTACATAAATAGTTACTTCTCTGGGAAGCCTTTTTAGTTCTCACTATAGGTATATAATATTGTGTGTTCGGTTCATATTAACGAGTTTCTCGAGACAGGCCGATTAGCTTATCGTACACCAAACCGATGCATCTATTATGCTTTACAAAATGTTCTCATCTGTAAGCTTTGAGTTATTATAGTCTGTTCTGTTTCTAAATTGAATATGCAATACATCGTACATACTTTGTTTTATGTTTATATTTCTTGTTCATACAAATTGCTAACGCATTTGAATCTAATATTACAAACGGTTTTCTCACAGCCGAGTATGCATTTACAGGAAATATAAACTTCCATGTAAATTATATTATGTATTGTCTGCAATAATGCGCTGACAGGAGTATATTGCTGTGTGAACAAAATAGGAGATGCAAACTACATGCTGTGTGCTGGAATGCAATATAATACGGTCAGTAAAACTGTATACTTACTTACTACTTTAAAATTTTCAGCATTCGCTCATAAATGTTCTTTAATTTATTTAGAAACTGAAGTGAACTCTTGAAATTGTTTAACCTCAGAAAATGCCCTATACCTACCCAAACCCTGCCTAAACGAGTTGCCATTCTCTTTCTATAATCGTATTTTTGGCTCTTAATCGTAGTAAGGAAGGAAAGGATAATCAATTACAATAATACCTAATAATACGTGGGGCAAACATTTTTAGTACAGTTTTACGAGAATTGTGCGAACAGAGGAGTATGATATTTGGCCAACTGGGCCAAAGTTTGATGATGTGCAGAAAGATAATATTTTAAATAATGCATTTTGAATACATAAAATTAATAAAAATAGCAACAACACACACTGCCTCAGATTCTTAATACACACTACCATGCATTGGATAGATACAATTTTATTACACATTGACGTTGTCAATGTGCCACAACATTTTCATTTTTACGGTTAGGCTGGGACTGTACACATAATCCGGAATACGGAAAGCCGGAAAAAAATCAGATCATTGAAAATAGAACTGGACTAATACAATATTATAGTTAAAAATCGAACACACGAGTGTCAACTTGACACTCGTGTATTCGATTTTCAGCACTATTGTATTAGCGCAATTCTATTTTCAGTGATCTGAATTTTCCCGGTCCCGCCGGATTCCGGATCACATAGTCCCAGCCTAAGGTCCATAAGTGGTACAATGGGTTTGTCGGAGACCGTACGAGTAATAAGCGTACTAGCTGAAGGACGGCAAAGGAACTTTCACAGCACACAAAGGAACTTCAAATTCTTGAGATGTTTTAAAAGGTGCAATGTCTCCACTTTTTATTTTGCCTAAATGGTTAAGTTGCGTGAATCTCAGCTTATTATCTTTGCCTTAATTAAGGAAATGCCACGCGTAATATGTTCCCATGACTTACTTCTCTTTTCTTGGCCATAATTATAGACCACGTATTTTATTGTATTAGGTACAATACATCATACCTTTTCGTCTAAAAAACGAACTAAAAACTACTAACATTAGAAATTGCTGCAAAAACTATGCTATGCGCAAATCTACAGTATTATTTACCTAAAAAAGTAAATATTTAGTAAGTAATATTCGGTTTGCAAAAAGTAAAAGTGATAATAAAAATCGTTAAATCAAATAAGAAAAGGTAAATTTTCTCTCGTTTCAGTTTCTAATTTCTAAACCTATATTAACTACTCAGGCTTTTCTTCGCTCTGTTAATTTTTTTACAGTCACATTATTTAAAGTACAATACTTAGTACTCAGGTACTCGTATGTTCAGATCCCATGTATACATCTATACAAATAAATAAAATTGAAGTGTCTGTCTGTTTCTTCCGGCTAATCTCTGAAACGGCTGGACCGCTTTTCACGGGATTTTCACTGGAAGATAGCTGATGTTAAAAGGAGTAACTTAGGATAATTTTTATACTCATCATCATCATTAAAAAAATGTTGGACGCCCAACGGAGTGGGCACGGGTCAGCTAGTTCAAAATAAAAACAGTAATACACTATAATGCTACCAATTTAAATGTCAATTATTAAAAAAGTGTAATTTAATTAACACCACGGTAATTACCGTGCAATAGAGAAATACGATGACACTATAATTTGATCGAATTAAATGTTTTTGTTTGATATTATATTATTTGATGATAAACACGCGGAGCAAGCGGATCCTAATTCTAGGAATTATGAGTATTACAAATATTCTCCCCCAAGGCTCTAAAAAGAGAATGCTCTGTCTTATTAAACAACGTTCGCAAAACATTTTAATTAACTTTTACAAGCGTTCTTTTAGCTTTCTTTGTCTAATTAAAGCTATGAATAGTCGAGTAAATACACTCTTTCGCTAACTTTTGTTTTATGCGTTTGCTTTCGCGAACTTGAGTCACAATTTCATGAAGAGTAAAAAACAGAAACTATCTTTAATAGTAATTCACAAAATTGGCATTAAAACTGAAAATAACAGCAACAGAAATGATCTTTGAACGCACAGGGCAAAGCACTGAACGGATTGCAAAGTAAAGTAGGTATAGTTAGAAGTAGCAACATAGTTGTTATGATGTGGGCTAAGAACGATAATATAAAATTGTTATTATTTGATGATGCCAAAACTGAGATCTCTATGTAATGTCTAACTATACCAAATTTCATCCATTTATATTCCTAATCACCTACAGAAGATAGAAGGGCGGCCAGACAGACACATGATGACGCATGTCTGACGACGGACAGAAAGAGACGGACGGACAGATCGGAACTAAGTGTTCCTTGTAGTATTACGGAACCCTATAAAGCTAATATGTGAAGTAATGATTGAAAAATAGTACGCAATATTGCTATTAACGAAGGTGACGATATTCCAAAGTAAAGGAATTTTTTAAAAGCAAAAATATAACAACACCGTCACATTAAAGCAAGTCGCGTACCTCCCTGATAGTGCACAGAGCATAAACAAGGGAGAATTAGCGCTCGCTGAAAATGTGACGAAGGCAACAACGCGATATACCTAGTGTGATTCAGTTGTGAATTTGACTTCAACAGAATAGTGCACAAGGGTCAGTTCACACCGCGACGATACGTAACGCTACGTTGCATTTATAAGTAAAAGATAATGGATTTGCTTTGATTTTCAGTAATTTTAGGGAGCGTATTTCTAACTATACATTGGCAACAAAAATACTACACACACCGGCATATTTAGCGTAACATAAAATAAAGGTTTGATATCAGTATCATATAAGGTTGCTGGCTGGTTAATTTTTTTTGTTAGTTTTTTTTTTTTAATCGCGTATTTTTTTGGAGTTGAGGACTGAATTATGCCTGACTTAGCCCCAACGGAGATTGCCAGGGCACTCAAAATGCGAAGAAATGGTCAAACCTACAGAGTGATATCCAGAGATCTTCGTCGACCAGTTTCAACGATCAATCGCAGTATCAAACGGTTCATGGAGACATGTACTTATGTGAGAAGAGCAGGACAAGGCAGAAAAAGACGCACTTCGAGTAGGGATGATCGTTTCATTCGGCTTCGTGTACGTAGGAACCCCCGTTTGACGGCCGTCCAAGCCCGACATGAGTTAGAAGCAGTGCGGGGTGTAACCGTAAGTGAGCGTACGGTACGAAGAAGGTTCGAAGAAGCTGGTTTGGGTTCATTTGTGCCCGCCAAGGCTCGAGGTAAATCATCGTAGAAACAGGTTAACTTTTGCTCAGGAACATCGACTTTGGAACGCGGACCAATGGAGTAAGGTATTGTTTAGTGATGAGTGCAGAATTCTCTTAAATCAAATTGACGGCAGGGAAACAATATACCGACGCAAAGGAGAACGATACATTCAGAAAATTTTGAAACTACAGTTGCATACGGTGGTGGATCAATAATGGTTTGGGCGGGCGTTTGTTTGGGACCTCGCACAGGCTTGGTAGTGATTGACAGAGGGAGTCTGACTGCAGACCGCTATATCAGAGAAGTTTTAGAAGAAAATGTCGTACCGTTTGCCCCATATATCGGTGACGATTTTGTTTTTATGCAGGATAATGCTCGGCCGCATACCAATCGGGTAACTCAAGCATATCTTAATGATATGAATATCACTGTTATGGAGTGGCCGGCGAGATCAACGGATATGAACCCAATAGAGCACGTTTGGGACTTGCTGAAAAGAAAAGTTAAGTCCAGTTCCAGCTCCTGCCAACGTGGGTGAACTGCGAATCGCCGTAGTTGAGGAATGGCGGAGACTATCCCAGGAGACCATCGATAACATCATTCTCAGTATGCCTAGACGGGTAGAAACTGTAATAAGAGCACGTGGAGGAAATACGCGATATTAATCACCATTTTTCTAATTTAATTAATTGTTATTTTAATATTAATTTTCACTTTTCCCGGTTACATGAAAAGTTCAAAAATGTACCATTTTTCACAAATAGCCTTTACTCACAAAATCTGTTCCTAATGTGATCTCATTTTAAGTAAAACAAATGAAACTTTAAATAACAAAAGAAGTGTAGTAAGTAGATTTAAAAATAAAACCATATTTTTTTAATTATGGACCTTTTTTGTGTTCCGCTAAATATGCCTGTATGTGTAATATGTGTTTTTATTTTCAGTACCCCAGTTCTCCTAATTACCTTATAGTTTCATTTTACTTTGATCGAATTGTTAAATGAATCATCTTGATATCATAAACTGATTTTCCAATCAAAACGGGTTTGACGTTGGTTTAACGTTTATGAGAATTGAGAATACCATTAACATAATATTGGGACTGGATTGTAACTGTATTATTGCAGGATTTAATTAACAGAATCTTTCAGTTGTAAATAATTGTTTCTAACAAAATTTTAATAATATATATATGGACGATTTCACACCACGTTAATCTGGTCCCGTGGTAAGTTCTCGAAAAATTTGTGTTACGGATACCAGACAACGGAAATATGTTCAATACTTTTTATAGATACCATACTTATATTTAAGGTTTTTTTTATATAATACACATCCATGATACAGGAACACAGAAAACTTTTTTTTTACCCCCTGGTGGGATTTGAACCCGCGACCTCCTGCTTGAGCGCCAACGCGCTAACCACTGAGTCACAGAGGTCGTAAATTTTGTTTGATAGTTATTTATTATGCTCATGAGCTAATGTTCTAATTGCCACTCGTGAGTAGGTACAAAACACAAAAGTAAGGCACTAACTGTAATAACGTTCATCATTGTACCAAGTGGGGCAATATACACATCTCATTGACAACGCATACAGTATATATAATAATATACATTTCACGACGTTCGAGTGCACTATATAAATATTTTATTACGAAACCACTTTCATAAATTGAAGCTTAAAATATTTGGAAACCGTCCAATGATTCCGGCCGATCAATGTAAAATGTAAGTCGTGTTACATACATATACCAGTATATCAATTTTTGGCGTCGTTAGCGATATTTTTATCTTTATTATCCCTTATACCCACCTCTTATACGTAATTGAAATGATCGGGCTACTTCAATGATCTTATTACTCTCAATAATATCTTTGTTTTATTAATTTGCTTAATTAAATTGATAATGTCTACCTACAATTGGTACGAAACAAATTAAATGATATAGGTCGTTTACATTAGCGGATATATTATATAAATACGGCGTTTTCACGATGCGTAACATGTTATGTGATGTTGCAATGAAAAGATGAAACGTCCAAAAAGTTTGCACACAAAAACATGTATATTTGTAGAGATATACCAAAAGTCCCAAAGAACGTTCAGTCATTTCGTCGAAAAAAGGCTAACATCATTTTTTCAAGATGGCGACACTGGCGTTTAAGACACAAGGAAGCAAAGTGAAAATTCAGAAAGAGCGCATCAAAATTATAAAATTACCTATTTTTTAAACTCTGGGAATAGTTTCCTGGTTAAACTTCCAAATTAGCGTAGCGTAAGCCATTTTGTGTGTAATTTAGACGAGGCAAAATGGTTTAATTACGTACAATTTCCGATCTTTCAAATTATTATTCATTGGTCGAGAAGGACGTATCTAAATGGGAACCGGAATCAAATCTTTTAGTACATAAACGCCACTAGAACATGCCTACTCGTAGCACATTAGTCACCTGGAAACTTTTTTGCCGCTACCGGCCCGCCCCCATATCGGAAAAATGGCGTGCATTAAAAAAAATCTTCTTTCCGACTCATTTAACGATAAAATATTTTTTTCTGCTGAAACGTGTTTACATATTAATCAAGTAGTTCATATGCTCAAAATATCCGTAATTGATTTTCGATGATGTCATATAATGCAAAATTTAACTAAAAATAATTTCCTACAATTTATGCTCTAACCAACGATTTTGTAAAAATGTTATTTATATATGTAAATAGTTTAAGTAAATATTATGAAGGATTCATTAAATTTTGTCTTTATCCTTTGGATTCGTCGTAAAAGATCTACTTACCGGTAGTTTAATACTATTAAAATTATCATAAAAAAATTTACTTCGAAAATACATGGGGTTATTACAATAAACTGGCTGTCTTCCGCGTAAAGATTAAGTACGGTAATATAAAAACATAATTAGAATTTACAATTATTATGGTTATGAATTATTTAATAATCACCCCATAACCATTGCGAGTAACGGTGTAGAATAATGTTCTAAATAAAGTAATTTTAATATTAAATGCAGGGTTAAAGACATGTTTGTAGAATAAATACTTTATTGCATAAGTTACGTAAGTTTTTATTATAGTACGTTCCATATAATAATAAAGTACCGTGTTTTAGTAGAACGATAAAATAATTAAAAATAAATAAACAAAATATAAAAGAAAAAGAAATAGTAAGAATCACAAAAATATTTAACTTACCGGGATTACCCACCCCATTCCGAATTTCCAAGACGTAAGTGAGTCGAAATGATTGATATATTGTTGCACGACGAAATAAAAAAAAAACATATATTGCTTAAAAATGCGCAGTTTCTAAGGTATAAGACCTAGCTAGATCGATTTTTCTCCCCCAAAACTCCCTGCATACCAAATTTCATGGTAATACTTGTAGCCGTTGTCGAGATACCGTCTCGTTTAAAGTATAATATAGGTATTTTATTATTATCAATCATTAAAGATGACTTAAAGTGGATTTATTGCATTTTACATTTTCTCACCTGTCATAATATGTAATATTTGAATGAAATGAATATTTTTTCTTTAAACCCCCGACGAAAATAGAGGTGTTATAAGTTTGACGTGTCTTTCTGCCTGTGTATTTGTTTGTAGCTCCCAAACGGATGAACCGATTATGATCTAGTTTTTCTTTGTTTGAAAGCTCACATGATGGAGAGAGTTCTTAGCTATTCATCATCAGCTCGCTCACAACTTGACAATTTTTAAATTTGTTAAGGTTTCCATTTCCAATTAGTTTATTATGTGTCTGTTTGTACTTCCAATATCAAACTAAAAAGGATAATTTAATAGCCATTTCTGTACAAAACAAGAGTTTCAAGCATGGATCGATATCAACAGAACACTTTGCGTAAGTGACTTTGCGTGTACAGGTTGTGCATTTATTAATGTAAACCATTTGTAGACAAGTGACTAGTCATACGTGAAGAGCCAAGCGATAACCAGACAGGATGTATACGACTTTTGTCACTGTTTTAGGGTCCGTTCACACCGCGAGGATACTGCATTTTAAGATACGGGCTATTCAAAATTGAACTTTTTTCACTACACAGAAAGATACACGTTTCTTAAAACATAAATCATACACTGCACATGCGCTGTGCAGAGCGATGCAACTCGACGTTCGAACTCTGACACGTGTGTAATGAATAAAGTTTAATTTTGAATTCTTTAAAATGCAGTGCCATGTCTCGTTTCGGTGTGAATTGACCCTTTGTCGGATAATATTGGATATAGCATTAATTTCCCGCAGCCTCGCCCGCGTCAAATTAGGTTTTAAACATTCATCTCCTGTTTTATCCTCCTAGGGGCTGAATTTTAGAAGTCGCTGAAATACGTAACTCATTATTTTTCCGTACTCAATTCATGCGAAATATCATGCAAATATGTCAAAGGAATAAAAAGTTTCATTCAAACTTTTATCCCCTATTTTACCCCCTCGGGGGTTGAAGAATCCATCCTTAGTGGATGCCTACGTCATATGAGAAATACGTGTGCAAAATTTCAAATTTCTAGCCTTAAGGCCTGTGCGTTGATACATCAGTCAATCAGCTTTAACTTTTATATATATAGATAATGTAATGCGAGTGCGACTGATTTTAAAAGGTTATATGTATTATGTGTATATAAATTATGTATATTATGTATATAAATTTTGAATTGAAAATATTCAAACATACCTATCTTACAAGGCAGATTTCAAAGTAAGCCTCACTATATTATAGAAGTGAACACCAATACAAGTGTTTACTTTCTTTTTTAATTAAAATTCTTACGTTGTTTGCCTAGATAAAAACAATATTGCTTCTAATTGTTTGTAATTGGGTGAAGGCGGAAGGATGTCCACACAGCTGTTCCGTTCCCACGCCCACGACACCGATGTCCCATTTCTCCTATTTGATTGGCAATTGAACGAGGCTAATAGAGTTAATATTAATATTTATATTACTATTATGCCAATTTGACTCTTGAGATTTTAACCCAAATTCTCGTATTTAACGTATTACAATTTACTTTCAAGTGACTTCTGAGTTTGGAGGACAATCAAAACGCGGTTGACGTTCATGAGAATACCATTTTGCCATTTTAACATAATATATCGAGTTGCCATTTTAACATATAACTGTACTATTGTTTAAGATTTAATTAGCAGAATCGACCTATAATACTTAGGTCATAATTTCAATATCTGATTTCTTAGTTTTGTAGAACTAGCGGAGAGAGCGAGCAAATATTTTACAATAGTAAATAAAATGTATGTCAAATCAATCACATATTATAATAAATATAAAACTTAAATCCGAAGCACGTTTCCTTTAACTGCTAACCAAATACATACTCACTTTAAAAGCTTTCAGCAAAAAGCACCTCAACAAAGATGTCTTTTGCAAGAACCATTTCTTAAAAATGATAGAGCAACCAAAAATACATCGATAAAACTGCAATCTTTCTGTTGTTTTTACGATATCAAGTATGTTTGGGCTTCATATTATAAAACAAAAGGTTTGGGCATTGGATGCTAGAAAAAATTAGCCGTTTGATAATCATATACTTTAAACGAGACAATACTGTATATATAATCGGTTTCTCGAAAACGGCTGCAAGTATTACCATGAAATTTAGTATTCAGGGTGTTTTGGGGGAGAAACATCGATCTAGCTAGGTCTCATCCCAGGGAAACTGCACATTTTTACGTTATATATTATGTTTTTTCTTTCGTCGTGCAACAAGATGAACATCAATAATTTCGACTCTAATATTAGGTTCTTACATATGAAATTGGCGTTTTGTCGTACTGGCCACTTTGAATATATCTTCTTTGATTAGGAATTCCAATTTCAAATTTATGCCGCTATTTACTTGAATGCATTTGTGTATCGAAAACCGTAATTAATTTGTTTTTTTTCTCTTTTGGTTTTATCTTTGCGTCACACTCTGTTTACATAATGGAAAACTTGAAATATCGTATTATTTTCGAGCACGAGTTCCACCGTGGCACCAGTGCTGCAGAACGGTTCGAAGGATTAATGATGTGTATGGCGGCGGTGTCTCTAAAGAAAACACAGTGCGTTTTTGGTTCCAACGTTTACGTTTTTGGAAATTTCGACCTGCAGAACAAGCCCCGTGGACGGCCGGAGACCAAAGTTGATAATGAAGAATCGAAGGCTATTGTGGAAGCGGAGCCATCGCAAACCACGTCCGAGTTAGCTGCAGGCTGCGGAAAGCTTGAAAGATGGGTACCTCATGAATTATATATCTCATAATACCTCATTTGTCGGTTTGCAGCACTAAACTCATGAGGTACCCCTCATGAGTTTAATGCAGCAAACCGACAAACGCTGGGTTACATTACTCGACCGAAACAATAGTGAAGGGATTTTAAATCGAATCATTGATGAAAACCACTTTTCATCACAACCTGTGATGAAAAGTGGATCCTGTACGATAATCAGAAACGCTCATCGCAATGGCTGAACCCTGGCGAACCAGCCTAAGCCTGCCCTAAGCGAAAATTGACTCAAAAAAAGTTACATGTGAGCGTTTGGTGGACTAGTGCCGGTGTCGTCTATTGCCAGCAACTGCAAATCATGATGGAAAAGCTAGCTGCTAAACAATCGAGGTTGGTCATTCGCTCTAGGCCACTGCTGTTTCAGGACAACGCTAGACCACACACTGCACAACAGACGGCTACCAAATTAGAGGAGCTTCATTTGGAATGTCTAAGACATCCACCGCGGTACTCCCCGGACCTTGCTCCAACAGATTACCATTTTTTTTTAAATTTGGATAACTTCTTGCACGGGAAAAAATTCAACTCCGATGGGGCAGTCCAAAGCGCCTTCAAAGATTTTATGGATTCCTGTCCGAATGGTTTTTTTAGTAAAGGAATCAATAAACTACCTATGACTTATGAGATGGCAAAAGAGCATAGATATCAATGGTATATTATACTTTGATTAAATAAATATACTACGTTTAAAAAATCGACTTTATGTTCCTCCTTTACAAAACGCGAATTTCATATGTAATGACCTAATATTATTTCAGTCCGATTGGTATAAGTATGTAATTTTTGCGTTGTTCCGAAAATGTGGTGGGTTCGAACCACGCTGAAATATTTTTGTGATTCTTTTTATGTTTTTAAATCTACTGGAGCTCGGAGCAAAGATCGGTCACCCAAGTACTAAGTTCCTATGAACGTACCATAGTCGCACGATGTTGGTAGTGTTGGTACTGCCGATTTCAATGAAACTTATATAAAAAGTTATAATTTTATCTCGGTAGTAACGCAAGAAAGAAGTAGAAGTAGAAGCAAGTAGGTATAGACTAGAAATATAAATAGAGAAGACCACAATTTATGAAAGTATGATTAATTAATTACATATTGGTAGCGTTGTGGTTAACTTTACGATTCAGTGTTCTGGATGGGACCACACAGGATACAAGCGTATCGTCATTTATCGAAATTTGCGTTTTAACGGTCAGGATATTTTTTTTAAATCGTTGATAAATAAATACTTTGGCTCTTATCTGAAGTGATTGGTTACATTTTGAAAGGACTTACTTACAGATAGTCCATTAATAAATAACTAACTTTTAGGTACATGTTCGTCTGCCTTTAGTTACTAAAATAATGTTTTGTTATGCCTTTATAATAATATAAAACTTTCATCCCCTATTTTACACTCTTAGGGGTTGAATATTACAAAACACTGAAATACGTATCTCATTATTTTTCCGTACTTAATTCAAACGAAATTTCATGCAAATATGTCCAAGAAATAAAAAGTTTCATACAAACTTTTATCCCTTTCACAACCTTAGGGGTTGAATTTTGAAAAATCTTTCCTTAGTGGATGCCTACGATCTATGTATTTATCTATAAATTTTGCACATATGAGATATACGTGTGCAAAATTTCAAATTTCTAGACTTAAGGGTTTGGCCTGTGCGTTGATACATCAGTCAATCAGCTTTGCCTTTTATATTTATATTTTTAATATATCCCGCAATTCAGTATTTGCGTGAAACCTACATTTGAATAACTGATGATAAGTGTGCCAGATATCAAAAACGATTTGTTTTGAGCCATAAAAATTTACCTCCTACGTTGTATACAAATTATTGCCCAAACCTGTATTTAAGCAACACACCGTTACATGCACTTAGTTATAGATTAAAATCTTTTGCGGCATATTGCTAATGTTGCAAATCAAAAAGAAGAAAAAAAAAAAGGACAGAGATGGCGCGAAAATACGCGCGGGAACAACCGTTAGCTGACACTGTTTTAATTCGCGGTACGGTAGTGAGTTAGTGGATCTCTGCTTGACAGGTTTAACTTAGTGTTTCCATGCGAATATCTACTGGTTGTACTATGCGTTTAGTTCTGTGGGTACTACATCATTCACATAAAAAATGTAACTTTTGACTTATTTATTGAATTGAAATGGTAAATAGTATCTAGCCGTAACTTCGTGTAAATAACTTTAGTTTAATAGTGATTCTTGTATTATCCTAAGTACCTACCCATCTATAACTTTATGAAAATAATTTATCAACATAACATTGATTTAATAAACAAATGTTATAATTAACTCTACTAAATAAATAACATTTCACATAAAATTTTATATAAAATAAATGGCGCGAACGCCATATTGAAAAAATGCCAACACTTTCATAGACCAAATTATTTTGACCTTTTCATCTAATCCAATTTTCCTAATAGAACATAACTTTTAACACGTTTTAAAATTAATCAGGGTCCTCGGGAGCTGGTCAAGTTGAAAATTTTATTCCAGTTGAGCAATGTTATTTTAAAAATATATTTCTAGTTGTATTTGATTAACGAGGCGTTTATTGATATGTCCGAAATGTTTTATTTTATTATTTACCTTGTTTTTGATGTCAATGCCCGTGTTTAAAATGTTTATATATCAAAGTGCGAGACAAATGTCCTACAAATTGATTTTGTAACCTTTCTATTTGTGAAATAACAAAAACATTATAAGAAATATTTCGTGCAACTCGCGTGGCTTAGATTTAAAATTAAATTAACAATTTTACTACAGGTCTGTTTCGCAATCTACTGTTAAGCGTCAGATAGCTTATTTGCATGTTTTGTCTCCGGCAATTACATTTACTGATTAATTCGAGTTATGCTTGAATGTGTTTTTGCATGCGTCACAACCCTCAAGGTATATTAGGGGCTAGCAGCAAATAAAATATGATGACTCATGAATCACGATGTAATTGATACAGCTTTATTATAATTCAATAGACTATAGAGGGTTCATATCAAATAACTATAAAGAACTTTCTCCGCAAATGAAAGTTAAAACGAATCTTATCTTTGTTACGGTCTATCGTGATTGACATTAAGCAGATTTACACTTACCTGGATGATTCTACGATAAGAGGTCTCACGTTCTTAGAACATTCGACTAAGGCAAAACGTTGCGAGTTTTTTTTATTAAACTCATATTTTTATATACTCATATATTTATATTACCATTATTGTCTCTTCATATTTTTAGGTCGCAAAATCTGACAAATAACATAACTGTAACGTATTGTGTTATAACTACATAACACATAACTTCATGTCCTTGAGCTTGTCTTTAAGCGATACGATGTCAGTCGTCTTATTTTATGATTTTAGTACGTTATACAAAATTTGCCAGGGGAAATAAACCAAGATCGTGGGACAAAAGTTAATTTGAAAAAATATTATTTCTGTAATTTCCTTAATAAATACTAAAGTATATTTATTCAAGTTTGTGCCAAACATATTTTTGTTCGTCAATTTTTAATTTTCTTCAAGCAACTAAAAACTGCACAGGGACAGGCCAGGGCGATGAAAAGTTAGACCTTCAAAGAGCAATTTACGAAATTGAGTAAAAATTCGACATATTGGATTGATAAGTCTATTTTAAACTGAAGACCGCACCACTTGCCTCTTATCGTGGAATCACTCACCTAAAGTAACAAAAGAATGACAATACTTTAAAGTTTAACGCATTCTAATATCGTTTAGAATAACTTATATACCAACATACAAATAATAATCCTTCATAATAATGGTAGGAAAGCTTCGAACACTAACTTTAAAGAAGATAACTCCTTGCCAATATTAAGGTAACATCATACATGAATATTACATGCACTAGTAATGCAACATAAAGGCGCTTTGACACAAGCGCTCGTATTCCCACGAGATTATCGTACGTTACGTCCGAAACAATTATGGCGGTTCGCCGTTCACATAATCTGGCGGACGAGTTGCCTAACGAACTGGTGTGGAGCAATGACGTCGATCTGGTCTAGATATTTACCCGATTTGCATACGCCCCGTTTATTTACAACGGTGGTTTCGGTGGCTGTTCACACGGGGAACGTTCACGCATGTCTAAAATGGATTTGAATCTTTTCATCATCGTTTGAAAATAAGGTTTTAAAGGACACTGGGAATTTTCTATGGAACAATTTTGTACGGTAACCAAAGGCTAGACGCAAGCGTAATTACACCTAGTAACCCAACGACACAGGTCGCATGTCTGCAGAAGGTGGGGTAAATTCTCATACATTTTAACTAATTTCAACGAATATTCATACAAAATATGATTAACAATATATTTATTATCTCCACTTCTCCATGAATCCGAATTGAAATAATTACAAGGAATGAAATGTGAATGACAATTGTACAATCTAATAGTATTTTGGTTTGTGGTCGACACTTTTTTAAACAGCAGGTCATAAACGCCCAACGTCTTTTTGACGTTAGATAATAATTTTCCAACGAAGTATTTAAACTTTGCTGGAAGGTCAGCAACATTGACTACCTAATATTAATGTAGATATTGTGTCTCCGCTCGCGCTAGAACATTCTTCATCAAATAAATGTACTATCGTCGTAGAATTTTCGTGTGATACAATTAAGATTTTGAAATGTTGCGACTATAACATATGAAATACCTTTACCCATTTACGCTGTTAATTTTGGCATTGCAACACTAATATTGTTATGGATATCGCGCAATATCCAGAGCGTAAGCAAATATTTGTTAGAATTCTGTTGTTACAAAGACTTGTTTTAAATAGATAACTAGATGTTTCATGTTGCTCGCGACTTTGTACGCGCGGAAGGAAATCCCGCGGGATCCGTTTATTTTGCTGCGATAAATGTAGCCTATGTGTTAATCCAGAGTATTAATCCATACCAATTTTTTAAAATCCGTTCAGTAGTTATTGCTTGAAAGAGCAATAAACATCCATCCATCCATCTTAAAAACGAACACATTGATAAAAGTAGTAGTATCGTATAATTACCAACGTCCTTACGTGGGGCAGCAAAGAAGATACCTTATTATACTAGAGTTTAGACTCTTCAGATCGGCGCGGCGAATCGAAAACTAAGCTAACACTACCTGACCCATCGGATAAAAGTTGTCGATCATCAAAAACGTTGAATCTTACTTTTTAGTACGAATCAATAACTATTTTAACAAATTAAAAGTTAAGAAAATCTGTCTTGTAAAATTATTTAAAAAAATATACATAAACAAAAATAATAATATTTTCCATTACAGTTGATTACGATTCATGAGACTGACTATTAAGAGGTTCAATTTGGAACCGCGGTATCACTCATCCAATAGAGCTCGTTGCTCGACAATATACCGATTCAGTATTTGCATCATCATCATCATCATTGAATTTTGGGGTATTTTTATGAAATAGATCAGGAAATTAGCATACGAATCGCATGATGGTAAGCGATTACAGCTGCCAACAACTTGTTGTTAAAATCGTGCTTAAAATCCACAACCCGCCTCCGGTAACCTCACTCACTCGGCGAAACACAACGCAAGCTTTATTTTACGCCAGTTTTACATGAGGCCGGCTCGACCGGATAAATACCACGGTCGAGCCGGCCCTTTCGTGCCAAATCATGGCTCTCTCACGTTAAAAATCGTTAGATGCACCACTATCGGAATTTACTAATATTTTTTTGGCACATCTAAAAGGCCATCAAAAAATAGACAGAAAAAGCGATTACACGCATGATGCATCTCCGACGGCATCGTTGCACTAGTAGCTTATGCCGCAGAGCCATCGGTGAAAATCGGCGGCAGCGGCGCTGTTGGAGCTGCGGCTGCGGAAATTTTGTTCTTATCAAAATCAACTAAATATTCAGGGATCTCGTGAGCTTCGCAAATTTTATAAACAAGCTATGATTTAAGAAAACACTCAAATACTATAGACATTTTTTATAAAGTAACCTTTAATAGGGTTGGAATACGCCATATTTTTATGTTAATTACCACCATAAATAATATTAGGAATTTGAACGTACCTAACGTTCCAATTGCATTACGCATTTGTGAAAACAGTCAAAATACGGGTAAAAATAATATTCTTTTAAAAATTATGCATTAACTATGGAGTTAATGCATAATTTTTAAAAGAATATTATTTTTACCCGTTTTATTTAAGTAGGGACAGTTTTTTCCTCGACATGTCTATAGTATATACATTTTACGTCTATGGTTATCAACAACTTTTGGTGTTTTTGAGGCCATTTGGACATTTGAGTAATGGTGAAATCACGATGGCGTAACTTTTTCTTGTATGAAGATTTGTTCTGTCAAATGTACGCCCACCCTTAGTTTTGAAATCTTTGATGGCAAATTTAAAACTGCGAACAACAAGGTAATTCCGAACTTTCAGATGATAAAAGAAGATCATGTGGGTCACCACTACTATTGTCTGGCTAACCTTGGCAATGGACTTGGCACGACTCAGTGAGCCAGGCTAGCCAGACTTTGTGATGCGTCATTCGTTTGTTATCAATAATAGTCAGATTGAACTAGTCAGCTATATCTAGAGAATGGTTTGTCGTGCATAATTTTATTTGTCATTTGTTTCGAATAATAGAGAAATTTAATAATACTGCTGGTCTAAAATATACAATAATAAAACATTAAGTGAATCGTACCATGAGTAATGAAACATATATTGAAATACAAAAGTTGATGTTTCATAGTACAATTGTACGATAATGTGACTATTTATAAATTAAATAAAAAAATATTTTTATGTTAAACGGTTTTATTACAATAAAAATAATGTAGGTAATGTACTAAAAGCAAAAAAATAATTCGGTAAGTCCTAGCTACCAGATCGCACCAATCTTCTCATCAATCTGGGATATTGATCAGACAAATAATAAAATCATTGGGCGTTGCGTATCTAGAGTTAATATATGATAGTTTCACGCGCCCAACGATTTTATTATTTGTCTGATCAATACCCCAGATTGATGAGAAGATTGGTGCGATCTGGTAGCTAGGACTTACCGAATTATTTTTTAGCTTTTAGTACATTACCTACATTATTTTTATTGTAATACAACCGTTTAACATAAAAATATTTTTTATTTAATTTATAAATAGTTTGTTGTTTCAGAATGAGCTCCAGTCTACTAATCAAGCCCTTTCATTAGACACCTATATTGAGGTAGTTGTGGAAAATATGTAATCCGCCATTTTGTGGCGGCGGCCACCTTGAATTTAATTTTTTTATAGTGAGCTCTATTCTACCAATAAAGCCCTTTCATTTGATACCCATATAGAGGTTGTTGTGAAGTAATATGTAATCCGCCATTTTGTATCGGCGGCCATTTTGGATTTACAGTCATAATTTTTTTTAATTATTGTATTGTAATCAAGATTAAGAGTGGGTACCAAATATCAGATTGATCTGGTGTCAAAAGGAGAGAAGAAGGGGGTAAAATTCCAATTACTAAATTTGACCCAAACAATAAACTGGCCAAGCTAAATAAAACCATTTAAAAACCTGGTGCACTTATTATTCGTTCATATTATAATTATTAAATATGTCGTGTAAATGTCGAGTATTAGGTACAGTAAGAGATAATATTACGCGGCTCTGCTCGCGTAAGTAGATTGTCCCACGGGAACACTACACCTTTTCAGGACAAAAAGTAGCCCTTGTTTAAATTCCGAGCTTAAACTACTGCCATATCAAATTTCATCGAAGTCTGTCCAGTATTTTTGCGTGAAAGAGTAACAAACATTCATCCATCCATCCATATATCCATCCTCACAAACTTTCATATTTATAACAGTAGTAGGACTAACAAAAGGTGTATTCTAAATGTATTCTTATCTGTACCTACAGAGGTACAATTAATTTTCCTTCGACGTAGTACAAACAATTATGTTACACCCAACAGCTTTAGCTAAGTTAGAACAAGACAATCCCATCAATCTTTCTACCCGAGTAACTTCAGATGCTGTAGGTACTAGGTGCAGTTATACCATGGACATAGAGGTTGGATAATACTTTATCCATCCTCTGTATAATTGTTGTGCAGTTGTCTATTGACCATTCCATAAAAATAGAGGAAGGAAACAATAAAACGATCTGTAATCGCTTCTTTTTACGAAACTGTGTTGGAAAAAGACAGAAAGTAGCTGATCGATCACTTTATCGCTTTTTATTTTCCTTGCAATGTTCACATTCAATAATATTTTTTTAAAATAAAAATACATCAGTTTCACTATAATGCTACAATTTAAGTTTCACATATTTACTGAGAAATAAAGAAATATAATCACACGTTAATTTGGTCGATTTTCTGTTTACAGAAATATTTATTTGGATCTGAAAAAAGTTAATTTTTTTCATTTCCTATAGTGGTAAATTTGAAAGTGAATGTTCATTCCATACTCTATGTCTATGAATTAAGCAAAGATTAATGAATGTCACATCAATTGAGGCTTCAGTCTTAGTTGAATTAGCTTTCCATAATATTTCCTTATTAGTTACTAATCAATATGTCTTGCTGATTACATGGTTTGTGGCATTAATTGATTGCAATAATAAGGAAGTGCATGAAAAATTTTCCTTTCATTTTAATAACATACATAAATTGCTTTTAAACTCTTAAAATTTCCAAATCATTATTACTGCCAATTAAATTTAAAAACTTGATATAAATATATATTAAAACAATGCGATTGTATGTAAAATACGTAAAAACATTGATGCAGATAAGATCGCTCCCACAATGTTAATGTGTCAGGGGGTCAAACGCTTTATTAAAATCCAAGGCCACGGGCGAAATCTGAGATAACGAATGGCCATATACTCTTGTACGAATGGCCATATATACTTAGCGACGAAATTTAATCTTGCGGTCTAGATTCATAAACATCTAGCCCCAGAAAGAATTGTTATAGCCATTTGGGCTCTTGTAATCATAGCCCTTCAAAAAAGACGACGGAATAATGTTAGAGCGTGCGCTCACCTGAGACACGACAGTCTCAAGACTGTCTATCCTACTACTATTATAAATGTGAAAGTTTGTGAGGATGGATAGATGGATGGTTGTTACTCTTTCACGCAAAAGCTACTGAACGGATTTTGATGAAATTTGGTACGGTAGTAGTTTAGGGTTTGGATTAAAACATAGGCTACATTTTGTACCCAAAAAGTACAGTGATCCCGTTGGATCCCGATTTACGCGGGCGGAACCGCGGGCAAAAGCTAGGTGCAATATAAAATACATGAAGATTGGAAACAAAACGTCTCATAGACAAAACTGACTAGGAGTGACCAAATGTCGTGTCCCAAGTAACTAGTGAGCGCTCGCTCTTAATGGCAATGAATTCGTTATTTCTTGGGTCGTATTAAGGTTTAAACTTGAATGCTCAGTGTCCATCATCAGCATAAAATTTTTCGTTTTTAAAGGTTGAATGTTGTAGTCATTTGATCTATCGACACTGGAGCTATGGGCTATTCACAACAAACACATTATAAACTTCACTGCAAATCGCCAATTTGTGTTTAATAGAACGATGCTTAACGATGAAATTCGCGGCATTCTTCAAAACACCTTAGTGAGGTGGATACACCACGAGGTACTTCTCTCCATTTATACGTTGCACGTGCCGTGACGTCCGACATCCAGTGTTGCTTAGTTGTCTTGTCTATAATTCTTCTATACTAATATTAAAAAGAGGAAACATTTATTTGTTTGTTTGTATTGAGTAGGCTCCGAAACTACTGGACCGAATTTGATGAAATTCGGCACAGTTACATATTAGACCATGGGGAAGGTCATATGCTTTTTATAGTAGCAACAAGTACGGTTCGCGCGCGATTTTCTTTTGCGCGGACGAAGTCGCGGGCAACGTCTATATAAAAAAAAAAGGTTGTCTGTAAAGTCGGTTTACTGACGTTAGTTGAACGTGACAACGTCATAAGAAAATACTGATGGATCGCTCACTCAAGTAGGAGAGATACAGATTCCGCGCTCTCGCTTGCACTTCAAGCCTTAAATGGAACGCCTCAGAGCGAGGTAACGCCGCATGAGTCATGTTTTTTCGTGCGTGCAGCCATCGAATTATAAGACGTTATCACGTCAATAAGTCGAGCCGACAGTCCCGGTGTTTTTTTGCTGCTACAATCGCAGTGTATGTACACTCATTACGATTCTTTTATAACGCGTATCTTATTTAATAACTCCAAATGTGTTTACCGTTAATTGATCTTTTAAATCTTGTTTTACACGTGCTCGATTTGCAAATTTCGAGAAGAGATAAATTTTAAGATAACGATAATGTTCTGTTGTATGTTTTATTCATTACGACTTTGTAGCAATGTCAACTTTACTTTCTCCACTTTTACTGACATTTTGATTTTTTGAACGATACCCATAATGAATTTATCAACAAAAACTTTTATCATAGGTACTTTTTTATCTTTGTTTTCATCTGTTATCTATTTATTATTAAATATTAATGGAAGCCCAAGGGGCTTAGGGGTTTTTAAAGACCAGGAATATAAGTGCGCAGCAACAGAGCAGTTACAAGTGTGACTATTCTGGTGTTACGAGTGTCGATCAGGAGATCCGGCGACTCGTTTCCTAGTCCATCATAAAAAATATATAGGTATACATTTATTTACAAATTCTTTTGTTTTCATGTAATTCGCAAGCCCTAGCCAACTGCCAAATGAAGTTATTTAAGGATACCTGAGTGAGAATTAAACCCTTACTTTATCGAAAACTCACTTACTGCGAAGTTGAGCTGCAAATGCTACGCGTGAAAACGTGGACGCCATCCAAACTTACGTTCTCGCCTGTTCGCGGAGTTTTGCAGCAGAAAACACTTCTTAAGCACTTACCTTACGAATAGAACCTACTTATACCTATTTGGAGTATTGAACTCTACATAAGTAATTCCTCTGCATATAATATTATATTATACTACGTTACGACGACGTGTTTGTATGTTCATGTCACTCTTAACTATTAAGGGTCAGGTGACACCGAGACGAGACGTGACGCAGCGCTAATTTTTTAAGATAGTGATTCAAAATTGAAATTTGTTCACTACTCAAGAAGATACACGTTTAATTGCAAGAGCAGCGCCGCGCCACGCAGCTGGATGCAGTTCGAAATGAGAACTCTTGTAATAATAAATTAGGCTCTATTTTGAATCGTCACGTCTCGTCTCGGTGTGAACTGATGCTTAGATAATGTGACACACTGTTACACATCTGAAGAAGGCACAAATATTTACACAAACTATGTAGAGTAGGACACTAGACAGACGTTTGTTTCATGTAGGAATTATAAGCAATAGCAAAACGTTCGATTTACAAAATGTCCTGCTTTGAATCTCTGAGAGAAAAGTTAAAAGAAATAGGAATTCTGACCGTCGCCACTAAATACATTTTGGACAATGTTAGAAAAAAATTAAGTATCTTCAATACGAAAAGCAATAACCACTGTAGTGTCATCATATTACAAAACATCAATTTTGACAGTTTTCAATAGAAATGCGTAAAATAGCGCACATAATATGAGTTGAATAAAATATATGAATCAAAATATGGAACACCTAAAGTGGCCTTTTTAGACCCCCAGACTAAGTAAAGTTAGTAAATCTTTTAAAGGTCAATGTATACGCCTGTACAATAGAATCCCAGAAAACGTTCAAAATCTATCTATTAATAAATTTAAAAAATAGTTTAAGAACGTTTGTGTGCTAGAGCTTATGATAGGGTCAATGACTTTATTGACGATCGCACACCATTTGCTACACCACCACTATGTACTATTATACTCTTGTTATGTAGTTTTAGTCATAACATTGTTATATACCTTTTTTATTCTAAAATAACAATTTTCCATATTTTTGGTAAAAAATTGCCCCGCGCGGGTTCTTACGCCGGTTCTTCTCGCCGGGCTAGTTCCCGAACCGGTGGTAGGCATCATGTAGACCGACGATTAAAAGGTGTATAATAATACCAGCATTGATTTTTTTTTTACTTTTGACTAAGCAAACAGCTTCATGTAGACTCAACTAATAGCGTTACACATTAACGACCGAGTATTCAGACGCTACCTACTTCAATTAAGAGGCCCTTAAGTCGCATACTGTCCTGTGTCAATCTGCCTAGCGGCCTGTGACGACAACCGTTACTGTAACTATTAGTAGCGTTTGGGAAATCGGCTGTTAAATAATTTAATTGTGAAAGTGCAATCTTGTGATTGATAGCTGTCCCCGACATCTGCATTTACCTACCAGTAAGTCTACCTACCCAGTCTCATACACCTACAATTTCCACACCAAAAACTACACCTACAAGTTACAACCCACCTCTACCATCTACTCCTACAACCTACTGGGGACGGGCGATTTTTCTGAAATAGAACACTGTTTTGCAGTCCAACCAAAGAGATAAACTAAATAAATATTTGACAGTCAAGTGACACTGGAGACCGAAATTTACGCTGTTGACGGAACCAACATCGAATATTTGATATGTAGGAACTGTTAGTATGGTAATATTTACAACTGTGTATCTGTGATTGTAACTATTAGTAATTATAATCTAAAAAAATGATCTCTGTTTACATAGTTTTTGAACTACTTAGTATAAAGTTACAAATTGTATTTCTCGTAAGCGATTATTGTAATCTTTTGAGAAATAAAGAATCTTTAAATCTAAACCTAAATATAAGTATCGTTTTTTACTATTTTTCTCGCAATTTTTCCAATATTTCTCTCTCTTAACCTTCCCAGAACTTTTACTATTATTTTAAGATCAAAATTAGTCAAATTGGTCTAGCCGTTCTCGAATTTTAGCGAGACAAAGGAACTGCAATCCATTTTCATATACAAAACAAAAACAAGAATACGACGATTTTTTTCTAAATGTTCTATAAAGTTGTAGAGATTGTGTACGGTACCTAGGATAACGCTGAAATTCTTGTGTATTTTCAACGTAAAAATGTACAGCTTTTTCAAGGTATAATTTTAACTGCACTACTCTTGTGAAACTAAACTTCTCTTGACAGCAATTGAATAGTTTTCGTCTTCACATTCTATTGTTGTTTTCAACTGAAAATTGCACTTTCACCATTTCAGGTCCGCGGTTGTTGTTCGAATTGCCTTTCCATTTTGTTTGAAATTCGAATATCTTTTGTTTGTTTTTTTTTTGAGTAAAGGTATAAAACATACAGAGGTCGAATTTACGCCCCGACATAGAGCAGTTTCGTCTTGACTCTTGACTCTATCTTTTAATCCGTTCTAACTATCAAAATAATAAACATGTCAATGTTTCAGAAGCTGTGACTTTTTTAGTCAATTCACACCTAAAATTGACACTATGATTTCCTAAACCGCCATTTTAAGGTTATTTAGCAATATCGTGCAAGTGCTGTCGCGAAACGACACGTCTTACTCCAAATGTCAAAGATATGGCGGTTAATTAGCGCAATAATTCTCAACAGATAATGTCTCAATACGACAGGAAACACATTAACATTATAAGCCTTGCGAATTTATGCAATACCCGGCCAAAAAGAATACGCTTTCAAAAAAGAATCGACCTTTCTTAAGACATATTTGGTTTGTATGTTTTGTTAACTCCATTCCGATTGAATGTGTTCTAAATGTAAACAAATCTCAATATATAATAGACTGAGATCCCAGCCCCGCCAGACGCTCCTTATATTCTTACTTATAAAATGTATGTCATATTGTAGTATTAGTTGATGAACAATGAACGTTTGTGTACCCGCCAGATTGTGCGATGGGCCAATTCTCAGGCGCCAAAGGTCCAAAAAAATTGTTTTGTTGCAAAACTTTTCTTACAGCCTTTGAAATGATTCTATCGTATATTATAGTAGAATAATGACATTTTAATATAAAGTAAAATTTACACGGATTGCTTATTTTTATGTTGTAATTTTTATAAAAAGAAAAAATGGACGTAGCAATAAAAATCATTCAACTTCTAACCTTTATATCTCTGTTCTACTATATATTATAATAAGTTTTGTTCTTTACGTCATTTTGAACCCAAAAAATAAGATTGATACTTTATCAGAATCTAAGTAAAGTTTTTTAAGTACAATTTTTTTGTACCTGAGAATTGGTCCACTGCACAGACGTTCATTGTACACATCTAATACTACAATATGACATACATTTTATCAGTAAGAATATAAGAGAAGTCTGTCGGGGCTGGGATCTCAGTCCATAATGCTTCCAATTTAAATGTCACTTATTCACCGCGCAATAAAGAAGTATAATGACACATCAATTTGGTCGCATTTCATTATTTGTTTACATTGAATTGGAGCGGAGTATAGAGAATATAAAAGGCGAACTGTTTTGTCGGTTAGAGAAAACTATCTACAAAGCTGATACCTTGGGTAGCACGAATACTTTGCCGCAGAGGAAATTCGCAGCGTGGTGCTGCGAATTTCCTCTGTGGCAGAGTATTCGCCAGCCATATCGTTCAGTTTATGAGCAGCATAGGGCTGGGGACGGCACTATAACACGAAGGAGTCACAACTCACAATAGACCCACTTGGGTTGCAGTGACGTCAGTGCTCGGATATGACCTGCCTTCGTTTATAAAAAAATCTCTTTTCAAATGATGTTCATTCTTTTTGTCCGGGTAGAAGGTCCACTACCTTAGGCAGACAGAGTATTCTCATAATTTTTGGTATTACAACGACGGCATGCAATCACAATACAATTGTCAATGACATGTCAGTTTGATATCATAACATACGAACAAATTGTAATAACGGTCAACCTGCTTTTGAATTAGCTTCCCTAATAGTACATAGCTGTTTAGTAATGATATTATAAATGTGTTTTGTCTCTTCATGGGCTGTAATCTGTAACTATAATCGCTTTCCATCAGACTGTCGGCTCGTTCACTTGTGCCAGTAAAATGTGCATCGAAATAAAATGTTATTTTTTAATTTTATATAGGTGACTGTGAAATTGAATGCCCATTTCTATAACGCTCTAAAAGGCATTTTACCTTTAAACGCTTATTAAACCTATTGTAATATAATTTACGAGTCTAATTCAAACAGCCCAATATGGAATTCAGCGATATTTAGTTTTATGTTGTGCGTTTCAAAACCATTTACTCCTACTCTATCGTATATCTTCTTGATAGTCATATTAAAAATTTACGAATATAGCGTTATCCATGTACACGGCAAAGTGGGACAAAACGCCTTCGTAGTACCATTGATGTTATATTTAGAGATCCGATACTTTTACTAAAGTGCCGTCGCGGAGCACGTAGAATTTCGTACTCATCGCTACGTGTCTCTTTTACTCGCACACGAATAACGCGCCGCTGTCGCGTACCTGTGATAACGCGAAAGCAATATATTCGCGCACGAATGAATGAGACAAGTAGCGATGAGTCAATGTACGAAATTCTACGTGCTCCGCGACCGCACTTTATCATTGTATATGTGAACTTTGAAGCGAGAGTTTTTCGTACGAGTGCATAAGAAATTACGGATTGATCGATGGACAATTTTAAAATTTAATCTTAATGGATTTGACTGCTGCAGTGTTGACTTTTAACAAACCGTTCTATACTGCTTGTATAAAATGATATTAATGAGTATAATGAGATTTCTAGGCACTCCACTTCTCTTACCTTTTGTCTGTACAGTGAAACCGTGTTGCTAATGGCAGTAATGGCCCTCGGCGATCATGACTTTTCTATGGACATGACAAACTATGTACGAAAAACGACTATTGCCGAAAGTCATTGAGTTCGCGGTTGCACTGTCGTTAGTACAGACAATATGTTTTCTGTCATTTTTATCGACAGCGTGAACCGTTTTTTTCTGTTTGAAAGCTGAGATGATTTTTTAATCATCAGCTCGCTCACTGTCTGTGTTTTCTGTCAACAATTCGGGGGTTACTTGAATTTTTCAATTTTGCTTATACTGACTGAGACATTAGAGTATAAATACAATGAATCTAGTTTCCTGTAAGTGGATTACGTTTACTTTAATATATCATAACCATATTAGAAGGCTATGATTAGTGATTACTTCTCAAGACTGTTTGGCGCGGTCTAGCCTGCGGCGGACCAATTGTGAGCTTCAAATTCTATAATATTATCTGACACTGGTTATGGTCCCCTTCGTTTGTATAGAACTAACGGAAACGGAACCCTATTCTAAACGGAATCCTAAGATAAAGTAGCCTATGTTAGACCTTATAACATCAGCTATCTGCGAGTGAAAGTCCCGTAAAAATCGGTCCAGCCGTTTCAGAGATCAACCGGAACAAACGGACAGACAGACAGACAGACAAAAATTTTCAAAATGGATTTTTTATTGTCAGTACCGTATATACTTTCATATGCATTAAGTGAAAAGATGTTGATTTTAAATTACAAACAGACACTTCGATTTTATTAATCTGTATAAATAAGATAAGATTTACCATTACTTTGTAATTTTCCATATCAAATCACACATTTTATAAACTTTATGTCACGTCCCACGGGAACCGGATAAAAAGTATCCTATGTCCGTCTCCTGGTTCTAAGCTACCTCCTAACCAATTTTCAGCCAAATCGGTACAGCCGTTCTTGAGTTATAATTAATGTAACTAACACGAGTTTCTTTTATATATATAGATAGCTTTTGCCCGCATCTTCGCCCGCGTGGGAGAGTGTTCGAGGCAAAAAACTGCTTTAGCAAATATACCTGCAATATAGTAATAGCACAGAGTAAAAATATATACTTTATAGTAAATTTACACACGTACTTTTTAATTTTAATTAATCTCCTAGATATAATCTCCTAGATAAGGATAATTAAATTGTATCCGTCTAAATAGCTTCTGAAAATACCACATTATTTCTGATCATATTTTTAACTTAGAATGAGAATGGGTATGGTAACCTATCCTAAAAAGATAGACACATCTATGCTATCGTGGATTTTTTTGTAGACCTATAAAAGAGAAACAATCATCCATAAATTGTTTTGTTATTTATCTACAACGGGTTAGGTTAGGCAGCGTTTTCAATAAAAGTTCCCAGGCGGCTTGATTTTTTCCGACACCTTCAATAATTACCTATAGTCATAAATCAAACAGTTTCCACGAAACCTTAACAAATGATTATCGACCTAAACCTTCCCAAGGAACCACTCTGTCGGCAAATGTAAACGGCATGATAATCCTTTCAGTAGTTTTGACATTATCGCGAACATACAGACAGACAGACTCGGTGGGGCACTTAAGTATCCTATGTCCGTCCCCTGGTTCTAAACTCCCTCCCCACCAATTTTCAGCTAATTCATATATATACATATATAAATAACCTTTCTATATATATATATATATATATATCGATTTGATTGCACTACTACTAGCATATGTCACACGGTGTGTCCACGATTGTGTGGAAAAATCGTGGGCCGTTGAAGGGGACGTCAACATTTCTAAAGGATCGTTCTATGAATGCTGTTTCTCTGTACGTAAGTATAGATATTTCCTACCCTGTGGTACTAAGCAAAATAATTGGACTCTTGTCAAAGCTCAAATACGTCTTGTCTGATTATAAACTGTAATAAAGAACGAATAATTATAACCAACCACTTCACGCCTCATTTAGTACATTATCACAATGCGGGTTTCAAAGTGATTCTTTGTCGATCATTAATAGTTTTTTTTTTGGTGACAAACAGATAAAGACCCGTATCATTGAAATTCGTACAACCATAATTTATTTTACGTATTAGTATTAATAGACAAGAGCTCGTAATTTGAAGTTTATGCGACACTACAAATGACAGCTCGAGCACCGGCGAATGCCGCCATGTTGACGTAAGCCTAAGGTTCACACCAAAATATTTTTAAACGTCGCGTTAGACAAATCTATCATAAATATTATGAAATTATACAGTAAATTATGTTAAAACACGAAACGACCAGCCCCGTGAACTAATGTCCTGGAAAGAACTCACGCTCCGCCCGTTCCCGCATTCGCCCAGCCACGCACACACAGCCGCGAGCTGTCATTCGTGTAAATCGGTGGCATGACGATTCTTTACGTTAGTGATATAATATACTCTTTGACTATTGTGCAATTAAAACACGTAAATACTTATTCTAAATTTAAACTAACTATAGCTCTTGAATCTATTTCAATTGATTCTTTTATACTGCTAATTGAAAACCTTTCTGGAGATAGTCTTCATTTGAATTGAAAGTATCAAGACTCATCAATCCCAAGTGCTTCACAATTGCGACAGGGCCCATTGAAAGTGTGCGTGGGTTTGCAGGTCGATAGTGAATACAACTACGCTATTTTGATCATTAATACAATGATATAAAGTACAAAATGGCACGAAATGTGACAATTTAAGTCCGTATTCTAAGATTCGTTACGAATGTGGTGATATTTATTAATTGGTTCAGAGACAACTGAAAGATATATTGTGTAAAAGTGAAAACTCGATGTTCAAGTTTGGAAAGTCGATACAATTACCCTATTTCCCCTAAAAGAAAAAATGTCTAATAATCATAATATGTATGTATCTTTTATGTCACTTTTGATATTGATATTAATTATTTGTATTCGCCATCCTTAGGGCTAGGTATAATGCCTACTGCCGAGTTTTTCTGAGCCTTCTGAGAGAGAAAAGGATAATTTGTAATTATTAATACGATTGAGTTGTTTCATCAAATGAAATAATTTCCGTAAAATCTAGATTCCGTTGTTCATTGTAATCATAACGGAGAACTGTTAAGATACGGTAGAATTAAATTACAATTCCGTTCTGTGGTTAGAATAACTCGATTCCAGAAAATCTACTGTTGGTTCTTAATCTTTATTGATTTCACTAAGGACCTGTTTCACAATCATCTAATAAGTATCGGATAGCTTATTCGAAAGTTTTGAGGCTGCTTTCTTCTTATAGAGCGACAGAGACAAAACATGCTAATAAGCTGCTCTAGCGTGAAAAGGTCAAATACTGTATTTTCAAAAGTTTTGAGAAAAGAGCGTTTGAAGTTTTGAAAAGATTTCCGCTTGTCATGTAAAATTGGACCGGCGAATTTAAATTAAATTAAAGTATTTCTTTATTAATTACAGATATTCTTCATTTGTTTTTCAATCTGAACGATTTTTATGGAAATATGAGAAAACTTTAAAAATTACATAACTTATTTTGAAACTATTTAAGGTATCCATGATAAAACATATCGTAGTGTTTTACCAATACAATCAAAACAAAACAATGTATGTCCTAATACAGCCATTTGCTATGATAAAACGAACCCTTTACGCGCTATAAGGTCGCCACAGACAAGCGGCCGATCGTTTCAATTAGAACTGACGTCAATTCGGCCTGAACGGATTCGTGCACATACACGGAAATAATCGCATCCGACCGAACTGACGTCAGTTCGGCCCTTAGATTAATAACGCCTAGATAGTCTTCAAACAAACGCATCGTACAAAGTGAGGCAGTTAACATATAGATGTAGGCGTAAGCATTACATACCGACACGCACACAAAACTTTCATGTTGTGGAGTGTGTACAGTTTTAAGGGACAATTTCCACGGAAAATGTTGCTCTTAAAATTGGAATTATTGTATTTGTTTTTCTTAATATCGTGAGATGTACAAATATTTCATTTTAAACCATCTAAACACGATTTGTAAACATTATTTATACTAAACTGGTATTAAGGAATATATTAAGGATTATCTTAATACTAAGAATACTTTAAATTGACAGTTAAAAAACATCACAAAATATTAAAAAACATTGTCTTAGTTACAACTAATAGTTAGCCATGAAAATTTTGAAATAAATCTAATAATACTAGTAATATTTTCACAATTCACAATAGGGCAGTAAGATGGCGACAAAACGTGATTTTATTTTAAAATGTTTTTAATATTTGGCTTAATACAAGTCAAGTTATAGTACTTACATATGAAATGTTATGTTCCAAGCTTTTTTAATTCTTTTCCGATGCATTGTGACATCATATATCGACATAAACGGTCATAATGTCCGCCTATTAAAAAATAGTCGGGAGATGTAGTATGCACTAGCGCTTGACAACTGACGGGTAGTTCGAACAAACTGAGCCGATATGGTTCAGTATGATTTGCTTCACTTTTCATGCGCGTACGCGGTTTCTAGGCGTTTTAATCTAAGGTTCGGCCTGAACGGATTCGAGCACATACACGGACGATCGCATCTGGTTTGCCGCGAGCTTCGGTCGTGTTTTTAGGGTTCCATGATACTTAAGAAACCCTTATAGTTTCGCTCTGTCCGTCCGTCTGTCTGTCTGTCTGTGTGTCCGCTCTCCTAGCTTCTGTAATAACTTTATGACAATAATTTTTGAAGTAATTCAAAGAAAACCTATTGCGCGTTGATAGTTTCATAGATAGATAGGAACCCTCCTTAGAAATGTCGTGACATGCTCTTGGTTAGGTTATTACTTTATTTATTAATTGTTTTTTGCTGTAACTGTAGTCACACTATCGACGAATCCGAATTATTGTGCTAAAAAAATTTCCAGTAATAATTGTTATATTATGACGTTTTATGACAAAAATCGAAATATTGGCTTATATTTTTTTTTTTTGTTTTTTTGTTTTTTTTTTTACATTAGAGGCTCTACTTTTATTAAACTCACTAATACTACAATATGATATACATTTTATCAGTTATGATAACAAAATCAATTGTACTATAAAAGTAGGTAAGTACTAAAAAAATAATAACTACTCCAAAACTTAAAATGCTACAAAAAAAAAAAGAAATCTCCCAGGTCATCCCCACCAGGCAGAGTACCTAGAAGGCTCAAAGAGTTTCCTCGCTGGATTGCGATACTTATTCTCTGGGCCAGGTAGGTGCCGGCTCTGGGGTCTCGGGTGGCCTCAATGAGTTTTTTGGAGATTTCTCCGAAAAGTTTGTGCGCACCCAGACCCCATGTACCTAAGGTTTCAACCCCAAACGGTTCAAATATGAGATCCCCACTAAGGTTCTCATATTTGCGCCGCTTGAGGTTTTCCGCATTCCGCTTATATTAGGTCTTTACCTATGAAATTGCCGTTTTGTATGAAAAAATTTAAACTAATTTTTGTCATGTATTTTTTACTTGTATTAATCAAAGTAATCACCCATGCAATCAATGCATCTTTGTGTGCACCGCAGTGGCAGTTTATTGATGCCCTTCTTAAAAAAATCAGCTGGACGGGAGGCAACAAATTCTTCAAAGGCATTTTATACTGCCTCTTGGGTATTGGAATTTTCTCCCGCCAAGAAGTTATCCAAATTCGAGAAAAAATAGTAGTCTGTAGGTGCAAGGTCTGGTGAGTAGGGCGGCTGACGGAGAGCTTCTAACCCCTGTTCTTGCAACTTGGAGACCGTCTGCTGTGTAGTATGAGGTCGCGCGTTGTCATGCAGGAGCAGCGGAGACGAGCGATTGACCAATGCTGGTTGGAGATGTGCCAGCTTCTCCATCATTGTGTTCAGTTCTTCACAGTACACATTTGCAGTAATGCTCACCCCGTTTGGTAAGAAGCTGTGATGAATCACACCGGCGCTAGACCACCAAACAGTGACCATCACTTTTCTAGGAGTAAGTTTTCGCTTAGGGCATTGTTTAGGTGCTCACCAGGATCCAACCAACTTGCTGAGCGCTTGCGGTTATCAAACAGAATCCATTTTTCATCGCAGGTAATAATGCGGTTCAAAATTCCTTCATTTGTGTGTCTGTTGAGCAGTGCAAGGCACGTCTCGACGCGTACTTCGCGCTGGCGATCATTAAGTTCGTGGGGCACCCATTTGTCAAGCTTTTTTACCTTGCCAATTTGACGCAAATGGACCAATATTGTTTTGACGCTAACGTCGAAAGCTGCTGCTAATTCAGCCGTAGATTGTGTATCATCAGCTTCCACAATCGCCTTTAATTCGTCATTGTCGACCAAAGTCTTCGGACGACCGCGAGGTTCATTTTTCAGGTCAAAGTTTCCAGAACGGAAGCGAGCAAACCAATAGAAGGTGGTGTGTTGGTTTGTAGTGTTAGCTCCGTAAACGTCGTTGATGTTGCATGCCGTTTGTGCCGCGTTGCTGCCACGACGGTACTCATATTCCATAATTACTCGAATTTTTAACGTATCCATGATGACGAAAAAGATTGAAATGCGATGAAAATGTAACACTAATCAATAAACAAATGAGTACTTTTGGAAAAAGAATTCCATGTTTTTAAAATAAAATTAATTTGAAATTAGAATTCTTAGCCAAACAAAAATTATTTTGATTTGAAATGGCCAGTACTGCAGAACGGCAATTTCATAGGTAAAGACCTATTAGTAGACCTTAATCCGAGCGAATTAAGCATTATTAAGTAAAAACACTGTATTCTTGAATATAGTGCTTGTCCATTTCACGTTAATGCTGCAGCAGCTATCTTATTAATATCACGTTAATACAGTAGACTGTGCACAGGCCCTTAGACTAATGTCATTTTAAATTCAGCAAGAACAATAATAAATATTATAATATAATTTAAAAACCAAAAAATAATGTTTCAAGTATAAATTTTATTTGATCGTCATAAAAGTTTTTAGAGCTGTCACAGGGCTGTCACAAGAATTAAAAAATATATATATTTATATCATCACTAAATAAAATAAGCATTTTACGGTTATTGTATTACCACTATTAACATAATATTGTAATCACATTAATAAAATATGTGGTCTGTAATGTGTTGTATAAAAATTCGATTAAATTATAAACTGGACATAGAAAGAACCTTATTTTATGTAGGCGTTAAGATTAATAGGCCATAAATCGTGTTAAGTTATAACATAGGGAAGTATTTCATCGACACTTTATCGATTCAATTGCGATCTCGCACGATTTGCAATTTAATTGTTTTTTTATCGATATGAATGGTATTATAACTCAGGGAATCAGAGTCTACAGTAATTAAAAAAACATCGAACGTTAGATTCATCAACTCTCTAATATAATTAAAATTAAGTCCTTGTAAATTTTAAGTTTTAAGCATTCAAGTTTGACCTTTTTAGTAAGTCGTCCAAATCGACGAAGCATCATTCCCAATATTCACTTTTTAATGGACACTTTTTTAGCTACATCAAAACACACATGGAGTCTATCGGTAAATTTGATGTAATATCCCCGGGCCCCAACATGGCTCTAGCTAATGTCGAAAATTCTAAATGTTACACGTTCTAGCGCTTTTGCTCCAGTTGGCAATGCCGCAGCTCCCCAAATGTTTCCAATACCTGGCCAAAATGGCCGCCCGCCAATTTCAACCCTACGGTCAAGGTCAATCCCGATCGATACACGTTATATTCTGCATCCCTATGCAGTAAGATCTATGACTGCATAAAAATCTGAAAGCTAGATATTTTGTACACTCAATTTGCCTAACGACCGCTGTTTATAGGTCAAAGAGAATGGTTATATTCAAATGAATAATACACGGAATTGGATTTATAATATTTGACGAATTAACTGCAACAAAACCACAATTATCTATGTAATATCCGATGTAATTGGAGGTTCATTTAATATAACGGGGAATGTAAAATTAGATAAAGTTTTTCATTGTCCAATGATCTTTGAAAGACACGAAAATATGAAAAGTAGGTATAAACTAATTTGGTACCTATATAGTAACGCATATGGTCGGTGAATTATTCAAATCCAAGTCTACTAGTAATCTTAAATCAGAACCACAATAGTCGTAACTAACTCACACTTTTATTTGACTTCTATCGAATGAATGAAATGAATCGTCTTGATATCAAAAAAGATTTTTGGAGTTAGGACCAATCAAAACAGTTTGACGTTGTTTTGACGTTTATGAGACACTTAGCAGTTTTATCATACGAGTATCGGGGCTGGATCGTAATTATTGTATTGTTGCCGGATTTCATTACCAGACCGACCTTCTGTGCATTAACCTAGTTCAGTTATGATATACTACTAACAGTCGTGACATGAAATTTGAATTGACCCAGAACAGAGAATGTCTGTCAACTTGTCCGATAAGATTAGAAATTAGACAGAGTAAAGTTTAACAACCCATACACTCGCCTAATATTATTAAAAAAAATAAGTTTAGAAAGGTAACCGTAAACCGAGTTTGTAAAGACTGATCTACATGAAGGAACCTCTAAAAATAAATGTTTCGTATGTTAGTAACAGTTTAAAATATTTGTTATTTATATCTTCTTAAAAAATCTAATAAGTAATAGATTGTAAAAATATTTGTGTACCTGATTCGTGTATATAAAAACTTACCAGATTAGAATGTAGGTATAGAAAATAAAAGTGTCTACATAATAGGATTTCCGACGCATCAGCCATAAATGAATATTAAATATACTCATATCAAATCAAATCAAATCAAATCAAATTTTTTTTATTCAAAATTGGTATTTTTAAATACTCTTTTTGAACGTCGATACTACGTGATGTCTACCACCGGTTCGAGAACTAACCCAGCGAGAAGAGCCGGCAAGAAACTCGTCTGGGGCCATCTTTTACCAAAAAGATGGAAAATTATTCTTTTAAAATCAAAATTATTACAATGTTTACTTATGTCTATGTAACAAATAATAAGATAAGATAAGGAGCCACCTTATTCCCAAGGTGTGCCGTCTTGAATGAAGTCATTAATTTTATAATACGCTTTGGCACACAAACGTTCTTTAACTACTTTTTTAAACTTATTAATGGGAAAGTTTTGAACCTTTTCTGGGATTATATTGTATAAGCGTATACATTGGCCTTTAAAGGATTTACTAACTTTGCTTAGTCTGAACACTGGCATATCTAACTTGTTCTTATTTCTAGTGTTTACACAATGATTATCACATTTCTTTTTGAAGTTGTTTAGATTCTTTCTTACATATAACACATTTTCCAAAATGTATTGAGATGCGACGGTCAGAACTTTTATTTCTTTAAACTTTTCCCTTAGAGATTCAAAAGTCGACATCTTATAAATAGAACGTATAGCACGTTTCTGCAGCACAAATATTGTATTAATGTCCGCAGCGTTTCCCCACAAGAGGATGCCGTACGACATTATGCTATGAAAATAGCTAAAGTAAACTAATCGCGCGGTCTCTATGTCGGTAATTTCTCCAATTTTTTTAACAGCGTATGCTGCAGAACTCAGCTTATCTGCCAATTTAGCAATATGTGGTCCCCACTGTAACTTACTATCTAATGTTATACCTAGAAATACAGTGGTGTCTACTAATTTCATTTTCTCATTATTTAATAGTATATTGGTTTGTACCTGCGTAACATTTGGCAAGCTGAACTTTAAACATTTTGTTTTATTAGAATTCAACAGTAAATTATTAGCATTAAACCAATGTACTATTTTTGAGAGAGCACTATTTACCTCGTCATTGTTAGATTGTCGTCGCTTCACATTAAAAATTTGTGAAGTGTCATCAGCAAAAAGTACTATCTCATGCTTATCATTAACTAGATAAGGTAGATCATTTATATAGATGAGAAATAGAAAAGGGCCCAAAATAGACCCCTGTGGTACTCCTAGTTTAGTTTTAGTACCATTAGACCTTTTGGAATTAACTTCTACAGTCTGTGTTCTATTTATTAGATAAGAGCTTAGAAGCTTTAGTGCCGTGCCCCTTACACCATAATGGTATAATTTCCTGAACAGCGTATCATGCTCCACACAGTCAAATGCTTTGGATAAATCACAGAATATACCAAGTGCATCCTGTGACCTCTCCCAAGCTTCAAATATACTGCACAGAAGACTGATGCCTGCATCTGTTGTGGACCGACCTTTAGTAAAACCAAACTGATTACTATGTAACAATTTATTCGAGTTGAAGTGAAAAAGTAATTGATTTAGAATAATTTTCTCAAAAATTGGTCTATAGTTAGCTGGGTCTGCTTTATTCCCAGCTTTAAAGAGAGGCATCACCTTGCTGTGCTTCATCAAGTCAGGGAACACGCCACTTTTAATACAATTATTAAAAACTAATGCTAGGTGAGGGGCAATGATGTCAATCACTGGTTTTATAACTTTTGTGGACATACCCCAGAGATCAGTTGTACTTTTAATATTAAGTAATTTAAATGCCTTGATAATGTCTCTAGAGTCTATTTCTTTGAAAATAAAATTTACATCACATTCCTTCACATTATCTCTAAGTAATTTTTCGGCAACTGTAGGTGATGAATTAAGGTTTTTTGTAGTTGAGATCGGAATGTCTGCAAAAAACTTCTCAAATACTGTCGCAACTTCAATGTCAGAACTAACTTTTTTATCATTATTATAAAGTTCAAATTTAGAGTTGCGACTGGCGACTCTTCCAGTCTCATCTGCAATTATTTTCCAGGTGGTTTTCACTTTGTTTTTAGAGTTCTTAATTTTTTCTTTGATGTGAAGAACCTTCGCCGCTTGACATACCTTCTTGAAAATATTCGAGTATTTCTTGACATATAGTTTAAAAGCTTCACTCCTGTTCATTGACTTCTCGTTATACAAGTCATACAATCTTTGTCTACTAACAATAATACCTGCAGTTGCCCAGTTACTAAAATTATTTCTTTTATTACTAAATCTGACCGATTTTGAAGTAAATACAGAGTCAAATTGGTTTTTTACTACTTTAAATAAATTATTAAAAGTTTCATTTGGATTAATAGACTCATTCAAACATTGAAAACTTGAAAGTAATTTACTTCTAAATTTCTCAATACGTTTTGTGTTTACAGGAATAAACTCAATATTTTCTATCGGATTATTATCACATTTAAGATCAAATGATGCTAGCTGTCCACAGTGATCAGAGTTAAGTACATTAATTATGTCTTTCCTAAAAGGAGTGACATTTGTGAAAATATTATCTATACAAGTAGCTGTTGTTTCACATATTCTTGTTGGTTCATAAAATAAATTAATTAGATTATACGATTTGAACAAAGATGTGAATCTAACAGTGGTGGAGTTAGAGTCAAATAAATTAATATTAAAATCACCACATACAATAATCTTCTTATTAGAGACACATACTTTCGTCAGCACTTGATCCATTATTTGTTCAAAAGAATCGTATAAGCTTGATGGAGGCCTGTATACGCATACAATAATAAGGTGGCTCAACTCAATACATGCCAACTCAATAATTCGTTCACTAGACAGTTTTACAATATCTTTACGTTCTTTACATTTCAATTTATTATTAATCAAAATTAAGGAGCCACCCCTAATGACATTTTCTCGACAGAAAGAGCTCCCTATCACAATAGTTAAATATTAATTCATGATTTTTTAACCAATGTTCTGTTACGCATATAATGTCAATTTTAAATTCATTTAAAAATAACTCAAGTTCTAATTCTTTCCCTATTATGCCTTGTAAATTTTGATGCACCAAGTTTATATTAAAATTACAGTTTTTCCCAGAGTTCTTACTAGGCCCTTCGTAGGAGGCATCAGTATAAATATTTCCAGCTAAGAAATTGCTAGAGTGAGCCTCTGTTGCCCTATAATCTAATTTAAATTATTTGGAACATATTCCAAGTTTTTACTAATAACATTGTCAGTATAAGAACACTGCTCAATAAAAGCAGTGGTCGGCTTAGCCAATTTTTTGGCTTGTCTTAAAACTAAAAAATTATATAGCCATTTAGCTAAATGTCGTGTAAAAAATTTTGATAAGTAATACTTATCATATGTTAGATTATTTAACCTAGAGATAAAAATATTATTAAAGTCAACCACATCGATTTGTGGTAAAGTTTTATTTAAAACTAAACAATTTTGATTAGTAGCACTACACAGTAGGCTGTTCAATTTAAACCTAATATAATTTTCTTTAGTCTCGTGCGGCAGTTTATTATTTGATAATTTAATGTAAGGAAAGGTAAACAATAAGATTTTTTTAATATTTTCTTTGTTACTTAATGTAACTATAAATAGAACACGCAGATTCAGTCTCAGCTTCAAAAGTTTTAATAATTATGAATATCCCGTGATTCAAACAGAAATTGAACCAAGACGACATTAATCAACTTTTCAATGCATTAGCATTTGGTGTCACACAGATACCCCGGTCAATGACCTTAATATTGGTACAGTAAATGCATTGATAAGATACGAGCATAGTGATTTCAATTACATAAAAATCATTAGACACTTGATAAACGGCAGTTTTAATGACAAGTAAGCTTTTAAGATGTGACGATGCAGCTTAAATTATTACTATGCGAATAAAAAGCTAAACAGCAATTGCGAATGATTGAAATAATTATTAATTCATTATGAGTGGATACTTAAAACCATACTTTATTTACTACATTTCGTCTAGAGAAGACAAGATACTTGAAATCACACTTTGAAAAGATTCTTGAATAATTAACAATGGATTTTTTTAAATAATTATATTGTGATATAGATAATACAGAGTAGGATGCATCATCTCAGAAGCGGTTCTGCTGAGAGTCCACGTGCAAGGGCGATGACAATGCCCTTGTGCCGCCCTTATGCAGGGACCACCCTTGTGTATAGGGCGTATTGTGTACACCCTTAGTTCCTCACGTATCGATTTTTACTTAATCGATATTAGTATTTCTATATTCGAATAAATATGAGTTTTGAATGGTGTTTAATGTAGAGATTTTGATAGGCTTTACTTATTATTATTATTATATAGATAGAAAGGTGAATCACTAAACATGACTTCTAAGTAAGTTCAGATAGGGTTCATTTTGACATTGGAAATGTCTTTTCGTTCGCTTCGGTGTAGGCTCCGATTTCACGAAAAAGTGCGATCCCCTTATACTCGTATATCGGAGAGTTGTGAAGATATGATATTCAAAAATGGCTCAAATGATGCGTATTTACGAGAGCTGTATATATACAATATATATATACAAATTTTTCCAAATTTTTGATTTTGGCGCTCGATATATTGGAAACGAAGAAGATATCAAAAATTTGAGAAAAACTCCTCCGGACAATTTAGTCAGCTACAGTTTGAGCCTAAAACAGGACGATCGGACGGATCAAAATCCGTATATTTATTTCCAATGTGCTCGATAGTCGTGTGAGGCACGAAATCTGTGATTTTTTTTTCCAGAAAAACTTTTCATTGCTCTGTCTCATTGCTTCGTATTTTTTGTATAACAAATTAATAAACATGGTGTATAGAGTCCCATTTACACAGGTATGCAAAGAATTAAAATGTAACAGCTGATCACGCCGTAAACAGTAACAGCAGTCGCATTAATTTAAATCTAACTAATATAAAACAGTGATAAGATTTGTTTGTTTGTTTTCATTGAAAAGTCTCCAAAATTACTGGACTGATTTTGATGAAATTTGGCACAGATGTTATGACCACGGGGAAGGACGTAGGTTACTTTTTATCTCGGCAAAATGTAGATTCCCGCAAGATTTCGTTTTGCGCGCACGTAGCTGCGGGCAACATCTAGCTACTTGTACAGGGTGGTCAAAAAGTTGTGGATCAAACGAAACAGGGAGATAAAGGATGTTATTTCCAACAAAAAATCTTTCTACAGCATGGCCATTTGCACCTTTATATGACAAAACGACCATAAAACCAAAACTAAAGATCAAACAGTAAAGTGTTGTGCCTCATTTGAATCAGCATTAAGTCAGCAAGTTTTTTTAATACAGGGTCACTTTTCCGTATTACATTTTTTTTTCACAGAATGCTCTTAAAGTGAGAAGTATTTTTTTTGTAACGCTTCAAAATTTACGGAACAATTCATTGCTCGTTAAATTTGGTGCAAAGAGCTGCAATACAATTTTTGTAGTATTGGTGCATTATCGAGTCATAAATAATTATAAAAACACCTTTTGTTTTATTGTTTTTAATCAATTTAATTTTTTATTTTATTGATGAAATTGTAAAAAAACTCGGTAGTTTCATTGAAAAAAAAAAAAAAAAAATATTCATAACTTTTCGTGCGATGAAGTTATGGCCATGCTGTAGAAATATTTTTATTCGGAAATTACCTCCTTTATCTCCCTGTTTCATTTGATCCACGACTTTTTGACCACTCTGTACAAGTCGATTTTCATTAATTTCCACAGCTTATAGAGATTAGTTTTTCAATAATTTTTTTCTCGTATCAGAATAATAATCGCTACTTTTTATGTGGTACGAAAATAGATCAGCTTGACTCGTGTAATGTGGCGTAGTTATAGCTGGTACGTAATCTTGCGCGATTTGAGTAAGACAAATCGGTAATGCGTATTTTAATAGCATTCTGTGTCGGTACTCCGTTTTATATTTACAGGTAATATTCATAGACATATATGTTATAGACGAGGCATGTTGAGGTAAAAACTGTCTCCGCTTAAATAGCCCCACTTTTTGGAGATTTTGGGGGCATTTTGGCATTTGACGTATGGTTGTAATCAACATGGCTGACATTTGAAGTATACTGAAAAACAAGATGGCGCAAATTTTTCTTGCATGAAGATTTGTTCTGACAAATGTATATGTCATATCTCATAGCCTATATTTAGTTTTGAAATCTTTGGCTATATGACTTACTTTAGCAGGTGTGTGTATGTATGTAGATTGTAGAGTCTATGCAGTCACATTTTATACCTATTCGTAGTTCATATAAGGTCGGCTGGAATGACAGGAACTTACTTTTTTATAACACCTGTCTCATTTTCCCCATTGGGCGATCTTACCCTATCTGACTAAACATCATATGTATCGTAGCTATAAGTGAATTGATAAATGCCTTATTAAATACAGTCATGAAAAAGCTATATTGTGTATTTTTTAATAATAATTATTTTTATATTCACACCGAAACCGTTTTATCATATACTTTAAACGCGCTAATCTTCTGGGTATATAATATAATCGGAATATCTGAAACGGCTGCAAGTATTTCCATGAAATTTAGTTTGCAGGGAGTTTTGGGGAGAAAAATCGATCTAGCGTCGTGCTATGATATACCTATATCAATAATTTTTACTCTATATATAATATAATAATATATAATAATCATATTGGCACTACGGTATATATATAATATACGGTATATAATTATACACATTACACACTAATGTGTATAATTGTTGCATTGTTCGAAAATTCGGAATGGATTGAGTTCGATTCCTGGTCAGATAAATATTTTTGTGATTCTTTTCATTTCTTTTGCTTTTATAATTTTAATTTATTTTTAATTATTTCATCGTAATACTAAAACCGCGAGCCAAGCTTGGTCTCCCAGGCGCTTAAGTTTTGAGAAGATTGAAATTCCTCAATTTTTAAAAGGTAAAATCAATATTGGTTCGTTCTTTCGTGTTATTGAGACACTTTAACCATGACTCACGGACCACGGTAGTCATCGGAATCTAACTGTACCCACAATACGGGGTAGAGTAACCGATACCTGATATGAAGGGGTGCTTTGTTTGGAGTATTCAGATTTCAAAATATCATGTAGTTAGGTGCTATGTTAATTAGTTGCACTTGGCGACTCTAAGACCGGCAACGCACTTGCGACCTTCCGGTGTTGCGGGTGTCCATGGGCGACGGTAATCGCTTTTCATCAGGTGATCCCTTTGCTTGTTTGCCACTTAATTTTATAAAAAAGTCACGAAAAGTTCAAAAATATCATGGTGTAGCTTGAGATTAGTGGTGTAACTTGTAGTTACAAAATTTTGTATGCCACGGGAACACTGTTTTAGGGATAAAAAGTAGCCTATGTGTTAAACCAAAGCTCAAACTACTGCCATAACAAATTTCATCAAAATCTCTACAGTAGTTTTTGCGTGGAAGAGTAACAAACATCATACATCCATCCTCACAAACTTTCACATTTATATTAGTAGTGGGATAAATAAGTTAATACTTATACCACTTGTATTTCAAATCACCTAATTACTTAAATATTCCAAATAAATGTTATTTAATGGCCCAAAACAGAATTTCAGTTCCACATCAATGTTGTGGATCAAACCTCGTGCAATACTAAGTCTGGGTGTTTCAGTTTCGTTTGTTCGTATAAGCCGATATATAGCCTATGTCTAATACAATAAAGATGGAATTCGTTAAGCTAGGTGTAAATTACTTTATCGCAGTTGTAACTCCGAAACATGAGGTCCAATTAACAGTAAAGTTTACGATACGACACTAAACATTGTATTTTCTATCGGAAACGTTAAAATATCTTTGTTGAAATATACGAGTTTAGTGCTGTGTTGAGCCGTGAGCGGCTATTGCAGCTACTAACTAGAAACTACTACATGCTACTAAGACAGCTGAGCCTTTAGCCAAGTTGGCATCGCTAATTACGACGACGAAGTTCGAAAACAAAAATGTGCGGGTTCTGACTTAAGCATCAAGTGACATATCGATGCTTATGTCACTTAGCGATGCTTATGACAGATGTCATCATACTATTTTATTTTCTAACTTCGTCGTCCGTCACGTAATTATCGCTGACAACTTGGCTAAAGGCTCTGATCATGGAAAGAATTATATATATATCGAGAAATAGTAGTAAAGAGAGAATACTAACCACTACTGACTCCATATCAAATTGTCTAAAGACATGTGTAATAATTAAAAAAAAAAAAATTTGTCTTTTTGTAGACCGCGGTGCGTTTTCTGTACAAACTACGAACGAGAGTTTAAGTCTTATGATTTATTTTTCGGAAATGAAAGTTAATCTATTTAGAAATATTTTTTTAGAAACTTTTATTTTATTTAAATTAAGAAACTAATAAAAGAAAATCTATTTAAGGAAAAGATGAATGAAATGACTTTTTATTAGGATCTTAGAGGTACACAGAGTAGTCACTTGAAATAACTGTTCCTAAAAAGTAAATGCAGTTGCAAATCATTGAGAAAGCGACGACGATGTACTTAATAAATTAAATATCAATAACTATGTTACATCTGAGTCAGCTTAGAGTAATCTCTCACCATTTAGTAAATATCATCAATGTATGTATTGAAATTTTATGTTTATTATGCATCACTTGAACTTGCGTAAAGTTTAATGATAACACTCAAAATAACGTTTGTTCGTTTATCTCAATTCTCAAAGAACGTCGTAGTTTTAGAACTTGGAGTAGTACAAACGGGCGACCGATGACCCCGACTGCTACATATTTTTAAAACTACTGCCGCCGCGCCACTACTCTCCGAATATTTGGCCGGACTTTTCTGCAGAAGGACTAAAAGATTGCACGAGCTCTAATGGCTAAAATATTACGTCGGACTAGCTGTTGATAAACCATGGGGCACAGACTGTTAACAAGTCGTCCTGAAGGGACCTCGCGCCTTTTCCATTAGGCGGGACTATTGAATTAAGCGCGGGTGTCTGTAAGTGGCTATCCTCTGTCCTCAGGACTGGTAATCTGCCATGGAAAAACGAAGGCGGTGTTGAGATTTGGCTAGATGCAGCAAAAGAAATTGTATTAAACCGAGCTGTGCAGCAGTCGCCCGTATACGGCACAAGCCGTAGACGACTCGTAAAGCTTTAAATACATTACGATCTTAAAATTACTCGTTAGTTGATCGTAAAACTTAAAAGCACCCTCTAGCGATTCGATAATCTCAGAGATCGTGAGTTCGAGTCCTGCCACAGGCTAACAGAATTACTGATGAAAAATTATTGCTTAGGTTTGTCTACTAAACTTTGTTATATGTGCGGTCACCGGCAAAACCCGGTGTATCACTTTTGGACCTTAATACCGTACTAATAAGATCGAAAAGTGGTGCACCGGATCTGTCACCGAAAATTATGAGATTCAAAATTTGTTTGTACTGAAAAAGTTATGATTTCGTATGACTTTAAAGTGAGATAGATTTTCTTTATCAGAATGTCATTTTATACATTCTTCCGTAGAGAAATAAACCTAAAGGCGTGACCACCGTAAAAGCCCACTTCTAGGGTGGTCATGCCTTTAGGTTAAATGGGTACAACAAGGTTACCTCTGGTGCAGTCGGGTTAATTAGACCCATGTTAACAAGGCTTTGTTCACAGGTGAGCGTATCGCGGTCTCTAATCTCAGAAACAAACAGTTTGAGCTAAACACACTGTATGAGAAAGTCACGTATGGTGTGGCAAGTGAAAAGAGGTAGCGGATTTAGAAAAACGCATTTTGAAGAAACTGTAAACACATACTGCCGTTCAGTCTCACAAAATCACATCAACATAATATGACAAAGTGCGAGATTTTGATCAAGCGAACGCAACGGTATGTAACACACGAACATTAATTATTTTCTATATATAACCAAGAGCATGTCAGCCGGAGGCCCAAAGGGGAATTGGGGATTTTAAGGACTGGCAACGCAAGTGCGAAGCACCAGGGGTGTTGCACTCCTCTGGTGTTGAGAGTGTCCATGCACGGTGGTAATCGCTTAAATTGCTTACCATCAGGCGATCCGCCTGCTCGTTTCCTTGTCCATTTCATAAGACAAATCCATAACATTAATCGCGGATATCACGCGGATTGCATTAATAAGCTTCTTTAAAATCACTTAAAAAGTTACTGTCGAATTTCGCCCAAAATATAGAGCGTTTAGCAACACCTAGCGAGTATTTAAGTAGCTAGACATCATCCCAGTCTCCAGTGTCTCCAGTGTTGCTAGACACTCAAATATTTACGATATGTTCATCGGTTTGGGCCTACGGTTTGAACTTTGGTTACGTAAGTATATTTTTAACCTTAAAAATGGTGAAACCTCGGAATCCACGGCCACACAATGAAGCTCCATAAAAACTATTGGACTGGATAAAATAGACTCAAATAATTTTTTTTTTTTGCGATCATCATTTTTTAGTACTATCAGATGACAAAAACATCTTTTGGTTTTTCGTTCATAGTTTATAAACTATTCATATTTTAGAAATTTGAAATATAAATTCTAAAAGAGCAGTTAACATGTTAGTGATACAGTCCAGTAGTTTTCATGAAGATCAATTCTCCGGGATTTCGAGGTAAAGTCTATCGTCACTCGACTAAATCCCCGCTATCTCTCGTGGCTCGTGGCGTGGTATTATGATGGCGATGCGTGAGATAATGCGGGGGACATAAACACCATGCACGTCTGTATTACGGTGTTCCTGAGACGATCTGTTGTAAAATATAGATCTTGAAATAGATTTAGAAAGATTCGACGCCGAAAGAAAATCTAGCTATCGTCAGAACTGTTACTTAAAACTGATTGCTATCCTGGGATAAACAGTAGCATACGGGCTTAGGCCATAGGGGAAATTAATGCTAATAAAAAAAATGAGTGTGCGTGTTTAAATAATTATTTTAATACTAGCTTTTTCCCACGGCTCCGCCCGCGTAAATATAATATACAGTATCCAACGGGAATACTGTACTTTTTCGGTATAAAAAGTAGCCTTTATTTTAATCCAGAGTCTAAACTACTACCATACCACATTTCCTCAAAATATGTTTAGTAGTTTTTGCGTGAAAGAGTAACATCTATTCATCCATAGATCCATCCCCACAAACTTTTAAATTTATAATAGTTGTAGAATAAATGTTTAATTGAAATAGACAGTGTCAACTTCGCAGTGAATTCGAAAATTTGTCAAATGATTTAGTTTAGTTACGACAATTTTCTGTGATTTGAAACTCGATGAAAGGAAAAAGTACAGTAGTAAGACAAGTCATTACCGATTACGTGTAACATCTACGTATATACCGTATTATTAAAGGTTTATATTCTATCGCGTGTGAAGTAATACTAATATTTTTTAACCGGCTGGGTCTATTATTTTACATCGATGCTGCATTATGTTGGTTAGTGCAGCGAGACTGGAAACAATGCAGTTTCGGACATCGATGGCATCACAATGACACACACTCGCGCCCGCGGCTTTGTTTACGTTGCATTGTAATGTAAAGGTCAGTTCGGCACTATACTGATTTACACGGTATCTATAATATTTATATTTTATAGTTTTTTTTGTAAACCTATGCCCTGTGTTCGGAATTCAGATCCAACTTAATCTAAATGTGAACTTACACACTAACTCTTTTCACCATTGTCGTTCAAGAATCAAGAGCAATATAAGTAATAAACACACCGGCATATTTAGCGGAACACAAAAAAGAAAGGTCCATAATTAAAAAAATATGGTTTTATTTTAAAATCTACTTACTACACTTCGTTTGTTATTTAAAGTTTCATTTGTTTTACTTTAAATGAGATCACATTAAGAACAGATTTTGCGAGTAAAGGCTATTTGTGAAAAATGGTACATTTTTTAACTTTTCATGTAACCGCGAAAAGTGAAAATTAATATTAAAATAACAATTAATTAAATTAGAAAAATGGTGATTAATATCGCGTATTTCCTCCACGTGCTCTTATTAAAGTTTCTACCCGTCTAGGCATACTGAGAATGATGTTATCGATGGTCTCCTGGGATAGTCTCCGCCATTCCTCAACTACGGCGATTCGCAGTTCACCCACGTTGGCAGGAGCTGAAATTCTGGACTTAACTTTTCTTTTCAGCAAGTCCCAAACGTGCTCTATTGGGTTCATATCCAGTGATCTTGCCGGCCACTCCATAACAGTGATATTCATATCATTAAGATAAGCTTGAGTTACCCGAGCGGTATGCGGCCGAGCATTATCTTGCATAAAAACAAAATCGTCACCGATATATGGGGCAAATGGTACGACATTTTCTTCTAAAACTTCTCTGGTATAGCGGTCTGCAGTCAGACTCCCTCTGTCAATTTCTACCAAGTCTGTGCGAGCTCCCAAACAAATGCCCGCCCAAACCATTATTGATCCACCACCGTATGCAACTGTAGTTTCAAAATTTGTCTGAATGTATCGTTCTCCTGTGCGTCTGTGTATTCTTTGCCTGCCGTCAATTGGATTTAAGAGAATTGTGCATTCATCACTAAACAATACCTTACTCCATTGGTCCGCGTTCCAAAGTCGATGTTCCTGAGCAAAAGTTAACCTGTTTCTACGATGATTTACCTCGAGCCTTGGAGCCTTGGCGGGCACAAATGAACCCAAACCAGCTTCTTCGAACCTTCTTCGTACCGTACGGTCACTTACGGTTATACCCCGCACTGCTTCTAACTCATGTCGGGCTTGGACGGCCGTCAAACGTACACGAAGCCGAATGAAACGATCATCCCTACTCGAAGTGCGTCTTTTTCTGCCTTGTCCTGCTCTTCTCACATAAGTACCGGTCTCCCTGAACCGTTGGATACTGCGATGGATCGTTGAAACTGGTCGACGTTGATCTCTGGATATCACTCTGTAGGTTTGACCATTTCTTCGCATTTCGAGTGCCCTGGCAATCTCCGTTGGGGCTAAGTCAGGCATTATTCAGTCCTCAACTCCAAAAAGATACGCCATTAAAAAAAACTAACAAAAAACAGTATTTCAATGAAATTTTAAATCAAACCCAGAAGGAAGAAATACTCGAAGTTCGCACCAGATGTATTTGAATGTGTATTTGAATAAAATTAAAACAATTGCATAAAATGTGATGTTCAGTTGTTTTCTTGATTTGAAAAATATTTCTTTTTAAATTAAATGACGTATAAACCAGCCAGCAACCTTATATTATGGTACTGATATCAAACCTTTATTTTAAGTTCCGCTAAATATGCCGGTGTGTGTATATATATGTATAGAGATCCAGACAGTTTTCGGCTTCGGCGATTGGCTTCTAATTTATAGGGCTACGTTGGTGAGCCCTCACGTGACTGACATATCACACTACAGGTCAGCACTCCTCCCACATAATTGTAATTAATGACCACAGGTGGTCGGGCCCTGAGCTCATCCTGTTTAGCGTCGAGCTCCTCTCTCGGTCTTCTTTCAAACTCCCGACACCTTAGAGTTCCCTGTATGGGATCCACTGAGACCGATCCGCCGCTGCTGCTTCCCAATGTGTGGGGCTTATATCGCAGCGCTTCATGTGACGTTTCAGCACATCTTTATACCAATCCCGGTCAGATAAATATTTTGTGTCTTTTTTTTATTTAATCAGAATTCCGAGCAAATCTCGGTTATAGGTACTATTATCTAAGTTACATAATATTCTTTGCCAAAGGAGCATACCTTATTTTAAGGGGTTCCGTAATACTCAAGGAAGCATTATAGTCTAGCTCTGTCCGTCCGTATGTCTGTCTGTTCGCGCTTTTAGCCTCTGTAATTAGGATGAAATTTGGTAAAGTTATAGATCGTGCATAGATAACGATTTTGGCATCATAAAATAATAATTTTATATTTTAGGAGTGGCTCTCAATACATGTGAATTGGTGATGATAAATATTTTTTCAGTCTACCCCATCCTGTGGGGTATCGTTGAATAGGTATTTTAAAATAAAGGCAAGGTTTCTTACATGACATTTTTACAAATTCGACCATTTTCGAGTGGCCTCCAAAGTGGTTTGTAAGTTGATCTCCCTGGCATTTCTAAACTATAAGAGATAGAAACTTGTAAGTTTCCATGCTGATCGATCATGCTAAAAACTCTTTAGGAATTATTTTGAGTTTAATCGGACATTAACTTTTGAAGAAATTCAAAGAAAACCTATTGCGCGTTAGATATAATATCCTGACATGATCTTGGTTAGGTTTATACTTTCTGGATTAAGAAGAACGTAATATGTAAAATACTGTATGCGTCACATGGTCATATTTACATATAGGTAATCTTTAATGCCTTAATACTGATGCAATCAAATAGAAGCTCGTTTTCAGACGACTAGTCTTGTATCATTCATCACCCATAACAGTTCTCAACATTTCAAAGAATATAAAATAAAAATATGCAGCTTTAAGCTTAATCCACTTTGGCTGAATAGCTCGTGCCCTTTGAAGCTATTATGTGGATTGAAAAATTGAGCTTGCACTGAAACTCGTAAGAGCTTTTGCAGATCGAATTGGGTCACTTTAATATTATTTTAATTGTAAAACAACATTTTATTTTGCAACGGTTGAATTTGTATTATATGTGATATTGCGATTGTTACCCACTGGTTAAGTATTTTGTACTATTTCTGTTCTTAGTATGAAATAGATTTCAATTGTATCACATAATATACGAAAGCACATATTATCTACCTATGTATACAAATAAATAAAGTGAAGCTTTAACAGCAAATTTACTAGCTTCCCATTTAATGCATTGATAGTTTATGCGGTACCTACACCGAAAAATCTTTTTTCTAAACACTTGCAAACAGCAGCAGACAGTCTGTTTTCTTATGTTGGCTATTCTCGGAAACGGCCGGACCGATTTTGAGCGGACTTTCCTTGGCAGATAGTAAGGAGTAAAGGCAGTTCTTATAAGGAGTAAATTAGGCTACTTTACTTAGGTCCACTTGCGCAGATCTAGTTTAAAGTTAACCCTGGATTAAATATCATGTTATCTCTTTCCTTCCTACGAAAGAACGCATAACATTTTAACCCGGGGTTAACTTCTGAGCGAGTGGGAATAAAAGGTTGCGTTTTAAAAATAGGGATCCGTTTCCATTGTTAGCTCCACGTGGAGTTGCGCGCACTAGGAATATAATATTTACTATTTATTATTATTCAAAAACATTAGAATATGTTAGATAGATTATGAAATAATAGTTCAATCATAATCTAGCTACTGGTGGACTGGTTGACATTAGTAATAGAGTTAATAACGTAATATCAGTTTAAGTGAGTCAAAACGTCACGTCTCGTGGTCAGTATTAGTGTCAGTTGAGGTGTAAATAATTATCAACTAATTAAAAGGGATCATAAAAAAAACAACACGATTAAAAATGAAAACGAAAAAAACCGGTCAGGCTGGCGCCACCGGCGCGGCGCGGCGTATAAAAAGCCAATATGATTATTATTAATATTACGCACTTCGATGTATAATTAAATCTAGAATAAAAAAACTATTTTGATTTATTCCATCACGCAAATGGAAAATGTTACTAGGTTTGTATAATCACTTGAAACTTTGTTACAGTAAATCTTTTTTAAGTATACAGATACAATTGTTTTCGTTTTATTCAAAAATATATGTAGTTGTTATTTTATACGCGTTCAAAGTTCCGAAATTTTTCGAATCTCGCTAACTGCTGACTGTATCGTGACGTCACGCTACACCTCAGCCTCACCTCGGTCCAGAGTTCGCGCCGTACTTCACCGCTTAGTCGCAAGATACCGTCTGCGCCACTTTGAAGTTAAATATCTTGGAAACTAATTGACGTATCGAAATAATTTTATTTTTCGATCATTTTTAATTTTCCACGGAGAATACGGAAAGCTTACATTTAAAATTAGTGAACATTCTCCATTACAAAAATTTGCGTGAACGAAAAAAAAAAAAATTAAAACCACTTGCTTAGAAATAAAAAAGTTAAAGACGATATAAGTCAGCCTAAGGAGCAGTGGCGAAGGCCGGTTCTCGTTCATAGGTAAGCCCTAGCTTGTTTATTAGGTAGGGATTTGAATCAGGGTCTTCAAAAATTGAGTGGTAAGTGAAGCCGATAGGAATGGAGTTATAGGGACCCCACGCGACTGCTAAGTGCCTGCGAATAGCGATAATAATTGGTTACTATACAAATGCTTTATTTCCGAAAAATAAATTTACACAGTAGTTATGACGGATCCCCACACTAGGCGTAGTATCTGTCTGTCTGTCTCTGTCTGTCCTGTATAATTATAAAGTATTTACCTACTATTTATTTATGGATGGATGAAAGTTACAGATAAAAAATAATAATAATAATGAAAATATACACTATAGAAATCTATGAACGTTGCATGTTATCTTATTTTACTTGTAAATTTAATAATGTAGTAATTAAAAATCCTACCACTATTATAAATGTGAAAGTTTGTGATGATGGATGGATGGATGGATCGATGAATGTTTGTTACTGTTTCACTCAAAAACTACTGAACGGATTTTGATGAAATTTGGTATGGTAGTAGTTTGGCTCTGGATTAACATGTAGGCTACTTTTTATCCCGTAAAAGTACAGTGCTCCCGTGGACAAAACTTACTTAAGACCATATTATTTTAAAAACTTACTATCACTGTCTTATACTAGTTAAGTAAACTAGATAACCCTTCTGTTATCTAACTTGAGTAAAAAAGCTTGGTGTTAAGATAGCTTGGTTGATTGTAGATAAGATTAGTTTATGTGCATTTATAATTTATCATACATCGAAGTGTGGTCACAACTCAGAAACCGGAATAATAGTTTGAGAACTTGAGACATGGTGTAGTGTGTCTATGATTTCTAAAAATGGAGGGCATATCTAAAAGTGTTTTAAAACATGTTGTTATTTGTAATTATAAGATTAATGATTTGTAATATATTTCGTCGCTTTATTAATATTTCATTTCTTATATTTTCTACATTACTTATAATCAATATTTTACTGACTGATTACATGGAACATAATTGTGCCTTAAAGTAAGTGTTTTAGAAGAAAGCTAAAAAAACTTCGAGCTTATAAATGTTTCCAAGCTATTTATTTTCTTTGTTGTTTTTTTTTTTACAAGTTCTTAGTTTTTAATTTCTAAAATGGTCTTTATGAAGCCTTTCTTAAATAGACTCTAATAACTCTTCACCCTCTACTAATATCTACACAACTGATTAGCTATTCAATGTTTCTATTTTTGTCTTTCAAGTGATTTTTCCAACGTATCAAAGACAGCAACATTGAATAGCTAATCGGTTATGTAAATATTTTAGTATTTAACTAGTCCTAAAGATTTACAAAGGCATGGCTACAATTTATGAGTCATACACGCAAAGCTAATTTGTTGTTACTAGCGCCTGTACTTGGCCCCAGTAGCTTGTGTTACATCGACGGCTCATAATAAACAATCATCATCTTATCACTTTGGGTTCCAACAATGTCACTGCAAATTGATATTGGAAAAAATCAATGAACATAAACCTTATTCTGTAAGTTATGAGGTTGGTAAATATTGTACGATAACTACTTTTGAAGGTCACGAACACTATTTTAAATTATTTTGGTTGAAGGACGTAAATTTTTTGCAGTTCAATATTACTACTACTTACTATAAATATGAAAGTTTGTGAGGATGGATGGATGAATGGATGGATGTTTGCGACTCTTTCACGCAAAAAGTACTGAACTAGTTTTGATGAGATTTGGTATTTAGGCTTTGGATTAAAACATTATATAAAGGCTACATTTTATCCCGAAAAAGTACAGTGTTCCCGTGGGATACTGTATTTAAGCGGGCGGAGCCGCAGGCTAAAGCCATTTGCCTAAAATGGCAAAATAACTTAAACAAAGGTAAGTTTGTGAATACTTTATACAGTTTTTGGATAATGATTAAAGTTTTGGGTTTAAACTTTAAATATGTTATTACAATATATTTAATAATTTTTATTGTTTTAACAGAAATGATTGTCTTATGTTTTTTGCAATTCTGTTCAATGATGAAGCTGAAAAAATATTTAATCAAAATTGATGATGTTGCTATATCAAAAGCAATCATTTCTAAAAATAAGAAACGATGCATGCAAGTGGAATGATTGCATGTTGCATTTTTAATAATATGCTGCGATTATTGTGATCTTCATCTTTCAATTATAAAATGTCGTACGCGGTGTTCCTCCACGAGAGTTATGTTTCATTATCCTACACATTTATTTTATGGACATTTTAAACGTTTAAAATGTCCCTGATATATTTTTTGAATTTTTTACTAAAAAAAGTAAGTAAAATCGATCTAAACTCAGAACTGTTAAATCTTCAATAATTATTTCAATTTATACGTATACTTATAATACTCGTACTCCTTTATTGATAACTATTTAAAACATACGATTTTAAATCTATTAATAGTCTGCCTTTTCAATGAAAATGCAGTTTCAAAATACAACTTTAAATCTTTGTGACTGATGAGCGCTCAATTTCAGCGCTTTCTGAACAGTGATAGGAGTAAAATCGTACTTACTTACTAATGTTATAAAATCGAAAGTTTGTTTGTATGGATGTTTGTTACTCTTTCACGTAATAACTACTGAATGGATGTTGATAACATTTTGTCAAGGTAGTGGTTTAGATTTCGGATTAACACAAAAATGTACGGTTCCTACGAGATTTCTTCTTGTACGTATGAAGTTGCGAGCAATTCTTTCTTCTTCTTAGTCGTTCACTCTTGGCAGAAAGGTCGTGGTCACATCTCCGTCGTACGCGTCGCCGTTTTTGTAATGCCCCGCCCGCGCCATAGAGCTCTATGTTTGGCGAAGTGAGAGCAGTCGTTTATGGAGGAGTGCCTTACAGATTTAATTATGTCTGTCTATCGTGTTGGAGAGCGCCCACGTGAACTTTTTCCCTCCACTTTCCCTTGCACCACCATTCGTCCATTGAGTCCTCGTTACGCATAATATGACCAAAGAACTTGAAGATTCGTGATTGCACGGAGGATGATGATCTTTCTTGGATGTTAAGTTCTTTCAGGATGGAGATGTTGGTTCGGTGCGTGGTCCATGGGATTCGGAGTATGCGTCTGCGTATGCGAGCAATATCCTACTATAATTATAAATGTGAAAGTTTGTGAGGATGGATAGACGAATGTTTGTTACTCTTTCACGCAAACACTACTGATTGGATTTCGATGAAATTTGGTAAGGTAGTCGTTTCACACATAGGCTCCTTTTAATCCCGAAACTGAACAGTGTTACCGTGAGATACTGTATTTACGGGGGCGTAGCAAAAGTAGCTTATTATAAACGTTAATTCTGAGACATAATAATTGACTGTTGCACCAGACCATAAATCAGTCACCTGTCACGTAACAATAAGGATGTGATTCAATTGTTTATTAAAGAAAGCGTAATCAGCAATTACTAAACAAGACACGTATTATTGTTTTTGCGCTGGACAGGTTGTGCCAGACGGGTCCTCTTATTTAGACCGGTTGTAAAAAGTGCTGGGAACGGGTGACGTTGCCGGAAGAGAGGTGGTCCATAAAAGGTACCTTGCGTGACTTGTTCGTAGGTCAGGGATTTTGTTCTGTAATCGATATTATAAATATCATTATGATTGTCTTCTTATAGATATGTGTTGATAAGTGCTTACTACAGATTGGACTTGAATATAATTCAAAGTAAAGTATTCAAGTAAAAAAGTTACGCCATTTCCTGCCCCAAACAACCCCAAAAGTAGGCCAGTTTAAGTGTAAACTCCGTTTCCCTTGACATACCTCGACTGTAATCTATAGGTCTATGGAGTATATAGTTTATATATTTATATACTATATAATATATAAGTTATGGAGACCCCCAAATTCGTTCCGCGATACATTAACGCGGTGGACATTGGTTTGGCGTTTATGAGAATATTATACCATTTTGCAGCTTTTAAATTTTGTACTGAAACTGTATCATTGTAAGATTTAATTAGCAGAATCGACACGCTGAGCAATAGTAATTTAATCGCAGTTCGTCTGAAATCTGAATTGCGCTTAAAGGTAATTTTGCAAAAGTAAAAATTCTAGGCTTAGATTTTTTACGGTCTCGACAAGAGATCCACGGTTAATCCTAGGGAAGTTATCGTGGTTGCTGATGATGATTACAATGAGAGATGTCAACTTAAATAATTACAGTGTATTCTTTTGCTACTAAATGTATTCAACCTATTTCAAGTTCCTCAATCTTTTCGCAAGATCGCAAGAAACTTCCAACCACGCGACGCCTAGATAAAAGTTACTTTAAATTGATCTAATGCATCTTTTTTAACCCCCGACGTAAAAAGAGGAGTGTTATAAGTTTGACGTGTATGTCGGTCTATGTGTCTGTCCGTGGAATCATAGCTCCTAAACAAAGGGTTCGATTAAGATGCGATTTCTTTTGTGTAAATGCTGGCATGATCGAGAGTGTTCTTAGCTATAATTAATCATCATCAGCTCGCTCAATGTTTACCAATTCTGGGGTTACTTACAATTTTTAATTTTGTTCATTTAATAATTATAATCTTACATTAACACTGGTAAACGGTAATTGAATGAGAAGATTTATTGGCACGTATGTTGGTAATTTCTTTAATGAAATCCGTCTGCGTCCGCGCGCCGTGAGAGCGAACGTTATTTTCATTTGAGTATCACATTTCAGATGAGTAACGCTTAAGTGATTTTGACAGTCCATTTTCTTTTCTATCGAAATGTAATTAAATACCGATACAGAAGTCGAAAGTTTGAGTGTTGCATGCATACTATGGAAATTTACTAAATACTATTACCTAATTATATTTTTAAGCTCAAAAAGCACATACTAAACATTATATATTTTGGTGTACTTCAAAACAACACATTTAACTTAAGGAAGCGTTTGTGAATTCGGCTATGAATATCATCTACAAGGAAGCAAAAACTGAAAGATTAGAAAACAACAATGTAATTTCTAACAATTATTTCAGTTCACGAACTAATTCAAGAGTGATTCAGTTCGCAGTCACGATCGCTTTCGTTCGAGATATCGTGTAATTATCTATTTTCTAACCGCACTACAAATTGCAACAATGGCGAATCACGATCAGTAGTGGGTTATTTGCTGGTAGAGTCGCGGAAATTGAAAGTTTAGAATTATATTATTTAAACGTATTTTTGAAAATGGTTGCGTTATTTATTATCACCTCCGACTCAAGTGATTAAATATTCCACGTTATTACGTAGAAACACATTATGAGAACGATTTATTTAATTAGTTCAGAAATCGAGTCTCGCAGTTTTTGTCGAGCCTATTTTTTCACAGCCTCAAGTGTCCGTAGACTTGAGTACACGGTTTTTATTTCAACTCGATACCACTACGCGTTCCCGAAATGAACGGTATTGACGGATAAGACATACGGACGAAGGAATGGACAAAAAATCGATCGTATAAGGGTTATATTTTTCCTTTTTTACCTACTGAACCTTAAAAATTTTAGAACTTAAACTACGCTAACGAGTTTTATAGTTCATAAATGGAGTTTCATACTTATCGAATTTCACCTGAGGGTAGCCTTCCGATGCACGCGACGCGCGATACCGAAATTGGGTCGCGGAGTCACTGCTTAGTATGAATTTATATGGAGCACTAAGCAATACCCGCGACCCGCGACGCGCGACTGGCGAGCGTCGACAGAGAACCAAAACCCCAATTCTTGTAACTATCTTACACTTTCATTTTACTTTTATTGAATTATATATGAATCCTCTTGACATCGTAAACTAATTTTTGAAGTTTGGACCAATCAAAACGGGTTTGATGTCGATTTGACATTTATGTGGATACTATATTGCAGTTTTTAACACATCGGGACTGGATATTTGTAACTGTATTATTGCAGGATTTAATGAGCGGAATAGACCTTCTGATTGGCTGGCTGGTCGCGGTGGGGGGTGTGGGCTCGCGTCGGGGTCGCATAAATCGGAAGGCTATCTTTAGACCTACGTGATGGATGATCGCAGCCGTGCGATAGAGATCGGTGTCCGACAGATTTTCCACGTGTCTTGGCTCCGATATTGCCGGCTCGTCGGGTAGATCAATATAATTTATAACGACGTCACTAGAAACGTCATTGTTTTGGCAAGAGGTGTGTGTATGTAAAGTTGCCGTTCCCTTCCTCAAAGTCTATATAAATTATTTGTTTCAGGATTTTTATTGAAATTACACGCATATTATCACCGTAGAAATGGTCTTTTACTATAGATATATATAATATACTGTCGTTCGAAACTTGTGTTACGGCCGAATACTGTAACATAGTTAAATTAAGTAACGCTCAAGTCACATGCTGTCCTTTTCATTTCGGTTAGCAAAGAAAGCGACGGCCTGTGAATAGGAGGGCTCTTAATTTTGATTCGCGTTTCTGTATTCTGCCATAATACTTATATCCAGCAGTATTTTTCATATGACTGATGATCATGAACGTGTAGGAGACATTACGAGTCTAGTAAAAGTCTTTTAATAGATTACGAGTGAGTAATTCACATGAGTAGGCATTGTTAAGTGTGTATGTATTCAAAACAATTATTATTTTGAAACGTCAACTTGTATGGAGGACTCAACTTATGCATGCATGTAATATTATAAAATCTGCATAAATCACATTTTTAACCGACTTCCAAGAAAAGGAGGCGGTTATACGTTCGGCTGTATATTTTTTTTTGTATGTTCCCCACCACTCTTGTTCTCCACCGATTTTCATCAAAATATTTTTTTTGATGTAATTGGGTATAATCCCAAGTTGGTCCCGTTGTCACCAAAGTGGTGACCTGATGATGGGATCCATGAGCTCTATAAAATAATGATTTATCAGGATATTATTTGGGCTGGTGCCGACTTCAAAAAAATGAAGATTGTGTACAGAAATAGTTAAAATTTTTGTCGAATTTAAAAGAGGAATTATTTAGAAACTAAGATTTTTTTCATACTTTTTTATGTATTTTTATTTTGGAAGTAGGTTTAATTTCTTATTTAAAAAAGAGTTTATTAAATTAATGTTAAATCTGTTGCATTTTCTCTGCAATATATTTTCAAACGATGTAAATAAGTAGACATTTTAAAGTGCATAAATATAAAAATTTTGTAAGGTAACTTTAAAAACACGTATCAATTTACAACAACAAAATCCATTTTTAATTAAACATCTCATGTCTAAACAGACACTTAAACAAGTGTGCGTATTTAATATTGATAACTAACTTAGACAAATACAAACTTATTACAATTTCCCTTTCTCGCTTTATGATTATTACTGGCTTCAACGTAACTATTACTTACTTAATCGCTTACTGATCATAACTTCCGAATAATTGCTTATTGCATTGGTGCATATAATGCACCTGCTCTCAAAGGGAAAGCGTTGTTAATTAATTAACTTTAATTTGTTGTTCGTCAAATTGCAATTAAATTGTGAGCTCACAAATTATCTGGAAAATGTGAGGTATCTAGTTATATCGATCTAAGTATTTGCTGTAAGAAAGTCACACGTTTATTCTAGTTTTTTTCACTTACTTGGATATTTTCTGGAAAGTAAGGAATATAATATTAGGCTGGGACCATATTATGATCCGGAATCCGGCGGGCCCGGGAAAATTCGGAGAACTGAAAATAGAACTCGGCGCTTATGCAATAGAATTAAAAATTGAAGTGTCGAGATGTCATATATTATAACATTGTCATTTGACTCTTGTGTGTTCGATTTTCAGCTCTATTGTATTTGCGCAGTGTTTTATTTTCAGTACTCTGCATTTTCCCGGGCCCAACGGATTCCGAATCATACTAGTCCCACCCTTTAATTCTATTCCAGTATAAACCTAGTATTGTGCGAAATATCACTCTTCTGTCAACATATCGGATACACTTTTATTAACCGACTTCCAAAAAAGGAGGCGGTTATGTAGCTGCATATATATTTTTGTATATTTAACGATTATTAAACTCAGTATAACTAAGTTAGTCTCTATGTATGTTCCCTAATCTCGCATTTACAACATCGGTAAAACACAACAATAACCAAGACCGAAACCGTGTAACCAATTTCTAGAATATATTAGCTCTGTCGTGGCCGTAATATATGCTAGTGGGGTTACCATGTCTGGATCGAAAATACGGACTATTCTGCTAGACTAGAAGGCCATTTGGTTAGGAAGGTCAAGGACAAGTTAAGGTAAGAGAAGAATTAAACACGATGCATATGTAGAGAACGAGCCAAAAGAGAATTTAAAACCGAACAGCAAATAAAAAGCTTGTGTCTGACTTTATCATACCGCGTGGTAACCATGTATATTAATCTAGACCTGCGTGAAACATGGGCATCCATTTTCGTTGTACGTTTAATAGCTAATTTCTCATCTGTAGGCGCGGCGTATTACATTCCAAATTAATTACAATAAGTGTAGCGAATCTTGCTGGGAAAGTTACTTTCAATGAAGAGACTGTAATATTTAGTATGAGGTTCTAATTAAAGTTGCTCTAAGGCTTAAACTAACTAACTTTGAAAAAGTAAATCGGCTAACTTTGATAAAGTTTTTGTTTAAAACTTACAAATTGAATGTGGCTATATATAATATGTTTTCTTTGTTGCACCGTTTTTGTATATTACTCAAAGACGAGGAATTTGAGTCGAGAGAGATGTTAATATTTCTGAATTTTTAAGTTCCATTTTTCTTTAAAAGTAGCGGAATACGAAGGGCCTGAGTAAATTCAGAGCATTGAAAATAGAACTCTGCGCTAAAACAATAGAGCTGAAAATCGAAAACACGAGTGTCAAGTCAAATCTCAATGTCAAATCTGACAACTCTACACTCATTTTGAGTTCAATTTTCAAATCTATTTGTCCAGAGTTCTATTTTCAGTGCTCTGAATTTTCTCCGACCTTCCGGATTCCGGACAATATAGTCCCAGCCTAAGTCTCATACCTAAAAGAAGTTAAATGTAAACCCATAAAAGAAGTACTCTAACATTACCGTAGCGAATAGCTATTGTATCTATCACGAATGGCCCAAAAAATACCCCTACCAAATAATGTTTGTTACAAATAGAAATAGTTACGTAGGATAATATGTAATTTTATCCCACGGTATGCTGTGTCAGTACTTGACGCGCGGCGGGGTAACTCGACCCGCGGGTCACGCTGACTCTACTCTGTTATGACAACTATGTAACATGAGTATTCACTTTATTCAAAATGGGCTATAAATTAGCTGAGGTGTTACCAATTCATAGTAAACCGAACGAAAGAACCTACGCTGGAAGCTCTGTAAAATTAACAGTGCAAAATCGACAAAATTCTAAAAAAAAATGCTCAAAATTTGCCGAAGAATTGTTTTTTTGCCTTCGCCGAATTCGCCATAGGAAATATCGAAATCGTTTCATACAAACCATTGCTGTTCTACAATTCTATGACGCGACACATTGCCACGCCAACATGTTTATGATAAACCAGTAGTGTTTCACATACTTAGTAAAAACGGCAAACACAATACTATCATTTTAAATTCCCTACATAAAAATCGCATATACTCTTATGTAATACAGAGACGAACGTCATTATTGTAAAGTTTTGACCCACATTGTGCCCTTCCATAGCCCACCATTAACCCTTCCACCGCTGCCGATTAATATTTATCATTGAACAAGCCAGCAGCAGCAGCTTCAGTGATTCAGCGGGCGAGCTTCCTGCTACCGGTACGTGCCTTGAACTTCTGAGTGAAATAATTCATAACAAGATATTGTCATTTGAGAGCTTTGGGACCTTAGTTCACAGGGAAGTTTAGGGAACACACGTTAGTCACCTTACGCGTTACTTTGGCACGTTAAATAAACTTGATGTTTATTTAACTAGACGTAGACGACAAACGTGCTAGACGACCTCTGTGGCTCAGTGGTTGAGCGCGTTGGTGCTCAAGCCGGGGGTCGCGGGTTCAAATTCCGCCAAAGGAACAAACAGTTTTTCTGTGTTCCTACTTCTTGGGTCATGGATGTGAATTAAATATGTGTAATGTAATAAAAATAAAAATACTTCCCGGTGTCTGATACCTGTAACACAAGTTCTTTGGATACTTGGCACGGGGCCAGATGCGTTCATTTATATTATTATTATGTTAAGAAGAACCAAACATTGCGACAATACAAACATATAATCTCCTCGTTTTTGGAGGTCGGTTAAAATGCAATAAGCCTATCTATTTATTCGGTGTTTCTTGAGAGAGTAACGTTAATTTTAACCAATGCGAAACTACCGGACATAATTTTCCATTTAGATAGGTAGAGTTTGTGAAGACTTGTAAAGTAAGAGGCTTAGCTCTTAGTCAAAAATTTGTTTTATACCATATAGAATGGTATAAAACAAATTTTTGACTCTACAAGTCTCGTCTCGGCAATGAATGATATTTAACACAAAATTTATTCGTCCATCTTCCAAACTTATAGCAAAATGCCCTAACTTTTTCCTATAAGTTTTAAATTCACTTACAAAATACAAACCACACAACCATAAACCAAAAACAACAACCAAAAAAAATCATATTGAATGAAGTTGAAAAAACAAACATTGCGATGTTTGGAAATAAAAATACGAGTTGCACAAGCGCGAGGCGCGAGAGCTCTTGAGGCTGAAGTGGGAAGAATACAAGACTTACGTGCGGTCCGCATATCGGCTGATGACCTCGCCAGTGATAGCCGGCATTTGGTACAAGAGCCTAAACATTGGTACTACCTCTTCTATACCCGGGTGGATATGGTACAAACTACAAAGCTCAGGTAGTAAGCGTGGTACGCCTAGCGCTTAATCTTTACATAGTATAAAGCCGCTTCCTTTCCATTTCGCTTAGATCTTTTAAACTACTCAACGGATATTAGTGCAGTTTTCAGCAAAAGATAGAATGATTCAAGAAGAAGAATTATATGTATAATAAATTGCATTGCGAAGCCAGGGCGGGTCGCTAGTATGTTATATAATAAAGCAACCAGTTACCTACATTTAACACTTACAATGTAGGTAAATGTTACGAATTTGTAAAATGTTGCACTCAGCCTGTAATATAGGCTATATTAAGGTTCAATCCGGCCCTGGACCTCATGGCGATCCATATCAGTATTTATGTGACAGCACTCAACAGAACAAAGCCTTTAACCTTTTGTTCCTGATCGCCGGTTACGTTAACTGACGATTAACTCGTTAAGTTTATCTCAATATCGATATTATCGAGCTTTAATTATCAATATCACTGTCAATATACAATTATTGTAATCAGTAATATAATTTAGGTATACAAGTATTTTTATCGAGGTGTTATTTTGATTTTACTTTTTGGCTTTATAATTAAATGGGTTTTTAACTTTCTATATAAATATTATACTGTTTTAACAATTTTCGAATCTCTTCGACTAATAAAGTTTATTCCTCTTGTTTCAGGTAAATTGGCTATACATGTATCAGCTTGAACTAATTGCGAACTTCGATATCAAAAATGTGTAAGTTACAGAGTGGAAGGATCAGATCACATCGCGAAATTACGCGACGCGGCGCTGCATTTTTTTTAAATAGGTAAATAAATGGAACTTTATTCACTACACATGAAGATACACGTTTCGTGACTTTCGAATGTCAAGTCAACCAAAGTTAATGTCGAAGGCACCGCTCTTGCAAACCAAACGTGTATCTTCTTGTGTAGTGTATAAAGTAAAATTTTGAATAGCTATCTTAAAAATAATAGAAATCTTTGTTTTCCATCTAAGTGGAAAAAGGACCCTCATAAAGTTCAAACTTAAAAATTATACGAATTACGGGCGAATTTCGACCACTGGGCGACGACCGTTATATTTTTAATTCCACCAAAAGTCCTTAGTCCGACGTGATTAAAAAATGAAAATGACGAAAACCTCCCAGAATGTTCTAGAAACGTAACTGCGTGTAATTACTGTAATTATGTGTACATTTATCACACACATTCTAACATTCCCTCCGTACAATTTATTCAAGTATTTTTATTTGCCTTATTCAATTATGTCCCATTTGATATACTTTGAAGAGCCGGTAATAGTTGCAAGTTGTAAATATTAATGTTTTTCTACTTCTCATTTTATCTCAGCTGCATTTTTATTTGGGATAACAATCAGCCATCATTTTTACAGTACAAAACACTTATAACTATTAACATACAATAATGCCATAACAGCTACCCACAACTTTATACAATATTATGATCAACCAGAAGTAACAAAAGAGAAGAAGAAATATAAACAATTTAAGAAGAAACAAAACCAAGAAAAAGGTATAACCTACCTATAAGAGCTACGAAATTTTGAAAATTTGCGAGGATGGATGGATGTTTGTTACTCTTTCACACAAAAACTACTGAACGGATTTCGATGAAATATGGTATGGTAGTAGTTTAGGCTCTGGACTAAATACATAGGCTACTTTTTATCCCGAAAAAGTAGTGTTCCCGAGGGATACTATATTTACGCTCGCGGAGCCGCGGGAAACAGCTAGCCATAACTATAATTTTTACTAATCAAATAATAAATATAATATTAATTTTAAAGAAGAAAGATTTAACCGCTGCCGCTTTCCAGCCTCAATTTCACCAACAAGCTTCGGTTTTAAGTCTGTCTGTCCCGTTCTAGCATCGAATGAGTAACAATTCCATCATAAAGATGGTGGGTGTAGATAATTTTCTTTTTAATTATGAATGTGAAAAATAATAAAAAGTGTTTTACCCATGCGCTGTGAGAGCGTTTGTAAATTGTAGAGCATTGTATATTGTTTAGGAACAAAAACGCGGGATTTGCTTTGAAAAGCTGCTGATTAGAGTTAAGAAAGTCGTTATATCGGTCACTTGTTCACTTGTTTTGTTTGTATGCTCTAGCGGAGAAAAATGTTGTGGTAAAATTAATGCTAATCACCGCATGCGAATATAATAAATTAATAATGAAAATTTAAGCTATTTAAATGGTTTATTATAAGCGATAAATAAAAATTTATTCCAATGTTTTTTTTTAAGTTGCATAGGAATTGTATGGGGGATCAAGTTCCCCTTATATGGGGACACTTCGTACAATTCCCCGTCTTTAGTTTTAGTATTATTTCACAAATATTTTGTTGCTTATCGCAGCGAGAATCTGCGGCAAACAACAGAATATTAGACTATTAGTCATATAAATTCCACGTACTCCAGTGCCAATTTTTATCATATGGGACTTATACCTATGTTATGTAGGAAATAGGGGTTGAAAAACAAAAGGGGGATCTAATGTCCCCAGTTTCCTCTACAAGATAAAATACGAGTTCTAAATCCCCTTATTAATAAGACAGACAGGGAATAGAGGAGACATAATAATAGAGTGTGATTTTTCTTATTATAAAGTAATTAAGGGAATCATCAACTGTCATATTTATGACGGACATTGCTAATAATAGATCATGCACAGATAGAGCTGGTAATAATTAAAATGTTTGTAAAAAAAACAAAACCCGATTACTTCAATAAATAGCCTATGTTACCCGGTCTATTATTAGGAATCCATTGACATCTCATTCATTAAAATCGGATCAGTAGTTTAGGCGCTACGGTGGAACAAACATACATACATCGATTGCCAAAATCGTTACCGGTCCTTTTGGCTTCGCCGTAGTCGGGTAAAAATTGCATACATATTATTTATCATAAATGTTTTGATAAAAGTGGTTTGCTATTTTTAACGTAATAACGTACTGACAGACTTTTCAACAGTGCCTATTGTATGGTTTGAGGTTTAAAAAAAAACAATCAGTTTTGCAATAACAGCATTTACAATGTAACAATACTCCCCATCTTTTCCAATCGAGAACTGTTATTACAAAGTAAAGTCATATTTTCGCTTTTTTATCTTCTTTAATTTTGCAACAAAGTAATGACAAAGTAAAGTATGACTGACTAAATTTTATTTAAAATACAATACGTGGAACAGATTATGTTGTAGGTTTATTTTTATAGTAAATTAGCAATTATTAAATAATAATATGCGTAAAATTGAAACAAACTTTTGAATTAATATCCAACATTGGCTAACGACATTAGGATTTAAAGCTGATGCGTTTAACTTTCTAAATATTTCCTTAAAAAATCTTGCTCAGTCTCTGTAATTCAATTATTCTGCGTCCATGGTTTCAGGAAATGCCAAAGAAAGGAGTAAAAAGCGAATGAGCAGGAAAGGTGTGGCAGGTGCGTCCTGTCCTGTCCGAGACGAGCCGATATTAGTGGGCCCCCTATTTCTTATAATGTAACCAGTTTCACTGAGACATTGTGGACAATGAATTTTCATTAGATGCTAACAGTAACCTGTCTTTACAATGTCATATTATATATTTATATAACATGGCATTGTAAAAACAGGTTACTGTTAGTATACAATTTATATTAGGTCTTTTTATTTATTACGTGAAAATCTGTAAAAAATTAGTAAGAAAGAAAATTGTTTTCATACGCAAATAGGTATATACACACTACATATTATTATGTTCTTTATTTACCTACATGGAAATAAGAATAAGTTAATCTACTTTTTCAATAGGAAGTGCTTTTTGTATGCAGTTTATTATTATAGAGAACGCGAACGCGTTACACACCTTCATGACAGAATGAAACTTTAAATTTTGTTTCATCAGTTTCTACTTCCTTCGTTATTGCAAATAAAGATTCATCAGGTGATAATAAATATGACAACAAAATAAATTACAATTCATATCATAATTTCTGACACAAAGAAAGTGTTCAGCAATTTCGTACAGTGCAATTTTTTTGCAATTTCAATTTAAAAATCTAAATTATGCACACAATGAGCGCAGGTGAGAGACACGTCCGCTCGCTGCGATAATTGCGCATATTCTGCCTCTGTTTGAATTTAGAACACAAAAAGGCGACCAATCAAACAGCTGGGATGGGCTCGTGCGCCGATTAACGTTAACGGTCCGTTTTTTATACCCGCATTAAAAATATACGTTTATTCAGTTGATTGATTTGTGTTAATTGTGTGATTAATATTTTTTATGTTGCAACAGGTGAAACAAATTAAGATGGAAACGAAAGATTCCGAGTAAATTGATTATAATTGCTGGTTATTATGGATAGTTATAATGCAACCTGTTGAGGATTTACTGGACTCATCAATTATCATTTTTAAACGATTTTGACCACCTTGCATACCTGTCTAATAATAAATATCGTAGTAAATTCGTTAGTAGTAACATGGACCAATAAAACTATAGACTGACAATTATCGAAGTAAATCAATTATGTTCTCTTTTAAATAAGAAATATGATTTTTCAGTCTCTTTCCACTGTGATTTTAAAGTTCAAAGGATGATATTTGATAATTTTCTCTAAATCCTAAAAAAATACCTTAACAGCTTATTTCTAGACAATTATGGTAGATGGCGTAGTATTAGGGTACCACGTGTGATCGCTAGATGGCGCGCCAAAACTATCGGATTCCTCATATTGTAAGTACATAATTAAACAGGTACAATGTTGTATGTATTGTATTGATAATAACCGTAAATAAACACTGGTCATTACTAGTATCATGTCAAATAATTGTACACTTTATATAAACACTTATATTTATAGCTTATTTGAATAAAATTCCAGAATGTTGGGTATCTATTTTTATGTATGGCAACATTAATTCGGACTCCTCACGCGCACGCAGAGAAATTACAAATTTACAAAAATATAGGAATAGTACGCTAGTCGGCTAGGTACCTATAATAAAAAAGCAGCTCTAAAACCTTAAGTTGTTTAGCGCCACATATAGAATTCTTTTTTAAATATTAGATAACCTATGACGTACTTCAAATATAGTCCTAGAGATGTCGTTTTTATTTTATAATAAATGGCTAATTATGTAGATTTTATATACTCAGCGTCATCTAACGGTCATCGAGAGAATTAAAAAATGATGTACGTTATAAAGTATTTGTCAGGCAGGCAGGGCATTGTCATTCTATAGCAGTGGTTTCCAAATAGTTTCGCTCAGGGTCCGTTTTAAGAAATGAAATGACCATCGAGGTCCGCACATTTTATTTATAAGAAAAAATATTTATTAAACAAATGTAATTAAGGAAATAACAAAGGTATTTTGTTACATAGGTATCAATGCGAAAAATGACATTTTTGTTGCGAATTATCTGTCTGAATTTTGGAGTAAATTTTATTATTTATTTATATCGGTAGTAGTATTTCGTGTAAGTTACTGTGTTCTCGAATTTCGCGGTCCGCACAAAATGGGTCGGCGGTCCGGATGCGGACCGCGGTCCGCCATTTGGCGACTCCTGCTCTATAGTAATAATTCCTCCTTGGCAGTAATAAGCCTTAATATATTTTGTTATGGTTTATTGTATTTCTTAATTATTTGTGTGTTAAAGACATAAATCTTTTGTAATTTAGGCCTTTTACGGTAGAATAAACTATGATCCAAAGTTACATACTGTCAGCGTTTAAGTATTCGGTCATTACCTTCAATTTCTAGACTTAGGCATCCCAATAAGGGAAAACTATGTAAACACTGAATCATTATAGTCTTTGTAGGAAGTCGTGCCGACCTGTCTCGTCGTTACACGAGTGTTTTGTGTCCGCAAGACGATGATGACGGCAATAAACAACTGTTAACATGGCTTAATATTTTTAACAAAAAGCCTCCTCCGGCTATTTTTAGAGGCATTGAAGTTCGCCATTTTGAAGTCAGCAGCACGAGAGCTTTCAAGAAGCTTTGTTACTCGATTCTTTTGTAAGCCACATAATAGTGTAAAATATTACTTAAGTATACTTAGCTCAGATTAATTTCTAGTAAACCCTTGGGTAAATCTTCAATTTTCTTACGGGTTAACACATACCAGTTAATTAAAAGTTAAGATGTAGTCTTTAAAGAGACATGCATGGTTGTGCAAACAATTTATTTATTAAATATTAAGATTAAATAAATAAATCTCACCAAAAACATTTTCATGAAAAATGATACCAAGACGGTACCTCAAATGACTCGCACTGTCAAAAAGTTATATATAAGATCTCAACATGTAGAACAAGCTTTTGACATAACCTTAGACAAAATGTGGGGCTTAGCTTCGTTACATTCACATGGGCGGCGTAAGGTGAAAAATTGTTCTCTTCGTGACTTTTCTGTTATGCAATAGGTAATAGTTTTTGTAGTAACGAAACGGCCAAGGCACATATTTTGACTGAAGTGTAGAGTTTGTGAAGACTCTCTCTCTCTAAACTAAATCGTTTTAATGTTTCTTCGGGTTTGCCTTAATTGTCTCATATCTATATTTGTATAATGCCTACTATCTATTTTTTGTTATTTGTTATTTGTTGTTATTTATGTATTGTATTTGATTAGGTTTGTCTAGAAATTTTCTTAAATAATGAAGTTTCGTAACTACTACTGACGTATGTATAACCATCGGTAACAAACGTGACTGCTTTTCCTAAATATGTGCAATATTCAAATTACGTAACGCCTACAGTTAGTTCGCAGAAGACGACACACATCAAAATCATAAGTTGTTCCCCACCTACCGTACCTTCCAGTAACGGTAGCGAAACATAAAATAAAGGTTTGATATCAGTATCATATAAGGTTGCTGGCTGGTTTATACGTCATTTAATTTAAAAATAAATATTTTCAAATTAAGAAAACAACTGAACATCACATTTTATGCAATTTTTTTAATTTTAATCAAATACACCTTATCTGGAGCGAACTTCGAGTATTTCTTCCTTCTGAGTTTGATTTAAAATTTCATTGAAATACTGTTTTTTGTTAGTTTTTTTTAATCGCGTATCTTTTTGGAGTTGAGGACTGAATTATGCCTGACTTAGCCCCAACGGAGAATTTGAGAATTGAGGAATGGCGGAGACTATCCCAGGAGACCATCGATAACATCATTCTCAGTATGCCTAGACGGGTAGAAACTTTAATAAGAGCACGTGGAGGAAATACGCGATATTAATCACCATTTTTCTAATTTAATTAATTGTTATTTTAATATTAATTTTCACTTTTCCCGGTTACATGAAAAGTTCAAAAATGTACCATTTTTCACAAATAGCCTTTACTCGCAAAATCTATTCTTAATGTGATCTCATTTTAAGTAAAACAAATGAAACTTTAAATAACAAAAGAAGTGTAGTAAGTAGATTTTAAAATAAAACCATATTTTTTTAATTATGGACCTTTTTTTGTGTTCCGCTAAATATGCCGGTGTGTTTATTTTATTTATGCTTTGTTTTGAACCACTTGAGTGGTTGCCGGTTGGTAATGAATTTTAACAACATTTTATATGGATTTAAACCTTGAAACTCCAACTATACTTACAATAATAAAGACTATACCTAGAGTGAAGTCTTTGTATAGGTAGATAAAATAAAAATTCCTTATAAAATGAAAGAAAATTACCTACAGGTATGTTAAACATTACAACAAAGAGTGTATTATCATTAGAAGTACAAATAGAAAAACGTATCCAATATGAACGTGTTCGATATAATTAGAGATTGAGATTTGCGCTATTCTGGGAGGCTGCCAGCCTGTGACATGGTTCATTCACTAACGATGACTCAGCGATCGCAAAACAAAAGAAACGTAGCTATATTTAAAAAAAAAAATGCGGGGAAACTACAAACTATGTATTACCTAGTTTTAAAAGCCGAAATTGGCATATGATTGTGAAGCAGTGTGCATATTTATTTTGCGAACGTTGACTGTCGCGACCGATGAAAGCGTAACCTAACCCTTATTGTCGCATTCACACACGCGTTTATCGCGCGTGAGCGGGTGAGATAGCGCGCGGACCGAAACTGGATTATGATCACAAATATTTACGTGAATTAGGCTTCTCCTTAAATTGCACAATAAATTATTTAAAGACTGTCGCTGATAACATAGGTAGCAGTGGCGATTTCCGATAACTCCATTCCTATCGGCTTCACTCACCACTTTACCTTTTTTAGGCCCTCATCCAAATCCCTACCTATTATACAGTCTAGGACTTCCCTATAAATGAGAACCAGCCTTCGCCACTGATAGGTAATAACTATGATATAGACTATAGTCCATCCATAACATGGTACCAAATTTGGAATGAACAAATACTCAAGCCACTGATTCAATGACTCCACGTGTACTGGCTTTGAGGGCCAGCGGACGCGCGCGTCTGCCAGATCGGATGTTGGCACGGCCGGCGTTACGGAATATACGCTTCCTCGGTTCCTTACGGTACATTCTTTGGCTTGTTTGTCCATTTTTTATGATTCTATAAAGCCTGTCATACATGTGTGAGTCATAAAGTATGTGGGAAGTACGATAGAAGCGAAGCATACTCGACGTAATTACGAATTTCTTGACAACCGACATCGTCGTTTTCTTCATGCAATTTTTGCAAGCAATACCATTTTGCTGTTTTAACATAATATCGAGAGTGTATCGAATCTGTATTAATGTTAGATTTAATAAGCAGAATTATGGAACTACAGTTTTAGTTTGTAGTCGCGTTTTTTTCTGAATATCAGTCTTGTATAAGGATTTAATGATCGTAGGTTTTTTAGAACATAAAATTGTATATATATAAATAAATATGTGCAAATGTTTTAGATAAAACTAAGCATCTTGAAAATGACTGTATATCGGACTAATGTAAGTAAGCCCTTATACAAGGCTAATGTAGCAATGAACACTAATAAAGCTGGCGAGGTAAACACATTTTTCTAAGTTCGTTGTCGCTGGTTTCAGTTTATTTTTAGATAATTCGATGCTTAGGCCCATAGCACACGGCGTTTTTTAAACGCGCTGACGACGCGCGTTTCAGGAACGCGCTTCTTCGGCGCCGTAAACGCTGATAGTTGCGTTTGCACTGATAATAGAAACGCGCGCATGAAGCGCGTATACGTGCATTTGAAGCGGTACAAACGCGCGTACAAAGGAGCGGAGTACGGGCAGAGGGGGTGGGGGTGCTCACGCCACCACTGCGCCCGCGCCTCAGTTGCAATAAGGTTTTATTGTGTGCTGCGCGTGTATTTCGTTTAAAATGGAACCCTTCGACACCGACCGCTTTATAACAGAAATAAACAATCGTCCAGCTACATGGAATTCACTACTGCCCGAATATTCAAACAAAGTGTTAAAAAGAAATGCTTGGGATGAATTGTGCCACATTTTTTATGACAATTTCAATGAAAAAACCAGTAAGGAAAAAAACCTGGCAGGTAAGATTTCTTATATTTATTTAAAAATAATGTATTATAGTTTATAGTTCGACGGTACATAGAACAGTAAAACAGTAGAAAATGTAATTAGGTAGGTACCCTAAATTTTAGAATCTTGCCATGGTACTGCACCTTCATCACTAATAAAATAGTCAGCGTACATATTTCGTATCATAGTTCCGCTTAGTTGTCCCTGTGACCGTCTTGCACCAATCGAAATCAAACTTGCATCTTCAGGAGGATCTTCAAAACCAGCTACACTCAAAGAATTATGAAAATTATAACCGTCACGTTCACGTATGAAATTATGCAGTACACAACAGGCTTTCACAATAGCCACACTGAAGTCCACGCTAACGTTCAGTGGCCGATTAAAGATTTTAAATTTGTTGCTTAATATACCAAATGTACATTCAATGTATCGTCTGGCACGTGTCAAGCGGTAATTATATATTCTTTTCTGCCGTGGCAAGATTTTTCCAGCATATGGTCTCTGTAAATGTTGAGATAATGCAAAGCCTTCATCTCCAACAAACGTAAATGGTATTGGTACCCCATTATTAGATATTGGTCTCGCATTTGGTATATTATAATTTCCTTGCCTTATCTTTTTGGTCCATTCACTAAATTCATGTATTGTTGAGTCTGCAGCTTTTCCATAGCATCCAACATCTATATCGATAAATCTGTAATTTGCGTCACATATTGCAAGCAATACGATGGAAAAATATTTTTTATAATTAAAATACTCTGATCCACTATGTTGAGGTTTTATAACTCTAATATGTTTCCCATCGATAGCCCCAAGTAGGTTGGGAAAATTTGCGTATTTCATAAATCCTTCAGCAGTTTTTAGATGTGATTCTTCGGTTGGTTCTGGCATACAGATGTTTTTTAATTTATCCCATATTATTTTCACTGTTTCACGGACTATAATGCCTGCCGTCGTTTGTCCACACTTAAAGTCATAGTGAATATCTGAGAAATAGCAACCCGTAGCTAAATACCTGAAAAGAATAACATTATTAAAAATCACTTATTATCGTAAATTTTACATATTTTAATTAAAATAAACCTACAACTACTTATTTCAAATGAATTAAAATTAACCTAAAAAACAACTAAACTATTAACATTATTTATCGTTTTCAGTCATTGAACTTCAAAGAAAATGGAAGAGTATTAAGGACGCTTATAAAAGAGACAAAGCGAAGAACAATAACTGTTCCAGTGGATCTGGAGCTAAACCTAGAAGACCCTACATATATTCCAATTTGCTAACTTTTTTAGACCCGCTTTACGAAATAAGATCTCCAAGTCAAAATGATGATGCAGCTCTGCGGAATAACCAAGACTGTGATTTTCAAAAACCACATTCACCAAAGAAGTCTAAAAAGACTCCAAAACATGAAGACCCACAAGACAAATTGTATGAAGCACTGACAGCAAATCTCAAACAGTCTAAGGAAGCAAATAATACAATTTTATCTGAAAATCCCGACAAACTGTTCTTAGTTTCATTGGCTAAAGATTTTTCTGCTATCAAAGAGGAATTTAAGTTAGAGGCCAAAGCTGATATGATAAATTTAATTCGTAAATATAAAAATATGGGACAGTCATCGAGGACATTAAATGAAAATAGATACCAAGGTGCATTTCAATATGAACATCAGTATGGATACCAGTCTGGATATCAGTCTGGATCTGGATATCAGTCTGAATTTCAGCCACAATATCCAAGTAATCAATCAGCGCCAAGAAATGAATCTGTCAGTTCACTCCAAAATTTGGATAGCAATGAATCGGTTACAAATGACTCCGACATCATATCTGACATGTATGATGATATTGAATAAATCTTTTTCTCTTATTCATAATCTAAGTGCACTTATAACAATTTACGGTTGATTTTAAAATGTAACAGGTCAATAAATAAATAAATACATAATAAATAAATACTAGTTGTTTTCTTACCTCAATGTGATGAGCAAACGTTCTTCTGCCGATATACATGATCTCATTGCTGTATTTTGACGAGTTAACTCAGGTTTTAGAATCGAAAGAAGTTCTTGGAATGACGAATATGACATTCGATAACAATTATAAAATTTCTTCCATCTTCTATGTACTAACAATTTTTTAAAAGTTGTATGATAATGACCACCCAATCTTTTTTCACTCGTAAATGGGTCTATCCAATAAATTCGCTTTTTTTTACGTTTTTTACTTTTTAAAAGAAGTACTAAAGCCAACGTAAGCAGTGTTGTCTCAACCGACGCCATTGTACAACTGAAGAAGAGGAGTCTCTGATCAAAACGCAAAAGCTACGAGCGACTACAGCGCGTCTGTACTGCTGTATCTGCGCGTATACGCGCAGTAGAGGAACGTTTTACAATCGCCCCGTGTGCTTAATTATTATAATTGCGATCCAATCTCGTTTGAATCGCGTATAGGCGCGTTCTCTGCGCGTCGTCAGCGCGTTTAAAATACGCCGTGTGCTATGGGCCTTAGAGCCGCCTCTCTCGATGAAGGATGTCGCGACAAGCCATGATTTACTTTACACTCACATTATTGTGCATCTATTTGACAGATATTCATTAATCCGTAAGGACTTACTTACAGATTAATGAATATGAGTCTATCTTTTGTCACCATGATAGGCGCGCGAGAGCATCTTGCTAGCTAGTTAACAAAACATAAAAAATGACAAAACATTCCAAGCCATTATGGAAAACAAAAAAAATAATATAACATAATTTTTCTATCTTCTATATAATATAATATAGAAGGCAAAGCTGATTGACTTATGTAGGTATCAACGCATAGGCCAAACATTTCAAGCCAGAAATTTTAAATTTTACACACGTATATATATACCTTCGTCATATGAGAACATATGACGTAGGTATCCAATAATGCATATAAGGAGGGATTTTTCAAAATTCAACCCCACCGGTGTAAAATAGGTGACAAAATTTGAATGATATTTCGTATGAATTGGGTACGGAAAAAATAATGAGTTAAGTATTTCAGCGTTTTCTAAAATTCAGCCCCTATGAGGGTAAAATAGGGAATGAAAGTTTTAAATTATTATTAATATATCGTTTAAAACCCAATTTCACGCGGGAGAAGCCGCGGGAAAATACTAGTACCTACTTCTATATTTGTAAATATTTGTTAAAGGTATATTGAAACATAAGTATGTTTTACTACCTAAGAAAAGTAATAGTAAGTTTAGATAGGAATTTATAGGAATAGATAGCTATAGATATAGCATAATGAAATAAATAGTAACGGTTTCTTCTCTTTGCTTTGAATTTATTTACAACATGTATAAATTAAAAAAAAACAATTCCAACTTCAGACGCCCAGAATGCAAAACGAAAAAAAGTGATAGACATTTTAAAAGGTAACATAATCTCTTTGCTACTTGTTTTGCGATAAACGAACCAAGTCACACCGACCTTTATCTTATAGTAAACTCAATTAAACGTTTTAATGCTTTGATGCGCCCGCGCCGCGCCGCGCCGTGCTGCGCCGTGCCGCGCCTGGCTTACTTTTAATTAAACAATCTTCTATTTTTGGACCTTCACACTTTTAGCGATGAAATTAGTGATGGGAAGCAAGATGATTTTTTACTTAGGTAGGTTCTTAATTTCAAAAAAAAAAAAACTTCGCGAAATTAATAAAGCGTGCGGTGACCTCGAAATGTCGAATTACCTTATTATTTTTCTCTCGGTCGTCTCGTAAACTTTATTTCATAGACCTTTTTTCTTAAATAAACTAGTCAGTAGTCACTCACTAGTGTCTTCGACAATATTTCGACAATTATCTCACGTATAAGTCGCTCATACACAAAAAATTTTAATTCTGTAGACCTATTTGCTTACAATTATAAAAGGAAATTCAAGAGTTATAAAAATATTAAAAAAGGATGATTAAAGAAAAAAAAATATATATATATATATATATATATATATATATATATATATATATATATATATATACATAAACATGTTGTACAAACCTGACATGCGGTACCCTAGTGGTATTTTTCACTGATCCCAAGACTTCGTGTCGTAGGGCTAGGGTGCCGCACATGCACACACACACACATACACACTTACATGCGCACACACACACGCACACACACACACGCGCACACACACACACACACACACACATACATACACTCTTAATATTATATATTATCAATATTAATTAGGAAACAAAAATATTTTATTACAACCACAATACTGGGAGTTGGTACGCTTATTATATTATAGAAATTAGTATCCATGTCAAGACTTCATTGTGTCGATAATTACTATGAGGGTGTTTTTATTAAATTGTTTTTATTATTATGTTAAATAGCACTACTATTTGTCAAACAATGTAATACTTGTTACTGGCCATACTAATTGTTACATGTTTAGTGTTCAGTTCTAAATTGTAATACGCTGTTGGTATTGAATAAAGAAAAATAAAATAAAAATAAAATAAATAAATAACTAAATGTATGGGATTTGACATAAGGCATCGCAAGCGACATTCTCTCTTGGCGATGACTTATGTCAAATCCCATACATTTTTGATTTCGAACGTCGTCGTCGAAATTAACGAATGCATCTTGAATTCTTGACTAAAGACCCAGGACATATTCACAGGCGTGTGTAAAGTCCATTTGCCATATCTGAGGCTAACCCTGCGCTGATAAGCTGCCATTAGCGCCCATCACATAATTTATAAGAGATAATCGAATGATTCCGCATTTTAACCGTGTGACCTTCGTGGGATATTTATTGCCCCTGGGGTTTGAGATCGCAAAAATCACGCCTTCTACATATCTGAAAGATTGTGGTTAGTAGAATTTCATCGCATGCAATTTAATAAACCGTATGGATAGGGTCCAAATTCCAATATTGATTAATTTTTTTTAATTAAAAATAGGTAACCAACAATTCAAATTGAATTTCGATCATCACATCTCTTTTTTAACCGACTTCCAAAAAAGGAGGTGGTTATACGTTCGGCTGTTTATATATTTTTTTGTAAGTTCAACGATTACTCCGCCGCCCGTGGACCGATTTTCAAAAGTCTTTTTTGCTGTAAAGAGTATAATTCCAAATTGGTCCGTTTGACACCATTGTGATGACCTGATGATGGAATCCATAAGGAATCGAGGGAATTTCTCGAAATTTATATGGACACATATTAATGTCTCCATACAAATTTGGAGGAGTCGAAATCACTATTATTAGTGATTTTGACTTTTTCTAAAGTAGTCCAACTGAATATTTAACACGTCACATTAACTTCCGGCCTGTTTATGAGGACCGAGGAGAATTTGTTGACACAGCTGTTTAGGAGCCCAAAATAAAACAATAGCTTTTGAAACTGTTACGCAACCGTATCCATTTTCATTGTCCGTAGAGCGTTTCACAAGCTAGGAAACCGCAGAGCCTGTTTGTCCTAAATGCCTAGCCGCAAAACGACAAATTTTGATCATCTTCAACTTACCGCAATACACTTACCGCTATGTGATACGAATCGAACAATAGAGCTCGTAATTGTTTCATTAATAAGTACCTGGGTAACCGAGCTTTGCTCGGAACTCCGATAAATTCTAACAAATAAAATAAATCATAAAAGCATTTATCTGACCGGGATTCGAACCCACCACATTTTCGAACAAAGCAAAAATTATACATACGCATACTCAACTGCCAATCGAACTGATATAATAGAGTCGAAGTTATTGATAATATTATTGATGTATTGATGCTTGTCGAAAGAAAAACCATATTATGTATCTTAAAAATGCGTAGTTTCTCAGGGATTAGACCTAGCTAGATCGATTATTCTCCCCCAAAACTCCCTGTATACTAAATGTAATAGTAACACTTGCAGCCTTGCTCGAGAAACCGATTATATAAGATCAGTTTCTCAGGGATTAGACCTGGCTAGATCGATTATTCTCCCCCAAAACTCCCTGTATACTAAATGTAATAGTAACACTTGCAGCCTTGCTCGAGAAACCGATTATATAAGATCAGTTTCTCAGGGATTAGACCTGGCTAGATCGATTATTCTCCCCCAAAACTCCCTGTATACTAAATGTAATAGTAACACTTGCAGCCTTGCTCGAGAAACCGATTATATAAGATCAGTTTCTCAGGGATTAGACCTGGCTAGATCGATTATTCTCCCCCAAAACTCCCTGTATACTAAATGTAATAGTAACACTTGCAGCCTTGCTCGAGAAACCGATTATATAAGATCAGTTTCTCAGGGATTAGACCTGGCTAGATCGATTATTCTCCCCCAAAACTCCCTGTATACTAAATGTAATAGTAACACTTGCAGCCTTGCTCGAGAAACCGATTATATAAGATCAGTTTCTCAGGGATTAGACCTGGCTAGATCGATTATTCTCCCCCAAAACTCCCTGTATACTAAATGTAATAGTAACACTTGCAGCCTTGCTCGAGAAACCGATTATATAAGATCAGTTTCTCAGGGATTAGACCTGGCTAGATCGATTATTCTCCCCCAAAACTCCCTGTATACTAAATGTAATAGTAACACTTGCAGCCTTGCTCGAGAAACCGATTATATAAGATCAGTTTCTCAGGGATTAGACCTGGCTAGATCGATTATTCTCCCCCAAAACTCCCTGTATACTAAATGTAATAGTAACACTTGCAGCCTTGTTCGAGAAACCGATTATATAATATCAGTTTCTCAGGGATTAGACCTGGCTAGATCGATTATTCTCCCCCAAAACTCCCTGTATACTAAATGTAATAGTAACACTTGCAGCCTTGCTCGAGAAACCGATTATATAAGATCAGTTTCTCAGGGATTAGACCTGGCTAGATCGATTATTCTCCCCCAAAACTCCCTGTATACTAAATGTAATAGTAACACTTGCAGCCTTGTTCGAGAAACCGATTATATAAGATCAGTTTCTCAGGGATTAGACCTGGCTAGATCGATTATTCTCCCCCAAAACTCCCTGTATACTAAATGTAATAGTAACACTTGCAGCCTTGTTCGAGAAACCGATTATATAAGATCAGTTTCTCAGGGATTAGACCTGGCTAGATCGATTATTCTCCCCCAAAACTCCCTGTATACTAAATGTAATAGTAACACTTGCAGCCTTGCTCGAGAAACCGATTATATAAGATCAGTTTCTCAGGGATTAGACCTGGCTAGATCGATTATTCTCCCCCAAAACTCCCTGTATACTAAATGTAATAGTAACACTTGCAGCCTTGTTCGAGAAACCGATTATATAATATCAGTTTCTCAGGGATTAGACCTGGCTAGATCGATTATTCTCCCCCAAAACTCCCTGTATACTAAATGTAATAGTAACACTTGTAGCCTTGCTCGAGAAACCGATTATATAAGATCAGTTTCTCAGGGATTAGACCTGGCTAGATCGATTATTCTCCCCCAAAACTCCCTGTATACTAAATGTAATAGTAACACTTGCAGCCTTGTTCGAGAAACCGATTATATAATATCAGTTTCTCAGGGATTAGACCTGGCTAGATCGATTATTCTCCCCCAAAACTCCCTGTATACTAAATGTAATAGTAACACTTGCAGCCTTGCTCGAGAAACCGATTATATAAGATCAGTTTCTCAGGGATTAGACCTGGCTAGATCGATTATTCTCCCCCAAAACTCCCTGTATACTAAATGTAATAGTAACACTTGCAGCCTTGTTCGAGAAACCGATTATATAAGATCAGTTTCTCAGGGATTAGACCTGGCTAGATCGATTATTCTCCCCCAAAACTCCCTGTATACTAAATGTAATAGTAACACTTGCAGCCTTGTTCGAGAAACCGATTATATAAGATCAGTTTCTCAGGGATTAGACCTGGCTAGATCGATTATTCTCCCCCAAAACTCCCTGTATACTAAATGTAATAGTAACACTTGCAGCCTTGCTCGAGAAACCGATTATATAAGATCAGTTTCTCAGGGATTAGACCTGGCTAGATCGATTATTCTCCCCCAAAACTCCCTGTATACTAAATGTAATAGTAACACTTGCAGCCTTGTTCGAGAAACCGATTATATAATATCAGTTTCTCAGGGATTAGACCTGGCTAGATCGATTATTCTCCCCCAAAACTCCCTGTATACTAAATGTAATAGTAACACTTGTAGCCTTGCTCGAGAAACCGATTATATAAGATCAGTTTCTCAGGGATTAGACCTGGCTAGATCGATTATTCTCCCCCAAAACTCCCTGTATACTAAATGTAATAGTAACACTTGCAGCCTTGTTCGAGAAACCGATTATATAATATCAGTTTCTCAGGGATTAGACCTGGCTAGATCGATTATTCTCCCCCAAAACTCCCTGTATACTAAATGTAATAGTAACACTTGCAGCCTTGCTCGAGAAACCGATTATATAAGATCAGTTTCTCAGGGATTAGACCTGGCTAGATCGATTATTCTCCCCCAAAACTCCCTGTATACTAAATGTAATAGTAACACTTGCAGCCTTGTTCGAGAAACCGATTATATAATATCAGTTTCTCAGGGATTAGACCTGGCTAGATCGATTATTCTCCCCCAAAACTCCCTGTATACTAAATGTAATAGTAACACTTGCAGCCTTGTTCGAGAAACCGATTATATAATATCAGTTTCTCAGGGATTAGACCTGGCTAGATCGATTATTCTCCCCCAAAACTCCCTGTATACTAAATGTAATAGTAACACTTGCAGCCTTGTTCGAGAAACCGATTATATAATATCAGTTTCTCAGGGATTAGACCTGGCTAGATCGATTATTCTCCCCCAAAACTCCCTGTATACTAAATGTAATAGTAACACTTGCAGCCTTGTTCGAGAAACCGATTATATAATATCAGTTTCTCAGGGATTAGACCTGGCTAGATCGATTATTCTCCCCCAAAACTCCCTGTATACTAAATGTAATAGTAACACTTGCAGCCTTGCTCGAGAAACCGATTATATAAGATCAGTTTCTCAGGGATTAGACCTGGCTAGATCGATTATTCTCCCCCAAAACTCCCAGTATACTAAATGTAATAGTAACACTTGCAGCCTTGTTCGAGAAACCGATTATATAATATCAGTTTCTCAGGGATTAGACCTGGCTAGATCGATTATTCTCCCCCAAAACTCCCTGTATACTAAATGTAATAGTAACACTTGCAGCCTTGCTCGAGAAACCGATTATATAAGATCAGTTTCTCAGGGATTAGACCTGGCTAGATCGATTATTCTCCCCCAAAACTCCCTGTATACTAAATGTAATAGTAACACTTGCAGCCTTGTTCGAGAAACCGATTATATGTATAATATTATGTTTATACAAGATTGTCTCGTTTAAAGTATTCGATTATTATTTTAGTTAACGGCCGCTATGTTATAAATAGCGCGACTAGCGGACGCGACGGCCAAGATTTTTACTAATTTACAATGTATAATTATCTTTTTAATATTCTTTAATACACAATGCTCGTGATTTTTTTTAAACCTACTGTTTTCACTTTAGAGCATTAAACCCACTTAATGATCTAAGGTTTTCATGGATACCAGTCGAGAGAATGAAAACACGTCCATCTATCCATGTCCCTAAAGTTAACTGACAGCATCATACTCAGTGTAAGGGTCAGTTCACACCGAAACGAGACGATACAAGATGCGGCGATGCGATGCGGCAAAATTGAACTTTTATCACTACACAAAAAGATACACGTTTCATATGACATCAGTCATACACTGCACATGCGATGTGCAGCGCGGTGCTACATTACATTCGAACTCAACGAAAATCACAATGAAACGTGTATCTTGTGTAATTAATAAAGTTCCATTTTGAATAGCTATCTTAAAAATGCAGCGCCGCGACGTGTATCGTTTCGTTTCGGTGTGAATTGACCCTAAATTACTGTTTGCGCGCAGACATGAAATTTCGCATACAAATGTTGTGGCGTAACGTAAACGAGCGACGGGAGAAAATCTTTTGAAATGCTTTGAAGTGGTGGTGTCGGTTTTAATATGTAAGGCCATGGAAATCATTTTTAGTGTTCCGTACCCACCCCTATTACTAAGACTCCGGTGTCCATTCGTCTGTCTGTCACCATGCTGTATCTAAGGAGATATAGCATGGTGATAGCTAGACAGTAGAAATTTTCACAGGTGATGTATTTCTGTTGCCGCTATAACAACAAATATTAAAAAATAGAATAAAGTAAGTATTCAATACAACAAATATGATATTTTGCCGTTTTGTACAGAACCCTACGTGCGCGAGTCTGACTCGCACGTGGCTGGTTTTTAAACAGATCCGGTCAATTGCACACACGCAAGCCACAGAGTATACAAGGGTTAAATATGTTTTCAGTAATAGCGAGCGATGTGCAGAGCAGTAAATGTCAGTGGGCATATAGAGGCCGATCGCTCGCGTGCACTGTTTTTGTGCTTCGCAGAACAATGACGTCAGAATACGGGAATAACTGGTGCTATTTCTAATGCAAAATGACGTGAGTATGAAATTAGCACATCAGGGGTTGTGATTGAAAATAATCAAATATATATTGGACCAGCTTTTGCGCGCGTCTTCGTCCGTGTAGAATCTACTTGCACCCCCGTGGGGTAATTATGTATTTCGAGAAATCCTTTGTTAACGGATTTTTTTTGTTATAATAACTATCTGTGTGGCACAATTCAACGCTATCAGTCCAGTTGTTAATATATATATATATATATATATATATCTCACTATATAAACTTTGGACCCCAATTTTACCCTTTAGACGACGAATTAAAAAAAATCTACAAAATTATAAACTCAATAATTTTATAAAAGGATTTTTTTGAAATTGTAGTTCTTAGCTCAGTATAATATTTGTAATATTCAATTTCTTGGTAATTGGGGAATTTAAAAAATTTTATACAAACTTTCAACCCCTTTTGGGGTGGAATTTTTCAAAATCATTTTTTAGTGTGCGTCTAACGGCCCGTTTCAATAACCTACTGTTAGAAACGTCACATTTGTATCGCAAAAAACCGGCAAATGATTGAATAACGACGTTTTTAACAAATAGTTATTGGTAAATAGGTTATTGAAACCAGCCGTAAGTCATGAATTAAAAAAAACTGTCCAAATTCACGTTTCTATCATTAGCGGTTACGGCTGTCTGGCGTCTATACGTCAGGCAGTCAGAGGGGCTATTACCTCTTCTAGCGATTATTATCTATATATATAAAAGAAAGTCGTGTTAGTTACACTTCTTATAACTCAAGAACGGCTGAACCGATTTGGCTGAAAATTTGTAGGGAGGTAGCTTAGAACCAGGAGACGGACATAGGAAATTTTATTACTATACTAATTTATCCCGTTCCCGTGGGACGTGACATAAATCGTGGTATAACAAAACGCAACTGACAGCTAAACGTAATGTTGTCTATGGATAAGTATGGTTGAAAATTTAACAATAATTTTTTTTGAAGTTGAACGATTGATATGTTTGTTTCGAGTTTCTATTAGATTACTGTGCCGATATTATCATTAACAATGCCGCGATCAAGACGATCGAATATGACAAAACCGAGATCTATACACATTTTAAAACTATAAATTTTATCCATATCCATCCATATCCAATCCATATTCATCATTACAGAAGCTAGGAGAGCGGGCAGACTGACAGACTGACGGACATACAGACAGACGGACTGACAGAGCGAAACTACAAGGGTTCCTTAAGTATTACGGAACCCTAAAATGGATAGCAATTCCAATGTGTCGCTAAAACTCAAGAACGGCTGGACCGATTTGGCTAATTTTGGTCTTGAAATAATTGTGAAATTCAGGGAAGGTTTAAATGGTAATAAATATTGGAAAAATTGCGGAGAAAATACTGTAGATGTAGGTTGTAGACTGTAGATGTTGGAGTAGGTTGTAGGTGTATGTATAGTTATTTATTTAATCCAGTTCATAGTTGAGTTGACTCTAGAATAATAGAGTAATGAATCCGAAATGCTACGGATAATAATTGTGAAGCCGTGTTAAAGTTGTTCAGTGAAGCAGTAAGTTAATTAAAGTCGATTAAACGTCAGAAATATCCTGATAAGTAAGTTACAAAACTTCGAGACGGTTCTCTTCAAAACTTTACAATCCGTCGCCTCGGCTCACTAATCACCAATGAGGAAGGCACTACAATAAATCTAATGAACAGAGATGTAGAACATTATAACACAGTTTTCAACTTAATTTGAGAGCTGGCAAGTTTCACCAGTACACTTCCGTAGTCAAATAAATAGGATCAGTTACACAATTGTGTACACAACTAATTCTGTATCCGAATATGCAATCAACGGACGAACTAACGAATAAACCGAGATTACGTAACAGCGAAACATGACTGTTGCTTTTTACGACTATTTATTTAGGCAGAGGGCTCTTTATTGCCGACGATTTGACGACCCCTGTGGCTCAGTGGTTAGAGCGTCGGCGCTCAAGACGGAAGTCGCGGGTTCGTATCCCGCCGAAGGGATAAAAAAAATTCTATGTACCTGAGTCATGGATGTGTATATAATAATCTAAATATATTAAAGTAACACAAGTTCTTCAAGAACTTGCCACGAGACCAGATTGACGTGTAAAGGCGTCCATAGATATTATTATTAATTATTATTGCAAGCGAAGATTAAAACAATGTAATAGATAGTAATTATTAGAAGGTAGGTAATAGGTTCCTACTACTTTGCCGAAAATATCAGTTTTCGAAATGATTACACTTTTTAAATACCTACCTTTACTTTTATTGTTGTTTTCTTATGTAGGCTCATGGTCTTTGTCTAATACTATGGTAAATAAAGAAAACCTAACCTAAGTCATCCAGCTGAATGTTGATTATTGTTAGATTTTTCATGTTCTCGTATTTTTGTTATTTGCTATTTCTATAGTTTCTAACATATATTTTATATCCACGTTATTACTAAATCTTACGTAATTCATGGATGCTTTAATTTTAGTCTATTTCTAGCCTGTTTTAGTTTTTATGGAATTATGTTTATTACTTTTTATGTTTTAGGAACAGACTTGCGTCCAGTGACGCCCTGCCACTTTTTTTTTTAAGTTAGCTTCTTAATGCTTACGCTTATTTACTCTATGACCACAACGACAAGGGCCGCGACCGTTTGTGCGTGCGCTCGTACTTGTGATCGTACGGTCGTACCTCGTAGGTCATGGCCCTTCTTAATCGAATCGCGGCCTCTTTGTTCCGCGTTCTCCATGAAGATTTGCATGTGCATTTGACATTTGCTGTCAATTCCGCCCGTTTACCGTACGCGGGTGTTCCTTGCCGTGGGAAGATGTAAAATATAAATGTCTCTGGTTGTTATGGAATTTTGCTCTTTGTGATTGAGATCGTTGAAAAGCTGTAGTTTAAATTGAGACCGTGTACATATTTTTCCACTGAAAATTGACAGTAATGGGTTAAACTTTGTGTTTAACGATTTGCTACTTAAATGATGAAACGAAAACTCTTCGATATGAACCATTTATTACTCCCCAATCTCCAATCATAGACGTAGGTGTAGTACGTGTACGACGTATAGTTCGATTGTAGACATCGTAGTTTAATCGGTGTTCAACAGGTGGCGGTATTATTTTCTTGTATGGAGATTTTTTTTTTGCCGAATGTTTGGCTTGCTCTTCATCTATTTTTTACATAGGTACATAATTCTTACTACATTTGATAACATCATTTGTCACAATATATTTTTGTTATAGGTAATCTCACAAAAGGTAAAGTTTCTACAGTGTTCTTCAATTAGATTTAATCTTAAATGAGGTGTTTAGTAGCTACTTGATTCGAATAAATACTTCCAGATAACAGTAATGCGTATTATAACTTCGAATTATTTACAATATTGAAACGTGTTGTCGTGTTCAATTGTTCATGCCGAATATGCGAATTTTCATTAATTGAATTGTCTTGATGGAATTTTCTTAACGTTCTAGAATGTTCTGTCAATCGAGTAGGCCATGGCTGTCATAGGTGTGAAAGAGATGGCAATGTTTTTTTAGTAAAGAGAGAGAGCGAGACAGATGAAGTGTATGAACAAGATACCCCTAGTATCTTATCCTTTGGATTAAATTATGTACCTAATACCTATGCACTATTATTTGTCAATACTTAACTGATGATTAACCATCAAAATATTTTCTTTTGAAGTAATTGAAGGGCAATTTGAGCAACATCTTATTATGTTTTCAAGATAAACATTGCTGCAACGTACGGATTCTAACAAGGCTCAGAACTGGAGTGATCACGACCAGCCCTGACGCTTGATGCCGTGGGAATGTCTAGTTTCCTAGTCGTTAGTAGGGTTGTCACTGCGGAGATTTTTTTTTCTATTTACATACGAAAACTTTAAGAAATAACATTATTTTTGAATATTATAGCTGATTCGTTAATTATTCTGTTGTTTAAATTAAATGTAATAAGGAAGTACTGAGTAAGAGGCCATAATACGAATAGTAAAGTAGGCTTATACATACATAAAATATATGTTCCACAAATAATTCGTGAGTATATGTCTATTTACTCTATGGACGTAATTAAAATATCAATTCCTTCGACAAAAATAATACAAAATCAAAACATACCAGTGATATTTCCCGCACGTTTCCCCCCACCAAGTGCCCAGCTTAAGTTGTTGTAAAGGACAATACAACATTTTGGTACGTTCTCCTTCGAAATTACAACTATTTACGTCTAAAAAATTCTCGAAGAAATTGTGTTTTCGTTGTTTTTTTTTTTCACTTCTAAAGTATGTATTACTAAATATTAAGTTGTTTTATAGTCTAAATGCAAAATTGCATTTTTGTGGGTTACATCAACTTACGTAGGAGGTATCGATATATTCTTAATTTTTAACAAAATTAGAAATATATAACATTACCGACCAAACAAATGCAAAATACCTATTGCAACATCAAAGATTACAGAGGAACAGATAAACAGCTAGATAGCTACCTATAGATTTGATTGCACAAGCATACGACGTGTCTACGATATGGTGGAAAAATTGTGGGCCGTTGAAGGGCACATCAAAATTTTCAAATTTGGATCGATTCGGATAGTTCTATGAAAGATGTTTCTCTGTACGTAGCTTAAGTATCGTACATAATGTTGCCACAGAGAGAAAACTTTTACGTGCAACCATAAATTTCGAATGGGCGAGATAAAAATCAAGTTGTCATAATGCACATGAACCTAATGAGGCTAACTGGGATGACCTACAGTTAGCTAACCGCGGCTCGTTTCGCCAGGAAGTGTGCGGTTGGAACACCGATCCGCTTTTCTGTCACCCTGGTAGATCTTATTACAATGATGCTAAAATGTACTTATGTATCAAGTGAAAGTATAGTCTAATGCTTTTACAGGATTTTGTTTTGACTCGTTTTGAATAACTAATATTTGCGCTTATGGACGCTTCACACCACGTCAACTGGCCCCGTGCTAAGTACTCGAAGAACATGTGTTACGGGGACCAGACAGACCAGACACAGGATTCGGGAAGTATATATTTTAATACTTTATATTGTACATAAGTATATTTAAGATTTTTAGGGCTTGAATCACTATCTTCTAATGAGTGTCAGATAGCTTAACTGCATGTTTTATCCTTGTCGCTCTACATAAAGTAAGCAGCCACAAAATTTCCGGATAAGCTATTAGACACTTATTTTACACAATATATTTGATACACACCCATCATAGGTCGTCAATCTACGAACATAATAATATCCACTAATGATATTTTATAATTTTAATCGGATAAATAGATCTAGAGACCATTAATTTGAGTCTATATATGACTTTACTTAGATGCAAATGTATGTTTATAATTAAGATAAAACTTTTAAAAGTATGGTAACACATAAAAGAGATAAATATAGGTTTCTTATTCAAAGAAGCCAACGTAATCATATCTACTTTACGTGTAAATCCAAGGATTCTAGAAAATATATTCTGAAACTTATATCTGAATTCAAGAAAACATTTTCTAGAATCCCTAGATATATATTTCAGATAAGGCTTTTAAGCTAAAGATCTGCGATAAGTGGGCAGAACTAAGTAAGAGGCACTTAGCGATGAAACAGATATGACGTGGCTCTCCTTTGATAAAATGGGGTTGGTTGCCAAAGAGTTAAGGAAAACAAGACATGACTCGGAAACAAATCCTACTACTATTATAAATGTGAAAGTTTGTGAGGATGGATGGATAGATGTTTGTTTCTAAACACAAACACAAAACACAAAAACTACAGAACGGATTTCGATGAAATTTGGTATAGTTATTGTTTGACTCTGGATTAAAACATAGGCTACTTTTTATCCCGGAAAAGTACAGTATTGCCGTGGGATACTATATTCACGCGGGCGGAGCCGCAGGGAAAAACCAGTCCTTACTAATACTATAAACGCTAAAAGTTTTTATGTATCTATAGATATATGGATGTTTGTTACTCTTTCACGCAATAACTACTGAACAGATTTTGATGAAATTTGGTATGGTAGTAGTTTAGGCTCTGGATTAACAGATCTTTATCGCAACAAAAGGTACGGTTCCGGTGAGATTAATTTTTGCGCGTACAAATTAGGTTTACCTCATCTGGCCTCAAATTAGACCATTAAATGTATAATATCAGTTATATATTATAGAGTTTGCAAACTCTACATTAACTTTGTATTTATGTATAATGTACCTATATAAGCAGACAGACAGACAAAATAACTACAGTATTTATATAAAAAAAACAACAACCCGACTACGTAAATTATATTATAGCCTATGTTACCCGAGCTATTATTACGAATCTACTGACACCTCATTCATTAAAATTGGATCAGTAGTTTAGGCGCTACGGTGGAACAAACATACGTACATAAATATATAGATTGCCAAAATCATCACCCTTCCCTTTGGCCGTGGACGGATAAAAAGAATTAAAAATTCTTCTTTTTTCGATCATTCGAAGTGGTATCGAAAAAGTTTCCGATTCCACCTCCGCCACCAGGTGACGCTTTTGTTGAGTTGGGTCTCCCCCTAGTGGCAGAAAAAATATCAAAAACCCCAACATCAGCTGCAGCGTGTTCTATTCAAACGCTTGTAGCTTTTAGAATTTGTAAATTGAGCAAATTTACAGAACAATATATTTGAAGTAGTCGGTGGCTGGTCAGTGGTCAATAAGTACACTCAATGGCCCATGGATGTCAAACAAAATCAGTGGGTGGAATCAGTCAGAAGTGTTACCTCTCAAGCCTCTTCCTCTAACAACTTGAAACACCCGATGTGTATGTGGGTGTCCATCTAGTTTTTACTGGATGTTTCCCGCGACATTGTGCGCGCAAAAGAAAATGACGTGTGAACCGTACACGTTCACAAGATAAAAATTAGCTTATGTCCTTCTCCGTGGTCTACTCTATATATATGCTAAATTTAATCAAAATCCGTCCAGTAGTTTTGGAGGCTATGCAATGCAAACATACAAACAAATAAATCTTTCCGTTTTATAATATTAGTATTAGATATGAGCGCCGCGCCGGCGCGCCGTCGTCGCCGCGAATTCTCACGACGCGCCGCCGCCGAGGAAAAAGAGCGGCGCACCGCCGGTCAAGTCGCGACTTGTCGGGTCGCCGTGCCGCACGGTCCTATAACTGTGCGGTGTGCCTCTACTCCCCCCGCGATGCTCCCTCTCCCCGCCCTGCCCGGCCGGCCGCGCGTTCGCTCGTCCGATCAGTCGAGTAAAATACTTTACCGAACGCGGTGTCCGTTTTGCAGCGGCGCGGCATAAACAATGGCGTCACATACTAGTATTGACGTATTTAAAACTAAAATTAAAGATATTTTCATTACACCAATGAAAAGTCTGTCCACAAAACATACGCAGAGTTTTTGCTGGACCGAATTTGGCCCGCTATCTGTCGACCTGCAAGGAAAACGAAGAACTGTTTTGGTTGATCAAGTATATTGTGCAGCTTGCTTGCGAAATGCAAAAAATGAAGATGAAAACAGTGTGTTTTCGAAGTAAGTATACATATTATTATATTATTATTTCAGTAAGTAGTTAAAAGGTTAAATTAATTAATGAATTTCATCTTTCTTTTCAGGGCTCAAGTGAAAGGTTACGGAAAAAGCGTAGCGACGAGTAATCTTCTAAGACATTTAAAAGATGTCCATAGGTTGGAAGACAATAAAGCCCAAAACATTTCGAATATAAAAGAGTTTTTCACTCCAAAAAGTCCGAGAACACCAAGTACAACTGCAAAAAAACGCGATAAGTGGGCGCTATCTCGAGATTTAGCCCTATGGTTTGCTAGATCGCTGATGCCATTTGATACTGTGGATAACGATGCAATGATCGACTTCTTTAAAAAATATAACATCATTGTCTCCGAAGCAGACTTACCTTCTAGACAAAATATAGCACGAGGTCTAGAAGACGTATACAATAGCATGCTCGCGTTCATAAATAATTTCATTTCTAAGCAAAACTGTCGATTTGGTGCTTTGACTGCCGATATGTGGACCGATAAATACAGACGACGTAATTATATAACATGCACTTATCATTTTCTTGCGGAAGACATGACGCTTATAAAACTAACACTAGCAACGAAACGAGTTATGAAGAAACAGACTGGCGAAACGATTCGAAATGAAATTCAGGAGGTGTTGCGCTCTTTCAGAATAGAAAATAAAAACTTTTATTTAGTTACTGATGCAGGTGGTAATATGAAGCGCGCTGCAAACTTATTAGGATTTGACAACCAACTCTGCCTTGGACATGCACTTCATAACTTAGTAAACGTAAACGGCATCGAAAAGACAAGGAAATATTCAAAATTTTGAAAAAATGCAAAAAGATTGTAAAGCATGTTCGCTACAGAGCACCTCAGGTCGAAAACGCTGCTTCTGCAGAACAGCGAGAGTTACTGTCGTTTATTGAAGACATTGGCGAACATGTAGAAGATAGCGACTACGATACGAGTGAAGACGAATCAGGTTCTGAAGCAAATGAGGAGACTACAGGACCCGCTTCAAGTTCAAGACAATATTTGCCACCACCTCCACCGACGATCAAAACGAGCACAAGTACGAGATAGCACAGTATTTTGATGATGTTACAGAGCATTTCACACCGTGCCAATCGTCAGCCCATTAACTTGATTCTCAGCGAAATTGGTAGAAGTAACCTCATTTTAGAAGAGTCCGAATATGTAATGATTGAGGCTTTAATAAAGTTTCTTGAAAACTTTAAAAAAATGTTTGAGTTACTTAGTTCGGAAACTCAGCCTACTATCAATCTGGCTTTAGTCTTTCGCTCAGAAATAAAAAGATTGCTAGCAGAAATGAACGATGATGAGCCTCTCGTAGTATCAAGGCTCAAAAATAACATGTTAGAGGGGTTAGAGTACCGTTTTCCTCTAACTGATGTAGTTGTTGCAGCAACGTTGCTGGATTGTCGGTTTCATGCTATTCATGAAATCGACGAACACATGCAAACTCACCAAATTACTAAAGTTTCCTTCATAGTAGATATGATCAACAGGCGATTGACAACAGATCTTCGAGAAAACCAAGTAGTTGATTCTGCAAAAGCAGGACCGAGCTCTTCTGCTGATGTGTCAAATTATTTACTTGATTTGGCACGAAAACACACTACTGCTCACCGTGATTCTGATAGTGCAGTAGAAAACGAATGCTGGAAGTATTTCAGTACAGCAAGACCTGAAAATTTAGAGCCCTATGGTGGAAATATTCTACAGTTCTGCAAAGACAGAAAAAACTCAATGCCTGCGTTATACGCACTTATTATCGAGCGATTTTGAATGTGCCGGCGACCAGCACCCCAAGTGAGAGGGTGTTTTCAACGGCAGGACTGGTTATAACTGCCAAACGTTCGAGTTTGAATCCACTTAGGCTTAATAGGATAGTATTTATCCATGATAACTATACGTTCTGTAAAGATACCGTAAATTAGTTAATGGGTCTTTAGTTTTTAAAGCATATTTTGTCCTTTAATTTCTTTCAAAGTTTCATATTAAAAGATTCAAGTGATTAGATTTGTGTTAAAATATATAATTTAAGCAATGAAGACTATATACTTAGAGAAAGTAAGATTGCTACAAGAAGGATCGTATTTTTGTTGAATTTTTAGTTACCTAATGAAGAGTTTTTTTTGTTAATTTATCTTATTTTTAAAATAATTTAAACATTTAAACCAATACAATGTTACCCGCCTCCTTACTAAAGATAGTTAGAAAACCAAATAAATAGGTTAAATTGTTAATTATTAAAACTTAGGAAACAATTTATGATTAATCTCATTGCAAAGATCTCAAAATGTTTGTTCTTAAGTTTACTAAAGATTTAAAAATTAATAAATTAGTTTTTGTTCTCAAAACCAACCTTCCTTTATTGTAAGTAAAGTTATTTCTAATTACTATAAAAAAAACAATTCTTGGTTAAAAAATCTTAAGGCTCAAGGTCACGCCGCCGACGCCGCCGCCGCCGTAGTAATTTTGGACCGGCGCCGCCGCCGTGGGATTGAGTGACGGCGCTCATATCTAATTAGTATACGATAATTCTATACTAATATTATAAAAAGGAAAGATTCAAGTGCCAGACACCGTTCGTGGAAGGTCATTTAGGTGGTAATCACGCGATTACCGTATATCATCAAGATGATTCTATAATCTATACCATATTACTATATCCATAGCCACAGGCGAGGCGTGCATACAAACCGGCTTCCCTTATGAATATTACTTTAAATCTATTATTGAATATATATATATTTTTTTTTAAATACGGGATTGGTTTGTCACATAGTGTTAGCACAATTTTTCGGGTGCATTGGGCGCAAAATATTGTTTTGGTATAGTACCGTATGTACAAAAAATATATATTATATAATATACATAAGCGAAGCCGGTTTGTATGCACGCCTCGCATGTGGACTATAGATATAGTAATATAGTATAGATTACAGTATCATCTTCATGCTTTATGGTGTTCGCGTGAATACCACCTAAATGACCTTCCACGAACGGTGTCTGGCACTTGATTGACGCGCCCCGACCGCGCATTACGGGACTGTTCTATTGTTGATTTGTATGTACGGACACAAACAAACCCGGTGTTTCGCATTTGAACCTTATTACTATGGTGATAATGTTCAAAAGGGTACATCGTGAGTGTCCGCGACTGTGCATTTAGTAACTTAACACCATAAATGTATGACAAACACGAAAATTTAGGTACACACGTTAACGTGCTAAAGAAAATACATACGCATATTAGGTCGTTACATAGTCACGATATTTGTTTGTTACCCGACTACGGCGCAGCCAAAAGGAAGGGTAATGATTTTGGCAGTCTATGTATGTATGTATGTTTGTTCCATCGTAGCGCCTAAACTACTGAACCAATTTTGATGAATGAGGTGTCAATAGATTCGTAATAATAGCTCGGGTAAAATAGGCTATATAATTTGCATTGTCGGGTTATAGTTTTTAACTTTGGATTATTGTTAGTTCTATTCGTATTTTTTCCCATTTGCAACAGTTCAATACCTATAACTTTGCTAACATAACTATATTTTTTATAAAAACTATAATCCAACTACGTTAATTATATAGCTTATGTTACCCGGGCTATTATTACGAATCTATTGACATCTAATTTATAAGAAACAGATCAGTAGTTTAGGCACTACCAAGTAACGAACATATTACATACATACACACATACATAGATTGCACAAATCATCACCCTTCCTTTTGGCTTCGCCGTAGTCGGGTAAAAACTAAAAGAAAAATGGTAATATAGGTATTTTTTTTAAACATAGCAGCATCCTTCACATAATGTAGAACAGATTTTAGCAGTGCATTGAAACATTTCGGTAGATAATTTTTAATCAAGTGATTAATTAAAATCTTGTAATATCTAAACATACACAATATTTAAAGAAATAAGTTACAGTTTATAACTTTTTTGTTTTGAGTACACTTATGTACCAATTTTAGTATTCGATTCTTGTTCCAAATATATTATACCTAACATGTGATCTTTAATTTTGACCAGATTATCCTATTAAATACTACTAATCCTACTAATATTATAAATGTGAAAGTTTGTGAGGATGGATGGATGGATGAATGGATGTTTGATACTCTTTCACGCAAAAACTACTGAACGGATTTTGATGAAATTTGGTATGGTAGTAGCTGGACGTCTTTTTATCTCAAAAAATACAGTGTTCCCGTGGGATACTGTATTTACGCGGGCGGAGCCGCGGGCAACAACTAGTAATAAATATAAATAATAATAAGGCCGAATCGACATTAAATAATTGATGTCGATTCGGCCGATACTGAGCAGCAGTCTCGTGACCATCAAAGCCGGCGTACGGTAGTGTGAGGATGTCAATGCGGAGTGAGAGATGTTAGGATATGATAACCATGTTATTACATAATACATTCGGATAGAAATACACGCTTTATAAATAAACGAGTAGGTGTAGTAAATAGGAACTGCATTCAGGTCTTGAGCAAATCATTCGTGAGTCTAATTATAGAGTGGCGTAGTGATCCACTATCTAGGTTACTTTATTTCAGACCTAACTGTGAAGTTATTGAACTAAAATCCCACTTAATCTCGCTACTGCTACGTACTATTATTTTTATTCATAAGGAGGCAAGTAATGGATAGGTAAGTGCGACGAAGCGTGAGATTCGCGGAATAGAAAGCCGCGTGAGCAAATAATTACTAACAACGATACTTTGTTTTTTTTTTGCATTTAGCGCGTGAATCTTACCTTCCATGAAATAATGAAAATCTAATATTTTTGTAATTTTTAATTTGTCTTTATTTCTATCAATATAAGGTTCATTTTTATCCATACAAGCCGGCAAATTAATAGTGACTTTTTATTTATTAATCTCGGCGCATCTCGTGAGTTCAACGGAATTGTTTCGTCAGAAGGTGTTAGCGCAATGTTTTGGGTGCATTGGGCGCAAATTATTGTTTTGTTTTAGTGCTGTATTTAAAAAATAAATATGTATTCTAAAGAAGCAATATTCATAAGGGAATCCGGCTTGTATGGACGCCTCCTGTGGTAAGTAGATACTTCATACAATATATTGTCTTTTCTCTACCTTAGCACTTAACTCACTTATTTTTTTTTGTAAACAAAAATATTAATCGACGAAATAATTGTGTCGTTTTCATTCTTTATTGCACGGTAAATTATTGACATTTACATCGGTAGCTTAAAGGTCCGTTCACAACGAGACGCAAAGTCGCGACGCGACTATGCTTGAAGATGCTGTAGAGTGTAGATAATATAATAATATGCACAATTTACAGCGCTACGTCGCTTCGTCGCCGCGGCGGTATGCACTGAGTACTGGCCCTTATAGTGCTTAAAGCTTAATATTGTCTTTTTGTTTACAAAAATATTAAGTAGATCTCTATAGGCAGAGCTGTAATGCGTGTGGTCGCCTTTTGCTTCTAAAATAAGACACAGGTTAAACAGCTCTTAGACTATCAAGAGGTTAAGTTGTTCATTACTTAACCAAGCACCTAATCTTCGCTGGAAAATCTCTTGATTAACTATCTATTAATATTGCAATCAATTGCGTTTAAACGAGCATCTGATTGACCACACTAAGATATTTTTTCGGACTAGTTCAGGAGAAATCTGCTGGAAACGCTAAAATGATAACATTAACTCTTAACCTTACTATCTACTAAGGGTATATTTAAAATTACAAGAGTAATTTAAAAAATTAAGGGCAGCTTACACCGGGACGCGACGCGGCACGCACTTTTTAAGATAGCGATACAAAATATAACTATAAGTATTAAGAGATACGAGAACACGTTTCATACCAAGAGTTCGAATTGCGAGTACCGATCTTCCATCGCAATTGTGTCTCTTTTTGATGTGTAACATCTTTCCTCTCGCTTTCTTGCAATTTGTGGGAGTGATTTCGTGAAATGGGACAGATTAAACTGTACTAGACCTAGCTATACTTTTATACTAAAGACTGGATGTTGCCATTAGTGCGCGCAAAAAGAAATCCCACACATCTGGTACATTTTACCGTGATAAAAAGTAGCCCGTGTTCTATTCCATATCCGCGCAAATCATTTCATCAAAATCAATCCACTAGTTTCGAAACTAATTCAATACAAACTTACAAACTAACAAATCTTTTGTCTTTATTACATTACTATAGACGAGGCATGTCGAAACAAAGTGTCCACACTAAAACTGGCCTACTTTTGGGGTTATTTGGGGCAGTTCCTAGTGAGTTGACCCTAAAGCCGCATGCTGTTTTAGTCACCCGTGTAAATGAGCGTGCGATTCGGCTAGGTGAGGTGACTTGTGAGACGGCTCGCCGCACGGCGAAAACCGACCCGTGTAAATGGCTCCGTCGCGCTATTTAAATTGACTAATGAGCGCGTGGTGGTAGGCCGTCAGATTCTAATAAAATTATCAGTATTTATTTACCTTTTCTTAAATTATGACGTTGATTTCTGTCACTGCTTAGTGGAAAAGTTTCCGTATTTTTTTATCATATTAGAAAATGGTACTAAGCATCGTGTTTTTTTTAATATTTTCATTAAATGTTACAAATCATACTGTAAGGCTCGCTCGTTTTTTATTTGTATTTATTCTATGTATTTCTTCGTTTTTATTCTATGTTTGTAGTGACTAAAGTTCAGTTATGAATCGCTATCTAAATAAGCGCTCGCCGCTTGCGTCTCGGTTTGAGCTGCCCCTTATTTTAAAATTACAAAACGTACAAGAAACTGTTCTTGACAGAAATGCTTATCTTTTTAGTCCCGTACCTATTACTCGTACCTGTGTTCATACTAAACGCATTTTTTCTAATGTATTTTTATATTTTATAAACGTATCAAAAGTAAAATAAAATAAGTAGTCACCCCCTTAGTAATAAAAATATTTACACAACGAATAAGCTATTCAAATTTCAATGTTGCTGTCTTTGTCTGATACCTACGTTTGAAAAGTTACTTGACTGACAAAAACATCAACATTGAATAGCTTATCCGTAGTGTAATTATTTAGTAGTAACTAATACACTAATATTTTAGCGCAATTCGAATTTCGACAATACGAATTGTAGTGTTTCGGGTGTCTATAAGCTATGTCGCTTACCATCAGTCGCTTCCATTACTGGCTTGTCCCGTCTCAAGGTCTCCACTTCCTTGTCCGTGTGGTCCCTATCAGAGCTAATTGCGTGCAGTTCAGTGCTCGGTGATGTAATGCCGTACGTGAATTTAAATTGAACGTTTCCAAACTAATCGATATTTATTGCCCTCCAGCTTCCTGGTACACTTAAATATAGGAAGACTAGCTGGCCCGACACACGTTGTTCCGTATTAACTATTAACTGGATTAAATAAACAACTACACCAACATACACCTACGCCAACATATAGGTATATTCTGAACCTAAATAGGAAAATTCAATCGTCGTTTTTAGTATTTTCCCGCAATTTTTCCAATATTTCTCACCGTCAAAACCTTCCCTGAATCACAGATTACTAAATAATTACTACGTTACCTCCCACACGAATAGCGATTTTAATATAAGTATTGTTCACAATAATTCATGCCCATTTCTATAAATGGGCATGATTTGATTGTAACCATGAATTATTGTGAACAATATATTAAAATCGCTATTCTCAGTTTTACTAGTTGATCCATGAGATGGATCACAATGATATTCTTTAGGCATTATCTAAAAGTTTGTATTCGATTATCCACTTCTAACAATGCTCTCTTGCTCCTTATACAACAGCTTCACTACATAAAACATTCAGGAAGTACATTTACCACACGTAAAAAGATGAATTTGTACAAACACACTCAGAGATACATCCAAACACAACACGTTTCCATTAACACGTCAAAAAGAAATAAAATGTGGGTAGACGACGAAAATATTACCGCACACAGCACACGTGAAAATGGATCTTATTCCTGAGCAATATGTCCAATATAAGCACAACGAATAAACGTTAGACGTACGACATTTTATTTTAACACAGCTTCCATCCTTTTCCAAAGACATATTTAGAATAGAGTTCGACCACTGATGAGTCTGTTTTGTTACTTTTTTAAACGTAAGCAATTAAGAGAATAATGAGAACATTCTGGACATTCATTCATTCATCCTCAATAGGAATAAGTAGTTATATACGTTAGTAATTTTCAGTACTTATTGTAAGTTGTAGGTACTTTATATGAAACTTTGTTTGAAATAAAATCTTTGTTTGCCTAAATAAGCTCTGCTAAAAAAATTATAACAGGGATTAAAAATACTTAACATGTGTTTAAAAATAAAATCTGCCTTAAAACCAAAATTCTAATAATTTGCCTATATTGTTTAAGGTTAATTAAGGAGTAGTTACAAGAACATGGTACAAACTTAAAAGCATAAGCGCAAAATCAATGCGCAAACTATTTTGCATAATTAGATTTTAAGTAAGCCTATTAAGGCTTACTTAAAATCTAATTATGCAAAATATTATCAGCTAGAAGCAATACATTGGAAACTGCCAATCAAATTAATAAACAAATTTGGCCAAAAAACAGGCGAACCGAGTATTGCACTCGTCCGCCATAGTATGGAAGTGCTCGAGATTTAACCGGAGCTAAGCTAACGAGTTAACGAAACCGCGTAAGGTTTAGGAAGGCCGCCCAAGGAAAGTGCGCCGCCGGGCCGTCGCAGCCACGTGGGCGATCGTCCGCAGCGCACGTTACAAGTAGCGTAGCCTGACAACGAGCGCGTGACGTCACGTGCTGTAGACCTGCTTGCGAGAGCTAGTACAATATACAGTGGCAACATCACACTAAAGAATACACTTCCGATTTACAATGCGATCCGTCCGTATATATACTCAGCGAACTAAAAAATTCCGATAGCGCGATGTAGGATTTATGAGCAAAGCTTACGTTTATGGCTACGAAATGTTACTTTTTTCATACGAATACTCTTTCATTTTGTAAGTCATTAAATCATGAATAAAAAGATGTAAAATAAATGTTATTTAGATATTAAAAAAATTAAATAGTTTCTTGATGTAAAAGCGCCATCTAGTTTGCTTACTATGGAAACATAATGAGAAACAGAAACACTTTCATAGAGGCGCCACTGTATTATTGCATGGAACGAGCAACATAATATTTGACTCAAACCACTGATGCTTTTTAGACACATCAGAGTTTTATTTTATAATTAATATAAATTATTTACCGTATAATATTATTTAGGATATTTATGAATAAAATAATACATTTTGTTACAGAATATCCAACAACGAAAGAAATGATGTTCCTGGTACGGATGGAAATGTATCACCAGAACCACCCGATCGACCTCCTGGGAAAGTGCGACAAATTCATCCAGAACAAAAAGTACAAGTGCTAGCCTACGATTCGAGCTATAGAAAGAAAAATAAGCCAAAAAGCTTACCTCTAGAAGATAATAATCAACTTTATAATCATTTGGCGAATACGAATGTGGCTATGTCGCCGATGTATCCTTTGACCCCAAATATTTGTATAGAAGGGGGAAAGATAGAGTTTATAAAGTCGCCGCCGGAGAGCGCTAGGAACAGCTTGGCGCTAGCGTCGCCGCCACAGACACCACTTCTGATGCGTCGTGGCTCGCGGGAGAAACGCGAGCTCCGCGCATGCAGCGACGAGCCGGAGAAGTTCGACGGCGACAAGGTAGGTGGCGCTTTTACAAACCTTGTTCGAATACCATTGTTTCTTAGTAAGCAAAATATTAATAAGGTTTGATATAACAGAATATTGAACCTACTTGTATGTTACTAATTTTAATAATTGACCGGTATATGGCAGATAAAGATTAGATTGTACGTCGAAAAACTAATATTATGTATGAAGTATAATGTTTAGCACTCTTCCTTGCTAACCAAACTGCATCTAAAAAATAATAAAATATGGAAACAAAAATGAAATTACTTCAATTCAAACTTTAATACAACAAAAACACACAATCTTTTAGATTAATTAAGAAGATAAGGAGTACACAAAACAACGTGATGAACTCGTTTAATTATGTAAGTTTTATTACTCCATAAAAATAATATTATGTAATCCTAATCTATAACAGTACTTATTTTATAGAAAAGGACTATTATAAAAACATTGAGTAAACTAAATCCATAACAAAGTAGATTCGACAGAGCTATTAAACTCCAAAAGTCCCAAAATGACAGGTTCGATCAATACAGAAATCCTCTTTCGGAAAGTAATCCAAAGAAAATCTTACAATCATAGACCTTTCAAAAACAATTTAGGCGCGACTAAACAGGCATTAAGGTGCATCATACCAATTATTTTGAACCCTCGGAAAGGAAAATTCTATCTTGAGACTTCACAAAGACGTTTCTCTTGGATTGGTGGATTAGGATGATGTAAGTTTGATTGTTTTAGAAGGTCTTTGGGTACCTGAGTATTTCATTGGAACATGTTTTTAAATGTTTCAGTTTTTCCTTTTTTAACCCACTGGACGGGCTTTTAGCATAGTCAATGTTTCAACGGGGAGCATTGAATTCTCACTTTTAATTAATTATTCAAAATGTTTTTATGGAGCTAAAGATCGACAAGTTAGAATCATAAATTACATTCATTATTTTGTGGTGGCTTAAGGCTTCTTACCTAAAAATTAAGCATTAATGGTGTATTGAATTCATGTAACATTTTATGGAAATTTTATCTTTCGAAATATTTTCGCCTCTGTCTAATTGTCCAACAATTGATATTAATAACACAATAAAATAACGTTATGAGACATAAACTTGATTTACGCTTAGAATCCCAATTACTTTATGGGTATCATATTAGCATAAGGGGCAGACCATATTAGCATTTAGCATTCATTTGAATCAGACCACTCGACCTTTGGCGAGACGCGTTCCTCAATATTATGGTATTTCAAATAGTCTATAAAATATATTGTTAGATTTTTCAGTGCACTTAGGATACAGTAGATATTTTCTGCAGTCTATACCTATTTATTAGTGCCTGCGGTGTTTAAGGGCAAACCATGATTCGTCAAAGTTTCTCAGCATCATCAGAAGTAGGTACAGTTTGACAGGTCATGTCAGCAACACGTCTAGGCCTCTTAATATAATATATGGGTTGCTAATCCGGAGTCTATGACGAGTGAGCTCCAATGTGTTATGTATCCTTGAAACTTGTATAGGTTTAGGTAAGTAATACTACTACCATGCCAAATTTCGTCAAAATCTTAAACACTCAAAATCAAAACGAAAACATTAAACATCCATCTATCGATCCACACTTACATTCACATTTATAATAGCCAGTAGAAGGATATAGAGTTTGTCTACTTACATTTTACATTAGATAACAAATGGTTATTTACTGTCGGTTTCCCTACTCCTTTATTTTATACAGTTTAGGTAACTCGAGAGCGTTCTTAAGTCCCAAAATCCCATGAACTTGAGCAGCGATCATATTTTAAGAACTTTCTTTTTTACTTTATTTGACTTAGTTATAGTACATATAATTATTGCATACCTAGGATAATAATAATAAAATCAGAATAATGTCTGATGTTGTTCTTTTAATGCCTGAGTACCTGGGTAACCGAGCTTCGCTCGGAGTTCAGAGTTGTATTAAATAGTACGGAAAAAAAAGAATTTCAATAGGTTCAGCTGTTATTGTATGATCTATCTGAGTTATATAATAGGTAATACATTTTGCAGAACTTTTATCTGAAACCCAATTCTCGTAATTAACTTAAACTTTCATTTTACGTTTGTTGAATTATAAATGAATCGTATTGATATCATAATCTGATTTTTGGAGTTAGGACGAATCAAAACGGGTTTGACGTTTATGAGAATACCATATTGCGGTTTTAACATATCGGGAAATATATTTACAAGAATTGCTCGCTTAGAGAATAAGATTATGACTTATTAAACGCTGTATCATGGAAATTAAACATGATCAAATAACGTCTTATCTTTAATCTGTGGACTGTGACTAATCTTTTATCTATCTTATATCTTTTACCTCTATCAGACGTCAGTTTTAACTATGTGATGGGCTTTTAAACACGTTGTGCTTCATTAGGATAAAGCTAAAAAAGGTAAAAACACAACTTGTTTAAATAGTTGGGAAAGACAAACTTCCGAGCACTAGGGTATTTTACTAAAACAACATTTTTCGTCTGCTCGATACTAGATGTCGTGGTAATAAATAATCTAAATCCCATTTCTTTATATCTTAAAAAATAACGAAGATAGAAACAATTTAAACTTGCAATACGAAAGAGAGCAAAATACGGTCGGTGTGACGACATTGTGATAGTCCGCTGCACATTTTTCATAGCCAGAATCGTTTTGCGAAAAAGAGATGGACATTGGACAGTATATTTTGTTTGCTTATAATTCTTAATCTCGTGAACCGAATTAACTCTTTTTTTCGGTAAATTTCGTCGACTCATCAATAATTTAATTAAATTTATTAAAATGGGATATTTGGTACTAGTGAACTACCATTTACTACAATTTAATTTACTTCAAAATATGTTTTAGGAATACTCAACTGGAAATGACTGTGAGAATATCGTGGGAGTAACTTGGAAGATAAATATACACCATGAATGCAGTATCACACTTGGTCGTGACTTTATAAGAAAACTGTTATTTTGTTTGGATAATTTTTTCAATATTTTTTGCAATGCTCGTTATAATGGATAGCAAACAACCGATCAATAAAAGCCTTGAATTCCGTCGGCTATCAATAAACTTCTTGGAAACGAACCATTGCTTAGATAAATAAATATTCAATTCAATTATCTAAGCAATGGTTTTTGGAAAATTTTAATATAATAGTTGTAAGTATTTTTAATGTAGTTTTATAGTTAATGCGATAGTTCTGAGGTTCTGTAATACTTATAAGAAAATAAAGTAATGGAGACGGAATAAGGGGAAATTATGAAGAAAGTTCATTTAAAACATAAAGGTGTAAGAGATATTGAGCTTTTACAAAAGTGATTATTATAACAGTTACGGTTATTAGTCGGAGAAACATTAGCATGCCGTAATAATTTAATTAAAATTAAAACCATCCAAATGTTCCACACAGAAGATCACTTTTGTATCATCCTCCACTAATAATAACCCCCAAATGGCACTTTCCTATTATTTAACATAAAACTCATATTATGCTCCCTCCAAATATGGGGGCCATAACAAAACGTAGGTACAAACTTTACGGAGCATTGCAGCAAACATATGTGGCACTTAAGCTAATGCTGGTACTCAATGGGATATGGATAGACAAGCACTCAAATGGGGGCACATTCTCATTACCCGTGTTATGATAATGCGTCACCATTTTATCAGGAGAATGGATTGGAGATTCCCTACCAAATGCATGGCCGCACTTCGTAAGAACTATCCTGTCCCGGTCATAAAGGTTGAATGCCTTTTATTGTGAGGTACTTCGTCTTATTGTACACAGTACACGCCTCCATAAATAAGTCCCTCCTACTGCATTCGTTCCGAAATCAATAACTATTATTTTTATAAAAAAAACTTTAACCCCACTTCATAAATTATGTAGCCTATGTTACCCGGGCTATTATTACAAATCTATTTACACCTCATTTATTAAAACCAGACCACTAGTTTAGGCGCTGCGGTGGAACAAACATACATACATACATACATACATAGACTGTCAAAATCATTACCCTTCCTTTTGACTTTGCCGTAGACGGGTAAAAATTAAATTATTTGAAGTGGCTATTAATTATACAACGAGATCACGAGACATTTAATCGAGATTAAAAGTAGCCAACCTTAATTTAAGATTATAGATATCTGTTAATAACATTCAGTGTTTAGTCATTATGCGCTCTACTTGTAACTTTTAAGTTTTAGCGTTTTCCTGTAACGAAATCTTCATAATTATTAATATCCATCGTATCAAAACATACGAATGACAATCAAATTCAACTTTTTTAAAAAACACCATCGGCATGGAATAATAAAGTAATGGGCATTATTCTATGCAACGTTTGACAGGCTTCAAACTGGTTTGCCCGTTTTTGCACACGATGGCAATCAATCATGCAGATAACTGTCATTTAATAGATGGCCTTAGCCGGTGTTGCCCTTTTCGAAATATCGATTCTCCCCGAATAATTGCTAAACTCAGCGGTGTTTTGACAAATTGGCTTCTGGACCTGTTTTAAATTTCCAATGTTTAATCTACGGTCAATCGTGCGGTGAAAAAATAAATTTTCACCTTAAGGTCGATTTCTGCTAATCAAATCCTGCAAATAATACAGTTACGATTCAGTCCCGATATGTTAAATGTCTGTTTTGATTGGTTCAAACTCCAAAAATCAGTTTATGATATCAAGACAATTAATTATAATTCAATAAAAGTAAAATTAAAATTGGTGTTCTGCTAATCTGATTAAATTGAGTAATCTTAAATACCTGCTGTTAAAAATTATAAAACACACTTATGCCAGATTTCATAGCCTATACCTAGCCATTAAGCAATTGCTCGACAGGTGTATAGAAGCCACAGTCCGTTCACAGTTATTTTACCTCTGACAGAATCTTTATGTCTACGACTTAGAAACTTGGAATCTCCGAGGCAAAATAACTATGAACGAACTATAGTAGGCAATAGTCGTTAATCGTTATTTAAATAAATAACAGCGGATGTTTCCGTTAAAGTATTTCCAAAAGTGAGTTTATTAGAACATGACGTATTATTTATGCAGTCCACCTGCCGAACGGCGACATCTGTTGGCCAGTAATTAATACACTTACAACTTGGCAGGCAGCCAACTGCAGCTTTTTACAACCGGAAGAAGAGGATATGATAGTAACGAGTGTGCTTAAAGGTCCATTTGTTTTTTTTTTATGTTATGAAAATGAGCACGAATTTCCTCAGACCATAAAAGGCCATACTCAGAAAAAATATATTAAGTTTTAACCTGTAACTAAAGTTAAAGCTTTCACCGACATTAAGGTGCATTAGAGTTTTAGACTCTGGAGTCTGGGGCTTAAAAATGGATGTTTCTAAACGTTAAACTACAATTTGAGATCATATTTTTAGTTCATAATTCCTATGAACGTTATTGAACAAAATTATTCAAAATATCTTCCAATTTCATGTTCTAATCTGTAAAAAATCCTCTATCAAATTAGACTAAGGGTAACTGTCATACACGGGGATTCTGTACCCAATTTGAGTAATGGAAAAACAAATTTGTGAAATGGATCCTGTGCCTTACGAGATTACCAGCTACAAATGCTGATATAATTGCACTTTGATGTGCCATTAATCCGTCTGGAAAACTCAAAGCCCTTTTGGAATGTAACCTTTGGTTTTAATATGCCATGGTTTTGTCAGACACAATGAAAACAAAAGTTGGACGATTCTGCTTTACTGTCTTTATAGACAAAATTTGAAAATATGAAATATGTTGATAATCGGTATTTTAGAAATTAGGATGAGGCATCGTAATAATTAAAAGTTTAATCCCAACTGCGTAAAATTTACAGCCTATGTTACCCGTGGTATTATTATGAATCTATTGACGTCTCATTCATTTTAACTGGATTAGTAGTTTAACATAAATACATATACATACATACATAGACCCATTACCCTTCCTTTTAGCTCCGCCGTAGTTGTTGTAATAATTGACCTATTCGGTAATGCATAACTATCTTCCGAAGTGTTCTCATCACGTTTCGCACGTGAAGCATGATCACCCTATAAATGGGTACATTCTGATTATATTCTTCATACAGAGGAATAGATAGAATGACAGATTTATAAAGGAAATATGTCATATTGTCCATACAATCTGCCAGTATGTCTATTCTTGGGTAGACCAAACGCATTGCTACGGTGGTCGTGCTGTAGGTGCTTCAAAGGGTTGAGTGACTGTCGTAGTGGGTATAAAATCAAATATTATGGGTTTTTATGACCTTCTCAATAATAAAATTATCTTAAAACATTAATTTTAATAATTTCTGAGGAATAAGTTCCTCTAAGACTGGGACTACATTGTCCGGAATCTGTAATGCCGGAGAAAATTCATAGCATTGAAAATAGAAGTCTGGAACGATACAATAGATCTGAAAATCGAACAAACAAATGTCGAGTCAAATCAATGTCATATATGACAGCTCGACACTTCGATTTTCAACTCTATAGTATTAGCGCAGAATTCTATTTTCAGTGCTCTAAACTTTCCCGGGCCCGTCGGATTCCGGATCATATAGACCCAGCCTTACTGACAGCGGTTGATAGCGATATGAACAGCAGTAATATAACCTACATTAAGTCAATGGGCCGTTGTCACTCAACAGCTCTGGCATTCGTCGGAGACAACTATCATGGAAGGAATACTAATTGACACAGAGTAACTACTAAATAGTTAAAAGTGTAATTATTGTAGAAGAAAAAAAATGTGTGGATGGCTAGCTTATTATGTAGTAAAAGGCCGCTGTACTGTTCAGAGTTCAGACATTATCAAAAAGTTAAAATATGTAACCCGATTACGCAAATTATGTAGCCTGTGTTACTCGGGCCATTATTACGAATCTATTTGACACTCCATTCGTTAAAATCAGATCAGCACTTTAGGCGCTACGATAGAACAAACATACATAGATACATACGTGCATAGACTGTCAAAGTCATTTCCCTCCCTTTTGGCTTTGCCGTAGTCGGGTAAAAAGTGGTTCAACGTTAAATAAAAACATACAACACATTGTCCACGACTTCGTACGCGTTTTTTGCTGCGATAATAGTAGCATATGTGTAAGTCCAGAGTCTAAACTACTGCCGTATCAAATTTCATAGCAACAAACATCCCCATCCACACATCCATACATTCTTAAAAATTTTCGCGTTTGTTATTTTACTAAGAAGTTGACAAAATACAGTTATTTCGTTCTACGCGAACAAAGTCTTGGTAAAAGCTGGCAAAAGGTCACACCGTGGTTGGAATTCGTATATATGTATGATGTATATTATGATTACGAACTGTCTGTATGTGTCTGGTCTGTGTATTGTAATTGACCGAGACGGCCAGTATGTTTTGAGCCGTCAGTACATAAACATTATTCGGTACCGATTGCCGAATAAACTTAACTGTTCTATTGTGTTTAACTAATTGTAGTATTGTGTGGACAGAGTGATGGACAGAACAGCAAATATTTTATAGTTTAAAATAGTAGAAGTCTTAAAGTCATGTGAAATCGGTAGTGTAAAATGCGACGTTTGTCAGTAGTTTGTAAAATATTTTCTACCCACAAGTACAAATGTCTTATATTGGGTGATGGTGGATGGTGATGATGTTTCACAGACGCTCGTATCCTTATTACAGTGACAGGGAGGCTTATTATGGCAACGTAAGTAGCAAAACATACATTTTGTTTGCTGAAAACCGCTGCGTAGTGTATTACTAAATTATAAATATTTTCTCATTGTTTTATTAAAATTATAAAACTTACGTTTTGACATTGGAAATGTCTTTTTATTCGCTCCAGTGTAGACTCCGATATCACGAAAAAGTGCGATTCCTTGTATCTGGGAGAGTTGTTGAGATATGTTATTCAATAATTTAAAAAATAAAAAATATACCCGACCTCAAAAAAAAAGACTGATACCTAAGCAACGCACAAAAAGACCGAAACAAGATTGAGAAAACAGACTACACTATTAACTGAAAGCCTAAGTGTCTGTTTTCTGTTTTCTCAATCTTGTTTCTGTCTTTTTAGTGCGTTGCTTAGGTAACTGTATTTTTTTTTGCAATCGGGTTTTTTTTGTTTTTTTTTTTTTATTATTTATTTTATTTAGTTTAACCAACACTTTGTTATCCAGTCGGATAAATAAGCCTCAAAAGACGCGTATTAACGAGAGATGTAAGGTGCAAAAAACAATTATTTGAGAAAGTCAAAAACAATTACATTTTTGTCAACTATTAATCTAACGTTTGTTTACGGCAGGTATGGGCAACCTTTGACATTTTGAGGGCCAAACTTTAGCGTGCAAATACGTTCGCGGGCCGCGATTAAAAGTACATAGTGCATTTTAAAGTAGTAATATTTTTTTCGATAGATATTAGACATGAAATAATACGACAATATTATTATAATACAATTTATTAAAATAACAAAATGAAATTAAAAAAAATGGTACATTATAATTAAATCGATAAATTTGCAATTGTTAAAAATCTACGAAAGTTAAATACACCAAAATAAATGAGACACTTGAGCTTGAATTTGGGAAACTAATCCATCGATATTTGGATTAATTCCACTGATACAAAGACGTAAAGAATTTTCCAAATTATCGTCAGTCAGTCTTGTACGATGTGTTGATTTATTAACTTTCATCAATGAAAAGAACTGTTTGCATTTATAAGTACTGCCAAACATACAAATCAATCTTCTTGCGAATTTTCTAAGCTGCGGAAAATTGTCTTTTTCTAGGTATTTTTTGTAGAAATCGCACAACTCTACGTCTTCAAATTTGGATTTTAGGAGTGAGTTTTCTTGAATCTCGATCAACTCCATTTGTAAGTGTATTGAGCAGTAACTTGAGTTCTTCAGCATATTGAGCATAAGCAATATTTTCATACGCAGAGAGCGTGTTGAAATGGTAACTGTTACCAGACAGCATCTGTGACTCCCACAAGCGTAGTTTGATCTGAAACGCTGTCAAATGGCTGTACAAATCATTTACTAACTGTCCTTGTTTTTGAAGTTTCATATTTAAATCATTCAAATAGCCTGTAAGATCGACCAGAAATGCTAAGTCACATATCCATTTTGGGTCACTTAATTCAGATAGTGGTTTATCTTTTATTTTCATAAAGTCTGCCATCTCATTTCTAAGCTCGTAAAACCGTTTCAACATTTTTCTTTTGCTGAGCCATCTGACTTCACAATAAAATGTTACGTCGTTATATTCAGCTGATATTTCATCCAAAAACGCCTTGAACTGACGATGGTTAAGCCCTCGGGATCGAATAAAGTTGATGGTTTTACTACCACATTCATAACATTCTGGAGTCGAATGGACTTAGAACACAAGTTCTGTTGGTGGATAATGCAATGAAGGACTATAAAATCATCTTTTTGCACATTTAATTGTGTTGCTTTTTCATTCAAAATTCCGATGAAACCTTTACGTAAGCCGACCATAGAAGGTTCAACACTTTGGATTAGAGCCCAAATTTTTATTAAGAGAGTTCCTCATTATGATTGGTAAAAACTATGCCCCCTTTTTTAAAACACCATAATTTCACACCTTGTAGTATAATTTGCCTACACATTACACGTGATATAAAGCAACATTTATCTCACCTTGTTCTGGAACATTCAACGCCTCGTGAACTATTAGTGCACCCTTTTTTTCATAGGAACAAAGAACGCGGTACATAAAAACAAAGTACGAGGAACATAGGAACATGCGAGGAACACGGAATCGTGTACATTACAAACGAGCCCGCTCCACCGCGTGATGGTCCCTCATTTGTCAGCGCTCCACCTGCGCCCAAGACAAATGACCGTCTGTACTGAACTGCACTTTGGTTGGCGTTTTCAAAATATACCGAATGTAACTGGCTATGTTACCATTCTAAGTGTTCGACGCTCGTGTACATAAAGTTGTTTCATATGTAGGCAGTACCTGGGAAATCGAGCTTTGCTCGGATTTCCAGTACCGCGTATTAAACTGCCAATTGGATTGAAAAACTTACATATCTTATAATGCGCGGTTTCTCAGGGATGACACCAATCTAGATCGCTTTTTCCCCTCCTTGCATGCGACTACTGCGTAGAATATTAAAAAATTAAAAAATATTTTCTCATTGTTTTATATAAGTTTTTTAATTATTTTCATTGATAACTACACCTCTTTTTAATATAATACATCTAAGATTCATGTATATCTATACTAATATAATATAACCAGAGTCTCGGAAACGCCTATGTGCATACATACAAGAATTGCTCGTTTAAAGTATAAGATTCTCTTAGTTGGAACTTGGAGTTAAAAAATGTTAGGGAGATAATATAAACGCAGAGATTACGTGCTAGATTCGGAAAATTATTTTTTTCCTTAAATAATCTTAAACATTCGGTATATGTTGAAAACGCCAACCAAAGTGCAGTTCAGTACAGACGGTCATTTGTCTTGGGCGCAGGTGGAGCGCTGACAAATGAGGGACCATCACGCGGTGGAGCGGGCTCGTTTGTAATGTACACGGTTCCGTGTTCCTCGCAAGTTCCTATGTTCCTCGTACTTTGTTTTTGTGTACCGCGTTCCTTGTTCCTATGAAAAAAGGGTGCGCTAATAGCTCACGAGGCGTTGAATGTTCCAGAGCAAGGTGAAATAAATGTTGCTTTATATCGCGTGTAATGTGAAGGTAAATTATACTACTAGGTGTGAAATGATGGTGTTTTAAAAAAGGGGGCATAGTTTTTACCAAACATTATGAGGAACTCTCTTAATAAAGATTCGGGCTCAAATCCAAAGTTTTGAAAATTAGTATTACGCCTATCTGGGTTATCTACTATGCCTTTGGGGTAGAGTTTGTATCTAGGGATAGAGTCCCCAGTCTATCTCTAGATTCAAAGGCAGGTATCTAGGGGATAGGTTGCGAAGTACTATCATTTTCAACACCTTGGATTTGAGCTCTAAACTTTATTACGCCCTACTAAGTAAGCAGCCCCCTACTACGCACATTTAATTAGAAACTCGAAGGTTTTTTCTGTTGAAGTGAAGCCGTAAACAAACGTTAGATTAATAGTGGACAAAAATGTAATGAAAGTCGTCCTTATAAATTGCTTTCAAGTTGTAGAAAAATAAATGTTTACTTTAATTTTATTTTCATCAGTAAGTGCAGGGCACAGGGACAGCTCACAATAGAACACCCTAAAGGGCTGATAAGGGTTGTATTTCATCAATCAGTCTCCGAAACGCCCAATGACCAAATGAAAAATAAGAGACAAAGGAATTGCTCACAAAGAGGCACTTAATGATTTGTTTTTATTTCCTTGACGGTGATAAAAGAAAGATTTTGGAAAAAAAAACAAAGCGGAAAATAATAAGATTTTTTGCTAAATAAAATACACCAAACAGTCATCGAACAGGCCAGCTGTGCATCGCAAGAAGACCACAATATAGCCTGCGATAATCTTGACCTAACTCGACGTTTCCCACCTATTTTTTTATCTATCTACGTTTCTCCAGGAATTTCATTTAACCACATGAAACATTTTTTTTTACATTCAAACCTATAAATAGTTCCTAATGTCTTTCGGGAATCGACATTTTTCCATATTTCCGAGGCCGGAATGCCGATGCCAAAGAGGCCATTTACAACTTAGTTGTATTCTATATTCATACTTTCTTGGTACTATAATTAACTCTTGTGTCTCTCTACGACAAAATAATACTTTCATAAAACCCCTCAGCGACAAAGATGTGACGATGAATACATCAGATTTGCAATAACTTTCATCCCATGTTAAATGCGTCCATGACGTTCTAATCTCGCGTTAATTATGTCGCCGAAGGCCCGACAATGCTCCAGTAGGGTCCGACAGACTCGGTAGGACTCCGGCAGGGCCCGACAGACCCGGTGGGGCCTCCGTGATGAAGTGCCCTCCACGTTAGATTAGCCATTGTCCGCTAATGATGGATGAAAGAGGGTGACTTCAAATTTGTTTATCGACTAACTGAAGGCTGAGGCGGTTTTGAGTAAAAAAATATATTTTATATTATAATATTTTATTGATTCAAGTTATTTTAACGATTTTTTTTTATTTATTTAAAAATTGTCTTTATTCATTCAATTCAATCCTATTAAGTATAAATTTACCACGAAAATATGTAATTTTTATAATAATTAGTTTTTGTATCTACCTGAACTCTGAAGATACCTTATCATAATAATAACTCCCCCACACCGATTTCGGTGACAATGGCCGTTTTCCGTGACACCAGGCCAGCTACGCAGGAGTTATTTTATGTTGCCCAAGTGTGTGCGCAGTACACAGGAGCACTCTCCCTTCCTTTACCCTCGAAACCCCCGTGGGACGGACAGACCGACACGACTGGCGAGAGATCAGGCCAGCAGGTACGACTTTTTACATGCCCATTCGACGCATAGATCATCTTTCTTCTCAGACAATCAGGTGATCAGCCTGCATTGTCCTAAACAACGGAAAGAACATTTACCTTATCATAATTAATTATTATTGATGTCTTCCCAGCGCAACGAGTGCAAAACATTTTGGACGGTGCTGAATAAGCTGATACTACAGATATTCTTTGAATTGATGAAAAGTTATCTAAATAAAAGCAGATAAAAACATGACGTATTGGTACAGAGTACACGTAAAACGGAGTAAAACTTCATTCATCATTTATAGTCCAAAAATACTCTCATCGTACCAGTAGTAGACAGGTTGTAATGCAAGAAGTATAAGTAGCTTCCGAAAGATAGCGTTATATCCAAAATCGTGTCGTAACGCGTGACGTGACCTTGAAATATCGCTCTCAGCGCCGCAAAACAAGTTTCACTTATACAATATATTATAAATCTTATTATATAAATCACAATATTACATACAATTATAGTATGTATCTATACAGTTTTAAGCATATAATTGTAGTAAAAATGTAACGGGCGTTCTTGCATTAAGTAATCGCTGTACGCCTGTACCTTGCGCCACATTATTCCTCGCTAAGGCTTCATACGTAAGTTTAATTTGTTCGGGTTAATCTCGCCTCATTGTCTCGTGGAGTGATACCCCGGTCATTGACAAACCCGAGACCTCTGGGTATTGCGGACAATCCCCGTGACAGGGGATAAGTGCTATCTGCGATCTGTTGTCAGATGTCGTATGTTATGAGAAGACGCTTTATTAAGAACTTTCATGTATTAAGTCATAGATACTGGATATAATAACTCAATGATTTTTTTACCCGACTGTGGCGAAAAGTAATGATTTTGGCAGTCTATGTTTGTATGTTTGTTCCACCGTAGCGCCTAAACTACTGGTCCGATTTTGATAAATGAGGTGTAAATAGATTCGTAATAATGGCCCGGGTAACATGGGCTATATAATTTACGTGATAGTTTTTTTTTTATAAAAATTGTGGTCAATTATTCAAATTAAAGGTACAGTCTCTCTCGCTATATATTTTATAATTAAGGGTAGTATAATACTTTTTACTCGCTCCATGTATAATATTATAATATTGACGACCTCTGTGGCTCAGTGGTTCAGCGCGCTGGTGCTCAAGCCGGGGGTCGCGGGTTCGAATCCCGCCGATGGAGCAAAAATAGTTTTTCTGTGTTCCTGGGTCATGGATGTGTATTAATTATGTGTATAATATAATCAAAATCTTAAATATATGTATAGTATTAAAGTATTAAATATACTTCCCGTTTTCTGATACCTGTAACACAAGTTCTTCGGATACTTAGCACGGGGCCAGATTGACGTGGTGTGAAGCGTTCGTAGATATTATTATTATTATATATACTAGTGTCAAATTATATACATTTTATATAAGTTAATTATAGTTGTTTCGTTTCACGTTATAAAAAAATATAGGCAAAAAAAATAATTATATTGTCTATCTCAATATCGCAAAACGATTTTGGCTATGAAAAATGTACGGTTGAATATCACAATGACGTCACATCGTCCGTATTTCACTCTCTTTCGTAATGAATAGTTTGATTCTTCGTTATTTTTTAAGATAATATAAATAAATAGTTTACGATATCTAGCAACGATCAGACGATTTTTTTTTTTGTATCATAGCCTTAAACAGCTCAGGATGGGGCCTTGTGGAAAAAGAGAGGGGAGGCCTTTGCCCAGCAGTGGGACACTAACGGCTGTTAATAATATTTTAACCTATGTTTTCTTTGAACTGTTCGAGCTACCTAGTAGCTTCTAGTAACTTCACAGAGACTTTGATTTTACATTTATAATTCATGTGTGTGTTTATTTATTCATTTGCACAAAAAAAAATCTATTTTTTCAACCCCTAAATGATAAGGGTGATCTACCCCTACATATATTATTTTATTTTCGTCAAAATTTTTATATGATGTGGCATTAAAAAATACCTACATACAACCGTAAAGTTTAATTATTACATACTTAGCAACCCTTATTTTTAATAGCAATTTTAATATTTTTTCTTTTGATCCACAGATCAGCAATAGTGCTTGCTGATCAAAAGAAATGTTCAAATGATCTAAAGATGTCTGTAACCCTATGGTTAATACTAAAAACATCAATTAAACTTTCACATAGTAACCGTTGCTACCTATCAATGTTCGTTCTGTCAATGACAGAACAACGTCTGTAGGGTCGTCTGGTATCAATTATAAATTTTAAAAATTCTCGTGTATAGTGTTCGGGGACACACTCCCAATTCACACTCCTCCGAAACGGACCGATTCTTAAGAAATTCTTTTTGCCTATTCGGTAGGTCTGAGAATCGGTCGTAGTTTGTTTTCAACCCCTAAATGATAAGGTTGACCCACCACTAAATATATTTTTTTATTTTTATCGACATTTTTTTAAATTTTTATCTGATGTGGCAATAAAAAAATACATACAAAGGCAAAACAGCGTTTGCCGGGTCAGCTAGTAAATAAATAAAAACTAAACTTGAAGTTGCATCTCTATATGAATTCATTAAATGTTATATTTATAAATATTAAAATAATAAATTTTCCACACAATATAACGTAATATTTCATATAAACCAACAATACAGTTTCCGTCTGATACATTAATGGCTGGTGTGCAAATTGTTGCATATCCAGTTTCTATCTGTCCTTTGTCTCGGTGTAGTTTACATAATACATCCCGATCCATCATGTCTGGTGACAATATTGCTTCAGTTATAAGCTGTATTTATTATATTGATTTTGCTACAAAAGCCATCAATAAAAGAAAATAAATGAATAGAAAATTTGCTTTGCTTGGAAATTAATATTATGATATAAAATATGTAAAAGTGAAGAGCTTTCTTGTTACTGTAAATAATTAATAATACTTTGAAAAAATCTCATAATGGCTCAACACCAAACTGCATCAAGAAAGTCTGAAAACTGACAAGTCATCTCCTTCAGAATTCTAAAAGTGGTACTCGAGTTTATTGTGATCAAAAAAGCCACACTAACCGAAATTGCTACTTTTGAAAAGCCCCCATAACCCAATTATTTTCCCCAAAACACCATTGTCCACAATGCACTAAGATAATACAGGCGAAGACAAAAGGATTCGCAGTTGCGCAGGTTTCGTGTTATTAGCGAGTAAATAACACTGGTGACCCCTTAATAAAAAAAACATTCCGGTGGTGCCGATGTGAAAATAATAGCGCACAGGCAAGCATGAGGCGCGGGACTCGTCCGCTCGCACTACCTCATACAAATCGGTATCGCTAACAACACATATTAATACGTTAAGTACTAAGTATATATTTTTACTGTGCTAACAGTGTCGCGAGTTCAATGGTAGTATTCTCATCTCAAAAATACCCCCAGGTTAGGGGATGAATTACAAATTTTTTTTTTTTATGAAAATTACTCTGGTGACCCCTGAATTAATTTAATATTGTATTAACTGATAGGTAACATAATATGTATAATAAAACATTAAGAAAATGTTAAAAGGAATAAGGGAACATAAATAGCAAAGATAGCAAAAGGTATTACTTTCTTTGAAATGGATTTTATAAAAGGCTATCGAATAGTTCGTAAGGAAATTAAAGATCTTGTTTGCGAGCTCTGAGACACAACTAGAGGATGTTAGTGACTTCAAACGATTTATACGTGTTAACGTTAGTACGTAATATTTCAGGATATTGGAATAGTATGAAAAATATGGAACAGCTTGGAAAAACATCGAGGCTACCTTACATAACTATAATGAACCAGTAAAAAAGCATATTATGGGCATTTCCAAATGGTGAATGCGTACTTTTTCAAGTAGTCTATCTACTTTTATTATATTACCTATATAACAGCAGAATTTGTTGGTTTTAATATTAATATTAAAAACTATATTATTGAAAGCAAATATATAATATGTTGTTGGAGAGGCTGGGACTATATGATCCGGATCCGGCGGGCCCGGGAATGTTCAGAGCACTGAAAATAGAACTCTGCGCTAATACAATAGAGTTGAAAATCGAAGTGTCGAGTGTCGAGCTATCATAATATATATGACATTGACATTTCAGTGCTCTGAATGTTCCCCGCCTTACGAATTCCGGACATTGACATTTGACTCGGCACTTGTGTGTTCGATTTTCAGCTCTATGTTAGCGCAGAGTTCTATTTTCAGTGCTCCGAAAGTTCCCCGGCCTTACGAATTTCGGACAATACAGTGCCAGTCCTAGAGATATGGGAGTTGGGATGCCCACAGAATTACATCCCGCACACGACGGTTGACACCTCACGACGGGTGAAAATGTATTTATCGAGAGAGTGAAAAATGACAGAGACGTCAATGCTGGGCTGTTATTTGTTCGACAACCATGCAATTCTACCTCGATTCGGAATTTAACGTGATAACGTCTTATAAGTCGATGGAGCCGGCTGCACGCACGAAAAAACATGACTCATGCGTTACCTGTTACCTGTTATCGTTACCAAGTACCCAAGTACCAGCGTTACCTCGCATTGCCTTTACCTCATTATTATTATTATTATTGTTGTTGTTGTTGTTGTTGTTGACGTTGTCACGTTCAACTATTGTCAGTAAACCGACTTTACAGACAACCGGTATGTTTTTTTTTTTATAAACAAAATTACCTAAACTAATAAAATTAGAAATATGCGAGCTGAGTCATATTATGATCATAAAGTATAGGGGTTTGAATCGACACGCAATGGACTTGACACTTTTTTTTTAATTGCTTACACTTACGACTCACGATCTAGGTAATAGACCTAGGCAAAAATCTTAAACTATCAATTATTAATAAGTGCTACATAAAAAAAAATGGGTAAGTAATTGGTGATTTGACACGTCACAAAATAGAAAACTAGACTTACCTATACATTACCTACTATACAATAATAGGTATGCGATACAAAAAGATGATCCAGAGTAAAAGGCGTATTCCACCTCACTAAATTCAGATGTCCTAAATGATTCACTCAAGTGAACCTATTAGCATCCTAAATCGGAAGATGTGTGTACTGACTAAATTCTAACTAAAAAAGGGTAATCCTTTTTAGGATCGTAATAAAAGTGAGGTGGAATCCGCGCATTACACGTATCAAGTGTAAAAACAATGCCCAAAGAATAATATACAGATATAACCTATATATAGGTCATATCGTACAATAAATTGCTCGAGTTCATCCGGAGTGTAATCTTCCGAGAGGAAGTGCGAATATATCTCACAATCTGTATCAATATCCAATAACTATGCCCATTAATTTTGCGATATTTCCAAAAGATTTCACTCCCTTTTAGATATTATTTATTACGCATGCGCCCTTTGGCGCCTTGTTGACAATATTTGTATAGATTATGCGACAACAGACAATCTGGCGTCAGCAGTTAGTTTTTAAGGCATTTTAATGAATAGAACTTTACTTCTTTTTTAACACTCGACTCAAAATGAGGGGTGTTATAAGTTTGACGTGTTTGTCTGTCTGTCCGTGGACCCGTAGCTCCTAAACGAATAAACCGATTTTGATCCATTTTTTATGTTTGAAAGCTGACATGATCGAGAGTGTTCTTAGCTATAATTCATCATCATCAGCTCGCTTACTGCTTGAAAATTTGGGGGGTTTATGGATCGACAGCGTTTGATTAACAGCTCAACTTGCTAGTTCTCGCATCATGTCATTTTCATGGTACCTAATACTTGTAGCCGTTGTCAAGATAACGATCATATATATTGATTTCTTATGTTTACGCGAATATTGTTCATTGTTTTAAACACATACCCTCGTCCCGTGACCACGGCTGCTGGAAAGTAGACGAAACGTCGGAAAAAGAAAATTGTACCGATTATATAGTTTAAGATTTAACTTTGATATTAAGTAAAACAGTCATTTTTAATGTATATTACAATAAAACAATATAATTGCCCTCTAGTTTTTACCTAACATGTTGTATATATTATATTAAAAGACTATCTATTATATTTTATTCATTGACGTATTTAAGCATTGTCCTTTATTTAACAATAAATATTTAATTTTCATCCTCCGACATCCTCATTTCAACGTACTAAACTCGTAAAATAGTTTCTATAATCATAAGGCTAAACAAAAAGCATACTCCTTAAATGAGGCGTTGAGAGGATGTCCAGGCATTATTTATATGGCTTCCTTTGAATGATAATGGCGACGAAATATAAATTCCCACTTAAGATAAGTACCATAAAATATCTAATGGATTTCGTATTAGCATATAAATTGCTCATTCCAGTAATAATTGTACAAAATTAAGTGTTCCATGTTAGCGAGTTTCATTTTTTCATTACATAATTATAATGTAATAGCAGGTACGACATTTTCTTTATCTATACTGATATTATAGAGAGGTAGTTTGTGAGGTTGTGAGGTTGAAGGGGGTAATCTCTGGATCTACAGAACCGATTTAGTTACGATTACCAAAAATTCTTTTACCGATAGAAAGCTACGTTATTTGTGAGTGACATAGGCTATATGGATGGATGGATGTTTGTAACTCTTTCAAGCAAAAACTACCGAATGGATATCGATGAAATTTGGCACGGTAGTAGTTTGAGCTCTGGATTAAAACATAGCATACTTTTATCCCGAAAAAGTACAGTGTTCCCGTGGAAAACTGTATGTACGCGGGCGGAGCTGCGGGCAACAGCTAGTACTGAGTATACTAGCTTCCCACGGCTCCGTAAACACAGTATCCCAGGAGAACACTATTTTTCGGGATATGAAGTAGCCTATATTGTGTTATTCCAGAGCCTAAGCTACTACCATACTAAATTTCAATAAAATCCGTTCAGTAGCTTTTGCGTGTAAGAGTAACAAACATAGATCCATCCTCACAAACTTTTACATTTAATATAGTAGGACTTTTGTACAAAATAGACATAATATTTTATCGTCTTCAGTCTTTTCGGGTATGGTCCGTTCCGATCCAATGTAATATGAGCGTAAACACGTAACTCAATACAATATCTACTCGTATAATGCTGCCAATTTAAATGTCACTTATTTACCGTGCCATGAAGAAATACAATGGCACATTAATTTGGTCGAATATCATCTATTTGTTTACGTTTATATTGAACTAGCTGTTGCCCGCGGCTCCGCTCGCATAAATATACTATCGAGTATCCCGCGGGAACACTGTACTTTTCCGGGATAAAAAGTAGCCTATGTTTTATCCATAATCCAGAGCCTAAACTATACTGCCATACCAAATTTCATCAAAATCCGTTCAGCAGTTTTTGCGTGAAAGAGTAACAAACTCACAAACTTTCACATTTATCATATTAATTAGTAGGATTAGATCGAAACAGAGTAGTAGTGCTAAGTATACATAATTATTGTTTAAAGCAGCTATACTCTAAGTGTGTTCCGCGGGACCCTAGGGTTCCGCGATACCCCTGTAGGGGTTCCGCAAGAATTTCGAAAAAAAAATCAAAACACCTCTCTCTGGTCGAACGTTTTGATAAGAAATAATATAATCGTTTGTATGATAAAACTTGGTTGTTCCGATTGTCTTTTATGGCGGATATCTTTCAAAAACTAAACGAATTGAATTTATCATTGCAAGGTAAATAGACAACAGTGTTCTAGGCCTATAACAAAATAACTGCCTTCAAAAGAAAATTAGATTTTTGGATTGTTTGCGTTGATAAGAGAGAAATAGAAAGCTTTACGTCACTCAGTGAGTTTGTTAGCGATAACGACTCAGAAATGTTTCAAGATGATATATGATTGAAGAATTGGTCCAATATCTCACTTCGATGCGCGCATCTTTTGAAAAGTATTTTCCCGAAGAACAGAATACAAAAATAAAACTAAATTCATGGATTCATAATCCTTTTTTACCCAACTTGCAAAACCGAAAGTATGTCAAACGAGAAATATTAATCTCTTTTAGAAATGTCATCAGACATAAGTATGGACTCCATACACTGACACTGTTCAAAACGATGCCTCTCAACGATTTTTGGTGCAGAATTCGTAATGAATATCCAATGCTTGGCAAAATATGTTGTTGGGAACGGGAGAAGAATATTCAAATATTCTTCTCCCGTTCCCAACAACATATTTGTGCGAAACAGGATTCTCAACGTATGCAGCCACGAAAACAAAATATCGCTATAGACTGGTTGCCGAACCTGATATGAGACTGCAACTGTCTTCTATCAAACCTGACATCAACCAATTAATGAAAAATAAAATAATAGTTTCATACCTCCCATTAGTTAGATTTTTTCTTTTTTAATATCTTGTAATAATGTACTTGCCATGTGGCATGTTAAAGTAAGTAATAATCAGTAACTGTTACATTGTACTTTTATTATGTTTAATAATAAAGAATACACTTTAAAAACGATTGTTTTATTGTAGGGTTCCGTCAAGTATTTTGCTTTCCAAAAGGGTTCCGTCACCAAAAAAGTTTGAGAACCGCTGGTTTAAAGTCTTAATTCGGCGACTTCTGTAGCTCAGTGGTTAGCGCGCTTAAGCCGGAGGTCGCGGGTGCGAATCCCGCCGTAGGGACAAAAAGCTATCTGTGTTCCTGGGTCTTGGATGTGTATTAAATAGTATGTATAGTATAATAAATATCTTAAATATGTATTGTGTATAGTGAAGGTATTAAATATGTTTCCGTTGTCTGGTACCTGTGATAAAAATAACAATGTCTTCGGTTACTTAGCACAGGGCCAGATTGACATGGTGTGAAAGCGTCCATAGATATTAGTAAATTATTAAATATTTGTGTTATCAGACATAATGGACAACGATCGAAAGATCACAATGTCTACAGAATACTGTAAATTCTAATAGAATTGTTTGAAATTTGAATTATTAGCATAGGGAGAAGCGAGGGGTGGTCGTTTCCGGTTCATGACACTAGATAAACGACGTCACATCCGGTTTGCTTCGATGTCGGACTGTTCGAAATTTAAACAATCGGACCTGCAGAATTGCGTTATTCAATTTAGTATCGCTCGCGCTTGTACGAAGAAAAATATTCAAAAATACTTTTTTCACAAAGAATTTAAGCACCAAAGGTCAAAGGGCCAATAGGTACATAATTTTATTACTTTATTATATCTAGTAAATTTCATAGCGACTAGCGACTAAACTTAACTTTTTTAGTAAATAGGTACGTACCATTACCGATGAAAAGTAAAACTGGGTAAATAGTATTTGAAAAAAAAAACAAAACAATAAGTTATTCTCTCTTCTTTCCAGGAGCTACTAGAAAAGAGGATAAAGCAATTGGAGGACCAGCTGGAAGAGGAGAAAAGGAGGACGCAGAAGGAGCGTATGGCGGTCACGAAACTCCAAAACAAACTTATAAAGGTATTTAGAATTTTTCCCTTTCCCATTTTCAGATATCCATTTTCGATAGCTCTCAAATTAAATTATGAGGACTTGATTGATACTTTGTTTACCTGAGAGGGGAGTATAATCCACCCTGTTACCTCCAAATTGAAACAATTATTATTTCAGGAGACTTGTGTATTTAAAGCTCAATATCCTCTAAGGGATTAACTCATCTTACTTGTCTTTATTAAGTTACTAGGCGTTGCCCGCGAGTTCGTGCGCGCAAAAGTCGCGGAAATCGTACATTTTTACGCAATTACAAGTAGCCTATTTCCTTCCCTGAGGTCTACTCTATATATGTGCCAAATTCCATCAAAATCGATCCAGTACTTTCGGAGCCTATTCAATACAAACATACAAACTTTTCCTCTTTATAATATTATATACTTAGTACAGATATTTATTAATGATTTAGGTTGTCCTGTCCTACTACTATTATAAATGTGAAAGTTTCTGAGGATGGATGGATGGATGTTTCTGACTGTTTCACGCGAAAACTTCTTAACGGATTTTAATGAAATTTAGTAGTAGTTTTGGCTCATTTGTTTTAAAATATATCTACCTACTTTTTATCCCGAAAAAGTACACTGTTCCCTTTGGATAACGTCTATACTAATATTATAAAGAGGAAAGATTTGTTTGTCTGTTTGTATGTTTGCTTGCATTGAATGGGCTCCAAAACTACTGGATCGATTTTGATGGAATTTGGCACAGTAAACAAACAAACAAAATTTTCCTCTTTATATAATAGTGTAGATATCTAACGTCTTAAGCCTTAACCCTCATCTTCAATTGATTAATGATTGATAGATAGAACTATATCAAGGTATATCAAATAACCCTCTCCTCTATTTACCTATAATCAGGGTCTCCCTAGCCCGGGGAGCTAACTGTTACACGTGCTAATTACCGGAGGGTTAGAGAGCAAACACCTGAACAAGCAAACATCGTGGTGTAACAAGATTATATGTTATTAATGATCATCATCATCATTAAAATCCTATTTCTTTAATTTACTATTATATAATTTTACATATACAGCTATAGTAATATAGCTGGTTAAAATATATATTTTTTGAGGTATAAAATTGTTTTCTCCAATACTCTTTCGAGCCTGTTTATAGATACTACTATTATAAATGTGAAAGTTTGTGAGGAAGGATGGGTGGATGTATGGACGGAGGGATGTTTGCTACTTTTTATCTCGAAAGTGTTTCCGTGGGACACTTTATTTACGCGGGCGGAGCCGCGGGCCAATGCTAGTCATATATAAAAGCAAAAGTTGAAAGATTTATATTTTTGAAAGTTTTAAGTTTATCCGTTTTACTTGCGGGCGAATAGGCGGTACAGGATCATCTTATATTGTCTGGCCAGAACCAGGTATCCTGCTGGTACCGGCTAAATTATTGTTTATACGTGCATTAAGTTATGGCCAAACTTAGTGGGGAAAGTTTGTCCATAATGGTCAAAATTAAGAAGGCGGCAGACGTAGTGTTATGTTCAGTTCGTTAATTAACAATATAAGAAAACATACGTTAGACATGCACTATAGGATACGTCATACTATGCTTTAGTAATGTATCGTTTCAAGCATGAAGAATAGAGGTAAGGAGTACCATCTCTATAAGGCAGAAAAGCTAAAAAGTGTCCGACAAAAGTAATTAAATAATAGTTCCAAAACTGGCCATAATGGCGCTAGAGTCAGAAAAGGGTGTGATATGAAGTTAGCAATAAGAGATGGAGTGAAGTTAGTTGAGTTTAGTTATTTAAAATTTTTGACGACTTTAGTAGATTAAAAGTAGTTAATTCAGTAAATCATGAAAATTCTAATTACTCGTATAGTCGAAAATATTTTTATATATAAAACCGAAGAAGATGTTAAGATTTAATTATACGTTTAAATTTTGCCGCTTTACTCCCGTCTGCGTCTGTAGCGCCCCCTATTTAATGCTATTTTACGGACACTTTTCATGTATGGAGATGGTACTCCTTAATTCTATTCTCCATGGTTTCAAGTTTAACGTACAATCAGGAAAATTAATGTTTAGCAGTTTGATCTTTCACATATTTTGAACGTATAATAATGACGCGAACGTATATTTGTATTAGGAAATACATAGTAACAATTCATATCAGCCGTATTTATTACTTAGGTATTACATGTTGCCGGCGACTCAGTGCGCGCAAAAGGAAATCTCGCGGGAGCCGTACATTTTGCCTCAGTAAAAAGTAGACTATGTCCTTCCCCGTAGTCTACTTTAAATTTGTGCCGAATGTCATCAAAATCGGTCCAGTAGTAACCTATTGAATCCAAGCAAACAAATACATCTTTTGTCTAGATATTTTATTAGTATAGACAATTTCAGAAGTACCTATATCTACTGTATTATTCCTAGAAAATCTGTCACAAAATATCACCAGATTCTCCCGAAGAAACGTATATTTTATTCCTCTAAATCACTGCATTTTCTTATATCGCATATTTTAAGACTTATTGGTTGCAAAAGCATTGATTCAACCGCCACTGAAGAATACACTGAAAGCATTGTCGGCTTTTGCTTACGTCTAGCCGTTTATTAAACCGTCGGGATATCCGATTGTCGGAGTGGAATTGATTGAGGAGGTGTAAAGGAGGTTTTGAAGGGGGGAGGGGTATAAAAAGGGGGTATTTCCATATATCTGCCGGTTATTAGCTGATCACGCTTTATTTGGGTGTTTTATTCCTTAGGGCGTCTGAAACGGACAACGGACCTTTTTGTTATATTGAAAAATTTTCGCTCTTTCCGAATTATGATGATTTGTTATTTATGGACTTCGCCTTTTTGAGTTATTTGCATTTCAAGGTTTTTATCAAGTTGTGAAAAAATATATTTAATGAATTGAAATCATTTAAATTAAACAAAAGTACTTATAATAGGACTCCACTTCCTTATATTTTTAAGAAAATGCTTTTTGTAACAGCATCAATTCCAGTTTTAATAATACAATAATTAGAGTTTACAGTTCTGTGAAATACTCAACTTTCTAACTGCATAAATAAATAAAACTACTATGACAGAGACGAAACATCGAAACAGCTATATTGTAACGGAAAGTGTTTTGATTTAACACTTTAAATGCACAATAAATCGTGTCGAATGTGAGTTTACAGTTGCTTGTAAGCTTTCAGTATTCTGAAGTTTACGTTTTAATTCGGAGAGCCATTTATGTATCATATTTGGGGACGTTACATTTCATAAAAATGTTTTTTTTCCACTTACCGGCCCGGCGCTGATTCTGCCGGTGACATGTGTTGCCGGCCGGCAAGTAAAAAACCGGCCACGAAGGGTTCCATTCGAAACGGCAATAAAATCACGCTTGTTGTATGGAAGTTCCACTTTAAATATATTTTATTTTTAGTATTTTGTTGTTATAGTGGCAACAGAAATACATCGTCTGTAAAAATTTCAAGTCAGAAAGACGGACGGACAGCGGAGTCGTAGTTATAGGGTTTCGGGGTCTTAGTAACCCTAAAACAAGTAATTTATTATATCATACAGTTTTTCTCCCCGGAATCCGGGCAGTTGCCTGTGCCGGAGCCGGGCCGTTAAATGGAAAAACAGCCCATCGGTGGTAAAATATGGAGAATGTCATTATTAGGAATGCCTCGAGCCTTAGTTTCGAAGCTCTCAAGCTTAGCCTAGCTTTCAAAAGCTTATAGATCTACCTGTAATAAAAGTTTACGCTATAGCTTTTCATGAAATAACAAAGTTCCCGGGAAACGAACAGATGGATGTCATGATTGCAAACGATTATCGCCATCAATGAACACTATAGCACCTCTTTTGTAACTTGTGTCTAAATTACTAAAGGCGCCGGTCTTTTTATGTCTGCTTTTTAAGGATTTCCGTTTTAGGTGAGTACCTACCCTAGTTGTGTTACACGTTTTACGAATGCAACCTCCCTAAAAAAAATATGGTACATCAATGCGGGGAACACTCAGTACAAAGTTGGGAATTAAACCCGTCGTGTACCGTTGCTTATTTTACGCTGTCTACTTGTGTCCTTAAACAAAAGTTGTTGACAGCAAATAATAGAGGCGCTGGTTATTTTAATCCGAAATTGCTCACAATAGTATTTAGAAGTTAATTGAGACTTAAAGGGCAGTACACAATATAAATTTCGGTGTAGCGCAGTGTCAGAAGAAAACGATAAAATAAAGGAAATTAAAACAGCACAATTTTTAGAGTTTTGTAGTGCTACAAGGAATCCTTATAGTATCGCTCTGTCTTCGTCTGTCTGACCACCCTTCTAACTATGATTATGAATATAAATGAAATTTGGTTCGGTTATAGATTGCGTATAGATTTCATTTTTAGCATGAGAATATAAGTAAAAATAATTTTATATTTTATTTTCCCCATAATCCCTAATCCCTATACATGTGAATTGGGGATGCCGTGTGTGGTGTGTGTATCGTCGAATAGTTCTTTTCACCCCCAACAAAAACAGAGGGTTTTTATATGTTTGACGTGTCTGTTTGTGTGTGTGTGTGTCATCGTAGCTCCCAAATGGATGAACAGATTTTGATCTAGTTTTTTTTTTGTTGGAATACTGACATGATCAAAAGTGTTCGTAGCTATGATTCATCATAATCAGCTCGCTAACTGCTTGACAATTCGGGGGTTACTTAACTTTTTTTTTTAAATAAAGGTGTGATTTCATGAAAGAATTTCATAAAAACATGAAATTAAAACACTTTCGAGTAGTTAACCTCCAATACTAGTTGCATATTTTAGAAATTCCAGGGGGTGGCATTTCTAAAATATGATGGGAACTTGAGTTTTCATGCTGTGAGGTCATGCAAAAAACTCTTTAGTTATTTTGAGCGAAATCGGAATTTAAGTTTTGACGAAAAAAAGAAGAACCTACTGCGTGTTTATAATTACGGAACCCTCATAAGCCTACTCTTATTTTTTACTGATTTCGTTCAATTACAATATAATGTTTATTATGCATTTTCTTATTGTACATTGCTAGCTTTCGTCCGTACATTACGTCTTTTTTCCTTTATCGTGACATAGTGTATTTCTATGAAGGCTTTCATATTATATTATTTTACATAATGGTAACTATACAATATTAAGCGTCTTTTAATAAGTCCTAAGGTTCAAACTGATTCGGACAAACAGACGGACATCAAACAGAGACAGTCAAGTGGGCAGACTGTTTGCCGACGACCGCAACCGGGGGGGGGGGGGGGGGGGGGGGGGTCAAACTTGTCCTTACTAAGTACCTACTTGCAGTGGTGTGATGAAAAGTTAGAACAAAGGACACTGGGAATTTTCTATGGCACAATTTGCTACAGCGACCAAAGATAAAATTAGGCTAGTTTGAAGCGTAATTACACCTACATTGCGATGACACAGGGCGCATATCTGCAGGAGGTGAGGTACATTATCTTACATTTAAACTCATTTCAACGAATATTCATATAAAAATGATTAACATTATACTTACTGATTGTCTCCACTTCTCCATGGAGCTAAATTAATATAATTACAGGAAATGAAATGTGAAAATTGTACAATCTAATAAAATAAAAAGTAAATAATAAATAAAAAACTTTTAAATATGAATAAAAAACAAGGCTTTGTTTTCTGGACGTTACACAAAGAAAAATAAAATTATTACAATTACCACAGGTTCGGAACCCGGCGAGAAGAACCGGCAAATAGTATTTTGGTTTGTGGTAGACACTGTTTTAAAAGGCGGGTCATAAACGCCCAACGTCTTTTAATTAAAATTAGTAGGTATTTACTGGTTAAAGATTCGATAAAAGGCTTCGATCGAACACAGGCTCTACTGGCCATCAACACACAATTTTTATGCAAATTTGGAGCGTCTCCAAAAAATGAATTCCGTGTTTCACATCTGCCCAGCGTCGCGCGATCGTTCACGGTCTTTTGCATGTCAATCTACTTAATAACATTAACATTTCTTTTCAGTTTTCTAACGCAAAATTTTTTTTAGCCTATATCTGCAGATAGTATCCCATTCTTCTGGGCCTCCTCCAGTTTGCTCCATGAAGTTATTTCCTGGGCATTCTTTCCCCATTCTTTTCCTGCTATTGTAATAATTTCGTCGATCCATTTATTTCTAATGCTTTACTCATTACGCTATTCAAATTAAGAGACTCTCACGTCACATGCCACTTCTCGTTCTGCCAAGCGGACTGACGTAATTTAGCGCCCCTAACGTCAAGTAGTCAGTAGCAATGCTAGTTCTAAACTCTTCTGTAGACATATCTAACAAGCTAGGTCTTTCTTTTTCAGACGTTCCTAACACTGGCATGTAATTAAGATGCCGATGCCGTACTCCTGGCACGGACCCCGCATTCTCTGGGAACAGGTGGACTGTGACTAGACTCTCTGTCTGCTGTCTATATATATCCATGTATTCGGTCATTAAAATACTAAGCACAGAGCGTGTAAGAGCATGATATAGGGATACATAATTTGTTGGAACACATTGTTTAAAAACAGTGTTGTTATTTCAGCAATCATGAATAGAAGTTTGATGATGATGGTTTGTGAGGTGAATTTGACATAAGATTCAATAGCGCTTTGATTGGTTAACTTTCGTTTGGTGTTAGCCAATCGATAGCGCTATTAAATAGATATCTAATGTCAAATTTACCTCAGATACCCGGCATAAAGAATCAGAATCCACGAACCTTGTTACTTCAGAGACCGTTATGCTAATAGTGCGATTCTCTTTCTGATATTTTTCATCAAAAGCCTTTGGAGGTTAGGCGAATCGATGTTGGTTATATGGTTATATATATGGTATATTTTATAAACTGCAAACTATCTATGTTGTTAGTACTGCGGAAGTTATCGCCTTATGTAATGCAATTATGTGTTCTCATTATCCTTTGATAGCGATTATCCGTATCAAACATCCAGAGAACTAATGAATCAATCCCGACCCTAATTGCCCGGGCGGCGCGTCAAAGCTGCGCGTGCGCAGGAATGTGCGTGTCCGATACGATTAGATGGTCCTTCGAACCGGATGTTTTGCGTTACTTACAGATTTCACGCGCAACGACTTATGTGTAAATATAAATCAAGCCTTACGCCTATCGTAATATGATTTATTTTGATAAATACCATAGTTATTAATGTCAAAGGCGATAAAATGAAAGGTAATAAAAGCAAACTATTGCGGCGCGTACTGAATTTCACACTTTAATCCTTTGCAGTTAAGGGCTACTTTTATTTGATCACCTGTGGCGTCTTTCTGATTCTTCTGACCTGAATATTTGCACATATCTAAATGTTCTAATTACAGTGAAAGATACGAATCGTTTCGCGAATATGTTTGCACAAGACCCACGGTTCATTTACCTGCCTGGACCTAAACGACCTGATATATAAACAGATTTCCTATCTAAGCACCTTCAAAAATCCTACTACTATTATAAATGTGGAAGTTAGTGAGGATGGATGAATGGATGGATGGATGGATGTTTGTTACTCTTTCACGCGAAAACTATTGAACGGATTTTGATGAAATTTAGTATGGTAGTAGTTTAGGCTCTGGATTAAAACACAGACTACCTTTTATCCCGATTTAGTACAATATTCCCGTGAGATACCCGATACTATATTTATGCGGGCGGAGCAGCGGGTAAAAGCTAGTATTTTGATAATGGGAGGAGAAAAATTCAAACGCAGTTGAAGTTGAATTTTTGAATAGACGCCTTACCTTACCAAAAACCCCTTACTAATAAAAATATCGACACATCGAACTTATAAAACGTTGCTATCTCTGAATGTCAAGTGACTTTTCCAACGTATCAGACACAGACAGCAAGATTGTGGTTATCACTTGTGTAAATATTTTTATTAGTAAAGGGGTAATTTTTTCAAAGTGCCATTTAACTGCAATTATTTGAACAATATATATTTCTTTAAAGTTATCACCAATACGAATATTTTTTTACATTCATAGTTCCTACATTACATCTATCAAATTATATTCTACATAGTAATATGTAATTGCAACATAATTGCACGGTACACACATCATCCGTAATTGTTCTGTCCCATACTAATCAAACTTGGTAGATTCAATTACTGGAAACGCCGTAACATTCAGAGACAAGATCTCGTTATGACTCTACGAAGATGTGACCTTTGAATCCGTTAAATATTATTATCATTGTAGCTATTGTAATTTGTAGCTACTGAGATGTTTATATTTTCAATATTATAATATGCATATAGAATAGACGCCCTCTAACCACCATCTATACTATGAAGTTGAGTAGTTGCTATAAAGACATTAGTTTTTATAGCAACTACTCAACATCATCACTTCAATAATCCAGTCTAATATTATTAATAGCACGGTGGAAAAGTTACTCTCTTAAATGCTAGATTCTAATCACATCAAGCAGATGAAAGCCACATACAACAATGCAGGGTCGTCTTAAAATCTATGAGTATTTTTAAACCGACTTGCAAAAAGATGGAGGTTCTCAATTCCGCTGTATGTTGTTTGTTTTCCTAATGAGTGCCTACACGTCTCATAAAACTATAGTATCCGTTAGAGGTTCTCTGTTATCTGATGATCGCAGAATAATTGTTTCATATTGAACTCGGGTGAGCCTCTCTAATTTAGTAGTTACGATAAGATCTAGGGTCAAGCTATAAATAAATCTTAAGCATAAAGTTATAAATTGATTAGACGTTGATATTATTCTTATTTGAAATCATTAGAAGGATTTAAAACATAACAACACATTAAGTTATATAAAATGTACTATGCCTGCAGATCAAGCTTAGTGTTAAGGACAGCGGCCTCGTAACGTAAAAACATGAGTGAATTTTAATGTGAACAATAAACGTGTAATTAAAACAGTACATAAAACTATAATAGTGAATACTCAGTGACTATATGTATAGATTTATATGGCATCAGTGTGTAAAAATAGTGTTAAAATGGTGTTTTATCAAGGGCGGGTTATTTTGCTTATATATTTTTAACTAAAGCTAATTTTAACGTAGCTTCTTTTAATTTACATAAATAAACGTAGTACATAACGTGTGGTATAACGCTTAAGGATATATAATAAATGGTTAAGAAATTATTACGAAAACAGTGGTAAAAATGTACAACATTTCATATAAGTTGAACCTTAAAATGTAAATAACTTTTCTATAGAATAAGATTTTTAGTATATAAGGGTTTATATGTCTGGTCATGATAATAAAGTATTTCACACAACGCGTTTTGCTTCACCTGGCTCATGGAAAATGGGGAAAATTATGGAAAATAGCCGTATAGAGAGGTTAAAATGAGATGGAAGATCGGCCCGAAAGAGGCGTACGGGCGGGGCTTTCATACGGCATTGCCATGAGCCAGGTAAGCAAATCCAAAAAGTGAAAAAAGTTTCTCCTCAAAATAAGTGTTTTATTATCGCCCCGGCTCTGCCCAAATCGGTGTAACCTTGCTATCTTCGAGTCTAATCTGAGCCGGCGGTTGAACCCCTGTGAATTTATACAGTCCTGTACACTTAGAATGCAGACACATTCTTATTATTGTATTTTAAACGAGTAATTCTTGGAGTTACAAATAATTGTCACCCTATTTATCCCTGCGCGTGCGCGTGATTGGATCGTACAGCGGCACGCGGTGCGTGAGGCGGCGCCCGTCGCCCGCACAGTAGGGTGACATAAATTCATAACAAACATGTCCTGTTTATCTGGAAACGGAATAAAAAAATCACCTATTATAATATCAAGTATTTTTCTAAGGTCTTTCACCACATACTGCTTTTCATCAAGCTTGTTCAAATCCACCGCACCATTAAACACGAGTCCCATCTATTTCGGTACATCAAAGTTGTTTTCTTCCCTCCAAGTGCTGGAACAATAAACCAATGTCACTCGCGCCACCTGCCGGCTTTTCTAGGATTTTTCTCGTCCTCGTGGTAGGTAGAGAGTGGTCGTAAAAATTCTTCCGGTTTATAGGAATTTTATACCCCTATTACAAAATACTACAAATAACAATGAAAACGTTGCATGGTAAAATTACTACATCATTTTACTACCCTCATAAGCATAAGTACCTGAGAAAAAAAAAAGAGAAAAACTGACCGGGACTCGAACCTCGAATTTGCCAACGACGCAAAAGTTCAACTTGTCCAAGCCCCCAAACGGATTTGACATTTAGAAATCGAAATAACTCATAACATACGCGACGAAAGCAAAAAACATATTACACAATTTTAAATTTCTGAGGGATCAGTCCTAGCTAGATTGATTTTTCTCCTCCAAAACTATATTTTACCATATCTCCTCCATACCTACTAGATTTTATGGAAGTACTTGCAGCCGTTTGCGAGATTTTGAAAATAAACATTATTTGCTCGTTTTAAAGTTTAATATTTATTAAAAATCTCAATTTTCTTACTCATTACCAATTAATATTATGAATTTATCATACCTACCAAAAATTGAATATATATATAATAACAGGCTATACAGTATACACAATATTAATATTATGTATATTGCACTCACCCCAAAAGCTGCGGGTAATGGTGGGTATTTTTCAAAATTATTGGCCTGCCACCGGACATACGTCACGGGAGCTTATTTATAGGCTTATTACACGGGTATATATATGGAGGTTTCTAGAAATATAGATATTTTTCTCCTGACAGGTAATGAAAACAATCATCATGATCAACATAAAGTAACTATCGTATTATTTAATAACACTAACCAGTTTCGACGTATACAAATAAAATAATTATATTATTATGTTCTTTTAAAGGTATCTTACATGTTATCGTCAGTTACAAAAACAAATCTAAAACCATATTCTAAATTAATAAGTATTACAATAAAGTAAATATATAAGAAAACGATTGCAAAAATTGCTTGCGTGCTTTGAATTATTTCCTTCTTCGGTTTTCTAAGTATTTGCATCTCATTATAGAAGTTTAACAGTCGTTTATTTCTGTGTTTTGTTTGTTAAGTCCAGATGCTCTCGAATCGTTTCACGCGTTTTAGAGTATTTCTAGAAAATACTCATAAAAACAAGTTCATTCTTAATTAAAATTCTATAGCTCACTATCCTAGTACTACTATAAATGTGAAAGTTTGTGAGGATGGATGGATGTTTGTTACTCTTTCACGCGAAAACTACTGAATGGATTTTGATGATATTTGATATGCTAGTAGTTTAGGCTCTGGATTAAAACATAGACTACTTTTTATCCCGAAAACGTATAGTATTCCCGTGGGATACTTTATTTAAGCTAGTTATGTGTATATATCATGTGTACATTGTTTTGTTACATATACGCCAAAAATATTTTCAATGAAAAGTGTTATATAGGCTTTGCATTTTGTTTACTTAATTTCTAACGCGATTTTTCTATTCAACGTGTAAAATACATAATATCAAGTACCTAGAGCTCGTGACTACATAAAAGGTAAAGTAGACACAATAAAATAATAAAAAATACAATAAAATATAACGTAAATAACTTATAATTAGTACGTATGGGCTAGAGTGACCACATATAGCGAATAAATTAAAAGTCCTGACATGTGACATACCTAGAAATGATTTACCGTTAGCTTCGCGTGCTCGCCAAACAAACAAAAACAGCCGAATTCCTACGCTGTAATCCTTTTACTATTATAAACATGAAGTTGTGGTTGTAATGTATTATTATTATTATTAATTAATATTAAGTTTCCCACTCAATTACGAAACTAATTAAAATAACAAAAATATTATTATTTTATGATTCAACAACCGAGATCTATAATACACGATCAATAACTATACCAAAATTCAACCCTTTAAAATTTACATTAAAAAGTACAAAAGTTAGAAGGGCGGATATACGGTTGTACAAATATACCGAGTGAATCTATAATCTAGGGTTGCCTGTTGTACTACGGAACCCTAAAAAGTAAGACACTTTTACAAATCTAATACGAAGAGGAATTTTTTTTTTTGCGTCACCGCGCCCAGAATGTATATTATTGCCTACTTATTACAGAAGTGTCCACACTTTAGGTTGGGATATATTATCATGAAACTATTTCCAACACGTTGCTTCAAAAAAAGTAAATAGGTAATTTAAAAAAAGGAATAAAATTAGAATTTTATCTATAACAAAAGTTACTATAAGGAAACTAAGTTAATTTAAGATTTCTAAGCTTAAGCTAAGTCCGTTTTATAGAAAGCATTAGTTATGCTATGCAATGTTGAATGAAGTGAAACTCCTCTATAGACGGGGGGGTCTATAGAGAGAAGAATATTACAATTTTTTCTGTCACGCGACTCCGCTTTTTCACCGTTGAAGTTTTACTTCTACTATGTGTCCCAGCACACATTTTTTTGCAACAGAATCAATCGTGGCCTGGAACTATCCTTATAAGTAAGCAAAGTGTACATACCCACATGGAGGTGTGATTTTCATTAAGGCCTGAAAAATATGAGCATCACGCACGCTGTGTGCCGGCCCAAATGTAGCGAATTAATTTCGCACACGAACCTCCAATTTCGTTATGAGGGATTTTGTTCATCTAATGGGATCTAATGTCATACGTTTTGCTGTATTGCTGCTGGTGGAGTTGCTTATCTTCACTAAGCCTCATTCCACACCGAAATGAGATGATACGCGACGCGGCGCTGCGTTTTGATGCGATTTAAAATTCAACTTTATGGACTACAGAATAAAATACACGTTTAGTTGCAAGAGTTCGAATGTTAAACTGCACCGCTCTGCATATGCCGGCTCTTTTGCAATGTAACGTGTATCTTCTTATGTACTGAATGAATGTCAATGTTGAATCACTATTTTCAAAATGCAGTACCGCGCTGCGTATCTTCTCGTATCGCTGTGAGCTGACCCTTAGGTATAGTACAGAGTACGAACTATAAAGACGTAGTTTAATAGTCGCACGAGTCAACAATTTATTTAAAGCTAAACATAATTGGATACTTACTGGCTTTTGCCCGCGGCTTTGCCCACGTAAATACAGCATCCCACGGGAACTGAGTACTAGTCCGCGATAAAAAGTATTTATGCTAATACAAAGCTTAAACTACTACCATACCGAATTTCATCAAAATCCGTTCAGTACTTTTTGCGTGAAAGGGTAACAAACATCGAATGCGTTCGTAGAAAACGGCAAAAATAAAATTGCGTTTGTTGTATGTGAGCCCCCCTTGAAAATGTATTTTATTATGTTTTTAGCGTTTGTTGTTATAGCGGCAATAGAAATACATCATCTGTGAAAATTTCAACTGTCTAGCTATCATGGCTAAGGAGATACAGCCTGGTGACAGACGAACTGATGGACGGACGGAGAGCGAAGTCTCTGTAATAGAATCCCGTTTTAAACTTTGGGTACGGAACCCTAAAAATAGCTCCAATAACTCTCTACATGCCAACATTTACTTTTTATTCCAAAAGCCCAAAAGCTGTAATTCACAATCAGATACGAAATAAAGACGGCAATCCCATTAGCTTCAGCCGTTATATTCTGGATATGTGACGTCATTACGCACAATTTCTATTCTACGTACTACTAGGGCATGTTTATTAACAGAAGGGCTCCCCTGTCAATTCGCCATAATGAAAGGGAGCGGTGCATAGGGCTTTATATGAACTTTGGGCCTTAATTAATACACCTGTATCATTATTGTTATGAGGAATGACCTATATTATGTATAGGCATGGCGTTTTGTTTACACTTACTTATACTATATGTTGCCCGCGACATCGTACGCGCAATAAGAAACCGTACATTTTGCTATGGTAAAAAGTAGTAATATAAAAGTGGCCAGAGTCTAAACTACTACCTTACCAAATTTCATCGAAATCCATTCAGTGGTTTGTAGAGGGCTACGACCTCTTGGTTTTACATATCCTTCTTACGCTTGAGTGGTGATAATAATAATACAGCAAGAATTCTTGTATTCTGCTTTATTGGTGCTTAACACAGATACGTATTACATGTGAGATATGTCTAACACAAATACGTCTACACTAAGTACCTATAGCCTTTTGGCTAACTGAAATAAACCTAACTAAATAGGCTGTACCTGTGACATCTGTCAATGTGATGTTGACAATTATACTTCTTAAAATACTGTTGACATCATGCAACATGGTTATTGCGTGAAAGAGTAACAAACATCGACACATCCATACGTGTCACGTGATGACGGCGTGGCCGGTGGCATGGACATCCATCGTGGACAGGCCCTTATTTCTTTTTATTCCAAAATAGACTAGACGTTGCGACTTCGTGCGCTCAAAAGGAAATGCCTAGGTAACCGTGCATTTTTCCGCGATAAACAGTAGCCCATGTCCTTCCCCATGGACTAGCCTATATCTATGCGGAATTTTCTCAAAATCGGCCCAGTAGTTTCGGAACCTATTCAACGCAACCAAATAAATTCCTTTCCTAATAATAATATAAGTATGGAAGTATAAAAATAACGCATTAGCGTATGTTAGTATGCACTAACTATTAAGCAATCAAGTAAAATAAATCGTAGCTCGGGAACACATGTTCCATTATAACTGAATTTCCTCGAAAGTTACTATTTCATTCGGAATAATTTAAATAATTACTCGCAGTTAGTTCTCTAGTTAAAAGTAACTAGTTTTCTCCGGTTTGGAGTAAGTTTTTGGCTATCCAGATCAATTTATGTTTCGTAAAAGACTGGAATTTAGTGGTATTAACATTCACAGGGAAGTGACTTACGGCTGAATACTGGAACGATAGTTAAATTAAGTGACGCTCAAGACACATGCTGTCCTTGTCGTTTCGGCAAGCAGAGACGGCGACAGCCTGTGAATAAGGGCTCTTAATTTTGATAAGCGTTTCAGTATTCGGCCGTTAATCTTCTTTAAAAATAAAATCTGCATGGCGCATGCCAATTAGGCGTTATATTAAATAGAGTTTAAATTTGGTCGGAAAATTTTCGTACTGGGTGTATGAAAACGGCTCTTTAGACGATCAGAAATTCGGCTATTTTAGGCCTAAGATTTCAGGAACCATGATACATATTACAACTATATTTGTTGGAGTAAAATACTCTACTTTTGTACTTTATTCGGCTATTCTAGACTTCTCTTTTTTATTCTAGAATTCTCACCATCTATAATAATTAGCTAACCTAAGTGTCAAATCACTCAAATCCATGATGACCCGTCATGAGGAGTTCCAAATCTGTATTTATTGTGGTGCTGTCAAGGCCTATTACCCGCACCTGGTCATCAGAGGTGGATGGATATAAATTAATTTTGGGATTAATGGAGGATTCTGAAGTGACTAAAATGCTGCGTTCAGTTGTTTTAACAATTATTGAAAACATAGTCTGGAAAAGTGTTTCATTATTATTAGCTGTAGAGTTTGTAGATTTGAATAAATACTGAATAATATACTCGTATGTTAAACATTTTTTATGTATTACCGTAACGAAGTGATGACCCTTCGCCACACATTAACCACTTTACAATAGATGGGTCTGAGTTGCCGCATTAAATGTTTTTAAATTCTATTTTTATCTTAAAATGGTGTAAATTACCATAAATTCACGGCCGAATACTGAAACGCTAATCGAAATTAAGAGCCCATCTATTCACAGACTGTCGCTGTCTCTGCTAGTCGAAATGACAAGGACAGCATGTGGGTTAAGCTTCACATAATTTGAGTATCGTTTCAGTACTCAGTCGTTAGTTGTATAAAATATTTAAAATTATTTCATATAGATGTTGCCCGCGACTTCTTACGCGCAAAAAGAAATCCTGCGGGTACCGTACATTTTGCTGCCATTAAAAGTAGCCTATGTGTTAATCCAGAGACCATACCAAATTCATCAAAATTCGTTCAGTAGTTTTCGCGTGAAAGAGTAACAAACATCCATACATAAAATTTTTCGCATATATGATATAAGTAAAAAAAGTAAATATTAATATTAGCAAGGATACAAGATAGCAGATAAACGAGCGCTATCTTAGTGCCCCTACAATTTAACCCTAACGCTTCACCGGTCAGTGACCGCACCCAATCCTACGTGTCTAGCGGTCTGTTTTGACATATTTGTTTATTTTTCACTAGAAAAAAAACAACCGACAAATTAAAGAAAATCATTTACACTCGAAATTTAAAAAATATATATTTATTTATCGTACGAAAATTAAAAGTAGATTGCATCGGCCGGGAATCGAACCCGGGCCGCCCGCGTGGCAGGCGAGCATTCTACCACTGAACCACCGATGCTACGTCTAGAATGTTAAAATTACACATTGTATTCTGTTGTAGACTGTAATTATGCATTATAATTTTTGTCTAATAAAAATGTAATGAAAACTTACAAAAATTAGTTTATTTTTCTTTTTACAAAGAAGATAAAACGGTTTCGCGAAAAAATAAACATCTTAAACTATTAAAGAACATTATTATTAATATCGGAAGTTTCCCTTTCCTCAAGATTAAAACCGTCCATAATCATGAATCATAGGGACTAGAGCTATAGATTACTACCCCATAAGGGCCTGAGTCATGGAAGGGCACGACAAAAACATCAGTGAATCATTCTTGTATTGACTGCTGACGGAAAAAACCGCTTTTTCCCATAACATGCTTATAAATTAAAATTCGCATTGGGCTCTGTAGGTAATACGAGATATTTCTTATTATTTTATTTATTTATTATATATTTATTGTTAGTAGGTAATAATTAAAATTATATTTATTTTTTATTATATATGGCGTCGGCTTATCTTAAAACCATTTGCCAGTGTCAAGTGAAAAAGGCGGGAAATAGAACTTTCGTTTCAATTTTCAATACCGTATTCCTATATCGTCAAGTCCAAAGTCTAGTCAAAGTCCAAATAAATAGTCAGTACAGTCCATGAGTCATGTCATTCGATTCAGTATAGTGGTAGAAGCTTTACTGAAAATTCCTAGGGAGTTTTGGCGGGAACACAAAATAGCACGTGTTTAGTAGTTGTACCACTTGCCCACACTTGCGCACATTACCGAATATTTAATGGTTAATATTCTACCAATATAACACATTAAGAACCGACATAATACAAAATCCACACCGTCACCCATTGAATTCCCCGGAAAAACTCCAAAAATTATATTATATATTAAATTAAATTTATTTTAATTAGGAAAAATAATACTGTTTTTTTAATATTTTACATAGTTACGTAAGTACCTATAATTTTTTAATTCTATCCATATAGGGATAAAAATAAATTATGATTGATTTTAAATGTTTAGTTTACACAAGAATCTAGTGAAGATAATTCGACATTCGACCATAATTCATAATTTAATTTTTAAGTTACAACATTATTAGGGTTCCTTTCCCTCTTAGATACCTCATGACATGTCTATGGGATGAGAAAGAAAATTTGTCAATAATAGGCTAGTTTCATCTATCAAAATCAAATGATATAAATTTGTTATTTATATAGTTTCTGTCATAAGAAATACGAATACAACACTATTTTGTTATATAAATATGCGATTTAATCATCATTTCGAAAATAAAACTAGTGTATGTCACGAGGCCGAAAACTCCAGCCGCCATATTTTTCTTGTGACGTCATAAGAACTTAAAAATCGAATAAACAACAGCGAAAGTTAAATCTAAAGTTCATGCACTACACACACACATAATATGACATTTGTTTGTTTCTGTTCTTATGACGTCACTTTAATGGTGGCTGTCGTTTTGGCGCAAACATTTATCGTTTAAATTTTAATCATTTTTCTTTGCTTAAAGATATATTATTTCCAGGAAAAAAAATACTAGTTGACTAACGAATCGATACGAACATTTAAAAAATATATTTGAATAAAATGTAGAATAGCCTATTGTGTCAAAGAATATATTGTATTACTAACGTAAAGAAACATCATTCAATAGACTTACACGATTGACTGCTTGCGTGTTGCGTAGCTTGCGTAGACATATTATGCGGGGTGTGCTCGCGGCCGGGCGTGTTTTTGGAACGAAGTTCCTTATCGCGCGTTGAGAAAGGGGGCTAGACGAAAAAAATTAAGACTAAAAGTTGTAACGACACTTTTTGCTATAGTTTAAGCCGTGCGGCGTGCGCGTGTTTCTCTGTATCTCTCTCTCTCTCTCTCTCTCTCTCTCTCTCTTAATTATTACTAAAATTGAGCCTACTGATTAAGTTTATATTATATTATATTTGTTAATAATAAAAAATATATTATTATAACTTAAAAAAAATAAAATTTTATTACAATTCCTTCACTAATTAATCGAAAGGAACTTCGTTCCATCCGGGTGTCCCTTGACACCTCTCTTTTTTTTTCCCAGCCAGGACTTTCGTTCTCGGGGCTGGCCGCTGGTCGTTTCGTACTTTGACATAATTGACAATATAATTTCATAATATTTATGATAGATTTGTCTACTTCTTCTTCTTTTGGCATAGCCTTCCCTGTAATAGGAGTTGCCAAGCGACGCTTAAAGTTATTTCGGTGTCAACCTTAGGCTTACGTCAACATGACTGAATTCGCCGGTGCTCGAGCTGTCATTTGTAGAGAGTGACGCCTCTGTGGTATACGAGCCAGTGTTATTAGGCACTTATACGAACGCATAGTAGTGTGACTTTATATTTGTTCATTATCAACTTTCTGCACACCTTTTTCCATATAAACCTTTAACTGTGATAAATTTCATACTTCTTTAATTCTCGTAAAATTCTACGCTTCTCGTAATGATCTTATACTTAAAACGAGACGATCTTGTATATAAATATAATATAATCGTTTCTCGACAACGGCTACAAGTATTACCATGAAATTTAGTATGCAGGGAGTTTTGGGGGAGAAAAATCTATCTAGCTCGGTCTTATTACCCCTTAGAAACTGCGCATTTTTAAGCATTAGGTACATATGTTTTTTATTTCGTCTTGCAACAATATAACTATCAATAATTTCGACTCCCTTACGTAAGTCTGATTGGCAGCTTTCTATGCGTACCTACGTATAATTTTTGCCTTGTTTGGAAATTCGGGATGTGGTGGGTTCGTAAGGTACCCCGGTAATCCCGGTAAGATAAATATTTTTGTGATTCTTATTTTATTTTTTTCGGTTTTAATTATTTGCGTTCTAATAAAACACCGAGCAAAGCTCGGTCAACCTGGTACTTTGTATAATATGACATTATTAATAAATTAACAATCGTGTAAATATTTTACCTGTCCAAGAATGTGTAGCTAGAAGAGAAAACAAGACACAAGATGTTGTCTCACATGTCAGAACTTAGTGTAGTCGCTATCTGCATATACTTATGTATGAAAACGTTTACCTGAACTCAGGGTCTATCGAAATATTAGTTTTGTGTGTAGTTTTGTGTTTTGTTATCAGTGACAATTTGTTGCTACAAGGAGAACATATTTAATACCTAACTATTATTACCTAAGTACAAATGTAACAACACTACATATATAAAACACATGAAACATGAGAATCGCGATTATTCCAGCAGGCTTATCATGCACATCCTAGAAACACCGAAAGATCGACAAAATTACAGATTGAAGAAACATTAATACCGTTCAGAGCGAAATAGGTTTTATTGTAAGGCAGCAATGTCGATGCATCGTCGTTATAAGAAACAACATTTCTTTTCTTCACGAGCATGAGCTCACAAAATGGCCTCTTTTGACAGCTAAATTAGAAACGTTTTCTTATTTCAATGTCAAATAGTCTTACAATAATGTCAACTACTCCACATCATGGCGGTCCAAGACAAATAGTTTCTTTACGTTCAGTCATTTACTTGAAAATTTGATCATTTTTGACAGAAGATTTCCCGGCAGCCATTTTAATAATATGGCTATTTAGAAATGTTGACTTCTATTGACGACATTGTTACCATGGATAAAGAACTATTTTGCAACGTACTATTTTGGTAGAATATTTCTTTTTTGAAATTGTTTCTTCGGATCGCCATACTAAGCCCGTAGGTAGACGTTTTTTTAATATATTTTTATTCAATAAAAACAAACTACAGTCTTAATACCCTTTTAGCCACATATGACAATTATTATGCTCGGGACATTTACACATTTCTTACGATTATTTTATTATGAAATATAATTGTTTACAAGATTTATCACGGGTTTGGTAAACTAAACTCAAGGTCGCTGGGCACCTTCGTTCCCATACTCTTTTAATAATTTCGTTATTTTTCGTTATTTCGTTATTGTTTTTTGCCCGTCTCGTATGGCCATTCGAACGTTATGGTCAAATATCTCGTCAGCTGACGCATTCATCGTTCTGATGATATTCACAGATAGACGTATGAAACGCGCGAAAATCTACTTTTTAAATAAACGTGGTACGCACAAAACTTTACCCTAAGCGATTGTAAACACAAAATTCGAAACCACGCGCGTCAATCAAAATCGTGATTCCGTATTCATTTGAAAATGAATCTTTTTCACCAAAAGTGTCACCTTTTCAACCAAATGAACGAATTAATTATTAAATGGAAAACGAATTAATGTTTACCCCTTGTTTGCGGGGCTTGTATTAACAATACAAAATGCGATTAAAACTGGGTTCCGTGGGGTGTGTGTCTGTTGTTTACGTTCCGTATTTGCGATGTATTAAAAATTCCACGTTTTACGCGGCGAACAGAAAATCATTAAGTCAAAAAGTAACCAATGTTTCAGCACGTTTTGTATTTACTCTGTCCAATTAAGTGTCTGGTGTTATATCCAGCAAGCGTATTATGAAATGGTTTCTTTCTATGGAAGAATAGACAAAATTACAGATTGATAAAGGAAATCTGTCATTTGTCTACACAGTCTGTCAGTATTTCTATTATAGTGTAGACAAAACGCATTTCTACGGTGCTTATGCTAAGCACGCGTAGGTATGTATAATAATAATAAAAATAATATCTATGGACGTCAATCTGACCCCGTGCTAATATCCGAATATCCAAAGAACATGTGTTGAACTCGGGTACCAGACAACGGAAATATATTTAATACTTTTATACTACATATACATTTACGATTTTTATAATATTATACACATATTTAATACACATCCATGACCAAGCTGATTTCGCTGATTTCTATCTAAAACCTAAATAAAGAACAACATATCAGTCGGATTTTTGCTACAGAGTAAATAAATTACATATTTGCTGCGTTGTATTAAATACAATAATTAATTTAAAAAATATTCCTAGAAATATTCTTGATTAAAACGTTTTATTCAAACTTTACAAAACACATACAGAGATTTTTCAGAGTATCAAAATCAGATGCTCATGAGACATATTTCAGTTGCCCCTATAATCGTCGTGAAAAAGTTAGTGGCCCAGTAAAAGTGGGTATAAGATGATATACGTGGAGGACCAGGCCCGCTGGCGCCGGCACATCGATCCAGCACCGCAGCCCCAGTGACGCCGGCTATTGACACACTTCTCAATGACAACATTATGGGATCAAAAATACACGTTAGTAGTTTCATCAGTAGGCTTTGTTTTAGAAAAGGTGAGTGTGCATCTCTGAATTAGAGAGATGTAACATCTCTTAGGTTACGTCTCGTCTCAATCACAACAGCCTTACGGGATGAAAATTATCGAGATAGGTACGTGTTATTTTTAGTGTTTACTCAGTAGGTTTAGTGGTATGATAGATGTGCATCTCTGAAACATTCAGAAAATAATTAAGTGAGGTTACATCTCGTCACAACAACCTTATAAGATCAGAATTCGCTGGATAAGCACTATTTTGGTCGTTATAAGTAGGCATGTATTTAGTTCTCCCACGTTTACTATGTAACTAACTTTATTAGACCCAAACACAAACCGCATTCATATTATTTATAGGGGGATCTTCGTTGTCAAAGACAAAGAAACGGACAGAGAGAAAACTCAAACTCTTTTGTTTGAGACGTTAATAAAAAAAGGTACTATAATACTTTTAATACTTTTTGTCTATGGACAAGTTTCTGTCTCATATAGTTTAGATTTCTAAACTATATGAGACAGAAACTTGTAAGTTAATAAAACTTTTTTACAAAGTCAACTACAAATAGTCGAGTAATCGGCCTTCGAAGTGGTTTATAAGGGCCCCCCCTTATAAACCAACTTATAAACCACTTCGATGGCCGATTACTCGACTATTTGTAGTTGACTTTGTAAAAAAGTCATGTATGAAACCTTACCATTATTTAAAAATACCTATTTGACGACGAATGACCCTAGTGACCCTGCACAATGGGGTAGAATGAAAAAATATTTTTCATCCTCAAAATATACGCGTTGACCTGAGAACTTCCTCCGGTGTTTTTGTCGGTAAAAACTAATCATTATGACCCGTAAAGTCGATTTCATTTTACATAAACAAGTGCACAATGAATACCTATTATTAGTTCTTTTAAAGTACAGTTTTGTTTGAGTTATATTCCATTTCTAACTCTAGCATAATGTGTAACTAATGAACTTGACTATTCGTCACCTAATGATTTCCTACCTTATGTTTTCCAGACCAGTGAAGCATTTTTGAAACAATGATAATTATGTTATCGTGTTTTGCAGCACTTTATTTCAAGATTTGTGACCTATTAAAGACCTGCTGACCCAGATGTGATCAAAACAGCTCATATTTCAAATGGCAGACCGAAACGAAAGGTGAAGTGCATCAGTTCACCTTTTGTAACAGCAAAGAGTGAAGGCCATTATAGTTTTAGACAAGATATACTGTTGACTTGTGTACCTACAAACATAAGAATTTTTTCAAATCGATTGAATTTTAGATGGGAATAAAAATATATTATTTTTAGCGGAAGCCTACGTTTTGCAAAATAGATTAAATCAAACAGTTCCATCTTCATTGATATTAAATATAAAGTTAGAAACATTAGAAATCATTAAACCTAAGCTTTTACAAAACAGTGAAGGTGTAGTTGCATAAGCCCAAAGTTATCGTAAGTAATAAGAATAAAGGAAGGTAATATTTTCCATGTCACAGCATAAGAATTTTATATCGCATCATCACCCCGGTTTTAATGTGAATACGCCGACAGTCTCGCAATAGGTACAATCATATCTCTTCCACACCATTACGCGGGCGCGTCTGTTATTCTCTTATTCTTTGCCTTTGTTTCCTTGACACCGAGTTTTAATGGACAAGTCCATTCTTCTGAAATGTGTACTAATTTTTCTAATATTTCTGTATGAATACATGTAGATTTTTTTACATATTAACAAGACCTTACAATTTACATTATAATGTTGCTGCTTACGAATCAAAATTTAATTAATACATTAATAGGATTTCTTTAGCTACGCAAATTTTCCAGACATGCTTAAACATTTTAAATTAAACTAAATTTGTGGAAAGCCTGCATTAGCATAGACCGAGAAAACGTGAGAGGACAAATTGGTACCACGCCTTCGCATGCATATTCCGATGCATATGCTAATGCGCCGGAAGACGGCACTTGCACGCGTGCAGATAAACCGGCTTTGTTGACCAAGCATGTGGTGGTAGCCCTAAAGACTGAATGGACGAACTGTGTAGGAACTAGGACCGTGTTGCAACGAATAAAAATTATCTGGTTATTTTTCTGTTTTAGACATATTGCATAAATGGGGTCCGCTTATTTGGTTTAACTTTTTTTTTTGCATAATTTTTTTGACACAATAATACTTTGTCATAATTGTTCCTTGGCATACTATATCATTGGGCATAAATATCATTTAGACTAATGTTGATTGTCCTAATTTAATGTGGGCTGTAACTCGTTAGGCATAATATTTTCTTGGCATACTTGGGTACCATAGTGTGGTAATAGGTTAAGGCTAAAGGAAAAAATAGGGAACCTGCTTTAATATATATGATGATAAAATATTAAAACTTTCGAATAACATTAGATTTTCTGAATATTTTTCTAAAACATCACGTTTATCCGTCTTCAAACGCAGCATTTGCTAATTTTTAGCGTTGCATACCGAAAGGGTAAAAACAGGACCGAAGGGGTATTACTAGGCTGGATCTCATTGTTGTAATTAAATGAGTTTTAATTAATTTAAAGTTTATTGAAAAAGTTAACACTTTACACATTTAACAGCAGTTTTTAGCAGGCGGCCATAAAAGGAAGCAGAGAAGTACCATTTACAAAAGTATAAATAGTAAAGTCTACCACAGACTATAAAATATGTTGTCTGCGGTTAAGTTATTAGGTGTATTTTACACGGTGTAAGGAATGCATCAATTAATATTTCAACACTCATGACCCGTGATAGCTAGTTGTCAAATCACAAAATTGATGGTTTCTTTTTGATAGATTATAATATTACGAAAAATAATGCGTTAAATTAAAAGCAGCATGATTCGGTTCACAATCTTTCGACATTTTACAATCTCGCTAGTTATATTATAATCTTATGGTATTCACAATTTTACATTGACATATATATCCAATATATCAACAGCCTACGCAGGCAGTGATAAAAATGCGGTAACTTCAAATAATATAGAAAATCGGCAAGACGATAAGGAAATTTGGATTTATGGGTTATTGTGAAGCATCGGGGTGACTGGGGGATACAACGGCCAGCGACAAGGGGTGCATTAAAATGATGGACGAAAGGCGCCGTGAGGACGCCGGGTATTTTGCATTAAAATACTTAAAATTAGCACTGCCCATGGTGTAAATATGGTGTCCAAAGGGATTTACTGACAAGACATTGTATAGTTTAAATGTATATACAGGCAATAAATAAGCATGTTGACTTCCATAATATTTTTAAGTCTGTGTGCTTACTTTTGTATTAAAAAAACCGGCCAAGTGCGAGTCGGACACGAAGAGTGCCGTACAAAACGGCAGAAAAATAACGATTGTTGTTGTTATCTCTTATGATTGGCGAACTGTCTTTTATATTATATAATTAAGCAAAACTTTAAAAAAATTCTTAGGATAGTTAAAATTTAAAAATACTTATTTATTCTTCATACATTATGAACAATTAAACGCGCTGCGATTAACTTTTTGGCATACTCCATACAATAAAAGTTTATTTCTTACAGACCACAGTCCAGATAACACGTGAAATACAACACGTGCTGTGTCGTGATGAGGGATGGCGTGTGCATTTCCGCCGATAATGGCTTTACCGTGCATTTTATAGCCATTGTTCTGGCTTATGCCATTTGCTGACAGGATTTTAGCTGAAAAAATGCTCGTTGTGATTTACGATGAGGCTCTCGTTAACAGGAACGCACATGTATAAATATACTACCTTTTGCCCGCGGCTTTCCCCACGTAAATACAGTATCCCTTGGGAACTTGTACTTCTCCGGGATTAAAAGTAGCAATTGTGTTATTCCAGAGCTTAAACTACTACCATACCACATTTCATCAAAACCCGTTCAGTAGTTTTTGCGTGACAGAGTAACATCCATCCATCTATCCGTTAGTCAATCCATCCATCCTCACAAACTTTAACATTTTTAATAGTAGTAGGACGTATCGAAATATCAAGGAAGCGTATACCCATTTTCAAAGACTGTAATTTGTCTGTTTGTTTATTATTTGTATATATAATATTGTTGCTTTTGGGAGTTTACTTTGCGTGAAAATGCTTAGTGATTGATTTTAAGGTATCCTCAAGTTCTAAATACATAAGGAAGCACAAATATACTTTACTGCCGACTATGCTTTGATGTTACATAGAAAAGTGTATAATACAATATTTTAAGTCAAACTGATAACAAATATTATTTTAGTCCAAAATTTTCTCAATATTGTGAATGTGTTGTGCTTTTAAATAGTTCATTTTTTTTATTAATAGCGAAGTAAAATGTTTTAAAACTGTGAACTGCCTAACTGAACCCTTCTCATATAACTGACGTGCCGTAACATTCAGCTGTTGGATGTGGGATACGGCGGGAACCGACGTGCTGCAAGTCACTTCTCCCATATTACCCATAACTGTATATCTATACTAATATACTAATAATATTATGAAGAGGAAAAGTTTGTTTATTTGTATGTTTGTTTGCATTGAATAGGCTCCGAAACTACTAGACTGATTTTGATGAAAATCGGCAGGAGTATAGAGTGGACCACGGGGATGAACATATGCTACTATACTATATATTATAATATAAATATATAGTTGATAATGAAGACTTGAAGCCTATTTTGGAATTCATTCATTTGGAACTTTCACTGGCATATATAGCTGATATTATAAAGTCTATATGTATATATATATATATATATATATATATATATATATATATATATATATATATATATATATATATATATATATATATATATATATATATATATATATATATATATATATATATATGTTAGACCTTATAATATCAGCTATATATGCCAGTGAAAGTCCCGTGAAAATCGGTCTAGCCGTTTCAGAGATTAGCCGGAACAAACACACAGACTGACAGACGGACAAAAATGTTAACAATTTATATTTTATTGTAAGTACCGATCATACTTTTAAATGCATTAACTGAAAATAAAAGCTGTTGATTTGAAATTACAAACAGACACTTCAATTTTGTTTATCTGTATTGATATAATATATTATATTATACAAAACAAATAGTTGAACTAAGTAGTCAAAGATGGCCGAAAGCACGTCGAAGGAATGCCGATAACAGCCACAATGTGTAATTGCTAAATTCTACATTATTGTCAAGGTGATAAGGTCGTTTTTTGTATCATTCTTAATAGACGTTATTACATTGTGATTTCGATTGGCAAAAAGTGTCGTGCCTATTTTTTCCGTCTAGTCCCCATTCGCAACGCGCCATAAGGAACTTCGTTCCAATATACTAGATAGCAATCTCTCGCTAAAAAATACCCACAACCTGCAAGCAAATGTGTGAGTGCACGCATAAGCATGCGTAAAGAACCTCCCTCCTCCCACACTACATAAGCGTACACTCAGGAACAAGATCGTGCAATCGCCACCACCACACAAGCAACAATGTCAGCAAGATCGTGCAAGGTCCCGCACCACCATGCAGGTTGCAAATCTCGACGCGCGTTTCGCCCCGAACCCGGAGCATCCTCAGGAAGTGGACCTGCCAGCAAAGTTTGTTAGTGATTGTGATTGTATGTTATGGATTTCCGCAAAGTAACGCCAGATTCTATTAACTATTTAGTTTGAATATATTTCATTACATTATTTTACTATATTTACTAAGATCTTATGCTAAGGCGCTAACGGACCGTGAAATACTTACAGAAACCCGGCGTGAAATAACGCTTGCGTTGGTTTTTGCCGAGTGATTGAAGATCGAAGACAAAATGGGGGTTAGGTGCTCAAAGACCGTCTTTTCGTTTTCTGGCTATATTCTAATTGCCCGCGACTTCGTGCGCGCAAAAGAAAATCACGCGGGGAACTTACAATCCGCAATAAAAAGTAGCTTTTGTCCTTCCTCGTATTTAATCTTTTTTTCTATTTCTAATACTTAGCTATATATGTGCCAAATGTCATGAAAATCGATCCAGTAGTTTCGAATCCTATTCAATGCAAAGAAACAAATAAACATGCGAACAATTAAGTTCTTCCTGTTTATAAAATTTGTATAGAAGTATAGATGAAATTCTGATAGAGCGTTTACTAAATTTTCTCTTTTTGCAACCCCGCGAGAATGTTTTAGTAGTAAATATATTTTTATGTTGGACTTCCTGTAGCACTACTGAAAACATTCGTGCAGTGGCTGTTGCGTGATACACGTATGAACATACAGACAAAAACCATCAAATCACCATAAAAAACCACCAAAATCGACCAATTACTGGGAAAGGTAGCTCCAAAACTATATCTATTGAAATTGCTACATAAAATACTGTGAGGTGAGCAATGAAAGGTTTTGAATGTAACAGTGCCTGCTCTTTAAAAGTTGATCTAATTAATTACAAATTATATTAGTATCTTAAAAAAGTCTTTTTAATGTAGGCGTCATTCTTACCATAGGTATACTTGTACATAGAGGTACTGCCTTGAAATTCAAGTGAAACAAGTGCTAGTAATGTCCTAGGACCTGAAGGTCGATTCTGCTAATCAAATCCTGCAATAACACAGTTACGATACAGTCCCGATTCTCAAAAACGACAACGTAAAACCCATTTAGATTGGTCCATACTCCAAAAATCAGATTATGATATCCAGACGAATACAACTAGCTTCTTCCCGCGGCTCCGCCAGCGTTTATAACTTATCCCACAGGAACACTGTACTTTGTCGGGATAAAAAGTAGCCTATGTTTTAATCCAGAGCCTATAATACTACCACACCAAATATCATCAAAATCCGTTAACAAACAATGGATGTTTGTTACTCTTTCACGCAAAAACTAACGGATTTTTATGATATTTCCATATCCATAAATCCATCCATCGATCCTCACAAACTTTCACATTTATAATATTAGTAGGATTGCATAAGATAATAAAATACTAAAACTCGACCACTGCAGTAGTGTGAATCATCAAATGAAATTTTGATTAAATTTCAATGAATTGCGAATCTGATGGTGATGATGAACAAATGAAACATAAAGGATCAGAATCGATACGAAATATTGAGTTACATTTGGTTTTGCAGTGCAAGCGAATTTGGCGTTAATTTAAATAGTAATTAGGGATACAATTGAACAGCAGAGAGCGCCGGAGTTTTCGATATGCTCGCCGCTCGTACTCGTGTCCGAATTGTTAACGAAGATATCGAAAAAGAATTCGAGGATGTGGTGTTTGGTAGTCTGTAATCACATTTCATATTATATTATGTTAACGTTACGTTACGTTAACGTAAAGATTTGCTTTACCGGAACTTTAAGATTTAATGATGCAGAGAAAAATATTAACCGACGAAAAAACCGGAGGATATTTATTATCAAGTCAATCTCGCGTTTTTTATTTTGTATGACCATTGTCAACGCATAACTTTTTACAGACTAGTCCGATTTTGATAATTTTTATGAACTTCAATGGGTTTTTGTAAATATGGTCTTCTTCTTTATATATACAAATGAATTGCAAAACCTGTGTCTTACTAAAACTCGAGAACGACTGAACCGTTTTGGCTAAATTTAACCTCGAAATAATTGTGAAAGTTTAAGGAAGGTTAAAACGGTGAGAAATATTGAAAAATTGGGAGGAAAATATGTCGGCATAGCTACATTTTAATAATTAACTTGATTTTTCGCGGGATCGCGGGATCTTATAGATGACTGGGTGTGCTTTTTTAAGTTGTAGTAAAGAAAAAAGTAGTAAGCAAACAACGATCAATAATTATTTTTAAGTAAGTTATTAAAAGCTTTTAATAATCTATACTAATATTATAAAGAGGTAAAGTTTGTGAGGTTGTAGGGGGTTATCTCTGGATCTACTGAACCGATTTTGAAATTTTTTTCACCAATAGAAGGCAACGTTATTTGTGAGTGATATAGTTTATATATTAACCCGAAAAATTAAAAGACTGTTTCGTGGTAGCCGGATTTGCAAAGTAAGTAAGAGCAAAAACGGTAGAACGAAAACTTTTCTTACGACAGCTGCCTTACCGATGGGAGATATATGATTAAGTCCTAGAGAAAAGTTATAGAGCTTGATAATGCCTAAAAAAAAGTCAGCGACATCATATGTTTAATTTTTATATATAAGTCTAAAAGTAGTTTTTATATTCAAAAATAATTTAAAACGTTAATGTTTATTGGTCAATATTATCAATAATTATGAATTCTTATCAAAATAAGTGAATTTATAGTCTCAAGTGCTTAAAACAAAATATTTTTTCCGTTCACTGCATATAATTTGCACGAATGGTTAAAGAGATAATACGACATAGATATGGAATATCTATTGAGTTATATTTCTATTAGACGGTTTTTTTTCCATATACAACATGTAGAAATAAATTGCTTTATCAGCAAGGAAATAATATTTAGATTATAAGTTGCCTTATCTCAGGTTGGAACTCCTGAAAGACAATATATTTTGCTACCAAATTATTATTTGGTAGCAAAATATATAATGTAATAACATTACATCTAATAATAACAAATAATTAGATGTAATGTAGTTTGTATTACTTATTATATTACATCTAATATAGTATAAGTACAGAGAAGTATTGAACATTAAAAATAAACATAATTTATTCAATTTTAATGATTTCATTAAAATAAAAATAATAATATTTTTCATTTCATATTTGAAACCGTCAATATAGTCATTTTGGCATGCAAATACACACTTAAATAAGCAGTTAAAATATAACCCTCCTTTTGGCAGTCAGGAAATAAACTATAGCACACATTAACCGAATCACAATCGTAATTTCATTACAAGTAAAAATGTTTACCGCCCAACGAAATGCAGCACGGGTCAGCTAGTTACCTATAAAAAGGAAAGAAGCATACCTATTATTAATTTGTGATGTAGGTATATTTATTTTCATTTATATAATATGTACCAATATAAGTAAAAACTCCCTTTAAATAAGCTTTCTAAATGTACTTTTCAATGGTTAAAATCCGTAGTTTTGAAAAAATCGCGGACAAACATATATAAGTATACAAAGATATTGGTCAAACTGAAAAACCTCCTTTTTTATGTCTGATAATAAAAATACCACATCCATATTTCACTCATCTATATCGGAAGCATTGATTGACGCGCAGCGAGATACAAGCGCGCCGCCCGGCGCCGCTCGCATTGTTCTCACTCCTGAAGATTGGGCGTTCGCAAACAACGATCGATGCTCCAGCAACACTACAACGCCACAATAACGACAACGAAACAAAAACGACAACGCCACACCACACGTTATATTAAATTCAAAATTGTATTCAAAATTTACCGTTTCGACGAGGGAAGTTCCAATGCATCGACGATAATGAAGTTTTTGTCCTAGTCGTAAAATGGGATCGTTTAGGCTGGGACTATATGATGATCCGGAATCCGGAAGGGCGGAGAACATTAAGTGCACAGAAAATAGAACTCTGGGCTAATACAATACAGATGAAAATCGAACACACGCGTGTCAAGTTAAATGTCAAATCTGACAACTTGACACTCATGTGTTCGATTTTTATCTGTATTGTATTAGCCCAGAGCTCTATTTTCTGTGCTCTGAATTTTCTCCGGCGTCCCGAATTCCGGACAATATAGTCTTAGCCTTATGGCAACCAGCCTGTTTGAAACTAAGTTGATTAAAAAAAAATGGATTTATCAATTATCTGGCACGTATCTAAGTGCCAAACCAAGTTGGTCCTAATTAGGGCGAAATCTGGACGAGTTTTAAACCGGCAGACCGAGAGCAGAACAAGTAATTAAGAAAAACTATTTTACGAAGGTGCATCTTTTTATGTTCAAAATACAACTGTTGTCAAAATACAAAGTCCTATTATTTAGCCCTTAAAAGTGGTTATGGGCTAATGACGACCCCTGTGGCTCAGTGGCTTAAGCCAGAGGTCGCGGGTTCGAATTAAGTAGAAACAAAAAGTTTTCTGCCTGATGGATGTTTTGTATACAATAAATAAATAAATATCTATGGACGCTTCACACAATACGTGTTTAGTATAAACAAAAATCTTAATTTCATGTCTGGTCTCCGTAACACAAGTTCTTAGGGTACTTAGCACGGGGCCAAATTTACGTGGTGTGAAACAATCTAATTAATATTATATCCTGCAATATAATATTAATTAAATTGTATGCTATGGATTTCCGAAAAGTGACGCCTGACTCTATTAACTGTGGTGTGAAACGTCCATAGACATTATACTATTATTATAAGGACTGATAATTTGGTCCGATGCGAACAAATAGGTGTGATTTAGTGGTTGTCACCGTTAGTGGTAATAGCGTCTGCGCGTGACAGTGCCTACTCGCCTCTCTCCGATACCCTCCGTTATGCGGTTTAGGTAATTACATTACATTAATATTTTCTAGTACCCGATAAATCATTTTCAAATCAAACAGTAATGTAATAATGACTTATTTAAATATTAACAAAAATAAAAAAAATAAGTAACCTCCGAAATGTCAAGCAGTGAGCGAGCTGATGATGATGAATTATAGCTAAGAACTCTTTCGATCGTGTCAGCATTCAAACATAAAAAAACTAGATCAAAATCGGTTCACCCGTTTGGGCGCTACGATGCCAAACTTATAAAACCCCTCAATTTTCGTCGGCGGTTAATTAAGAATAAGTAATATTATTCGTAATTATTATGTTATATTATTATTATGTATGTTATTATTTACTGAGAAGTTTTGTTTTTATACTACAATTTAATTAATATCCTATCGTTTAATTAAGAAATGTATCGCAACTGAAAAATTAATTTTGTTATTGTTATTTTGGATTCTCTATAAAAATAACGCGTCTTTGAGTAGTATTTTATCGCAACATATCAATATCAGTCTTATCTGTCCTGCCAATACCAAGCAAACTACCAGTTACGTGTGTGTTCGTTGCTCGTAGACGTGCTTCATTTATTAAAAAACAAAAAAAATATATATAAACATCATTATTCTCAGACATCATCCATAGATCCATAGAGTGTTATGGATTATGTTAGTTTGTTGTAGATTATTTTTGATTCTAAAGTCTAGGTTACGAATATATTTTGTAAGCCGTTGATTTTTAGCAAAAGATCATATTATTAAATCTGTACTGGCCAAGTAAATATGGAGAAAAATATTAAGAGAAAATCAGAATGGCGTAACACAAAACGCCGCGTAAAAAGGGGATATTAAAACATTTCAATTTCTCACTCGCATGTACATTATTTAAACAATTTATACACGAGTGGTAGTTTGCTCGTCTAGACGCTGACTTTTGGCAAAGTCAAGGCTACGAGGGTACACTCGTTTACATAACTGTTTAACATGAATGAATTAAGGTTTTTTTATCTCGGCCACTTAGGCAAGAATTTTATTTGTTAAAATTTTGGCAAATGTTTTAAAACGCGTCATGTACCATAACTTTTATGTGACTTTCAAAAATATTGACACAGAACCAGTTCTTTTGACGAATTAAAACATACCTACTATAATGATTTTTAAGTGATGTGAGCCATTCTCTACAATTAAAGTTAAAAAAAAAAGTTCTTTGTAAATAGAATTACAGAATATTACTAAATGGAGCCAATATAAAACGTTTTCGTCAAATCACTTTAAAATGTTACTGTTTTGATTATTATTACCTTGCTAGATGTACGAGTACTACAAAATAACATTATATAAATACTTTAAAAAAATTCTCACCGACTGTACTAACGCTGAGCAATCCTTCATAGTACGTAGATATGATTGGAACCTTTCCAGATCACAAATCAAACTGCCACCGAATCAGAGACCATACGATAATTAATTCTACCTTCGAATTTTGTAGTTTTAGCAAAACCAAAAATATTATATAAATTATTTTTGTGATTAGTGTTGATTAAAGTAAGATATTTTGTTTTGTTTACGTAAAATTACCTAATTGTTTACAAACATACATAGACCGCCAAAATTATTACATTTTGGCGGTATATGTATGTTTGTTCCATTGTGAAATGCCTGATTAAAAACTACTGATTCGATTTGATGAATGAGGTATCAATAGATTCGTAATTATGCCCGGGAAACAAAGGCTATGTGGTTAGCGTAGTCTGGTTATAGTTTTAAGCTTTTGATTATAAATTATACTAGATAGTAAATATCCATTAATTTGTTAGTAAATCTTTTATTAGTAAATTTGTGTAGCCTTGACGATAAAGCTCAATTTGCTATGAAACAGGTGCTCGGCCTGCACGCGCCTCGTCTAATTGGGCTCTAAAGTGAATATATTATATTCCGTCGCTACATCACATAGTTAATCTCATATATTTTGTTCATCTTGTCCTAAGTTTGTGCCTCATTCAAAATCTCAACCCGATATTGCACTAATATTGTAATTCTGTCCTTCATTTCATCATGCATCAGGAAAAACATGCAATGATTTGTTGCAAACTCCCGAAGCTCCACTCGAGCTTAAGGATCGTAAAGCTCCGTTGTATAGCTTTCAATTTCCCGCAGCAGTCGAAAGCTCGTCTCGATAAGACGTATGAGCCGTTCTCTTGATGAAGCCTACGTAATGGTGAGAGATAACTGGAGCGAATCAGGGTGCGGTTGTAGTGAGCAAAAGGTGCGAGGTAAAAGCTAAGGTAAGAGAGAATCCAATTGAGAATACGAGACTTGAAAAAAAAACTGAACCCAAAAAAAAGGGTTTAAAATCTAAGGGTAGGTTCACACCGAAACGAGACGATATGCGACTCGGCGCTGTATTTTTAAGATAGATATTCAAAACAAAGTGATACAAGTTTTATATGACCCCAGTCATACACTGCACATGCGCTGTGCAGCGCGGTGCAGCTTGATATTCGAACTCTTACAATGAAACGTGTATCTTTTTGTGTAACGAATAAAGTTAAAATTTGAATAGCTAGCTTAAAAATGCAGCACTGCGTCGCGTGTTCTTTCATTTCGGTGTGAATAAACCACTTTTTTTATATAAAAAGTATGTACTCAAACCATAGATTAAAGAAGACGGCGGTTTAGGTCAAGATAAACAGCTACATACTTCACTTTCGATTAGATTGCACTACTACAAGGATACTTCGTGTACACAAATCTCCTATCGCGTACACTAGATTGCACTACTACAAGCATACGACGTGTGCACAAATCTCCTATCGCGTACACGGCAGTAGTGTCAAGGATCCGTCAAGATTGTGCGCCGTCGAAAGGACGTCTAAATATTCAAATTTCGTGTTTGAAATTTTATGTTTTGCGAGATTGACAATTGTTGTGATGTATCGTATGGTTGTCACGACGACAAATATCTTTTTTTTTAATATTATATTTGTGTCCAATGAATGTTCAAACTTTATAATATAAGAATATTAAATACACATAAAGTCAAACAAAAAATGGTTATATGTATTGTACTGTGTGTGTGAAAAATAATAGAATAAATAAAAACATATCTTATTTTACCTATCAAATATTTCATTTTCTAGAGATGTCTTGCTTTATTATAAGAGCGTCGCTGACCTAGTGACACGCGAACCCGCACGATGCAGGTTCGATGCCGGGTTATGGTGTGTACAAATTAGACTTTCTCTATAACCGTATACTGACGCTAGACTTAGTTTAATTAACCCCCATCTTCTGTGACAACCCTAACAAAATTTGGATCGTTCTATGAAAGGTGTTTACGTACGTAAGTATTTTTACTCTGTGCTCCAACAGCCGCATTCCGAGACATTTATTACTTACTTAAGGATCTACTTAGCACAGACTTTGACATAAAGTCCATACTGTTTCTGTCAAAATATTTACTAAGTGACTCTTTAAGTAAACATTAACTAAGTACGGCCGTAAATGTAGTAAAAATAATAAAGCTACAATCTATTGCAGCTGTATTATTTTTTGTTCTGGAGTGAACACTGAACGTTTTAAATTGTTAACAGATTCTGAAAGATTACAATACAATTTTATATTTGTTTAAATGTATGCTAAGCTGCTAATTATAAGCTCTTATCACTCATGAGTATATTACTCTAACATATTAACCTAAAACAAATGAGTATTTACCATTAATCACCCAAACCGATATGTTCCTAACAGGCACCTTATCCCTCACTTCCAGCAGAACAAACATATTACCCCAGTTATTGTAGAACCTGCCGTAGACGGCTTAATGAATCGTAGATGAGCTACGAGCTACGTCGCCTACGGCGTAGTGGCCTACGTGTAAATTATTGTAAACACCGAAATCTTTAGCGAGAAAAGATAGATATTTGATAATTCTACATTTTTTTGCCTTTTAATAATGAAAATCTACTATTTTATATTAACTTGGGGTCCCTCAATACGGAACAAACATGCGTTTGTCGGGTTAGCTCTTGTATATAAAATATGACTAGTATGAAATTTTTTAATTAGTATTGATCTAGTACAAATGACTAAAATCGAAAATTTTATAATATTTACTTTAATTTTATTTTTATAATTTTATAATTTTGAAATATTTACAATATATTTGACGTGTTTTAGTAATATTTTCTATTTCTTTCGCTTGTCTAGTATAGAGTTTCCATTTTCAGGTTTATTCTCTTCACGATTTTCAATACTAGTAAGATAGTTACTGGCAGTATCGTATTTTACGACGCATATCTTAATATGTTAAATTTACAAAGATGAAGCGTCTTTAACTACTTAGGCTTCATTCTACACCTATGTAACAGAAATTGATAGTGCTCTTAACTCAATTACAAGACACAGTGAAAACTGTAGATTTTTTTCTATAAAAAATGTCAAAATGTTACAAGAACGAAAAAGTAAATTATATTTTGATACTAAGGCTTACAGAGGTAGCTTTAGACAGTACAAATAAGAAAGTTACACACGTTTCTACAAAATATTAAGAATCGTTGTCATAAGAATCCTACTAATATTAGTTTGTGAGGATGGATGAATGTTTGTTACTCTTTCACGCAAAAACTACTGAACGGATTTTGATGAAATTCGGTATGGTATGGTATTTTCAGCTCTATTGTACTAGCGCAGAGTTCTATTTTCAGTGCTCTGAATTTTCACCGGCATCCCGGATTCCGGGGCATATAGTTCTAGCCTTTGTTACTCCTTATACCATCAGCTCTGCCTGTAAAAGTCCCGTGAAAATCAGTTAAGCCGTTTCAGAAATGAACCGGAACAAACAGAAAGACAGATAGACAGACAGATGGACAGACAAAATTTTTAAAAATAAAGTTTTATTGTTAGTACCCATAATGCATACTTTATTAATGCATTCAGTGAAAAGCCCTTAATAAAAAATTACAAACAGACACTTCGATTTTATTTGTATTATTATTAAAAAAAAGAATACTTATACTTTAATAATTTGAGCCTAAATTTCAGTTTTTGGTAAGAGAAATTAGTATGATTTACACCGTCATTATTATATTAAAGCATTACACTATTAGTTGGGATCGAAAAAAGATTAACTTTACACCCCTTTAGGCTAAATTCGCAATCAATTTAGCGAGCCCTCCTCTAGCCGTTGTAATTATGATGGATGACGCGTGATCTATATTCTTGATTATAGTCATTATAGTTTAGTTAAAAATATGATTGATTAGCTATTGTCGAGTTACGTCATCACTTTATCACGATGAGGGTCAATATTAGTTATAATTGAGTTTAGTCATTTAGAGAAACGTCTAATCTTTTTTTAGAATTAACTGAAGATTCTTTATAAATTTTGCTCCCTAGGAACCTATTTGCAAATAACATTTTTTTATTAAAATTCAATACATACTAATATCTAGTACTTGTACTAATATATAGTATTTATTCTTATATTTTCTTATAGTTTTAGAACAAACTATATTTATCTTTCTCATATCCACACTTACGCTAACTGCACACCTAAACACCTACACTCACACATGCTAGCACATTTGACTAAATCCACTTATTAGTTTAAGTAGTATATATTCTGTAATGTCTTTTATTGTTTGCTAAACTTTAGGTAATGTAATAAGTTGCATTGTAAACTGTCATTATGACGGGCAGACTGGAAGAGAATGCCACAATAGGCTGATGCGGGATGCCTGATGACTTGATAGTCAACCTGTGCATAAGTGCAAAATTGTTAAAAATAAATAAAATTATATATGTTTTGTCTATAGATACTCTATAGCTTATATAGAGCATATTTTTATTATACTTCGTTTAATTTTTGGAATGACGTAAGAATTTTATTTATTTCTGATCGTTTTTATTCAAATTTAAAATAAATTTTAATAGTAAAACTAGCAGCTGTCTATTAGAAACTCAATTTTAAAAACTTAAAAGTCAGTAGGGTCCAGAGGGTTTTGATGTTCAATTAACCTTCATCTCATAACTCAACGGATTAAGGTTCAGAATCGCGTGTCATCTCTGGGGAAAATTGGTTTCGGATAATGTGGCAAACGTATGCGTGGTCATGCGCTCCTACATCACCCTTATCGTGGATTTAGACTATCACACAAACACTGGTAGCCGGAGATACGAAGAAATATGGCTAACCTTTTACTACTGATAAAAATATATCTGTTTGTACGTGTGTTTGCCTTGCGGTTAACTTTCAAACGCTTGATTTAAATTCGAATAAAGAAAGTGTACTGAGACATTAAAACATATTACGAACATGATTGCATTCTTAGTCCGATTTTTAAAGTTACTCTAGGTACATACGAGGGCTGCACTAAAAGTATCGGGAATGGAATATTTCCACTGTTCCTGTCATATTAAAATCTTTTTAATTTAAAACTCCTTGGTTTTAAAAATCGAATACCGTTTATTTATTTAAAAAAAGATTCTCGGTCTTGTCACAAGGTCTTGTCAAACTTGTTTAGTCGTTGAGAAAATGGAATTGACTCGAGAAAATTCTAGAGCGATGATTTATTATGACTTTCGAAGTGGTTTAACACAAAAACAGTGTGTTGACCGGATGATTTCTGCATTTGGTGATGAAGCCCCATCCAAAACCACAATTTATCACTGGTTTGCTGAATTTCAACGTGGACGTGTCAAGCTCAGTGATGATCCCCGTCAAGGTCGTCCAAAAACTGCAGTCACCCAAGAAAACGTTGATGCTGTGCGTAAGCTGATTGAGGAAGATCGACATGTGACATACCGCGAAATTCAGGCAACTTTAGACATTGGCATGAGTCAAATACAAATAATCTTGCATGAACAATTAGGTGTAAAAAAGTTGTTTTCCCGATGGGTACCGCATTTGCTCTGTGAAGAGCAAAAAGCGGCTCGCGTTACTTGGTGCATCAGAACTCTCGAAAGATTCCACGCAGGATCCTCAAATGCTGTATACAACATCGTATCAGGTGACGAATCCTGGATATACGCGTACGAACCCGAAACAAAAAACCAGTCACGAGTTTGGGTGTTCGAAAATGAGTTAAAGCCAACAAAAATTGTGCGTTCACGGAGTGTTGCAAAAAAAATGGTGGCCATGTTTGTCTCCAAAATCGGCCATGTTGCGACTATTCCTCTTGAGGGACAAAGAACGGTTAATGCAGAATGGTATGCTAACATTTGTTTGCCACAGGTCGTTTCTGAACTCCGTAAAGAGAACTGCAACCGCCGCATCATCCTCCATCACGACAATGCGAGTTCTCACACCGCGCACAGAACAAAAAAGTTTTTAGAGCAAGAAATCATAGAATTATTAGACCATCCGCCGTACAGCCCCGACCTAAGCCCTAATGATTTCTATACTTTCCCTAAAATAAAGAATAAATTGCGTGGTCAGAGATTTTCATCACCTGAAGAAGCTGTGGACGCCTACAAAACGGCCATTTTGGAGACCCCAACTTCCGAATGGAATGGTTGCTTCAGTGATTGGTTCCATCGTATGGAAAAATGTGTCAAATTTCGCGGAGAATACTTCGAAAAGCAATAAATACATTTTAAAATAGTAATTTTGTGTTACTTCCTTGATTCCCGAAATTTTCAGTGCCGCCCTCGTATTAGACCCTAAAAGGAAATTTGCTCCCTAAGTAAGAAAACATTTTTTAGGCATTTATCTGATTAAGGTAAGGCCATTTGCGTCATACATTTCACATCATCTTGTTATGCGATTCTTTTTCAATCTTTTATCACTGATCTTCGTCAATTTTATCATTTTCTGAAGAAGATATAAATACGACAGTGATACTATCATATCTTCTCACATGTGATATAATCATGACCGTTCCGACACTGTCTGGTGACAACGGCCAAAGTCGTATCGGAAAATGTGCAAAAAATGTATGCAGTGTGGGGTTTCTTAAGAAAAGAATACCAATCATAGAATGGCTCCCACATTACACGTACCTGAAACTACTTCAGGATATCATAGCCGGAGTTACGGTGGGACTGACAGCTATACCACAGGGAATTGCTTACGCTGTAGTCGCTGGACTTTCGCCAGAGTATGGGCTTTACGCAGGGCTGATGGGAGGATTTGTTTACCTGGTGTTCGGCAGCTGCAAAGATGTCACCGTTGGCCCAACAGCAATTTTATCATCAATGGTAGCAAAATACGTCCAGAACTACTCCGCGGATTTTGCTGTACTTGCTGCATTCCTTGCTGGCTGTGTAGAATTGCTTATGGGAATATATAATCTTGGATTTTTAGTGGAATTCATATCGATACCAGTTATTAGTGGCTTCACAACTGCTGCTGCTCTTCAAATTGCATCCGCTCAATTGAAATCACTGTTCGGATTTACGGGCTTATCTGGAAACTATTTTGCCGAATCAGTTTACTACTTCTTCCGTAACATCAAGACTGCAAGAGTATGGGATCCAGTACTAGGTTTTGCAACCATAGCAATTTTAACGCTCTTACAACGCCTTGGAAAAGGATGCAGCCGGAACGATGGATTAGTTAAGCAGATTCGATGGTTTTCATCATTAAGTCGTAATGCTATTGTAGTAATCTTTGGAGTGGTTGTAGCATACATAATCAAGGTGTACACCAACAACGAACCACTAGTTCTGATCGGTGATATTGGAGGTGGCCTACCGAAGTTCGAACTACCACCATTCAGCACAGTTGTTGGTAACGAAACTGTTGTTTTTTCCGAGATGATGGACGTATTAGGTCCAAAATCTATAATTCTTCCTTTAGTAGCGATACTTGAATTGGTAGCAATTGCAAAAGCTTTTTCTGGCGGAACGCCAGTAAATGCAACTCAGGAAATGATGGCACTCGGACTGTGTAACATATTGGGATCATTTTTGAGGAGCATGCCAATTACCGGCTCTTTTACTAGAACAGCTTTAAATCACGCCTCCGGAGTTCAAACTCAAGCAGGAGGAATTTTCACAGGAATCGTTATTCTTTTAGCGTTAAGTTTACTAACATCTACCTTTTATTATATTCCGAAAGCATCTTTAGCAGGATTGATCATAACAGCCATGTTCACAATGATAGATTTTTCTATATTTGGAAGATTATGGTTTACCAGTAAGAAAGAGCTGTTCGTTTTAATTGCTACAATAATTATATGCCTATCCTTTGGGTTGGAGTACGGAATTGTCGCTGGAATAATAATTGATGCTGCTATGCTACTATATAAAACTGCAAGACCTGCTGTTGATTTCAATGTAGTGCATAACATGAAAGGTGAATTTATTATAGTGTCATTGTCCGAAGGGCTATCATACTGTGCAGCAGAGCATATTAGAAGGAAAGTGCTTTATGCATCTAAGAGAAATGGGGAAGGATCAAATATTGTTATAGATGGAACAAACCTCAAGTTTATGGACTCCACAGTAGCATCAAATCTACTATCAGTGATTAAGGATTTAGAAAAGAATTCATGTCAAGTTTTATTTTTGAATTTCAATGGTGATATCGTCTCAACGTGTACGTCAATTAATCCGAAATTGAACAGCAAATTTGTAACAGCACCTAATGTAATGGATGTACCAGAAACGATGCCTAAGAGCGTTTGAAATACGCCTCCTTAAGATTACACGAGAGTAAACGAAGAGCCATCAATCTTGATAAGCCCTATCTTATCTAAATAGGGAAGTCAATAGCAAAATATACATTTTATTTGACATGCTCCTGCGTAACATACATGTTAAGTATTAAAAACTGACAATTTTAATGCTAATTTCACCAACTGCTAAAGTCAAATAAATTGATTAAATATCATGTTATCTCTCTCGTTCTTCGTATTAATGAAAGAGAAGGTATGATATTTAAACAAACGATTAACACTAACAGGCATTTGTGAAATTGGCACTCAATATCCTAATCTGTGAATTGTGTTACATCCTAGACATCAACTCAAGTATGAAAAAATAATAGACATTTGCCAGAAATCGTGGTTGAAAACTACTTGCTTTGAGATAAACAAAAAATATTTATCTAGCATTAAACAATTTTATACATTTTATACTATAAAATTTGTGTAGTTTTAATTCCTATTTTTATAACGCTTTTATTAGTTTCACCTGTATGTTTACTTGCTTGCTTGCTTGTTTGTAACCGACTCCTTTGGGCTCGATTTTGTCCTACTTTGAACGATCAGATTTAATTCAAACTTTGCACACCTGTCAAAGACCGATGACAATGCAATAATTCGATTAAAATATCCGATTATCCTGATTACATTCGCCAGGATTCATCTATTTCTTTCCGCATCCTTTGCATGAGAGTAAGAGAGATAGAACTAGTGCGCGAACTACGCATGCGTGCAGTTCCAAGCTTACTCTTTCGCAAATCGTACTAAAAAGCAAAAAATAAATTATAGTTAAAAAAACTAAAAAAACACGCTTTCATAGAAAATCTAACTAAAAAATGAAAAATAAAATTTAATAAATTTGGATTAAGAATAGTGTAAATGAAAAATAAATGTTTATTATTGTAAAAAAGCGTGGGGTGCATAGTGTCAATAGTTATAAACATTTTATTGGCAGATATGAGAAGGATCTTCACTTTGATAATATCTTAAAAATCACTTTAAACGAAATCTGACCGTTTGAAGTGGATCAAAATCAAATCCACTGGAGTCGGTTACATACAAACAAAAGTACAGGTGAAGACACTGCAGCCCACGCTTTTTTACAATAATAACATTTATTTTTCATTTACACTATTCTTAATCCAAATTTATTAAATTTTATTTTTTATTTTTTAGTTAGATTTTCTATAAAAGCGTGTTTTTTTTTAGTTTTTTTAAACTATAATTAAAGTTAATATATTATTTAAAACATATAAAACATTAAGGTTATTAAATAACGTAGCATAATATGACAGTTACTTGAATAGGCCTGCCTTATGATAAATCTTTGTAATTTCGCACAAGCTTTGGGCCCTTCAGAGAATTTCTGAAAGACAAGCTTATCTGAAACGCGTGATCCCCTCAATATTTCTGTTGCTCCGTTAAACGCGTCAAAGAGGGGTGTCATTCGGTTTCCTGAAATTTATTAAGGTGATTCAGCACTTCTGAACGTGGCAGATTTATATTCTTCAAAGTGCGTACGATATAGATTTTCGTTTAGTTGAGCCCATAATTTTATACTGAATCGTATGTTTGATGTAGAGGGAAGACTTATTTGAATGTCTGCATTAGCCTGAATTCCAGAAATTGGTTAAGTGAATTCAAAACTAGGTATACTTATAATATCTATGGGCGCTGCTACACCACGTTAGTCTGGTCCTGTACTAGGTATCCGAAGAACTTGTATCACAGGTACCAGACAACGGAGATATATTTAATACTGTTATACTATAAATATTTAAGATTTTTACTATACTACTCGTATATGATATTTAATACACATCCAAGACCCAGGAATACAAAAAACTTTTTGACGCTTCGGCCGGATTCGAACCTGCGATCTTGGACGTGCTAACCATTGAGCCACAATTGTGTTTATAAGTTGTTGTTGGGGCAACTTATAAACTACTTTAGAGGCCGATTACTCGAAAATAGTTGACTTTGTAAAAAAATCGTGTATGAAACCTTGCCCTTATTTAAAAATGCCTATTTAACGATATCCTACACGATGGGTACAAAAAAAATCCCTTTTTTTTAATTTTTAAAAATTAAATATTACGAAGCTACTTCATATGAATCTAGGACTAGACAGTCTATGTTTTTACTTTTAATTTAGGGTCTTGTTTAGGTTCGTGCATTTTGACCGGCTTTGGCCGAAACCTTTTACTCCAACTTTTTCTATTACCCGCATTACCGGGTGTAAGTGAAAGTAAAGCCCGGTAATATTTTGATGAGCGCCGGTATTAGTTCCGCTCGCCAGCGGCAGAATGTTAACTGCCGTCTGCACCCGGATATTGTTGAATACGGACGAGACGCCCGGGCGTGCACGTGTAATTAGTTGTGTTCACGGTATTTTAACGTGTATGAAATATTACTATAATATACACAACCTTCTCGATGTAACATTACTTAATTTAAATCAGATTTTCGACCCAAAGAAAAGGAATTTAAAAGCAGTGATTGTTTTATTTTAACAATAATTATCTTTAACATCCTACGCAAAAAGAGGGGCGTTATAAGTTTGACGTGTCTGTCAGTAGCATCGTAGCTCCTAAACGAAAAGTCCGAAGATCTAAAGTGTTCTAACACTTTCGATCATATTAAGCTTAGGAGATTGGATGGAGATGATAATAATTATAATCGGCTTGCTCACTGCTTCACAATTCTGGTTACTTTCATTTTTTAATTTTGTTTTGTGGATTTTGATGTCATGTGAAGGCCCCGACGAAAACAGAGGGGTGTTATAGGTTTGACGTGTAGGTGTGTGTATGTGTGTGTGTCTGTTCGTGGTATCGTAGCGCCCAAACGGAAAAACCGATTTTGATCTAGTTTTTTTTATAGAGTTAGCTATAATTAATCATCATCAGCTTGCTCCCTGTTAGACATTTCGCGGGTTATTTATGTTCTAAAATATTTATAAACCTACTGTTTGAATAGCTATACAAATGTAACCTGCATTCTTTTGCACTTAAGTAGGTATTACCTAACATTGTATATAGAAGTAGCTAGCTGTATTAAATTATGTCGAACGTTTTTCAATATCATAAAAGATAACGTTTGATACTTTCGTTATCAGGCATGAGTTTTTGCTATTTTATCCCCACAGTGTCGGAGATAAGCCAACGCATGACTCCTTGATTCATTTTTAACTTTATCTCATACGGAGGTATGGCAATGACACGTCAAATCATGCGGAAACAATGGCTGGGTGAGCACGCCTGTCGTCCCTAAACTACCGTAGTCTGACCCCTCAAAAACTCCTAAACACCCATAAACACTTCCACTGAGAGGCGTGTTCAAATTTTTCAGAGGTCTAGTAAACTGGTTGTGTTAAGAGTGGAGACAACTCCCTGAACCTTTTTGTGTGAAATTTCAGGCTCCTGCTGAATAGTTTCCAGATGATTAGCCCCAGCTTTATGTACTGATTTGCTTCAAAACACATCATCTGTTACACGTTTTAAACGCGAAATGGTGAAATATTTAGGCTAAAATGTCCCGTTATTTATTATTCAAATGATGTGAGTATCCACGGGTCGAATATATTAGAAGTTGGTTACAAAAAAAACGTTTTTAATATTTACTCCACAATCCCTAAAAGGAATGATAAATACAAGCATTACATTTCAGTTAACAATATAACAGAAACGCAGTTAAAATAACATTTTTATTTTGTTTTAAAAGTACATATTATATAATACATATATTGTATTCATTTCTTTAATTAAAACTTAAAATGTCAATTATTCAATTACGATAAATTAGTCAAAATGTACACCACAAACACAAACAGCGAAATTACATTTACCCACAAACACGGTGAAATTGATATTTCAAAAACCGAGATTTTACCTATTAATCTTCCACATTTAACTGTTGTAATAGTGGTTACTGGTTACATTAAAATATCTAAACCCGTTCGCTTATCACACTTTAAATATTAACTCTTATTCAAGTTGACATAAAATTCAATTTGCATTGTTCCGCCGAGTTTGGAACTGAATATTTCAGCACAACATTATAATTTCAAACGTTTGTGCCTTAACGTAAAAGTTATACGGTTCCTTTTCATGTGTTTTTTCAACTTTTAGGTATTTCAAGGGTCACTTTGCCCTTGTCTGAGTTTAGTCGGACTATAATGAAATACAGAGCAAATTATTCGTAAATAGTTTTCGATAACTTTTAGATATTAATTAGAGGTCCAACCACAAAATATCTATGTGTTAGTAACATGTAAACCAGTTTCCGTTCGTTTGTAGCTTTATTTAAAACTAGCTTTTGCCCGCGGCACCATTCGCGTAAATACCCCCGGGTGTTCACTGCACTTTTTCGAGATCTTAAACCACTACCATACCAAATGTCATCAAAATCCGTTAAGTAGTTTTTGCGTGAAAGGGTAACAAACATCCAACAATTCATCCTCACAAACTTTCACGTTTATAATAGTAGTAGGACGTTACGTAGTGTGTTAGGTTTAGGTTATTTTCATTAGTTTCATGAAATATTCAGCCGAATTACTGATATGATGAATATCTCCCCAAGACAGGACTAACACTTTTTAGAGGAGTTCATAAATAATTGAGAGAATTTAAAACTTATCCTTCACATCTTTTCAAGTGTTGTAAACTGTAGCGCTTCGCGAGTTCCTTCAGGTATTTTTATGGGCTGTATGTAAAGTCCCAACCATAAATTCTCGAGATGAAAAAATGTCGACGCGACGAAAAATCAATTCTAGTAAAATATTCATGGAACAATAAGTGGCAGTTTATGTAGGTTGCGTAATGGCGGTGCATTAAAGAGTTTTTACTATGTGCCGGGGTTTTATGAGATCGAGATGAATTCGCCTAAATTGGATTTATATTGATTTTGATAAAAATGATGGATTTGGCTTTGAAAATGAGTTTATACCCATTTTACAAGGTACTTTGTATTGGTGTGTGTTATATATATATTATTATAATAAATAGATGAAAGGTTATTAGGTATGTTTTTTTTAGTGGATATATACCTAAATATTTTTTGTAATGAATATTAGTATATTACATTAGGCTATTTGAAGCAGCACACTGCGATTTATAAGATGTAAAATATGGCTTTCAATGTCTTTACCAAAATATGAATACCGAGGTCGAAACATAAAGTGGATAAACAAATTCAAAAGAAGGTTATGGGAGGGAAATGTTAAAAATGGAGCCAATAACAGCCTCATCAATATCCTACGGCGTTTTGGGGTTCCGTAGTTCGCACCGAAATATAATATTATTATGTTTTTGTGTAGTAAACATATAAGTTTATATCTTCTTTTTTTATCTTACCTTTTTTTAATCACAAAACGTTTTTAATTTTAATTCGATTAGCAAGAAGTCAGGCAAAATGTATTCAAAAAACGCCACAAGTCCTTAAATGAAAAGATTGACTCTTTTTTAAACTTGAAAAGTAAATAGCCGTATGTTGTATTCAAGTAGGTGGGTACTTACATAACATCATAACAAAAATGGGGTCCAAAAAGGCCGAAACAAGAAAATAATTCAGATAGAAATCGAGAAATGCATAGGTACAATAATGGTCAAGCTTGAGCAGTGGTCGCACCTACTGATAGAATCTGAGCGTCAGTTCATACTGAGATGCGTCGCGTCTAGGTATGAGCTGTCCCTAAGGCCTATAGAAGTTTCTAGAATTATAACCCAAGAGAGATACAGACGGCTGCTATTTGGCATCGACTGTGCCGAACCTTATAAAGTAGGTGCGACCACGGCTCTACCTTGACCGTTTTTGTACCTATGCATTTCTGGATTTCTATCTGAATTGTTTTCTTGTTTCAGCCTTTTTAGACCCCTTTTTTACGTAGTCGGGTTATAGTTTTTTTAACATATTTTTTTATTTCGTATTTTTCCGTTTACCCAAACGAACATATTTGAATAATAGTAATAAGTACCTAATCAAAACACTTGTAATTAAAAACATCTTCTTGACGAGCGCGGAGCGAGCCACTATTTTTTCTAGATTTAAATAACGATAAAAATATTATTACCTTATGATAATCAAGGAACGCAATATTCCAATAAGAAGAAATAAGAGAGTATTCCAATAGTCAACATGAATTCACTAATTCACCGTATAATAAATATATACATACTGCGATTCAGAAGTATGTAAGTCAATAGTGACATCTATCGAACGAATAAGTAATAAAAGTCCTAATAATTTATTTCATATTCATCATCATCAGCTCGTTGACTGTTTGACAATTCAGGGGCTATTTAAATTTTTAGTTTGGTATGTATTGTCTAAAATAAATTGTATTTATAAAATAAAATATGTTTTATGACGGTATTATATTTATAGTCTTATATTACGTAATATTCGAGAATTGGACAACTGTGTTAGTACGAATTGTGTGACCGCATTTTAAACGTGACATTTTTGTGCAAGCACATGAAAATTATATAGAATATAATATACATACATATTTGTGATGTCCTTGCCAAGACCTTTTTTTTGATACCAATCACGTGATGATTATCTCGGTTTAATTTTTTAGATGTTAGAATTTGGAGTTCACTTTTCGAAATACAAAATTTAGAAAAATAACATATATCCTATGTTATCCGCGGTATTATTACAAATTTATAGACACCTCATTTATAAAAATCGGACAAGTAGTTTAGACGCCACGAGGGAACAAACATACGTACATACATACACAGACTGCCAAAATCATTACCCTTCCTTTTGGCTTCGCCGTAATCGGGTAAAAAGGACAGTTATTATTATTATAAAAAACTTGAGAGGTGTCAAAGGACACCCGGATGGAACGTAGTTCCTTTCGATTATTTAGTGAAGGAATTGTAATTTTTTTTTTTTTTTAAGTTATAAAAATATTTTTTTTATTATTAACAAATATAATGTAATATAAACTTAATCAGTAGGCTCAATTTTAGTAATAATTGAGAGAGAGAGAGAGAGACAGACAGAAACACGTGCACGCCGCACGGCTTCAACTATAGCAAAAAGTGTCGTTACAACTTTTGGTCTTAATTTTTTCCGTCTAGCCCCCTTTCGCAACGCGCGATAAGGAACTTCGTTCCAATAATGAATTATGTATATTTTTCAATTTTACGTATATAAAATGTGTAGGAAACCTCCAGCCATATTTATGTTCACGCTTGACCACTTTTTTCCGTTTCTGCTGTTTCTAATTTATGCGAACATTTTTAACCTTTGTTATGCAGCCAATTCAGTTTCGTGCGGAGATGGTGCATGAAATTTTATGCCACGGCTTACGTCGCGGCAACAAAACTTTTATTATAAGACATAATATGTCACAATATTATGTCAGCATATTTTAAACCGACACCATAACTCATTTTACAGTTGATTTAGGGCTAATCAGTGTTTTATTGCTTAGAATGATATGTAAAAATAACGGAATAGAATAAAAGTAAATAAACATTTGGCCATTTTGCTTACACTTCTACTAGAATTATATTAAGTTTTGAGCGCTTTGTCTGTCTTTAAATATTAGGCATAGGTTACATGGCATTATGCCTTTAATATCTTATACTTTAAACGAGCAAATCTTGTACGTATATAATCGGAATCGCGGAACTGGCCGCAAGTATTTCCATGAAATTTAGTATGCAGGGAGTTACGGGGGAGAAAAATCGATCTAGCTAGGTCTTATCCCTGGAAAACTGCGCATTTTAAAGTTATATATTATGTTTATTTCTTTCGTCGCGTAATAAAGTACGCGTAGTAAAGTGGCTTGGTTAGCGCTGGATTTTTTTTGCGTTGTTGGCAAATTGCAGTCTCGAGTTTGAATCCCGATCAGACGAATATTTTGTAAATATTTTTATTTCTTTTCCTTTTATATTTTTAATTATTTTATCGTTCTACTAAAACTCCGAGCAAATCTCGTTCTCCCTACTATCTTATACAAGTTTCCAATTAAACAAATTTATTTAAGGCTTTAGTGCCCGAAGCCTTTAATAACATAGATACTTACTACTGCTGCAATTTTAAAATGAAAATTGTTCATTAAACCTACAAAGAGAAATTTGAACAGTCTAGTGCCTATAGGATTTTTCAAAAGGTAATATCGAAAGAGTTTGCTGCTTAGTAATTTTAATAACGTGAAATATCGACGTCGAAGATGGCTGGTTCCTTTGCAATAAATCGCATTTTTCACTGAAGATGTATTATGGCCAATAGCCGTCTACCTATGGTCATAAATTGTCTTCCTCCACGATACCGACTGCTATAAAAATATTAGACGTTCTCATTTGTACCATCACAATAGACCCTACTAAGGTTTTCGAACTCGACCTTAAATAAATACGCGACTTCGTGTGTGTGATATACAAATTAGAAGTAAAATATTTTTCTTCTTTTATTCTTTTTTAGTCGTTTTCATTGCTTATTATTTATTTGCATTACGTACAGATCTAAAATCTAGTACCTACTACCTAGTCACCAATTTTTTTTGCGGTCAATGAACATATTATTGTATGAGATGAGACATATCACATTTGATGAAATTTAATTTGATTCAAAACCCTGTAATACGCTTTACACTACTATTTCTCTTTCTTTATATAATAACAAGATGTTAAGAGGTCTTTAAAGGTAGTGTTTTTTTTAATATGATATTATTCCGATCATGGCGTTTCTGGTACAAGTAGTAGGGGTAAATATCGTTGTAGACAGCAGTTTCTTCAACAAATCATTAAAGAAAGGTTATACACCTAGGCGTAGTACAAACATGCTTTTATATATATATATATATATATATATATATATATATATATATACATATATATACTAGGTATTTACCTATGAAATTGCCGTTTTGTATGAAAAAATTTAAATGAATTTTTTTATGTATTTTTTATTTGTATTAATCGAAGTAATCACCCATGCAATCAATGCATCTTTGCCAACGCAGTGGCAGTTTATTGATGCCCTTCTTAAAGAAATCAGCTGGACGGGAGGCAACAAATTCTTCAAAGGCATTTTGTACTGCCTCTCGGGTATTGAATTTTTTTCCCGCCAAGAAGTTATCCAAATTCTGGAAAAAGTAGTAGTCTGTAGGCGCAAGGTCTGGTGAGTAGGGCGGATGACGGAGAGCTTCCAACCCAAGTTCTTGCAACTTGGAGAACGTCTGCTGTGCAGTATGAGGTCGCGCGTTGTCGTGCAGGAGCAGCGGAGACGAGCGATTGACCAATGCTGGTTGGAGATGTGCCAGCTTCTCCATCATTGTGTTCAGTTCTTCATTGTACACATCTGCAGTAATGTTCACCCCGTTTGGTAAGAAGCTGTGATGAATCACACCGGCGCGGACCACCAAACAGTGACCATCACTTTTCTAGGGGTAAGTTTTCGTTTAGGGCATTGTTTAGGTGCTGAACCAGGATCCAATAAATTTGCTGAGCGCTTGCGGTTATCAAACAGAATCCATTTTTCATCGCAGGTAACAATGCGGTTCAAAATTCCTTAATTTGTGTGTCTGTTGAGCAGTGCAAGGCACGTCTCGACGCGTACTTCGCGCTGGCGATCATTGAGTTCGTGGGGCACCCATTTGTCAAGCTATTTTACCTTGCCAATTTGACGCAAATGGACCAATATTGTTTTGATGCTAACGTCGAAATCTGCTGCTAATTCAGCCGTAGATTGTGTATCATCAGCTTCCACAGTCGCCTTTAATTCGTCATTGTCGACCAAAGTCTTCGGACGACCGCGAGGTTCATTTTTCAGGTCGAAATTTCCAGAACGGAAGCGAGCAAACCAATAACAGGTGGTGCGTTGGTTTGTAGTGTTAGCTCCGTAAACGTCGTTGATGTTTGAAATTTGATGAAATGAAAATGAAATTTGAAGATTGAAATGCGATGAAAATGTAACACTAATCAATAAACAAATGACTACTTTTGGAAAAAAAAATCTATGTTTTTAAATAAAATTAAGTTGAAATTAGAATTCTTAGCCAAACAAAAATTATTTAGATTTGAAATGGCCAGTACTGCAGAGCGGCAATTTCATAGGTAAAGACCTATATATATACATATATATTTAGCTTTTAATTATACTCAAAGTACCCTTAGATGTTGTTCTAAGAGATTACTTGCATTTGCCTACGATGTTCTTCCTGTAAGCTAAATCAGGCTTTGGTTTTAAGCTGCAAAGTTTTTGATTTTTTTATTACAAAACTTTACGTTTACTTTTATATCATTATTATAATAATACGTGAAGCAAAAACTTTCAGTAGTATAATATAACGGAGAAGTATAATATTTGACACAGTCAATGTTTATGTGGCGGAAGGTGTGCAGAAAGCTAATATTTTTTTAGATAGTGCTTAGATATTCATAATACTAATAAAAATAACAACAACACACACTACCTCAGATTATTAACACACACTACAATTTGTTGTCAACAAACAACGTTGACGTGTGTCAATCGATCACAATATTTTAATTTTTTCCTATCTAATATACAAAAGAACCCTTATAAAGATCAAATTCAAAAATTATATGAATAATTATAGGTGAATTTCGACCCCAGGGCGGACCTCTAGTTATGTTTAATACAATATAAACAACAGAGTCAAGTGGGTATACATATTTACAGCAATTACTAGCTACAGGCCGTTGCCCGTCTACCGCATAATAGAGATGTTTTTCGTACGGAACCCCTTGTTTAACATTCCAGACTCCGTCGGTCTAGACATTAGGATTGTGATTATAGGTTCCAAAGGTATTTTATAGATCGGGACATCTGTTTACCTCTTAAAACATCTGCTAGACTTTATTATGCTCTTGTATGGAGATGGAATGGATGGATATGTAAATGGAGAATAAAAGACACGAGGTTTTACCTCTCTTTTGGTCTATTTTATTATTCGACTGTATGTCTACTGTGTAATACCTACTTGTGAAGTTGCCACTTTTTGTTAAAATGATGTAATATCTAAAAAAATGCCAGAATTACCTCTTCATTAAGAACTTCTTTCGGTATATAATTATTCTCATCTCAGTTTGAAATAGTGTTCTGTCCAATGATATTGTAAAACATACAAGTCAAACCGAGAACCTCCTTTTATAAAGGAGGTTCCGTCGTACTCAAGGAACCCTTATAGTTTCGCTCTGTCCGCTTTTCTAGCTTCTGCAATTATAAATATAAGTTGATGAAATTCGGTATACCTATATAATGTATATAGATCTCGGTTTCGGAATCATAAAATAAGAATTATTTTATTTTTTAGGGGTGGCTCTCCATACATGTGAAGTGGGGATGAAAAATATTTTTTTATTCTACTCCATCGTGTGGGGTATCGTTCAATAGGTATTTTAAAATAAAAGCAAAATTTACTATATTACTTTTTAACAAAGTCAACCATTTTCGAGTAATCGGCCTCCAAAGTGGTTTATAAGTTGCCCCCCATGACAACTATAAGACGTAGAAACTTGCAATTTGATAGATCATTCTAAATAATCTTTAGTGGAACTAAATCGCACAGTAACTTTTGAAGTAATTTCAAAAAACCTATTACGCGTTTATAGTTACGGAACTATCCTTAGACATGCCCTGACATGCTCTTGGTTATTTAGTGTACAAAGGCTGGGGTCTTCAAATTAAATACTGGATGTGCTGAATCACTTTTTTTGCACAACTAGTTAGGTAGGCGGTGTGCAGACGACTAACTCTCGCAGGAGTTAATTCGCCACGCCACGAATATAGCTGACTTTACATTATGCAATTTCCGAGAATTATAACACACACTACATACACCCCCTTCTAAAAAAAAAAAATGATTTACATAATTGACAAATAACAAAAAAAAAATTGAACTTAGCAAACGTTAACATTTGGGAGCTTATGTTGTGACGAAACACTTAAATCTGTACCCTGATTACAACTTAATTCCTTTGTATATTTGTATATTACAAACTTTGTATATTAGAATAGCACAAAATTGAAAATAAAGTGAATGCAAATATTTCTAACTTAACGTCTTATAACAATTAATATGTGCTGAGATGACATTACGCAACCTTCGCGTACCTACTTGCTAACAAAAATGCCAATGCACCATTAACCTAGTTATCATCCAAGAATCTTACAGGTCTTTTAATTTTTCTGCCACTACGTGATTTCTGTAAAGGCGTATACACATTAGCCTCACTATGCTGATCTAATCTACTGTCATGTCTGACTTCATTTTCTTCTAAAATATACGCGGGCTTAAGTCTATCAATCGACACATTACGTTCTCTATTATCAATTAATATTTTAAAAACTTTACTATTTCTTTCTAAAACTTTATATGGTCCGCTGTACGGAGGCGTTAGCGGTCTCCGTACCGCGTCCACTCTTAGAAAAACATGTGAACAGGAATTTAGATCAGCATGCACAAAAGTACTATTACTATTTTTACATGCCCTTTTTATGGGCTTAATTTTGTTCAAAGTGTCTCTTAAATTACTTATAAATGAATGTGGATTATCAATTTTCATACTTTTATCTGAACAAAATTCCCCCGGCTACCTTAAACAATGTCCCAGAGCAAATTCCGCCGCGCTAATATTATCGTTGTCCGCTTGACAAGCAGCTCTCAATCCTAACATGACCGTAGGTAGTTCTACTAACCATGATAGATTATTATTCAATCTAGCCACCAGAGCCGACTTCAAAGACCTATGCCACCTTTCTATCTTACCGTTACACTGTGGGTGGTATGGGGTAGTTCTCGTTTTTTGGATACCTAACAATTTCATTAAATCTGTGAATAATTCGCTTTCGAACTGTCTACCTTGATCGGTGGTAATAATTTTAGGACAACCGAAACGACAAATCCATCCTTCATAAACTGCTCTAGCTACCGACTCTGCGGTCATGTCCTTCACAGGGCAAATCTCAGGCCATCGTGTTAATCTATCGATCATAGTGACGCAGTAACGGAAACCGTGCTCAGTTTCCGGTAAAGGTCCTATCAAATCAATGTACAAATGTTCGTAACGTTCGCTATGGTTAAAATCGCTAAGTTTCGAAACTGTGTGCCGAATAACCTTACTTCTCTGACACCTCACGCACGTCTTGGCCCAGGTCCCTACGTCCTTATTCATACCTGGCCAAAAAACTTTTTTACTAATTAATGCACGTGATGCTCTAACTCCAGGATGAGAAACGTCATGAAATTTATGAAAAATACTTTTCCTAAACTGCGATGGTATATACGGCCTAATATTCTGAGCTGATGTTTCACAATATATTTTAATATCATCATTATTATCGAGCGCTAGCTGTTTCCATTGCAATTTATCATTCGTTTTCATTAAATCCGCGAGCTCAGCGTCTGTCGCCTGTGCTCTCGCAACCTCCACGTATTCGCTTGAACTAGGGCATATGATACTCTCTATTCTCGATAAAGCGTCGGCCACCTGATTTTCAGTGCCTTGTATATGTTGTATGTCGCTTGTAAATTCGCTAATATACAACAATTGACGCGCTCGCCTAGGTAACTCTTTATTAGAACTTATTTTACTTAAAGCAAAAGTGAGCGGCTTATGGTCCGTGTAAACTGTTAAATTTCTACCTTCGATTTAATCTCTAAAATAAACTATTCCCGAATAAATCGCTAAAAGCTCCTTGTCGTACGTGGAGTACTTCTTTTGCGGTTCTGATAACCTTTTTGAAAAATATCCTAAAGTTTTCCAAGAATTGCCTTCCCACTGATTTAACACTGCCCCTATACTAAAATCTGACGCGTCAGTCATTAACCCTAATTTAGCATTAGATATCGGATGCGAAATAGTGACGGCCTTTTTCAAATTCTCTTTACACACTTCAAATGCACTATTCGCCTCGTCTGTCCAATCTATACGCGTCTTATCTCGTTTTTTAGCCCCGTGTAAATACCTATCTAAAACTCCTTGAACTCGAGCAGCGTTAGGAATATGATTTCTGTAAAAATTTAACATGCCCAAAAATCTACGTAATTGTTCTATTGTCTCCGGTTTCGGATATGACTCGATAGCTTTAACTTTTTCCGGCATCGGACTTATACCTTTTTCTGAAACTAAATAACCTAAAAATTCTATAGACGACTGTCCAAAAACACATTTACTTAAATTAATAGACATTTTATATTTATTCAATCTTTCAAATACTAATCGCAAATGTTCTCTATGTATATCGGGGTTATCCGATCCAACGATGACGTCATCTATGTACCCGAACACGACTGACTGACCTTTGCCCCCTGTACAGTCGCCGCCATAATTCAATTGTTCTATGCCTGATAAGACTGTATTATTGATAAATCTTTGAAATGTTTGTGCCGCCTTACGCAGGCCAAACGTCATTCTTGGAAATTCAAAAAGGCCAAATGGCGTAATAATAGCTGTTTTTTTAATGTCATCTGGATTAATACCTATAAAATGATAAGCTCTACAAATATCTAATTTTGAAAAAAATTTCTTATTATGTAACCCATACGTAAAATCGTGTACTCTAGGTATCGGATAACGATCTGGCTTTGTAATTGCGTTTAACATCCTATAGTCCCCACAGGGTCGCATACCACCATCCTTCTTAGGTACAATATGTAAAGGACTGGCCCACTCACTATTTGAAGGTCTACATATTCCTAGTTCTTGCATCAACTGAAATTCTTTTTTAACCCTATCGTACCTGTCGACAAAAGGCCATTTAAATGACCGTCTTAAGCCTAACGATAACTCTAAATTACATATTCCATAACATTTAATTTCGCTGTCATTAGCAGCATACAACTTTAGATCGATTTTTTTGATAGGCTTTCTAACACACCACTTTGGAATTACGGAAATGTTAGCGCCTGTGTCGATCAAAAAACTATATTTCGTTACATTATCTCTAATCAATAAACGATGGCTTTTGGCTACCTGACCTTGAGTACATCCGTCCACCGAGCCCGCATGTACCCCATCTAGTTTTCCGGCTGCTTGGCTCGCCACGCACAGGGTTGCTCGCAGTGGCTAGCCCTCGATCTGTACCGAAAGTGAAAACGGCACAGCCAGTCCGGGTCCCCAGGTACTCTCCGTGGCCGCGATGTCGATCTTCTCCTGAAGTCGGTCGGTCTGTAGTTGCTCCTCGAGCGCCCGCGACCCCTTAGTTCGGCGCGGAGCGCTGCAACCTCCAGCTCCAATCTGCTCAACTGCTCGTCCGACTGTCCATCTGCTGCCTTCTTGCATGACACGGCTGCCACATCTCCGACGTTGGTGTATTCAGTAATCTTGTCTGCCATGGCCGCCAGCTTGTCCAGAGACTGATCTTCACAAACCGCCATGACTGCTCGAACTGATGACGACATCTTCGACAACCGCAGGCTCTTGAGTGTGTTGTCCGCAATTTGTGCGCTGCGCCCCAGATCTTTCATGCGCCTTAAAAACTGGGAGGGTCTTTGCGAACCCAACTCCAGCTCCGACACAAACTTTTGCATTTGTCTTTCGACACTCTCTTCATAAACCTGCAGCAGTCTCTCCTTAAGCGCCGTGTACTTGTCCTGGGCGGGCGGTGACATCACGAGGTCGCTGACCTGCTGATTGGCCTCTTTTCCGAGTTTCGATATGACCAGGTTGAATTTGGTCTCTTCACCCTGCTTCTGTGGGGCCATCACAGCCTCGAACTGCGCGAACCATAACCTTGGTAAGTCTGTCCACAATTCCGGTAGCTTGGTGGACACGCTTATGGATGCCAACGCCGCGCCTGACGCGTCTTCCTTGCAACCCGTGTCTGATGCCTTGTTCATTTTTCTCGAATGAAATTGAGCCGATGAGTCAATGAGCTGATGAGCCGCCTGCCGCTGTACTCGCCACGTGCCACGGCGTGTTCTTCTATTACGTCACGCTAACTTCCTGTCGACGCGTGGAATTCGATCTCGAACAAAAATTTAGCCCACAGCCGATGTCACTATTTACGCCGATTCCCTTCACTACAAACTTTCTTCGAGAGTTCTTCGTCGGGGTCACCAGTTTAGTGTACAAAGGCTGGGGTCTTCAAATTAAATACTGGATGTGCTGAATCACTTTATTTGCACAACTAGTTAGGTAGGCGGTGGGCAGACGACTAACTCTCGCAGGAGTTAATTCGCCACGCCACGAATATAGCTGACTTTACATTATGCAATTTCCGAGAATTATAACACACACTACAGTTAGGTTATTTTGAAGTCTGTTAAAAATATAAGGCAATTTAATTGAATTTCATCCAACCTTTGACTGTCACTTGTTACAGCCCACGCAGAAAATGTTTTACGGGAACAAATTGAACTAATTCACTATAAATTTTATCAGCAAGTGTAAAATTGTGAGCAAAACAAAAGATATCGGGAGCTTTTTACCCGCTGTATAAAAAGTTGCTATCACAAACCAAAATGTATTATTTTGGTCATTTACTATTAGATTGTATGTAAAATTTTCATTCCATTTAGATCCATAGAGAAGTCGAATTAATAAATAAATTGTTACCCATATTTTATATGAATAAGCGTCGAAATGAGTTAAAATATCGTAGTATTTACCCCACCTCCTGCAGAGATGCGACCTATCCCTTTGGTCACCGTGGCTAATTGTTACATAGTACAACTATAACGGTTCCTTGAGTACTACGGAACCCTAAAAATTCCCCATGTCCTTTACAAACGGTCAAGGAATATGTTTTGAATGGCTTTATTTATATTAACATTACTGACACTCTTTAAATATGTTCCCAAGTCCCAACCCAACTTTCTATCATAATAATATAAATATTATAATCATAGATAGTTGGTTGGTTTCTGATATCGGCTGATGATCAACAGCTTCAGATCAAGACTAAATTTAAGGTAACGCAATTTTCCTTCCGTAAAATAACACTACTTTGGCAACAAACTTACAAATGTCAATTAGTAAGACCGATCGATGCATCTTGATACTTGTAACGTTTGTCGTAAGTTGGCGGCGTTTAGTTAAACGGTGTATGCAGAGTGTTCTCAACTTACGCCGTCACATCAAAGACGTGTCATGCCGGCGCGTCACGTCACAACACGTTTGGAGTATCAAATTGTCTCTCCCAGGATAATTATGTCGTTCGATGTTGAAGTTATATCCTGTATTCGTATTGATCGGTTATATAATCTTATGCAAACTACCCGCCGTAAAGTAAATCTTATAATGAGGTAGGCAAATCTCTAGATAATAAGGTGCCATTTTTATTTGAACTAAAAATACCTTTGAGGTTTCGATAAGTCCGTTGGTAGATAAATATCTAGAAATAAGTCATGATTACAATCTGATTAAGCAATATAATTTTAATCATTTAATAAAGCTTAAACTATTTCCTTTTCAATTCACCACAATAGTCGATATAGTGTAACTTATAAACATTGATACTTGAACTATTCTCGCTCAAGCGAAATAATCTCGTGAACGACGCACCATTATCTCTAACAAGCGCGTGTTGTACACAAAATATTGTGTACATCCCAGCATCAATCAGGACCATCAGGCATGCAAGATAAAGCCCTCCCCGATTCCGCTCATTATAGGGGGCAGTAAACCCACCGATCCATCAAATAGCCTGACTTACTGCTTGCGGAAAAAACAGATGATTTGCCAAGACATTGCCAAGAACGTACACTCACGTTCTTGCTTCTGTTAATTAAACATGATACTGAACGGATAATTGGGTAGGTACATAGAGAAAGGGACAGAAAAGAGAACATGCGTACGGCGCGGTCCGTAACACATAAAATTATTTCTACGAGGAAGCCGTTTCCCTAGTAATAGATTCTGTAGTAAGGGTCAGTTCACATCGAATCGAGACGATACGAGACGCTGTATCTTTAAAATAGTGATTCAAAATTGACCTTTATTATACAAGAATATACACGTTTCATTGGAAGAGCTGCGCCGTGCTATGCTGAGAGGGACAGTTTAACATTCCCCTGCAATTTAACGTAAATCTTCTCGTGTAATGAATACAGTTCAATTTTGAATCGCTATCTTAAGAATGCAGCGTCGCGTCGCGTATTGTCTCGTTTCAGTGTGAACTGACGATTATCCGATAGTAAGCAATAGTAAAATTTTTTTATTCTTTCTTCAAACATAAATAATGAAGATTATTTTTTAGCTAAGGAATTGATTAAAAAGCTCTTGACGCCGCGTCCCAATTAGATATTTATCCTTGGGCATCGACAAAGTGATAATAATTTAAAACTAAGTAGGTATAATTGAACGCTCTAAAAGCGTGAGTACAACATCGTCAGAACTTATAATTTATTAAACGCTAGCATAAACTAATTGGCTAGATATAAAGTATTTTTGAGCGGAATTTTCACATGAACCGCAATAAAGACCGCGTCTAGACTCCGTCAAGGTCTGCACGTGAGGGGTCCACGTTTGTAATGATACGAGAAAAACCGACAGGGAGATTAAAATTGTGTATTTTCGTCGTTTCGTATGCCGAATATTACTTTTTAGATTTTCTGAATACTCGTCTGCGTATAAGTAGGTACTGGTTATTTACTAATGGCCCATTTAAATAGCCGATCTACCAATAAATATTTGTTAGAAGCGTGAAACTTGTATCGCAAAAAACCGATATATATAATTATGATAGGTTATTGAAACAGGCCGTAATAGGGTTGGTAGGATTCATTTATTGTGATATTTATTTACTTTTAAAGTCATAATGTCATAAAAGAGGATGGGCTAAAAGAACCGGTTTCAGAAATCTATATTATACCCTTTCTTTTTATTTTTTTAATGTTCATTTAATATAAGCAAGCATAAGACAAAAGACACGTAAAAGATATGGATGTTGCCGCGACTTCGTGCGAGCAAAGAAAACGCGGGAACCGTCAATTTTTATGCGATATAAAGTAGCCTATATCCATCCCCGTGGTTCTACTCTATATCTCTGCCAAATTTCATAAAATTGGTCCAGTAGTTTCAGAGCCTATTCAATGCAAACAAACAAATTTTTCCTCTTTATAAATAGGTATAAGTATAAATTCATATGAAGAAAACAATATTATATCGCGTTGCCATTAAAAGCTTGGTGCGGGTGATGGTCTGTGATAGCCTGTTATCTCCCGAGCATCGATCGCGCCCGCACCGCGCTATCTGCCTTTAAATTGTATCACCTTTGAGTTACATAAGGCACAGACTAACATACAGTCTGAAAGAAATGTAAACTTTAAATTATGTACTTACTATGTCATTTTTTTTAAGTTAGCTCAAAATGTAATCATCTCTTGAATTTCGACGAACTCTGTAGCTCAGTGGTTAGCGCGTCGCTCAAGCCGGAGGTCTCGGGTTCGAATGAAGGAGCAAAAGTTTTTCTGTATTCCTGGTTAATAGATGTGTACGAAATATGTATATAATATAATAAAAAATATTTCATATATGTATAGAATAAGAGCATTAAATATATTTCCGTTGTCTGGTACCCGTAACACACGTTCTTCGAGAACTTACCATGAGGCCAGATCGACGGGGACTGAAAAGCGGCCATAGATATTATTCTAATTGACGAGCGGATCCGACAGACATTGTTCTGCCGGGCTGATTTGTGAATCTGAGCCATCCAGGGCGCCACCCAAACGCATACAATAAAATTCATTCAAATAGGTCCAGCCGCTTAGGAGGAGTTCAGTGACATAAACACGTACAGTAGAATTATATATATAAAGATAAGTACCGATTTCGGAACGAATAATATGATACGGTACAAGGCAGTCTTACTTGAAACTTCTGCAAAATGACCTATACCTAACGCAATAACATTATGTAACACTGAGATGTTATGTGAGAGCTATTCTAATTTTCTAAGTTCTCACGCTGAAACGCGCGTAAAAAAATGAGGCACTAATATAACCCTTAAATTCATTCCCATATGGAGTAAAGTCGCGTTTTAGAAATATGTTTACATGTTAAGTCACCGACTGTGTGTGTATTTTCGTCGACATTTTGTCCACAGCTGTTTTGTAATCGTCTTTCATTCATGAAGGCACGACAATGTCGCAGTGAATTATACATAAATGCCCTTGTTTATAGTCGCATTGTTTCAAGCAATTACGTGGTATATTTATATATTCCTACTATTAAAATATATTCTGTAGCTTAAGCAATCTTTGACAATTCAAGCTGACAACAAAGGAACTTTAAATGCTCTCTTTCACGGATTTTCGCTCATCTATCTTCCTTTCGTTAGGCTCTAACAGCTAGCTGATAATTTAACGATCGATAAAAAAGCGTTATCTTACCTATTATTAAGTGTACACTTCTATTATGTTATCACAAAACCGTAATAATTTACCCCTCTTTAGGGATACAACAAAGAGGCCAAGTAAGTTGCGCCCTCCGAGTGCCGAAATAAGGGAGAGCCAGTGCGAGGTTCGCTGCCGGTTGGTACGGACGCGCGTGGACAGGAACAGTGCTGGCTCGATCGTGTGTGGAACGTTTTAGAAATTTTCAAAAATCGATCTCTTTTGGCGCTACGTGAAAGTGACATTTATATTTTTTAAAACACCCCACGAAAGGTTAACGATTTGCGTGCTAATAAATTGTTGTGATTTTTTTCGCCACAAAAGGACTTTATAAGGAGTAAAAATTATTTTGTATCAGTTTTTCAAGGTGACATTGCACGTTTTATTTATTTTTTAGTTTTTCTGATATTTTGCTAGTACTTTTTTTTTTGATAGTTACTAAATACCATTAAAAATCTTTAGATACTTTCAGTTAATAAATATAATATAGATAAAGGAGCTAAGTAAATATTTTTGACAAAAGCTTATTTATGCTCTTATGTTTAAATTATGTAACATAAAAAAATAACCAAGTACCTACTTGTTATGAACGATTTTAATTCCCAACTTGTTAGTTAGTATGGCAATATTGACGTGCAGGGGTCCGCAACCCTTCTTTTGAATGCTGCATTTAAATCTGCTACTAATCGACGAAGTACAGTTTTATAGGTCGTTAGGTATTTGAAGGTAATGTGTTGACTAAACTTATAAGTAGAGTTATTTAAAATTATGGATATTATATCTTAGCGAAATTTCAAATACATTAATTATTGTCTAAATACAAATGAAAGATAATGAAAATAATAAAGTATCTTATGCATTTCGGTATGTAAGTATTTTAAACCAATTTATATGCTTGCTATAAAATATATTTTGGCCGAAAAATTTATTAGAAAAAAAAGAAAAAATCCTAAATACACTTTTCCGTGCACCAGTTGATAACCTTGACATAATGTTATTGTATCAATAATACAGGAAAAACAAAATTACATAAATGCAAACATAATAGTATGGTGAACGCAATATTGCTATTACTGCACCGGTTAACTCGGGTGACTCATTGGTTTCTACCCTGCTAGATTACTGATAGCGATGGTAAATAGGGTGGTAATTCATTTCCTCATTATTTATTACAAAAAGGTTCACTATCACTGACACGTCCATTTAAATGTAAATCGCTCGATTTATCTGTTTTCAAAGTAACGGCCACAAATAGAGGAAACTGGCCAAAATTTGACACATGGCATTTTTTTAATTTTAGAACTACAGTTTAAAAAAAATTGTACCGTTGCGGTAATTGATAATATTGCTTATGTGAAGTAGGACGCTCATTGATGTTTGATTCACGCCAGTCCACCCACGCACCCGTAGGCAGACCTGAATGAAAGCTGACTCGGTTATAAAACGATGATGTAAAACAAAACATTGTATCGGATAAATCTCTGACCTTTGAGAAAGATCTACATAATATATTGGATATAAATAAGCAAGCATGATCATCGTGTTCCAATCACTATAAAGTATCAATTTGTTTTTGTAATAAAAATATTACAACAAGTTACAAGCCAAATAACTAGTGATAGAAAAATGGGAAGAAAACTATCGCATTAAAAAAACTTTTAAAAATGAAAAAATGAAATCAATATAAGTCGTATTGAACCTTTATTTTTATTTCCGCTTTTTATATTTTTCCACGATCACAAAATTTTATTCACATTGACTTTCTTTTGCAGCTCTTCCAGAACAGACTATTAGCTAGTGTTAGTGTACTCTGTGATAGTGGGCTAGTGCCAAAACGACTGAATGTTGCCGTGTTCGAACTGAGTGGCATTGATGGCTACGGATGGGCACCAACTTATCTAAATTGAACAAGACCAGGGTCTCCGGTGTAAACGATGTTAGTATTTTTTATATTATATGTTTTGTAAGCCCATTGAAGGGTTTAAATAGAACAAATGTTGTCTTAATTATTGTCACATGTCAGTTTTTTTTTACCTCTTTGGACATTGATAGGTCGGTAAGTATTTATGAAACAAAAATTCTTATACATATCTAAATTAAGATTACGACATAATATTTCTTTAGTCTTTTAGGCTTCTAAAGTCAATTAAAACAACATTGCTTTTCTTATAAACTGACCACAACTAATGACATAATACATAATGGAATACAACAGTTCCTGTCTCAGAACGAGTCTAAAATTAATTTACGTTATTTATAATAGCAGATACCTGGAGTATTTCATTATATTTCATAGAAATAACTGATGTTACGTTTAAAAATTCCGCCCACGGCAATAACTCAGCAGTTTATTGCTGGAATTCCTTCAACCCTAATACATATATACCATTAAAGGAAAAAGGACCGGGACTTGTAAATCATGAAAATATTTTGCCTCCAAAAATATTTTCGTCTAGCCCGTATTTTATTGTCCTATATAACTTTAATTGAAGACAGGTGTTTTATACTATAAAATATGCACAGCTGTTGCATATTAATAATAAATCGTCTTATGTATTTTTTAATGTCGAATATGTCATAAATTTTTTATAATGGCGATATTAAGTAAGAAGGCAAAACATGGAATATCATCTACTCATGTATAATTTTATCCAGATTACCTATTATAGTTATACGTGAGTTGAGTATAATCGTAAAAGAACTCTTTAAGTGTGTTGAACATTTTAATTATAATTTACTTTTATTAAAGCATAGGTGCCTGATGTTTAAAAGGTTTAATTACAGGAATTAAAAATAAGACGTGCTTTTCAAAATGGATTCCAAAAGTTTCATAATCCTGCATCATTATAACAGCACTTAAAGTGAGCATTAAAACATTAATGTATTGACAAAGCCAATTTATCCCCCCTCTAACCCCCATAACTCATTTAGATGCGGCTCTGGCAACATTACCGTTATCCGCTAATTGTGTTGCCATGGTTTATGGCATAACTTGCAAAAGTATGGCAACCCAAACAAATGTCTCTGGTATTTTATGTAACGCCGCGTAGTAATTTTGTCTATTCTTCGTTTTATTAGCTACCAAAAATGGTTTCATAGTTGGGAATTACAAACGTTTTACGCCTTTTACAATAATAATTTGGTAGTAATAATAACCGTTTCAACGCTACCATAAACCGACTAATGATATTTCGACCATCCTAATCACCAGTGTATTTGCATAATTATTGTATTAATAAAAATTTAATCATATAATTCATTCCGCCCTATTCTCCCCCAGTATCCCCATAACGCAATACCAATCACGAACGTCTCGTGTGCAATCATTCATCATTGCAAATCTACTTGACGAAATTGGTAAGTCATCACGCATCAGATGGTGTTGTATCACGAAGACAATCGTTTATCACGATCCATCACGCACGCGACCAAACTCGTGCTACGATGGTATGATATCGTAAAAAATATTACTTAATAATATTTGCTTTTTACGGTGCGTAATGTTTTGGTGGCGTTTTGAATTATTTATATGCTACTTGCAGTTAAAAATATGTTTCTTTTCCATTTATTACTCTATATACTGAGTTTTATTTACCGTGGTAAATATTAATTAGTAGTTCTTATATTTTCCAAAAAAAAAACAACAATTCCAAAATCAAAACAATGTTTGCATCACAGATTGTGTTCTGAACATGTTTATTAACAAACATTTCGTTTGTAACAGTCGATAGCAAATAGTTTGTACAGAACGTAAACACGATAAAAAGTTTGGCGCCAGAAGGCCCGCAATGAAATCTTAGGAGCATGCTAGTGCTTCCGGAATGTGCGCGCCAAAATTCAATATCCGTTCAAATACGAGATATTCGATTACTCGATCTAACATCGAGTTTACCCACTCTCCCCAACTGACTCAGCTTAAAATGATTTATATGGGGACACGTTTAATGTAACTATGTTTTTTGATTTGTGATGTATATCTTACTTATTATATTTATATGTAAATATTGATTTTATTTAGTCCAAATTATAATAAACTGTTTAGCGGTGTTTAAATAAATTAAAAACATGAAACGTTTAAGTAGTTACTTTAAAGAAAGGAGGATACCTCAGTAAAACCAAAATGCTTCGATTTAATTTGATATTTGATCATAGAAAATATTTCGTACCAGGAAAACCTTTGTACGATATTTTTTCTACACCGTTATCATATGACAAAGAGGGTTCTCAATATTTAATAACTACAAATTGACAACCCTGCACGCGCCGCGCATCACACGCCGCGTCTAATTGGTAATAGCAAACGCGGTGCGGCAAGATCAAAGTATCGCGCGTCCAATAAAACGTCACTAGCCATCGGGGCTGTCACTCGCAGATTACTCGCGTCAAACACATTTAATTGCATTAGGGCTTCCTCGCCACTAGCACCGTATCTATCTGGTAAACGGATGACAATATCCATTATTCTTAATCGAGCATTAATTTTTATGATTTAGACATAAAATAGTGGCAACCAGCCTTTCAATCACATTTAACTTTGTCGGCTGATTAGTCTAGGGAGATACGGTAAATAAATCACGTCTACAAGTGGATACACTTTTACGATTTAAAGACGAATGAATCTGAGGACGTTTATGAAGTAAAATATAGTAGAATGAACTGCGCAAATTTAGCGTTTTGAATCTCGCTAACAGATTTACTTTCATGAGTGTTAAACTCAGCAGTAAATTAACTTAAAATTATTGCAATTTCGGTGACTATTTAAGCTTTAAATGACTGGACAATGACTATAGTTGAAATCTATTGGGGGTGATCATTGCATGACCAGTGTTAAAATTGTTAAACCTAGGGTCAGTAATTTTTATATTTAGTAATTTTAAACTACAAATCGATACGTATTGCGCTGAGTCATAAATAAAACATAGCGGGGGGTTCGCCATTATTGACTCTGGACATGCATCATGGATAAGACCAATGAATTACATTAGTACAAATAGAAAGGGTGCATACGGTTTATTTACAGACTAGATTTTTACTTTTTATCGGAGATTTATAGCAAACGAATCAATCACCGAATCTTCATTGAGATCTCAAATAGATTTTTAAACTGTACACTGCGTTCAGCATTTATTCTCTCCCTATTTTGCCCGAGGCAAAAATATAATAGGCAAATTTTTTGTCAAAACCGGTTCAATTTTTAACGGAAAAAAGATGCTGCTTTCTATCGCACCTTTTTTGAATATTTTATGTAATGTAGGAAAATGTAACTTATGCAGTTACAGAATTTTGCAGAACTACACATATATAATGTTACATTTTACATAACGTCAAGGTGGATTGCACTAATTGCCAAAATTAAGATACGTGCTTAGAATATTATTTGTTGTCTACTTTTCCATCTAGGTATATGTGACAGTTTTACCACAAGTCGATAGTGGTCTATAAAACAAATGTTGATATTCGTTTAGTCAAGAATCGTCTGTTTGATTGTTATAGCCATCGAAGGTCCCCAGTCTCCCCTAACAATAGACAGTAGTAATAATATTAGAAAAACTCCTAAAAGCAGAGTTGACGCCATTTCGGTGTCCGGCTAGGTGCGTTTTTTTATTTAATTCCGCAAATCCACCCCTACTTTGTTTTTGTAGGGTGACGCTGGGGTGTGGTGTAAGAGAATTAACTTATTTGTTTTTGATTGAAGGAAAATCTTTGGGTTAACGTTTTTTCTCAATGTGCTCTTGTTTGCCCAGTAAATTTGATTGTATAGATTGTTCATTTTTTCATATTTTCGGTAAACCTAAATTAATTATTATTATTAACGCAAATATACAGGGTTATAGGTTAAGTAAATGTTGATCCTTTAAGGGGTTGTAGTTCCCATCATTTCAAATATTTTTTTAAATGAAACCCATTCTATAATATTTTATGAGATTTGGAAATATTAAGTCTCAAATTGTTCGTGATATATTAATCAGTAACTAATTATTCAAAAATATTGATTTCTATTTTTTTACCCGATTACGGCGAAGTCGAAACGAAGGGTAATCATTTTGGCAGTATATGTATGTATGTTTGTTCCGCCGTAGCGTCTGACTACTGGTCTGACTTTAATGAATGAGGTGTTAATAGATTCATTAATAACTTAACCTAACCAAGAGTATGTCAGGATATGACTAAGGAAATTCTCCTTATTCCTCCCGTAACAATAAATGCGTTGCGTAATAGGTTTTTTTAAAATTATTTCTAAATTTTTCTTTCCGATTTCATTTAAAATAATTTTCCTAAAGAGTATTTAGCATGATCTATTAGCATGAAAAATTGCAAGTTTCTAAGTCTCATATTTTAGAAATGCCAGGGGGGGACAAACTTATAAATCACTTTGGAGGCTGATTACTCGAAAATGGTTGACTTCATAAAAAAGTAATATATAAAACCTTGCCTTTATTTAAAATACCTATTCAATGATACTCCACACGATGGGGTAGAATGAAAAAAATATTTTCATGCCCACTTCATATGTATGGAGAGCTACTCCTAAAATATAAAATTATTATTATTTTATGATACCTAAGCCGAGATCTATACAAAACCTATAACTTTACCAAATTTCATTAATTTATATTCATAATTATAGAAGCTAGAAGAGCGGACAGACAGACAGACCGACAGAGCGAAACTATAAGAGTTCCTTGAGTACGACGGAACCCTAAAAACGAGTGAACCTTACAGTAGTCGTATATTATGATGTGTAACATTTTATAAAAATATTAAAAAAACACAATGCTTAGTACGATTTTCTAATATGATAAAAAATAGGGAAACTTTTCCACTATGCAGTGACAGAAATCAACGTTAAAATTTAAAAAAGCTAAGTACTGAAATATTTTATTCGAATCTGACGGCCAACTCTACCACCGCGCGCTCATTCGTCTATTCAAATAGCGCACGATTCCGCTACTTCCTGTTACACACTTCCGTCCCATTACACGAAATCACTCCCACAAATTGCAAGAAAGCGAGAGGAAAGATGTTACACATCAATATTAGCCCTGGTAACAAAGGCTATAGTTTACGTAGTCGGGTTATGGTTTTTATAAAAATTGTAGTTATTACCTATGTATTTTGTGTATAAAATTTATTCTTTCTTATTAAGATTACTTACAACTAATACAATTTTTAAGGAACATAATTAATATAACACAATCAACCAACAACTCCTTTATGTTTAACTACAGTTTATGTCTCCATCGATGTAGACATTCCATCACTTACCAAATCGCTACCACATCCCATTTGTACCACACACCACAAGTTTAGTGGAAATCAATACTTGACAGGCGCTTCAAATTACAGCTAAGCATTATGAGCTACATGTTATAATCTGCTGGGGAGTTTGAAGGAGCGTTACCCCTGTGGTTTCGTCTACCTCAAATTTTCTTGTGTTTAAAATGTCAGCGAATTCTGTTGAAATATTTTCTTTTTTTTTTAATATCGTTTGTTTTAATAGGTAACTCACTTTTACAATATACTTATGTGGCAACAAGTTTGACCGAATGATTAAAATAAGTAGTTTCGTAATAAAAAGTCAACTAACTTATTTGGCCGATTTATATGAATGAAATGAAAACGAAAAGTTCTTTTGTTTTTGTTTGTTTTTTAAAAGATATAACTTTACATAGATTACAAATCATAAGTAAATACATCACTACATAGAAGCAGCAAGGTGGCCTTATTCCCAGGGTGTGCACTGTGCAATCAGTAACAAAGTCATAATATATCGTATAATAATCTTGAGCACACAAATAAATATCTTATAATATGCTTTAGCACACAAACGCTCTTCACTACTTTATAAAATTTATTAATGGAAAGATTTTTTCTAACATACAATACATTATCCAGAGTGTATTGAGAGGCGACGGTCAAAATTCCTTTAAATTATTCTAGAGAGCATAATTTTATTCTTGGGTAAACTATGGTGGTTCACCAGTGCAGTTTAATATGAATCCCATAAAGCGCTAAGATAACTCGCCGAATAAGATTTTAACTGACAGCAATAGAATAAGTTTGACTGCATTGGAAGCATGCCAAGACGCAGCCGCATAGCCTATCTGCTATCAGGTGCAAAACAACTATATTGATGCCTGTTGTGTTATATCACTCATTGTTAGGTTCTTTTAGGTTTAAACTCATAGGCTACTTTTGCAATAAGCACATAATAAAAACATGACACTCTAAAATAGCTGGAGCTGATCCATCTACTAGTATGTCATAGATAATTCGTACGTACATTTTCTCGAGTATAATATTTCGTCAATCTATGCTTTAAACTTAATCAAATACAAATTACAAATTGCAGAGGCATTAAATTTGATACGTTCAAACACACAAACCTTCTTCTACATTTTCATAAATAGGATATACTATAGTTCCTTTTCGACCTTGGTCATTTTCATTTCAGTTTTATTTCAGTAATACGGTGTTCACATTTTCGTTTTCCCTTAGGGAGAGGATTTTCGCGCCATTACTGTTTCCGAATTTCTCTTTCACATTCCCAAAATTCTCACTTTAATGCCGAACTTTTACAAAGCATCGGTATTTTGTTGAGACTGGTATAATCACTTAACAATTTGTATCTCAATTATTTTATGGGTTTTTTGGTTGTATTTTTGACAAATAATTAGTATTTTTATATTTCGTTTGGTCACCCATCCAGGTGGTTCCTGATCCGTTGTTAACTTTTCACATCTGTCATTACTCATACATATGAGTATCTTAAATAAAATGTCAGTTTAATTATAAATTTTCGCTGCATACCTACCCACAGACTGTCCACATCATTTCTTAACATACTAAAATATAACGACAAGCGAGATATTGCATAAAATATGAATGACTATGGTGTTTATTTACTCGCACGTAGTATATCTCTCAGTGGCATACATTAACCAGATATATCGGTGACAGTTTTATGGTGACTGTGCAGATCACTCCCCGCGTCGTGGATTTATTATTATTTGAATAGTCATACGGAACATTAAAGGATTTATATTGATCATTCCTGATTTTGCGTTTTCGAAAATTCCTCTGTCTGCACTATATTCCCGCTACGCAACCATGACAACGGCGCCATCTTTGCACCGATAAAAAATAACTTGAAAACACTGGCTGGAAAAATTTAAAATTAGAACGCACCGAACGAAAGGAGGAATATTTTTAAATTTTTTTTTATTATACAAATCAATTAGTTAAACCAAATAGTCTCGTAGCATTGTCTCTGCTGATCAGGGCGCTCGTTAAAAACAGCCAGCCGACCGTGCTGTGACCGGAGTTCCCTTGTTTAAGCCACTTCCAAACTTCGGCTTATGTACCGTCAGCAGTTTCAAACTATTGCCAATTTTGTATCGATTTTGATTATTGCTACGGTCATCATCATGATCGTTGTTTTGAACGGCTACGGGTTTGGGAAACGGCTTAAATTAAACAATGATAGTCAATTAAGTTGTGAACGTACTACGTAACAACAGTACCTAAATTGTATGGGCTGTAATAAGTTAAAAGTAGGGGCAATCTAAAGTAACGTGATTCAACGCCATTTTCGGAGACAGCCATTTAAAAAATACATCTCAAGGCGCTCGGGTTGTAATGCAGTTCCCGTGTCAGCGGAGAAGTGTATGGTTTACGGTGAGGCCACGAACTGCGACGATGCGGCGTAGGTAGCGGGACTTAAATCAAGCAATATAGTTTGTATCTTCTACATAATTAAAGAAGGTAATTACTAATTTATTTACAAGTCTGAACGTTTTTCTGCCAAAGATACTTGGATACTACGGCGCGCCACATTTTACTAATGCTGGGACTATATATGATCCGGGATCCGGGATCCGGCGGTCTCGGTAAAATTCAGAGAACTGAAAATAGAACTCAGCGCTAATGTAATAGAGTTGAAAATCGAAGTGTCGAGTGAGCTGTCAGATATGACATTGACATTTGGCTCGACACTTGCGTGTTCGATTTTCAGCTGTATTGTATTATCACATAGTTAAATTTTCAATGCTATGGATTTTCCCCGGCCTACCGATATTCCGGATCATATTAAATAAATTCTGGGAATAGTCCCAGCCTGAGAGAATTTTTCATAATTTTTATCCAAAACGCTTACGCAAGGAGTCGCGCTGCCGCGTGCTCTCAAAATCGTGGCCACAATCAATAGGAACAAGGATGCGAACTTTAAACACTATTAAAAATTTCTGACAAGTATGATTTATATCCTTCTAGAACAATATTCACCTTTCTAAAGTGGAGCTTTAAAAGAAGTAAAGAATAGGCTCAAGTTTGCAGATTTTATACACTTAACGATTTTAATTTAAAAACATTTTTCACAGAATAATAGCTGTTACTTTCGCAGTGTACTATCGGAAAATTTTGCGGTGTTTTTGAAGTATCTTCCTGTAGACATTGCACATCAGATTCTTGAGGCATACCACTAGTAGCATACTAATGATATAAGGAATAACCGGAAGAAACGACTCCTAAATTCGATTAAGAAACTGGTAAATCATATTTTCCTATATTTCTTTCAGCTTATCAATTTAAAACATTCAACAATCAAGCTATTTGTTTCCGTATAATAGGCGCAACACTAGATCATTCCAAGTGAACTAGGGTTGTGCTTTTTATTACGCTTCGTTATCGATACTCGGCGGTTGTAAATATGACTCGTAAATGTATAATTTACGAGTCGCGTTTCTGCTGACACTACCCACTCTCTTGGGATTATAACCCTCAGAGCGGGGTCTTAGTAAATAGTGTTTTTCCTGTCCTCTACTTTAAACCGTTGGTATTCTTTAGGAGAGGATTTTCCAAACTTGGGGTGAAATGAATTATGATTGAATGATGGGAGTATCTTAGGTGAATTTTGATGGAGATTTTGTGTTTGCATTATAAGAGCACAATGCATAAAAAGGCCCTAACGTATTTGAGATTCATATTGTGTAACTGTGCGTAAGGGTATTTTTTGGGGTTCCATGCCCAAAGGCTATAAACGGGACCCTATTATGAGAATTCGCTGTCCGTCCGTCCGTCTGTCACCAGGCTGTATCTCACGTACCGTGATAGCTAGATAGTTGCATTTTTCACAGAGGTTGTAATTTTTTTTTGCCGCTAAAACAACAAATACTAAAAACAGAATAATATAAATATTTAATGGGGGCTCCCATACAACATAAAAGGGATTTTTTGGCGTTTTGTACGGTACCTTTCGTGTGCGAGTCCGACTCGCACTTGTCCGGTTTTTATTTTATAGCAACAAGGCGGAAGAAAAATATTTTACTCGAAAATTTTAGTGATAAATTTAAAACTATAAACATAATAGTGTAATACCAATTCGTTTGTTATCAATGTACAACTTACAATCAACAAAATATCAAAAGATTTAAGCTACTGATTTCTTGTATGTGTCTCAACTCGCGAAGCGAAAAATAAATTAATACTACAGAATTACGAGTTGCGTAATAAAAATTCAATAAATCTTAGTTGAGATATTCTCATTATATACCAACAGGTTCCCAAATCAGTATCGATATCAGGGTCTTCCCTATCGAATTCCACGATAATTAGCTCTTCGGTTCAATCAAGGGTCGGAGCAATGCGGTTTGTCCGTTCAGCTAAATGGGCGAATTCGTAGCCAATCCTTTGATATTCGTAAAATGTATCTTTACACGAACCTACAATTAAGAGCCAACATTAATTATAGTGATGTGAAAACGGATTTTAATTTGTACACTGAAGTTACATCCGTTTCCCGAGGCTCTAAGCGATTTTACAATTTGAGATTGCGATTTGCCTATTTTACCGCTTAACACTTTTACCATTTTAAAATCTGATATTGTAGGTAAGTGGGTGTGGGTGTGCCAATGTGGGTTTCAGTCAGTTCGTGTATTTCGGTTGGTCTATGAAATTATCATTGATTCAAAATTTCAATTCATAACTTTAAGTCTTATCAGTAACGAAGGCTGGTTCTCTATCTAAGGAAAGCCCTAGCCTGTAGATATAAGATCAGTTGCAGAACTTATTTTAATACCTATCTTAAGAAATTGAGTACCTCGGACAAAATGATTATCGTGTCCGTAAATAAGTACCAGTAGGTATTCATGATCTATAGTCAATGTTATAGGTTACGAAGATTCAAATTGCACTTTCATAGTTATCTTAAATAAACGTGAAGTTGGTGTGAATCGTGTTATCAGCACACGTCGCTACTCGAGTCTTAACACTATTTTTATTTTATAATGATTTTTGTGTGCATCTGCCCTAAATTAACAATCTTTGTATATATACAATTTGCATACAATGACGAAATTTATAACAAAGATTGTTAATTTAGGGCAGATACACACAAAAATAATTATAACATAAAAGTATTGTAAAACTTGAGTAGCGACGTGTGCTGATAACACGATTCACTGTTTAAGACTACAAATAATAATAATAGTTAGTTATTATTTAAATAACATCAAATATATCAATGCCGACACTGTACAGTCGATCTCACAATACTACGAGTATGATAAAAACAATTCCACTGCTTTCACATAGCAAAAAATCTATCGTCGATACTCGAAACACTCGAACCACTAGAGTGCACGTAGATTTGCGCAAATACGACTTCCGAGGCAGGATTTAATCTCGACATAATGATAATACACGGGATTCTTCACCTCATCTCATTTCATCGATATCGATCTGCAGTGAAATACAACACTAGTCTGAATTTAAAAAGGTTTTTAATATTTTCATGTTAGGTATATTATATATATACTTTTGCTGAATTCTGGATATTGTGAATTGCGATCTTATTGTATTACTAATGTTCTATCAGGGAATTTAATTCATAAGCAGTTGACTGTTGTCATTTGTTTGTATTATTATTTTAATAACAGTCATTGGCCTGTTGCATTAAGACTGCATCGCGTCATCATAATATAAATAAAGTATGAGACCACTTTACCTGTTCATGAATTAGATTCCCTAATAGTACATTGTACACTAATTGCTAATTTTGTATCTATTTTTAAAGTAAATACAAACGCTCCATTCCTTTTAAGAAGAATTCTGATTGCAAAAAGTTCCAATGCAACTTTCGTGCTTTCAATAAATACTATTGTATCCGAATTGATTAATAGGATTCCAAAAAATCCCTCACATTACGTCGCTATTAGATTATACAAAGGAGATTAACGGGGGTCATAGGTTCGATTCCCGATGCGTTCGCTGTATTATTTAAGCCAATAGTCCATATGTGCGATTTTATCATAATACTATGGGCTAGTGAGTCACCATTTTATTATGAAGGGTCACTATAGTTATCGTTAGAGTTAGATTGTTGATAGTGTCTATGTCGAAAAGACATGTTTCACAAGGCAGAGTGAAACGAGGCTATTCGCAGCTATAACATTTTTATGAAATAAGACCGACAATCGAGTGTACAAGTCGCCTGATTGTAAGCGCCGCCCATTGATATCCACAAAAAACTGGAACGTCTTAAGACTTCACACTTTTTTTTATGGCATGGATCAGGAAACGAGCACATGAATCCCCTGTTGGCCAGCGGCAACGCCGGCAATGGACACTCGCAACACCAGAGAAGTTATACTTGTAACTCCGCCAGTGTTCACACTTGCGTTCCTGGTCCATAAAATCCCTAAACCCTTTGTGCCTCCGGTAACCTCACTCACTCACTCACGCAAGCTTTATTTTACGCCAGTTTTCTATAAGGCCGTGGCATTTATCCGATCGAGCCGGCTCATTCATGCCGAAGCATGCCTCTCCAACGTTTAAATGGCATTTGCTATTTTATTTTTATTATGTCTTTCACCCCGCTGACTCTTAAATTTAACTCAGCAAAACGCAACTCAAACGTCATATTCTCTGTCTACATCGAGACACGTGTGACGTATTCTATACGGTTGCTCCTCTCTACTTGTCCCAGATGTGTATTCATTTTACTTCATAGAACTTGTTTTCTACTTCAACCCCTTTCCTGTAGTATTCTTAATTTATTTCAACGTGTACCTCGTTTGACATTATGTAAACATTTCGTAAGGGCTCCCCTGGGCCCAACCTAATTCAGAGGCTAAAGACGACACGCGCCGCGCACGTGGCGTCATTTTCGTCATGACGTCATCAACATACGGCAAAAAATAAAAGATGGCTCGTCGTTTTTTTTTTTTGTAGAATAAATTGTATATTGTTGGAAAAATACTTTACAGTTTTACTACGGCGAAGCCAAAAGGAAAGCTAATGATTTTGGTAGTCTATGTATTTATGTTTGTTCCGCTTCCACTGTAGCACCTAAACGACTCGTCCGATTTTAATGAATGAGGTATCAATAGATTTATTATATTGGTGCCCCCGGGCCATATTACCCGTAACATAGGCTGTATAATTTCTGTAGTCGGGTTATAGTTTTCAACTTTTGTTTTTTCTGGAATCAATACGTTTAACAAAAGAGGTAAGTACCTCTTTTTCTGGCAGCAACACGTTACAATATTTTCAAAAGTTTCATGCCTATTTATTACAGTACCTAAAGAATCGGCTTTAGTAGCAGCATTATGGTGGACAACTTTCATAAGTAAACTTCCCAAGCCACGAAGTGTGGTAACATTTATTACTAACCCCAGCTTCGTGTTCTTGACATTTTCTCATCAGATTTATTCATAAACAAACAAACAAGTAGGTACAATATTTATCAAATATTTGGTCAAGTTTGTATGTTTCCTCTTTGGGGGAGCATTTAATACCTAACGCCTAAGTAAACTGCGATACCTAAGTAGGGTAGTTGTCAATAAGGGATGTTTGGCTTTAAATTAAGGAGGGTCTTTTGAAATTTTTCGCAGGCGGACTGTTTGATGTGTTTTAATATTGTATGCAAATTGATGAATATTTTACACGATAAGAGATATTTGCATTTCAACGCCGATTATTTGACTTACTTTGTAACAATGTATTTAAGTGCTTCTTAAATATATACAGCCTAGGTACTTAATTATTAAAACAAAGAATTTGGCCGTTTTATAACTAAATATTTCGACTACGAAAACTTTAGGCTAGCTTAGATACTGTAAAAGGATTTATATAACATAACTACGAAAACTTTAGGCTAGCTTAGGTACTGTAAAAGGATTTATATAATATGACTACGAAAACTTTAGGTTAGCTTAGGTACTGTAAAAGGATATAAATAATATAACAACGAAAACTTTAGGTTAGCTTAGGTACTGTAATTTGATAGTCAGTACCGTAATCACTTCTTGACAAAAGGAAAGACAATATTATAAAGAGGAAAGGTTTGTTTGTTTGTTTGCATCGAATAGGGTTCGAAACCACTAGGCCGATTTTGATGAAATTCGGCATTGATATAGATTAGACCACGGGGAAGGATATAGGCTACTTTTTATTGCGGAAAAATGTACGGTTCCCGCGAGATTTCCTTTAGCGCGCACGGAGTCGCGGGTAACATCTAGTAATATATAAAAAGAGATGTACATCATGCCTTTTTCCCGTAGTTGGGTAATCAATCACTGCCGTCTTCACTCCACGAAGCACTCCTGATGTTTCTAAGATATTTTCAACGTTATTTTCAGACTTTATTAATAAATTTGTGAAGCGATACTTTTAGTACACAAATTCTGTGCGTGTTAATCTCTTTGGATACTTAATTTTATCCTTAAAGAAATTTCGTTGTCGCCTTAGCTTTATTGTGGGCTGCGCGACGTCTTGGTTCTTACAGATCCTTCTTATGCTTGAGTGGTGATAATAATGATACAGCAACAATTGTGATATTCTTCTTTATTGGTACATATGAGAGAGGTTTGGTATATATAGCCTTTTGGCTAACTAAAATAATAGGCTGACTATCACTGAATATACTGACTAGATAGGCTGTGCTTGTGACATCTGTCAATAAGACATTCATATTTCTACTTTTTATTACTACTTTAATATGCAACAAGCTTGAACTAATTTTGTTTTTGACTACATTAAAAAACGTGCGCTATTTAGTATTATTCCTATTCACACTTATAGAAAGGTATAATTGCTCCTTTTTTTTTTAATATTTCCTGATAAAAGTCATGCATTCTTCAATTCTCGATATATTTATCAAACTTAAGTTTCAGTAACACCGAGACGTGACGCAGCGTTGCATTTTTAAGATACACAAGAAGTTACACGTTTCATTGCAAGAGATCGAACTTCGAGCTGCAACGCGCTGCGCAGCGCGGCGCCGTTCTCGCAATCAAACTTGTATATTTTGTGTAGTGAATAATAATAAATTTTGAGTGCCACGCCGCGTCCAGTCTCAGTATGAGCTGACCCTAACCCTCGAGTGCTTTCATTATTGATTGCAATAACACTTAATATCTATGAAATTGATTTCATACAACATCTGGTGGTCAAATTAAACACAAACACGTCGACAGCCGATGAATGCGACGTGGGTGTGGGGAGCTGTCACTTAGCTGTCAACTTGACAGGTGACAGGTGACTGCCGCCAAATTGATAGACGGCTCTTTTTAATACTAAGTGTTTCATAACATTTTTTATAGTTATGAACGCTTTTTTGTATGGACTTGGGATTTACATGGGTCGATTTTTGCCGTGTGGCAAGTCGCCTTGTCAACACGACGAAAATCGTGGGACTTTAATCACCTATGTAAATCCCGCATAAAGGTAATAAACTGAACAGTGAACAGTCATAATAATTAATTATGTTATGTTTTCAGCATTGTTTTCTAGTTATCTTTATATTTTGTCTAAATTTGAATGTCAGTTTTAGTGTGTAATTCACCGAGAACCTGACCCGTGAAGAAACTCTGAATAATATACTATGTAGTTACAACTAAAGTAATATAAACGTTACCTTAGTTGTAACTCCACATTTTAATCTGATATTTTATTTCAACACCAGGACTTACGGACACATTTCTATAATTAAAAAACACATTAGCGTGTCAAATTTGTCATGTCCAATAATGGATGCCACGAAGAATATTCTCAGCTATTTCCAAATGGAAACATCCATTTAAAAACTGTTATCTTGGCAAGACTAATTCACGTTAGTTAAGCTGACTAATTGGTGCTATATTTATATTTATAGATTAATGTTGTCACAATCGTACAGATTTTATGTATCTAGTAAAATAAAAAAAATAAAAAGATTTTTATCCACAATTAAAACAGTACTTTTATTTATTTACTATTGTTTTTTTAACGTTAAGACAAGATAGGGACAAAATTGCAAAAATAAGAGGATTATTAATAATTAAGTAATAGGTAAGTTTGAACACGTCAACATTAGTAACAAATATGGTTCAGAAGAGCTAAGGTAAGCGTCTCGTATTTTCGTTTCAGTCAGGAATAGACTGACGTGAGACAAACCAAGCGTTGAACAAATGTCTCAGTTATTAATGGACTGTGTGTTTAAAAGGACATTTACATTTTTAAAACAGTGATCTTCTTTCACCGTCTTACATTTTGCAGGAGAAACAAAAAACTTAGTTGATGCTTTTGAAGGACCTAAAACATAATGACTTTTCACTTTACTCATAATTATATTCCACATCAAAATTTATTTTAACAGGTTTTTTTTTTCCTATATCTTGTGACTTAAACCTTAACGTTTCTTTTAAGAATTTCACGGCAAAATCTCAACACGTTCGGTTTAATATTTCTTTATCTCATAAGCCTTCCCAAACTTGTGTGTCTGGGTATTATTTTTCTTCATTACTGAACTAAGTTTCGCCTTCCGGTCCACCGGGGCTGAATGAACCAGCCAAGATACGGCCAGACTAATTTTCAATTAAAACTTCATCAAACTTTAAGTTACAAACCTAAGATGGCGGTTAATTTTCAAGCGCCAGCGTAATGAATTAATCTGCTTGTGACCTTAACTATTTTTTTCTTTTACTGAATATTTTCATTTATTAAGATCTCGTAGGGGTATCGAGCGGTAGTTAAAGAGAGTTTCTTCCAAAAATGTTCTCCATTTAATGTGAGGCATTAAACTTGTAGCAAATGACAAGTTTGCTGGTTTATTAATCTTACAGAATAAGTTGAATGTTCTCGGTATTTACCTGAATAAATAAAAAATTGTAATATTTTCTGTAATTATTATCGTTAATATTGTGAAAACTACCAGGTTTTTAAGCGACGAAAATACCGGAGGACACGCATTACTTTTTACAAAGTAGTCCGATTTTGATAATTATTTTCTAAGATAATCCCTTGCAGTAGCCAGTGACATGGGCCAAACGCGAGATAAAATCTCAAGCCCAAACGCAGGTAACGCTGATAGCGATAATGGCGAACGTTAATGTTTGTTTTGGACCATTAATTGCAGGTAGTGATCCTGATAATTATGGCGAGCGCGTGTTCGAGATTTATGATATTAGTAATGTAAAAATATAATTCTAACATCTATATTTTAAACATAACAATAAGATTCGTTAACAAACACAACAGGAATTTGGAGGTATGATTGAACTGTTAAACATTTTGCGTCATAGGTACGGTGCCGACAGATCCGATGTATCACGTTTCGATCTTATTACTTTAGCAATAAGGTCCAAAAGTGGTAAACCGGATATGCCGGCACCGTACATAAATTTTAATTATGGTCCGATAAGTACTAGTAGGTATAGTAAAGATAGAAGTTCAACTAAATTGACCATATACGACGTCAGACAATCGCACAATATTATCCACGGATTAAAAAAATATATTTACAAAAAAAAAAAACCCCGACCGTTTCAAATAATTTTGATGTACCCAGTGTCACTGTCACGACTATGACGAAACCAAAGATACCTTTCAAGCTCAAATGTGACAAGCTGTTGCTAAAGAAATATACATACATACACTCCCAACCAAAACTAAACATAACCATCCTCTTGGCGCAGTCGGGTAAAAACAAGTGAAGTCAGTTCAAAGAGCTGTAACGTCGTTTGCCATCAGGAATGGCGGACGGCGGCGAAATTGGATTTTTATCGTGACGATAAAGTATCAGAGGCCGTCAGACGCAGGCAGGCCCTGTGATAAGCTATTAAATATTAATGTAAAAACGATATACGGTAACGAATTTCACCTTTTGCGCAAAAATGTCAGTGTAAGAATGTTTTTAACAGGTTCTCACATTGTTCTTATAGATTGCTTCTTAAAAAACAATATTCGAAAGCCGACTGCGTCAAATAATTTTGATGTACTACCCTGTGTCACTCTCTCGACTGTGACGAGTCTAATGATACATCTCAAGCTCAAATGCGACAAGCCGTATAGCCTCCACGGCGTGCCAAAGAAATAAACATACATACACTCGAAAAACACAACGCTTCTTTTTGCTCAGTCAGGTAATTATTGAAGTAAAAACTACTTAAATGTAACTATGTGTTAGCCAAGAATTTCCGCGACAGTCCGGCAGACTTTTTGATCGGCAGGTGTCTGTTTCAGCCTCGATCAGTCTAATAACATTCTTATTGATTTAATGGATCACCCACCATTCACCATCGATTTAAAATTATCCTTATTGCCACCATGATCTTATGGTGCTGGCTATGATGGTATCCGCCATCATAACAATCATCTTCGCCGTCACTAACTATCCCGCCTGTTGCAGCGCGAGGGTGCGGCGCGCAACGATGCGGAGCGGGAGCGGCGCGCGCGCGGCGACTGGGAGGCACGAGCCCGCGCCGCCGAGTCCGACGCCGCGCGCCTCGCCGGCAAGCTGCATGCTGCTCAGCGGGAGATTGCCAGGTAACGCAGATGAACTTAGTACTTGAATTATTTTCTAATGAGGCCCACTTGCGCAGATCTGAGTTTAAGTTAACCCTGGGTTAAAATATCTTGCTTTCTTATTCATAAATACGAAAACCGAGAGAGATAGCATTATATTTAACCTACGGTTAACTTACACCCTTTGATCTGCGCAAGTGGGCGCAATAATTATAGCTCTCCACACCGATTTCAGCGACGGTGGCTGGTTTAATTGAAACCAGACCAAAAGCCAGATACTTTATAGTGCCCAAGTATATGCACATGAGCATTTTTTCTTTCTCATCCTTTACTGTCGTAGCCCAGTGAGATCGATGACTGGCACGACTGGCGAGAGATCAGGCGCAGGACCGACGTTTTACATGCCCATCCGAAGCATGCATCTTCCTTGTCAGACAATCAGGTGATTAGCCTGCATTGTCCAAACGAGACTTGAAAACAGCATTTTTGTTATTCCATCGCGGCTTAGAACCCACGACCTCCGGAGTCGAGAGCCAAGCTCTAAACCACTGGACCACGAGACGTCAGTAGTTGCTCGAAGCCTATTAATGTGTAACATTCTAAAGCCGCAATTTCACCGTTAAACCATCGCGTCTGTTGACTTAGCGAGGTTGCCTCCTAGGTACGGTCGCCGACAGACCCCGGTGTGCCCCGTTTAGATCTTATTAATATGGAAATATGGTTCAAAAATGGTACAGCAGGTCCGGGGTACCCTTTACCCAATTAGGTACAATGTTGTACAAAATATCAGAAAAGCCGACGCGATAAGAAAAGCCAAACACCCCGTTCCTTAAGATAAACTAATGCTAATAATAAACTCATAATAATCAAGGCAGAAAATATTTTGGAAGTATATCTTAACAACCGGTAAAAATGTAAGAGAAAGTTCCCATTCATTTTTGGCAGAGGGTGAGAAGTCGTGCGAGTTAGTGCATAAATTATTATTAAATAATTTATGCTAGAAATTGTCACAACAAAATGATCATTATGAAAGAAATGGCGGCATCACTGATGATCTGATGATCATTGTGCCTTCAAAAATATATTAAAGACACGGAAAAAGCGCTAAAATTAGAGCAATATTTAAGCATTTAGAATGCTATATTTCTATCTGTAGGTATCTAACACCAAAACTAGTATATATAACTTAAACACAAGTACCTAATTTAAGTTGTCTCACGCATTCATCGTTTATCATGTAGTCGCTGTTAACTCTTCGATATTGTTATCTATACTATCATCTATGCGTGTGCTCGATAATCGAATGTTTATGGCTGAGCTTAATTTAATGACTTCATAAAATCGCGGAATTAGTACGAAAATGTATTGGAAATTAACTTTTGATTTTAAAACGCAATGAGCTTATTATAAGAATTAATTGGTTATAAGGGGAATTATCAGTGTGAATGCAAACTATTTTAACTTTCTGCCAACACCAGTCCCAGACAGTGCACCAGCAACTAGATAATTTAGTCTAGAACCAATGTGGTCTGGAGGATTAGTCTGCAACAAAATACAGATGTAAATTCAGCTAATAATTACAAGGTAAAGTGAACTTTTAATTGGCTCCAGTGAATTTCGTCGCTATCACAATCGGCAACAGTTCGTTACGGCAATTAACAAAGTTGAGTTCGATTCCGAATTTACGGCGCCGGTAATCGGGCCGGTGTCATTGGACGGCGATAAGCGCTCTTCCGATTGGCCGATGGGCCGTAACTTTTGGAAATTCGAACTTTGGGGATTTACGGGCCCCGGACCGTTATAGATTTGACCCAATTTGCCGGGTCCATGCCAGGAAATTGAATTTTTTCGCCTATTTGAACATCTATTAAGTAATTGATCAGAGGATTTCCATGAATATTTTTCCGTTCTGATAAAAAAGGCGCAATCTCATTGAAGCCTGATTACGAATATGAATAACAAGATAATGCTGCCGAAACCATTCTTGGACTAAATTGGATAGTCGATGTTCTTTTGTCATGAACATTCCTTTTGCTACTCCGTATTTAGGCTCCGTATTTTTGCTACTCCGTATCCAATAACAGAACTAGCTTAAACATATTTTTGTTGTATGTTACCTGCTAGAAAGAAATCTAATAACATTCATTTGTCCAATGTCTTTATTTCCTATAACTAACAATCATTAGTCCCCCCCTACCGGTATGAAAACACCGGTATCAGTATTTTTTAGACCGCAATAATCGCCTTATCGCCCGGGGACTGTTTTGACGGATTGAATTTGTTTTTCTTTGTCCGGGCGAGGAGCAGCTGCGACAGTTCCCAGCCCTGGAGTGACATTAAACCCTTTCATGGTTCAATTGACAGTCCCCTGGTGCAGGTTTCGTATAAGTGATATGTCATACGTGTATCTATGTGACGTGCGTTTGTACCTGAAATTCGAAATTGCATGCGAAACTCTGTTTTACCAAGGCTAGTTCAATATTCAATTTGGTTGATGGAATGCGGGACGTTTTTCTGTTTAAGAATCAAATAGGTACATCTCATATTTTAATACTCACTTGAACTTATTATTGCCTCCAATAAAGTAGAGACGATAGGTAGTTGAATTCTATACGATGCTCGTACTGCATAACACAAAACTCAATAATAATAAATATGTGTTAGCCGTGAACTTCGATTTAGAAGCCCGACCTAATCCCTGTCTCTTTCTGAACCTGGCTTCCCCTTGTCGTAAAATTTCTAAATAAACAATATTATACATAGAGGAATATAGTATAGTTTGTACTTTGATTTTGTGAATCTTAAACTACTATCTATTAACCAGCAACAAAGTTTATTTTATATAGTTTATTTATAATTAGGATTACAATTTTCCCCACACCAGGAATCCAATGGCATAGGTACCTACGTGAAAATCATCGTTATGTACACAATTATTATACAGTGCGCTAACATACTCACCAAATGCCAAATACAATGACATAATGCGGGATCCATAAGTATTTATTTCAAGAGATTAAGCTTCGCATTTTGATCATTCGACTTTGACTACCACTAAATGCCAAAAGCAATTTAACGGAAACCTTGCATTTATAAGTTTTGTATTTTAATATTTACAATTTAGATCATAGATTATTTACCCAGACGTAGGTATGTAAACTGCATGTATAAACCTCTAGAAATAATAGGACATCTGACACCTGCCTTTCGCCCCTGCTATGGAATTTAATACTTCGGAGTAGGTATGAAAAATCATTACTCAGTCCCGATTTCCGAACACTCTAGAACAAAAGGGAATTCGAAACTGACAGAAAACGCAATATTGTATAGGAATTTTGAAATATATTCTCATTTACAAGTTTAAACAAGGTAACGTACCCGTATCGTACCTATCTGTTAATTGATATGATATCGAATTTTTTATTGAAAAGAATTTGATTTTAGTTTAAAACGCCACATTTCCCAACAACAACACACGATCAATAAAAACAAGCTCCACTTATGTCCCCAACCTCCTGCTTAAGTCTTCCCTCTTTCAAGATCTTTAGACTTCCATAACAGGCTAGAGTCTAGACGACTGAATTTTTTTATTGAATAAATGTATAACATTAAAATGAGTTTAATCTCAGAAGAAATAGTAAATAAAAAAATATATTTTATAAGGTTTTTCAACAATTTGTTTACAGAAATTCACAAGTCTTTTTTTCATAAAATTAAACAGGAAACGAGCAGACTGATCGCCTGATGGTAAGCGATTACAGCTGCCCATGGACACTCGCAACACTAGAGGAGTTATATTTGTAACTCCTCTGATGTTGTGACTTGCATTCCTGGTCCTTAAAATCCCCAATCCCGCCTTGGCCTTCCGGTAACCTCACTCACTCGGCGAAACACAACGCAAGCGTTATTTCTCGCCGGTTTTCTGAGGTCGTGGTATTTATCTGGTTGAGGCGGCCACACTCCTCCTTGAAGCCTCCCACAGTTGAATCTCGTGAAAACGCTCTATAAAAAGGCGCATTAACTGTGACGTCACGCTTAGGTAAAGGTGTACCTACGAAATATATAGGTCGCAGGAACATAATTGCAAATATCTCCGAAATATGTGCGTTTAAGTTCATGCTTACTTTAATTAATGTTTTTTTAATAATTAAGCGAAAAATATTCAGTATTTATTGTAATTTTTTAATTACTAAACTACACATAAAATGTTATATTGATGTTATGTGAAAATGTTATATTTATCAAGAAGTAATGCCTCTAGGGCATGCAATATTGAATCTCGGAATCTTGGAGCGTTTGGTCCGATATTACGATATCGGAATTAATGACGTGACTACGCGATCCAAGTGGATCTATTGTGACTCCTTCGCGTTATAGTACCACCGTCCCCAGCCCTATGCTGCTCATAAACTGAACGTTTTGGCTGGTGCTGCGTATTTCCTCTGTGGCAGAGTATTCGTGCTGCACAAGGTACCTGTTTTTATTCTGTTGAAGTGCTGGACAGTCAAAGAGAAGGTGGAGAGGCGTCTCATCCTTTCCCTCGCAGAATCTGCAAGTCGTTGTATCACCAACGCCTATTTTGTTGAGGCGTTTGTGGAGTTTGCAGTTCCCATTTAGGGTTCTGGTGAGGATACTTAGCTGATTCCTACTCATTGAAAGTGATAATTCTGCAAGCCTTTTGTTAATTATTTTAATTATTAGCGGAATTAGCGCGTTGGAATGCTCAAGCCCTGATTGTCCTGGAAAATATTCCACAGACCGGTTCTGGGCCGGACTTTCGGCCCCCAGCCTAGCCAGCTTATCCGCGGTTTCATTGCCGGGGATGTTTCTGTAGCCTGAAACCCATACAAGACGGTTACTGTTGTCACGTCCTAGCGTGTTTAGCGTTTCAGCACAGTCCAAAACTAATTTAGATGAAATTTCTACTGCAGTCAATGCTTTCAGCGCAGCCTAACTGTCAGAGAAGATTAGGATGTTTTTATAACTAGGGCTTTCTTTAGCCTCTTTAGTGAACAACCAATAATAGATCTGAGCCTGAAACATGGTTGCAAATTCTCTTAAACATGCAAATTTTTCCGTAGAATCCACCGCCCGCCCGGTTATCTTTCCTATATCCGTCTGTGAACCAGACTATGCCATTGGGGTCCATAGAAAACAAGTTTGTTTTATTAGGTTTGAGGTATTTTTGGACACCTGCGACAAGTATATATCTTATGTTATGGTATGTAACATTGGTGTTCTTTGGGCCTAAAGTCTTTAAAGTCTTTGAAAAATACAACAAACAATTTATTATAATATCATACACCCAAGACGAAAACTATAAAAATCCAAGATATGCAGGCTACGGAGGAGCTGTCTGACGGTTACTGAAGTACCTATAAAACAAATCAAGCCAAAATCATATAAATGGTTGTGTATCGTTAAATATAAATGGTTTTGTATCGATAATCGTATAAATGGTTGTTTCGGTTAAATCAAATAATACTTGATTTAACCGAAACGGACTTTTTTTACTAAATCACCTTTCATATTATGTTGAAAACTAGATCTGATACAAATTAAATTTTGAGTATAGAATACAGATATGAAATCAGGAACGGAAAAGGTATAATATCAGTAATAATATTTAACGTGTAATCAATAATTATTATTTATATTTTTACCTGCCTTTTAACTTTGTTGATAGATCCTTAAAACAGGCCTGTGACAGGCCAACAAAAATTGTCTGAAAAAACTTTTAATGAATTTACCTAAATCTTATGTACGTTATTGAAACCGAATCCAATGGCAATTTTTTATTATTCATTTTTCTCACATCATCACATCACAAAAAAAATCTTGCCTTAACCAATAAAAAATAAATTAATAATATATTTCATAAAGCATCTTTGCTGTTTTATGACTAATAATATAAAAAACCAAATTTTTTTTTTTTCAAATTGTTATACTCTTTCTAGATAATTCGATTTTTGTATATTCAAAAAATGTTAGTAAACAGCGTCACTGGAGCCTCCTGTCATGATAATTAATCCATTTTTTTGTTACTTATCGTGAAAAATTTGTGCGTGAAATGACTTTTTTTTTCCAGGATCTTGTTGCTAAATTACAAAATAATTAGTTAAGATAATTGATTTTAATTTTATTTTTGGCCTGTGTACTTGTAAAGTGTGTTAATGTGAAATATTAATTACATATGTTGATTTTGAAATCTCAGTTACATTTATTAGTTAATTTTGCCTAAGGAAACTAAAATTTCAAATTATAATACTACTTAGCTTAGTACTAAATTGAAATAATTTGATTTTTAAATATGTATTTCATCATAGGCAATCCACATTTATGACATATATTGGCTTCGTAAATGTTTTGTTCAATTCCGAAATTAATATCGGAATTCCGATATTGACATCCAATATCGAAACTCATATCGGAATTGAAAACCGTCCGATATTGCATGCCCTTTATTTCTGAACATATAAATTAAACTAAATATTTTACATGACGTCGTCTCCCCCCCTATTCCATATCTAATACATCAAATCATCTCACACATACCTTAAACTAATTAACTCCTAAGGACCATTCCTGCCGTCTCAACATGGAGACATCAGCCACCCGATATGGTTACAAATTGTTGTACCCCTCTTTAATTGTCTGTTTTATTTGTAAGCCGACACTAAGTCGGGCCCTTTGTTTTTATATTACGGTCCAAAATTATTTCCGTAATTCTAAACTAAGCCATCGTGCTTTTAAGTATTTAAGTACATTTCAATTTGCTTTGTGTTTTCCAGAAAAAGTTAAGGAAGCTTCGAAGTAAATTGTCTTGGACAGTTGTAAGTTGTCAGCAAAAAATGGCATTTGTTTGTGTTGTTAAACATTGTTTGCAGCAAAAAATGTTAGTGTTGTTAATAATTGTTTCATTTAAATATCAATGTGAGCAAATTTTTTTCTCTGATACGGAATCTATAAGAGCTTACTTAACACGGTCACAACTTAATGTAGTTTTAATGTAACAAGTGAGAAAGTTTGCGATAAATCAACAGCTTATTTAATAAGAAAACCGGCCAAGTGCGATTCGGACTCGTGCTCGAAGGGTTCCGTACAAACCGAAAAAATCACGTTTATTGTATGGGGTGCCCTTTAAATACTTATTTTATTCTGTTTTTATTAGTATTTGTTGTTATAGCGGCAACAGAAATACATCATCTATGAAAATTTCAAGTGTCTAGCCTATCACGATAAAGGATATAAAGCTGTTGGCAGACGGACGGACAGACAGACAGCGAAGTCTCGGTAGGGTCCCGTTTTTACCCTTTGGGTACGAAATCCTATAAAGCTATTTTCAATTAAAATATAGACACAGTAAAACTAAAGAAGTTAATAGTATAGTGCATTTGATTTATAATGTTATTTTGACGCGCCACTTATCGTTAATGCAGGATATTACCGAGTTACCGACATGTGCATACATTAATATTCCTTTTGTTGAGATAGCTTATGTTGCTAACAGTACCTACCGTTGGCTTTATTAAAACTGAATTGAATTTCTTTATAATAATGTTTCTGTATTTGTGTAGTTCTTAAATTTGAGGAATCAGAAGTATAATCCTACTATCCTACTACTATTATAAATGTGAAAGTTTGTGAGGATGGATGGGTTTGTTTGTTTGTTACTCTTTCACGCAAAAACTACTGAACGGATTTCGAAGATATTTGGTATGATAGTAGTTTATGCTCTGGATTAACGCATAGGCTACTTTTTATCCTGAAAAAGTACCGTGTTCTAATGGGATACTGTATTTACGCGGGGCGGAGCCGCGGGCCAAAGCTAGTAAGTATATTTATAATTTTAAAAAGTTAACCCAGTAGAATATTGCAAAAGTCTTGTAATAATAGGTAGAGGTACATCCATGCATCGAAATATCAAATTCATAAACAAGGAAAAACGTCCATACAGAAGAACAAAATTGAAAGAATAGCTGACATGTAACAACGTATGAAGAAAATAATATCAACGTACGAAAAGCGAGGAAGTAACTTAAATCCGAATAGAAATGCCAAGTAGGCACATAACATTGAACAACACAACTCGCAATAATATAAACAAATCAACAATACAAATAAAAGATAAATTTAAACAAACACTTTCCTCAAATACTAATTACAATTTACGTTCAAGCGTTGAGCGGTAGGACAAGGAGCTGGCTACGCAAACTTACTATTTGCCCCTCAAATGAAAGTTCCTAGCTCCTATTACAAAGGAGTAAGGTGCATTTTGCGATAGATTGTAACTTCGTAAGATGAAACTCGATATAGAGATGTGACAAAGATGAGGGGACTGTTTCTGTTTAATTTTCATTTGCAAGTGATGGCAGTCTATATTTTTGTATTTTATCATTTAACCTCTGGACCGTAAGTTTTATTTAAGTGTTACAAAAGGGTCATTAAGGCGCGACTTCGAGCTGTAAATGAAAAATATTTTCTGCTGAAATAACAGTAAAAACAGACACACACACATTCATAAGACGGATGAGACGTCTTAATTGCACTAGCTTTTGCCCGCCGCTGCGTCCGCGTAAAAACAATATCCCACGGAAATACTGTACTTTTGCGGGATAAAAATAGGTAGCTTATGTTGTAATCCAGAGCCTAAGCTACTTCCATACCAAATTTCATCGAAATCAGTTTTGTACATTGTTTTAAACACTTACGGATTGTGTCGCGGTGCACTTTTCTTTTTCCCGACGTTTCGGCTACTTTCCAGCAGCCGTGGTCACGGGAGGACTGAGGTGTCAATTGTCCTATTTGTTGAAGTTGTTCAAACTACCCGAAGATTCTTCAATTATTATTTGTGTTCCGATCCACGCAAAACATACTAACAGTGTCTTGAAGCCGCGGTGATTTTAAATTACATTTTTTTTTATTAATTATTGGATCCCAACCAGATGGCAGCACACAATCCGTAAGTGTTTAAAACAGCGACACAATCCGTAAGTGTTTAAAACAATGTACAATATTCGCGTAAACCTAAGAAATCAATATCAGTTTTGTAGTTTTTGCGTGGAAAAGATCCATCAATCTTCACAAACTTTCACGTTTATAATAATAGTATGACTGGTATTAGCTTCAACAATTTCTCTAAAATATAGTGCCTCACAGTAGTCACACTACAGTCATCCTGACTGGCAACAATTCCGGAAAAAACAGTTACTAACTTGTAACAGTTAAATACGAGTTTACGACGGTTACATAAATGTTGAAATCACGATTATTTTCATACATTTTCGTGAAAAATGTTCTACTGCAACGGTCGGGCTTACAATTTATACGCTCCGTGTATTTGTTAAACGTTCTAGTAATCCATTATTTTATAATAGCCTCTCACACGCAAACGTTCTTTAAAAGGTCTTAACTATTTCATACGGAAGCATTAAAATCCCCGTGCAAAACCCTATTCCGAATTTAAAACAGCCGAACAAAGGCGCTTAAAAGTCTGCTTTGAAAAGTGCGTCTCGCCTCATGGTATGAACAGTGACATAAGGCTAATATGAAAGTACGACCCTTGACTCCTCCAGCCCTCTTTGTTCGCGCTGTCATTCCTGTTACAATGATGCGGCTTTCTGTCAGAGATCTATTACCATGCAACAAAGAAAAGCGAAATAAACATTTTCTTCGGTTTTTTTTGGTCTTTTGAAAGTACTTGGGGGCATTGAACATTTATACGAGGCTGAAATTTTAAATAATTGAATTATTCATAGTCCTAGATTATGATTACGTTGATAAGTGTCTTAAAATAATATCTACTCACTTGGCCACGTTAACATGTACATAGATGCTAGTATTTATTTACAAACAAATGTAAAACATAAGGAAATAATGACCATAAAATGTGTATTTATATATAATAGCCTCCGATTTCGGTGACGGTGGCCGGGTTTCTCTACGCAGGAGTTATTTTATTGTTACCAAGTATGTGCGCAATACACCAGAGCACTCTCTCTCTTCCTTTATTCTCGTACTAGTGGGACCGATGACGAAGATCAGGCGCAGGACCGACTTTTTACATGCCCGTCCGACGCATGGATCATCTCTCTTGTCAGACAACCAGGTGATCAGCCTGCAATGAACTAACCAGACTTGAAAACAATATTTTTTGGTGTTTCAACGCAGGGATCGAACCCTCGACCTCCGGAGTCTAGAGCCAAGCTCTAAACCACTGGACTAGAGAGGCGACATATAACTTGTACACAGTTGTTAAATAAAAACATGAACTATAAAAACTGAGTCGGTTCAATTATAAGGAGTAATGTGTAGCATGTGAACAAATGAGTTTAAAAATAGACATCCCCCGTCGACGGAGATACAGTTCAAATCGTTTAAACTAAATATAATGTCGTAACATCGTCGTAACTTTGATAGTTACTGAGGTTACTGATTTAGAAATAAATATGTTGATATGTAGTAGGTATGTTGATTAAAACTACATTTTACATTGTTGATTTGTGAAGTGAAGAAAAAACTTTCAGTGAAGTTTTACGAGATTTGTGTGGACGGAGGAGTATGATATTTGGCACAATTAAAGTTTATGTGGAGGAAGGTGTGCAAAAAGCTAATGTTTTTTTTTAAATAATGCTTAGATATACATAAAATTAATAAAAAAAAACAATACCTCAGATTATTCATACACACTACAACACACTACCGTATGTTTGAATTGCGTTTGTCAATATGTCACAGTATTTATATTTTTTTTCTGTATCTTAGAGGCGAACGAACCTTTATATAGTTCAAACTTAAAAATTATACGAATTATTATAGGCGAATTTTTACCCTAGGCGCCTTATAGTTAGAATAATATTGTAAATCCTTTTATAACTATCCGACTGTAGAGGTAAAAACAATAAGTTCACTGTTTTACATTTCACTGGGTATGGACTGGGTTGGGTGATCAATTATTATTGATTCTTATTGATATTTTTTTTCTTCTTGATATTTTTCTTATTATTTATTATTCTTATTGATAATGTAAATACCTAATACATTTATAAATGTTTTAATAACATGGAGCAAAATTAATGTATACCTTACATTAATACATTTGCAACTAGACCTAAAAAATCCAAATGCGACTGGGGCAAAGAAAATATACGATGAAAGAAAGATAGGAAAGATGAAAGGTAGAGAGTAAACATGGACACTTATCATGAGGTGCGATCTTGGCTCATTATCCTGAACCTGTAGCAAAACGAGCAATCGACGAAAATTAAAAATCCTTTCAGTAGTTTTTGCGTGAAAGAGCAACAAACATCCATCCATACATATATCCATCCATCCTCACAAACTTTCACATTTGCAACAAAAGTAGTAGGATGTTTGTACGAAGTTTTCCAAATAAAGCTCATTAAGTTAGGCTATAAAAATATTATACATAAAAATTTGCAAAGTTGCATCTTTCTAGCACTAATTTTGGAACAGTTTGGAATGTAAGCCGCGAAGACGGACGGACGGACATGACAAAACTAAGGGAAAGGGTTAAAACTAACAAAGGGTTCCGAGACGTGAACTACTAAAACTCTTATGAGATACAGTACCCTGTACCATCAATTTAGGCGTAATGCAAGTTTTACATAATCGGTAGATAATGAACATTTTTAGACAATTGACAACATAATACAAACTATGAAATTAAATAGGCAAATAAACGAAAAACAGTTGGCAACAAATCGAATCGACATAACATAAATTCAACAGGGGTAAGTACTCCCCATCCGACTGGCAGAGGGGTACATTTACATAGACCAGTTAAACAGATTTACCTTTGTATTACGAGTATATTTACTGACTTTATGTAACTATGTTTAAAAAAAAGCAAAGATTTTGATTTTCGCTTTTAGGTTCCGTAGTACTCACGGAATTCTTATAGTTTCGCTCTGTCCGTCCGCTCTTCTTGCTTCTATAATTTTGAATATAAATGGGTGAAATTTGGTATGGTTATATGTTAAATAAAGATTTCTGTTTTGGCATCATAAAATAATAATATTTTTATATATTACGGGGTGGCTTTCCATACATGTGAAGTGGGGATGAAAATTATTTTTTCGAGATACCCAATCGTGTGCAATATCGTCAAATAGGTATATTTAATAAAGTCAAGGTTTCATACACTATTATATACATATTTTCGAGTAATTGGGCTCCGAAGTCGTTTATAAGTTGGTTGTTGCCCCACCTGGCACTTCTAAAATATAAGGTATATAGACTAGTAAGTTTCCATGATGCTAAAAAGTCTTTGGAATTTGTTTCTGAGCGAAATCAGACATAAAATTTCGAAGAAATTTAAAGAAGAAAGAAGCGTTGATAGTTAAGGACTTAGACATAATATAGTCCTGGCATGCTCTTTGGTTTTGGTTAATATGTAGTGTTTGCACGCTTAGCTTGCAAGTAGGAAGCGTTAATAAGTATGCAAAAAGGCAATTACTAATCTGGAATAAGCAAGATAATACATTTCTATGTTGTTGTATACAATTTAACAACAATCTAGAAAGTACAAATAGGCTACAAAGGTTTTTTTTTCGAAAGTCATTTTCCGTTCTATCTTACGTTAAAAATGGTCAGTTGTTTTAATTTTTAATCGAGCAATACATTTTAAAAACACCTTTGGAAACCACAAAGCTTTACTTTTAATAAACCCATTTAATTATAACCAATTTAATTATTCTGAGCGAAGTCAGACATTAAATTTCGAAGAAATTTAAAGAAGAAAGAAGCGTTGATAGTTAAGGACTTAGACATAATATAGTCCTGGCATGCTCTTTGGTTTTGGTTAATATGTAGTGTTTGCACGCTTAGCTTGCAAGTAGGAAGCGTTAATAAGTATGCAAAAAGGCAATTACTAATCTGGAATAAGCAAGAAAATATATTTCTATGTTATTTTATACAATTTAACAACAATCTAGAAAGTACAAATAGGCTACAAAGGTTTTTTTTTTTTCGAAAGTCATTTTCCGTTCTATCTTACGTTAAAAATGGTCAGTTGTTTTAATTTTTAATCGAGCAATACATTTTAAAAACACCTTTGGAAACCACAAAGCTTTACTTTTAATAAACCCAAGCAATATGTGGTTACAAAGAGTAAAAGAAAACTTTGCCTCAGAGAATTCTTTCTACACAGGCAAATGAAAATATGTGTGTAAATAGGTTTTCTTTAGATACCCAGATTCTGAGGTTTTTTATAATCTTCATAAGAACAATAAACCTTTAATGATGACCTGTTCTATCAGTGAAACATAAAAGTGGACTTGCCATGTAGGTCTTTTTCTATAGGTATGTTTGTGATTTTAATAGTCTCCAGGAAATTGTGTTCTTTAAGTCCCTATATCGCGAGAAGGGTTTTCTGAGATGTCCTAGACAACGTTCTAAAAAGTTCTACGCACCATTATTGAGTGGGAAATATTGTATAAGTCCCGACTTAGGAACAATATTTGATACCTAGGAAGGTATGAGATTTCTTCGATGGATCAAGACTAGAATAATTGCTAAGTTCTTAGAGCTAATAGGGGAAGGTAGGGCAAGACGAAGACGAGGTTTTTCGAGTGTTTCCGACAGACCAAGCATATCCGTTCTAGCACTTAACGAACGAGCGTTGTGATAGTTGATAGTCATACGAGTTTTAAAAAATCCGACCCCATTTGTTTAAATTATTAGTAAAAAAATTGACCTTAGTGGATACGCTTATAATTTTATAAAAATATTAAGTATGAGTGTTAAAAGCTCAGATTAAACATAAAAGTGTTTTAAAAATCTTTAATTTAAATTATCCCGCTAGTAATGATAGACTGACGAGTCAGGCGACAAATTGTTTCTTATCAAATACATAACCATTATTATTTTTAATTGAATTTTGGATTTAAAATGAGACGAGGGGTAAAGATGGGGTATAGCATACGAAGCCTAATGCTAATATTGCTAAGGGACAAAGAAGCAGTAATCAAATAACCCAAAAGAATGATGCGGTTAAATGATAAAACCTGACAAAAAAAAGACTATTATACAAACAAAAACACCTAAATTTAGTCCAAATCTATTCACTAAGGGTACCCCGTCTTACCCCACCGTTTTGCAAGGTGTGGTGATTTCCCTTATCTTATATTTTGCAATATCACGACATATTCATTAGACTAATATTCCTAGTTATATGTAATTCCTACTACTATTATAAATGTGAAAGATTTTGAGGATGGGTGGATTGATGGATGTATGTATGGACGGTTGGATGTCTGTTACTCTTTCATGCAAAAACTACTTAACGGATTTCGATGAAATTTGGTATAGTTATTGTTTGGGCTCTGGATTTAAACATAAGCTACTTTATATCCCGAAAAAGTACAGTGTTCCCCTGGGAACATATTTGCGGAAGGAGTCGCGGCATGAAGCTAGTACTAAATATGTTTATGAAACTTTATTCTTTGAGATATTGTGCTCAGAACCTTAAGTACCCCATATTGCCGCACCGTCCCATACTAAAGAGTAAGAAATATAGTGAAAGTCCATATTTAGGTATAAGTTTTGTTCGATGAAATAAAGAATAAGTTCTAGAATGTTCCATGTGCTAAAGAAGAAAAAGTAGGGAAGGTCAGTTCGGTCGGCAGACGTAGGTCGCGGCGGGTGCGGGCAGAATAGCAATGAGGACGTGAGCCGCTTACGAGATGAACAGGTGCGGGTGGTCAGAAACTAAGCTATGTACCTACTAGTCGCGTGGGATACCTATAACTCCATTCCTATCGGCTTCACTTACCACTTACCTTTTGAAGACCCTCATCCTATACCTACCTATTATACAGGCTAGGGCTTCCCTATGAAGGAGAACCAGCCTTCGCCACTGGTATCTACCTACTCATGAATTCTTTTAGTATTAGCTACTTTTGGGCCTGACTACAGGCACGAGAAGTGCCATAGATGCACCAAATTTTTTTAAATCTAAATTTACTCGATAAATCTTATTTTAATAGACGAAAGTCGTGCGCACAAAAATAAATCACGCGCCTTCCATACATTTTTCCGCGTTAAAAAGTAACCTAATGTCCTTTCCCGTAGTCTACTCTATAGCTGTGCCAAATATCATCAAAATTGGTCCAGCAGTTCCGGAGCCTATTCAATGCAAAATAATATTTAGTGTGTGTGTGTAGTGTAAACAAAAAGTAAAAAAAGTTTGTAGTAAAAATAAATAATTGTTAAAATAGAGTATTTTAAAATATTTAGGCTCCAAGAATATCGAGTTATATTTAACAAATAAACGATGATTTTCTCAAAAGGTTCGTTGATATTTTCATTAAAAGTGTATTAGAAATCTCAACAGCTGTTTCTTTTATTAACTGACGGGCCGCAGACTGTATTTCATTTCAAGTGAGAAAATATTGAGAACTTTGAGATTTTCTTCATAAATTTCGCCGTGTTTGAAACATTATCCTACTATTATTATTATAAATGTGAAAGTTTGTGAGGATGTCCATCCATAATTGTTACTCTATCACGCAAAAACTACTAAACGGATTTTGGTTAAATTTGGTATGGTACAAGTTCAAGCTCTGGATTAACACATAGGCTACTTTATATCTCGAAAAAGTACAATGTTCCCGTGAGATACTGTATTTACGCGGGCGAAGCCGCGGCCAAAAGCTAGTTACAAAATAAACAAATATGCATAATCAAGGCGGATTTAAGGAAGATATTTTAAACGTTAGCTATAAACTGATGACATTAGTGTGGAATTAGTGAAAAGTGTAAACTTGAAACTGTTAGCAGAAGAAAAACAATTCCAATCCTAATATTAATTTTTAAACTTTAAACTTTCAACGAAAATCAAAATCTACAGTTTAATCCAAAATCGGGGTAAATAAATATGTTGTTAAAAATTGAAAATACCAGGCGAACAGGACGTTAGTGATGTTAACGTACACAAATATTCAGCAGCCCGGGAAATGGAAGGCATCTCAAACCGAGCGGCTACTGGGAATTTCCATCATAAGAAAGGAAAATATTTCTCCGAGTGACAGCCGCACTTTAAGAGGCACTGCAATCCGAGACGAGATGACTTCCGTGCCATGCGAGCCTAGTACTTTTAATACGAAAGCACATACTTCGACTAATAACATGCCTTGGCTAGCATGTCTTTAGCTGTGATATTTCTTCTGACTAGTGTGCATGCTTTGAAATCACAGTAACTACGCAGAATCACAGAAAATAATTTCAGGAACAAAAAGTAAACAGGGTTACATACATTGAGGAAAATAACTTATAATGTTATTTTCTAGCTTTTGCCCGCGGATTTCGCGTAAATATCCCACGGGAACACTGTACTTTTTCGTAATAAAATGGAGTCTATGTTTCACTACTACCATAATAATTTTCATCGAAATCCTTTCATTAGTTTTTGCGTCAGAGAGTCACAGACATCCATGCATCCAATCATCCATTCGTCCGTCCATCCTCACAAACTTTTACGTTAATATAGGATTGATCAACTAGCGTGGTCGATAATAAAGTGACTGCTGAAATTTCCAATGTTTATTTGCCGAAATTGCAATATGTTAAACTGACCAATCAACTTGTATATTTCGTTTGTTTTGAAGTATTTTCATATCATGAAAATTTTTCCACGTAAAATATTTCATACCTTCAAACGTTATAAACAAACATCAAACGGGCAAATAAAAGAAATACCTCAACTCAGGGGATCGTTTTGAATACAAGTAGTCGTATAGATCAAGACCCTCGCAAATGAAATAGAAGGACAATTTCTCAAGGAGCCCTCTGAGGGACACTCGAAAGAATCGGGGTCCCTGTCGTAATCTTGACGATTATTAAAAGCATATATCTTCAGCTGCACCCTGATTCTGGGGGTGCATTGAAATTCTACGGACTATGTGATTTTTTTGTTTTTTTTTTGCCCCAATATAATTGTCTAAAGTGCCTTATATTCTACAAATTGCCTTCAATGAATTTTATAACTTTTAAGGTCGTTATTGCAATAAGGTACTATAAATAACCTTGAGTTAAAAGCGTTATTTATCTCAATGTAGATAACTTAAGAATTTAACACAGGTTTTACAGTATTTTCGTAATCTGATAAACAATATTTTAATGTGTTAGGTTAGGTTAGGTTAGGTTAGGTAAAGATTAACATTACTTCTTTCTGAATTAAACATTTGCAATCAACTCAATTGGGTCATTGCCTACTTTTATATGGAAATACTGTAACTTTTACCACTTAACTAGGTAAGTAACATTCGCAGTTTTATTCGCCCGACACCACTAGCTCCCTTATTTCTATATAGTTCATTCTTGCTCATTAACATTTCCACTCATTCGGTCATTTATCTTGACGTAAGTTGCGGCGGTGCTTGAGAATATTTTCTTTAAAAACATGCTCATTTAAATGAACTGTGTATAACTTTACGTGGAAGTTAACACTGCGTTGTGGATATTTAATATTTATAAAGACGAGAGGGAAAATTTTAAAGCTGAATCGTCTGCTAAAATATTTCGCTAATGATGCATAATATCCCAAAATGTATTTGTTTACAACTTCTCATGTTAATATTAAATCACAGTCTAGTCTAGACGCGCAAAGATAAAATTAGTGAGACGAAAACAGGAGAAATTAATACATGTCATAGAAATATTAATTTCAACGTTAATCATATATTACGAGCTTCAAAATAGCTCAAAGGGATTTTCGCAGGATGGCGCCAAACCGCTAAGTGACGTCTGCAACCTGCTGCAATATTAACTATGAAGGTGTTATTAAACTTAGATAATGAGGAGAGAAAATGAGAGGTTAACGTCATAAATATGCATAATAAGTATAGAAAATGTGTGCTTTTACCGTCATCTATCATAATTAGCAAATAGATTACAACGGTACTCTTTTTTAAACTTCATTAAGTATAATCGTAGGCTCGAGGTGTGTCTTCTCTCACTCACAGTCCAGCCTGCAAATCCTGGCGCTGGATGCTTATGATCGTCATTAGTATCAATCATTCAATTTCATTCAATCATTTCAAATTTTTGCATACTAGTAGGCTTTAATTTGACACTATTGACTGGCTGCTGATTGCAGGCTGGATGGCCCGTAACACTGAGAAAAACACCGAAAAATATACAGTAAGACTAAAAGATATACTTTTTTAGTTTCGTTGTTTTCTGTTACAGGCTTACGTAGTTTTTAATTCATTCTACTTCAAGCTCTAGGTGTAACGTGATATTCGCTTTACTTAGCTTTTGTTAACAATGAAGTTAAATTTATTAAGAGCTAGCCTCGCGCATAAAAATTCACTTATAAAAATGTAAGCTAAATATTCTACAGCGAGATTTATATAAAGAAAATGTAGTCGTGAAAAAGAAAAGTAAATAACAACACAGCTCGTTGTGAAACTAGATGCAGGGTTGTTATGGATTACATAAGAAAAGCCGAAGCGATAGCGATAAGTATATCAGCATAAAACAGAAATAAGTGACATTTATGGTATTGCTTAATTTCGCCGTCAAAATTATAGAATACATCTTGAATAAAGGCCTGATCCCCAATTCTCGGAATTAACTTTCACTTTCATTTTACTTTCATTGAATGAATAAATATAAATGAATCGCCCTGATAGACTGATTTTGGGAGTTTGGACCAATCAAACGGGTTTGACGTTGGTTTGACGTTTGTGATATTACTGAATCGTAACCTACTGTATTATTGGCTATTGCAGGATTCGATTAGCAGAATCACCCTTCTGTGCGGGTTGGTCTGAGGATAAAACTGTCGTGCTAATAACGATTAAAATTGCGCCAGCGCCAACGGCTTGGACTGCGGACGGATCTGACATATTTCCAAACTGGAACATGCACAGTTTGGAACGTTCCAAACTGTGCATGTAAATGTGACTTCAAGAGTTTGGACTGCAGCTTGGACTGTCGCGTGGGACGTTATAATTTTTAAAAGTTTTCTTCTTTTAAAGTCGACGCTACAATCCGTCATATTTTATTTTGCGTTCACACGTGATGCGCGTATAAAACTGTGGAAAATTGCTCGCACCGACAAATCAGATCAGACTGTCAGCCTCACTCATCCACATGTTCGTTTCGGAGCGAAGGTTGGAACGGCGCATGATGTTTCCCGCGGTCCAAACTTCACATGTGAAGGGCGCTTTTGTTCTATTTTCCTAACGATGTGAAGGCGGTTTAACTTTATGAGGGCTTCAATACAGAACAGTCTAAATTCTAAAAACTATTATAAATGTGAAAGTTTGTGAGGATGCATATATGGATGGGCGGATGTTTGTTACTCTTTCACGTAAAAACCACTGACCAAATTTTGATGAAATTTGGTATGGTAGTACTTTAAGCTCTGGATTAAAACATAGGCTACTTTTTATCCCGAAAAAGTACATTGTTCCCGTGGGAATTAAATAACTCGCACTATCATGCGTTTGATGCAATTGCCAATCTCTATTACTTTTACTTATTAGACAACATTAACATATTTTAATTGCGTATCTAAAAGATAAAGAACCCTGAAAAGTTAAAGCAAAAAAATATATTATGAATTATGGTCGAATTTCGACCACGGTGCGACCTCTAAGTTAACATAACATGCTTCGCTAGAAAACAAATGTAAACTAACTTAATAGAAAGAAGTGTTTCTATTAAGTTCGTTTACATTTGATTTCCGCTCCTCGCTGGTCCGTATCGCGGGCTTAAATTTATTACTATGTGCGGCCATTGCGGAGCAAAGCCACAAAGCAGAGGAGTTATGAAATTAGCGCAATGAGCGGGAAACAGACGGAATTAGTTTAGCGACGCCTGACTTGCGCTGTCCCTGAAAACACGCTTATTAAAAACTTTCATGTTATGTAGTATAATCTGTTTTTATCTTGTTTATTAGATTGAAGTTTTGCGAGATTTGGTTATTGGATTATGTGTCTATGTTTTTTACATAAATGCTCTGAAAAATAAGACAGTTTACAAAAGGAATAGTATATACTAAAAATCAATATTTTCAAAGATATTATTTCAAAGATTGTTTGAAGCACTTTTGTGAGTCTCGCGGAAACGCCCCATATAAAAGTTGTACTAGTAGGTGACGTCACAGGCTAGTAATGGTGTTACGAAATGTATTGCCATATGCACAAAATTTCTGATATCTCGTAATTTTGCGCGTTTATGTTGGTAAATATTTTTGTATTTTATGTAAGTAAACTAATGTTTTTGGTTTATGTTATAAAAAAATATTTCAACTTTTTTGTGACTTCGAAATGCATATAATTACAAAACTGCACATAAAATCCAAATTCTTTTTACTTTTATCAAGTTGTAATACCTTATTATTTCCTAATTATTTAAAAAAAACTAAATTTTTACATGTTGTCAAATACCCAATTGTTTACTACACATTCCAGATGCTAGAATAACGATGCTTATCAATGGTCTTCTCTTATTAAGTACAATGAAGAAGGTACTGCGGTTTATAGTATTAAAACCTTATATTATAGACTAGCTGTCCCGACACACGTTACTCTGTCTTAACTATCCACTGGATAAATAACCAAACGGGTAAACTGATCGCACCTATAAATATTTGACAGTCAAGTGACAAATTTAACATAGGAAAATTCAATCGTCGTTTTTAGTATTTTCCCCATAATTTTTCCAATATCTCTAACCGTTTAGACCTTTCCCGAAGTCCTACCATCATTTCAAGACCAAAATTAGCCAAATCGGTACAGCCGTTCTCGAGTTTTAGCGAGACATTGGAATCGTAATCGATTTTTATATAAAAAGAGAAGAAGAAGATAATAAATATCTCCTTTATACCGCTGAAAGTTATCTTCAAGTATTTCGTGTTATTTTGCACTTCATATTAGGCACCTATTAGGTACTATCGAACAAGTTGTCACTCGACCAGGCATAAGATGGAAATCGCGCCATTGATTCGTGCGCCCGCACACATAGGTTAAACACGCACATACACGTGATGAGTAAATACGTAGTTCAACCACGTCTGAAGTCGTTTCGGTCACTTCCTCTGTCTGTAAATGCTTTGAGGCGTCCTAGTGCAAGAAGAATGTTTAGAAACTGGTCGAGCAGGATCTTTGTCGACATTGTACCTACACTCATTTAAACAAAAATACATAGTTAAACCTTTGAATACATATTTAAATCGTGCCCCCAGGGGTTTTCATTTAAAACAAATCATTAAAATACAAAGAGAGGTTTTTAATAAATTAGTGAAATTAAAAGACGGATGCGCGTCCCCATAAGGTTTCGCCGCAAACTAAATTTATTAACACTGCACCCTCTGCGCCCGAAGGCTGAAAAACTGCAGGGGGAACGCTCTATACTTACGTAGAGAAGTATAGAAGTTTCTAGATTGTTTTGACGCTCTATGATTACATGTCAACATGTATGGTAAACGGAAGATCATCATCATCATTATCACTGGTCGTGATGAGATATTAGAGTTGAGGATGGTTTTGTCCACTACGCTAGACAACTGCGGGCTACATATAAATATATACGAGTTTTTGTATACGGGTGTGTTGTTTCCAGCGTAAATGCTTAAGAGTTTCCTATGTTGTAACAGTAAGAATCAAAATTTATCAGGAATTTAAATTTAGGTTATAACAAAATTAACAAATTATTATTCTATATCTATTTTCATTATCGTTTTTATCACTCGAGAAAGCTCAAGTAATAATAATGCAGTACGCAATGATTGCACGGGCATTCGGTGAAAAAAAAAAACTTTCCCATATTTTAAACCAGACATTGAAGAACATATAAAAACAGTTTTCCAACAACCGGAAACGCACAAACGGAAGTCCCCACGGTTTGTTTCAGTGCAATTGTCATGCAAATGTCTGAATTAATCGGCGGCGTTTAGGTGCGAGCGCCCCCCCAATGACAATTAAATTAAAACGAGTTGGAAACTTCCAAAGTTGTACTGTCTAAATTGTCCAAACGACTTGGGATTTAATTCGAAAAATCGCAAAGCGTGTGCACTAGAAGGGATAAGAGACTATTATGTAACGAACTAGGATTCATTGCATACAGAATGCTTATAGGCATTTTACGAGTATATAACACTATTGAATTTGGTCGTATTTCCATTGTGAGTGTGTTATAATATTTACTTAAAATATGTTCAGTATACGTACTGAATATCACATTTATTATCTTAAACTTTAATCGAGACAGTCTTGTATATATATAATCGATTTCTCCAAAATGGATGGAAGTGTTAGCATCTCCAAAATGGATGGAAGTGTTAGCATGAATTCCATGAAATTTCGTATGCAAGCATTTTTGGTGGAGAAAAATCGATCTAGCTAGGTCTTATACCTACTAAAAACTGCGCATTTTTAAGCTATGGGTGTATGTATAGTTTTTGCTTTGTTCGATTATTCTAAATGTGGTGGGTTCGACTCCCGGTAAGACAATTTTTTTTGTGATACTTTTTATTTTTTATAATATATCAGAACTCCGAGCTAAGCTCGGTTACCCAGGTACTTATTATCTATATCAAATATTTATACGTGAAGTGAGCAAAAACTTTCAGTACAGTTTTACGAATTGTGCAACTGGAGGAGTATGAAATTTTGTCCGGTAAATTAAAGTTAAACTTTTAAATAATGCATAGAAATACATTAAATTAATAAAAACAACAACCACATACACTACGTCAGATTATTAACACACACTACCGTGCGTTTTATAGACACAATTTTGTTACGCGTTGACAAACGCAATCTGTCACAACCTTTTTTTTATATCTAAGACAAAGTTTTCAAAACTTAAGATAGGCTATGACGCACATTGACAGAACAAATCTTCATACAGTAAAAAGTTACGCCATCTTGTTTTTCACCATACTTCAAATGTCAGCCATCTTGTTTTCACCATACTTCAATTGTCAGCCATCTTGTTTTCACCATACTTCAAATGTCAAAATAGCCCCAACAATCTCAAAATTGGGGCCATTTAACTGGAGACACTTTTTGCCTCAACATGACTTGTCTCAAATATATACGTCTATGATATAAGAAGGAAAAACCCCATTTAAAGTTCAAACTTAAAAAAAAAATTGAATTTTTATTTCGACCACAGGGCGACCGGCGAATCGGCTCCAAATATTGAAGTGACCAATCACGTTTATAAGCTTTCGAATTCGTAATGAGCCCTAGAATTTATGAACAAAAAAGTAATTCGTGCGCTTTGAGTGATTGTGAAAATTCATCACGGGCCTGAAATACCCCGGGCGTTATATACTTGAACAGTTCCGTTCAATCGAGCGTTCCGTTCGAATTTAATTTTTTCATAATACCTACGCGGACATTTTGCAATATTTAAGCCCGCTCGTCCGAATAGGTAAATGCTCTCCATCCCTATTTTTGTGTCGATAAATTCCAAAAAATATCGAAACTGAAATACAGGATGCACTACAGACATCGAAATCTACAATTTTCTGTTAAGGGAGAGATATTGAGTTGTAATCATTTTGGATTCGACCGTGGCATCTTGGAACTCTTCTACGTCTTTATTTTCAAGTAACTTAATAGGTACCTATGTAACTCAATTATTTTTCAATTATTTCAAGAATATTATTTAAAGGCGTTTTTAAATTTATTTTGAAGTTACCTAAAACGCGTTATTTTATTACATTTCGAGATATGTACTTAGTGGTGACTGAAATGCTGCTGTACTAAAACAAATAAATCCTCATTTGATAATTTCGTCAATGCCAGAAATGAGAAGGAATTGTTCAAAAATTTTCACGATCCTAAAATACACCCCAGTGAACAGATTCGTTTAATCAAGCGTTCTATTTTCAATTTTTTACCTTTTTGTTAACGCTTTGCATTATAAGTGTACCTAAGTATTTTACAGTTTAACTTGAACTCTTGATGCCGTGAATATGTAAAAAAAAATTGTAAAAAAGCGATTTGCAGTTTTTTTTTAATACTAGATGTTCTCGCGACTTCATACGCGCAAAAAGAAAACCCGCGGTAAACGTATATATTTCCGTGATAAAAAATAGCCTGTGTCCTTCTCCATAGTCTGAGTGAGTCAAATTTATATTCTATATCTGTGCCAAAATTCATCAAAATCAGTCCAGTAGTTTCGAAACCTATTTAATGTAAAGAAACAAACAAATCTGACGACAACAGTTGTGTCTTTTGTGATTGTGATAGTTATTGAAAACTTTAAACCTTCATTTTTAACATTTTTAAATGTAATACATTTTATCTAAATAGAGAAAAATTGTTAAAATTATTTTAATGACCTGCTCGATGCTTCACAATTTTCTGATGAGTGTCGGAACTCGGATAGCTTATTTGGAAGTTTTGTCGCTACTTTATATCGAGTGACAGGGACGAAACATGCAAATATCTGACACTTATCCGTAGATTGTGAAACAGTCACAAATCATTAAACAAACAAATCATCACGTTACATTTCATATTCTTGACTTGAAACTCCTCTTTCGAAACTCGGCGAATTATCCTAAAAAGAATTTAAGCTTCAAGTGGATGGATTATGGGGTGACCATTGCGTCAGGTGTTCCCAACAGTTGGCTGCTGTTTATTGCCGTCATATTTCAATACCCCTGAAAAGACGGGCCCCACTCGATTTGCATCTGACAACGACTAGCGTTATTGCCAAAGAACCCCAATTTCGGAGCTAAATTATAAAGATTCTGAATGAAATTTGAAATTAATTCAGAAATGAGATTTTGTTCTTAAAAGTTATTAGATGGTTTAATTACATAGCTAATGAACTATCGAACAAGTTGCCGCGTTGTGTAAAGAATAAAGTTCGATTTTGAATAGCTATCTTGAGATGCAGCGTCGCGTCGCGTGTCGTTTCGTTTCGGTGTGAATTGCCCCTTACGTAGTCCACATCGATATAATATCTCACACACTATCGCCATACAAATCACACATTCCATACACAGGTCCGCTATCTGCAATTTAGCATAATCTTTCTTGATTGTCCCTCGCTCGCCACTTCCGCTTATGAAGGGCCGACGTAGGCCAAGCCGAAGGGCCACAACGAGGACCACCCGGGACCAATTGACCACTTAAGCGACTGATCATCACCCCCCAACGCTTCCGATCTCAATTATCTTTTAAATTTGGAGTGTGCTGTCTCTATTAAGCTTTCCATTCGTTCATTCGCTCTTACAGAGTGTTATTAGCTTATACATAGTGATTATTATGTGCGATGAATTGAATGAATGTTATAAAATCTTGAAATGAATTTAAGAGTTTCTTAGACAAATGTTCCTTAGGCTGGGACTATATGATCCGGAATCCTGAAGGCCGGGTAAAATTCACGCTGCACTAAAGGGAGAAAATTTAGAGCATCATGAAAATAGAACTCTGCGCTAATTCAATAGAGTTGAAAATCGAAGTATCGAGTGTCGAGTGTCGAGCTATAATACACGACATTGATATTTCGCTCGACACTTGTGTGTTCGATTTTCAGCTGTATTGTTTTAGCGCAGAGTTCTATTTTCATGATGCTCTAAATTTTCTCCGACGTTCCGGATTCCCGATCAATTAGTCCCAGCTTTATAGGTACCATCTGACACTATTATGCAAGCAAACCATGGAGTTGTACGTCTAATTGTTTTCATATGATATTATATTAACTTATGTTAACTAATATCACAAAATTTTTGCAGGTAATAAATAACTTTTTCATTTTATTCTAATAATATTATTTTATCTGTTCCAGGTAAGACAAACAAATATCAGTATACGGTGAGGTGCAATCATTGTTTTAATTGAAATTAAACAAAGAGTGTTGAAAAACTAACACTTATACTTGTCCCCCTCGACCTCCTCTGGAGTCCTCCCGGCCAGGTGGGAACTTCCAAACTGTCTGAAAGGATCCCCAGACTTCTTTTAGACTTTAATGCATTCAAGTTTTACTTTTAAGATCTTATTGTCTTGAGAAAGCTAGGACATAAAACAAGACATTATTCTTTTGAAAGACTCACAGAAGTTATAATGAAAATTTGTAAAAAAATTATACTCTATTGTAAAATATTTTTTTCACGTACATTTTTTTTATTATTTTTTTATTTTATAATATTACAAGCCCTTGCCCGCAAATCAGCCAGCTTAAATACAGCATCTCACAGGAACTGTATTTTCCGCGATATCGGGATATCAAGAGCTTAAACTTCTACCATACCAAATTACTTTAAAATCCGTACTGTAGTTCCGTAGTTTTTGCGTCAAACAGTTTTAAACATTAATCCATCCATCCATCCACACATCTATATATCCATCCTCACAAACTTTCACATTTATAATAACAGTAGGATCTCTCAACAGCCTCCGTGGTCTAGTGGTTAGAGCTTGGCTCTCGACTCGGAGGTCGTGGGTTCGATTCCCGCATTGGAAAAAAAATAAAAAAGTTGTTTCCAGGTTCGGTTAGGACAATGCAGGCTGATTACCTGATTTTCTGACAAGAAAGATGATCCATGCGTGGGATGGGCATGTAAAAAGTCGGACCTGCGCCTGATCTCTCGCCAGTCGTGTCGGTTATCCGTCCCACTGGGTTACGAGGGTAAAGGAAGAGAGAGTGCTCTTGTGTACTGCACACACACTTGGGCACTATAAAATTACTCCTGCGTAACTGGCCTGGTTTCAAAGAAGGTGCGGGGAGAGTTATATATTTTTAAGATCTCTCAAATCGAAAGTCTATTTCGGAACATCAAAGTGACTTTTCTATTTACTGTATTTACTGTACTATAGATTTCGTAAAGCTTGTAGGTCACATGAAAATCAATACAAACCTCAAGGTTTGATTGCTAGCAATGGTTGTCTAGGAGAAGCCGCTTTAAGCGGCAAGGCCGCCATTTTGCACTTTTCTCCTAGATATATACCGTATTTTATTTTTGTATGTAAGTACTTATTTATTTGTGAAAATAATGAATTTGATATTATTAGTAATTCATTCAAGGATACATTTGCTTGCAGATCTATTGTAGTAGCGCAGAGTACTATTTTCAATGCTCTGAATTTTCCCTGGCTTTCCGGATTCCGGATCATATTATAGTCCGAGCCTTATATTGTAGTTGGTCCGATTTTTTTAACTCTATAGTAGGTAGGTTGTAGACACGTCCTTATTTAACACATGACTGAACTCAATAAGACATGGTATTTAGTAAACAATACGTCCTTTTTAGGATTCCGTAGTTCACGTCTCGGAACCCACATGGTTTCGTCATGTCCATCCGTACGTCCGTCCTCGGCTTCCCTTCGTGTAGTTATTACGTCAAGAAATTATTAAAATAAAATCACTAAAAATATTTTTTTTTGGTTCATCCCACGTTACCCTCTCTACACGGAAAGTGGGGATGATTTTTAGATGATTAAATAATTGAGAGGTTGCTAATACATTCTGTCAATTGAGGTAACCGTTTACGAGATATTATATAACTTTAATTTGCATTTTTTGTCAAAATAGCCTCTAAAAGATGAATGGCTGGCTCGAAAAATCTGAAAAAATTCTAGCAGATGTGACGGATCTTTGAAGGGAAACTGTAACGGCTCACATAACTTTTTTTTTCCAGGACATGTAGAGACCTAACTTGTAAAATGCGTTTACTTGGAAAACTTCGTACAAAAATTACGAAGCACATGTAAAATATTAAAAATTAAGTCATAAATGGGTAATTACGGAACTCATAAATGGCTGACACGCACTTGGCTTGTTTTTAGCTTACAGCCGCTTAATTATGCATAATGAATCGGCAGTAAACTAGTATAATGATAAGATTATTATACTACAGTTAAAATGTAATGTAATACAGTGAATACTTCTCATGAGAGTGCACCTTGCAGCTGACTATCCACCCTTCCCTTTGTTTGCATAACTCACTAAAACGCACCCCTAATAATGAAAACCTGAGGGAAAATTCGGGAAAACTCATAACAGGGGAACTGCACACAAGGGATGTTTGACAATACTCGGAGAATATAATAAGTTTTATATTTTTAACTTCATTTTAATAAAGGCTTGAGAATTTAATTAAAAATTTCCGATGTTTTTATATTTGAATTTTCCGATGGTCGTGAGATATTGAAATTCTTTACAAGACTTTAATAAATGAAATTGTATGTATCTACGCATGTTTTACATTATGTGAAAAATATTTTACTTTAATTACCTACGTAACTGACATGATTTTTTTTATACCTACGTAACTGACATGAATAAGATATTTTTTTTTATTTAACATTTGTTTTATTATATGCAAATAACAGCCACCTTGGTCCAGTGGTTTAGAGCATGGCTCTCGACTCGGAGGTCTCGGGTTCGATTCCCGCATTGAAACAACAAAAAATGTTGTTTCCAAGTTTCCAAGGACAATGCAGGCTGGTCACCTGATTGTCTGACAAGAAATCCTTGCTTCGGATGGGCATGTAAAAAGTCGGACCTGCAACCGCGATTTCCAAAAGAAGTAACTAAAACAACATCTTAAGTGCTTTCTTGAGTATTGTCTTAGCGATAAGAACGGTTTATTAATACGGGCCTAAAACTTGTAGATACTGGACGGGCTTTAGAATGGTAGAATGGTTTAGAGTTTAATGATCATTCATATCGTACTAGCTTTTGCCTACGGCTCCGCCCGCGTAATGGGAACACTGTATATTTTGGGATAAAAAGTAGCCTATTTAATCCAGAGCTCAAACTTCATTTACCATACTAAATTTCATTCAAAATTCAAAATCCTTTCAAAATCCGTTAAGTAGTTTTTGCGTGAAACAGTAACAAACATCCATCCACCCATCCATATATCCTCACATACATTCAATTTATAATAGCATTAGGATGCACATAATTAAAATCCTAAATTAATTGAAGAAAAGTGAACCTCCTGTATAGTGCAGGCCGATTCTCAAATTGTGCGAAATACAAACTTGCGCAGATGTCCCTCGCCCCATCGTATGCAGATTGTAGGTACCACACTGTTTATACTTAACTAACTTACGCACCCCTGTTTAGTGGAAATCCTAAAATATTCATGGAAAAATTATTTTTTTCGTAAAGGCTGTTGTGATTTTTGCGTGTAGTTTGAAACGATTGGCAGAGTTTAAGATGGATATTGATTTTAAGGCATAAAATACCATATTTTATAAATAATAAATAATAGACTAACCTATGCAGATAATTAATTAAAAAAAATAAGTAGATACCTGTAAGGGGTCCATAAATAGGCATCTTGCCATGTGGTAATAAAGAATCTAGAACATTTTCGTATGTCTTAACAAAATAACAAAGATACAAACAATTTAAATTTACAATATCAAAGAGAGCGATATATCGGCCCGTGACGTCACGAGTTGCACCCGCCATACATTTGTCATTACAAAATGTAGCAACTTGTGATGTAACAAATCGTTTTGCGAGAAGGAGATTGGTAATATTTTTCATTTGCTTATAAGTTTTAATTGCGTCAATCTAAATACCTATTTCTTTTAGATCTATATATCTATTTCTTTTATACTAATGTATCTTTAATAAACAATTTTAAAATTTAATTTATAAAAATGTGACACTAGGCAACATACCTATTCGACACCTCCCTATTTTGGATAGAATATTTCTTCGGATCGCCATGCTATGCCCGCTGGTGAGATATTGTGAGATTCATCACGACCCCCTCCCCCTCCTCCTAATCTCACGTGAGATTTTTACATACCACGACGGTACGGAGCCAGTATATGCGTTTGGGGATCTCCAAAAGTACTAGTCCGATTGTGATGCAGTTTTCAGTGAAGGCTTTGAGTTTGATTTGTTGAGACCTCTTCCAAGTAAGATTTGGTGAGATTCGGCTGGACCCTCTCTATCCCCCCCCCCCCCCACAACAAGGAACTTACAAAAAAATGGTGTTGGACAAGTTACATATATTGTAATGAATATCTAAAATGTTAAAAGATCCTTTCATCCCTCATGTAAACTCCGCTAAAATCTTGTCAATATTTAAAGCACAATTATAACTTCCATCTAAGTTGCCGTAAAACACATTTTCCTATGTTTAATATGTACAAGCAATAATATCCATTATTACGTGTGTATTAACGACCAAAATCCCGCCCCGTATTATCATTTATGAGACAGGTGGGCTCATTATTTATTTACGCGTGCGTAAAACTCTCCCCTAATTTGGGTAATTATTTGCGAAGGGAATCCGCTCCTCAAATATTAAAGGTATCTCTGGTAATTCAAGTTTGTAGTGTTAGGTTAATGTAAGATTTTTATATTAATACGTAAAGCAAAAACTTTAAGTATTACAGTTTTACGAGAATTATGCGAACGGAGGAGTATGATATTTGGCACATTTAGTTTATGTGGAGGAAGGTGTGCAGAAATATAATATTTTATAATGCTTAGAGATACATAAAATTAACAAAAATTACAACAACACACACTACCTCAGATTTTATTAACACACTATCGTGCGTTTTATATTATACAATTTTGTAACACGTTGACGTTTGTCAATCTGTCACAACCTTGTAACAACATTTAAATTTTTTTGTGAGGAACAAAATAAAATATTCTCAATTTAAAATTATAATATGAATTATTATGGACGAATTTCGTTATCTAGTTTTTTTAAATGACATAAATTGCCTTTGACTTTTAAAACACTTTGAGTGGGTAGCATACATTTAAAAAAAATATTGGCAGTTATAGGGACTGCCGATAGATGTAATAAACGAACCACTATTTCAACAATATGTATATACATTATACACATTGAAGTTTTCACTGAATCCATTCAATTTCACTTATAAGATATATACAGCACTTATGTTACACAATACGTCAGCCGTATAGTGTATAGCTATAGATACGAGCTCGTATACTGCTATAAGCATGCCGGTGACGCGAACGCACAAGATTTGACACATCCAATAAGCTTCTAACGCGCACAGCACACGGCCGCTGAGCATGCGCCAGTTATGAACATGTCTGTGACGCGAAACTATAAGATTTTCCCCTACCAAAAAGTGCCCAACGCGGCTAAAGCAGTTTTCACTTCAAAAACAACTGTTATTGAATATTATTATCTCGTTTTAAATAAGACGTAAAACAATAGAAAATTATTTTACAGTAAACTAATATTAGGTACCCGTATAATCATTTTAGAAGAAGCTGGTGTGTCGTTAAATGGTGCCGCCAGTTTTGAAAAGATTGTAAAAGTTCAGCCTTTGACGCCCAATAAGCCGCTATCTAACTTTTCGCAAACTTTATTAATATTACGAAGAATTTTATTAGTATCACTACAGGTGATATCTTTGTAAAACTTACTTTTAACTGAAGGTTTTGGCATAATTTTATTCGTTCTTGTCATTTTATTAAAACTAGCTGGCAACTTCGTTTGTATGGTAATATTAATGGAAACGGAACCCTATTTTTTTAAACGGAACCCTAAGGTAAAAGTAACCTAAGTTACTCTTACTTATTACATCAGCTACCTGCCAGTGAAAGTCTGATCAAAATCGGTCCGGCCGTTTCAGAGACAGAACAAACAGACAGACAGACAAACATTTTTAAATTAGATTTTTTGGTGTAGGTACCGTAAATAATATTATGATATGCATTTAGTGCAAAGCTATCAATTTTAAATTACAAACAGATACTTAAATTTTATATATTTGTATTGATTTTATCAACTCCATAAAATATAATTTTAATACTCCAAATTTTGCTGATATTTTGAATATATCGAATTAATTAAAATCACTGTGACATTCTCACTTTCAAATCAAATATATTATATTTGTCTTTCCAAAATATTTCATAGCAGTCTTCGACGGCAAATCTGAGAACAGCCTTCCTAAAATTCCCACAAAACCGGAAAGTTACGAAGAACTTTCTTAGCTGTAAAAGTCACGCGAATATTTTATCCTGGCGGGGTTTCCATAAAAATATGACGCACTTATACTGTTTTTACCGAATTTAAAAAGAATTTCCGCAACCAAAAAAGGATCGAATATAAATTTTTATTTATATTTGATCCTCTTAAGGTTGCGGAAATAGCATACGGATAAATATATGCACATAAGTAACCGCCGAAAATACCTTATAAAGAAAATTTTCCAATTTCGATAGAAAGAGGCGTGAGGCCCCACTCACATACGATTAATCGTTACGATGAAACTGGATTGAACTGGATTCATTCTGAAAGATAATTTATGGACTGTTATCCCAGGCCCGACTGACATGTCACTTACATCCACACTGATAAAATATATAATATCATTCTAGCTGTCCCGGCACACGTTGTTCTGTCTTAACTATGAACTGGAATAAAAACTACACCTACACCAACATCTACATCTTCAACCTACTTCTACACCACCCACCTATAAATATCTGACAGTCAAGTGACACTGAAGACCTTAATATACGCTACCGAAGGAACGAACATCAAACGTTTGACAGGTTCGTATATAGTTTCTAGTATTTTTCTACCAACTTCTCTCACCGTTTAAACTTTCCCAAATTTTATTACAAGATCAAAATTTTAAAAATCGATCCAGCCTTTCTTGAGTTTAATCGAGACCAAGTAATTGTAATTTATTTTTGCAAGATTGTAGCACATATTAGTGTGTACAATGAATGTAGCATACCCTCTAATTTAGAAATAGGTAGTTTGAAATATTTGCTTTTTACCTGTAGGTACAAGATGGCTTCTCACAGGTAAACGCAATAAGTACCCGCTGTCAGAAGTTTCTGTACTTGATCGAAGACGATATCGTGATTGTATAACGTAAACAGCCTCCGTGGTCTAGTGGTTTAGAGCTTGGCTCTCGACTCGGAGGTCGTGGGTTCGATTCCCGCATTGGAACAACAAAAAAAAAATCTTGTTTCCAAGTTTGGTTAGGACAATGCAGGCTGATCACCTGATTGTCTGACAAGAAAGATGATCCATGCGTCGGATGGGCATGTAAAAAGTCGGACCTGCGCCTGATATCTCACCAGTCGTGTCGGTTATTCGTCCCACTGGGTTACGAGAGTAAAGGAAGAGAGAGTGCTCTTGTGTACTGCGCACACACTTGGGCACTATAAAATAACTCCTGCGTTGCCTAGCTGGCCTGTTTTCAATTAAAACCGGCCACCGTCACTGAAATCAGTGTGGGGAGCTTATGTATAACGTAACGTAATTATTTTATCATAAAATTTTGTGACATTCGATAGGATACAGCTTAATTTATAGATGAAATTTAAAAGCATTATTCACAAGAATTTAATTACGTATTCCATATGTATCTGAAACCCAAATCTTAAATCTTTAAGGGGTTTTCAGAACAGGAACCCTTACCTGTACTTATCCGCACGGGTGTGTATCAACCCTATTAGCATTTAAGGGTTATCGCCTTTTGTAGGCCCTTAATCGTTTTGCGGCCTGAGCATGAATTTGAGACCACGTGCCATTGATACCTTTAAAATTCGCATGATTTAAATTAAAAGAGATAGCGTGGTGCTTTTTTGTTTTCTTTTTCAATACAAACTATTCGACCAAACTATGTAGCAAATCATATAGTGACAGTCATTATTAGTTTTTAATCGCTGATTGAATAAATTGAAAGAACACAACAATTTTCTATGGAATAATTTGCTACGGCGATCAAAGCTAAAATTAGGCTAGATGCACGCGTAGGTCTAGGTCACATATCTGCAGATGGTAGGGTAAATTCTCATACATTTAACTCATTCCAAGGAATATTCATATAAAATATGATTAAGAATAATTTATTGATTATCTCCACTTCTCCATGGACCTGAATTAATATAATTACAAGGAATTAAATGTGAATGAAAATTGTATAATTTAATATTATTTTGGTTTGTGATCGACACTTTTTAAAACAGTGGATCATCATAAACGCCCTTTCTTTAACGTCTTTTATTTATTTTAATTTTTTATATAAAAAATACACTTACTTCTAGAAGCGTACCTCTAGTTCTAGACCTTAAAAAATATTGTTGGCGTTCTTGCATATATAAAACCAAAACAAAAAATATTGTAAGAGCTAGAAACTGTATTTAACTGTTGGTTGTTTTTAATATATTACAGGAATCCCCCAAATATTTCTGTGCGATTGCACAGAAATATTAGAATTTTGAAAAAAATGTTAACACGTCGCTACCCTGTTCTAACTTGGACACTTCAGTTTTATAACTTCGGTTCCCTTTACACAATAGGCGGAGACGTGTGCTGGAGTTATAGTGATAGCTTTTAAGATGCCTCTATAGTGTATTGTTCTGTCCGGATCGCATTTTACGCCTCCAACCTCAACTTATCGTATACGTAATTGAGTTTTGCGCGCCAATTTAAAATTGTATTTTAACGTCAGTTCACATCGAAATTCGAAGCGGCTCGTACTATTTAAGATAGCGATTTAAAATTGAACTTTATAAATCACAAAAATATACACGTTTCATTGCAAGAGCGGCGCCGCACTGCGCAGCGCGATGCAAGTCGCAAATTGAACTCTTGCAATAAAAATATTTATTTTTTGTACCTAAATAAAGTTCAATTATAAATCGTTATTTTAAAAAGGGCGAGCCACGACGCGTTTTGGCGTGAGCTGACTCTTTTGCTTTCTATTGATTACTTACTTAAAATTTAAGCAAATTTTAGTACACTTTTATCATGGCGAGCGAAGCGAGACCTATACGCTATCCAATTATGTTTGCATTTTTGTAGTACCTACACTTTAAAATGTAACAGACTGATATTTGGTTATGAATTGTTATCTAAAACCAACCATTAAACCACACAACATGTGGTAGTTAGATTTTTAATCCTTATCGGCTCTTTTTCAGATTATTTCTTTACTACTTGACAAGAATTGAAATTGAAAAATATATTATACTCTGATGTAATTACATTTTATTTAAGCTCAGTTATTAACAATGACAGTAATTTAAAACTCCCTTTTTATACTTTTTAATCTCGTAGGGGATTTGTCCCAAGCTACATACTTATTTATGGCAAATTAAAACAGTATAGGGCAGGTGTCGACCCCACGTCCCGTATGTCAGCCCCGTCTATAAATCCAGTATCAGGTGCACTGTGCTCTAATACATACACTCCAAATGGTTTCGTGGCGTGATAAACTGTTGTACCTAGATTTTGATGGGTATTTTTTTGACTTTTTAAAAATTATCTGTTGTGATAGACGCAATAAATAGGTTTTGAACATTTTTTTCACCCACACACTTTGCCGCGATAAAAACTAGACTATGCCCTTCCCCGTAGTCTAATCTATATATGTGCCAAATTTCATCAAATTCAGTCCCTGTAGTTTCGTAGCCTATTCAATGCAAACAAATAAAACAAATCTTTCCTCTTTATAATATTATAAGACATGGAATTGATGAGTGTCATAAAAATACTCTTCATCAAGTTATTAAAAAAGTAGGCGGCATTTCAAAATAAAAGAATATCCTATGAATTGCACGGTTATAGGCTTGATTCAACCAATCTTTAAATAGTGAACAACAAACTTATTAACTAGTAGCTACAAGTAGCGAGGCGTGTGCATATAATTCGATATCATATCAGCTTATCCCTTATGAATGTTACTTATCTATGATTTTTAAAATACAATACTAAAACAAATCAATAATTTGCGCCCAATGCGCCAAAATAACTTTCGGTACATACCCGATAGATGGCGCTAATTGCAATAAAATTGAAGTATTGTTTGTTCTGAATTACAATAGATATTAGCTTACGCGGCTTACCATTCAGCTAATCCCACGCTATGCCACTGGAAGGTCTTAGGTGCAGTGTGTGAAATGTACATTTTACGTGCGACCGTTGTACACACAAGTGTATCACGGACCACGGTAACACTAAACAGTGTAATAGGCTTAAGCCGCTCTCAAGTTATTGTCGCTTGTCGGGAACGTCCCGAAAGTCCCACAGCGCCGAAATTCTTGTTTGTCTCTATTCTTGGCGGCGTAAAATCTTACTTGGGACGCGTTAATGGCCGCGGTGAAGTCGGGAGGGTTCCAGAATTTATTGTATCTTATACGTGAGTAGAGTAGTGTGTAAAAGGCGACGTTATACTGGTATGCATTGAAAACTACGATTTTGAAAGGGTACTTAGGTAAATTTTTTTTCATAACACGGAATGAAAAGATCAATAATAAGCCTTACTTATAATGCTAGGTTTAATAAACGAAGAATAAAAATTTCTTAATATTTTCTGTACGTTAATCGTTAACAATGGATATTTTTTTGCAATTATAACTCATAATAAACGAAAGATTTGATAAATAAGTCTTTTTTTTTTTAATCTGTTGAATTGTGAATTGGGGCAGATTTTTCAATCGGCAGATAACTGTTTAACTGACGAATAAATAAAAATCTGACGATTGAAAAATCAGCCCTAATTATGGTAAATAGTCTGAAATCGCTACCGCCTGTGAGTTACTCGCCAAAGGGACAACTCACTAGCCCCCTATACACGAACCGAATGATCGCTACACGTAATTGAATTACACACAGAAAGATATACGATTTCATTAATAGAGTTTATTTATTATATATATTTATTTTATTATTATAGGATTGGAAGAACAATAATATTTATATCAAAATACCTACATTTTTTATAAAAAAAACTAACCCGACTATGTAAATGAATCTATTGACACTTTATTTATTAAAATCGGACCAGTAGTTTATGCGCAACGGTGGAACAAACATACGTACATACATAGACTGTTAAAATCATTAACATTCCTTTTGGCTTCACCGTAGTCGGATAAAAATCGTTAGTAACATAAGTATCTAATGTAATAAAATCAAAGGGGCCGAAAGGACATGGGGAATTTTACTATGGAACTATTACCCACGGCCAAAGATAAAATTTGGTTAGATGTAAGCGTGATTGCATCTGGATTACAACGACATAGGTTGCATATCTGCAGGAGCCACCTCCTGCAGTAAATACTGATAGTGGGGTAAATAGTGATAGTGGGGTAAATAGTGATATCACAACTCATTTCATCGAATCTAATATATATAAATTCTCGTGTTCGTGAACACATTCCTTCGAAACGGCTTGGCCGATTCTTATGAAAAAATTTTGCATTGTCGGCAGGTCTGAGAATCGGCGTAATCTATCTTTAGGCGTAAAATCTTTTTTCAACCCCTAAATGATAAAAATATAAATATAAAATATAATATATAAAAAAATATATATAATATGGCAAAATAACGTATGCCGGCTGGCTAGTATTATTATAAAATAGAATTAACAATTTATTGATTATCTCCAAATCTCCATGGAATTGAATTAAAATAATTACGGGAAATGAAATGTGCAAAATGAAAATTGTACAATCTAATAGTAGGTATTTTGGTTTGCAGTCGACACTTTTTTGAATAGCCGTCAAAATCACCCAATGCCACCCAAACCCAAAAGGACACGAAAAAATCGTTCTACAGTGTTTACATGTCGATGCATATACCTAAGTAGGACGTACAAGAACATATTTTGACAGTAGCAACATCGAATCAAGATAAGCCGAGGTAAATTTTACCCCGTTTAAAATATCAACCCGTTTGCAGCGTGGGCCCCGAATTCGAAGCTAACGTCAACGGGAATCAGAACAAACATTTGAACAACGTATTAGGAACAGGTAGGCGCCTTCATCTTATTAGATTAACCCTCGCGTAATTGGCTTGAGGTCTTGTCGGCTTGCATTTTTAATACCTGACCCTCCTGACCCGACTCAGCTTAATGATTTCAATTTTCAGATATTTACAGAGAAGTCGAGGAAACTCTTACTTACCCTTTATTCGTCAAACATTTTATTTTAAATGGATGGTGAATTTTATTTTCATTTTATGGAATTTATTTTTATAGAGGAAAGGAAGAGTACCTAAATAAATGAAATTTTGAATTGACAATACAGTACAAAAAAACATAATTCTAGATAGGTACTTTAAATTGTACCTAAATACTTTACAACGTTAAGTAAACCGCGATAAATGCAAGTGCTTTATTTAAGCGCAAAAACGATTTTTAACACGTCCATGCATTCATTAGAGACAATGAAAATTTTACTTTTCAAAGTAACTATTCCGTTGCATTTAAAGTTAGCAGTCACGGGCTAACAAGCGCAGTGAGCAAATTGACTCGAATCTGCTAAGCGAATTTCGCCCTAATTGTATTTGACAGACAGTGCGTTGCGAGTGCATTGTTGTGTGTGACGTTTTGTGTCTCCAAAACTCGGGCTGCAATTTGAAAGCACATTTTGGGGACGGTGTTTGGTTTCAATGTAACATCACATTTCGTTTTCGAATGGGAATTGTGTATTTGTTTCAGAGGTTTTTGAATATGTGGAAGTCAAACACTAATCTCATTTTCGTTTGCACACAAAAGCTTCTTCATTGGCTGCGTTCTTCACGCTTTACGGCCATAGCACACGGCGTATTTTAAGCCCTTGTATAACGCCAGTGATCTTGAGCGTCCTAATACTTATTTTGTAGTCGACAAGGGCGTATCGCACCGACCAGAGAGTATTGAATTCGGATAAAAAATAGCTATGAATATTTGAGACAAAATTTTCAAAAACAAAAACGACCTTCTCCTGAGTCTTGACTTACTTAAAATACTGAAATAATTTTCACACTCGTGTGACATATAGAATAAAGGAGAAAGGTTTTAACTTAAAAAAATAGGGCTGATTTTGCATACTTTAAATCAATATTTAAAAAAAAAAATTCCATCTTAAGATTACTTTGAAGGATATTTTACGTCATATTAAAAAAAACACACCTTTCAATAAACACGACTTGCGCTAAAGTTTCTGATAGTCAATTTTGATCCAACTTTGATTCAAAAACCTATACTGTAAGTTAACAACTTGTACCTAATCCCAAAGCGTCGAACTCGCGGAAGTATAACTGCATACCGAAGCCCAATTATTGGCCTGACAGCTGTCTGTTACAAGTTCTAGACATCACGATAGACCCTAAGGACCTATAATTCTAGACTAGACTTCCTCGTTCAATCCTAAATAACATATCTCAGTAATGATAGAGTGCGCTCGCGGAAACCTTATTGCAACAAAGGATCGACTTTTGCCGCATTGTTCACATTCGAAAAAAAAGTAATATTCCACTTTTAAACTGCCGGTTTAAATATCGACCTTTATATCAGTAATGGATCAATATTAAGATTAATAATTTATAATACAGTTACAGAACAGGTTAAAATGTGTCGATACAAGAATTTTAATTAGGTAGGTAGATTAATTATTTAATTTAAATTTTTGTGACAATCCGACGAGTAAAATAAAAATAATAGACAAACTGTTCCACTTGAAATAGAGGCGGCAAAGAAGAATGGCAAATAAATAGTACTCGTCGGCTATCCGCTATCTTCATCAATAGCTTTGAATCAGCTGAGCAACGAGAAAGGTCTGTGTAGAGTAACAATTCAAGGGTGCGTTTACATACTGACATTTCTTTAGAAATGTTTTTTGCAATAAATTCAGACAGTGACCAAATAAAATAATGAATAATAGCTAAACACGTATAGAACTTATTATGCTTTTTTCCAAATCAGTTTTTAATATTATCGTTGGATCATTTTTAATAAAATTTAAAGGTCCAATAATTCATTTGGGTGTTTTAAAACAAACAAAATAAACTACATAAGAACAGAATAACCTAACCAAGAGCATGTCGGGACATGTCTAAGGAGGGTTCCGTAACTATCTACGCGTAACAGTTTTTTTCAAATTACTTCAAAAGTTCCTGTTCGATTTCGTTCAATATAATTATCCTAAAGAGTCTTTAGCAATAAATATTACAAGTTTCTATCTCCTATAGTTTAGAAATGCCAGCCCCAACCCCCCGGCATTTGACACCAACTTATGAACCACTTTGGAGGCCAATTACTCGAAAATGGTTGGCTTTGTAAAAAAGTCATGTATGAAATCTTACTTTTATTTTTAAATACCTATTTAACGATACCCCACACGATGGAGTAGAATGAAAAAATATTTTTCATCCCCACTTCACAGAGCCACCCCTAAAATATAAAATTATTATTATTTTATGATGTTAAAACCGAGATCTATAAACAATCTATAACTATGCCAAATTTGATACATATATATTCATAACTACAGAAGCTAGAAGCGCGGACAGACAGACAGACAGACGGACGGACAGAGCGAAACTATAAGGGTTCCTTATGTATTACGGGACCCCAAATATGATCTCAAACACGACCTCTTATTGTAAATTAAGGGAGATTGGGAGATTGAATTGAGGTTCTGGAAAAATGTTTTTGCTATAGGTACTAAAAAATCATAATCTGTTATGTTTTTTTTCCAATTTTACAGATAAAGAAGTACTTACTCTATCTGTGGCATTTATTAGTTTTGTAGGATTTGGTTTAATTTGGTCGCAAAATCGACCAAAAAACAGCAATTTATGTCAAAATTGTACACGCGTCCTATTTACAGTCCAATCTTGTATGAAACAAAGTTGTTATGAAAATAAAAAGAAAACCCTATTTTGAAATATTTTTAATGTCGGTTAAAGTTGCCCTGTTATCCACGCACGAGTTGTCCTATAATTTTTCACTTGTCGAAAACATGTTCCCAGTTTATTTGAAATTGGATTTTACAAGGAATTTGCCTGTTTTATTTTATGCCAAACCGGCACGGCATGGACACTCGCATTCCACGAATGTTTTGCTATCGTTCAGAACTTTTTGGCTCGTCAAAAATTCTGCTCCACAAAATATTGCCGCTGCCGAGTATGGCAGAACATTCTGTTGACACAGAAAAAAATGATGTGTCTGTTTGTAATTTTAAATTACCAGCCTTAATGCATAATATGTATTTACGGTACTTACAATAAAAAAACATTTTTTTTAATTTTTGTCTGTCTGTCTGTTTGTTTGTTGCAGTTAATCTCTGAAACCAGACCGATTTTCACGGGACTTTTACTGGCAGATAGCTGATGTTATAAGGTGTGACATAGGCTACTTTATCTAAGGGTTCCGTTTAAAAAAAGGGTTCACCAGCTTAGCACCTACATAGATAAAATCTGAGGAACTACTTTAACAATGATATTAAAAATGTTTACAAAGATACATAGATAATCAATAAGAACCAAAACATAAAGTCATCAACCGAAGACCGCACCTCACGAAAGACCAGGGACAGAGGCGAGAGTCGCACTTATAACCTGAGGAATCCCCTTTTCCTTTTCCTGGGCATTGCACTGCCATATTACGGAGAATGTTCTTTTTTGACTTTGTTTAATTAACTCTATTTTGTTTTATATATTTTAACATTAAACAATACACAGCCATGACTATGTTATAATATTATATGTATAATTGTGTCAGAGAAAAGGAATAATTAATTCTTGTTCTCATTCAAACTTTACGCAGGAAAATTTGAATATTACGCTTCATAATATCCTTTCCTGAGGTTTACAAGTTTCAATAAAAGTCTTATCAAATATAATCTAAACCCCAGTGACCCCTGGCACTCGAATAATTATCACGAGCTAAAACATCCTAATTGCTAATTTACCCCGACCACCTCATTAAGATCGCCGTGATACAGAATTTTCGGAGGAAAAACATAAATGTCATATTACTTTTTTTAATTTAAAATTCTAATTTCGAATATATTAAGCCCTGACATTCGAACAAAAAGGTTTTGGACGCGTAGTTTTCATGCTTTTGAATTAAAAATAAAATCATTCCTTTTTTGCTTTATAAAACGTTGATTTTAGAATTTATTAATGGAAAATATTTTCTAACTGTATTTGGTTACTTTTTTCCCTTTTTATATTAAAAAAAAGAAATTGAAGTAAAATATTATGATCAAAAATAAAAATATAATGATTGTGCAAAATATCGGAATTTCTTAATACGAGATGCAACTTGGTACACCGCTATGGAAGAAACGGAATTATTTATTTAAAAAGTGGCCGCCATTTTATTTATAGAGCAGTCAAATCACGTTTTCAATTTAATTAATGTTGACGGATTCCGTAATTACGAAGACTTATTGCTTAATGTTGCAAAACGCTTTGATTGTTTATTCACAACACAATTGGTTTTTTCTTAATTACTCAATTAAGTAATATACCTTCGCTTCGCATTTATTTTTCAATGTTTACCATAGCATAAAAAACTATTGAAATAATTTACTTACATAAATATTTTAATAGTTTCAAATTAAATAAAACATGCGTTTAACATTTGTATTACCTGTATTTTCTTCTTGTCTACATTTATCAATCAGTCAATCTAAAAGTTAAGTGACAAATTTTGTACTTACATTTTAAGTGTGATCTTGATGTCTCCAAGTCCGATTAGAATCATAACGAATACGAGAAAATATTTCAACAGTCAAGTTCAGTCGCGTGACAGTACCTACTAATGAAGTTTGTATCATCAGCCGCCATAACTCACCTTCGCAATAATTACATGCAATAATTATGAAATACACATTTAAAAAGAAAATTCCATTTTCAAAATTAGTTATTTTTTTAAATTGTAAGCAATAATTAACTGCCAACTTAACTTTTTTTTTATTTAAAGTTTTACCAGCATTCTAAGAACGACGTAAACAATGTTTTTTTAATTAACAGCTAGCCGCTACAGTGATATCCGTTGATCGGGGTGTCTAGACAGACTAATAACATGAGCTAGACAATTAACAGTACCATTAATTGAATATATATGTTATCAATAACATAAAGGTAGGTTAGGTTAGTATCTATTTACTTTTTCTAATCGACTTCCAAAAAAGAAGGCGGTTATACGTTCGGCTGTATATATTTTCACTTTATTTAGTTTCTACTGGAGAAAGATAATGTTTATAGTTTGTAGCTAAATGCCTATCTGAAGCCTAATTCTCGTAACTATTTGCGATCGTAAACCTGTACAGCAAATGAATAAAATAACATATCAAAGAAAAAAGTTTCTAAGTCAAAGAAAATCGTTTATAACAGAAGAGCTTTTAGCAAACCCAATTAGTGTGAAATGAAGCTTTTCTCCTCAGATAACGAAAAAAGCACATTTATTTTTTCTTCCATTTCCTGAATTTATTATTTGTTTGGTAAGTTTTAAGACTTATTTATCGTTATGTTATGGTAAGGTATATCTGAAAAAATCTACTCTACAAATAAAAGAGGTACTTACTAGTGTTTACCTATTAAATTAAAAATCGATGGTAAGTATATTATACTAAATAAATAAATGCAGATTATATTAAATAACCCTTACTTTTTCAACAGTGGGCCTCTGTATCTCCGTAAAAAGACCACATAAAATCGCGAATCGAGTTTCACTATAGTGTACCAATATCGTGAATTCTTTAATGGATTTTTAAATCTGATACCAACGAATGATTTATGGGTCAGTAAATCAAGTATCCTTGTGCCATAAACAATAGAAAGGGTTTTTTTATTCATTCGTTCAAATCCATTGGTTCGTATGGGTTTTGTATTGTTTTTACCATAGATATAGAGGACGCACGGAGCAATATTATTTGACCACAGCTCTTTAGTCTCAAAAGAGATAAATGGTTGTGAGGGCCACACACAGGCCACCCACATCACCAGAGAAATTACAAGTGCGTTGCCTAGCTTCTCAGTTCTTATGCCCCCATGAACATCCATTACCCGCACTCATAAAGCAAGCAATATTTCACACTGATTTTTTGTGAAGCCGTGGTATCTATAGTCGAGCCCGCCTATTTGTGCAGAAGCATGACTCCCACATACTTAGAATAAAACTTGAGAAGTGTCAAGGGACACCCGGATGGAACGAAGTTATAATTGAAAAATATATAAATTTAAAAATACATTAAGTAAAAATAAAAGCTGTTAATTTTAAATTACAAACAGACACTTCAATTTTGTTTATCTGTAAAGATATAATTAATATATTATACAAAACAAATAGTTGAACTAAGTAGTCAAAGATGGCCGAAAGCACGTCGAAGGAATGCCGATAACAGTCACAATGTGTAATTGCTAAATTCTACATTATTGTCAAGGTGGTAAGGTCGTTTTTTGTATCATTCTTAATAGTCGTTATTACATTGTTATTAGATAGTGTCGTGCCTATTTTTTCCGTCTAGCCCCCATTCGCAACGCGTGCCATTCGGAACGAATAAATACATTTCTTTTTGACTTGCAATTAGGACACTTCTTAAGTGGCCGGTTACTCATGTCGTCTTTTGTATAGAGTGGCCAATTCCATAACAGTATTTCTGATATGAAGTGTAAACTCCTCTGGTGTTGCGAGTGTCCATGGGCAGCGGTAATCGCTTATCATCAGGCGATCCGTCTGCTCGTTTTCAGGTTCATTTCATTAAAAAAAAAGAATGCTTCGTCCTTATTTACATATGTTTGTTTTATTGTACGTAGTGTACCCGTAGATGCGTTCGGATATTTTTACTGGAAATCGTGAACAATAAAATTTAAACGAGTGTTTTATTAGAAAACCGTGAGCTGTTGTCGTTTAAGATCTATGTCAAAACTCAAATATGATACGGTAAAGTGATATCAAGAGTCCAGCTCAAATCAAAACTTAAATCAAGATAAAAGCAACTATGCCTTTACATCTAGAATAATATTTTGCTCCATAGTAAGTATCGAGCCGATTTAAAAATTCTTATACGATACAATTAAGAAATCATTTTTATTTGGTGTAAGTGAAAAAAAACTGGAAATCGTTAGTTAAGTAGCATTTTGTGTTTTAGTATTGACTCACACAAGACTCATACTTTCTGTATTCAGCACTCTATCAGTTCTATCGCACGTTTTGTTCCAAAAAATTAATAACATGCTACAGGTAGAATTATTCAAGTAATTTAATTTACCTGTATCATAACAAATCGACTAACTAATTATAAAATAGTTTGAACTGCTTTCAGGGCAATCAACATAAATCGATAAAACAGTCAACAACAACAAATCAAAGCAATTTCTTAATAAATGTCCATAAACGCCACGTGAGGGGAACATTTGAACTTCAGTGATGTAAAGGGACCAATTAAAGTTAAATTGGTGTCCTTTGTAAGGTTGCCTAGAGATTCGATGTACCTCATTTCAACCTTATTACTACGGCAGTAAAGTCCCAAAGGTACCAAATCGGTCGGCGCCCGTACCTGTACTGATCGAGGTACATTTGTTAGTGGGGTTATGACGAATAGAGAAACTCCATGGTTCGAATATATTAAACGTTTGCAGTGATCGATAGCATGGACGTACAGCATCGGCAAGGTCCCTGCTCGACCAGTTTCTAAACATTTTCCTTTGCACTATGACGCCTGGAAACATTTGAACACAAATGAAGTGACCGCTTCGACTGCAGGTGTGGTTGAAGTCCGTATTTACAAGTGAACGTGGGCACGATTCATCGGCGCCATTAAGCGGTTTTGATCGTTGCCAGCAGCAACTTGTTCAATTGTACCTAATACTAATTTTACTTTCAATCCACTAAATGTTGACTATGTGAGTCAAAATTTAGTAGATTGAAAGCAAAGTTTAACAAAATAATTTTCAACATTTAAGTTATTGACCAAAGGTAAGAGAAGGTAAGAAGGTAAGAGAAAAGGTTTTTTTATATTTGTAAGTCTGAAGGATAATCACTTACCAAGATTCATCTGCTTCTTTGCTGGTCTTACTTCATAAAAAAAATTGTAATAAGACTCGATTATTAATAGTTGAAGAAATTAAATAAAAATGTGTGTAAAATATGTACAATATAAACTTCATTTTCAACTAAATTATTAAATTCGCAAATTAAACAATTTCCCAGAAACTAACACGAATAAACTTGATGTAACTGGCTAAATCCGGTTATCCGGATCCGTGTCGGCCATGTTCAAACTGTGTAATGGCTGACAGCTACTTCCCAATTAACGTTCAGAAATACTGACGGGCTAATGAAGTGGCCTAAAAATTTGGCTTTTTGAACCTTTTGTTCGTTCTCTATAGTTCTCTATGCCAACATGTAAAATGGGTACTATAGTGGACTTGTAAAATAATTCTGTAAAATTTCAATTTACAAAAGTCAATGTTTGTTACTAATATTCAGATGAAGATAAAATATTGATAATACCTATCAAATTAATTTCGAATAACGGTTAAACCCGTTTGGACTTTGGCCACAGCAAAACCATTAATAGAAGACAATATTTCATAGGAGTTTTGGTGCGTAAAACAATTCGTATTGCACTTTCCATAATAATTGTTATGTCAAATGAATAACAATCGATTATGGACGGACACGGTCCACCGGCGAGATAAAGCCCGACGAATAAATTAATAATTTAAGCCCTGTGAGAACCCCCACGTGCCAATTGTAAATGCGGCCCTCATTCCCAATGTGTTTTTAAATAAATTTCCGGAAATTAAGTTGAGTCCTCTAAACAACAAGCCCTATACAACAATAATTAACAAGTTATAGTTGAAATGAACATAGTTTCGAAATTCAGACTTGTCGCATTTCATTTCTGAACTAACGAAATTATATTATATATATTTCTATAAAACATTTCTTAATTCTATAAAACTTGAACTTACTACGCTTACATTAAACCTAATTAATCTTTGGTCGCCGTGGGTAATTGTTCCATAGTAAAATCCTAATGTCCTTTCTATCATTTAAAACTGTTAATAAGAAGAAAATCTAGCATATAAAATATGTTAAACAGAGCCAAGTAAAGCTTACTTTAACTCTTGCTTAATCACAATTACTAGTTGACAAGCTTTTTTCGCTATCAATCTTACTCTGATTTAGTCTGTATTTAATAATGCCTTTCAAACTAATTTATTAAACGGAGAACTAATTTATATAATGAGCAGATGACCAAACGTTTCGAAGCGATCCGTTATAACTTTTCAGACACTGTCACATTTTTTAAGAAGTTCTAAAACAATTTTTGTCGTTAGTTAATTTTTGAATATAAATTATTCGGATGATGGATGTCTTAGTTTAAAATTAAGAAAGGAAACTTTTTAAGAGGAAAATTATTATATCTATATGTACCTACATTGTCGCTATATTAAAAGTACCTATTACCTGCACGTGGAGCTTATTAACTTCAAATATTTTGTTAAAACCAGTAAACTGAAAATATTGTTTATGAATTGGTGTAAAGGCACAGTCATACTATGGAGTATAGGCAGATAAAAGCTTTTTCAGCCTAAAGTTTTCAAAAATCCAATTCAGTGTTCTACAAAAACAGTAAATATATTTTGACAAGCTCGTTTTAGCTTTAAAGGTTTTCGTTGTGTATAGGAAAATGTATCATACAACATTTTAAAACGACTGTTAAACACTATCACGTATAAAAAATTGCACAAGTATCATTTCAACTTAAATATCTACTGTGTAAACTTTTGGAAGTGTTAAAAAGTTATTCCACTGCATTTTGTGTCTTAAATATCGAGGCGTAGAGTTTGAAATGTATTTGCTTAAATAAGCGTTATAACAAAAACAACGTTATTGTCTATGGCGCGAATTTAAATCAGTTTCCCGGAGTTGGGGGTTATGGCGCGAAACCCGGCGAGTTTTGGCGCCATCTACATGCAAATTGGGCGGGATCCGGCGCGCTGCTTGCGAATTGACATTTCGTAAGCCAGCCTCAATCCTATGTGATATTTTACATATTTATGACACTTAAGTTGTAAATTAAACCGCTCCCCGTGATTTGAATCATTTTTAATTGAAATAAAGTGAAAAACTCAATGGCGTATTTTCAAGTCTTACAATTATACTAAAAGTATTTCTCTAAACCTCGATTAAAACTCTGATATGTATTCTGTATTCGTCTACTTATTTTCCTACAGAGTATTTAGCATAATCTGCAGCAATTTTGCTTGCGAGGCCGATTACTCAAAAATGGTTGATTTTGTAAAAAAAGTTATGTATGAACTTTATTTAAAAAAAACCTATTCAACGATACCCCACACGATGGGGTAGAATGAAAAATATTTTTCATTCCCACTTCACATGTATGGAAAGCCACCCAAAACTATAAAATTATTATTATTTTATGATGCCAAAACCGAGATTTATACACAGTCTTTAACTACACCAAATTTCATCCATTTATATTCATAATTACAGACGCTAGAGGCGCAGCCAGTCAGACGGACATAGCGGTTAACTATAAGGGTTCCTTGAGTATTACGGAACCCTTAAAATGCGCGGTTTTTCAAGGCTAATACCTAGCTAGACCGATTTTTTGCCCCAAAAGCCCCCTGCATTCTAAATTTCATGGAAAAAGGCGAAGCCGTTTCCGAGAGTCTGATTATATATATACAAGAATTGCTCGTTTATAGTATAAGAAACCTTTAGACACATTATGGAAATAGTAATAAAAATACTTAAGAAGGTTATAAGATGATCTCAAAGTTTGGTTAACAACACTGAAAAGATTAAGAACAGTTGTTGTACTCGACCAAAAAAGAATAGTTATTAGATCTAACATCTTACCCCACAATCAACGTCAAACGCAGCGCGATCCGAATCGAAGAAACAAAGAGCAAAATAATTATTTGCGGGCTGCGCGTGACAGCAGATATTTATGGGCGGAGGCTAAAGGGAGCATTAAAAATAAATAATACCCAAAAGATGTTTGTCCGGCTTTTAAGAACGTCTGATTTTGACGTTAACCCGAAGTCGCAATCATTAACCACGTCATAAAGTATTGCTAATGGCTTTCAGTTTTTGCTCGGAAACTAAGGGGCTCAAATACCCCCCGTCTATGTTGCGCCAAGGCTGCCCCGAGTGAGCTATTTGTTCTAAGGAATCGGAATATCTTATATCAACTCGCGTAAAGCGAATACGCAAATTGTCGAAAGTTTTTCACAATGTGGGACAAGTTTGGATACAGCTCCCTTCAGCCCCGTCAAATTGTCCAATTGCATTAGATGGAAACCTATGCTTGGTAACTTTTCATTCACATTCCTATTGTAGCATTGCCTAGGTCTTACCTACCTAAGAGAAATATTACAGTAGAAAGAGAGGATGGGAGGCAGCTAAAGCTGAACAAATAATAATAATAGCTCCCACACCGATTTCGGCGGCGATGGCTGGTTTCGTTGAAACCAGTCCGGCTGCGCAGGAGTTATTTTGTAGTGCCCAAGTGTGTGCGCAGTACAAATAGCACTCTTTACTCTCATAATCCAGTGGGACGGATAACCGACACGACTGGCGAGAGACTGATCTCATCCGACGCATCGATCATCTTTCTTGGCAGACGATCAGATGATCAGCCTGCATTGTGCTAACCAGACTTGAAAACAACATTTTTTTGTTGTTCGAACGCGGGAATCGAACCCACGACCTCCCGAAACGGGGCTCTAAAGCTGACCCTCAATTCTCGTATTAAGCGTAGAGTTTCATTTTACTTTGATTGTATTACAAGTGAAGCTACGTTTCACGTTTACGAGAATACCGGTTTGGCAGTTTTAACGTATCGGGGACTTTATTGTTATTGTATTATTGCAGGTTTTATTTAGCAGAATTGACCACCAGAACGCACACATGTCAGCGCTGTTGTATACATAATATATGTGTTAGACGTAAGCTACAAAAGCTGGGTAGGCTAAATAAGCCGGAAGATAAGATCTTAACTTCATACTAATCAAATCGCTTCATTTAAATCGAGGAAAATCTCTACAATACGACACGTAAGTTCCAAATGCACTTACGCCATAAAGCTGAGTAGTTTCTTATGAAACTCCGCCATAACTTAAATTGGTTTCATCTGAATGCCGCCATCGTTAGTGAACTGAGGTTATGTGGCTTACTTAATTACCCACGTTGCTTGTTTTTAAATTACGCGCTTTTATAGGTTATTTAAGCTTAACGATGAACTTTGAAGATCAGGCCGATTTATGTATTGGAATTATGAGAGCGGCACCTATAATCTTAGGAAACAGGGGATTTTGTTCTACTACTATTTTATATGTGATAGTATGTTAGGATGGATGGAAAGATGTTTGGTTCTCTTTCGCGCAAAAACTATTAAACTGATTTTGATGAAATTTAATATGGTAGTACAGTAGGGCCTCGCTAATCGGAGAGGGAAAAAACAAGCCCCTTCCGAATTATCGAAGCGTCCGGATTATAGTATGCAATATTATGTATTATAATTGGAATGACACACATTTTTGTGTATTTTGACAAAGTAGAATGTTTATGTAGCGGGTCATTTTGTGAACGAACGCGTGTTAACTGTTAAATTAACTATCACTGCAGGGTGACAAAATAAAAGATTGTCGAGTGAATGCAAATTATTGAATATTGACGTGTTGTGACCTACCTACCACCACCTACCCCTTCCCCCGGACGATCATCTCGCCTATCCGGATTACAGCGTGCACCGAAGTAACGCGGGTCCGGATTAGCGAGGCTCTACTGTAGTTTGAACTCTAGATTAACACATAGGCTTCTTTTTATACCGATGAAGAACAGTGTTCCCGTGGGATACCGGATACTGTTTTTACGCGGGCGGAGCCGTGGAAAAAGCTTGTCAATAGGCCATTGAGTTATAATGTACTACGTACGTAGTACATTATAACTCAATGCAATAGGCTAGTTTCATCTATCAAAATCAAACTATATAAATTTGTTATTTATATAGTTTCTGTCATAAGAAATACGAATACAACACTATTTTGTTATATAAATATGCGATTTAATCATCATTTCAAAAATAAAACTGTAGTTTAATTATCTGTATGTCACGGGACCGAAAACGCCAGCCGCCACATTTTTCTTGTAAGTGACGTCATAAGAACATAATCAAATCAAATAAACAACAGCGAAAGTTAAATGTAAAGTTCATGCACTACACACACACATATGACATTTGTTTGTTTCTGTTCCTATGACGTCACGATAATGGCGGCTGTCGTTTTGGCGCAAAAATTTAACAAAATTATAAAAATCCAGGTTTGTTTCGCTTTTTTTTTATTATTTAGTGAGTAAATTTTTTTATTAAGAAACAAAAAAAAAATGAAACAAAACTTTAATAGCTTATTCTTAATTAGAAAAATAATAATAATAATTAGTTATAATATTATGCATATAAATTAATAAAATCATCATAAAACTGCAAACGTAATGTAAACTATTGACTATCTTTATATAAATCAAAATCCCAAGTTGACAGTGACATGACGTGCGGTCTGTCAACCGTGTTGCTGCGTGTTGCTGCGTCAGCTTATGTGACAACTGACAGCAGCTGACAACACAACAGTTGCAGACAGAATCAATTGCCAATAATATCTCAACCATGAAAGGACAATTTTAGTCGGTAATATATTGTGTCAAATATAGTAAACTATTAATAATTTACTTTTATATGCAAATAAAACAAAATTGTTAAAGTTTAGCTTGCCAAATGTTAGGCAAGCACAAACCAATTTACTGCTCAATGATGAGAAAATGAACTTGGTAGACTCCACTGTATTCATAGGTATTACGCTAGATTGTAAATTACAGTCCTCATATTCCTAACCTCCTCATAGGTCCTCATATTGCTAACCTAGCAAATAGACTCGGTCCTGCAGCATATGCAGGCAGGAAAATTAGAGAAATTTCAGATGAAGAAACGGCACGCCCGGTTTATTTCAGCTACTTTCATAGTAGAATGTCTTATGGCATACTTTTATGGGGAAATGCTGCCGACATAAATTCAATATTTGTGCTGCAGAAGCGAGCTATTCGTGCTATTTATAAAATGTCCCCTTTTGAATCTTTGAGAGAAAAGTTTAAAGAAATAGGTGTGTTCACCGTAGCTTCTCAGTATATTTTGGATAATTTATTATACGTTAGAAAAAACTTAAGCAATTTCAAGAAGAAAAGTGATAATCATTGTATAAACACTAGAAATAAGCATAAGCTAGATGTACCAGTGATAAGACTTAGCAAAGTAAGTAAATCTTTTAAGGGCCAATGTATACGCGCAATAGGGTCCCAGAAAACGTTCAAAACCTTTCTATTAATAAATTTAAGAAAGTAGTCAAAGAACGTTTGTGTGCCTATTATAAAAAGCTTATTATAAAGTAAATGATTTTGTTAACGATTGCACACCTTGTGAAAAAGATGGTCCCCTGCAAGGCTATCTCTATGTAGATATGTTATTGATTGTACTGTAGGTTCTTGGAGGAAATTCATGTTTCACAGTAATAACACAGGACTTCTTGCACTATTTCCACTTTAATAAGTATTTTACATTAATTTTAATATATTACACGACCGGTTTCGTGATGATGACTTTGTCGAAACCGGTCGTGAAATATATTAAAATTAATGTAAAATACTTATTAAAGTGGAAATAGTGCAAGAAGTCCTGTGTGTTATTACTGTATCTCTATGTACTTGTGTACTTTTGACGTTTCTTTATAATTTAGCAAAGATTTAAATTAACAAAGTAAAATATATATTTCTTTCAAAAGAACAATTTTCCATATTTTTGCTAAAAGAGCCCCGTTCGAGTTTCTTACGCCGGTTCTTCTCGACGGGTTAGGGTTAAACCGGTGGTAGCTTTTTCTGTTGACTTTCCAAAAAAAGCTTGTTAAGTTTTATTCGGAAATTAAATTTAAATTTTCAACGAAGTCCTACTTTGGTCGTATACTTTATTCAGATCCATTTAAATCTAAACGTAGACAAAAATAACAGGAGAATCTTGACGTGCCACCAATTCAAAAAAGTGTGTGTCAGCTCCGACGCACGACTGGAGTTTACTCTAAAAAGTAAAATTTGGTGTGCAACGCAAAGCGACCGACGCATCTTCGGCTAACATCGTGTGACATCGTACCGTGTAACCGTGTGACATCGTGAATTCGATTTTACTCCCCGGGATTATATATGAAAATCTTTTCTTAACTCCAATTATGTAACTTATTTACCGTTCAATATAGAAATGCTATGACACATGAATTTGTTCGAATATCGTATATTTGTTTATGTTTATATTAAATTTGATCTAAACAGACATTGAATTTAACCTTAACGAACATTAAAAGTGGAATGTAGTCCAAATGTTAAAAAAGCTTACTTTAATATTTACCGTCAAGTAAACGCTATTAAGCAAACTTTTTATTGGAGAGATAAAGTAAATTACGATACAAAATGAAATGAACAACAAAGTAAGGTGACGCACTGCGACTTACCTACTTACCTTAATTGTGTAAGACTGTTAGGAAGTGGCACAAGACTGTCAACACTCAGTATTGCCATGCTCTAATCTTGTTAAGGATTATCTACATGACATATTGAGTCATGTTAATGGGACTAATTTGTTGAGATGTCGCTCGCGAGTTCTTGTACGCAAAAGAAAATACTGCAGGAACCGTACATTTTTCTGCAATAAAATATTGGCCTTATGTCTTATGTCCTTCCACGTGGTCTATTCTAAATCTGTGTGAAATTTCACCAGAATCGGTCCAGTGGTTTCGGAAATGCAAACAAACATATATTGTTTATATTATCATCCTTCTTTATAATTTATTATCTAATGTGTAAACAAAAACAAAATGAGGTTTTCTAGAAGAAAGTGACTAATATGCATGTAAAGCACACAGAATAGTAAATACTAAATAGGCTTTAAAATTATTAATATCAAAATAATATGAAAGTTAGAAATGTTTAATTGGAGAAAACAATAATCCAAGTAGTTAATGTTTTTGACGTGATAACGTCTTATAAATCGATGGAGCCGGCTGCACGCACGAAAAAACATGACTCATGCGTTACCTGTTACCCGTTATCGTTACCAAGTACCGTTACCAAGTACCAGCGTAACCTCGCATTGCCTTTACCTCATTATTATTATTATTGTTGTTGTTGTTGTTGTTGTTGTTGTTGTTGTTGACGTTGTCACGTTAAACTATCGTCAGTAAACCGACTTTACAGACAACCGGTATTTTTGCTGAATGTTCTTGCATCCTTTGCTGTTGAGAGAAATTTTGTTCTATTATTTTGGAACTCGTACCTCATATTATGACACAAATATTTGCTTTTCTACCGATACAGAGTTACCAGGCAAACATTTTTCTGCGCACTATCGGCGTTAGAGCCGTCAGCTGGTACAATCCAATCTCCTTTCATTACTCGTACCATGGGCCGGACGAACAATGGGTTCGATTACCCACACCTTCTCCGCCAGACACCTGTCAGAGGCAAAATTGTAGCCAGACGGGGAATTTACCGGACTGCTGTTGAGTCAGACCAAGAATTTACCGGACACACCCTATGTTCTCTATTTTAACGACATCTACTTAAATTCATCATTAATACAAAAGATGTTGTTTAAAATCGCGGCATTTCTTATGCAATTAGAGAATAATATGAGTATCACAAATAAAAATTTAAATAAAACACCACGTACTCGTAAGTTGAGCGGCAACCAGTACGTGACTTCGCAAAGCTTTTGCGGCTCTTGTTTTTTTTTTTAATTTCACCAGAGTCAGCAATTTCGCCAGGTACACTTTTGACATTGATCCCGCGTCGTTTGACTTAATTTTTATAAGGTTTTCTTCTGCTAACACAATAATACCGTCCGCCTTTTTTAGGGTTCCGTAGTACCTTATCCCTTATAGTTTCACTCCGTCCGTCCATCTGTCCGCCCTTCTAACTTCTGTAATTATGAATATAATTTATGATCTTGGTTTTGGCATGATAAAATAATAATGATTTTATATTTCAGGGGTGGGTTGTGAAGTGGGGATGAAAAATATTTCTTAATTCTCCCTATCGTGTGGGATATATTTAAATAAATTCAAGGTTTCAAACATGATTTTTTTTACAAAAGTAACCATTTTCGAGTAATCGGCCTCCAAAGTGTGTCATAGTTGGTCCCCCTGGCATTTCTAAACTATAAGAGATATAAACTTGTATGTTTTTATGCTGATAGATCACGCTAAAAACTCTTGAGGACAATTTTTTTAGCGAAATCGGACAATAACTTTTGAAGTAAGACAAAGAAAACCTATTTCGCGTTGATAGTTACGGAACCCTCCTTAGACATGTACATTCCCTAATGGTAAGTTAAGTATGTTAATGGTAGTTTAGGTAGGTACAATAATTAGTTTATAAATCATAAAATATTATCTTGACAAGCATCAAGTCCTCTTATGTGCGGGAAGATATTTCAACTTTTTGACACCTGACCAACACCGAAAATCACAGAAATATCGATAACAATCACATTATCCTAACCACCTAACGGTTATTACCTTCACCTACTGGTTATATAATATTCGTTGTCCCATTACCGAACTATTATTTTACAATTACCTGGCGATAATGATAGCAGGCATGCCACGACCTTTCACATTATAATATTCAATAACGTTTGGGTTACTACCCAATTAGTTAGGGTAAACACCCAGTCGCTCGCTCTTGTCCAGTTACACTTTTATTTGACAAAATGACGTCACATTTCATCATTTCCAGGCAAATGGCTGTCTAAGGTAAATTGTGATTGGTCTTAAAAATGGAGATAATTAAAAAGTAAATCGGCTGTCACAGGTACACCTACTACGAAAGGATTATAAATGAAATGGTGATTAAGTTTTTCCTATTTTAATTAATTTTCCCGCTTCAGGGGAAATCGAGTGTTGCCAGCGAGCGTGACTTTCAATAAATCTAATTTGCCTGTTTATTTGGCTAATTAAGATATGCATCTCGTTTTTATGTATTTACTGATGAAATGAAACTATTATACCTACTCAAATGTAAATAGTTTTTCGTGATTATGGGTTTGTTGACGCTGTAATTCTTTAAACGACCTTCTATTTAGTACATGTACCGACATCCGCTATTATCTTAATAAATTGAGTTACTCATGTGCAATTACAGTTCTAATTAAATGTAACTATGTAGCTATCTGGGTAATTAAACAACACAACACAAAAACAAAACACAACACACACACAAAACACAAAAACACAATTACATGCATTTAAATTCTACCGCAGCTATATAATATTCGTTATTTAACATGTCTGGAAGTACCGGTAATAGCTTTTTTAAGAAGTGTCATAATTTTGATAATTAATATTTATATCATTAAAAACTCGATTTTATGACGATCGCATAAGGTTAAAAATGTATTTTGTAAGTAAGCCAAAATGAATGTTATCTCTAACATTTACTACACTGGCTCAGCATAAAAAACGCGGGAAAAATGTTCGCCATTCAATAACCATAAACACAATTTCGCTTACGGGTGCCATGCTGCATGGACGTGTGAAAGAGATGGTGATACGTGGTTTGCATATGCCAGAAGGGGATGGTGGATGACATAATTTTTCTCGATTCTCCCGTTCCTCGTTTTTTACTACGACCATCGCGGTTTAGTCGTTAAATGCAATTATATAGAAGACTTTTCTGTACTATTTTGAATGTATTACGCTGGAGGAAATGCAAGTTACTTTAATTTCAATGGATTCTTGCCTCCACTCTATGGTTGTGCTTAACCCTTAAAAATAGGAGACGACTGCATGTAAAATATTTAGTTTAATTGATACATATACTCATAAATATTGAGGTATACTACTTGATATTTAAGCGTAAAAAAATATTGTATTTTATGTATAGTTTAGTAATTAGATAAGTACCTATATCTAAAAAATACAAACAAGATCAATTTTTTTTTGCTATATTAGTAAAAAAAACTTACATCATTAGTTTACTTACATCGTATACAAAAACATTCATTATGGTAAGTATGAACTTAAACGCACAAATATCGAAGATATATGCAAATATGTTCCTGCGGCCTTATACTTCATACACTTTTACCTAGGCGTGACGTCACAGCTAGGTACGACTTTAGTATGGAGCGTTTTCACGAGACTTGCGAAATTTTGTAAACAAATCGCTATACCTATGAAAATATAGATTTTTGTATACTGTTGCTATAACGATCGATCTCACAAGACTTCATCAAGGCCACTAGCCAGACAGGAGCGTCTTGGCTAGCTATTGGCTGTGTTTAGATAGCCCACGGCCATTGTATCGAGCTGTCGGCACCTGATGTTGTGGGATTTTCAATATGCACGCAATGCAGTGTGGATAATTCAATATTAGTTTAACAATTATGATGTCTTTGAAATATAATATTATCTATTGATGACTACCGACACTGACCAATATTTGTCGTAAAATTCTATTATTGCAATAATTAACATGGACAATTCGCCAAAATTATCTAACAAATGATTACGTCACAATGCACCATAACAAAATTTCAATCAACTGTTGGAAATAAAATATACATTTCTAAAAAAAATTACACAACACCCACTCATTAAAAGCTCCGCGCCACGTGGAGTCGTCAGTTGGTATATGTCGAAGGGGAATTGAAAAATTAGGATCTTTGCGAAAATCCTATGATTATTGCAAAGAGCCGGATTATTTGATTCTGAGACAAAATTTCACCATCTTCCTAACTTTTCAGGATCTTCGCAAAAAACTTATCTGTACTAGGATAACAGCGAAAAATCTCTGACGCTTTATACATCGTGTGCGCTAATTGGCTGTCTAAAATCTATAGAACTATACATTGCTGATTTTTGACCAGCCTCAATAAAGGTGCTCTAAACGCATTCTTCACAACAGCCAATCAACTCACAAGTTTCACATATTCCTAGTATAGTCGGGCTTTTGGCGAAGATCCTGAAAGTTGTTAGAAAGATGGCAAAATTTCTTATCAGAATCAATAATCCAGCTCTTTGCAATAATCGTAGGATTTTTGCAAAGATCCTAATTTTCCAATTATCCTACGACATATATACCTACCTAGCCAGCACTAGAGCTACTATTCGCTCTTGACCAAATAAAATCACAGACACATTTACGTCTTCAGAAATTGATCTATTGAGGAGCAGCCAAATGGAATCGCTGAGGTAAGCTGTAAGGTGGCAATCGATTCGTCTGGACCCGCGGCTTATCCCAGTTGTGGCGAATCATTTTATTCAGATAACTACCCGCTTTTTGTATTTTCACAGTCTAGTGCGTTTGTGCGCTTCTATACAACCGCTATATAACTCTACAGCGACGGTAGCGCCAAGCTGGATACTAGATTCAGTTGACTGAATATTTTACTCAGTCACTTTCTCACTCTTTAGGGTTCCGTAGTACAAGGAACCCTTGTAGTTTCGCTGTCCGTCTGTCTCTCTGTCCACCCTTCTAACTTGTGTAATTATGAATATAAAAAGATGAAATTTGGTATATAATAATTTTATATTTTAGGGGTGGCTCTCTATAAATGTGAAGTGGGGATGAAAATATTTTTTCATTCCCACTTCAAGTCAACCATTTTCGAGTAATCGGCCACCAAAGTGGTTTATGAGGCTGGGACTATATTATGATCCGGAATCCGGAAGGCCGGGGAAAATTTAGATCATTGAAAATATAACTGCTCTAATACAATAAAGCTGAAAATTGAACACACAAGTGTCGAGTCGAATGTCAATGTCATATTATATGATAGCTCGACACTCGACACTTCGATTTTCAACTCTATTATTTAAGCGCATAGTTATATTTTCAGTGCTATGAATTTTCCCGTGCCCGCCGAATTTCGGTACATACAGTCCCAGCCTAAGCTGCCCCCCCCCCCCCCCCCCCCCCTCCTGGCATTTATGAACTATAAGACATAGAAACTTGTAAGTTTCCACGCTGACAGATCATACTATATTTGTTATAAATTACCGATATAATTTCTCGATCATCGGTGTCGCTGGTGGTTTCGTTGTGGTTGCAATGTGGTTCACACATAACCACAGCTCGACCGACTACCTTTTGTCGTCTCGGTGTGGTACGTCTGGCATGTTCCGTACATGTACTATCCTATCCGTACTATCCTAATGCAATAAATATCCCTAAAAGTTACACAAAATAGAATAAAAGTCTCTTTCATAGTTATTCCAGCAGAAAAACATTTTGAAAAGCACTTGAATCTTAAGTTAACACGTAAGTAAATCGAAAAGCGATCCTTTGTGCAATAAATAAACGTTGAAAGCCTTAGAAATGAAACTGCAAACCGAGGTGAAATCTCAAAGTTGCATTTAAAAGGAGGTTTAAGTTATATTTCTCTTGAGTAATTGCTATAGACTTTCTAGAGGTCATTATTTATCCTCTTTTCGTAGTTTTCGTTTGGTTTCCTATTTTCTATTAAACAGCCAAAAGAAAACTAAAAAAGAACTGCGGAAAAAGAAGTTTTCTAATACTGTTATGCAATAAAAATGTATGTTCTATTTAGGTATATAATTTTTATTTAGCACTAGCTGTTCACTAGCCGCGACTTCGTGCGCGCAAAAGTTAATCTTACGGATATCGTGGATTTTTCGGCATAAAAGAGTAGCCTATGTCCTTTCCCCGTGGTCTACTCTATATCCCTGCCAAATTTCATCAAAATCGGTCCAGTATTTTCTGAGCCTATTCAATACAAACAAACATACAAACTAACAAACTTTTCCTCTTTATAATATTAGTATAGATCTCTAGGTAGTAGCTAAAAACAACGGCATATGTTTACTTTTAAGACACTATATCTGAAAAATACACCACAACACAACAGTCACTTGCGATATACGTCTGAGGTATTCCCGTCTGGCCGTGCCTGGGGAAATTTTCTTTGAGTCTGAGCATTATCCTTCAAGGTTATAAATCCAGTGTATGATATACCTACAAGACACTTTCCTATCCAGATGATCATGGATAATATAGTAACTATCCAGAGACCAGATATATCACGAATAGTATAATAAAGGTTTTGAATTATGACCACTTTTCTACGTTTCGGTTTCATAAAATGTGGCAGGCTTGCGCGCCAAGTTGTTGCCCCTTGTACAACAAAAACTATTTCGATGTTTATAAACTTTTGGATAAATCCCAATTCTACCAACTTGCACAAATTTTACGCTTCAGATTTTGCTCCTCTTGGTTAAACATTGCCGATATCGAAATGCACAATTCGTAAAGGCTGTCTAGATTCGCACAACAGTGTGCATCATCATAACGATAGTCTGAACAAATATTTGTCAGAGCTTCGTGACACACGGCACCGAAGAACGTCGAACATTTTCAAAGTAAACAAAGCATCCTCTAATATATTGACAAAGGTAAATGTAGTCATTGAAAAATATGCACCACTAAACTTTTCAGTTCCTTTCAAACGATTTGTTTTCATTTCAAGTTCTTTATTTTTACTTGAAATGAAGTATCTTTTCGATATCAACCTCATTGTAGAATGAGAGTTTCACAAAACTTTGAAACATTTTCTAGTTAGCATAAATATTTATTTGCTCGTTCTTTAAATGAGGAAGCACTTTCCTTTTTTAGCTGCTTTCTTAGCAGTTGGATGATAATATTATTATTAAATCAGCAGCCACTACATTTAAAGTAATTTTAGTATATAATCTATATAGATTACACAGTACGATTCACTTAATATGGCCATTTTAGACCGGAAGACACATATGTCTTCAGGTCTAAAATGGCCATATTAAGTGAATCGTACTGTGAACCATCGACTTTTGAAAAAGTTGATGCTCTTACAGTAACTTCTAATTAAGATAATTATTAAAAGATATTGTGAGAGCAACTTCTTTAAAAGTTGATATTTCATAGTAAGATTCACTTAATGTGGCCATTTTAGACCTGCTGGTCTGGCGGCAGTCGCTTACCACGACTATCCATCTGCTAGTTTTACTGTACTGTGAATTGATTTAATTTCTAACAATAAAATATGTACTTGTTAATAGAGATATCAGTATTTCACGCGTTGTTTACGGGTAGTCATACATTCCGCAACCGCAAGTACGCCTTCACGCACGTACACTGAGCTAACGTCATTAGTAATTTAGAGCTTAACTTGAGCACTAATACATTATAAGCACTAACGTGAGAAACTTGTGCCCTATATGAAATTCTGAAGAATTTATTAATTTTTAACAAAGTCACAGCGTTTCGCAAAGGAATAAAAATACAGTTGTCCTCAGAAATGAAAAATGCTAATCATACAAGTTTTTCCTCTTTAATGTGTAACATCTTTAATGTGTAACATCTTTAAAGTGTAACATCTTTAATGTGTAACATCTTTAATGTGTAACATCTTTAATGTGTAACATCTTTAATGTGTAACATCATTAAAGTGTAACATCTTTAATGTGTAACATCTTTAAAGTGTAACATCTTTAATGTGTAACATCTTTAATGTGTAACATCTTTAATGTGTAACATCTTTAATGTGTAACATATTTAATGTGTAACATCTTTTTATTCTTGCATCCAAATAACTTGTCCTGCACTTGAAACTGAATCTCAAAATCAAAACATTGTTTAATTCGTAACGATTCTCAACATATTCAGAGAGCAGAGAGACCAAAATTTTGACCTAAATCCCTTTTTCAGTCTTTTTACCATTAATTTTAAATGCAAAAACGTTTTAACAGAATAATGAATTCGGGCTACTTATCTACGGGACGTTGGGATTTACACAACGCATCCGCAGAAGCTCATAACTCTTTCCGAGCTGCACGTTATTTAGTATTATTAGCTTTGCCCCCTGGCCTCACCTGCATAAAATGGACCGTAGATTTCAACTAGATACATGTGTTATCGGTCGGAGAATACACAAATCCGGAGATACACAAGTGACTTTTCAAAATGTAGTTATTATTTATTAAAAAAAGTATCATTTAAAAAAGTGTACAAATGCACTTAATAAGAAATTGGAAAACTTGTAAAAGTTTTTTTAATGTGTCCAAGTTCTTGCAAAAAAACCTAAATTTATGCACATTATAATTAATAGTATCTACTAGCGCCTTAATACCAGAAATGTAGGCAGTTTTATTTAACCCTTAGTAATAATAAATCCCAAAATATTTTGTTTTATCAATAAAGATGCAGAAAATCGGAATAAGATTACATGTGTCGGATCGAGCGTAATCTGAGCCGGCTAACGACAGATCAGGGACTTGGGGCCAGATTAGAGACCCCGGAGACTCTGGCTTTATAGCTGTGGGCAAACGCCGCGATTTCCCTCCTTAAGGAATGTTCTAGACGCTGAAAAAGTTGAGTAAAACCTCCTTTGTCTCCTAAATGCCTGGTATATTTATTTGGCGACATTTATCTCAATGTAATTTTGTGTCATTCGTCAAAATATTTATATTTGTAGAAGCAGATTGGCTAGTCATCAATTATTTCTAATAAATAACTTTATTTTAAATATTTCTTAAAAACATGTTATCCTAGTTTTGCCGAGGAGTTCAATGTGTGACGTTGTGGAATTTGTAATATTTTATCAATTTGTGTTATCTCGGTTCTTACTGTGTAATATTGGTAGAATATTAACCATTAAATATTCGTTAACTTGCACAAGTGTGGGCAAGTGGTACAACTTCTAAAAACGTGTTATTTTGTGTTTCCTGCCAAAACTCCCTAGGAACTTTCAGTAAAGCTTCTACCACTATACTGAATCGACTGACATGACTTATGGACTGTACTGACTATATATTTGGACTTTGACTAGACTTTAGACTTGACGATATAGGAATACGGTGTTGAAAATTGAAACGAAAGTTCTATTTCCCGCCTTTTTAACTTGACACTGGCAAATGGTTATAAGCCAATGCCATAAATAAATAAAAAAACATGTTATCCTTGTCAACAATTTTCCAAATTCATTTGCATAAAGAATTGTGCAAGCAAACTGGAAGCCAATTTCTGTGAGACAACAGTCTTTATTTAACTTCGATTCCATTAAACGATACAGCGGTATCGTGCATCTTTCCTTTGTGTATGCATGCTCTGTGCATGCTCCATGCATTCATGCGTGCCTCATGGCTGGAATATTTGCAAATCGCTACCGAATCACAATTCACAATGGCTGAAATAATGCAGTGCACACATCAATGCATTCGCAGGTACGGCACCAGGCTTGCATATTCTGATAGGAGATCTTTCAATTTTAAATTCGCTCCACAGAGTTTGAATGCGCATTAGAAGTCGAAACCTTTTAAAATTTTGCGAACATTTTTAGTTTAGTCACATTTACCTAAGAAATTGGTGTTTTAACATAGAAATAAAAGGCAAACTCACGTATCCACACTGCAATAAAAGTTATGTCTGATTTCCGAACATTTAAGCAAATATACAAAGGCCCTTGAGCAAGGATAATAAAAAGTTCGGTAGTAAACGGCAAAGTAATCCCTTCATAAACAATAAATCTACTATTTAATCAGTATAATTATATGGTTAATAGGTCCAACAATATATGTTGTACTAATCGTAATAATTAACTTTAGTTTTATCAAAAAACTTCAGGAATATTACGTAAGTGGACACTATTTAAGCTTTCAAAATTCATTGCTCAGAGCGCTCTGGTTCTTTCGTAGAAATAAATGCTGTCGCTCTAAGTACAAATCAAATCAAATAATAAAAAATTTAAATAACCTTATTTACAAAAAATATGTTACACTCGTATAATGAAATAGGAATCAAATAATAGAATTCCCGGATTTTTTATACATTGCGTTATTTGATCATGAATATTATCGTTCACGCGGCACGCGCCGGGAATGAATTAATGTTCGGCGGTAGATTTACGCCGCGTATGTGGTCACGTTGGCACTACCGCTTTTATTGTTTTGTGTGTTGGCTTATGAACGTTTTTTATCAACGTTGGTACCATTGAAAGCGTTTCAATACGTGCTACGCATAAAATTACAAATAGCGGCCATTTGCAATAATTGATGCATTCCAAATTGCGAATTTCTGCAATGTATCCGAGATGTGGGAAAAATTATAGCTGGCTTTTTTAAAAATGTATAAACACAACTTTTAGTCTTCTTGTTATTGAACATTAGAACACATTTTTTGGGTGCTATGAGGATTTAAGCTTTAAATGGTAGTTATATATTAATGGTAGTTATATATATATATATATATATATACTCTACTGACACTCTATTGACAACTTTACAGTAAATTTGCGATTGACTACTGACTGGTCCTTTAGTTGGTTTGGTATGGTATTTTGTTTTATCATTATTACTATATCATTTTCACCCGTATCGGAAATCATCAGCCAAGATACCACAGTGCTAATTGAAGCGGGCAGATTGTACCAACAGACAGACATACAGTTTGTAATTAACAGGAACCAACGTACCATATTAATTGCGTGTGTACTGTGCCTGGATTGATATACATAAATTATTAATAGTATATTAACATGAATTTTATTCATATTACAATCAATATGATTGTAATATGAAATACATCTGAATCAAATCACCCTCAAACCTTACTGCGAATCTTAGAAAATAACTTTACCTTCCACAGGCAAAAGAGGAGGCCTTTGTCCCTAGATTTTTCACGTTTATTACATTGAATATTGCACCAAGAAACCCAACAAAGCACCGCTGTACTGTGTGGTACTGGGGGTGAAGACGAATGCTCCCGGAAGCTTTGAAGCACAGTAGCCGTTTTAAGAACAATAGCAAGACGGTAAGAACACCCAATTTATGTCAGTGTATGTCGCTAAGACGCCGCTGCGGTCAAGACGCACCCTTCGAATCCCTCACGGGACCAGTATAAGCCGACCCTACTCTAACTGACGCTCCTTTTTACTGCCAGCGAAAACAACGAGCAGCGGACTAGGAGGAGCTCTTCCTTCGCTGGCCAGGTTTTCAGACATGACCACTTCAACTGCCTTATTTGATGCTCAAGTGTAACCGCTACTTAGAGCTCCTCCAAGGGATAAAATTAACAGGGAGAGGATTAGTGATGTGCCAAACATTTTCAATTAAAATATCGACGCGACGGAAGTAATTTAATCGATATAGTACAAATAATTAGTTTACTTATCCTGGCCACTTTTAATCAGTTGGAAGACATTTTCATCAACATAAATAATAGCGAATATTTTACGGGTATTCATTGTGATTACGTAAACATAACTAAATAGGTGGTACCCATCTATTAACCTAACAAAAGCACACTACGTCAACGACTTTACAGATTTACAAAATTAGAATCAAAGATTTAAGACATTTCCAATAATTTAAATTATTTAAATAAGGACAGCACTAGCAAAATATCTTTGCATATCCATGGAGATGCTCTTGAACCAATTATAAATGTCTAGGAGCTACAGCGTTTTGGGTTTTCTCGAGGGTCTTAGTAAACTGGTCGGTGTAATGGATTAGAGGCGATAAATAAGTGGCATGACGCCGTATCTGATCCTATTTTGGCTGTTCAGTATATTTGGATGGGGTATAATTATTTAGAAATATAATCATGTTGTATCAAAACAGTCAAGCGATTTCTATATTTTCACCCGACTATGGCGAAGCCAATACGAAGGATAATGATTTTGGCAGTCGATGTATGTTTGTTCCACCGTTGCGCCTAAACTACTGATCCGGTTTTAATAAGTGAAGTGTCAGTAGATTCGGAATTATAGCCGGGTATATAATTTACGTAGTTGGGTTATAGTTTTTATAAAAAAAATAGTTATGTCCATGTAACGTAATTTTCTCTACATGATTCTACATAGCTACTTATCAAAACAAGACAGATTCTGCAGACCTAGTTATATAAAACAGAAATAGAACGTTGAGGGTCCGTTTTTACACAGGACAGCAGCCTTGGTCGGGGGACTCCTCTGATCCCCGCTACCTGAGAAGTTTGTCGCAATGTGGATGTCCGAGCACTCAACTGTATCTAGCACTACTATAAAGATTTTTCGTATATTTTATTACGCTTACGTTAAGTAAAAAATATACAACTTATTGTATCATCATCATCATCCTCAGCCTATCGCGCAACCCCCAATGAGCGCCAACCATCCCGATCTTGGGCAGTCATAATCCATCTGCTGCCAGCCACCTTCTTAAAATCATCGGTCCATCGTGCCCCAGGACTCTACATTTGCCTAAGCGTGGCCTCCATACTAACACTTGTCTGCTCCATAGACCGTCTGTCCGTCTGCAGACATGACCGGTGCACTTCCACTTCACTTTTTGTTTCATGCTACTTAAAATTAATACAAAATCATGCCACTTAATCACATTATTGCGTAAAATGTATTATTTTACGATGAAAGGATGAAAGTGACTATAGTCAGAACAGAATAGTTAAAGTTGTAAAAGCACTCAGCAGCTATTACTAAGTAACTGAAGTTGGTAATTGCAAACTCGCTTTCAGATGAATAAAACATGAAATACAATACAGACTCCACACGAGAGGCTATTATTATATTAAAAAAGTTTTCAGTAAAAGTAGTAAATACGATAAAAGTTTTGTTTACATGACTAAATTCTAAGATTTATTACTTGTTTTGCTCTGCTTGTATTTAATCAACAATAACGTGGGACAAACAAATACCTGACAATAATGAAATACTGAAAAAATATATCAGTAACGAAATATATTTCAGGCTCTGGTTTGCCCATAAATAAAAGACTATTATTATATTCGCCTAAATCATTTTCTACTCCGCACATTTGTTTCTGCCAAATTCTTGTTCTCCGCCCCTTCCGTGTCTGCGGAAGATATTTGAAGGTATAACGCCGCTCCTGATTGTGGGTTAGTCTTAAGAGGCTCTTTCAGCCGCGCCACTTAATCCCTGAATTAAGCTATGGTGTGCACTATTTTGTTACATAAACACCCGTATTTTGTAACGCCCCGAAATTTAAACGTTTACGGTTTATGTGTTTTCTTTTATCTTTTATCTTTTAAAACTAGGTACTTGTTTTGAGTAATGAAAACGAAACCACCTCAAATCCTTGTGTGTTATAATATTTTACTAGGATAAATTTAATTTTGATAATATCATCTCTTCTGTTAACTGACGACTTCAGTCCATAAATTAAATACAATAATGTTGTTTTATTTCTGACAACTCAGAGTGCACACGATATCTTGTACCTACTTTTAACGAGCAAATATTGTAAATATATAATCGGAATCTCGGAAACGGCTGCACGTATTTCTATAAAATTAAGTACGCAGGTAGTTACAGAGAGAAAATTCGAATTAGCTCCGCCCTATCTATCTCTGGGAAATTTTAATCTGCGCATTTTGAAGTTATATAATATGTTTTCTCTTTCGTCGCTTAATAATATATAAGGATTTTCGATTCCTGACTGTCAAATCCGGTTGACGGCTTGGTTAGCGTAGGACTTTTTGCGTTATTGGCAAATTTCTTTTATGTAAATACATTTTTTTTTATTCGTAAAAACAAAATTTTTACTATTTTTTTATTATTTTATCGTTCTACCAAAACTCCGAGCAAATCTCGGTCTCCCATTTACTACATTATATAAAAAGTGAAGTATAAGGTTTAGCGTGGATAATATATTATCGAGAAGTTTAGGCAAGCCTTCGTTAGAAAGTTCAATATAGCTATGGAGTTTGGTGAATCTTACATTGTTTCGGCCCCTTTGGAAGCCGTGCCAAGAACGCTACAAAGAATTTATTCAAAGGGTGCTCTCAGATTTTTGTTCAATACAGTCAAACGCAAATGTTTGCGCTTAATTAAATTTTAGTCTCAAATATATGTTTAAGACCATATTTGATGTGACGAGTATTTATTTATGACGAGAGGCCATGCAGGAAAAGAATCTCATGGACAATTGAAATCTCTAGATCAGAAAAATACTGCATACTAATACATAGTTATAAAACAAACTTAGACTAACGAACCCCAAATAGAAATTTGAAACTCGCCAACAATGTGACTTTGTGGTTGCAAAATAAAAGGTACATCATTAAACTGGATTTATAAACTGCCTCAAGCTATGACGTTGGAAAAATCGAGCCAACAGCCAAGTCGACAAAACATCTTGGGATTTGAGGGACAGTCCCTTTCCCAGAAGTTTGACATGTTACGCGCATTATGGGATCACATATCTAAAATTGTTTTGTGTCCTCCGGCAAAAGAGTTCTTATACTTTTTAATATGTCTTGTTTGGAAGTCAGAAGAAATGGGGTGGCTTTCCTCTTGATCATTAATTTTAATACATTTGAATTTTTTCAAGGATAGAAAGCTAACAAATGGTTTTCAATGCTATTGTGTAAAATTTCTTTATTGCAATTATTTTTTTATTCAATTCAGCCATTTTTTTTCAAGATGTTTATTTATAATTTGTTCTTCTCTTTGTTGCAGGTAAATAGCGAAAGATAAGAGCAGATACATAAGTGGTGTGTACTTGAAAACCTCGGTTATGTATGTGGTGGTTTTATCGATCGTTGGAGAAACCGTTTAAAGCCCAAATTCTCAAACACTTCTTAAAGTTAAGTAACTCTTAAGTCACATTTCATTCTATTGAGCAGGGACAGTGGTAGCCTATGATTTAATATAAGAAGCCCTTAACCTTAAGTGTTTGAGAATTCCGGCAGCTTAGCAACAAACAGAACAAACGACCAAAACGATAATAAGCAACACACGAGACGTATCAGCCGTTATCAGGTGCCAGTGAAATGATCGTCGCCTCCCCGCCTAGGGTAAAATCTGGATAGTTGCCCCAGGGGTATAGGTACCCCGACTTTAATTACTCTAGTATTAGTTATTTATCGAAAGACTTTCAGCGACCATTAGTCTGTCTGTTAATTGTGTCGCATGTCTCTGTGTAATTGCACAAAATGTGATCAAAGTTTTTCGCGGATAATTGTCCTGCTTCGTGTGATCTATCCTATACGGGTTTTATAGGAATCAGGCAATTATTCCATATGTGGGATAGACGTCACAAAATAAAGAGGTCCGCTAAAATCGATAATACTTTGAAAATATTCAAGAAAATGTTTTTGCTTTTATAAAACGTTCAATAAAAACCCGAAGTACTGACTGGTTATATAAATAAAGCATTTTACTTCATTTACTCAGAGATATGGAGTGATTTCAAAAAGTGAGGCAACCATCCCGGTCTCTCCCTACGTCTATCGCTGTTTTTATTGTTTCTACCCTTATTTATAGTATAGCCATTAAATTTGTTTGTTTCATTGACAGATTTTCTTGTAATAAGTAGACAATATCCCACTACTATTATAAATGTGAAAGTTTGTGAGGATGGATGGATGTTTGTTTGTTACCCTTTCGCGCAAAAACTACGAAACGGATTTCGATGAAATTTGGTATGATAGTCGATTAGGCTGTGCATTATAACATAGGCTATTTTTTATCCCGAAAAAGTACAGTATTCCCGTGGGATACCCGATACTATATTTTCGCGGGTGGAGCGGCGCGGCGGGTAAAAGCTAGTTCTTTGATATTTTTAGGAACAATTATATTTCTTATATTTTAGTCAATTAATAAATTCTTTACAAACAGTTAAATTAACAATGAATAGTTATTAAAAGCAAATATTAATCGTATAAAAGCATGACAGGAATTTTATTAAAACAAAGTGATTGAGACTAATGTATTATATATTATGTATCGACATACCTACATTTTAAGATTTCGTATGAAAAGGAAGCTCCAGCCCCTAAAATTTTACGACCCTAAAATGGCTGCCACAAATTTTGAACATATCTAACTAGCACCTAACTCTACATTAATACCCCCTAAAAGCTCCGCGTCCGGTACAAACCAAAAATGGTTAGTGAAAATTTGGTTGGACGGACCACACACCATTTCCGGTTTCCAACCCCCCGGCTTCCCCAACACCCCCCAGCTTCCGGAAGACAATGACCATCGGCCATATCCGATAGGCGATTCAGACCGCAATTTCGCTGAAAGAACGGAGAATAACGTGTAATATTGTGAAAAGGCAAAATGTAAGTTATATTAATGGGAATGTCGAAGTGTCGCTAGTATTTTGTTGTGCGGTGTCAAAACTAAACAATATAATAGTCATGCTTAATAGTTTTATATTATGTATATATTATGTATATATAATATTATGTGAATTAAAATATTGGATATTAGGAGATAAGAAAAATGCTATCAGCAATTTAAAATAATGATCATGGGCACATATAAAATAATATTTTTATTCATATGCATTAATTAATCAATGGTTTTTTAATTCGATATTGAGGGAAAATTTTGTTTTTATTCTTTATTTCAATTTACTATTAAGTGCACCCTACACTGAACTAGAACTCTGTGGATACAAATACTAGGGAGTCAAAGGTTAAAGCTCTCAAGACATTGAAATTATTAAACTTTCAGCTCAAATAGTTATTACAATACTCAATTTTTAAATGTCTTGTGTGTAATTTTTTAACATTTTCCGGCTACCTATTAAGTTTAGATAAGAAAGTTGGTATTTTGTTAAAGATGTGATATTTTATAAACCATAGATGTTGCCTGCGACCTGAAAATGGAAATTGCGCGGGACCCGTACATTTTGCTGCGATAAAAATTGTCCTTCCCCGTGACCTACTATATCTCTGTTATGTCTGTGCCAAATTTCATCAAAATCGGCTCTGTAGTTTCGGAGCCTATTCAAAGCAAATAAGCAAACAAATCTTCGCTCTTTATAATATTATTAGTATATATTACCCTATTAAAGCTAGTCACAAAATAATATTTAAATAATTTATGTTAGTAGGTCATTATTATTTATTAGTCTTTTTCTTTTGTCGTACTGTGCAAAATATGCATCTAATAATTTCTTTTAACAAAAAAATCTTAAAAATAAACACTTTACGTATGATGCGTATCTGTTACATTTTATATCCGTGGAAATTTTTATAATAAAACGTTCGTTTCAAACAGCTTTAACGTCAGAATTATTAAAATTATTCCTTTTAGTTTCAGTAAAGCAGAAGTCAGAAGCCATATAAATCAAGTAAAGTTCAATAAAAACCATAGATAGTATATTTAAAGACAGTTGCCGCTAAAGTTGGGAATATTCACAAAGTTGGTTGGCTCAAATGTATGCGCATATCGACTCGCTATTAGCTACGAATTCCGTTTTATTGTACAATATTATTTTATAGTGGAGATAAGGAAGCGTTTCGTTTTACAGAGTATTTGTAGTTGGTTAAGTTAAGTCTTTTATATACCATTAAATATCTTTAATAGTGTAGTAATCGGGGGTAGTGTGGGGTCGCCTCCGTGGTTCAGTGGTTTAGAGTTTGGCTCTCGAATCCGGAGGTCGTGGGTTTGATCCCCGCGTTGGAACAACAAAAAATTTGTTTTCAAGTCTGGTTAAGACAATGCAGGCTGAGCATCTCTTTGTTTGATAAGAAAGATGATCCAAATAACTCCTGGGCAATATAAAATAACTTCTGCGTCTGGCTTAGTTTCATTGGGACGGGCCACCATCACCGAACTCGGTGTGGGAGATATTTTAGTATAGTAATTAATAAAAGTGTAACGTTTTTCGTTTCTGTACGTTGAGAATTTAGATCTTCGAAACTACGATACCAATTTTAATTTCAATTTTAATCAAATGGGAGTGTAATTCAAGAGCAAGGTTTATTCTATGGAAGATTTTAGCACATGGCATAATATAATAAATGTTTTAACTTATCACACAATATAGGTACATATTTTTTAATGAGAGTTGCAGGCAAAAGCTAGTATAATATTATCAAATATTTTATATTATAATCATTTTTAATTTGTATATTTAATAATAATATTACTATTACACAAATTATATTTTTCATTCATTGGTCTATTAACGACTAATAATAATAAATTAATCACTATTAACGTAAGAAGGTATTTGCTGATCTAGTCGCTAAGCTCCGCTACGTCACGCAACGCAGTACACAGCAGGACGATGTAAACCTGCGTAATCGTATCCTGAAACCCCGCAAGTCCTGAAGGACGTTGAGCCAGTTACATAACCTGCGGCCATGAAGTTGGGCGACTGCGACACTACGCAGTAGCATCGAGTGCGTGATTTTATAATCGACGACTAACGCTCTTTTTCTTTCTTTTTTAAAGCTGACGTCCCTTTTAGACTGCTAGTTTAGATTTCTTAGTTGGAATTATAAGACTTTATGTGTCTTCGAATATTGTTACTTTATGTTATGAGTTTTGTTCTTCCCTTTTTAACACCTGTATATGTGTACCTATTTAAGATATTTTCCTAAAACTTGCCACAACCCTCGATCGTATCTATAACTGCTTGCCTGCAGTTTAGAATTGGGTAGGCCATTATGGTCATAATTCACAAAGATTGTCTTCCCAGTGTGCTCCACAGTTAAAAACTCAATCCGATTCATTTGAAGCACTCGCGCGCCGCTTCGCCGCTGGTTTCGCGGTCAAGCCTTAACAATCTCATTAGGCAAACGCGATCCCGGCTCCGCTGATAATCCTGATGTATTCAGATAACCTGGTTATACACAACGCGCAATTGCAGGCGAATACACAAACGATCTCATACTGTGCAGATTTCTCGCGCTTTTTAGGGTTCCGTCATACTCAAGGAACCCTTATAGTTTCTATTACGCGTTTATAGTTACGGAACGCTCCATAGACATGTCCTGACATGCTCTTGGTTAGGTTATTTCATGATAATAGCTACGCTAAAAAAGTTCTGCAATTGTTAAGCTGTGATCTATTACATAAATGTTTGTTACGTAACAATCAAAATGCTACCTACTTACACACTAAACTTTATTATTTGACAGTGCCACGTCCAAAAATTACACTCGTACATAATCTTGTCGTTGGATTCAGTTAAGTTCCTGAACTTAGTTAAATTGTGCCGAGATCAGAATCCAGCTTAGTTGCGAGTTGCTCTGCGGAATGTACTATTAGTGCTTGTGGCTTTAGATAACTTCCAACTATTAACATACTTACTATTTCGAAGTAATATAAGTTGGTTTAATAGATTTTAAACTATTTTTAATCAAACGTGGTATACTGATATCTAAATCTTAATCTATCAAGGTGGTAAGAAGAACAACACTACACACTAGAAAATCGATGTTATGATATTACGTAAAGAAGTCAGTAAAGTAAAGAATTTATTAGTTTGTTCGGGAAAACCAAATCATTTAAATATCCTACTTCCTACTAATATTATAAATGTGAAAGTTTGTGAGCATGGATGGATCGATGTTTGTTACTCTTTGTTTGTTTCTTTGATGTTTGTTTATGCTCTGGATTAAAATATAGGTTACTTTTTATACCGAAAAAGTACAGTGTTCCCGTAGGATACTGCATTAACGCGGGAACCAGCTTATTTATTATAATAAGTAGTAACTGTACATATAACTGTGCGTATATCGTAAATCTCAACATTTATAACTATCATAGTTTCAAAAAGAAATAAATAAAGAAAACTTCGCTGAAACGTTCAAATAGATTGTAATAACACACCCAAAATTCCATTGTACAATGATAATAACACTTGTATTTTTAATTAATACACCTAATGTAAGGGCGCGTGCACACCTACGTGACATCGGTCGCACTATAAAATCCACAGTCTACGGTGATCATACACAAGATAAACTCAAATTAAACCCACGCTGACAGATAATAAACCCTAATGCAACAGACAAAAGACACAAAATTCTGTCACATAAATGTTTATAATTTGGGCTTCATAGGTCAATGCGCTACAGGAATTGGGTTAAAATTTCAGGTCAACGAAGGATTTTCGTTTTTCATGGTAATGAATGTCACACGATCAGCTGTTCACATAAATTGTATGTAATTACCCTTATTTATGAGTGCAACGGCTTTTTTTTTATTTACTGCTGAGAAATTCGGTTCTTTCCACACTACAGACATATTTATCATAACATTTATTTTCAATCAGTTCAACAAGGAATAAAGCGATGTTTCGATTCGAGCAAAATAATTTCAAAATAATATACAGAGTAGAAAATATATATACTTACGTACAGAGAAACAGGTTTCATACAACGATCCAAATCGATCCAAATTTAAAATTTTGACGAATCACAATTTTTCCACACAATCAAAGCAACTGAATCGTGGACACACCGTATGCTTGTAGTAGTGCAATCAATTCGAAAGCTGACTTTGTAGCTGTTTATCTGTTCCTCTTTCTTTAATCTTAGACTGAACTGAATAGTATAAAACTGAAAGTATTTACTGGCAGCCAATAAAATAAAATCAAAATTGGAAGCCGGGCCGGAAAAAAGGAACGCTATAATTGAAAGAGTCCCTTCACTTGTATTTAATGAGAACCTCCTAGAATTAGGAGCTGAACTCCTATCATAAATTGTCCCGTTTCCGCACCCTGACTAGGGTTGCGACATCGATGTTTCTAAGTGGGAATTTCGAAGGGATGCTGCTCAGCTCCATCGATATTTCTCCTAAGTGGGAGTTTTTCCTTAAAGTTTTTGTTCATTCGGTACGTCTCAATGAGTGCTATTCTTTCGTGTAAAGGTTTTCGGTTATCAGTAGCTTATTTAAGGAAATGTGTACGAAGAAAATAGGCGAAAAACTAAAGATACGCCATTTGTTTTCGACGCATTTTTTCGCAATTGTAAAAACGTAGGGCAGATAAAAATTTAAATACGTAACATTCAATTTACACCTACTTCTACATATAATTTATGTAAAGATACATTTCATTTTCTTTACCTATATCTTAGGCCCTCTTGCATACTATTCTTGTGCTATCCACACACGTAACAGTATACCTGACAGGTTTGCCTGAACAGTTTAATTGTACAGGTAAACCGGAGCGTATTTGTTGCACAACTGTGCAGTACTCAGCTTAAGCTTACCTGACAGTTATAACTGTGCAGGCAAACCTGTCAGGAACACCTCTATGTGTATGGCTAGCTTTAGTCTTGTTCATCCAAAAACTTCTCTATCGTCAACACAAAACCTTTACCTTCTTTGTTTCGGCTACTGAGTATTAACTTATTAATATAAAAAAATATATAAAAACTGATCTATAGTAATCATGTATTAAATCTCATCCTTAGATCCAGAGCCCGGAACCCGGGCCTTCCTGCCATAAATATAGAGGCATTAATATTTCCGCACATACTAGCCCGAGAATCCCGAGTCGTGGGGAGCACAACATGAATATTTATACACAGATTTATAATCTGAAACGTGTCTATGATGTTCCGATTAAAGATAAGCAGTTATTTATGCAGATATTTTTGTATTTTCAAATACAAACAAAGACAAATAGATTTTCTTTCTATGTTTAACCTACAAATTTTATAAATGTGAAAGTTTGTGAGAATGGATGGATGTTTGTTACTCTTTCACGCAAAAACTACTGAACGGATTTCGATGAAATTTGGTATGGTTGTAGTTAAAGGTCTGGATTAAAACATAGGCTACTTTTTATCCCGAAAAATTACAGCGTTCCCGTGGGATACTGTATTTACGCGGGCGGAGCCGCGGGCAACAGCTAGTATATTATAAATATATTTCTATGCTTTGCTCTGTTTCTATGTCTTGGAATTCGTAGTTTTTTTTATTTTGTACAATGCATAAAAATTTAGGACATAGCCCTTAGGAAGTAAATAAAGGGCTTGTTTCACAATCTACTGATGAGTGTTGGATATAGCTTATTTACATGTTTTATCTATGGTACTCAATATAAAGTAAGCAGCGACAAAACTTTCGAACAAGCTACCCGACACTTATTAGAAGATTGTGAAACTGGTCCTAAGTATTTAAAGACGTGTAAACGTCGCAAAATCTGTACACTGTACTTAGTTAATTTTTTTAACAATTTATGAATGTCAAAAATGAAAACAGGCATAAACATAGACGTATATTTTACAGACGAGGCATGTCGAGGCAAAAATTGTCCCCACTTAAATGTCCCCTTTTGATATTTTTGGGGCCATTTTTTCACATTTGAAGTATGCTGAAATAAATGTACGTCAAATGTACGTCATAGCCCATCCTTAGTTTTGAAATCTTTGGGCATAACATTGTTTTAATAGAACTCGGAGCTATCAGAAACGTGTAACAAAGCAAAGTGCGTAAAAGTGTATCGTTGTTCTTTTTGAAAAAAAAATCTAAAGAGAAGCAATACACGGTTTACCATTAAAACGAAAACACTTTATTCAAACAGTCACTTTGGTTATTGCATCCCTTCATCTCTATATTTAAATCAAGGCAATAAGGGCTGAAGCCAAATCCTCCCATGACCCATTTCTCTCATCCTGGTGACGCTCACCATGCCCTACTTACAATAAACTTCTATTTTTCCACATTATACTTTCCTCGTTGTATTGTGAATATGTGAACTGCCAATATCTTTCTTTTATTAATAAAGACAAGCTTCAAGAATGGGTGGGTTTCAAGGTTAATGTGAAGAGAGTAGATTTCAAAACTAGGAATAGAATTTGACGTACGTTTGTCAGGAAAAATCTTCACGCAAGAAAAAGTTACGGCTTCTTGACTTCAGAACATTTTCTCAATTTTATTATACTGCGGAAAACAAATGTCAAACCTCGACTGCCTCAAACAACTACAAAAGACATGCCTTGTCTATAATGGTAATATTATAGACCTAAAAATAATATTATATATATATATATATATATATATATATATATATATATATATATATATATATATATATATATATATATGCCAATCAGTATTTTGTGTTGCTATCCAGGGTCGTGAGTCTAAAATAAGTTATTTACCGTCAGGTAAATATACTATGATTGGGTACATATACGTACTAATAATTTTAATTTTACACATATTAATTTAAAATATTAAGTAACTGTCATTTAATTTAAGGATAAGGATAAAAGTTAAAATTCTCCACTGAAGCACAGGGGCGACACTCTACAAATGACAGCTCGAGCACCGGCGAATGTCAGCCATGTTAACGTAAGCCTATGGTTCACACCGAAATAATTTTGAAACGTCGCGTCAGACAAATCTGTCATAGATATAATAAATGTAAAAGCACAAAATGACCAGCGGCCAGCCCCGTGAGCCATAGTCCAGGCTGGGAAAAAGTTCCTACCCACCTGCCTCCGCATTCGCCCAGCCACGCACATACAGACGCGAGCTGTCATTTACACGAATTAATGAATCGGTGGAATGACGACTCTTTACGTTAGTAATAATATATATTCTTTGACTGAAGTATATTGAAAATGACTACAATTAAAATCTTAGTTTCTCCCGCTGTATTCGGCTTCGCTTTTTGCCTACAAATTCAGTAATTTTGACTTAAAAATTACTGTAGGTACCTGCCACAAGTACCGTAGTTTGGATTTCGCAAACACTTCCGATTCGGAACCGGGAATTCGTATTCGGAATAAAAACGCGTTCGTAATCCGTCGCAATTATGAAAATGCAAATGCACGTAAACAAAGATTCACTTTCATTATACGTTTCATGAATAAAGATAATAAAGCACGCTGATTTACGGCCGCTCGCACGGTGTGGCCGGCAGTTAACGCTTCTAGGGTCACACTAAAGGAATGTAATTATAGCGATTTCAGGACATTGTTGAGACGCATCGGTGCTTTTATACAAAATACAAAATCGTAATCTTAGCGGACATCTTAAAAGTCGGCGATTTTTACCTTTACTTTAATGTTTATACTAACCATTTACCATTTTTATTTAAAAATAAATTATTAGTACGCACAATATGTACCCAATTATACTTATTTACCTGACGGTAAATGACTAGCTAATTATTAATATGGATACCATTGATATTTTATTACGAAAATTAAAAAATTTGAAAGTGTAAAAAACACTTTCATATTTTTCACATTCAAATATTCTCACATAGGTGCACCCTACCTGGTTAATAAATTTACTCACGCATCTACACCGAATTCACCTTTCAAAATGGCCTCCTCAGACCGTAATTTTGAATCGATCTTTGTCTAATTTTCGCCTGATACTTGCTCCCTAATTAAATGAGGAGTATAAAATATTCATGTGTATGGTAATCCGTCGGGTCGCGTCGGGTGGGGAAATTACGTTTGACAGATTCATAGTTTAACGGCATCTTGTGCTGTGGGGCTCCTAATAGAGTTAAGTCTTAGCCATATTTGGATATTGAGCGTAGAAGTCTACGCCGCATTTGGTTGTTATGACGTAGCGGTCTACGATACTACGTTTTTGATTAAGTTCGAATAATTTAAGCTAAGTTTATATTTTTTAAGTTCTGCTAAATACAGTGATATGCTAGTCATGAATATTAATACTTAATTTAAACTTTACGTTACTATTTATTTTTTAGTTTCGTCAAAAAGAAGGTGTTCATTTTTATGTAATCTTTTACTTTTTTGTCTAATGTAAATAGAAATCATAACCGGAAACCTTATTAATAAAAGCTCATTAAAGTATTATATCTAAAAGCGTTTCAATGTAATTCTAAGTGGCTGAGACAGTTCAGTCTCAAACGACTCGTCCCCCAATTTCTTCCTCATGAAAATTTCCTCCTCATGAACCGTAATCTTGTTACGGAAAAAAACTTATTTAATAACGCCAAGGGAATATGAATTTGATCCAAACAAATTACATATTTTAGGATTTATTTGCATTCAAATTTGAAAAAAACTAGGTGATTTTTGTGTGGGCAACGTAGCTTTTTGAAAAAGTGATAGTTTCAAATTTGTTACTATTAAAACTAGACGCTCTAGAAAAAACTAGAAACTCTAGAAAACGACAGTGATAAAACTCTATCATACACTAGTTTGTTACTGCATAGTTTTTCTTCACAGACAATTTTTCGCGTATACTAAAATATAAAGTAATTAATTATCTTTTAGACACGCTACACAGTTTTCGAAAAACCTTATATATTCTAAATTTAACAACAAAAGGCCTATTTCACAACCTATAATGTATTATGAATGATATTATATATTTTTTTAATAACTAATCATTAAATATTACTGTGAGGCATCAAGTGAGTGGCAAATATTCTACTTTTTGATTTTCTTGAAAATTCAATTTAGGATCTTATGCCTCCTCCGTCTGGTTTGAGAAAATTAAAAAAATATGGCTGCCAAATTCCGCCGTCAACACAATTTTATCATAATCTGTTTCCGAACAAAAAACAAACTCGGAAAAAATTTGTTTGTGGAAGGGACGTATACCAAATTAATTTAATGTTAATTTAGCAAAAAGTGAAACGTCGACTCTCTAAAAGTTGGACAAATAAAAAATGAAAGAAATATTTTAAGTATGGAAGCGAAATACGCTTAAGTGTTTTTACATGGGCCTATATAATATTAAAGAAAAGGAATGTCGAAGCAAAAAGTGTCCACACTTAAACTGAAATACTTTTGGGTTGTTTGGGGCAGTCGAGGTTTTTTGGGTGTGAAATGAAGTTAGCAATAAGAGAATGTAGTGATGTTAGTGAGAGCTTTGCCGGGGAGTTCAATGGGTGACGTTGTGGAATTTGTATTTCCTCATAAATTTGTGTTATTTCGGTTTTTAATGTGTAATATTGGTAGACTATTAACCATTAAATATTCGTTAACGTGCACAAGTGTGGGCAAGTGGTACAACTTCTAAAAACGTGCTATTTTGTGTTTTCCGCCAAAACTCCCTAGGAACTTTCAGTAAAGCTTCTACCACTTTACTGAATCGACTGACATGACTCATGGACTGTACTGACTATATATTTGGACTTTGACTAGACTTTAGACTTGACGATATAGGAATACGGTATTGAAAATTGAAACGAAAGTTCTATTTCCCGCCTTTTTAACTTGTCACTGGCAAATGGTTATAAGCCGATGCCATATATTAAAAACAAAAAGTTTATGAAAGCCAGAAATTTTATCAGCCAATTTCTGACCGACCTTCCGACCGTGTCTCAATAGCCAACATTATCTTTATTTAGCAACATGACTATTAATAAAAATCGACTATATTAAAAATAAAATAATTCTTCAGTAAAATCTCCATGAATTGAATGGTAAATGAATAAAACGTCTATGCATATACGATGAAAACCAGACAAAGAGAGTCAGAGATGTTTCAATTTCAGCCATAGTTTAACTATAGGGCATTCCCGGTAATGTCTCTCGATTCGTTACTCCTACATGAAATGTTAATTAAACGTTAACTACTTTCCGATAACTCCAACAATTGGGTATTGGCACTTTATCCATTAAAATTGTAATCCGAAAATTTAAAAATAAAACTGTGGGTATCTATTTTTGTAACATTTTTTTTATTGTGATGGTCATCATGGTCATCGATGACAATAGTACGTATAGTCAATTCTCTATTTCATTATTAAAATATACAGGAAACGAGAGACATAACCACGTAGTCTCTTGACGTTAAAATAAGATTTTAACAGAAAATGTCTGGTTATGAGAGCCGATGAAAAGTCACAGCTATTATCACACATACTCGTATAATGTATACAAGGGCTGCACTAAAAGTATCGGGAATGGAATATTTCCACTGTTCCTGTCATATTAAAATCTTTTTAATTTAAAACTCCTTGGTTTTAAAAATCGAATACCGTTTATTTATTTAAAAAAATATTCTCGGTCTTGTCACAAGGTCTTGTCAAACTTGTTTAGTCCTTGAGAAAATGGAATTGACTCGAGAAAATTCTAGAGCGATGATTTATTATGACTTTCGAAGTGGTTTAACACAAAAACAGTGTGTTGACCGGATGATTTCTGCATTTGGTGATGAAGCCCCATCCAAAACCACAATTTATCGCTGGTTTGCTGAATTTCGACGTGGACGTGTCAAGCTCAGTGATGATCCCCGTCAAGGTCGTCCAAAAACTGCAGTCACCCAAGAAAACGTTGATGCTGTGCGTAAGCTGATTGAGGAAGATCGACATGTGACATACCGCGAAATTCAGGCAACTTTAGACATTGGCATGAGTCAAATACAAATAATCTTGCATGAACAATTAGGTGTAAAAAAGTTGTTTTCCCGATGGATACCGCATTTACTCTGTGAAGAGCAAAAAGCGGCTCGCGTTACTTGGTGCGTCAGAACTCTCGAAAGATTCCACGCAGGATCCTCAAATGCTGTATACAACATCGTATCAGGTGACGAATCCTGGATATACGCGTACGAACCCGAAACAAAAAACCAGTCACGACTTTGGGTGTTCGAAAGTGAGTTAAAGCCAACAAAAATTGTTCGTTCACGGAGTGTTGCAAAAAAAATGGTGGCCACGTTTGTCTCCAAAACCGGCCATGTTGCGACTATTCCTCTTGAGGGACAAAGAACGGTTAATGCAGAATGGTATGCTAACATTTGTTTGCCACAGGTCGTTTCTGAACTCCGTAAAGAGAACTGCAACCGCCGCATCATCCTCCATCACGACAATGCGAGTTCTCACACCGCGCACAGAACAAAAGAGTTTTTAGAGCAAGAAATCATAGAATTATTAGACCATCCGCCGTACAGCCCCGACCTAAGCCCTAATGATTTCTATACTTTCCCTAAAATAAAGAATAAATTGCGTGGTCAGAGATTTTCATCACCTGAAGAAGCTGTGGACGCCTACAAAACGGCCATTTTGGAGACCCCAACTTCCGAATGGAATGGTTGCTTCAATGATTGGTTCCATCGTATGAAAAAATGTGTCAAATTTCGCGGAGAATACTTCGAAAAGCAATAAATACATTTTTAAATAGTAATGTTGTGTCATTTCCTTGATTCCCGAAATTTTCAGTGCCGCCCTCGTACAAGATACCTCGTATATAAGATACCTAAATCAAAATCAATAACGTAAATTAAATATATATATATATATATATATATATATATATTATATATATTATATATATATATATATATAGTGAATAAAAATTACATGGCGCTCTCTCAGGCGTTGAGGTAATTAACCTCACAGAAAAAGCTGACTAAAAGAGGAAGCAAAGACTTTCGCCTAAATAACATTACAACAACGTACTGTATTTCTTTTTACGAAAATTTTAAATATTTTTCTGTCTGTGTAAACGTCCTTACATAAGCAGTAGGTAGATGATATGTCCAAAATATCCGTAATTTATTTTGAACAATCGTATATTATAGCGAAGTGGAAGGCTTCAAATGTCGATTCTGTGGCGATAGCTCGCGGCTATTTTCAGTGCTCGGACGCTTGCGGGATATTACCAGCCAGTTACAAATGAACAATTGCCCGTGAACTTTGTTTTTTCTAGCCGGCCAGTGTTGACAGTCTGCGTTTGATTGCCGCTCATTCCGACGCCATAGAATCGATTTCGGTTTTGTGGCACTTCTGTTCGAAAATTTAAATTCTTTTACGCTGTTACTGGCACACAAAAGCTGTGTTCGTTCCATATTGAAACAGCAAACGAGTTTTATTTTTATTCAATATATTTTAAAGAAGTTTCAGTTTTAATAAAAACAAAGGAAACCTTTTACCAAAATATTCTGTAGTTATTTTATAGAACGTTTAGGGGTTCATGCGATATAGAGGACAAACAAACATGGCCAATTAAATAGCGATGTGTGCTTAGGATTCCTTTGATGGCCTCTTGTAGGACCCGATTTTACACAGATGTTGAGTAAATATACGTTAAGTCAAATAGACAATTTTCGGGGACTGGATATGGAATTAAATTTGGACGTATTATTTTGATTGTTGATATTGGTAGTGTTGAAAATTTAGAAATAGCCTAATAATTAATTATATAGCCTATATTACCCGGGCCATCATTGCTAATATTTTGACAGCTCATTCATTAAAATCGGATCAGTAGTTTAGGCGCTAGGGTGGGGAACACACATATACTGCCAAAATCATCACCATTCCTTTTGACTTTACCGTAATCGGGTAAAAAGCTACATTTCACCTGATGATAAGCTAGTTTAAGGTATTTAAAGACGCGACCGCTGATTTATTATTAATCAGATAGAATGAGTAGGTATTATTCGAAAAGTTATTGAAATATTCCGAAATTTGACGACCTCTGTGGCTCAGTGGTTCAGCGCTTTGGTGCTCAAGCCGGAGGTCGCGGGTTCGAATCCCGCCGAAGGAACAAAAAGTTTTTCCGTGTTCCTGGGTCATGGATGTGTATTAAATATGTGTATAATATAATAAAAATCTTAAATATATGTATAGTATAAAAGTATTAAATATACTTCCCGTTTTCTGGTACCTGTAACACCAGGTCTTCGGATAATTAGCACGGGGCTAGATTGACGTGGTGTGAAGCGTCCATAGATATTATTATTATTATTATTCCATGAAATCTGTATATATAAAAAACAAAGCTGATTGACTGATGTATCAACGCACAAGCCAAACCTTTAAGGGTAGAAATTTGAAATTTTGCACACGTATTGCTTATATGACGTAGGCGTACACTAAGGAAGGATTTTTTTAAATTCAACCCCCAAGGGGGTAAAATAGGTGATAAATGTTTATATGAAACTTTTATTCCTTAGGCATATTTGCATGATATTTTGTATGAATTGAGTACGGAAATAATAATTAGTAACATATTTCAGCGTTTTCTAAAATTCAGCCCCTATGGGGGTAAAATGAAACTTTAAAACCTAATTTCACACGGGCGAAGCCTCGGGCAATTAATGCTAGTTACAGATAAGTATAGGTACTTTTTTTATTCACTTTTTGAGGACGCTTTAATTTCAAATCTACAGACGATGATACTATATAGTTAGCAATTAGCATATTTGTTTGTACGATCCTATAAAAACTCAAATACACTGACGTAAAATGAAAAAAATACCGTATTATCAAACAGCTACCGTTGAACATTTAAAATACGTTTTAGGCACAATGGCGCAATCTCAGTAAAACCTCTTACGGCCATAAACTCCCACCGACTCGGACCCATGGTGTGATGCACTAACAAATTACATCTTCATATATGTTTATTTATGATTAATTCGATGGTGTTTTGTCCCTCTTTACGTATTACTAGCTGGTGCCCGCAACTTCGTTTGCATAGAACTAACGGAAACGAAACCCTATTTTTCTAAACAGAACCTTAAGACAAAGTAGCCTTATTACATCAGTACACCTTATTACATCCGTTATCTTCCAGTGAAAGTCCCGTGAAAATCGGTTCAGCCGTTTCAGAGATTAGCCGGAGCAAATGAGACAGACTGACGGACAGACTAAAATTTTAAAACTAATTTTTTTATTTTGTGATAAGTACCGTATATACTTTCATATGCATTAAGTAAAAAGCTGTTAATTTAAAATCACAAAGAGACACTTCAAATTTATTTATTTGTATGTATGGACGTGTTACCTTATTAGCTGTCACGGTAGGTAGAAAGGTTTGATTAAATTGGCTGGTTGAATACGGAACGTAAGTTAAGAGCTCTTACAAATCTGCACTCTGCGAGATTAGGTATTTAAAGCGTTACCAACATTTCGCATTTTGTAGTAATTTTGCAGTTGTATTTATCGTTTTTATTGAAATTCGGTTAATAAATTATTGCTTTAAAATTATAAAATCTTTATTCCTCGTGAAGTAACAATTGTTCTGGTATAAATTTTGCTTAATAATATTTTCGTAGATAGGAGTAATTCCTAGTTAACTTAAACCTATTTTCGAAGTTTTTTTGGCTTAGAATAAGATTTTTTTCTATATTAAATCAAAGATATTTTAAAATTCTAAGGCCGCTACAAACTATACGACTATATAGGAGACAAATTTCTCATTTTATTATTCCATTTGCTTAGAACATTAGTTCAATCCAGGAGCTCAAAAAAGTGCCTTCGCACATTTTATGAAAATCTTACTCTGCAATTTTGTGTTTAATTGAAAAGTTAAGCAAAATTTACAAAAAGCGAGGCCGCTACGAAGTAGGTACCAATAGCTATTCTGCACTATTCAATATGTCTAAATTGTTAATGTATCTTTGTTTCTGAGATCAAGAACGCCATGATTGGCCATTTTACGCAAAAATCACAGTCGAGATGTAATATGCCTCTTAAGGACTGCATTTAATAATGTCTATAAATATTTGACAATTACTTCCGGGATGTTACGAATGTACTAGGTAAATGCCTTCCAGCTTTCAAATCCAGCACCGGTACTAATGTCCGTGTTAAGTATCAATAGTGTCAATAATTAATAATTTTTGCCTTTGTAGGCTTAGCGGACGTGTGTCCGCTTTCTAGGCCGCAGCCTTGGATTCGCAGGCTAGACCGTTATGGCGCTTTTGTGACCATTAAACAAGCAAGGATGTCTTGAAGTACCTAAACCTTCGCAATTCTAATACTGGTTCTAAAATATGTCTTACAATTTTGTTATCTTGATAATATCAATATTGCTCAAGCGTGGCGCAATTCATAAGAATCTCCATATTTATTCAGGTTGCGATGTGGATTTTGGCGCGTTGCCTTCGATCCATCACTGTGCTTATGTATGAACATATTATTTTCAAAATGGCGGATCCAATTATTTCCGTCTGTGGTAGTTTCAGGCTGAAACTGACCCATATTGTTTTAATATCTTCTAATATATAAAATTCTCGTGTCATAGTGTTAGACACACTCCTCCGTAACGGCTTGACCGATTCTTATGATTATTTTTTTTGCATATTCGGTAGATCTGATAATCGGTCCGAATCTACTTCTTCAACCCCTAAATGATAAGGGTGACCCACCGCTAAACTTTTATTTTTTATTTTTTCGACAATATTGTTTATTTTAATATGACGTGACATTAAAAAATACAATATATAACCCAAAATGTTCACCTTCTACCACCATTTATTCCCGTTCACAGAAAATACAGAACAACGTCTGTCGGGACAGCTAGTTATATTATAATATTTGCGTACGTTTAACGTAAACAACGTTTTTAATTACACTGACTCTCGTGATATCAATGAAAAAGTCTCCCCTGGCAAACAGCAAATATGAGTCGTAATTAGACACTAATATGATATAACTGGCGAGCCAGGGGAGAGACGAGCCAGAGGACTGCCGACCCAGGGGACTGACGTCTTGAAAGAAACTCCGTAGGGAGCGTTTTAAGGAATATTAAAAATACTCTGATTTTTTTACATTGTTGGTCTGAAGCGTAATAAGCGTGCCTTTCATACGTCCCATGTTATTGAGAATGGGGGATGATTGTTTATTTGTTAAGTCGAGCTTAATGAGGCAGTTCTTACGTCATTTTCCTACTTTCAATATTAACGTTAATAGTTGAAGATTTTATTATTATATTAAAAGAAAATAAAACATAATAATTAATAGCATTTACTGAAGCCAAATTCTCGTAACTATTTGTAATTGCAATCCTGTTTCGGTCCGCGCGGTGTCGCATTCACACACGCGTCTATCGCGCGTGAGCAAGTGAGATAGCGCGCGGACCGAGACAGGATTATGATTACAAACAGTTACGATAATTGGGCTTCTGTTTCCATTTCTTACGAGTATATTTATGTTCATATGGTCCACTCGTAACAAAATAAAAACTATTATACTATATAATATGCCAAAATTCATGTGTGCAATTAAATTTAAAACAAATATTACAGAATTAAAACGAATATAAGATAAAGTTTCACTCTTCCAACGTGAAACGTTAAAAATTTTAATCATTGACCGTGCACAAAGTTAAAAATAATGAAGGATTTTAAAATAAATCATTAAAGCTACTTTATTCGTTCAACAGCGCAGTCGACTCAATGTAATCACAGCTTTTATATGTTGATTGGCTGTTTCATGTGCGTTTGTCGCTAAAAGAGCAATTTTATTTGCGCGCCAGTTGATGTAACTATACATATTATTTGTATGTGTAATGAAAATGTTTGTTGTGAGAAGTTCTTTTTTATGCGTATGGCTTTTTATGGAATAAGACTGACACTATATGCTCCGGAATCCGGAACGCCGATGAAAATTCAGAGCACTGAAAATAGAACTCTGCGCTAATACATTAGAGTTGAAAATAGAAGTTCCTAGTGTCGCGCTGCCATATATGACATTGACATTTGTCTTAACACTCATGTTCTATTTCAATGCTCAGATATTGCTACGGCCTTCCGGATTCCGGAGCGTATAGTCCCAGCTTATAATCGGCAAATCGCCTGATGGTGAGACCCGTAGACACCCGTGGCACAGAGTTGCCAGTCATTAAAACCTACCTTGGGTCCCCAGTAATCTCAGACACTCGTCGAAACATATCGTAAGTGTTATTTCACGTCGGTTTTCTATATGGATGTGGTATCTCTCCGGTCGAGCCAATCCTTTCGTGCATGACTCTCCCACAACAAAAGTAAAAATCAACGTGATCATTGGCCAAACAATATTAATGTGGCCAAAATGGCCAAATAATGTATCCATTTAGCAGCCACGGCCACATCGTGTTTAATTAATTACCACATCTGACGTGACAATGTAATTACCACACCCTTTGTCTGTCTGTCTGTCTGTCATCGTTACGACACAACCCTTCCGTGCGTACGCTAAATTCATTATGGCCGAATGTTATTTCTAAAAATGTTGACGCCATAGTGAAAATTCAAAATTTAAACTGATTGCCGTATTTTTTATAAAAAACGTCTATCCAACAATAAATTGGCTATTTTACTAATACAACCAAACTTCTATTTTCTAAATGTACAAGCAAATTATTATCTATTTTTTTGTTGTTGACTATATACTATTTATTTACTATTTGCAGACAGTTGTCTATAATATTGTTAAATATTATTTACATCCAAATACAATAAGTGTAACTTTATAATAACCTATTCATAAACGCAAACATTAATCCATATTTCAATTTAAAATTACTTGAACTGAAAGATGGGGATTTTACAGCTTATCAAATATTTATTACTTAAAATTACAGTAAGTTTCGTATTTAAGATCTTATCGACTTGTAATGCGTTAAACTTTGTTAAGCAAATCATGAATATTTGATTGCGTTTAAATAACTTTTCTTAATCCATACGATAAACTGTGCATAAGGCATAGGCGGAAGCGTTTTAAAGATATTGTGATTAAGTGTTTATTTCTACAATATCATAATATTGTCTGGATATTTTTGGCAAAAGTTCATGTACAAACCTAAACATATTCGTACGACCATCGTACTATATATACTATACTACAAATTAAATTACAATATTCGCGGTCAATGTTACTTACTATGTTGGCAGGACTATCATTTGAAAAGTTTATTTATATTCATTTAGATTTCATCAGTCCTATTTTTAAATATTAAGGTTTTCATTTGATAACGTAAAATTTTCCATCTGAACATTATGTCATAAAATTCGATAACATACCTTATTTAGTACTGAAGTGACATAGAGATATATTATATATCATGTTAGAACAAAGCTGTGTGATGTAATGACGATGACGCTGCCAAAACTTCTTGGCAACGAAAAGTAGTTCAACTCCGTCCCGTCCAGTCTTAATGCAGTATTCTAACGAATAACGCTATCAAACTTTTTGCTATTTATATTCTTTTGGTAGTTTCAGGTTTTATTTTTCGTATTATTTATGTTATCAAAACCTCAATAAATAATCATTTATTTATAACGCTAATCTAAAACAGAAAAACAGTTGCATACCTTCAATAGTTGTCTTATCGTGATTTAATTCGTATTTTCGCGACACAAAATTACTAATAATAATTTAATAATTCCGCTTACGCTTTTGTTTTGCATTGCAATAAAATGAATATTAAAACTTGTCTGTATCGTTAAATAATATTCAGCACAATTTTAGATTTGTTTATATTATACAAGAAATTCAATTGGTTTTAAATTTTGGGTATTAAGATGAAAATTAAAAGAAACTATACCAACTAGTAATTGAAACTCTTACTTGTTCGTAGTTGTTAATATTATAATAATACTAGCTGTTGCCCGCGGCTCCGCCCGCGTAAATACAGTATCCCTCGGGAACACTGTACTTTTTCGGGATAAAAAGTAGCCTTTGTTTTAACCCAGAGCCTAAACTACTACCATACCAAATTTCATCGAAATCCGTTCAGTAGTTTTTGCGTGAAAGAGTAACAAACATCCATCCATTCTCACAAACTTTCATATTTATAATATTAGTAGGATTATATTAACAGTATGCTTAATTTACCCTTTCAGTTTATAACCTAAAAAACGATTATCGCAAAATGTATTTTTTTAGGGTTCCGTAATACATAAGGATTTTTTTTAAAGTCAACCATTTTTGAGTAATCGGCTTCCAAAGTGGTTTATAAGTTGCTCCCCACCAGACATTTCTAAACTATGAGACTCAGAAACTTACAATTTTCCATGCTGATAGATCATGCTAAAACTCTTTAGGAAAATTAATTTGAATGAAATCGGACAGTAACTTTTGAAGTATTTTGATAAAAACCTTTTACGTGGTTATAGTTACGGAACCCTCCTTAGACATGTCCTGACATGCTCTTGGTTAGGTTTTTATTAGTAGGTACCAAGTCTTTACCTTTTCATCAAATGATTGCAAACGTCGATTAAATGTTATAATGATGAAAAACCAATAGAGCCGTCACAGGCATTTAGACCCGTTTGATATTCCGGTGAAGTCGGACAAAGAAAAGGAAATTAAATTTTGTAAAGTCAAGAATAACTCCGGTGATTGGCGCTCGTATTGATCGACTTCAAACGACGAACACGTTTGTTTCATATTGCGAGTTGCGACATTTCTATTATGTTGTTTATTTAGTACTAGATAATATATATGTCTCGTGACTAAACGCGCTAAAGAAAATCACGCAGGAGCCGTACATTTACGATTAAAATTACGTCGTTCATCGTGGTCTACTTTATATCTGTACCAAATTTAATCAAAATCGGTCCAGTAGTTTCTCAGCCTCTTTAATGCAATCAAATAAATCATAATAATAATATTCTCGTATATAAACCCAAGCAGGCTTGCTATGAGAGTGGGCAGAAGCCTCCTTTTCAATTTTGATGCGGTCCAGGATTCTCTTTGGTTTCATCCAAATTCTTAAGCATAAACCCAATAGAACCTTTTTTTCAATAAAACATTGCTAACATTTCGGTGTAACTGAAATGATATTATTATTAACTTAAGACTCTTCTTGTTGCAGGTAATTTTACTTCAAAATGGTGACACAAAAAGTACGCTCCCTTGTCGTCGCACCAATGCTTTGTGTGGTAAGCCAGGGAGCTGTTGGCAATTCAGGTATATTTCATCGTCGTTGATACTAAAACGCCATGTAGTCTGCAACTATGAATATGGATATTTACTTTTTGTTATAGCGGCAACAAAAATACACCTCTGTGAAAATTTCAACTCTCTAGCTATCACGGTTAATGAGATACAGTCTGGTCTCTGGTGACAGACAGATGGACGGACGGACAGACAGACAGCGAAGCCTCAGTAATAGGGTCCAGTTTTTACCCCTTGGGTACGTTTTTTAACCCTAAAAAACTACTTCTACTAATGATAGAATTAACATTTAAAAGCCTAGGCCCTATGATAATCACAAAAGACCTTTTTAATTAAACTTTTCGCGTTATCGTAGAAGGAATTGTTTATTCAAGTTACAACAAGTATTCAAGAGTATTGTTTAAATATTCTTTGTTTTAGTTCTTTCACTTTAATTACTGCAAGGAACTTTGCAAATTTTCACAAAGGAATAATGTTGAGCCGGGAGTTTTGCGTAGTACCTGTTTAAGGTGTGATTTTTACTCAACTTTGGAGCACAGTTGTTTTATGTTTTAAGGCTATAAAGTCTACCAACGCCAGATAATTAAATATTTTTAGACGCCTCACTTTAGAAATGTAGTTTTCAATAATCAACTGTTTTAAACACGCTTTTATTAGCTCGGGTTGTATGTATCTATGTATGTAACGGAATCTTTGAGCTTAATTTTCACCGGTTTCTAGACGTCTGATCAACTTGAAACTTTGCACACGTCTTAAGGGCCGATGACAATGCAATAACACGATAAAAAAAGGTAATAAATAATAGTTAAAAAAAAATAATAATAGTAAAGTAATAATAATAATAGTTAAATAATAGTTTATAAAACTAAAAAAACACGCTTTTATTGCTGATCGAACTAAAAAATGGAAAATAAATAATAGTTTAAAAAAACTAAAAAAACACGCTTTTATTGCTGACTGAAGTAAAAAGTAGAAAATAATTTTTAATTACAAAGAGTTTATGTTACAGTAGTAGGAAGTCAAACAATCAATCGTGAGTAATTAACTCGAAATAAAATTATAATAAAATTTAAGTTATTAACAGAATAATTCAATTCAGAGTAAAAAGCGTGGGGTGCATTTTCCTATATTTTCATGACTCTCCTCTCATAGATAGTTGCCAATAGAATAGTTGTAATAATTAATATATCAAGCACCCCACGCTTTTTACTCTGAATTGAATTATTCTGTTAATAACTTAAATTTTATTATAATTTTATTTAGAGTTAATTACTCACGATTGATTGTTTGACTTCCTACTACTGTAACATAAACTCTTTGTAATTAAAAATTATTTTCTACTTTTTAGTTCGGTCAGCAATAAAAGCGTGTTTTTTTAGTTTTTTTAAACTATTATTTATTTTAATCAAAAGTCAATGTGAAGTTAACAAAAATCTGTAACAAACTTGATTATTGATGATTGCACTTAATTTCTATTTTTATATCTATAATTCAAGTAACTTACTAAACAAGGTACCTAATTTTAATTTTTCATGCAATTTTTACATGACTTAAAAATCTTCAACCCTGGACGCAACTAAAATTCCTTCGTACTTCTTATGTCATTACACGTAATTCGATAAAACTGGCTACCCCTTCAATCCTTAACTTTTTAACCCTCTCACGTCGCTCCTAAATCTTAGCCGTCACTGTCGCGAAATTAAAAATAATACCCCCTCGGAGAGCCGTAAACCTTTTCCTTTTATACATTTAATCAGTTGAAATATTTAATTACTAGAAATGGATTTGTGGTCGCCTGACAACACTCAACCCTTCAGTGGATTTAAGATAAAGACGTAATAAATTTTTTGGTACTTGAAGAGACAAGTCCACTTTTAAAATAATAAATTAATAATCCTCCTTTATTTTGATTCGTAGAATAATCGAAATCATTTTTAGAAACTTGCATTTTTCCATGCTGATCATGCTAAATACTCTTTAGGAAAATTATTTTGAACGAAATCGGACAGTAACTTTTGAAGTAGGTATGTAATATGAAAATAACCTTTTACGCGTTGATAGTTACGGAACCCTCCTCAGACATGTCCTGACATGAACCAAGAGGTTAGGTTATTTCACTTATAAGTTATTACTAATTGGTTTTTTCATTCACTGAGATATTCAAGATTTATTTATTGTAAGAAAAGACCTTAGTTAGAGGCTTAGTCACATAGCTTTTAATATCGCGCCATCTTGATTTCTGAATTAAAGATTAAAAATCTTTTGTCAAAACTGGCAAGCGGCTATTACCATTGGGGATTTTAGTATCACGTATAATAATTTCAAAACTAAGGATGTGCTATGTCGTACATTTTACAGAATAAATCCTCATACAAGAAAACGTTACGCCATCTTGATTTCAGAAGATTTTGTCAATTAAATGCGGGCTGTCAAATCTAAACTGCCCCAAACAACCCCGAAAGTGGGACAGTTTTAGTGTGGACAATTTTTTCCTCGACTTGCCTTGACATGCCTCGTCTATATAAGACCCATGACCACGTGGCATATATACTGTACAGGTTAATATAGGGACATTATTCATCCGTATCCAATCTGATCTCTGCTACACATCACCCTTTAAACTTATACGGGATAGATTTAATACCTATCCCCGTTTCCAAACATAAACGGGATAAATTTAATACCTATCCCTGCTTCATCCCATCAGCTCCCGAACTCCGGAGTAAATGGATCACCCCCGATATAAACTCGGAGACACTTGATGTATTAACTTAATTAGCTGCTGGATTGATGGCGCGCTTCAAACTCTTTTGTTCACGGTGTTTTAAGTAAAAGTGTCATTTTTATGTAATTAATATCAAAGTAACGCTTTAAAATCCTAAAGAAAATTCGTATTACCCTAGTTAAGTGTAGATGCCTACAAAGCATAGTTTTAGGTGGTAATTAGTAATAATTAGCCATACCTAGTACTTATTAAAGTTTTTGGTTCTTGAGGTGATGTTATACAAAACTTTATCGTAATTCTATTCCAACAGCCTTATGTTCTACTAATTAATATTAAACACGTGAAATAAAAATGCGCGTCAAAACATTTGTTAAAAACAGTTACAGAAAGTTTTTGGAAAAATTAACGTCTGTTACGGTCTACGGACATGCGTAACCTATTTACACGGCTTCGTGTAATGAAAAAATTGAAAACAAAAGAGGATCGCCTGCACCTCCATAAATATGTGGTTGGCGTGCCCCAGGGCCCTAACCCCGTATATCCCAGTTTATGAGTTAATCACTAGCTTTGAAGTTTGACGAATGCGTATTATTTATCGGTTTCATCACGACATACACCTTCGGCATTTACGCGTATCACGAAAATTACGGAAACTAACGAAATGTTTTGAAGTTGCAGTGACAATGCCTCACGTGTTTCTCGGTCATTGGACGAAATTCGGGGAAATATGCCAACGCTTATGTGATTCGAACAGATAAGCCAAATTGTATAACTTTCCCGAGTACCTTGAGAAATGTTTGACTCATGACGATTTTGCTCATGACATACCTAAAATACTTGAAAATATATAATTATTATAATAATAATCTTAGATATAAAAATAGATTGCGATTCTAAAATTCGAAAACGGCTGAACCGATTTGGATAATTTTCGTCTTGAAAAAATTGTGGAAGTTCTGGGAAAGTTTAAACGGTGAGAAACATTGGAGGTGTAGGTGTAGTTATATATTATTTATTTCAATTCATATTTTTAAGACAGAACGTGTGTCAGGACAGCTAGTATAAAATAAAAGAGAGTGAAAGTGTGTAAATAATGTAAATTGGTAAGTATCTTTCTAACAATCAAGTTTAATTTAAAACTCCATAATATACTAACATAAACAAAATTATAATAATTCGCAGTACATAATATATTAATAAAGAAAATATTTAGTTGAATCAGGGCGTTACTTTGCGGAAATCCATATCATACAATTTAATTATATATATATAATTATTTTAATTATAGATATAAATAATCTTGCGAACAAAAAATAAGTTGGCGATTGCACATGCGCATACTGTATTACTGAATTTGGCACCAAACTAATATGTTGGCGACTAAATTACTAAACTGGCGAAAGCACTCAGGTGACAAAAATACAAAAATCGGCAGATAAAATTGGCGAAATTTAATCCAAATTGGCACCGAAATTTATAAGTTGGCGACTTAATTTCCGAGTTGGTGACTATTATACGATGTAAGCAGCTATAAAACCAGATCGGGTTGATAAATTAATGGCTGCTAAAAATTCAATTTGCAGGCTACGGAAAATCACATTTTTGGATACTGTTGGAGTTTGTTTTCCTTTGGTATGGGTGTCGTTTTCAAGGTTTTTGGGGGTGCAGAATAATATGAAAATTAAAACCATTTTGAAATTCCAAAATGGCGTACATTTTTTTATTAAAATTAATATGGGTGTCCTTTTCCAGGTTTCTGGGGATGGTGATTATAAAATTGTCTTCCAATTTAAATTTTTCATTCTTCGAAAAAATTACTAGAGTACTAATTTAAAAGTTGTTGCGGATGCTGTTTAGGATTGATGATTATTAACATAGTATGTAATGTAGTACCAGCTATGTAAGCTATAGAAATTTTTGTAAATTCAGGATTTTCAAAAAAAAACTTATCATAAAGAAAACGTGGTTACGGGGTGGGGTTTACTTGGGGGGAGGAAATTTTCATTATTTTTAAACGAGTAAAGTTAAACAGGTAGGATTACCTGTTCTCGAGATAGAAGCGATTATAGAAAAAAAATATGGCAATGCCTATTTTGAGATACGAGCGATATATAAAGCTTTAGAAATGTTGGAAAATTCAAGATTTTCTAATTTCTTTTTCTCCCATCATGAAGAAAATATGTGGTTGCGGAGTTACTAAGGGAGAGAAAATTTTCATTATTTTTTCAGTATGACCTACCATTTTTGAGATAGAAGAATTTTACAGAAATTAAAATATATCCGCCATTTTGAAATTTAAAAATAAATGTTTTTTTTTGTAATTAACATCCCCTACACTAGTAAAGGACACCTAGATTCATTTTATTAAAAATAAATGTCCACTATCTTTGAAATTCAAAATGGATATAATTTTTGAATTCAGCACCCCTAAAAACCTCGAAAACGACACCCGTATCAATTTTACAGAAAAATAAATAATCGCCATTTTGAAATTTCAAAATGAATGTAATTTTGTAATCAGAAAAACCTAGAAAAGCCACCTATATCCATTAAAAATGGATATAGGTGTATTTTCTAGGTTTCTAGAGTTTCTGGAGGGTTCTGGAGTCACTGATTACAAAATTACATTCATTTTGAAATTTCAAAATGGCGATTATTTATTTTTCTGTAAAATTGATACGGGTGTCGTTTTCGAGGTTTTTAGGGGTGCTGAATTCAAAAATTATATCCATTTTGAATTTAAAAATGGAATTTAAAAAAGTCATCCATTTTGAATTACCAAGGACACCTATATCCATTAAAAATGGATATAGGTGTCCTTGGTAATTCAAAATGGATGACTTTTTTGTAATCAGCGCCCCCAGAAACCTACAAAAAGACACCCATATTTTAACATAATTTTTATAAAATGAAGTATGTCCGCCATCTTGGAATTTCAAAATGAATGTCATTTTCGTATCCAGGACCCCCAAAAATTGGTAAACGACACCCATATCAATTTTACGAAAAAAAAATATCCGCCATTTTTTAATTTCAAAATGAATCTACACAATATCTAACCCCCCGAAACCGAGAAAAATTAAAAATGGGAATGTTGTAAGCCTCTTTATGTTTTTTTATGTACGCTAGTTTTTTTGCTTATTGTGTTTTTTGAATTACCTACATTAGGGAAAATATATGTGCCTATTCTTAAATTAAATGTGTGCTCTCAAATTGTCGCCAAGATGGTTATTTGTTCGCTAAAATAATATCTGTATGCCAGTTTGGAATATTCAGTAAAAAAAACTGGTATTAATTAGTCACCTGAAATTTTTTGTTTTTTATATTCTTACGCCAACTTGGTAATGTACAATAAAAGGCAAAGCTGATTGACTGATGTATCAACGGACAGGCCAAACCCTTAATTAAGGCTAGAAATTTCAAATTTTGCTCACGTATTTCTAATATGACGTAGCCATCCACTAAGGAAGTATTTTTCAAAATTAAACCCCCAAGAGGTTAAATAGGAGATTTAAGTTTGTATGAAACTTTATATTCCTGGGACATATTTGCATGAAATTTCGTATGAATTGAGTATGGAAAAAATAATGAGTTACGTATTTCAGCGTTTTCTAAAATTCGTCCCCTAGGTCGGTAAAATAGGGGATGAAAGTTTAAAACCTAACTTCACGCGGGCGAAGCCGCGGGCAAATAATGCTAGTTGTATAATAAAGAAAGTTCTTAGATGACAAAAGACTGATGATGGTGACTAAATAAATTACACGTAATCAAAGCGATCGAACATAAACCGTCACGGCGCGCGATAAAAAGACGAAATCTTTGATCGGAGTCGTATAACCCTAAATCTGACATTTAAGACACAAAATAACTTATTTATTCGTCGTAAACTGCAATATGACGTGAACGTGAACGTTTACGATCGGCCTGCTCGTAACTGAAATAGGATATTTATTCCATAACAGTCACAAAAAAGTAAATAATGAAAACATCCGAAAGACGAAAATAAAATGAAGTACAGTCAAATCATGCTTTTAATTTTTTATTCTGTGCGTTATTAACAAAATATTATGCTTTTAAAAAACCAATAAGCTTTGTTTACTGGCTGAACAGAAAATAGTAAGGCGATATTTACTGGTAGCCTACCTTTAATTGGTCTAATTTTCATTCGGTTAGTCATGATAAAATTAATATTTATGAAGTTTAATGATTCACTTCGTTAATTACCTCCTTTTTTGGCGGTTATGTTTCTATTTTTCTTCATTATAAAACAGTAATAAAGAGAAGGAATATGAAATAGAAGTTTTTACAAATACCTACTTTTAAATATTACCCTAAGTTAGGATCATGTACGATTCATTGGCAACACTCATTGACCGAGATTTGTTTTGGATTTTAGCTTATTTAGTGCATTATTTGGTAACATTAAGACAAATTAATACTAACTTCCTCCTTTTTTGGAAGTTGCTTAAAAATACTAAACTTTCTATATATTTTTTTAAGTGAAACGTCTTTAGCTGTGCTGAGAGTGGAATTTCAAGGTCGCGTCATGTCACGACATGCGCCACGACATGATTTTGGATATAACGACACCGATATAACTCGATCTATCGGCAGCTACTTATACTTCTAACATACAACTTACGGCTCAATCAATACACATGTGGCGCTAGGTGTACAAATTTTTATTTTTCTATTCTTTTTGGAAGCGATGTACTTTAGGCACGTTGAGACTATTTTTTGATTGTAAGTAATGAATGAAGTTTCACATCTGCCTCGTGTTCTCTGTACACTTCAAGTTTTTTTTAGCTCATCAGCAATAATTTGGTGTTCCAAATTCTTAAACCCAATTTTAGCTAGGCAGTGTTTAAAGAGGCCGATGTTAAAGAGTTTTACTCAATGCCTCTTAATTGTTAAGTTCTACGATAGCTGATGCCGGGTCAACAGTATTGACATTATTTCGGTTATATAAGCTTGCATGCAAGAATTTGCCCTATATTTTCCATAACGAATAGTTTGAAACAACTGTGGCATTAACTGTATACCTATACTTAATGTGACTTTTCGAATTTTTCATCTTTTGTAAGTCAATAACTGTAAAATGTACGTTTTATTATTGACATTTAAGTTTGAGCATTTTGTTTTCTTTTTGTGAACATATCTATGCTTCGTGACCTGTTTAGGGGGGGAGGGGTTCTGCAAAGCACTACGCTCGATCACCGGGTGAGTTTTTAAAACCCCCTCCGATTTAGGTTTTTGTCATGTAGTCAATATCTTCTAAGAAAATCTCGCGCGACCGCTATTGGTACTACGTGAAAAGGAAGGGGGGTCTTGGCATATGCTACGGCTGGTCACCAACGTATATATAATATAAGGGTATAAATAATGGTAAAAAATTGGTCACATAGTATACGTTCCCTTAGACCTACTGGGCTAAAATATTACGGATTTTGGGAATAACTGCCGACAAAATGTGACATAATTTTGCAGTACCGAGTTCACATATTATGTACTATAATCGTGTATTATTTTATAATACTTACATTGCCTAAAGTAAAATCGATTTGTGTCTGTCAAATAGTTTCTTGTACACCAGTGCTACTGTGATCGTTGCTGTGAAACAATAGTAAAAAAATGCAAATTTCAAGTTTCAAAACCACCTGAAGTTTCATAACAATCGCACACTACAAACATGTGTCGTTCGACACACACATCGCCGGTCTCAAACATTTAATCTCGTAAAACACCGCGGAGAATTTAATCTGACACGTTGTCTTCTTTACGACTTCAACATTTTCACAATCTCGCACGAATTGAAGAATTTAAACCCAACTCACAGATGTGTGTTACTCTCGAGTTGTACGTGAGTTATGTGTGAGTAAAGGTGCGTTATAAGCATTCACATTGGTACAAAAATTTCAAAACTAAAGATAGGCTATGTCGTACATTTCTGTACACTAGACACAACAAATCTTCGTACAATAAAAGTTACGCCACCTTGATGTCACCATACCTCAAAATCCATCTTGATTTTGACCATGCCTCAAATATCAAAATGGCCCCAAACAACCACAAAAGTGGGGTCATTTAAGTGGGGACAGTTTTTGCCTCGTCTATAATATTTACGTCTATGCATTGGTACGTGCAAAATTTTCTAAATAAAGTACATTGCTACTTTTTTTAATGAAACGGGAAAGGACACGAGCAGAAGGATCACCTGATAGTAAGCGATTACCGCCGCCCATGGATACTCGCAACACCAGAGGAGTAACCTCACTCACTCGGCGAAACACAACGCTAGGCGTTATTTCACGCCGGTTATGGTGAGGCCGTATTTATCCAATCGAGCCGGCCCATTCGTGCCGAAGTATGGCTCTCCCACGACAAATTTTTACTTTAATAGACACAACTTTAAACGCGACTTTAATAGATGATAGCAATTGGCAAAACACATTTATGTTATTTACATATTTTATGTAATAGGTATTAAGTAGGTACTTGCAATATCATGTGGTTTGCTTTGCTAAGAAAATTTGGCGCGTAAAATTAATAAGTAAAGATGTAAGGCGGTTTAATTCATTCTGCAGTACTGGCCATTTCAAATCAAAATAATTTTTGTTTGGCTAAGAATTCTAATTTCAAATTAATTTTATTTTAACATGGAACACATGGAATTCTTTTTCTAAAAGTAGTAATTTGTTTATTGATTAGTGTTACATTTTCATAACATTTCAATCTTTTTCGTCATCATGGATACGTTAAAAATTCAAGTAATTATGGAATATGAGTACCGTCATGGTAGCAACGCGGCACAAGCGGCACGCAACATCAACGACATTTACGGAGCTAACACTACAAACCAACGCACCACCTGTTATTGGTTTGCTCGCTTCCATTCTGGAAATTTCGACCTGAAAAATTAACCTCGCGTTCGTCCGAAGACTTTGATCGACAATGACGAATTAAAGGCGATTGTGGAAGCTGATGATACACAATCTACGGCTGAATTAGCAGCAGCTTTCGACGTTAACGTCAAAACAATATTGGCCCATTTGCGTCAAATCGGCAAGGTAAAAAAGCTTGACAAATGGGTGCCCCACGAACTCAATGATCGCCAGCGCGAAGTACGCGTCGAGACATGCCTTGCACTGCTCAACAGACATACAAATTAAGGAATTTTGAACCGCATTGTTGCCTGCGATGAAAAATGGATTCTGTTTGATAACCGCAAGCGCTCAGCAAGTTGGTTGAATCCTGGTTCAGCACCTAAACAATGCCCTAAACGAAAACTTACCCTTAGAAAAGTGATGGTCACTGTTTGGTGGTCTAGCGCCGGTGTGATTCATCACAGCTTCTTACCAAACAGAGTTAACATTACTGCAGATGTGTACTGTGAAGAACTGAACACTGAATTGGTACATCTCCAACCAGCATTGGTCAATCGCTCATCTCCGCTGCTCCTGCACGACAACGCGCGACCTCATACTGCACAGCAGACGGTCTCCAAGTTGCAAGAACTGAGGTTGGAAGCTCTCCGTCATCCGCCCTACTCACCAGACCTTGCGCCTAGAGACTACTTTTTCCAGAATTTGGATAACTTATTGGCGGGAAAAAATTCAATACCCGAGAGGCAGTACAAAATACCTTTGAAGAATTTTTTGCCTCCCGTCCAGCTGATTTCTTTAAGAAGGGCATCAATAAACTGCCACTGCGTTGGCAAAGATGCATTGATTGCATGGGTGATTACTTCGATTAATACAAATAAAAAATACATAAAAAAAATAGTTTAAATTTTTTCATACAAAACGGCAATTTCATAGGTAAAGACCTAATATTGCGACGCGATATTCTTTTGCTCCGTAGCAGTATCTCCTATCACTCCCATACAAATAATTTGTCGTGACGTCACTTCTTTGTGTCGCGTAGTCCATACCTACTTTCGTCAGTACAACATGCTGCCAACCGCCTCACCTGTGGGAGAGCGCTTTACACAAGTTCCCACATCGGGCGATTGTCACACCGACTTGTATTTGTATGTATGATGGATGAACTTTATGACCGTGTGAAAGTGGAAAATACTTTATTCGATCATAACTCATAACGGTCGTTTCCTATTTTAAAATACCTACAAGATTGTTTAATTAGTATTTCCCAGAGTTCTGCGACTTCTGAAGAGGTCTGTTCTGCTTATTAAATGCAATAATACAGTTACGATCCAGTTCTGATATGTTATTACAACTGCAAAATGGCATTCTCAAGAACGTCAAACCAACGACAAACCCGTGTTGATTGCTCCAAACACCAAAAGTCAGTTTATAATATCGAGACGATTCATTTATAATTCAATAAAAGTAAAATGAAAGTGTACGTTAATTACGATAATTGGGATTTGAGAATATCAATCAATCACGATAATCTTTCCAAATATCGATAGAATCTAAAAAACCAAATCATCAGTTTTCGGAATTCCCTTTTTTTCGAATCAAAGATGAAATTAAAGTTATTTATCAATCACCACATTAAAATTTGGCAAGCTATTGAAGGTAGGTATATCGTCAGACGATGGCGGGGGAGCCTGCCAAACGGGGGGGGGGGGGGGGAGGAAACGTCACAGTGTAGGATTGACGTACATTCATTGCTATCTATGTTACATATAAACATATTGCTGACTAAATTCGGTCTTGCTGAAACAAAAGTCTGCCCTGACGGATTTCTTTTTCTCTATCTTCAATCTACTGTTCTAAAATTTATTCTAATCCACCTCCATATGTTTTTTTATTTAGATCCTTGTATGTTTTAAGTTAATAATATTATGTTAACAAACGGGAAAACTATAACAGTGTGAAAACAAATTTTACCACAGCAAATTAATAAGCTCGAAACATAGCGTAGTATTTAATTATAATATACTGTAGTAAAAAAGCTAATTATGCTTATATAAGCTAAGGTCTGGTTTAAATAACATTAAGCGACGATTCATATGTGAATGCAAGATAAATATTATGTGAAGTGCATTCAAATGGAGCCATCAGACGCCTTAAATATCGTCTAGACGACTAACAAGAAATAGATTATGTGCTTCTGACTCTGAGTCTCCCTCACACGTTTATATTCAACTTTAGTATGGTTTTTATACTTTGTGCAAATACAGGATAGTTTGTTAGTTTACTAAAAGAGACTGTGATTTTTTTGTTTTGCAATTTTGAGCTTTTTTTTACAAAAAGTAAAAGACGGTTACTGTAAATTGTCGTATACATATATCTCGCAACAAAAAATCAGTCTATCCTACGGTAACCGTAAATTTTTCCGGATATTTGTAAATATCAGATAGACAAATTGCAATTAAAATCCGTTTAGAAGTTTTTGCGTATAATAATATTAGTGCGATTATGTTCATAATTGTAAATATTATGTTAAACATATTTAAATTATAAATCGTAACCTCCTGCAGTATTATTCACCTTGTGGCTACGAAAAGGCTACGTCGTAGCAACAATGCTACGCCGTAGCTACAACTTCTTTTTTAGTCCACTAAAAGTTTTTTTTATAAGTGTCAGTCGTAATGCCACTTGAGGCGAAGTAGCGAACAATGCCCGCAAAAAGCCATTGTCAGGAGCCTTTTGACCTGGATCCATTGTCGCAGGGAAGACATCATTTTAAGGAAGCGAGGACTTGCCTCTCTCGAAGACTTTTTGTTCAAAAATATTAAGGCCCAGGTTAAAAATCAAAATTTCGTTGTTTTAATTATGCTAAAATTTATTTGGAAAAGACTAGGTCGAGTTTTCGTGAAAAAGATTTTCAATTTTCCAATCTTTCAATTGGTCATTATTTAAAGCCATTCTTGATAGAGTGACTACTTGATTATAGACGTGTGTACTATCAGGACATTTTGATAAAACGTCCTGATGATAAATAATAATAATGACCCGCCGTTTAAAAAAGTGTCGACCACAAACAAAAATACTATTAACAATCGACTGTACAATTTTTATTCACATTTCATTTCCCATAATTATTTTAATTCAGATCCATGGAGAAGTGGAGATAATCAATAAATTGTTAATCAGTTTTGAAATGAGTTAAAATCATTCGTTGAATTGAGTTAAAAATGTATGAGAATTTACCCCACCTTATGCAGATATGTGACCTGTGTCGTTGTAATCTATGTGTAATTACGCTTGCATCTAGCCTAATTTTCCCTTTAGTACCTGTAGCAAATTGGTCTATAGAAAATTCCCAATGTCCTTTTGATGCCGTTTCTTAAGCTACGATCTTCTATCAAAAAATCTTCGTAACAAAAAAATAAGTTCTCTTATGTTTACGCGAATATTGTTCATTGTTTTAAACACTTACGGATTGTGACGCGGTGCACTCTTCTTTTTCCCTTTTTTTTTCTTTAAGTGTTTAAAACAAAAAAATTAAGTGGCTACTATGCAAGCAAGATTCAAGCAATATCTTAGTGATATTAATATGATGGATGATGAAGTTCATCAACACATCGAATACCTACGAAGCCCTTGTATGATAAACGAGGGTAGATTTACATAAGCGGCAACACATTCGTCGCTAATGTAATAGAGCACCTCGAGTGATGGAATTATAATTACCTATTCAATGTTAGTTTAAATGGGTTTCAATGATATACATTGCTGGCGATTTAAAAAAGTTTAAGGATAAAAAAAAATGTATTAAATGCGTAATTTTATTAAGGTTGCGTACCAAAAGGGTAAAAACGGTCCTATTACTGAGACTTCGCTGTCTGCTCGTCTGTCTATCAGCCCGTATCTCCTTCTTCTTTTGGCATGGCCTCCCCTGTAATAGGAGTTCCGTATCTCCTTACCCGTGATAGCTAGACAGTTGAAATTTTCACAGAGGGTGTCTTTCGGCTGACGCTATAACAACAAATACTAAAAACAGAATGAAAGAAATATCAAAGTGAGGGGAATGAAAGAAATATTAAAGTCCCATACAACAAACGTGAAGTTTTTGCCGTTTTGTACGTAAACTGGCCAAGCCCGACTCGCACTTGGCCAGTTTTTTTTTAAATGTGTTTAGACTTTGAGTCGTGAAATTTTATAGAGACAGAAATTTATCCCAAAATTTTTATTTTCTCAGTGGGACGTGAGACGAGAGTGTCCGATGATATTAAAGTATATAAAGAAACATTATTTAAATGTGTATATATTTAAAGTAACCTTCACTTCTTTCACAATATATAATATAGACATCATCCAATCAGAGCTGCTAACAATTTTCAGATTGTCTTTTAATAAAATGTCTTCAGTATGTTCAGAAATGAATTATTAAACATTATTCATTAATATTATTGTTATTTAATAATAAGATTAATAAGCGAATGTTGTGTATTTCCTGGCGTCGACGAGTCGCGCACAACAACCCTGGCCCGTTTGTTTGGCCCACTTTTATCTTATTATTTTGTGATTACGAATTATTCATAGGAACATTTAATTGATGTTTTAGGGCTTTTGTTAAATATTTCTGACAATTTCATATAAAATAATAAATTAATAAATACATTATCAAAAAAAATGTCTTAATTTAGAGTTTACTTTATTCATTAAAGGCAGAACTTCTTGCACTGTTTCCTCTTTAATATCATAGTTTTGTGTATTTATTACTGGGAAACGCGAATTTCCACCAAGAACCTACTTAACAAATTATACATTCAAGAATTGAAGTCTGTTTCACAATCTACTACTACTCGTAAGCGTCAAATAGCTAAACGCATGTTGTGTCTATCGTATAAATCAAGCAGCGACAAAACTTCCGAATAAGCTATTCGTCACTTATTAGGCGATTGCGAGACAGACCGTAAAGATAAACATATCTGTTAATTCGTCAATATTTGTCGGTAATAAAATACTAAAACGTTACTAGCCAATAGATGTTTAGGTAATCCTAAACATCTATTGGCTATTAATGTTTTTTTTTTTTTATTTAATCTAGTAAAACGTCTTGTTGATAGTGATGCTGGCGCATAAGCTGCGACTCTATTTCAGCGATATCTCGTGACATATGCAAATTACAGCATACGTCTGCTGCTCCTACCGTATCTTATTTCCCTCTAAACACTGTCTTCTGTGTAATGAAACATTAGCTATCTCCGTTTGGCAGCGGTTCTTAAGCTGTGGGTTATTTCGTACATAGATGTGCGATTTGTAGTCGTGACTCGCGGACATGAACAGTGTATGATGGTATTAACTAAAGTTTATAAAGAACCATTATTTAAATGTGTATATTTAAAGTAACCTGTACTTCGCTCACAATATACAATAATATATAAATCATCCCATCAGAGATGAAAAAATGTTTTATAACAATATTCAAGTTGTTGCTTATTCGATTCATAAAATGTATTCAAATTCAAATCATACCTGCCTTTAAAAGTTTTCACTTCAAAATATTATATAACGACAAACAAAATATTACAAACAACAACTATGTAACATCAAAGAATATACATAATATATATTACTGACATGTAAGGTACTAACAATCAAAACATATAGTAGCAAATCACAATTAAATAATTCCCAAAGTTTGGGCAACACTGAGCTGTGACGTTAATTTCGCCCGGAGAGAAATGTGACAGAAATTTTGTAAAGAGCGTATTTAGTTAAACGCTTACACGCTTTTCTCATTAGACGACTCGGGACTCTTTGTTTTATCGGTCGTAAATTTACGGAAGACGTTATGTATTTTGACGAACGTAAATTATGTATTTTAGCAGCTCAGCGCGATTTTTTGGGACCTTCATTGAAACATTTTCAACAAACTCAAATAAATGTTACATCAAAAAACATTCCCTGAAACTAGGCAAAGCCTGTCCTATGGGGTAGGTTAAAAGATTACAAGTATACAAATTACGGCTAACAACAAAAACAAAACAACATAATTCTATAGGTACTTACAAAATATGATATGATAGGTAAAATTTAATTTTACCTAGGCAAATCAAAACAATTTAACCGTCTTTTGGCAAGTAACACGAAGTAAGTAGAAATGTTTAATGGTGCCGTTTGTAGTTACTCAGTGAAAATCATTGTAACAAAAACGACTTTTTTGATTAAAAAAAACTCACTTTCATTGCGCTGACGCAGCCCAAGTACCCAACCCTATATAAACAGTAGCAATAAATTGGAGTCCAATATAACGTGCGGCCATAACCCCGGTGATTACGCGCCCGCTCCAATAATCACCTAATTCCGCCGTTACTCACCCATATTGGGTAAATGGGAACACATGTTGACAATCGCAGGAACGACCTGTGTGACCTGTGTGTGTGTGCTTTATATCTCTTATTTATGTACAAGGACGATTTATATGTTTAATATGTGAGTAAAATTAATTGAGACAAAATCCCAATGAAATATATCGCAAAGGAAACGCATTTCACGAAATCCAGCAGACCAAAATAAACTATAATGAGTTTGCAAAATTGCATGCAGATTGCAAATGATTTTGCACCAATCCAACTCGAATCTTGTGTTTAGATGAAAACTACATTAAATTCCGCGTTGCGTAGTTAAAAGATGTAAGCGCATATAGGACCCGTTATTGTTTTTCTTTACTTGTATATTAAGAATAAGGAGAATATTCCTATTAAATATTTTATTTTAACGTAATTAATACATAAGATCATTTTTTTTAAACGTCTTTACACAGTGAATCATGTGCCCGAAGTATCCGTAATTGTTTTACGAAGACGTTACATAAAGTAACGACATTTTTTTCAAACATACTTGATGACTTAATTCATAAAAGAAATATATTCCATAATATAGCATAATATTTAATTAATAATTAAATTTTACCACGTCTTCTGCATATTACGATAAACGTTCATCTCATTACTTAAGTCTCCAAGACTTACCTCAAAAGAGAAGTTAATCAAAGCTGCAGAAGGTGCAGCACGAGCGGCAGGGATCAGACACTTTTAATAACTTCCTTCTAACGGTAACTTACGCAGGCATATTGATTTACTTCAAGGACAAACTTTACAAAAAGATACATATTATCTTAAGCATTTAATAACATTGTTCAAGTTGTAGATTCTATGTTTTTCAGCCTATGGATTTCGTAATAACTATTTAGTAATCTGTACTAGGGATAAGATACTTTTGTTATAACTACATATATTATATTATTCTTGTCTTGATTTTCATCTAGTTGCTAGACGTACCAGATACAAATATTTAGTAGGTTTAGTTATATTTAGTTATATTTATTTATATTTAATATTTAGTTTTCATCTTGTATACAAAATAACTATAACATTTTTTACATTCGATTTTATTTGATGTCCAGCAGCTTACCTATATATAATTACGCATAATTTGGTTATTACCAGTTTAATTTAGTATTATATTACGGCTCTTGTCTTGATTTTCATGTAGCTGCTAGACGTATTAGATACAAATATTCAGTAGGTAGAAGTGTTCATCTTGCATGCGAAAAAATTATACCACTTTTTACATTTAATTTTATTTAATATATGACGTTATTTATTCGGAAACCTGCGCATCTAATATTAGGTAATAAATTAAACATGTAATAATACTGCTAAAATGTGGGTAGTAAAAACTGAGTTGCTATTTCCTACCACAAATAGTAGCGACCGAGTCTACTCTCTCGTATAATGTAGCGTCTAGCCCAGTGATTGCGTCGATTCACTCCACCTGGTTCACCGCAGACAAACCCTCGCCGTATAAAACACTCAATACTTCGACGACAGACAGACAGACAGACAGGCTTAACGGCAATGAAAATCGTTATTTACTTTCCAACAACTACCTATTACAAATGTGAAAGTTTGTGAAGATGGATGGATGTATGGTACCCATCCAATCCATTATGGATGTTACTCTTTCACGTAAAAACTACTAAACGGAATTGATGACATTTGGTATGCTAGTAATTTGAGCTCTGGATTAGCACATTGCTACTTTTTATCCCGAAAAAGAAACAGCCTCCCCGTGGGATACTGTATTTACTCTGGCGGAGCTGCGGGCAAAAGCTAGTCTAACTATAAAATACAAACTGCACTCTGTCTTTCGTGTTCGTAGGAATTACATTAGAAATTAATATTACGTTATCGCAGAACATATGTTTTAATTTCATCCTCATATCAAATTGTATCTGAATATATTAAGGCACTGTGATGATTTAAGAAACTAAGAAAGATATATATTATAATGCCTATCAAGTACCTTCCATATGTGTTCATACAAAAAGACTAGCAAAATACTCTATACTCAATCCCCCGCAAGTCCCAGTTTAAAACCTGACACAATCTTACGCAGTCGTGTTCGAGAGCACATGACTGCGAGTGCCCTTGAGGGAATGGGCACTCGTCATGCAGGGATCTAGGGTTTTAATGGCAATGACTCTTATACGTGTATACTATTTATGTGTGACTATTGTAGCGGAGTATATTCCACATTTTACGTCTGCAAGTCCCGCAATGGAGTGCCTATAGCTTTTGTTAATGCAATTGCATCCCTAATGGACTGTATTCGATACATAAATAAATTAATTATCATTAACAACTGAAATGGGTTAATTTTCTTGCATTTTTTTTAAATATCATTTTAATCGAAACGATCATTGTAATATGAAATGTAATGATGTTTAGTAAACCGTAAATTTTGTCACCTTTAACGACGTCCAAATACTAGGATTAACATTTTCACAGTTTGTTTAATATTACGTCTTGTTATCTGGTTACGTAAGGTTACGTCTTTGCCAAAAAACATTAAATCTTTGTCTGATACGTTGGAAAAGCCACTTAACAGACAAAGACACCAACATGGATTAGCGTATCCGTGGTATAAATACTTTTAATAATAAGGGGGAAAACGAGCTACTTAATAACACGTAAATTTATTACAAATTTATTATAATATTTTAAATCCGAAAAAGTTAGATATACAATAACGCTTACATAGAATAACATGCTTCTAATTTTTTACCGTTTGTTACACAAAACTTTATATTTGATAATAATGATGAATGTGTATCTTGTCACTTATTAATCAGTGTTTAAAATCGTGGCAGGTGCCTGTGACCCACTTACTCAATACAAAATGTATGTAGCGCTCTGCGTACCCACGAAATTGAGTTGAACTTTACTCGAGTTAATACTGTTAAGTAGAGAAGGCCTTAATGAAAATTTCCTAAACGCCTACGTCTCCCTTGATGTACTGTTTAGGCCCTTATTTACTTGAAAAATATTGAAAGTTTCAGAACTTTCATCTAGTTATATACTTCACTGATGGATTATTATTAAACTAATTATTATTGACCAATATTGTAATGTGTATTTTATTAATTAGTAATTCTTATTTTATAAATTAAACTTTGAAGGTCGAATACTCAAACGCTTCTTAAATTAAGAGGATCTCAAGTCTCATGCTGCCCGTGTTATTCTGCCTAAGTACTCAAAGTGACAGCCTGTGATTAAAGTTAAGTAGCGTTTGAAAATTCTGCCGTGTAATAATAAAGATAGCGATTTTTTAAATAATTACAACATGAATTCCATTTTACTTAGGCTCATTATTCATTAGTTTAAAAACCAATTATAAATATGAAACCAACTCTGTGCCCACTAATTCGGTTTAAATGGGATATCGTTTTCACATTACGGCCCGCGACTAATTATAAAAAGTACAGCTTGTTTTTTTTGTGATAGTTTTTGATTTCGTTTGAAGGTCGAATACTCAAACGGTGCTTAAATTAAGAGGATCTCAAGTCTCATGCTGCCCGTGTTATTCTGTCTAAGTACTCAAAGTGACAGCCTGTGATTAAAGTTAAGTAGCGTTTGAAAATTCTGCCGTGTAATAATAAAGATAGCGATTTTTTAAATAATTACAAACATGAATTCCATTTTACTTAGGCTCATTATTCCTTAATTTAAAAACCAATTATTTAAATATGAAACCAACTCTGTCTCCACTAATTCGAATTCAATAGGATATCGTTTTCACATTACGGCCCGCGACTAATTATAAAAAGTACAGCTTGATTTTTTTTATAAAAATGTAAATAAATTTGGAATAATTTATTCATACATCGGTAATTTAATCTCGATAACTAAACTAATTTTAAATAAGGTTTGTCGAGGCAAGATGTAAGTGAAGAAGAACATAATTGTTGTGTCGCACTGGCCACCTTTACCCGTGACCAGCTTGTCTATTTTGACAATGACCAAAAACACATTCACGGTTACGTACTTTTCAGCGCTTGTAAAATACCTATGATCAAAATATCATAATCTAAACAACACTTTATCACATTAATCGATCATTTTAACGGGTGCAGGTTTTAATAGGTTTGATTTATGGCCGCTCATCTGGTCAGGACTGGTCAGGGGCCCGCGACATGTAATTTGTAGTGACAGGGGCGAGGGCGCCATATTTGTTGCACGCTTGTCTATGGTCAGACGTCTGCAAAAATATATAATGCATCTATGGGTACGTACATACCTAAATAATAATATTATTATAAAATTTGGCAATTTGAATTTCGAACAATACACAGAATTTAACAATAAAATTTACTGCTATAGATGTTATAGGTCTTTCAAGGAATCAAACTAAGAATAAAATTAAAAGCTTTCATTATTTGAAAATATGGAAAACATAGAAATCACTTTTGTTAAAATGTTGAATTTTGATTTAATATTTTATGACGTATTGATTTCTTATGTTTACGCGAACATTATACATTGTAAATTAAAACACTTGAAGATACTGTAAACACTTTCTGCGTGGATCGGAACACAAAATATTATAATAATTGAAGAATCTTCCAAGAATAAACACAGTTTAAATAACTTCAACAATTAACAGGAAGCCGGTCAGTCCTCCCGTGACCACGGTTGCTTTAAAGTAGCCGAAACAACGGGAAAAATAAAAGCAAACCGCGATCAAAACCGTAATATTAACTTATTATTTTATTTCTAAACCTAAGGTTTACCTATCTAACTTAACTGTGACGCACACTGAGTCCTACATTTGTATGTACGATAGTGATTTTAAACATAATATTTCTTATCGTGTCTCTGTCTTTCTCTTATTATAAAATTAAATAACTTAATTTTCTTTTGTGTTCAACACGTGAATCGTCAATAGGCCCTCCCCGGTCGATATGCCGTGACTCGCAGCACTAAAGCCTGTAGGTAGCAGGTAGTAACATTGAATTATACTGTAATACCGCGGCGAAGACTACGTGGTACTTATCGACCTTATTACTATGGCGATAAGGTCTAGAAGTTGTACACCAGCTTGTCGGCGGCCGTACATTGAATTATACCGTTATACCGCGGCCAAACTTCGTCCAATCGACGTAACGATTTCTCACATGGGAAATACGAAAACAGGCTTATTTCGAGTATGCACGTAAATTATAAATTCTTTTTGATTTTTTCTTACTTTTTTTATAAATGGGTGCAGATGTGCCGATAATTGGATTTGTAGACCCCGAATCTCTATGTGGGTTAACCTAATTATTTTAGTTAGTTATAAAAAATGTTATAACGTGACATGCAAGTAAGAAGTGATCAATTTCGTTTTGAAATTACTGCAGCAAAATTTTAGACAGTAAATTACATGAACATTTATGAAAGCGAATTAATATTAAAACACTAGCTTTTTCCCGCGGCTCCGCCCGCGTAATTATAGTATTCCCACGGGAACACTGTGCTTTTTCGGGATAAAAAGTAGCCTATGTTTTAATCCAGAGCCTAAACTACTATCATACCAAATTTCATCTAAATTAGTTGTCTAGTTTTTGCGTGAAAGAGTAACACACTATAGTAACATCTATCCATCCATCCATCCTCACAAACTTTCACATTTGTAATAGTAGTAGGATATGGTTAATAAATAATGGGTACCCGATCTACCTATAACACAGGAACATGTATATTGTATAATCTAAAGTAAGTGCCAAGATATAAAGCCATCATATACAACTTAGCTTCTAAAATTTCCCGAAAAATCCTCAGCAGTAAGATAAAGTCTGAATAACAAACGCGTCCTAATCAAAATGTACTCGTTCATTCTAAAGAGCGAATTGCGACGTTTCAGTCTCTTATTGAAAAACTTCATTAATTCCCTTTTCCAGTACTTGCTTCACTGAGTGTGTATGGAAATGTTAAAAAAGATTTCTTTTCAACATCAGAATGCTTTATCATGGGAATATTAAATAAAATGTGACATATTAAAATATGAATACAAAATTTTATTCGACTGGAAAAATGTTTCGGGAGCATATTAAGTACTAAAAATTCTGTCCGTCCGTCTGTCTCTGTGTGAAGACCCTTTATTTCGGGAACGCGTGGAGGAGGTATCGAGTTAAAACCAAAAACGTTATTATTTTTTATGGCGCAATTTTTTTTATTTTAACTGCGAGACTCGATACCAACAGACAAATAGACAGACGAACGGACGGACAACAAAGTGATCTTATATAGGTTCCGTTCTTCCTTTTGAAGTATGGAACCCTAAAAATGTAACCGATAAAATAAAACTTACCTAACATAAGACAAGTTTAGCTTCTCCATAAACGATTTTATACAATATTTCTATGCCAAAATTCAAACTAAAGTTATTATCTAGTTGTAAGTTGTAACATAACCTTTCAAACATTCGCATTAATTCCTAATCACACTGGCAAGAAATAAATCTGTAGAAGTATTTTGTGATTATATAAATTAATGTGTAATTATTATTTTAGACACCGCCTATTCAAATCCCGAGTTGCTCAACAAAAGCGATATCTGACTGGAGCGGCTTAAAAGATAATTCTAGAAACAAAGGCCTCGAATAATAATTTCACCCTCTTTAATTATTAATACGCTCTCAGATTCCAGATTACTGTGGAATTGAGGGAACACTAATAGGGTCTGCGTTGCCGACAGTAAACGCATCATATTTCAATAGACACTGGCTATGAAGAGCAAAACATTCAACAATCACAGTCTATACTATGATTTTAGTGAGTAATGACAGCCAGTAAAATTGCAGAAGAAATATTCGGTGATTTTTTATTCTGTTTCGAGAGAAACAGGGTATAATAGGTATATGAAATAGAGTAATAACACATACTTAGTTTACTTTTTTTTTAATTTGTTAAAAATTTGTTTTACAACTTTGCACTACTAATTTAAAATCACTATTTACTAATTTATACATTTAAAAAAGTATTTCAGACCAAATGATAATTATATTGACATCCTACTAATGAATGAATGAATGAATGAATATTCTTTAATGCGTTCATACTGTATAACAAAGAAATTTAAAATTACGAAAACTTAACTACTCAGTACAAACACAAAGCGCGGCTGTATTGCTACGCGGCAATTTCTCCCGAGCAACCCACAAGCAGGAAACTATTTATATTTTATCATTATTTAACAGACAAAACTAATATTATAAATGTGAAAGTTTGTGAGGAGTGAGTGAGGAGAAGATGTGAGTTAAAGAGTAACAAACATCCATCCATCCAGGATGGATGTTTGTTACTCTTTAACGCAAAACTACTTAACAGATTTTGATGAAATTTGGTATGGTGTTTAGGCTCTGGATTAAAACAAAGGCTACCTACTTTTTATTAGTACAGTCTTCCTTTGGGATACTGTATTTAGGCGGGCGGAGCCGCGGTCAACATCTAGTTACAAATAATTGTCATCCATGCTGACGTTGCGCGTGATTGGATCGTACCATGGCGCGCGGCGCGTGAGGCGGCGCCATGTTGCCCGCACAGTAGGGTGACCTAAATTCATAATCTCTTTAAGATTTTCCATCTTTTAAATACTTGAGTTACTTTTGAATGTATATATTCTCTTTTTGATACAAATCATGCACTGTTTCTCTCGAAACAATCAAAAATCACCCAGTATTTATTATAGGCATTATAGGTAGACAAAATTTTCATTATATATTTATAATATTTAATGCTTTTGCTTAATAAATAAGGCAGGTAAAAGGTAATTAATTTTTATTTCAAACCTTATTATCTCTATCATAGGTATTTAAATATACCTTACGTTGCCTGATTGGCCCTTAGAGCTAATTCTGTCCACTATTACAAAATCTTTTCATTAAAGTGGTCTCTCTTTTTCTCTCATATAAAACACTCTGTTTTATCTCTTTCTAACAGAATATGCAAATTGTGTCGAGAAGATAATGCCCTGTTCGCAAGTTTGATCCATTCGCATAATGAAGTACGACTTAGACAATCTTCTTTTGTTTAATACTTTAACGTTAAGCCAGGGATCCAGATTATGTGGCATACATTACTCTGGATATAAGATACGGACTTTGTTGAAATCAAATCCGACGATATAATTATATCATGTTCTTTGCCGATTATTTTATTTTATAAAGATTATATAATTTTATTGCCCAAATTATAAGAGAGAATAGTTATGTGAGTTAATGCACAATTATAAAAACAAAACGAAAACAATAACAAAGTTTATCTTCTTCTCGCCGGGTTCGGTGGTAATTGTAACCTTTTTTTTATTGAGTCTTTCGAAAAAAATACATTTTGTTTTGAATATTTTTTTGTAACTGTTAAGAATATGTACGTTGTGGCCTAGTCGATAAAGCTCAATTTGCGGCGGCCGCGTTGTAATTCTTGTGATCATATGAACGCAACCTAACAGACGCTTAAGATTAAAGCTCAACTTATTTGATGAGTCTGAACTAGGTAATATTCCCTCTAAGGTTTTACATATTTTTGTCCAAAATATTAAAAACTTTTTATAGCTTTATGCTTTCTTTACCAATATATTTATTTGTTTATTTAACCATTTCCTAGCTAATTGTCGTATTATTCTTTTCAGGATGGAGGATACAGTGCGGTCCCTGCTGCAGTACAAAAGTCGCGCAGAGACTTTGAAGCAGGAGAAGGTGTCACTATCGTCAGCTCTGGAGGTACGTTACTCTGTGATATATTTCATACTAGCTTTTACCCTAATCTGTTCAGTAGTTTTTGTGTAAAAGAGTAACAAACATACATACATTTATAGTAGGAGTAGGATTGTTATTGTATTTTCAAATAAGTTTACATAATTTAATATTAGTATTATTCGTATTAATTATAGAATATTAGGTACGTCTTAATCATAGATTAACTGAAATGTTGGCTTACTAACGTCTAAAAGGCCTAACTTCATGAAAATTATTATTAGAAGGACTATCAACTATCACATAATGAGTCAAACAATATGTCTGGCTAAAAACACATTTTTACAACAGTCATTATTTCTTCTAACACTACAGTGAAGCAGTAAATAATATGTTCTAATTATACCTAATATTATTAATAGTGAATCTGTAGTTTGTTGTATCATTACTTTAATCTTTACGAACCTGGGCCGTTCACGAAATCTTGCCGTTGTGTCGACTAAGTCTACCATTAAGAAGCATTTAGGGGGACCAACGATCATTTACGGATTATAACCGATAGAGGAATTAATTTACAAGATTCCCCCTCCCTGTTCAGTGTAACTTGACCCCCGAGAATTTGAGATACACCCTCAAGAGTGTAAACAGCAAAAGGGCGCAGGGTTCCAGGGATACTAGTGGTCATAACTGGACGTTCTTTGAGGGATTATGAGTGTGATGGGGTGGGTTTTTGCGTAATTAGTAAATGTTTTTGCTGTAAGTGCCACCGCTAATAATGTTGTGGGATGACATTGCTGCTTATGTGCTCTTTTATGTATTGTTTGTTTGTACAGCACCTAGAGACAGGTACAAACATAGCACAATATGTTATGTAACTAGCTCAAACTGTTTAGGAGTTTTCGTTTAATATGAAATTTCGTATTACGTACCTTCAATAAGACGGATTCAAAATTGTTGATGAAGTATGAATTGTTCAGGTTATTTTTCTACTCCGCAGAATATTCGTCCAAAATATCTGACGTTGAAGAACCTATTAAAAGATATTATACAAATATTGAATAGCCATTCAGAAATCCCTCAATACTGGCACAATACGATCCTTGGAGGAGATATTAAAAATAGGGAAATGTATAGTGAACCATCCCTGTGAAGGGAGATGGAAAAATCAAAATTTGCATCATTCAGAATCTATTCAAATTCATAAATGGAATTTGTATACAAGATGGCGGCGGTTTTTTTCCTGCCAACCGGACACTTTGTTACGACATAAAATTGTCTTTTTAAACTAGTTTAATGTAGATATAACTTTGTCAAAAATGTAGGTTACAGGTACGTACTTACATATGCTTTTAGAAGATTTAATTCATTATTTTGTACATTTTACTTTATATTATTATTATTATTATTATTATTATATAATGAAACCCCAAACAATGTAAAATACCTACATTGTTTGGGGTTTCATTATAAAGTAAACTTTTGCATAAGCCATATCTAGAAACTACATCTCGGGTAGCCTATCGTTTCAATATCTCTCATTTTCCCCAAACTCAAACAAAGCAAGTGGCCAAAGATATATTGAAACAGAGGCACTTGGAACTGGAATATTTCCATACAAGTTCGCAGGGGAAGTCCAGACTAATGAAATATCTCAAATACTTGTGTTTGATTCCTGAATGAGCAACCTGTTACACAAGGGCTACTATTTCTCATATCCTCCATACAAGTTACGGTTCATTTGATACTGGTTTGCCTCTGAAATTTTTAATTTAGCTTAGATATTTAGGGAGTTTTGAAACTTAATATTTCATGTTGTGTTCGAAAGAAACTCTTTGTGAAATATTTTGACGAGGGGTTGTGTTTCAGCTCTTTGTTGATTAAAATTCTAACGAGTTTATAATGAAAGAAAATGTGTATAATATTTCATACCACCACAATATTAAATCATTTTTACCTGCTCTACATTCATGATTCAGCACTTTTGCCGCTTATCTTACATAAATATTCTTATGTAAGTTTAGAACCATATTTTTTAGTCTAAGGATTAAACAGTTACAGCTTTTATTTGTGAACAGTTATTGCCCGCGACTTCGTACGCGCTAAAAGAAATCTCGCGGGAACCGTACATTCTGCTTCGATAAAAAGTAGCATAAAATAATATGTGTTAATCCGGAGTTAAAACTACTATCATACCAAATTTCGTCAAAATCCGTTCGGTAGTTATTGCGTGAAAGAGTAACAAACATCCACACATCCACACATACTTACAAACATTCGCGTTTATAATATTAGTAGAAATCAATTTTGATTACTGCAAAAGCTATTGATTCCACAGTGTAGTGTCAGTGCCTGTAACTTCGTACTAATATGCAGTTGACAGCAATTGACAAGCCAATAGGCTCACATAGACTAAGGGTCAGTTCACACCGTGACAATACTCGACGCGACGCGGCGCTGCATTTTTAAGATAGAGCATATTCAAAATTGAGCTTTATTCACTACACAAAAAGATACACGTTCCATATGACATCCGTCATACGCTGTATATATAACGTGTATCTTCTTGTCATAATGTATACTTAATAAAGTTTTGAAAGCAATTTTGAATAGATATCTTAAAAATTCAGTGCTCCGTCGCGTATCGCTTCGTTTGGGTGTGAATTGACCCAAAGAACGTATGGAGCTCTAGGTGCAAATTGTACTTCAGTTGACAAGCTAAGAGGCTTACTGGCATCGTGACAATAGAGATGATGACTACATCTAAAGTATTTAGTTTCATTAATATATTCACTTGGTAAATGTAAAAAAATATAATATGTTATGTGTAGTTTAGTAATAATTTTTTTTTATGCTAAATTAGTAAACAAAACCTTATAATTGAAATTAGTTTACTTACATCATATACAAAAACTTGAAATATATATAAAAACAAAAATATATACAAAAACTATGAACTTAAACGCACAAATATCAGAGATGTTTACAAATATGTTCCTGCGGCCGTATACTTCATACACTTTAACCTAGGCGTGACGTCACAGCTAGGTACGGCTTTAGTATGGAGCGTTTTCACGAGACTTGCGAAATTTTGTATACAAATCGCTGTACCTTTGAAAATATTGACTTTTGATATACTGTTTCTTCTGAGAAGTTACTCATATTTAAGAGTACTGTTCATTTATGCAATATAAAATTTATTCATCTAGCCTATTTAGCGATTTGATTTGACCATTTACCCTGGATGTTTGATTTACAAAGAACAAATAAGGTAGCTTAGAACGAGAAGCCGAAATACATATTCTCTTATTTCTATTTTTCATAAACATAGGTAGTAAGTACCATTTCGAGTTTATGTTTTACCACCGAAATTGTGCTCAAAGCAGGCTCAGGATTGAAAACTATGCGTTTAGACGGCACTTGTGTTTACATTGTAGCTCTAAACCCGAAATCCTCCCTCTAACAATGCCGTTTTAAAGCCACCACCAACCAACCAGCACAAAACTCACTACAAACAGATCGATCGAATGTCGAGGGCCCTTTACTTGTATACAGTGAGGATGATAGTTTAAAGTTGATGTGTAGTTGAGTGGAAATATAGGTAGTTATTTACTCTTTGGTTATAGCACAGAGTAAATAAGATATACTTACGTACAAAGATACAGCTTTCATATAACGATACAAATTTGAAAATGTTGACGTCCCCTTCAACGGCGCACAATTTTTCCACACAATCGTGGACACATCGTATGCTTGTAGTAGTGCAATCAAATCGAAAGCTGACTATGTAGCTGTTAATCTGTTCCTCTTTTTTAATCTGTGATTATAGTATATATACCTATATAATTAAAATTGAGCAATGGGCAACGCATAAGCCGTGTTTATATTAACCAATTAAGGTAAGCCATTTTGACGTATGTACGATGATTCACTGCATTATTAACGGTAATAGACTATTTATTGAAAACGATTCGCTATAAAACCGGCTTTAAAAATGCATCGCAAATTGACAACCTGAACCAGGAATTTAATTTGATATGAAAATTAAGTTTTATATTATGATGTTCTTGTCTACCTTCTTTAAAAAAAAGTAAAAGAATTCTAATTACTTCCTGTTATAGCAACTTATTTTTTTATGTATCGTTTTTCAGAGGTCATCTCTACAAAGAGACTAAGAGCCTAATAATTAACAAATACAGAGATATTCATGATACACGTACCTACACATATAATACAGGATTGGCCCTCAATGTTTTCGACACGTTACCCCATTTTGTATCTGTCCGCGCACAGGCCGGCCATAACAGCGATGTAAGGACATTAAAATGGCGGAAGGCGGGAAATCGCCTGTGCACAATGCCTGGGGTTTCCCGGTTTAAAAGTCTCCCCCGCCCCCCTCCCCGCTCGCTCACCTCTAAACAATAATTCAGATTCACCCTTTGAAAGTGCAAGGGCGCATTCACTAGGGGTAACTCGTAGGGACGGACAGTGTGCCGATAGATTAATTTTTTAATGATTTTAAAATATTAATAAAGTTGTAGGTGCATAAAATTTTACATTTATTCATTCTTATTGATGGAGGATTTAAATATTTGTATAATAGGTAGGCGACTACATCTTATAGGCAATTCTTCACAATATCAGGTAATGCCATTGGTTCTTCTAAGAAATCAAAATATTTTTGTTGGCTCGTAAAAATCAATAATTTAAATTTTTTTATTCCTTAGCGTGGAACTATTAACGAAAATGGATTTTTTTAAACGGAACCCTAAGATAAAAGTAGTCTAGTCAATCCTTATAACATCAGCTATCTGCCAGTGAAAGTCAGGTTAAAATCGGTCCGGCTCCGTTTCAGAGAGTAGCCGGAAAAAACAGATAGACATAACAGACAGACGGATAGACAAAAATTTTAAAAATTGATTTGTTATGTCCCATACCTTTAATATTTTATACTTTCATATTAGTTATGCATTGGTGAAAAGCTGTTAATTTAAAATTAAAAACAGACACTTCAATTTTTTTATTTGTATTGATTTTAGGCAAATACCTACTTCATTTTTTCAACCAGTCTCACATACACTACTATTGAAACTAGTAAACATTGATATTTTAAAATATCGATACATATTTACATCCCTAACCGTCCATACTCCATAGGGTGCATCGTGCCCCCGCGCGGATCTCAAATTTACACTCGCTCACTAATTGTGTTTATCCATTATTTGGTTACGTTCTTTGTTTCATTATATGTTCGTTTCATTTGGATATTCCACGTGATTGAATATTATCGGGCGCGGTATCGATAATGTGGAATTACAACGGGTTTTCGTGGCTTTTCCGATAGCCGCGAGTTAATTAAGCATGTGGCATTTTTTGTAATGAACTGAAAAAATACTGTTATTATACGTTATGATTTTAATATTGAGCCTATTCATAGTAGACTAGCTGGGTGGACTACAGAATCTACCTTTTTGAGGAAAGACTCGAAATAGGTGATGTTAGTGATGACGATAGGTAGCGTACCTAAATATTTATATTATTTTTATGTAAATTTTAATCGTTTTAGATTTACCCTGACGTCTTTGGTAGTGTTTAGCAATAACTATTTGATATAAATAGGAGGTATTCGGTAAATATTCTTTTCAGCATAGGCGAAAGAGAATCATGTATTCTACAATTAATTAGTAGGTACCTGGGTAACCGAGCTTTGCTCAAATAAAAAAAACAACAAAAAGAATCACAAAAATATTTATCTGACCGGGATTCGAACCCACCACATTCTGAATTTTCGAACAAAACAAAAATTTTACATATACCAAACTACCAATCGGACTGACACAATAGAGTCGAAATTATTTACATATTGTTGCATGACGGGAGAAAAAACATATATAGCTTAAAATGTGCAGTTTCCCAGACCTATCTACCTGGGCTGATTGATAACTGGCCGAAACGACAAACTTAAAAAAATGATACGCAAAAAAGGAATATTACATTATATTCTGGCATCTTTTTGAAAATAGAACGCTAAATTTGAATTTAATCGATCTGATGGAATTTGTTTGAGAGGACGTAGAACTTTCTCTGTCGTAAATTTTCTTAACAATGGAAAGAAACGAAATTCGTGCGGTGAAAAAGTTTTACGTTTTAAAAGAGAAAACAGCAACCCAGATTAAAACCAAGCTAGACAGTGGTTTAGGTAATTCTGCTCCTCCATTGAGTACAATTCACACCTGGGTAACTGATTTTAAACGTGGAAGACAGAGCTGCGAAGACGCCCACAGGTCTGGCCGTCCAAATGAAGTCACGAATCCGGACATGATCAAAAAATTCACAAAATTGTATTGAATGATCGGCGCTTAAAGTTGCGAGAGATAGCAGAGATGGTGAGCATTTCATCTGAACGCGTTTTTAATATTTTGCACCAACATTTGGGAATGAAAAAGCTTTGCGCGCGATGGGTGCCGCGTTTGCTCACTGTAGACCAAAAGCAACGTCGAGTGGACGATTCATCGGAGTGTTTGGCGCTGTTTAACCGAGATCCTAATGAGTTTTTGCAGCGTTATGTAACAGTCGATGAAACCTGGATACATCATTATACTCCCGAGATAAAAGAACAATCTAAGCAGTGGACTGAGACCGGAAAACCTGCGCCGAAGAAAGCAAAAACGGTTTTGTCGGCCGGCAAAGTGATGGCGACTGTTTTTTGGGATGCTCGAGGGATTATTTTAGTGGATTATCTGCAAAAAGGAATAACAATAAATGGAGAGTACTACGCAAGCTTGCTGCAAAAATTAAGTGAAGAAATCCAGAAGAAACGACCACATTTGGCCAAGAAAAAAATTTTGTTCCACCATGACAACGCACCTGCACACACGTCAATGGTTGCAGTCGCCAAACTCCATGAATTGCGGTTCGAATTGCTACCGCATCCACCCTATTCCCCGGATCTGGCCCCGTGCGACTTCCACTTATTCCCAAACCTGAAGAAATGGTTAGGTGGCCAGAGATTTTCATGAAATGAAGAAGTCATTGTTGCCGTGGACGAGTATTTTGAGGGGTTGGAGAAAACATTTTATCAAACTGGTGTAACGGCATTGGAGAAGCGCTGGACTAAATGCATCGAGGTAGAAGGAAACGTTGAGAAATAAATTTATTTTAAATAGATTTTTGAAGTTTTTCTTTGTCGTTTCGGAAACTTATCAATCAGCCCTCGTAGATCGATGTTTCTTCCCCAAAACTAACGCATACTAAATTTCATGGTAATACTTGCAACCGTTTTCGAGAAACCGATTATATATATACAGTATTGTCTCGTTTAAAGTATATGATTTAAGATTTTCTTTTGTGTAAAACTTTTTTTAGATTTTATAAATACTATTCTATCCAGTCGTTTTCTTACAATCAAAACTACATATAACTCGACTAGGGAAATTATATAGCCTAGGTATACCCGGGCTATTGTTACGAATATAATGACACCTCGTTCGTCAAAATCGGATCAGTAGTTTAGGCGCTATGATGGAACAAACATACATACATAAATTGCCGTAATTGGGTAATAGAAGAATCCACTCTAAAGCCGAATACACCGGCATATTTAGCGGAACATAAAATAAAGGTTTGATATCAGTATCATATAAGGTTGCTGGCTGGTTTATACGTCATTTAATTTAAAAAGAAATATTTTCAAATTAAGAAAACAACTGAACATCACATTTTATGCAATTGTTTTAATTTTATTCAAATACACCTTATCTGGAACGAACTTCGAGTATTTCTTCCTTCTGAGTTTGATATAAAATTTCATTGAAATACTGTTTTTGTTAGTTTTTTTTTAATCGCGTATCTTTTTGGAGTTGAGGACTGAATTATGCCTGACTTAGCCCCAACGGAGATTGCCAGGGCACTCGAAATGCGAAGAAATGGTCAAACCTACAGAGTGATATCCAGAGATCTTCGTCGACCAGTTTCAACGATCCATCGCAGTATCCAACGGTTCAGGGAGACCGGTATTTATGTGACAAGAGCAGGACAAGGCAGAAAAAGACGCACTTTAAGTAGGGATGATCGTTTCATTCGGCTTCGTGTACGTAGGAAACCCCATTTGACGGCCGTCCAAGCCCGACATGAGTTAGAAGCAGTGTGGGGTGTAACCATAAGTGAGCGAAGGGTACGAAGAAGGTTCGAAGAAGCTGGATTGGGTTCATTTGTGCCTGCCAAGGCTCCAAGGCTCGAGGTAAATCATCGTAGAAACAGGTTAACTTTTGCTCAGGAACATCGACTTTGGAACGCGGACCAATGGAGTAAGGTATTGTTTAGTAATGAGTGCAGAATTCTCTTAAATCAAATTGACGGCAGGCAAAGAATATACAGACGCAAAGGAGAACGATACATTCAGACAAATTTTGAAACTACAGTTGCATACGGTGGTGGATCAATAATGGTTTGGGCGGGCATTTGTTTGGGAGCTCGCACAGACTTGGTAGTGATTGACAGAGGGAGTCTGACTGCAGACCGCTATATCAGAGAAGTTTTAGAAGAAAATGTCGTATCGTTTGTCCCATATATCGGTGACGATTTTGTTTTTATGCAGGATAATGCTCGGCCGCATACCGCTCGGGTAACTCAAGCTTATCTTAATTATATGAATATCACTGTTATGGAGTGACCGGCGAGATCAACCCAGTATGAACCCAATAGAGCACGTTTGGGACTTGCTGAAAAGAAAAGTTAAGTCCAGAATTCCAGCTCCTGCCAACGTGGGTGAACTGCGAATCGCCGTAGTTGAGGAATGGCGGAGACTATCCCAGGAGACCATCGATAACATCATTCTCAGTATGCCTAGACGGGTAGAAACTTTAATAAGAGCACGTGGAGGAAATACGCGATATTAATCACCATTTTTCTAATTTAATTAATTGTTATTTTAATATTAATTTTCACTCTTCCCGGTTACATGAAAAGTTCAAAAATGCACCATTTTTCACAAATAGCCTTTACTCGCAAAATCTGTTCTTAATGTGATCTCATTTTAAGTAAAACAAATGAAATTTTAAATAACAAAAAAAGTGTAGTAAGTAGAATTTGAAACAAAACCATATTTTTTTAATTATGGACCTTTTTTTTGTGTTCCGCTAAATATGCCGGTGTGTTTAGTTTAAAGGAAAAAACATACCGGTTGTCTGGAAAGTCGGTTTACTGACGATAGTTGAACGTGACAACGTCAACAACAACAACAACAATAACAACAACAACAATAATAATAATAATGAGGTAAAGTACTTGGTAACGGTACTTGGTAACGATAACGGGTAACAGGTAACGCATGACGTCATGTTTTTTCGTGCGTGCAGCCGGCTCCATCGATTTATAAGACGTTATCACGTCAAAAACATAATATGCTGAAAGTTGTGAATAGCTGTGCCCGTTATTGCCTCACTTACGACAACACATTGTCTGTACAAACACTATATTAGATTTAAGTTTTTGTGTAAACCCCATAGCAATTTCTAGAGTCTAGACAATTTTGTAACCAAATATTATACTTTTACGTTATTTCCTATTTAATATCAGGATTAAAAAGTATAGGTGTCGCCTGTCGGTTGTTATGTAGGTGTATGTACTTTCAATGAATTATTAATGGATCGTCTTGATATCATATACTTACTGATTTTTGGAGTTTGCACCAATCCGTTTGGATTTTGGAGCGTTTGACGTTGGTTTGACGTTGGTTTGACGTTTATGAGCATACCATTTTGCTGTCTTAACATATCGAGACTGCATTAAAACTGTATTATTGTAAGATTTCATTAGCAGAATCGTCCTACTGGTATTATAGACACCTTATTAACTAATTTTGTAACATTTTTTATTATATTTGCTTGACTATCTATCACAGGTTATGATTACATGACTTTATCAGACTCAATTCAGTCCACTAGTCCTAAACAGACAGAGTCCGTAATCCGTAAAATAAGTGAATCTAAATTCGTCAATACAAAATAAATCTTGCGAGAGTGTCTATTACCTCGATACACGAGAAATTGCTTTATTGTCAGTATTGTGCGAGCACTTAGGTTTTCTGCGGGTAAGGCGAGCAACCATCTTCATAATTGAGTTACCGACGCCATCGCTAACGAAACCAATTCCACTGTGTCCATTGTTCAACGTTACTATATTAGCTTTTGTTTATATGAAAGTGCTCACGTCTTATAATATGTTGGGTAAAAATTTCGTTGACAATTGCATTCTTACGGGATTTTATTAGCAGTAACGCCAAAACATCGTGTTCCGAGCGAGCAGGTGATCTCAATTTCGTATGTCACTTTACAATTGGCTTCAATCTCTGTGCCCCCGCTTAATATTTCTTGTATATTTTGCTAACCTTTTTGAAATAATATTTTAATGTACGTTGAATTTCTTATTAATAAATGTTGCTGAAATCATAATAATATCAAATATATACGGCACCTACTGAAATACTAACGGCCAAATACTGGAATAATAGTTAAATTTAGTAACGCTCAAGTGACATGCTGTCCTTGTTATTTCGGCTAGCAGAGTCAGCGACAGCCGGTGAATAGCAGGGCTCCTTAATTTTGATTAGCGTTTCATTATTCGGCCGTTAGACCATGGTTAGCTTTAAGGTCTTAGTACTGAAAGGGAAACTACAATATTAAACAAGGTCAATGACTAGCCACTAGCCAGACTGCTATTAGGTATTCAGAAACCCTCTAGCAGTTGAGTCCGTTAAATATGAGTTTTTTTAGTTTTAGAAGTTTTATAACTGGCTCTTAAATACTCCAGCTAATTTAAAAGAAGTGATGCGGCGAGCCGCTTTGAAACATCGAAATTTTGTCCTACTACTATTATAAATGTGAAAGTTTGTGAGAATGGATAGATGGATGGATGGATAGATGTTTGTTACTCTTTCATGCAAAAACTACTGAAGGGATTTTGATGAAATTTTGTATGGTGGTACTTTATTAGACCCTCAATGAACACATAGGCTATTTTTTATCCCAAAAAGTAGTTTTCTCGTGGGTTTTAATAAAACTTTTGTTTAAATATAATATTTTTTGCCCGCGGCTCCGCCCACGTAAATACAGTATCCCACGAGTACTGTAGGTACATTTTGGGATTGTGATTGTGCTCATTCAGGGTCTAATAAAGTACAACCATACAAAATTCATCAAAATCCGTTCAGTAGGTAGTTTTTGTGTGAAAGGGTAGCAGACATGCGTCCATCCATTCATCCATCCTCACAAACTTTCACATTTATAATGCGTTAAGTAAGCACGTCATTAGAGTCAGTCAACAGAGGAACCGCCGCGCCGTGTCAAAAACAAGTGAAACAATGGATACTTTTTTCCGTAGCCGGAGATTCCTGATTGGATAAGTTTTATGCCAGTTGCCGCATACAGTGGCGCCATTATCGCCAATGACAATTGAATTGCGTCGACTGTTGACGCGGCCAGCGTTGATAACACAAATTGCATAAATGTCCAATTTTCAATTCCCTTTCGGCTGGGGATCTAATTATTCAGTATCTTTATTCCTATCCGTTTAACGATGGGATGAAATGCAAAATAAACTTTGGAATGTGTGCAAATTAAAATGTAAAAGATTTCATGAATCTAAAAAATATACGACGTAAAATTAATTTTAGAATAAATGAGCGGACTAGTTTTCCGATATCCAGCTAGGATATAGGTAGATAGATAACTAGTCGCTCATTTATTCTAAAATTATTTTGTCGTAAAGATATGATATTATTTTCCCTGAAATGGGTATCACTATCGTCCAGGAGTTCGCAATACTCCACTTGAGAGCTTGTATTGCTTGTTGGGGCTAGCAGTTGACCACTTCCACAAAGGGCTATGAAAAAGTCACGCACCCCAAAGTTTCCGCGTCACCGGGCAAAGGTAATGATCTAACAGCACACCGTGATTAATGTTCTCCTGGTACATGCGGTCACGTAACAGCCATGTTGTACTGAAGCCCAAGTCTCGTTTTGTGATCATAAGAGCTCGCACCCACAGAGTTTTTTTGTGGTCGCGACAGAAACAACTGTAATAGAACTTTGCACTAATACAATAGAGCTGAAAATTCAAGTGTCAAATGTCAGATTTGACAGCTCTACACGATTTTCAGATCTATTGTAGTAGCGCACTGTTCAACTTATACAGTTTTTTGTCGCGACCACAAAAAAGCGCTCGTGGGAACGTAGTCTTAGGTATCCTATTTTGTTATTGTGACATTGCGCGGACCGAAACAGGATTATGATCACAAACATTTACGAGAATTGGGCTTTGAAGGCTTAGCACGAACAATTGACAACAACGTATTCGCAATGTTATCGAAAGAGAATTGTATGAAAATCATGACAGCGCGGCGCCTAGGTATACAATTTTCATTCGATAATTTTACGAATACCTACGCTGTTGTCCATTTTTCGTGCTATGCCCGTATACACGATAGGCAGGTGGTAGTGATCAGTGACAACATACGTGATTTCTGGACATAAAGGAAAGTAATTGGTTTACAAAAAAAATCGTAATTGTGTATTTTCAAATAGGTATCGAATTTATGATTTTAACCAACGTTTTCCTTTCTTTTTTTATAATTTTATAAAATATTCTTCAATGTTCCTGTAAATATTACAAAGCATTTAGGATATTTACCTTCTTAATTTAAGACAGTGATCTGAATCGGTCTATAATAATATAAATATAATTTTACGGTATCGAAACGTATCCGACTGTACGTAGTTTAATTCTAGTTATTGGTAAATGTAATCAGCCCCACAAAACTCCCTTCCTCCGTCAAACAATGTGTGTTAGAGAGTAATCAACTCGCCGGGTTTTGTACAAACCATCAATCTTGCGTTTGCGCCGTCATCAAATTTAGCTAATTGACGTTTATATTATACGTTTGTAGGCTTTTATACAGTCACTAGCTTCTGCCCGCGTTAATATAGTACCCCACGGGAACACTGTACTATGTGTTAATTCAGAGCTTAAACTACTACCATACCAAATTACATTAAAATCCGTTCAGTAGTTTTTGCATGAAAGAGTAATAAACATCCATCCATCCAGCTATCCATCCATCCTCACAAACTTTCACATTTATAATAGTAGTAGGTTTTTACACAAATTGTAAACGACAGAACAACATTAAAAAAGTTAAAATTGCAAAATGCTGAGAAATATTTTGGCACACTGATTTTGCAGACCAAGGGTTACTTGTTTTTTTTTTTCGCGACTTTACAAACCAACTTCAGTCAATGTTTAAATGGTTACGCATTAGAAATTGAATCAGGATTCATACATTTTAATATTTAATTGTAATTACAAGCTTAGCTGTAGTGATTAGAAGTCCCACAGTAGAAATCCGATAGGTACCTACGCGAAATTTGCTTCCACCTCCCTAATTTAAATTCTGATGAAAACCCATTTAATAATATACAAATACAGTAAATCTTGTCTAATTAATTAAGAAATATCTGATGGGAACATAAATTGATTCGTCAAAGCCTTTGATGGAAAAGTCGTTTGGCGCCGATTGCGGGCTTAATTGCCTTCTAGATCCATCTGCGGCCTTTATTCATTTAAACTTAAGACATTTACGTTTTATACACTATTAATTTTATTATTTAAACAATGGATAGGGTTTTTACGCTCTTAAATTAGATACTCTTCTGCGGGATGAAGTATGTGAAATGAAGAATCCAATAATTTCAAATTAAGGATGTGTTATAACGTAAGTACATATTTGATATTCCATAGAAAAAAATCTTCATACAATAAAAATTTACGCCACCTTGATTTCAGAAGATTTGGTCAATATGCGAACTGATTAAACTGCGGAAAGCAAATGTCAAGTTGACAAATATACAAAACTCAACTGCCCCAAACAACACTAAGTGGGGACTGCCCCACTTAGGGTTGTTTGGGATGCTTGTACTGGCAAGTGTGGACACTTTTTACCACGACATGCCTCGTCATATAATATAGGTCCACGGAAAAATCACTATGGTAACCTGGAAACTTAGAAGTTGTTCCTACTTCCTACCTAAGTTTGTAAACACGTGGAAAGTGTAGGATTTCAATAAATAATGTTAAGAAAACTATTGGATTTTTAAATTTGCTCATATCAATTATATTATTACGATATTCATTTAAAAAATGTGTTTAATAAATGCTGAAATCGACGCAATGAAATATCGTGAGCACCTAAAATAGGAGTTTAATGTTAATTGGATTTCATTCAAAGCTTTCATGTTTAAATTGCTTTAAAATAGCTAGATGGAAAAACAAATGAAGTGGAAAATTTCACTAGTTTCTATTTATATGGCTGCTTTTACCACAACACAATCAACTTTTAATTAACATTTTAAAATCCGTTCAAGGATAGCCCGGTGACAATTTTTAACTTTTGTTTATTTTTTTATTTTGCGCGCAAACATTTTCAAAACCAATCGAAACACCTGTCCAAAACCGATTGAGTTCCGTTTACAATTTTGTACCTTTTTGTTTGAAACAATCACGAAAGTACCAGGGACGCATAAAAACAAAAGTGTTAGGCAGTTTCGGCGCCGAACAAATTAAATGCACGTATAAGCCGGTCTATTGATGGCTCCCCTTTGACACTGTATCAATCGCGTGTTTCCCCTTTGTTGCGACCGCCCGACCGCCCGAGCGGCTAGCGGCTATGACTAATTCAGCATATTGCTAATTTTTTTCCGCGCTGCAAACGCATTGAACACCCTATTCCGTATCTATGACTGTGATGATATAAAATCGATATGGCGGTTACAACAAAAAGAATGTGTTGTCGGTACTAGTGTAGGCTTGAGTTGTGTATGAACACACATTTTCTCATTTGAACCACAGACCAGGCATGTCGAGGTACTGTCTACACCTAAATGGCCGCAAACATGAGGTTGTTTGGGGCCATTAAGGTTTGACATTTGGCATCTTAACATTTTGACATTTGCTTTCCGCAATATATTCAGTCTTTTGAAATCAAGATGGCGTAACTTTTTCTTGTATGAAAATTTTTACTGTCCAGTGTACTGTACTTTGTCTGTCAAGTACCTACGTCATAAGTCATAGCCCATCCTTAGTTACGAAATCTTTGATTTTAATAATTAATTGGTCTGAAAATGTTCTTATGCTATGCTATAGCTATGTTCTTCATAATATCATGATCATGAAATACCCACTTGGCTCAAATAGCTAGATAACAGCTGTTTCTTATTTGCCTGATCTTTAAATTATTATCTAAAGGCTACGTTCCCACGAGCGTTTTTTTTGTGGTCGCGACAGAAAAAAACAGTACTGTTTAATAGAACTGTGCGCTAGTACAATAAAGCTGAAAATCGAAGTGTCAAATGTCAATTTTACAGCTTTACACACCTCCACACTATCGCGACCACAAAAACTCTCGTGGGTACGAAGGCTTACTCTTAGTCGTACCTAGTACTTAGTACCTAACAAGTAACATTTTCATTTCAGGCGTCCGCTGCGCACTACCAGAGCCAGTTAGCAGCGCTGTCAGCGGAGAACGAGCGGCTGCGCGGCGAGCTGACGGCGCTGTCCACTGGTGTAGTGGACAGCGACCACGAACGGCGGCTGGACGATGTTGCTCAGCAGGTCGTGAGGGCGCTGCTGTCGCAGAAGGTGAGATGGACTACCTACTCCATCCATCCTTCCCTAGAATATTCCTCTTGCTTCCTCTAAATATTCACAAAATATACCTACGTACTTAAATCTTAATGTCCACTGTAATGATTGGAATCATTGGAATTTATCTATCGTCAATACCATTCAGTTTCTAAATCAGTATTGAAGTTTAGATTAGAATCATTGAATTGGACCACTAAAACAACGCGGACAACTAAGATAATTACTGTTTATGTCAGTTTCTGCAACGTCAAACCATTATCCGAAGGTTGGATGTACACAACTGCGGTAGTTAATAAACACTAAAATCATGGGTTGAACCCCGAGTTTACAAGCATGAACCAATGTTTACCTACCTTTGGTGACTAAGTTCTCATTCTCAATTATGAGATTCTAGACATTTATGTATCAAATTAAGCATTCCTAGAAATGTTTAGAGCATCACTAAACGTTAGATTTCAAATTTAGCTTTAGGTAAGACATAAATTTGGGTAAACTCCCAAATTTACGTTGGCATTTAGGACGTAGTGCATTTTTCTGTCATTTGTACAGAGTGGTGCTACTTTAACGACATTTTAATCTCGACAGCGGGAAGGAATCCTTGCACGCATTAAAAATGTCGCTTCAAAAGCGTAAATTAATACTCTTGTGCAAAAAAAGGTTCATCTGAATTCCTTAATCCACAGCATTAAGATGGAAACCGGAAATTGTTTTCTCATAATTATACGCCGCCTATTCCCGCGGATTATTCGTAGCACATTCGCACATAAATTTCACGAAATGGGACACTTTAGGCTAAGCTGGCACCGTAATAATTTTACCGACCTCTGGACCACTATAATCTTGGCATAATCTGACCGATAATGCGAATGCCTGTGTTTAAATCCGGCCCACAAATGTCCACCATGTTGTTCTAGTTTTGGCGCGAAAGTTTTCGAATAAAGATGGTCGAGCGTGCACTTGACAGATAACGTTTACGCATTTTAGTTTTCACTTTCGCTTTGTATTTAATTTAGCTTAGGCCTCGGTCCGGAAGTTTCATGGCTATTTACGATCGCCTACATTGATATTGATCCAATATTGTTTCTACTTAATATTGGAGGAAGTTTTGTTAAATTGAAGTTAATTGAATAATCAATATATTTCAATTGCATTTAGTTTATGAAATACTAGATGTATCCCGCGACTTCGAACGTGCAAAAGAAAATCTCGTTGGAATCGTACATTTTTCCGCAATAAAAGTAGTCTATGATCTACTCTGTCTGTGTCAAATTTTATCAAAATCGGTGCAATAGTTTCGGAGCCTATTCAATGCAAACAAACAAATATTTCCTCTTCATAATACTAGTGGACATTTCGTTTATAATAAAATGTTTTATGAACATTTTAATTAAATATATAAGGGCAGTGTAATGATTTATTAGCTTTCTTCCTTACCTAATCTTGTCGTTACATAAGACTAGACTATCAAAACTTTCCACCCGAATTTTAATTAAAGTAATTTCAACGTAGCTTATAACTAAGTACTTATGTACGACTCAAAATAATGAAAATTCACTGAATTAATGAAAATCTTTTAATAAACAAAGTTCGTCTTTTACTTTTGTTAATTCTGGCAACATTGTCGTTCCCTATCTGACATCTCCCCTATAATTACCAGCCGTCAATTACTTACTCGAATTTAATTTGGCTAATGAAGCATAATTAAAATATTCGCGTAGGTGTACCTACACAGACAATACAAAGGAAGATTTAGATAAATATAATGAATCCCTTCATTACGCTTAATTCATATTCAAACAACTTTGTTTTCGTACTTGTTATTTAAGATAACATGTTTGGCGGGTATTTAAAAAAACAATATACTAATTTTCAATGTTTTTATTTCAGAACATACGAGAGGAGTTGGGATGTGCTCGAGCGAGAATTCGAGAGCTGGAAGGGCAGAATCGAGCCTTGAGTTCACTGTTGGTGCGGCAGCTGCGGCCTCAGCCCAGGCCGTCTCCGGCTACTCCACACACACCTCTCACTCCTCATACGCCAAGAGACTTACAAGGTAAGGATTTAAGGATTAAATTTAATAGTCTGAGCAAGTATAATCTGCGAATAATAATAATAACTGAAAAACCAGCATTAAATAAATAATACAACAATATTTCCACGTCCAAGAGACAGAAATTTTCTGGAAATAAATAAATTAGGTATATTCAATTCTATTCAAGTTGCGAAAGCAGCTTTAAAACAATTTTACCAAAAATGATGACTATTTAAAAGTTGAAGGGAATTTTTAATCGCAGAAAATACTTGAAAACTTTCAGTTCATTTGCTGGACGTGGGGTCCTGTGGTTCACTGGTGTCGTTCAGAGACTCGCCACCCCCCGCGCCCCCCACCTCACAACCTCATCCGCTGAATCATGATGATAAGCGGAGACATCAGATCCTGGCCGATATTTGGACTGAACTAAAGGTACATAATTATGTATTTAAATATATAGCAATTTGAATAAGTAAATATTAGTACATATTATATTAAAATGTAATACTTAACACTGATACGCTTATAACGGTGTTACTCAAGTATAAACTCTTCATAATCCGTATGAAACTCAGATGACTCCTGTAAATTGCCTTATTATGAAGTTGTTAATTTTAGGGTCTCGAAGTGACGCCGGCAAACCTTGCTCGAGCCCTTTCGGCAGTGGATCCTACGCTCTGGGCGTCACCGGCCCGACCAGCAACTCTAAGCCTCAGTATGCCACAACCTTGTTCAGATGCTGCTAAAGGTCGGAAAGTTGTCTATAAATTGAACAACATTGTCTTCGTTTTCTTTCATAACAAATATAATTTAATCGTATACATTTTAAATATTACAGGTGCGACGAGGGAAAAGGGAGCCGAGGAAGGCAGTGGCGAGGCTTGTGAAGCAGGGGCAGAATCTCCCGAAAGTGGTGCAAAAGATGAAGGGTATTCTACAATGTCTAGCGATGTGCAAGCAGATGCCTCTAGGCAAAGCGATCATGCTGTTGATAGAGTTTTGCCTGATCTCAATGAGGCTTCTGATGAAACCGACAATCAAACAATTGTGTCAATAAACCCTAGAGAATCTCGTCGGCACGCGAGAATGTTGGCGGACGCAGACTACATATGTTTTCCTATCGGAGTAGCTTTTGCTGGAATAAGAGGCAGCTATCCACCATCTAGACCAGTTTTACCTTTTCAACATGTCGTAAGGAGCTTTTCAGATTCACATTTGTGCTTAAAGTTTCTAGCGGGAACAACTTGCCCCTCAACTTGTCTAGACACGCCAACACCAAGCTCCGCTGTGTTGGTTTTAGATATTAAACCGGCTCCTGAAAGAACTTTAAGAAGAGCTGCAATACCATCAACAACGAGTTCTGAAAGAGCATCCTGGGGAAGCACTTTAGATGACAGAGTTGATGTAGCTCAGTATGAAGCCGATTATGTTCAGCATTGGTTAGAATTAGATGACGCGAGATCTGCTCTGCAGCAAAGGCACAGGGACTTAGCAGACTTAGAATACGATAGAGCTGAATTAGAAGATTGGAGTTTATCACTTTCGTGCGAAGATCTTAGGGACAGGCATTCTCCATTCGCTGAAATTACCACACCTGGCCAAATATCCCTTTCGACATTACCTAGTATTAGAGAGGATGATGCTTTAGAATTAGAAGAAGATGTAGGTGATTGCTTATGGAACGATTGTGGTTTCGCAACTATAGAGATCGAAGAATGTAGAATTGCAGACGATGTAGAGACTTCTGAAAAGAGGTGGGAATATTCTGGAACTCATTCGCCGGGTGGTTCTTGGTCAAGTACCTCTGACGTTCAAGAGAAGCGTTGTAGTACAGCTTTAAGTGAGGAAGGGGATTGTGCGAATGTTGGGCTTGATTTTACGCGTGATTTTTACAGACTTGTCAAATATGAAAGCACAAAAAGTTTAGCATCTAATTCATCCAAAGGTATACCGCTTGCTGCTCCAGACCCCAATAGTCATTTACGTATAAATGATGTTCAGTCAGTAGCACTTCAAGATCGTGAACAAGCTCTTCAAAGTGTTTTGAATTTTATAGCCGAGCAGCAGAAATACTGTCGTGATAGGGAGGAATCTGACTCAATGCCATCCCGTCCTGTGTCTGAAATTCATGAATTACCTCCTCCATATGCATCAGCTGATTTTGACGACGAATCTGTTGATCCCCGAAGTGAAATTTCTGAAGATAGGCAAAGGCCTGACTCTTTCGGAAGTTTCTCCGAAAATGACTCCTGTGATATTATAGCTAACGATAGACCAAGAATATCGTATTGTGATGTTTCCGAGCCAAAATCAACACCTAGGTATATAGAAAGCGAAGATCCTTATGCTGATTCAGAAGATTATTATGTTGAGTTATCGCGCAATGAAAATTTAGAAAACGAAATTGATAATAGACATCTTTTGAAAGTTCAACGAAAGAATGAAATCAATAAAAGTGTTGGTGTAGACGATTCTACAGATGTTGAGCGCTTAGTGGCAAGGGAATATAAAAATTCTGAAATAGAATCTAGTCATAATTCAGAAAATACGACTGCTCTAAAAGAGAATTCTCTAAATATAAAATTGAACAAACAAGTCTCTAGTGAAAAAGAAACTGAATGTTCTCTAACAAAATCAAATAGTTTTCAATATCCTGAAACTGATATGTCACTTGTTGAAGAAGTTTTAAATGCTTGTAGACGAAGCTCATTGGCTCTCGGTACTGTTCCTGAAGAGGAGGAAAACTCGTCGCCAGAAACTAGTTCTCCTCAAATGACTGAATCAAACACGACAAGTACGTCAACTGCTGAAACTGTGATAATAAGTAATAAGAATGAGGGTATTCAGAAAGAAGTAAGACGAAGAGGAGAAAAAAGTCGTATTCCTATGCTTTTAGGAGGCAAAAGGCCTCCATCTTCCCCTAATAGGACAAAATCGAAAATACCTGTTGCCGGGAAGAACCGACCCTCTACAACGCAAGCAGTACCAGAATCAATAATTATAAAGCAAGAACATTCCCTCAGCTTTCACGAAGCTGCCACTTCAAAAGATGTAATAGATGAACTGAATAGGTAAGGCTTGTTACACAAAATATTATGTATCTATATTGCTTTTTAACAAGATGATTATTTATTAGAATAAAATAAAATTATATTTCCTTATTACAGAATGATTCGTCAAAGTGAAGGTCCATTGACAGTAAATGAGGTGAAGCAAGAAGATAAAACTGAAGAAACATGTTTGAATAAGGACAACGCTCTGTGGGCGCCGACAGGCTGGGTGCACGTTGAAAAAGACATTGATTTCAGCGATCCCAAGGTAAATCAAGCAAATGGCGTTTTTGATAAATTCTGTTAAACCACTTCCCTTCTCTTTTGTTTTTGAGTAAGGCGGATAGCATTTCTACGCCTCGTGTCAACGACTATATAGGGGATTTAATGAAACCACGGATTGGATAGTTATGTGCCGCTGGAGCGTTCAAACCTGCGTCACTTGCGCGTGGAGTGGTGCGACTGTTGTTCCCGGGACGGCGGGCAAAGCATTAGAAATTTAAACGTCCCAGCGGCCTGATATCTTTATTATTTCTGTTACATAAACACAAAAGTATATAATACAAACAAAAGGGCATATAAATAACTTATACCTAGTTGAAACCTAATCGTAGTGCGTCGCCTACAGACTACTTACATAAAATTTTCGTGTTTTCACTATCCAATAACAGTGAAGTTAGAAGGGCTATTTGTTCTGCTAAACACTACTTCGCTCCTGTAGTTAAATCATGTTAAAACAATGTTGCAGGCGCGAGCCAACTTGTTAGACGTGATGCTGGCGTCCAGCGACTCGTCTCCATCGTCGTGCGGCTCTTCCCCCGCCGAGCCGCCGGCACCCCCGCCGCCGTACTCGCGGCTGCACAGACTACATCGCTCCCGACGCCAAAATGCTGGTTGGTATTCATCATAGAGGATACTAGCGAGCTGTGACTGTAGCCAAAGATCAAAAAACTAGACAAAAGACTTTACTGCTTTCAAGTCAATTAGGCTTACCAAAAATTACTTAAGTATACATAAGGACTCTAACACACTTTTCTTTGATAACAAACAGATTTTTGAATTCAGTTACAGTTGCTCGTGAAAGGCTCTTGTGAATATCGGGCCATTAGGCATGCCATGTCGCAACGATACCTGTGATTTCTGAAAACGTTTGCACAGTTACAGCTCGGTAGTAGAAGGTCCAGTTGTGCCATACAATCCCTTATATTATAAGAGATGCTCCTCCATTATCACGCATGACAAATTATAATTAAAAAGTCCATAACTTCATGTCAATCAGAACCTCATTTTATTACATTAAGTACTGTCTTTACCCTTAATTGATTTTTTCTTCTCATAGTTAACTACTACCATCACTCTTAAAGTTTTGAATTTAAACAAAACATTTTAAACAATCTACTATAGTTTTTTGTTTGAAGGTATTACTTTACGTTTTGTTTTGCTTTCAATTATTATTTAAATTAGTAAATAAAATTTTAAATATAAATACTAATATGCTATTTCAGCTAACATAACGGGTTTTATAATACAGTCTAATAATGGTGTAATAATAGGTCTTAAATGTAAACAAATGTAAAATGCCAACTTTACCTTGAGTCTTGTTTAAGAAAAGGAATATTCCAATACTTAGGTCATTATTTTTTTCTTCCATAATTAAGTCATTTTTACGTGTTTTTTATGTGTTTCTTTGTATACATTTTTATCCCTTAATATTCAGACTACATTTGATTTGTTTATATTTTACATTTTGTATAGTTCGTTATGGCTTATACTCATGTCATATATTACACTCACCACGCCATTATTTTCGCTCGCACTCAAACGCACCATCTCGCTCTTCATGTCGAGTAGATGTCTTTTGGCCCACCGCTCCAAAAAAGAAGCACAGTATCTAAACTTTCATTACAGTCGATAATGTTTTGGAAAACTGTTTATATGAACAATAATAATTGAGGTATCAGATATTACGTGATGAGATTTTGTTACTGTAATTCGCTTTCACATTAATATGTCAAAGCGGATTTCATTTATTGGTCACTTCAAATGCTTTTTTATAAGATTAACCATATCAGTTCCATAATATTTTATACCTGAAAGATACTTATTTGTAAAATGCGACCCTATGCCAATTTTCTCCGAGTTGTGCATTCTCTAGACGGTAGTTTTTTTCAGATATCTTTCCCCCATGAACAATTAGCCGCGATGAACGCGAGTGAGTCATAGCTGTCAAAGCATGACACATCTTGGAGTGGTGCAGGTGTGGCGGCGGGCAGTGGCAGCAGCGGCGCCGCGTGCAGGCGGGCGCCATAGTCACCGCTTGTCAGATATGCACTCCTGTCAAGCGGCGACTATGGCGCCCGTCTGCGCGCGTTCTGCTGCTGGCACTGCCCGCCGCCGCGCCGCTCGCCGCGATATTCGAGGCATCAGCCTAAAGCGAGTAATTTTTTGACACCTCTCTCTTTGGCTCTCTCGTGGTCATCACGGCGATTTGAGAGCTCCCCGTGAGATATGGATCGCATTTAACAAGTATTTTAAGCTCAAAGTATAATCGACTCTGGGTATTGGGAGCGGTGCGGTACGCGCGAGTGCGAGCGAGAGGCTCAGGCTCACGCGTGTTGTCTCGCCAGAGGGCGGCCGCTTGTAGACCTAGGGGGCTAACGCGCGTGTTGGTGCAGCGGCGGCGCTGCGCGTGCGGGGCCTGGCTGTGCTTCGCGCGCCGCGGATCCGCCGCCCCTCCATCCTCGGCCGCGATGGCTTCTTCGTCCGCTACGGAGACCCCGAACGAGCCGCCGTCGCCACCTTCGACTTCCTAGACGACTTCTCCGCCGGATCGTCCCCCGACACCAAAGACTGTTAGCAATAAACGACGCTCCAGAACTTATATTTTTGTACGTCGTTGTAATAAGGTGCGGACCGGTCTCGCTTCTGTCGTGTGAGCCAAATAGTTTTATGAGTAGCGACTGCTTTCCGACGTCCGCCAGGCTGCAGCTTCTTTCCGCGTACACGTAGCGTTTACACGTAGCGCAGGAGACCGAGCGATCGGTGGTGACACTTTTAGTTACTGAATTTGTGTGGTTGACTTTATAAATTAATTTAGAATTATTTTTACGTTCAAAACACGCGCATTTTAGCTACTTTTAATGCAATATATATCTCGAAGTAAATAATATAATAATTTATAATGTATTTTAATGTTGTAACTTGTAAGTACAGTTCGCGTAGAATCAATTTTAGTGTGTTATGTTTTGTTACTTCACGCTGTGTCTAGCTTACGCTTCGAGCCAACTGACGAATTAGGTAAGAAGAGGTATTAAGTAATAACTAAGTAATTGAAAGCTGCGGCCTCGAAGTAATGTGATATTTTTGTATATACTTGTAAGTCCCAATTATTTTCGTATACATTTAAATGGATTCCTTTCGAAATGTACGAAGAAAAGCGTTATTGTTGGAACTAGAATGGAGAAGTTTTTGGAGCCAGGTATCGACGGTGTTTAATGTTATTGTCACCTTGTGTATCTACTACTTATGTTGCGTTGCGTTCTCCTGGGGCCATATCACAAGGTCTTATAGAAGTACATATTACTTTAACATTACTTTTGGATTTCGCGCAAATTAAAAATATATTTTTGTTTATATAATAGGGATCATGTTTGTTTATACGAAATTCAAAAGTAATGTCAAAGTAATACTGCTATTAGACGTCGGGGTTGGGCCCCTGAAACTTGTGAGTGCGCCGCATAATCTAAGTAACTGATCAGAAAACGATGCAATTAATAGTCGTAATATAATCTATTGTATGTATTCTTTGAAACTTTGATTCGTGGCTTCGAAAACGTTGAAAATGTTGTAAATACTGACAATTATTATGATAGTAACTTAATTATGGAAATAGTCATAGTTATTGTGTAACGGCAGAATAGTTACAAAATCCATTAAATCCAAGGGTACTAAACTGTGGTAGGTGTATATATTGTGTATGTGTGTAACATCATTGAAACTATTTATTTAGTTGTATGATTTGCGATCTATCAATAATTTGTGTATACTTAGGCACATATCATTAAACTGTATTATTTCGTTAGTAACAATTGCAGTATTGATAAGAGTAAGTGTTGATGTCATTAATGGATCAATTTATCTATTAAACGTTATCACATAACAATAATGAAAACAAGCAATGAATTAAAATACACAACTATGGACAATTCACATGCATCCGTATATTTCAATAAATAAAATACAAAAATGTAAAGAAATATGTCACTGTTCAAAGCTCTGGTCAATACTGGTGATTTTTATCTATGGTTATGAACCTTAAGTAGGGATTTCAAGCTTATATACTTGTAGTTATTCTAATAAACCAAAGCGATTTTACACTGAAACGATTTGCCACCACTTGTTACGCTGAGACACAACTCTGTCCTGATTATTTTGCCCGGAATTGTTTTAATGGCAAAGTTTAAAGACAATAAGGAAGATTTATACATGTTAAGAAAAATTAACGAATAACTCGAACGATATTTATAGGAATAATTCATATGTCTATGAAATGATTAATCTGTATTGTCTTTGCGTAGTCATATGTCTCATTCAAGCATAAACTCAGAGGCATTCATATACACATTTCAATTTTTCGTAATTTACGAGTATTATTATTTACTATTATTTGAATAAGGAATCTGTCAGAACAACATCTTGACCAAAAGTCTTGCTAGACTTTGACATTCAGACAGACCTTTATGGGTTTTGAAAAAGGAATATACTTTGATTTTAATACATAAAAATATTTAAATAACTTTAGAACGTAATTTTTAATGTGTATCTGAATACCAGATTTAAAATAATAGTATTTAATATTTTTACATTACAAAATAAATCTCATCAAAGATGTAATCCTAAAATGCAATAACATAAATGTAATATTATTTCAAATTTATTATTAATATCAAGTATTCATTCCTGCGGGTAGGAGTAAAATTTATTTACAGCGATCCGGAGGTCTTACTTTAGATGTAAATAGCATCAATCTAACTGATTGTATTGACTTTTGATTTTATTTAAGCGTACAAAATGTCGTAATATTACTCGTTATTTAGGAGTTAAGACTCAATTGACAATGTTTAAAAGTCAAAAATCATACTTACTGATTTTAAAAAAATCTCTTTGTAAAAACCACGTCAATGTGGCTCGCGTCAATCACTAGGTCATCCACGTAGAATCTGGATCGTGAAAAGCTTACAACAATTACTTATCAAGTATCAACCTTAATATTATATTGTTTATTATAAAAAATGTACCTAATCTATTACAATATATTCGTTAATAATAAATGTAGGATCCAGGGGTACTGTGATCTGTAACTACCACTTAATTATGAGCACGAGATGGTTATCATTCGTCTTTATTCATAAAATGCTTTGGTAACAATACATTATATCCTTGTCTACGAAAGTAAGAAAGACGTGACAAAATTATGAATACAGACGAATTTTTGATATTGGATGCATTCGATAGTTCTCAACTAAGGTATAGAATATAAATAGGTAGGTACTTTGAACAGTACAAAATATGTGTAGAATAATGGTATAATGCTCTATTGCAGGTGGGTTGAATAAACGATTCCGTTCCCAAATTATATATCTGTTTTATTTTTACTCTTAACATAAATAATATTCAAAAGTCTTGTCAGTACCTACCTCTACAAACTGCGTTATGTAAGTACCAGAGGCACATTTTTTTTTATAATCGCCTGTATCTCTAAAACGGTGCATCCTACTCAAAAAATAATGTCTCCTAATCTAATCTCCCCCCGTCGGAACACATCCCCCGTAAGTCGTAACCATATATTTTCTTCTCGATGAAAGAAAAGAAAATGGAATATCCAGAATATTTAAAATCTTCCATATTATGTCACATCCTTCTGTGACTCTCGGAAAAAAATTAATAAGCTTACTGGCAGAAAAGGTCTATCCGCCACTCGCATAAAATGTTGGTCTCGTCTCGCCACTGGTAAGGTAAGGTATATAATAGTTTTGTTTTTATTTAAAAAATTGTAATTGTTACATCGATCTCAACAAGGTAAATAGAACTTGAATAAGTATATTAGGTATAAAGGAGATAAAAGATTTACTACATAGCATGAATTTACATAAATACCTAAACTATTTCGGCTACACCTTCTTTGTACAGATAACGTAATGGATCTCTTCTTCAGGAAACCTGAAAATTTAAGAATTTCATTAACCAGAAACTTCCAAAATATTGGTATAATTTTTATCTACTTTTATAGTTTCGCCGAATTGTATTTGTTACTTACTACCTACGATTTATTTTAACTTCTTTTGGGCAACGTTCACATGTCTGAGTGTGATCATGAGTACATCTGAGATGTTTTATAACTTAAGTTGAAATTGGCTCAAGTGGCAAATGCGCGTATTCCAGCTCACATAATTCAGACGCCCTAATTAGGATCCTAAAAAGAAAGCTAATTAGAATGTAGTCAGTCTGAAGCCACACTTCTTCCTGTTTAGGATGTTTGTTAGGAATCTAACTTACTAAATGCATTCGCTTAACTAAATTTAGTTACTGTATCATTTAGGACGTCTGAATCTAGCTAGGTGATACGCGCTAAAGTCAGATATCGTCTGCAGAGTACAATTTACTTGTTGTACTTTTTATTATTTAAAGTCATCAAAATCCAATAAAAAGCATTTGAAGCTCGTAAAGTAGGAATCAAAACGTCATAAACATGTTAGTGTAATTAGCTAGTAAAACACAAAATAGAACAAAAATAAAACAATGGTGGTTAACAAATTATTGTTTAATATAAATCAAAAAATGTCATGACAATCACAGTTTTATGCATGATAATGTTTTACACGGTAAGTATCTTTCTGGCCTCATCACAAAATTACAAATATATTTATTCTAAAAACGAAGGCAGGGTGTTTAAAATGTAGTAAGGTACTTTTTTATTGCAAAAAGAGCGCACTCAACTCTAGTATACTATACATATAATAATAAAATATTTTATTCAAGAGACTGAAATAGTCGGATGTTCTGAACGATTACCACACAAGAAATACCCACTGGCATTAGTTAGGGCATTAGGAGATAGGGCCAGTTGACACCGGGACGATACGCGGCCCTACGCGGCGCTGCATTTTTAAGACAGCTATTCAAATTTACCATAAAACACTACACAAAAAGATACACGTTTCATATGACATTAGTCACACTCTGCACATGCGCTGTACAGCGCGGTGCAACCTGACATTCGAACTCTTACAATTAAACTTTCATCTTCTTGTGTAATGAATAAAGCTCAATTTTGAATAGTTATCTTTAAAAACGCAGCGCCACCACATGCAGCGTATCGTTTCTTTCGCTGCGAATTGACCCCTAGGACTCGTTTTCAAGTTTATATACAAAAAAAAATGTCTTGCCATATAAAAACAAATCTTTAACGCTTACGACGTCCAAGCGTAAAATTCATATCAAAGTGAAGTTATACAACCGTAAATAGCATTGTTATCATTTGTAACAATTTAATGGGTAGCTGAAATGACTTTTTTATGTGTAGCATATGACTACTATTTTAGCATTTTTCTAACAGCAGCTATAAGACTGTTGAACATATAAAGGTACCACTGAAACACGATAAGCGTTAATACTTAATACATCCTAGATTTGTGTTGACACTCATATTTAGAAGGTAATCTAGGCCAACTCAGAAGTTCTCGTTAATAATAATAATATTTAAGTTATATTTAAGTTACACCACTGATAAGCTGGGTACACATGCTGTCTTTGTCTGTCAAGTGGTTTTTCCAACCTATCAGACAAAGACAGCAACATGCGATTTCGTATCCGTGGTGTAAATATTTTTATTTATAGGGGGTGATTGTTTACATCGCAAAGAATAGGAATTATCTTGAGGATAAAACATAGTAAGTATTAGCACATCTACAGATTTTGCAAATAATGTACTATCGAACAAGTCGCCGCCCGACCAGGCATAAGATGGAAATCGCTTAACGGCGGCGTTAAATCGTGCACAATCACACATATTCATATCGTACAATGTACAACTTATATAACAACATATCTTAACTACTAGAGAAACTAAACACCCACTTTACCTGCGTAAAATTACAAATACACTTATTAATAAAAATACAATAATTTCTACTGCTAGTAACAATTTGGGTTTTGTATGAAATTCATTTGCAAATAATATTATCAACAATTCACAATAGTAACAGATACGAAGATATTATGTAAAATATACAAATCTAGACATACGAATAAATAAAAAGTGTTTGTATCTTCAAATTACCAGCTGTGCACATGCATATGATTGTATACATACGATACCTACACCAAAAATTAATACTGTATACATCAATTTTAAAAAAATTGTGTGTCTGTCCGTCTGCCTGTCGGTCTGTTTATTCCATCTAATATCTGAAACGGCCGGACCTATTTTGACCGGACTTTCACTGGCAATAATTACAGAAAATGAAATGTGCAAAAAAATTGTACAATCTAAATAGTATTTTGTTTAGTTTGCGGTCGACACTTTTAAAAAAGTGGGTAAAACCAAAATATTTACTGTTTAGTCACAAAATCGATTTTGGAACGAAGTTCCTTATCGCGCGTTGCGAAAGGGGGCTAGACGGAAAAAGTTAAGACCAAAAGTTGTAACGACACTTTTTGCTACAGTTGTAAGCCGTGCGGCGTGGAATAAATTATAAATTCCCTTCAATTTTTTACCACAAGCCAATTACTACTAAAAGTGAGCCTACTGATTAAGTTTATATTACATTATATTTGTTAATAATAACAAAAAAAATTATTATAACTTTAAAAAAAAATATATTACAATTCCTTCACTAATTAATCAAAGCTTCGTTCCATCCGGGTGTCCCTTGACACCTCTCAAGTTTTGATTTTTATCTTTTCTAATTTAAAACATGTTTACATTCATGTTACAGTTGCATAACAGAATATTTTGCAGCGAGAGAGTACCAATTTACAAGACATAGTTCTAAGTTCATGTTTATTGCAGATAGTTTCAGTACATTTACAATATTGCAGTGCATAATATAATATTATTTAGTAAAATTATAACCATTGACGAAAACAGAACATACTACACATGAATTATAACTAGGGAGCTGGTGGCAATTTAGATATATTATGAGTTGAATGAGAATCTATTTGAAGCACTATCGTGTAACAAAATCTTTGACTGGGTGATTTTTTTATTCCGTTTCTGTAAAAACAGGGAAATGAAAAGAAAAAAAAATTAATAGAATTTCACAAATTACACTTTTTTTTTCTTTTTTCTAACTTGATGAAAATTTATTCTACAACATCGCACTACTAATTTGAAATCATTATTTAACAAATTATTTTTAAACATTTAAAAAAGTATTTCAGAAAAATGATAAAAATATTGAAATTACAAATAGGCTAGATGACTAATTTTTTTTATTGCATAAATGAATAGTACTTTAAATATGAGTAACTTCTCAGAAGAAACAGTATATCAGAAGTCAATATTTTCAAAGGTACAGCGATTTGTTTACAAAATTTCGCAAGTCTCGGGAAAACGCTCCATACTAAAGCCGTACCTAGCTGTGACGTCACGCCTAGGTTAAAGTGTATGAAGTATACGGCCGCAGGCACATATTTGTAAATATCTCCGATATTTGTGCGTTTAAGTTCATACTTACAATAATGAGTGTTTTTGTATATAATGTAAGTAAACATATGATGTAGCTTGTTTACTAACTTAGCAAAAAAAAAATGTATACTTTTTAGATGTATCTAATTACTTTTAATTACACATAAAATATTTTTTTTTTACATTAACCAAATAGTAATGCCGCAATATATGTGAGTATATTAATGAAACTAAATAGTTTAGATGTAGTCATCATCCCTATTGTCACCCTATTAATCCCGGTTTTCCCCTATGACGTCACGCGTAATTGGAGCGTACAACGCCAGTCGCCCAGCAGGGTGACCAAAATACATGATTTTTAAAAGATTTTCCAACCTTCATATGCATATTTGACACAAATGTTTTTATTTATATGTTCTATTTTTGATACAAAACATGCCTGGTTTCTCTCGAAACCGAATAAAAATCACCAAGTATATTCCGATTTTTGTCACGTCCTCATTCAGAATGTTGGATCAAGGAATGAGTAAGTAATAAATATGACTAGAGAATGTAAACAACATTTTGAGCCCCGAATTACATAGTTATTTTAAAATTTATATAACTGTTGATTGTTCTATACATATATGCGAAAATATTAAAATTACAAAAAATAATTTAAAAAAATATAAGTACCATAACAGATACCTAACTAAAAATGCACATATTTAACCACAAATATACCTAGTAAATAGCATAGTATAGAATGGTCGTGTTTCTTATCATAAAACATGACGAAACGACAAAAATAGATAAAATAATATAGATGGGTGCATAAATAATACTTAAAAAACCTGTTCCACGCTGTCGGTGTCGTTTGTAACATATTATGTACTTAATTGAATTTCTATTACCCGCAGGTAAAGCATTTATTCTTCGCAGAATTACCCAAGTCACTGGTAATAAATTTGTGATGTTCTTTGATAAAACGTAACAAAGTTTAATTTTTCGCGTGTTATTCTTATCTTATACAATTTCTTACACTTCTAAAATATATTCACAGAATTCAAAAGATGTATGTTACAAAAACTTCATGTACAAAAACATCAAAATCCAATAAGTTAATTTGTGACTTTTGGTAATAAACCGAAAGCCACCAGCAATTTTAGAGGAGGTATTTGAGGGAATCTGACAACTTGTCCTATACCTCTCCTGGCTGGTCAGACCTGGCTACCGCAGACCTGGCTGGTCAGCTGTAGCGGGGCATATCATCAGGTACAATAGGAGAAGTATGTGACCAACTGACAAGCTGTTGCCAGGTTGCCTCAAATAACTGCTCCAAAATTACTAGTAGATCTCGGCTCATTATTACGCTTATTTTTTGTCATAGGAACTTTAAAAATGTCAAAAATCTCAAGATCTAAATATATGCAATATCAATTTAGATAAGTGATTGGTTTTGAGTTAAAATGTAGATCTGATATGAATATAGAAAGTAATATACGTTCACAAATTTTTGTTGCATTATGCGTATTTTTTTGTATGCAGTATTTGCAATAATGCAATTTATACAAATAAACAAAATCCCAAAAGAAATCAGATATTTGATACTTTTGATTTTTGAATCCACATATTTTTCCTAACTTCTTAGACTTCTAAAATCTGATATTTTACGGATATTTTCCACATTTAGCTCCATATCCTAGGTTTGCCTCCTCCCGATGTGCACCGCTCCTTCTGGAATGTTCTATCTTCTTTATTTGCCCCGAATATGTTTGGTTTTCGCGTCTCGGTTTGAGAGCTGTAGAAACGTATAAGGTGTTTTAACAGTATGTCTCTAAACCTCACATTATTGCCAGAATGTGCTCCAAATGATTATCGAGAGTTTTACAGACAAATATTATTTGAAACATGCAGGCAAGAGTAATAAACAGAGAGTGCCAGAAAGCAAAAACACATGCAAATAAAAATAATGACGTCGATTAAAATACAATCCGACAAAAAACTAACTTAAAATCATCCTAAAATTAAATAGTACAAAATGATGAATGAATTGAAAAAAATCAATAGTATTATGCATATGGAATGTGCATTTTTCTCCCAAATATAATAATTATGTTTATAATATGATTTTAATATAATATGTTTATGTGATTCATTTTTATTTTCAAAGTATTTAGTTTCATGCAGTCCAGCGAAGTGATTAAGGGCTTTTAATCGACCGCTCATCGCATGTTTCTAAAAACCATTATTTATCTACAGCCAACGATAAATGTACACTTAATAATGGAATCGACGCTATCGCAGATAGGTAATGAGTATCAGGAAAATGCACTAATATAATATTTAGGTACCTACAGTGTTATTTTATAATTGGATTTTTCAATTATGTACCATAATGGCATAAGCTAATGTTTTTTAACAAACAAGAGTTCGCTCGGGATCGCAAAACCGTGATTCAATTACTGACATCCAAACTTTTTATAATATGAAATTGCCTTAATCATTATTAATGATGATTGGTAATGATAATTATCCGGAAAGCACAGACTAGGTTGCTTGAATTCAGTGCCATATTTAAGATTATTGGCACCTAATCAAAACTTCTAATGACAAAATGAGATTGCCAACTAACGAACAACGATAATCATAATAGTGACTATGATTATCCTTGTTCGTTATTACTATTATATAACGTATACTAATTCCCCGTTAGAATAATGATAATATAAATTTTAAGATTCATTTGTAAACGTAGAAGCACAGTCTTAAAAAACTAAATTTTCTTTTGTATTTTTTTAAGTTAATGATTAAGATTATGAGTCTACACTCTACAGATACCGTTAAATCAATGTTGATAAACTGCGTGGATGAAACGTGGACCAACAGCTGGGAAACACGTCACACTAACATTTGGGATGGTGTCTGTTTACCTCTGCTTACATCACGATTTACGATTCACGAACAACGATTCGCAGTACAAATCTATGCTAATATTACATTGAATATAAAATATATATGAACATACTTATTTTGTTTAAGGTATGAGATGCAGCTCAGACTTCAGAGTACACTTGTCCGCTAGCCCGCGAGTTCGTGCGCGCAAAAGAACAAAGGAAGAAATCCCGCGAATCCATACATTTTGGCGCGATACAAAGTAAAGTTCGAAAACAAAAATATATGGGACTTGACATATACATCGTCGGTAAGTGACATAGCGATACTTGTGTCACTTAGCGATGCTTATGTCAAAAACCATACATTTTTGTTTTCGAACTATGTAGTCGTAATTAGAGATGGCAACTTGGCTAAAGGCTCCGTTTAGGCGATACGATGGAACAAACAAACATACATACATAGACTATTAAATTCATTACCCTTCTGGCTTCGCCGTAGTCGAGTAAAAAGAGGAATTGAGCGAAAAACTAAAGTAGTCAGGTAGCGCACTCTGATGCGCAACATCCTCTGCAAATCGTTGTTTATGTTTGTTATATTTGTGTTAGTTATTAAACCACATGTGACATTTCACATGAGCTACGTGAACCCAAACGCGTACGTACATACGACAAAGGTTGGAGGACTATTAGGCGGCTGATAACTTTTGTTGTGATTTTGTGAATCACTTCCACCTACCTACGTGATTCAAGGAACGTAGGTGACAAATGTGAAGTGACGTCACCTTCTTTGACTTTTTCATAAGCTTTTAAAATTATTAAAACCTATATATATGGATTATATTCTACAGGGCCTCTTTACTCTTTTCCATCTTATACTACTTTAAAAGTTGCTGCTGCCAACGGCTGCAAGTATTTACATGTTTAGTATGCAGGGAGTTCTGGGGGAGAAAAAAAGGTTTAGCTAGGTTTTATCCTGGGAAACTGCGCATTTTTAAGTTAAGGTATATATGCTTTTTCTAACGTCGTGCAGCAATATATCAATAATATAGACTCTATAATGTCAGTCCGATTGGCAGTTTCTTTAATTGTAAAAAATTTTGCGTTGTTCGTTCGTGCGGGAAATTCGTAATGTGGTAAGTTCGAACCCGTCCCTGTTAAAATATTTATGTGATTAGTATTTTTTTTAAATCTACTAGAGCTCCGTGCATAGCTCGTTTACCCAGGTACTTTAACATTAAAACGGCTAGTAGGTATAATTTAGTATTCCTATGTTTGTTACCCACGGTTGTTATTTTCGCAACAATAACTCCTATCTTGGTGAAACGCCAATAGACATGAGCAATTCGAACATACCTACGTGGTTTTACAAAAATACAGCAATGACGAAATTTTTATTACACTTTGAAATCTTAGCCAGCTTCAATGTTGTACCGTTGTTTGCTGTAGATATTTTGCTCTGATCTAGGTTAGGTAGGTAGTAAAAAAGCTAGGTTGGTTCACTATTAGAGCATGTAAATTAATGTATTATAAATTATTATTAGCAAGCTCCAAATGCTAAAGATGAACAAAATAAATTGAGGTGTACCTAAAAAGAGAAAGTTGTAACATGTTACGGAAGTCGGCACATCTCGCGAAACGTGTTATAACTTACAAGTTGTAATAAGTTAGTAACACACCAATTCCGTTTTATTTTGAAAGATTTTCAGGGTGATTAGTCTGTTTTTTTTTTAGGATTGGTGGTGGCATGTACTTTTTATAACTATCACGACTATTTTAAAATATTAATTAAATATCAATTCAATCTATCAATTAAATCGCCGTAAGTTTTTGTTTGAAGACGAAATTGCACCGAATAACTTTAAACCACATTCCTAGACGTAATTTGTTATTAAATATAAAAGTTATATGTTCCATAATACTGTCTTATATTAATTTATTGACTTTCAAACTCATTTTATCCCTTAACATTCCAATTTAGTAGAAGACAGAAAATAGCTATGTATGTCATACATATAAAATATTTCAAACCCTTCCAGAATAAATTTATTAAGCAAGCAGGTACATACAAAAAGCATACTGAGAGAATAATATTATTATATATATTTATAGTTATTAAAAACATGCACAATAAAACATACCAAGTGATACTGATAGTGACAACATAGTAAATAATAGTGACAATATATACAACCATCAAGATAATATTATAATACGTATTGGGAAATATCACTTAGCAGGTTTTACTTCCAATATAAAAAAATAAGGTAAAAAAAGAAGCTCACCTTAGCATGTTCCTGAAATTCTCCAGCTCTCTTATACTGTTTGAAAGCCTTGCAAAAGCGTTAAACAATGAAACAATTTCTGTTCTTTGTAGTCGCTTATTTGATTTGTGTCGTAACAATAATTTCCCTTGATCTGGGTCTTTGGTTTCTTGTTCCCACTGGCTGGAGAATAATACCTTTAGTGCTGTACCCAAACCTTGCGTCTGCAGCTTCCCCCAAAGTTTACATTTATCGCAACCAACACAATCCATGATCCTAGATATATTCCAGAAATGCTCTCTGAATTCATGTTTTAATGTTGTCGCTTGTATTCCCCCGTTAAACATTGAGGATTCATTGAAATGGTCTGGGAAAGTGTATATAACACCCAGCATGTTACGAATGGCATCCCTTGTTTCTTCATCTTCTGTAGGGTTACCGGTAAAATAATCTTCTCTTTCTAAATAAGGTCCAGCTTTTGCCAAAGCTCTCATTTCTAACAAATAAACAAAGTACAGATTTTTAAGCCAATTTGGCCCTTCGCCTAAGGTCTGTGATGGGTCAAACCTTCTCTGAAATTCAGCTAAATTAGGTCCCCATTCACCATCCGGAGCTGCAACAAATCCTAGCTTCTTTTCAGATAGCAGATACTTTGAACATAAATGTATATTAATACTGGTGTGCAAGCCTGAGACAGCTCTATAAAATACTCTCTTTTCTAAGCACATGTTACTTAAATCTGAACTTAAAACATATGGGAAGGATTCATAAGGATTTGTTCTTGGTCTGAAGCAGTTCTCTTGGTATATGCTGCGCCATATTCTATGAGCTGAGGGACCTTTATATCCCGTATACCTTTCAGGATTCAAAGAAAGATCTACATAGTCTGCGTCTGCATCTTTATCATCATTTTCACAGAAGTTTTCAAGTGAAGCATCATACGCTTTCCATTTAGCAATTTCATATTGACTTGCGGCACTGAGGGTCATGTTCAGGTATCCTAATGTTGCATCATGGTCACTATCAGAACCACAGCTGGACTGAGCTTCTGTTGAATACTTCAATGCAGGTGCCTGCTCCTCATCTTCGTCCTCGTAGCCATTTTTATACCCAGGAACGCTTTCTTGCGAACAGGTTTTAATATGGCAATATTTCATGGCACACCTGCTATCGTCAGCCCAAAAGGGGCATTCCTTTTTTAAATTTACTTTGAAAAAACGAAAATAGTCCTTACTGACAAGACTTTGAATCCGTGGGAAAATCTTCACATTATTAAAATAGTCGATCGTGTCTACGTTACATGAACAATCGCCTAGAGCTCCGTGAAGCGCCTCGAAACAAGCATTACTATCGCATGCCGTTGTTTCAAACAATTCTGTGTCGAAACCATTTGCTTTTACGATGACGAAAGTAAAAACTATAAAAACAATGGAACTCCCTTTTTTGATTTCCATTTTGAATCAGTATTAAAACATGATCATGTATTTAATACGCTCGCACAAGTTTGATACACACAAACAAATTTTTACACTGGATCAACGGTTGTATAGCATTAGATTCAGTTAAAATATTAAATCAAGAGTTCCGAAAGCCTAATATAGGTGCACTACTCTGTTAAAATCAAATACACAATAAATTAATTATACAGAATATCCATTCACTTTCACGAGAGAAACCAGCAACAAAATCTGGTAAGTTTACAGCTGTATGTCAACTGTCAACTGTCAAACTGATCTTTATGTCAGAATGACATTAAGATTTTTTAAATTTATTTTATAGTAGCAATGACAAGACAATTAAAAGGTTTTATATGTTGTAAATTGTAAAGTTGTACCAACTATTTCTGAAATCTGGCTCAGTGTAGTAAATATCAAGAACTAGCTTTTTCGCACGATTTTGTCCGCATGAAACCCATGCACTCCCGTATGGTATGTATTTTGATAAACCATTTTTAACGTATTCTGGACCCTATTTGACCTCTTTAGGGGACGAATTTCAAAAATGTATAAAATACGTTGTAGCAGACCAATTAGCGCCACCATCCTGAATCGCGCTATCGAAGTTTTCTAAGATCGGCGGTATATATACAACATATGAAATGTAAAAAGTGGGCTTCGGCCTGCATACCATCTCGCTCGGTCGGAGATCTCACTTTGGGTGCTTCATCACTATTCCCACAACGTACTCAATAATTTCAATCCATTTCCTTGGATATTAAATTTCATGGAAATCGGGACAGTTTCTTTTTCATACAAACTTTCAACCCTTATATTTTTAGACTCTCAGAGATGAAATTCTAATAAATCCTGAAACATGTTTCTAATGAAATGTATTTAAGAGCATAATTCCCAATTTTCATAGAAATCGGTGCAGATTTAAAGATTTTTGCTATACAAACTTTCACCCCTTTAAGGGTGGAATTTTTCAAAATTCCTTCTTAGTGCACATCTACATTGCAAATTAAAACTACCAAATTGTAACTACGTTTCTACTAGCGTTTACGGCTGTGCGAGCGTTTATACATCAAAGTGTCAATGCCCAGTGGGGACATCTCGTTTTAGTTATTTATTTATTTATTACTTCATACCAATAAACAAAAAATATAAAATAAAGACCTACAAAACTGTTTGTCTGTAGGATCAATGTTACAAAACTTAATATTATAGACAGAGTATAAAAATAAAATTATCAAGATACAACATTAATAATACTAATAATACAAAAAAGATGTTGTAATAACAAAAACAAGCAAAATAAAATTAGAGTAAATATTAAAATAATGTTTTAGGTGGTACGGGATGTACAATAAGGTAATAACTTTATTACCTTATTGTAAAGGTGTTTGTACATGTTTTTTTGGAAGGCTTTTTTTTTGGTCTCGTGTCGGATATCGTTGGGCAAGCTATTTAATACATATGGTATCCTTTTATTTAAAGTTCGGTCCCCAAAATAGTTAAAAACTCTGGGTACCTTATATTTGCCTTCCGATACCGACCGAGTACCATAGTTGTGCTTCAGTAATTCTAGGTTATGGATATTATTGTGGTTGTGGTTGTTATTTACCAAAAGGTATTTGTGTTTTAAAGTACCTGGGAGAATTTTACAAATTTTAAATAATTTAGAATAGTCGCCTTTACAATTAGATTTGGTTTTTTTACTGACTATGTTTTAAAAATCTTATTTGTGGAGATTCAAGTTTATTTAGATAACTTCTAAATGTCAGACCATAACTATCAAGGGCATAACCTAGAATTGAGTCAACTAATGCAAAGTACAAACACCTTAATATGCTTCTCGGTACTTTTAGACTTAGATGATAAAATTTTCCTAGGAGAGTTATTAATTTGTTTGCGATGTAGTCTATATGACATGACCAAGAAAATGTTTGTCTACTTTGACACCAAGGTATGTTATACAATCAACTTGTTCAATAGGCTTACATTGACAATTAGTATGATTATTATTAAAGCAGGCAAAATAATGGCTATACATAGGGGGCGAATTTGAAGTGCATAAGTAAGGAGAATGTATGACAAGTAATTTTGTTTTTTCTGAATTTAGAAGTAAGCCGTTTTCGTGAGACCATCTGACTACAGTATAGTATATTGTTAGCCTAGGGTTGAAAAGAATCAATTCCCGAGGTAGTTAGACGAAGTAAAGTAAAGAATCAATTCCTAATCGGCTATAGTCCGATTAGGAATTGATTCTTTTACCCGTGGCAAACACTCTACTTTTCATTTAGAATATGAGGAAAATAAATCTAGTTATTTATCTAAACTATTTATTGATAATAAAATATTATTAATGCCTATTTAAAATTAATAGTCAAAAAGTTACATTTTTGTTTGGAATATTTATGTTGTTTGATATATTTTGAGAAATTTGGCTATTCTGGATCTCTGTAAAAGTAGGAGACTCTGGTATTTTATCGGACGATGGATTCCATCGCGGACACTCTATTATAGTTTTTTTTATAGTATTATATTATACACGGTATTTTTATAGTTTCGGTTAATTTGGTTGAAATTTTAGTTTTGAAAACTTTAGATTTCTTACTCTTGAACCCCTGCTGTCTGCTACTGTCGTTTCAAAAATGCTGTTAAATTATGATTTTTTTTCAAATCTACATTGTGTTTTACATTAAGTGTACTCTTGAGCATTGAATATCGGCTCCATACCGTTGAAGGCTGTAATTTGCTACACAGTCCATTAAAATATGTAAGAAATACACTTTCGGAAAACGATTTTATATTCTTGTCTTCTCGCCACTTAATAAAATCATTGTATGTGTTTATATATCTTTCTTTTGATATTTTTGGCAAAAGATTTTCTATGACACAATTTGCCTCGTCTGTAATGGAATCTGGTGTCAATATTTCGCTTGAACTCATTTTTAATATTCAATTCAAATCTTAGCACAAAAGTCCGTCACAGATACATACATAACAGATTTTAGTATCCCGCCAATTTAAAATGACTTTTTAAATTTTAAATATGGAACTTGCCGCTCGCCGCGTAATTGTCGCGGCACTCGCGGCTTATTCCGCTCAAAGAAGTTTGCGCTAAATTCACACTGGCTGTTTAGAAAGTCATGTCATTTTTAATAGTTTTTTTATATAAAACTTTTAGTGTACATAGGTTGGGGTCTTCAAATTAAATACTGGATGTGCTGAATCACTTTATTTGCACAACTAGTTAGGTAGGCGGTGGGCAGACGACTAACTCTCGCAGGAGTTAATTCGCCACGCCACGAATATAGCTGACTTTACATTATGCAATTTCCGAGAATTATAACACACACTACATACACCCCCTTCTAAAAAAAAAAAAAAAAAGATTTACATAATTGACAAATAACAAAAAAAAAATGAACTTAGCAAACGTTAACATTTGGGAGCTTATGTTGTGACAAAACAATAAAATCTGTACCCTGATTACAATTTAATTCCTTCCTTAACATCTTCCTTGCACGTGAAACACAAACTTTATATATTAGAATAGCACAAAACACAAAAAGGATGACTGCCATAACAGTCACCGTGATGCTCAACACTTCCAATTTAAAATTAGTATTAGATGCTGTTGCGTGGTTCGCTCCGTTTTGAGCGATAACAATCTCTTCATCTTTCTTTTCAATCGAATATGTCTTTCCCATTTTGTTAAATTATAAAATTTTAACGTTTGATGCTGTAGAACTGACTTAAACTGATAACTTAAAAAATTGTGAATTGAGCTGATAATCAAATTTATATATTATTATATATAACTAACTTGTTGAGTTGAGATTGGAAATAAAGTGAATGCAAATATTTCTAACTTAACGTCTTATAACAATTAATATGTGCTGAGATGACATTACGCAACCTTCGCGTGCCTACTTGCTAACAAAAATGCCAATGCACCATTAACCTAGTTATCATCCAAGAATCTTACAGGTCTTTTAATTTTTCTGCCACTACGTGATTTCTGTAAAGGCGTATACACATTAGCCTCACTATGCTGATCTAATCTACTGTCATGTCTAACTTCATTTTCTTCTAAAATATACGCGGGCTTAAGTCTATCAATCGACACATTACGTTCTCTATTATCAATTAATATTTTAAAAACTTTACTATTTCTTTCTAAAACTTTATATGGTCCGCTGTACGGAGGCGTTAGCGGTCTCCGTACCGCGTCCACTCTTAGAAAAACATGCGAACAGGAATTTAGATCAGCATGCACAAAAGTACTATTACTATTTTTACATGCCCTTTTTATGGGCTTAATTTTGTTCAAAGTGTCTCTTAAATTACTTATAAATGAATGTGGGTTATCAATTTTCATACTTTTATCTGAACAAAATTCTCCCGGCAACCTTAAACAATGTCCCAGAGCAAATTCCGCCGCGCTAATATTATCGTTGTCCGCTTGACAAGCAGCTCTCAATCCTAACATGACCGTAGGTAGTTCTACTAACCATGATAGATTATTATTCAATCTAGCCACCAGAGCCGACTTCAAAGACCTATGCCACCTTTCTATCTTACCGTTACACTGTGGGTGGTATGGGGTAGTTCTCGTTTTTTGGATACCTAATAATTTCATTAAATCTGTGAATAATTCCCTTTCGAACTGTCTACCTTGATCGGTGGTAATAATTTTAGGACAACCGAAACGACAAATCCATCCTTCATAAACTGCTCTAGCTACCGACTCTGCGGTCATGTCCTTCACAGGGCAAATCTCAGGCCATAGTGTTAATCTATCGATCATAGTGACGCAGTAACGGAAACCGTGCTCAGTTTCCGGTAAAGGTCCTATCAAATCAACGTGCAAATGTTCGTAACGCTCGCTATGGTTAAAATCGCTAAGTTTCGAAACTGTGTGCCGAATAACCTTACTTCTCTGACACCTCACGCACGTCTTGGCCCAGGTCCCTACGTCCTTATTCATACCTGGCCAAAAAACTTTTTTACTAATTAATGCACGCGATGCTCTAACTCCAGGATGAGAAACGTCATGAAATTTATGAAAAATACTTTTCCTAAACTGCGATGGTATATACGGCCTAATATTCTGAGCTGATGTTTCACAATATATTTTAATATCATCATTATTATCGAGCGCTAACTGTTTCCATTGCAATTTATCATTCGTTTTCATTAAATCCGCGAGCTCAGCGTCTGTCGCCTGTGCTCTCGCAACCTCCACGTATTCGCTTGAACTAGGGCATATGATACTCTCTATTCTCGATAAAGCGTCGGCCACCTGATTTTCAGTGCCTTGTATATGTTGTATGTCGCTTGTAAATTCGCTAATATACAACAATTGACGCGCTCGCCTAGGTAACTCTTTATTAGAACTTATTTTACTTAAAGCAAAAGTGAGCGGCTTATGATCCGTGTAAACTGTTAAATTTCTACCTTCGATTAAATCTCTAAAATAAACTATTCCCGAATAAATCGCTAAAAGCTCCTTGTCGTACGTGGAGTACTTCTTTTGCGGTTCTGATAACCTTTTTGAAAAATATCCTAAAGGTTTCCAAGAATTGCCTTCCCACTGATTTAACACTGCCCCTATACTAAAGTCTGACGCGTCAGTCATTAACCCTAATTTAGCATTAGATATCGGATGCGAAATAGTGACGGCATTTTTCAAATTTTCTTTACACACGTCAAATGCACCATTCGCCTCGTCTGTCCAATCTATACGCGTCTTATCTCGTTTTTTAGCCCCGTGTAAATACCTATCTAAAACTCCCTGAACTCGAGCAGCGTTAGGAATATGATTTCTGTAAAAATTTAACATGCCCAAAAATCTACGTAATTGTTCTATTGTCTCCGGTTTCGGATATGACTCGATAGCTTTAACTTTTTCCGGCATCGGACTCATACCTTTTTCTGAAACTAAATAGCCTAAAAATTCTATAGCCGACTGTCCAAAAACACATTTACTTAAATTAATAGACATTTTATATTTACTCAATCTTTCAAATACTAATCGCAAATGTTCTCTATGTATATCGGGGTTATCCGATCCCACGATGACGTCATCTATGTACCCGAACACGACTGACTGACCTTTGCCCCCTGTACAGTCGCCGCCATAATTCAATCGTTCTATGCCTGATAAGACTGTATTATTGATAAATCTTTGAAATGTTTGTGCCGCGTTACGCAGGCCAAACGTCATTCTTGGAAATTCAAAAAGGCCAAATGGCGTAATAATAGCTGTTTTTTTAATGTCATCTGGATTAATACCTATAAAATGATAAGCTCTACAAATATCTAATTTTGAAAAAAATTTCTTATTATGTAACCCATACGTAAAATCTTGTACTCTAGGTATCGGATAACGATCTGGCTTTGTAATTGCGTTTAACATCCTATAGTCCCCACAGGGTCGAATACCGCCATCCTTCTTAGGTACAATATGTAAAGGACTGGCCCACTCACTATTTGAAGGTCTACATATTCCTAGTTCTTGCATCAACTGAAATTCTTTTTTAACCCTATCGTACCTGTCGGCCGTTAACCTCCTGGCACGCGCGTGGACAGGTGGTCCAGTAGTCTCTATGTGATGATAAACGGAATGCTCTGGGACGTCCTTGAAGGTTGGCGGTCGCGTGATGTCCTGAAATTGTTCCAGTAAATCCGCGTAAGGATGGTTGCTATTTATGCTTTTAATAGTGCCGACAAAATTTGTACTTTTAATTCCACAGACCCTTAGGGTGGTCACCGTATCAATTAACTTATTATTATACAGATCTACATTTAATTTAAAATTCTTCAAAAAATCGGCACCTATTATCGGCTGTTTTACATCACATACGACAAAAGTCTATTTAAATGACCGTCTTAGGCCTAACGATAACTCTAAATTACATATTCCATAACATTTAATTTCGCTGTCATTAGCAGCATACAACTTTAGATCGATTTTTTTGATAGGCTTTCTAACACACCACTTTGGAATTACGGAAATGTTAGCGCCTGTGTCGATCAGAAAACTATATTTCGTTACATTATCTCTAATCAATAAACGATGGCTTTTGGTTACCTGACCTTGACTACATCCATCCACCGAGCCCGCATGTACCCCATCTAGTTTTCCGGCTGCTTGGCTCGCCACGCACAGGGTTGCTCGCAGTGGCTAGCCCTCGATCTGTACCGAAAGTGAAAACGGCACAGCCAGTCCGGGTCCCCAGGTACTCTCCGTGGCCGCGATGTCGATCTTCTCCTGAAGTCGGTCGGTCTGTAGTTGCTCCTCGAGCGCCCGCGACCCCTTAGTTCGGCGCGGAGCGCTGCAACCTCCAGCTCCAATCTGCTCAACTGCTCGTCCGACTGTCCATCTGCTGCCTTCTTGCATGACACGGCTGCCACATCTCCGACGTTGGTGTATTCAGTAATCTTGTCTGCCATGGCCGCCAGCTTGTCCAGAGACTGATCTTCACAAACCGCCATGACTGCTCGAACTGATGACGACATCTTCGACAACCACAGGCTCTTGAGTGTGTTGTCCGCAATTTGTGCGCTGCGCCCCAGATCTTTCATGCGCCTTAAAAACTGGGAGGGTCTTTGCGAACCCAACTCCAGCTCCGACACCAACTTCTGCATTTGTCTTTCGGCACTCTCTTCATAAACCTGCAGCAGTCTCTCCTTAAGCGCCGTATACTTGTCCTGGGCGGGCGGTGACATCACGAGGTCGCTGACCTGCTGAATGGCCTCTTTTCCGAGTTTCGATATGACCAGGTTGAATTTGGTCTCTTCACCCTGCTTCTGTGGGGCCATCACAGCCTCGAACTGCGCGAACCATAACCTTGGTAAGTCTGTCCACAATTCCGGTAGCTTGGTGGACACGCTTATGGATGCCTCTTCCTTGCAACCCGTGTCTGATGCCTTGTTCATTTTTCTCGAACGAAATTGAGCCGATGAGTCGACGAGTCAATGAGCTGATGAGCCGCCTGCCGCTGTACTCGCCACGTGCCACGGCGTGTTCTTCTATTACGTCACGCTAACTTCCTGTCGACGCGTGGAATTCGATCTCGAACAAAAATTTAGCCCACAGCCAATGTCACTATTTACGCCGATTCCCTTCACTACAAACTTTCTTCGAGAGTTCTTCGTCGGGGTCACCAGTTTAGTGTACATAGGCTGGGGTCTTCAAATTAAATACTGGATGTGCTGAATCACTTTATTTGCACAACTAGTTAGGTAGGCGGTGGGCAGACGACTAACTCTCGCAGGAGTTAATTCGCCACGCCACGAATATAGCTGACTTTACATTATGCAATTTCCGAGAATTATAACACACACTACAAACTCTTCACAGCTGACAGCAGTTCTATTTTTGAAGTTTTGAAGTTTTTCCGGCCCTCGGGCCGGAATGAATTTGTATGAGTTTTTCCCTCCCTATGAAAGGAAAGCAGCATCTTCCACCCAATAATCAGATCAAAACAACACTACTTTCCGAGTATGAGAAATGAAAACAATGTCTTGTTGTACTAAGCGACATGTTTCTGCCAGATCGGTACCAGCGCGTAGAGTACATAAATCGTCCGCGTACATGTATGATGAGCAGTTGAGTATTCCAAATAAACTGTTGAAGTGTAGTAGGTAACACACTGGCCCACACCCGGAGCCCTGTGGAACCCCATATTTGACCGTAATATTGTCGCTGAGCGTGTTGCCTACCTTTACACGGTATGAGCGCGAAGTGAGGTAGTCCCGAAACCATTGGTTCAGCGGTTGCCCCACTCAACATTCGTCCATTGCATTCAAGAGGGTTTCTGTTTCAAGGGTGTCGAATGCTTTTTTGAAATCATAAAATATTGCCACAACAAATTTTTTATCCCCTAAATGTGAGTTAATTTCATCGGTAAATTTTGCTAATAATTTGTTAGTGCTTTTATCTTTCTGAAAACCGTATTGACATTCGGTCAGAACTCTATTTTTAAGTAGGAAATTTCCAACTTGATTTACTACACATTTTTCAATAACTTTGTCGATACTAGACAGTATAGCTAAGGGTCTATAATTAGTGACGATTTTGTGGTCTCCTCTTTTGTGAACTGGACGGATGATTGCTTCTTTCAATTTAAGTGGAAATTCGTGCTGAGTGATAGATAAGTTAATTAAGCTGGCTAAGATAGGACTAACTTTGTCGGCGACAATTTTTAAGTCTGACATGCGTACCGGATCACTACCAGGTGATTTGTTTACATCCATTTTATCAATGACTCTTTTGACGTCCTTAGAATTTACTGGTTGCCATCTCATGCATACATCTGATCTAATGATATAGTCATTTCTTGTTAACCATTTATCAGCGCATTTATGTTTTAATTCGTCTATCTCTCTCGAAAAGCTTCTTGCAAAATTATCACATATTTCTTTTATGTTATTACTGTTATCCATATATTTTAGTATAATGTCGTCTAAAGATTGTTTGTTATTCCCTAGTAGACTATTGATTTTTTCCTATATTTTCTTAATATTTTTGTTACAATCTAATATACTCTTTTTATCGTAAGCGACTTTACATTTATTAATAGCTTTTGTACATTTATTCCTATAGTTTGTGTAAGCCAACCTTTTTATCATATTTTTACGATCATTACTCCAGACATGAAATAACCTATCTCTTTCTTTTATCATGAGTTTCAAATTAGCATTTATCCAATATTTTTTATTTCTCTTATTTTGCTTTAATATTTTTGGTTGAATTTTGTAACTTTCGCTATATATACCTATTATTAAAATGTTAGCAAAGGATTTGTATAATTCAGTTGGGCAAGTTATACTTAATAAATCATCGAAGTTGGTTGATTGTAACTTTTCTCTGACTAGGCGATTGTCTAAAATACGTTTTGTTGTTGGAAGATAACGTTGTGTCGAGTGTTCGTCGGAGTGAATCGCGAGATCCGTATCAGATGCATGTCTCCATTCAATTGCTGCGGATACGAAATAGTGGTCAAATGTCTTATGCTTTATGACTGCTGAGTCTATTAAGGCAATTGGAGCTTTGATGTATATATGGTCTAAACATGATTCTACTATCTTATCTAAAAGTATTTCTCTTCGTGTTACATCATTTATACACTTCGTGAATCCATATTCTGCTAAAATATTTTCATACGATACGACACGATTATCGCTTTTATTTAAAAGATTTATATTTATGTCTCCACACAAGATAATTTTAGAATGCTTCGGGAAACTATCAAGTAAGTTACGCAATTCTATAAAAAACTCTTGTATCCTATCACGTTTAATAAATTTGGGCGGTCGGTAAAATGATATTTTATATTACTGTTAAATGTTACTGACACGCATTCTGCTGAGCGCATCGTGCTAGCGGTATTGACCGCAGGTGTCTCAATCATAGATATGCTACTAGCTCCGCTCGTGAATAAACTAATACTCCTCCTCCTTTCCGTTCTTTTCGCGTATATGAATGAACCACAAATCCTGCGATTGTATATAATGATAATAAAGTAAAATTTATATTTGGCTCTGTGATGATGATAATGTCTAGTCTATTTAAATTATTGCCTATAGTTAATAATAAATCATTAAAGTTATTTTTTAAAGAGCTAATGTTGATGTGCAGAAGACATAGATCGTTTTTATAATTTACTTGTGTAAACCACATATCTAGGCTCTCAACACTAGTATAATTAAGTGAGCCATCTTTAACAGAATCTATGTTACTTAGGTAGGTGAATTTTGATTTCAATGATATACATGATTAATAATTAATAAAATTAAATATAAAGTTACTGACTATTGAATAAGGCAGACATGTCGTTTTCAGATCGAATACATAACTACTGCATTTTGACCTTCAGATTTCTTAACTAATATCTTTCCGTTGAAAACCCATATGAATTTATGTATATCCTTTAGTTGTTTTTTTGTATTCCATAATAAAGCTCGCATTGGCGGAGTCAGGTCTTCATTAATATGTATTTTGTTAGTGACCGAACCTTTAGTTACCATATTACTTGTAGTGTTACTTAGTTTACGTCGTTCAGCTAACCATTTGTCCCGTGATTCAGTGCCTGTAGATTTGAAGCTCACGATGATAGGCGCTGGTCTTTTACCTTCTTTTGATGGTCTCATACGTTTAATCCAATCTATGTCTAAGGTATTAACGTTGAGCGCATCTCCTATTTTAGTTACGATTTCTTTCACATCATCTTCAGGTTAATGTTCTACACCAGCAATTTCGATATTGTGTTTTCTGGATGTTTGTTCAATTTCGTATAGTTTTTGTTCGAGTGCTATGTTCTTTTTTTCCAGGTATGTACATTTATTATTGATATTCACCATTCCTTTTTCCAGTTTATTGATTTTTTCTTTTGACTGACTATATTCTATTATTAAGGTGTCGTACTTGTCTGAGAGTAAGCTAAGACTTAAAGTTATCTCGTCAAGTTGTCTTTTGAATTCAGGTAATGCACCGACTTTTCTTTGAATGTCTCGTAGAATTTTTGAGTTATCTTGTTGCTCGATATTTGCTTCCTCTCCTTCACATTCATCTTATTTGCAATTATTACAATGAGTTCTATTCTTCCCTAAGCCTTTAATACAGCCCTTGTGAAAAATTCCTTCACAAGGCCCGCGTAAAATGCGTACCTTTCTTTGGTAAGATTTTTTTGCACTTTTGACATTCCATTCTTGTTTAATAGTAATTATAATTGTAAATATATCGATGCTATAATTTAGTGTTTGAGTTTTATTTACTGTATTCTGTGAGTTTCTTGTCGATTTATATTTAATATAATTTTTACAATAATAAATAAATTAATTAAATAATGAATACTCTAATAAATTGTAGAGGTTTACAAGTAATGAAAAAAAGCGTACCAGTATGTATTCGTTACTATGACAATTAGCACTCGTTACTATAGTATCGTTACGTTACTCGTTACTTATGATACCTCTTATCATGCTATGTTATGTTAGAGCCACGAATCAAATCGTATTGCGTACGCGTAAAGTATGATGTCGCAGTGTCGTAATATTCGTAATGTGTAGAAATCATACTTATACAGTAAGTACATACCAAGCTGCGTAATGTGCATTTTTTCACTTTTCCGTATTTTAAACCAGACTTGTGTTAAAGTTATTCTTAATTTAGTTTGATTTAATAGGTAAAGTGTAGAACTACAAGTGAACTGTTGACGGAATCAGTGTAGGTACCCATACTACGACTAATGCGAGCAACGAGATGTATTCGTGTGTAACGTTTCGTTACTCGGTACTAGATGGCGCACCCGTTACTCTGTACCGAATACATCCGGTTTGCTATAGCTCTAATAAATTGTATTTTTATTAAAATTGTAATTGTTCATTTATAATGCAGTACAATTTATAGGAACTATTATTTAATTCACTTCAAGCTTGCGCTTCTTTGCGTAGGACCCGCGGAGTCGGAAGTCGGAACACTTCAAGTGTAGATAAATTGCCTAGCAGAAAAAAATATAGGTAGGTATGGACTCCATACCTACCTATATTTTTTCTGCTTTTCTGCATTAGGTACTATGTAATATCACTCCATAGTATGGAGTGATATTTCATAGTACCTAATGCCATTTTTTTGATCATTTGATGATATAAAATACAAGATACAAGATGTATACAAGAATTACTCGTTGAGATATCTTAACGAGTAATTCTTGTACTTATACATTTATAGGCATATTATACGTCATATACAATGTACCTGTTTTGCAACGGCGATTATGCTTGCCAGTTGCCACGTTTGCGGGCGATAATCTCAACTGCTCGGCTGCGTAACCGCGCAAATAACCGGTTTCGTTAGAGGCACGCACGGGAAAAACTGCTTCGTGAGTTTAGCCTGTACTCTCTAGATTCAAACCGAACGCGTCACGCGTGTAGACACTAGTCGATAACGCGGGCGTGCCGAAAACAAAATTTTCCTCGGACTGGAGAGTATCCGGATGCATGTAGTCCAAAGCCTCTCGAAATCGAATTCTCCTTTCGCTTCACAAAAGATACGTTTCATTGCACGGGCGGCGCCGCGCTGCGCAGAGCGATGCAGCTCGCAATTAGAACCCTGGCAAATGAAACGTGTACCTTTTTGTGTAATAAATAAAGTTCAATTTTGAATCGCTATCTTAAAATGCGGGTGTAGCGTTGCATCTCGGTGAGAACTGACCCTCAGCACCTCATGGGTAGGTAGTAGGTACAATAAAGTATAGATTTTTGTTGAAATATAATTTATTCTTACCGTCAATGTATCATTCACAAAAGCATATACTTCGAAATGCACAAGAGATTCAAAATACAATCAGACACTTCTTGTTCCCATTAAAAGAATAACATTTATATACATCGACCATCGAGTGATTTACTATAAAAGTAGAATAGAAATGCATACATATCAACTTTATTAAAGTGTAAATTGGACGTACAAACTTTAAGTTTAAAAAATACAATATCTATAAACTTCAATCGTCATATTATTGTAACAGTACAAAGGGATGCTTACCTAACTTAAAAGTAAGTATTTAGTAATAATATAATCAATAAAAAAAAGAAATATTTTTAACAAGAAAATGAAAACTTAGGAAACTACCGCGTGTTCTACGCACTGTCAATTAAAAAAATTATATCGAGGTAAATAATTAAATATATTCATTATATTCATTACACCACTAACGATAAATATTTTAAATCGATCGTAGCCGAGACGAGGTGAATGCTAGCGATATTTAACGCATTCAAGAAATATTTTGAATATGGTAAATTGGTAACAACTTCGAAATTCGAACAACTTTAAAAGGTGGGGCATAAGTAAGAATAACAAACTTACATTTTTAAATTGTACAAATTAAAGGTATTAATTGTGGTATGTAATATTTTTGTCGAATATTTTTTCATTGTTTCGTCGAGCTCTCTTTTCAAGCGTACCTGAAACAAAAAGAAATATATTACTTGCATGCTTTGTTATTAAAAACAACGTAATTGACGTGACTTAAACTACTTTATTTACTTAATTTAAAATATTTAAGAATTTTAAAAAACTTTCTGGTACCTAGCAAAGTTTAATTACACAAAAATAAAAATATATTAGTTACAATATTTTTATTTACACACAAAGTAGAAATAAAAACGAAAATTCATTCCAATTAACCCGAACCTCTTGAATGAATAATAATATATTAATGGTAGTTAGTCAATTTCACTAGAAAATATAAATTTATGTACAGATTTCTCTTACTCTGGTACTTAAGCTATCTAGTTGCTAGTAATAAGTAAATTCATAGTTATTTTTTAAATTATATAATGATAAAATAAAATATTCTGAGGTGTTCTCTATTCAATATTGTGCAATGCTCAGTACCTTCCAGTTATTAGTAGTTGGTTTTTGAAATAGAATTAAAACGATTCTCTTTTCAAATTCGTTTATTTCAAAGTAAAGGCAGTGTGATAGGTACTTAACAAATGTAATTCTCAACAAGTTTTATCTGATTTTAATAAAATAAGGAGCATTTTCCATTGAAATATAATGTACTAAGCATTACTAAACAATGTGTTTATTTTTTAATTGTACACATTTCAAAACATCATCAAAATTTTTAAAAACAGAAATGTGTGAAAACGGTATAGGTAATACCTTTTTCAGTTTAATAAACTAAAATATCAAAAGCAACAAAAGGCATATTATTAAACGTTAAAAAAACTGCGCAACATGCAGCAAAAGAGTTAGCAAAACATCAATCAACAAGAAACAAAAGCATTTACATAATTAAATAGAGATATTGTTTCAACATCTGCGTAAAATCAAATACAATTTCCATAAGTGCTCTATAAAATTACCCCTCAATCGTTGTAACCAGTTACTAACTAAAGCTTTTTTGTACAATTTAAAAAAAAAAAATTCTTTCCATCTGAGATTATTATAAAAGAATAGCCAGCCGGATGGAGCCTACTCAACGAATGCGAAGTCACCTTTTTAAACACGTGTGCGTGCACTTGAGAAACTTTCTTTAAAGACTTCTTTTTTTGTATTTTACAAAGATGGGAACAACTTTACAATTTTTAAAAACACAAGACGGCAATTTTAACGTATTTACTACGAATGGTTCGTGACTTGTAAGCAGTACGACGCTGATTAGCACTAAAGTGAAATTCTATTCACTTTTGATTTTGTATTTGCTTAAGTGGCTTCCTTCACCCAGATGTTCGGTGCGCTCCATCTGCCTGTTGTTTTTTTTTATAATCTGAGGTTCCTATTTATTATATATTTTAAACAGCAATCGAGTTAAATAGGCTACAAAAACCTCTAAAATATTATCTGTACAGTAGGTATATAACGTTTTGCAAAATCAATTACAGAAACTTTGGGTAAATGAGTATGTAAACAAGTTTAAACTGAAACAACAATTTAAATTTCGATAAAAAAATCTAGTATTAATAGTTCTACTACGCCGAGAAGGTCATTGGCAGTGTGAACTGTGACAAAGCAGATTTCAAAACGTGGGTTTTTTGTAAAAAAAACGTTTTGATATCAGCTGTGCGCAGTGAGAAGGTAGTGAACTCATTCCTTGGAAAAAGAATATACATGAAAGGAGTACTAAAATCTAAAAGCCGTAAGCATCTGTCTCTTAAAGCATCAATGGCAAAAACCCATAAGAGTGAAATAAAACGTTGGAATAACGACTTTATGGCACTCATGATAAGTGTTAGCATGTGGGATAAGGAACGACATATGTTTCTTCTCTTACTAATAGCCGGGTCTCTATGCTATAGTTATTACTCTGAGACTTATTCGTACTAGATTATTTTCTTCGATATTTTTTTTTGTTTAAACTTCTTTACATTAAGCAGCAAATTATGTGCCCGAAATGCCACTAACGAAGACGCACCCCACATGTATTCCGAATCGCCTAAAGTAAAAATATGCAACATTGTATCAATATAAGTTTTGTTTACAATCATATTATATCGATACGACTGCATTTACACTCTACCATAATACGGTATTTTCCTGTATTTTCTTTATTACATAAATGAATGCTCTGAAAAATAAGACAGTTTACAAAAGGAATAGTATACTAAAAATCAAAATTTTCAAAGATATTGCGGACCGTTTGAAGCACTTTTGTGAGTCTCGTGAAAACGCCCCCTATAAAAGTTGTACTAGTAGGTGCCGTCACACGCTAGTAATGTTGCTACGAAATGAATGGCCATATGCACAAAATAGTATAATAGTAAATCTATAGTAAATCTTTTTGTATTTGATGTAAGTAAACTAATTATGTAAGTTTTATACACTAAGGTTTTAAAAAAATATTTCAACTTTTTTGTGCCTTCGAAATGCATATAATTACAAAACTACATATAAAATCCTAATTATTTTTACTTTTCTCAAGTTATAATACCTAATTATTTCTTAATTTATTTAAAAAAATTACATTTTTACAAGTAGGAAAATACCCAATACGGGGAGAACATAGAGAAACCCCGATATTTTTAAAAAAAATTTAGTAAGGCACGTCTTTCAAGTTAGCACGCACTACGATTTAATTACATTTTAAACTTTTAAATCTCTTTTTATGTTATTAGTATATAAGGCCCAATTTCACCAACGCCTGTTAGTGTAAATCGTTTGACTAAATATCATGCCTTCTCTTTCACTAATACATACAATGCACGAGAGAGATAATATAATGATATTTAATCTAATAACTTTAACAGGCGTTGGTAAATTGGAACTTAATGAGTTTTATAAACGCTAATTACAAAATAGCCATACATTGGACACGGACCTTAAAATGGTAGAAAAAATAGGATAGTAAATTGTAGATTTTTCTGATTTATAAAAGCATTTACGCAAACTTTTCGTTACATAAAACATTAAAACCCATCGGATGTCTCATTTCATGATTGCGATAAAAAAAATGTGGCTTATCCTGTTACCCACCCATTCGAGTGTGTCAAAAAATGTATGAAAAAGCTTTCAATAGTACTGTGCTTTAACCATTTTGATGAAACTACAAAAGTTTCAATTGTGACAGAAAGTTTTTTTTAATTTTTAAGATCCGTGGAACATCAACCCAATTAGCAAAAAAATAAAAAACCAAAAATGTGTCATAGGTACCAGTTCTAATGTACAAAATATTAGTAGCGAGACCTTCTGTCCATGTTCCTTATGGAGTTGGCCAGGCACAGTGCGAAGAGGGCGCCGACAACCTGAAACACACCGTTTTCATATATAATATTTTATAAAAACAATAACCCGACTACGTAAATTATGCCATTATAGCCATGTTACTCGGGCTATTATTTCGAATCTATTGACACCTAATTTATTAAAATTGGATCAGTACTTTAGGCGTTACGGTGGAACAAACATAAATACTAAAATCATTACCATTCCTTTTGGCTTAGCCGTAGTCGGGTAAAAACCGTTGTAGATGTTGTAACCGAGTGTTACAACATCTACAACTGTCCAGTCTCTTAGTACAATCTCCGTGACAAACATTAAAGAGTAAGGAAGGTGTCAAAAGCGACTCAAAAGACATCACTCTTTATGGGGTCGTCGTCGGGTCGCGCTTTGGCGCCAATTCGACACTCTCGCGACGAAACGAAAGAACCATTTATATAAAGCATCTTCTTTTATATTCAACAGTTCTCCATCCTTGAGCTTTAATAGGTGTAAAATGTTGGCGCAGTGTTTCGCCCACTAATAAAATTTGTATCTAGCGTAGTTCTAAGGATAGACTTTTAAAAGATCAGCTTGTAAATACTTGTTTCTATGGTGTTACGAGTATCCAACTATTTGCGTGCGGTAATTATTTAGTCTGCCTGTATTATACGATTAAATAATAACTTTTTAACAAAAAAAAAAATAAGCTGTCAAAAAAACTGAACGCAAAAACAAATACATAAACCCTGTTAATTTAATGTTCATAACTAAGTTGTTAAACTAATGTAGACCTATACCAAAGTAATTATGTGTGATTTTTTATAAAAATCAATAACCAAGTTCTTAAATAAAATATGTAAGTGTACTTAAAGTAATTTTGAACTCAATACATTAATGTAATTAAATAATTTGCTTGTTTGGCGCCGACCATTTGATGACAATGGGACCAAGTAACAAGTAAACCCATTACAATATAAAAATAATTATCAAAATCGGACAACTCTGTTAAAAGCTATGCGTAGTTATACAAAAAAATATATTAGCGTCGACTTGAGAACCTCCACGGTTTTTTCGTCGGTTTAAAAGTCCACGGATTCTTCTATAACATTACCTCGACACACGCCACACCGATAGCAACACCAGCGATGGTCTTATTCCACATCTGGTACAAGTCCGCGACGCGGGTGCTGCAGCCGACGTTATTGGCGTCCGCGATGGTGCACTGTCCACCGATGAGCTTGCTCACCGCGCCGGGGTTGGAGCAGCAGGATTTGTCGAGGTTGAGTGTACCGATGCCGTAGTCCGCCGCGCCGTATTTACCGCAGCAGACCAACTGGAATATGCAATTGATGCTGTTATACTGGGGCTAAGTATAGGGGAATGAGGAGATGATTAGGTAGAAATAAACTAATATTATTATCTAGCTACTCACTACTCAGTCTCTTCCTCCTTTAAGTTATGGCCCATTAAAAGAAATAGGTTTTAATGAACAGAAATAGGTTTTAATGAATCTACTCACAAGTCATAACTTCAAAATTACATAACTTCCCAAAGCGTGTCTTAAGTCTTATCTTAGTATCAGAGCCTCAGTTGACACCGAAACGAAACGACACGGGACGCGGCGCTGCATTTTTAAGATAGCGATCCAAAATTGAACCACTTTTGCAATGAAACGTGTATCTTCTTGTGTACTGATTGAATCACTATTTTTAAAATGCAGCACCGCGTATTATGGTGCAAGAGTGTCGCGTATCGATGTGAGCTGACTCTTACATAAACTTAAATGGTTACTTAAACTCCAAGTACCTATAATTACAGCATCAAATTATAAAATATGGATTTACGCACGAGTTGATTATTAATTTCTGGCGTTAGAAACCATGTCAATACCTGTTGTTGGATATTGTTAAAGATGGTCGCATACGCGGTGTCTGTGGATCGCTTGTCGTAGGTCGAGTCGACCACCTTCACGAGACTGGTCTTGATGGAGTCGGAGTACATGAACAGGAGGACGCCGAGCACCACTTGCACGATGATTATCACCAGCAGGAAGATCGCGTACTGGAAACAAAAGTTTTAAATAAGTTGACCTACTCGACTGTTAATTTAACGGACGTATACTGAAACTGTTAAATTAAGTTCTACTCAAATCACATGCCGTCCTTGTCATTTATTGAGACACTAATTTTAAGTAGCGTTTCAGTGTTTGACCCTAACGGCTGCACACAGGTCAGACATTTAATGCTTACTTAATGTGCTACTTAGTAGAGATTTTGATATTAAGTCCATACAGTTTTTGTCAAAATCACTATTATCTGACTCCATAAGTAAGCATTAAATGTCTCTGGAGTGCGGCAGTTAGAATGGTATATTTGTAGCAGGTGGCGTAATTCATTATTCCAAAGACGAAAGACAGTACAAATGTTTTAGTGGTTAATTGTCGAAATTTTTTACCAAATTTTTTGCTTTCTTAAAAGTCTTAAATTTTTCGTATTATTTGTACACTTACAAATAATCTGGCTTTCGATTGGTAAAATATATTTTTTTAATCGGTTCAGTAGATTTAGAGATTATCCCCTACAACATCACAAACGCACAATGAAACAAACTTTATCTCTTTTTATTATTAGTATAGGTTAATTAAGAAATTATTAGACCTAACTAGAAAATTTAAGTGTCACAGTCCCTTGGACTACAGCGTTTCTTTCCAACTAGGTATATATTAAGTTTCTGTGACACACTTAGGTACTTGAGCGAAAGCTGCTTTCTTTCCCCATAGAGAGTGGCATTGTTTGTTCTACAATAGTATTCCTATACGTCACTTAACATGTATTGTCTCTTCGTTTAAAATACTGATCACGCGCATTGTTGAATATTTGGCTAAATTTCACTTAAGGACGCGTTTACGAAAAGTTGTTTTACCGGTTGCCGAATATGGAGAGCAAATAGATGGAGAGCAAATAGATGGAGAGCAAATAGATGGAGAGCAAATAGATGGAGAGGTACTAGGAAATTTAGAGCAGGTGTTTAAGGCAAGCTGAAACCTTGTCCTATACTTCTCCTATTGTACCTCAACACGAGACTGCAGGTCTGGCTGGTCACAAGCGGGGCTAAGTCAATATACAAATTTGTGAAAAGTGAATTTTTTTAATCCCCAAAAAACATGTTTGAGGCAATTTGAAATTTTGATATAGTGTAAGTTTAATGTTTAAGAAGTTGGGGGAAAAAGCCAGGCCATTTAGTCGGGGCTTTAACCTTGCCAGTGTAAAAGTAAATTGGAAAATAGTTAAAATAATAAAAACACGATATAAACTTAAAAACTACATTAAACTCTGGGTATACGATGGGTATAACTATAAGACTAGGATAAAAACCTAACTAAGAGCATGTCACGACATGTCGAAGGAGGGTTCCATAACTATCAACGCGCAATAAGTTTTCTTTGATTTACTTCGAAAGTTATTATCCGATTTCGTTCAAAATAATTTTCCTAAAGAGTTTTTAGCATGGAAACTTACATGTTTCTATCACCAACTTATGGAGAACAACTACACTTTGGAGGCCAAATACTCAAAAATGGTTGACTTTGTAAAAAGTCATGTATGAAACCTTGCCTTTATTTTAAAGGACCTATTGCATCATCTATGTAATTGCTACATTTATACGGTTAATATAGGAAACTATTACCTACCCAATGGGCGTCCGCTTAGATAATAATAATAGAAACTTGTTTCCTACAAAGCGAGACACAGATTATTATAAACGTCCTAGTCTTGCTACTTGCTATAACTGTGTAGTGTCTCGCTTCTGGCTAAAGGCGCGGGCGTTCCCCGAGCGACAGCATAGTTTAAGACTAAAGGCCTTTCGATCTATGCGACCGCGACGCTGCGACCAGCAACCGCGACCAGCAAACCAGCGAATCAGGTTCTCTGGCCACGCTCACCGGTCGCGCAACGCGGGTCTCGGGGATCGTTTAGTGCTCCATATAAATTTATACTAAGCAGTGGCTCCGTGACCCTATTTCGGTCTCGGCTCGCGATCTGGCGTCGCGCGTCGCGTGCGTCGTAAGGCTACCTTTAGCTCAGATTTCACCAAACATCTTAAAACGTGCTTAACGCTAAACAAGGATTATGATCCGGAACCCGGCGGGCCTGGGAAATTTAGAGCACTGAAAATAGAACTCTGCGCTAATACAATAGCACAGACTTTGAAATAAAGTCCATACAGTTTCTGTCAAAGTCTCGACTAAGTGACTCTTTAAGTAAGCATATGACTATGAGTGCGGCCGTTAGTGTCCGAACACTTACCTATTAGGCGATTGTGAAACAGGCCCTTAGTATCTAGGAGATAAGGTAACTTGTCCAATACATAACATTACTCTTTCAGAGCCATGAAACTACTTACTGTGACAACCATGCAGTGGCTCTCCCGTATTGCTCCGCAGCATCCGAAGAAGGCGATGACGAACATGACGGCGCCGATGATGATGAACACCCACGGCGCCACGGTGAGGTAGTGTTTGAGCTCCGTCACCATCACCGACCATTGTAGCAGCACGGCCACGCCGATACCGACGATCGCTAGGCCACCCAACTGTAAATAAATGAAGAAGTAAATAAAAAGGAGAAGGATTTTTAGGGTAGAAATTAAAATCAGACAGACAGGTATATCTTTATCTTTCCTTTACATAGTGTAAAATGAAGTCGCTTCCTTTTCTGTTAGCTTAGGCTGGGACTATATTATGACCCGAAATCCGGTGAACCCGGTAAAATTCAGAGCACTGAAAATAGAACTCTGCGTTAATTCATTAAACTTGAAAATGGAAATGACAAGTGTCGCGATGTCATAAAAGACGATTTTCAGCTCTATTGTATTAGCGCAGCGTTCTATTTTCAGTGCTCTGAATTTTCCCCGGCCTTACGGACTCCGGACAATAATAAATATTCCCAGCCTTAGATCTATTTAACTACTCAATGGATTTTATTCTAAGTATATGCAGTTCTGAGAAATAGATAGGGTGATTCAAGTGGAAGGTTTATATGTATAATACACTGGCGGACACATAAACTGCATCATAGTGCAAAATAACTTTCAATGAAACATAATTAGTGAAAGTGAAAACTATTTTGATTTATTTCAATGATAATGCTAAGACTTAGCATTATCATAGAAGAAGAAGAAGCTCTTAATCTGATAAAAAAATCAATCCATGTGAGTATAGGTCAACTTTTCTCACTAAAAGAATCAAATTACTCCTTTTGCTGCTTCTTGGAATGAAACAGTGAATAGAACAAAAACGGCTTTATTTTGAAAATTTTACAATACTAAGAAAATAAAAAGTTTTTTTTGTTTTTAATAACGTGTATTACCTCCTCTTGCCCTAATAACTGATTCAAGTCGGTTTCGCATCGACCTGATCAGTGTTTATAAAAGATCTTACGAAGTATTGTCCCTTTCTTGTGACAATGCAACTCTGAGCTCCGCAACCGTTGTTGGGACCGGATTTCTGGTAAATACAGATCTTTTTATGATGTCCCACACGTGTTCTATCGGATTGAGTTCCGAGCTACGTGCTGGCAAATCCATGGAACGAATCTCAACCTGAGTAACTTGTCTCGCTGCGTGCGGACGAGCATTATCCTGCATCAGAATGAAGTTTTCGCCTATAAATCCGCTAAAAGGTGGTGACATGAGGGTCCAATATCTCCGTTATATAGCGATGTGATGTTAAACCACGTTTACCACGGCCATGTGTGTCTGCGTCAATAAAAACAAGTTCAGTTCGAGCATGCATCGATATGCAGCCCCAAACCATACAAGACCCGCCTCCAAATGGAACCCTCTCCTCCATGCAATTTTGAGCATATCGCTCTCCTCGTCTACGGAGACTCGTCCTCTTGCAGACTAGTCTGCAACCATCAGCACCGTACAAACAAGTCCTACACTCATAAGTGAATAATACGGAAGCCCATTGCTCTTCAGTCCAATTTAAGTGTTCACGAGCAAATCTTAGTCGAGCTTGCCTGTCGGTCACGAGACGTTGTCACCTAAGATCTGCCGGTTCCACATCTTCTTTTGAATAAACCTGTCTCCATAAACCTTCAGTAAACTCGGGAAACCGTAGACTGGTTTACATTTAAATCTGCAGCAATTGTTCGTTGTTTTAGGCCTTGCTGCACTAGATCAACAATTTCTGCGGCTTTTTCGGACGATACGTCCATATTCGTGAGAGAAAAACGTTTTTAAAATGAAAACAGACTAGCAATTACAACAATTAGTAACGATAATTCAACATGTAACGAAACACAAAAAAAAACCATTAATCACAATATTAACGTAACAACGTAAAAAATCTTTAGTAAATTGACAAGATTTCTTCTATAGAATATTTTCTTTCTTTTGTGACAGTACCATATTTAAATTTGATTTTGTTTTTGTGTTTATAAACCAGCCTTTATTTTCCAATACCAATAGATGTAAAAAGTTCGCATATTTCGTAATAAAATTTGATTGAATGTGTTTTTGCACTATGATGCAGTTTATGTGTCCGCCGATGTACATTGCACCCGTGCGAAGCTGGGGCGGGAAACTAGTACCTAAATATCAATCAGCCAAGAGTTAAAATCGACGTTTCTAACATAAGGTAACGAATTACTATGCAATACAATTTTATAATTAGAATTGAAAATCAATTACCTATTCTTAATACTTTTGAGACCCTAATGACTAATAATTTCTCTATTGATTATATAATTTGCTTGAAATTATATATTAATGACATAAAATAAATAAATTAATTAATAGAATTTCAAAGAGTAAAAGACATCCGAAGAAAAATAATTACGACGGACCATAATACCGTAGTCAGTAGTGTCCGTACCGTATAGCAATAGTGGTATCACGGCAGTGGCGTGGGGTTCCTATCACTTACCTTTAGAAGACCCTCATCCAAATCCCTACCCTTAGTGCAGGCTAGGGCTTCCCTATGGACTATGAAGGAGAACCGGCCCTGCCACTGTATCACGGCTAAAATAAGTCTGTTATTAATAAATAACAAAAATAGAAATAGGCACGCCATCAATCATTGGTCAATGGGCAAGAGTTTTTCATTGTGTAGAATTTACGAGGGCCGGTAGGCGGTAACACAGTTGAAAGTAAAATAAGAGGACTATATTATTACGTCATGTGGTTAAACGCCAGCAGATGTGGTCTTTGTTGCATAACACGCAGGTTGAATATCGAGGTCGCAGCATTAAATAACATCTTAACACGGCGTTCTTAAAGTTGTTAAGTTACTAAGCCGTGACTAGTAAAAGTAGTTTTGTTCGTTTGTGTTTTTGGCCAGTGCAGCGCAATCAAAAATCGCTGGCTCCATCATCCTAGTTTGTTGGTTTTGAACTGTATTCTAATTTTAGTTTTCCGATTGCGAAAAACTAACCTGTGAAAGGTTTAAACGAAACTGATACACTATAATCATTAGGGTCAGTTCGTACCGCGAGGATACGCGGCGCTACAATATTGAACGTTATTTACTACGCAATAAGATACACGTTTTATAAGACACCAGTCATACACTGCACAATATGCGTGATGCGCTGTGCAACTCTTGTGAAACGTGTAATGTGTTGTGTTGTGTAATGAATAAAGTTCAATTTTGAATAGCTGTCTTAAAAATGCAGCGCCAAGACGCCTATCGATTCGTTTCGATGTTAGACCCTTAGTTTTCGATTGAATATTATTTCCTGTCTTATCTAAAAGATTTACTTTTGACTTATTTCTTTTACACACTTCAAAATGCTTCAAAAGGCAATGACAGCGTGTTAAACACTAACAAAAACACTGTGTTTGAAAAGAAAGTGACCTAAAAACGTGATAATTGTACTTATATTTATATTAGTCACAACTCACATACGATAATAAACACATCACGTTTTGCACAGTTTTTATTCGGTCAAGTTTGTTTACACTAAATGTGTTTTTTTCACCTTATATTTGTAGCGAGCTACGACCTCTTGATTTGTATGTCCTTCTTGTGCTTGAGTGGTGATGATAATAATACAGCAACAATTCTTATATTCTCCTTTATTGGTGCTTAGCACTGATACGTATTACATATGAGATATGCCTAACACAAAATATACGTCTACACTATTTATAGTCTTTTGGCCAGCTAAAATAAACTAACTATAGCCTTTTATCCAACTAAAATAACTAGGCTTTATTTCATGACATCTGTCAATGTCAAAAATGACATTGACACTTACTTTTGTCAATATGCAACAATATTTAGATGATGCGGAATATACAATAGGTATATACATAACCCCTTACTAATAAAAATATTTAAACAGTGGATGAGCAATACAATGTTTTGTCCTTATCTGATACGTGGGAAAGTCGCTAATAAGGGGGATAGTCAATAGTCATTAAACACCTTATAGCAGTTAGCACGTTGATCAACCTATTTTTAAATATTTTTTGCCATCTTAATTACCTACTTACTTAATTTTTGGAGTAACTTAAAATTTACTCCTCAGATTTATGTAAGTAATATTAATAGACAAAGCAAATTTGAGGCCATATTTTTAAATACAATTATTTAACCACAAAAAAAAACATGATTTTTATAAAAGTTTTGTAAGTAAATTGTGAAGTGTATGAGTGAGTAGGTATACGATAGAAAAAAAATATAATTATGTAGATATATTATTATGAGAACTTTGACCGTTTAATGATAACAAAATGAATAATATAATAAGTTTTAAGTTTACTTTCATCTTAGGTATAGATAGAAATAAAACATAGGTACGACACATAAATGAACTTAAAAATTACTTATGTTAACACCTTTTTACGCCAGTAGGTACTCAAGGGGCAATTAGTATTTAAAAATTAAATAAAGTAACTTGGCCTATGGCTTTGTTGTCTACCTACCTAAAGTATAAAATTAATATTGTATTTGATCCTATTTTAGCTATCTAATATCCTTAATTTATTTTCAAGAAATTTAGGTAGATTGAAACAAACCAACCCAATATAAACTTTTCTTTATGAGATATATTAACTGCAGACATCAATTAATCGATAGAATCGATTTTATAATATTAATTTAGAAGTAGTTGTCGATATCCGTGTAGAGTACGACGGATAAACACGCCGGGAGTGCGGTGAACGCGTTATAAATACACGTCGTGGAAATTGTTCGCTAACGTAAATAGGCGTGAGCTTTTGCACACCCGCTGGTAGACTTTCGAAGCGAGCGTCTATAGCGAGTAGCGACAGTGCCGGCGATACAGTGCGACAGAATCAATGTAGTACGTTAGTAATCTATATATATATATAAAAGAAAGTCGTGTTAGTTACACTATTTATAACTCAAGAATGGCTGAACCGATTTGGCTAAAAATTGGTGGGGAGGTAGCTTAGAACCAGGAGACGGACATAGGATACTTTTTATCCCGTTCCCGAGGGACGTAAAAATGGATTGAAATTCCAAGGTCTCGCTAAAACTCGAGAACGGCTCGACCGACTTGGCAAATTTTGGTCTTTGAAATAATCGTGGAAGTTCAGGAAAGTTTAAACGGTGAGAAATATTGGACTTTGGTCTAGTACAAGAATTACGGCTGCACTTAGAGACATTTAATGCTCACTTAAGGAGTCACTTAGTAGAGATTTTGACAGAAACTGTATGGATTTTATGTCAAAGTAGCTCGATATGTAAGCATTAAATGTCCCTGAGTGCGGCTGTGCCACACGAAATACCCAAATTGGTACCTTAGAGGCCTTTTAGGAGAATTGGTACTTCAGCTACACCTATCATTAGGTACATTACGATTTTTTTGAGATATTTTTAGATAGTTTTGTTTTGACTTATCTTGTTAAAGACTTTCTAACCACGCACACGATCTGGGTTAGTAGTATAGATTCTGGGAGCGGGCCGTCTACTGCCGTGTACCGACTACAGACCCCTTGCTTATGTTCTGCCAACTGAAGCCCTAAGCAGTCTTAGACTGCAGGTTGATCCAGGATATGCACCAGTTCCATTTGTGGAGACGTTAAATGATAATGAGGAAACATGTAGGAATTAGAATATTAAAGTAGGAATAGATTCCATGGAAACAGATCGCTTTGAAACTAAAACTAATAACAATTTCCAAGTACAATTCACAAATATGATAAAACTTTGGTCCTGTGAAGCGCTAACTCGCACAATTAGCGGCAATAAGGGTTAATTGAAACTGCCCAGTTGACCTCACATTATCCTACTCCGGCCAAACTTCAGTCTTTTGAACCAACTGCCGTTATGTCACAGAAAAAACCATCATCACTTACGTCGCCACTGCTGGGGCCACGGAATAGAAAACAAGCGGATGTGCGAAATAGGCGTGGTAATAATCTGTGTGCGTTTCTGAATCCAAAGCAATCGAATTAACAGTGGCAGGTATATTAGGTATACAGAAAAAAAACATTTTTTTCTGATACTTTTCCCTATTTTATAGACAAAATACAAAAACAAATCGTGTTTTACTACGACATTAGATACAGTTGAATAAACGGTTAGTAATCGCAGCTAAAACTGTCGTTCTGGTGTAAACTATATTGGAAGACCGTGTCGTGTTTAGAATTTAGTGTATGTATTCAGCGACCGAGATACCGTCGTTGAGGCGGTTGTTTTTGTATAACAACACGATAAGAGTTAGGCCTTGTTAATGCGCACACGTATGTACTACGGCTACAAAGGTGATGGTCAAAAATTTACCCAGAGTCGACTCTGGATCAAGTTGAATGAAATGGTTGCCAATGTGTTCACTTATAATCATATTTGATGTCAACAAAAGGGCAATTTGGTGCCTGACTAACTACCAAGTACACAGTGGAGTGGGGTTCCTATAACTCCATTCCTATCGGCTTCAATTCCCACCTTCCCACTTGAAGACCCTCATCCAAATATATTATACAGGCTAGGGCTTCCCTATAAATGAGAACGAAACTTCGCCACTGCTACCACATATACCACATATCTAGTAGGTACCTACCTACTAAACATGGCAGTGCCACAAGTTGTAAACGCATGACAGGCGGTACAGTTAGCAGAACAGGTAGAGCTCCCGTGGAAGGCGATAAAATCCTTAATGACTCCGGTCACCAACCTAACGCGACCTACATCCGAAATAAACTGTTCTCGTTTACATCACTGTTCAGTGTCTAAATCTAAACACTATTGTTTTCCATTAAACAACCCTCAATAATTTGTAAAAGGTTTTTTTTTAATAGCTTTATTTAAAAGCCTTTTAAAGGTTATGCCTCGTATTGATGATAATATCTACGATTTACTACAAATACAAAGCAGTCACGACAAATAGTTTTATAGACCAATTATTATATTTCTTTCTTTCAGCAGGTCTAAATTGGCCACACTAAGGGAATCGTACTATGAAACATTAATTATGGAAGATGATGTTCTTACAGTATGCTGCTCTTACTTCTAACAATTATATTTTTACAATTTTCAATAAAAATGCGTAATAACAAACACATCATAAGAATTGCTTAATTGTCAATTAAAAGAATCATTAAAAGTTACTTTATTTAAGCGATTTCTTCAAACGTTGATGTTTCATTCACTTAATGTGGCCATTTTAGACCGGCTGATTACTTTATGACCACATAGTAGGCGATTTTGATTGTTTTTTTTTTTAACTTTTTAGTTCTTCACACTTATTTTCTTAGAATAGTTCGCAATAATCTATTATTTTTAGACACGATGTCTGGAATATTCCACGGAGAAGTCTGGATAGTTTTCCAATGGCATTTATATTCGTTTACCTGATACCTGAAAGATAATAATTACAAACCTTCAAGAAATTTTAATTAAAAGCAGGAAAAATATTACACCAAGATAACAAAAAGTAAAAAAGCACAAAAAAGTATGAAATAAAATTTTAAATTGTAGCCGAATTTAAAAGGGTAATTATTTAGATTATTTTCTAAATAATTACCCTTTTAAATTCGGCTACAATTTTAACTATTTCTCTACTCAATCTTCATAATTTTGAAGTCGGTACCAGCCCAAACAATATCCTGATAAAACAATATTTTATAGAACTCACATTTAAGTTGGCTGGTATCGACTTCAAAATCATAAAGATTAAGTAGAGAAATAGTTAAAATTCTAGCCGAATTTCAAAGGGGATTTATTTAGAAACTAATATTTATTTCATACTTTTTGATGATTACTGTAAGTTACATAATGGCATATGATTGCAATTCTTAAAACAACGCCGAAATTTCCAAACGTGTATTTCCGTACGTGTAAAGACTGAGGAGTTCTGTTCAGTGCTTTTGAATCCAGGGTACACCCTTGGCACAAAATTTTACTTTTTGGTAGCATATGCTTGATTTACTTCACAAAAGTCAAATCCCTATAGATGTCTTTATAAATTTCGAGTTTCCTCGATTGCTCATGGATACTATCATTAAGTCTCTACTTTGGTGACTAAAGGACCAATTTCGAATTATAACACCCTTTACAACAACAAAAGAATTTTCCAAATGGGTCCACAAAGGGTCGAGTAATATTCATGGATATGTATCGATGTAAATGACTATGAAAAGTACTTATTATCATCATAATGTGTGATGGTGATGGTGATGATGATGATTACCATAATTGATATAGTGGCATATGCTTGCATTTCTTTAAACAACGCTGAAATCCCCAAAACATAAGGACTCGTGAGTTCTGTTCAGTACTTTTTGATCCAGGGTATACCTTGGTGCAAAATCTTACTTTTTGGTAGTATATGCTTGGGTATCTTCAGAAACAGTCAAAATCACTATATGTGTCCATATAAATTTCGAGGAGTTCCATCGATTCTTCATGGATCCCATCATCACACCTTGGATTAAAAAGGGATTATACCCTATACAACATAAAAAAGAATTTTGAAAAAATCGGTCCACAGACGGCGGAGTAATCGTTGAACATGCAAAAAAAATAGTAATATATATACAGCCGAACGTATAACCGCCTCCTTTTTTGGAAGTCGGTTAAAAAATGTATGACCAATACAGACTAATGCTGTTATATTACAACTGACTTTAGTTAAAACCGGTTCCACGCTGATACTCAAATTGTACTTATTAGAAACTGGATCTCAAGGATGAAGTGGAAACATGTTTGGGTATGTAAAGTGACGAAAGACGGTCTAGATTTCACACGATACTAGGTCTTATATGAAAACTGGTTGGTCTTTTGAATTTTGGTCTCATTGTTCACATTGTACGAGGGCTGCACTAAAAGTATCGGGAATGGAATATATCCACTGTTCCTGTCATATTAAAATCTTTTTAATTTAAAACTCCTTGGTTTTAAAAATCGAATACCGTTTATTTATTTAAAAAAAGATTCTCGGTCTTGTCACAAGGTCTTGTCAAACTTGTTTAGTCGTTGAGAAAATGGAATTGACTCGAGAAAATTCTAGAGCGATGATTTATTATGACTTTCGAAGTGGTTTAACACAAAAACAGTGTGTTGACCGGATGATTTCTGCATTTGGTGATGAAGCCCCATCCAAAACCACAATTTATCGCTGGTTTGCTGAATTTCAACGTGGACGTGTCAAGCTCAGTGATGATCCCCGTCAAGGTCGTCCAAAAACTGCACCCAAGAAAACGTTGATGCTGTGCGTAAGCTGATTGAGGAAGATCGACATGTGACATACCGCGAAATTCAGGCAACTTTAGACATTGGCATGAGTCAAATACAAATAATCTTGCATGAACAATTAGGTGTAAAAAAGTTGTTTTCCCGATGGATACCGCATTTGCTCTGTGAAGAGCAAAAAGCGGCTCGCGTTACTTGGTGCGTCAGAACTCTCGAAAGATTCCACGCAGGATCCTCAAATGCTGTATACAACATCGTATCAGGTGACGAATCCTGCATATACGCGTACGAACCCGAAACAAAAAACCAGTCACGAGTTTGGGTGTTCGAAAATGAGTTAAAGCCAACAAAAATTGTTCGTTCACGGAGTGTTGCAAAAAAATGGTGGCCACGTTTGTCTCCAAAACCGGCCATGTTGCGACTATTCCTCTTGAGGGACAAAGAACGGTTAATGCAGAATGGTATGCTAACATTAATTGTTTGCCACAGGTCGCTTCTGAACTCTGTAAAGAGAACTGCAACCGCCGCATCATCCTCCATCACGACAATTCTTTTTCACGACAGTTCTCACACCGCGCACAGAACAAAAGAGTTTTTAGAGCAAGAAATCATAGAATTATTAGACCATCCGCCGTACAGCCCCGACCTAAGCCCTAATGATTATATATTACTATACTTACTATACTTTCCCTAAAATAAAGAATAAATTGCGTGGTCAGAGATTTTCATCACCTGAAGAAGCTGTGGACGCCTACAAAACGGCCATTTTGTAGACCCCAACTTCCGAATGGAATGGTTGCTTCAATGATTGGTTCCATCGTATGGAAAAATGTGTCAAATTTCGCGGAGAATACTTCGATTAGCAATAAATACATTTTTAAATAGTAATGTTGTGTCACTTCCTTGATTCCCGAAATTTTCAGTGCCGCCCTCGTATGCACTCTGAAAATTCGCTTCTTAGTTCTTTATCTTACACACAACTTATTATGTAAACCCTAATGTAAATTCTTATAACATAAGAACAACAATAGCCTACATAATAAATACTGCTGAAAGAATTCAAAAATTAAATTAAATATTGTTTATTTTGGGCTACATAGGCAGGCCCATATTATAAATATTAATTTATACTAACATGATATAGAAATTATTATCATATACTTATATTAAAACTACACAATATAATATTATAATTTCACACTGAGATTCGCAAGAGAACTTCAAAACTTACATAACAATACCATTCGTTTTCGTAACTTACCTAACTTAACTCTTCCTGGCTTGAAGGAATTTATTAATTCCTAGTAAGGGCCAGTATACCTAAAGAAAAAATTGATGGACAATACCATCCTCCCATCACTTGTTTATGGTTGCCAGACATGGGCGCTTACGAAAAATATAATAAATGAAATTGCTTCCTTTCAGAGAGCCGCAGAGCACTATGCTGGATCTAAGACTAGTAGATAAAATAAAAAACGTCGATATCAGACAAAGACGAGTCTTATATGCAGGAACGATGCTTTGCGGACTTAAATTTAAATGGGCAGGCCACATCGCTAGAGCTACAGATGGCCGGTGGAGTAAGCGCATCCTCCACTGGCACACCAGAGATGGCGCGCGCGGCAGGGGCCGGCCCTACGCCAGGTGGAGCGACGACATCGTCGCGAGGTGGCGGACGCCGCCTGGACACGGACAGCACGCGAACGCAGTACATGGCACAACATGGAGGCCTTCACACATTTTTGGGTGCCTTAATCAAGAGACTTAATTTTGATTTACTAATTTTTGTTACTTATTTAATTTAAGGCAAATAAAGGCTATTTTATTTCTTTAGTAAGGGTCAGTTCACACCCAGATGCGCACTTTTTTATAGCGCTGCATAAATTTACAATGCAGCATATTAATATTATTCCATCATCGTCGCGTTTCCGTGTGAAGTGTGAACTGAACCTTAAGGATATAAGTTATAACCAAGTTGTCCGGTTAACCAACCTTACTATTTCTAACTTTGACATACTTGTAATAATTATAGTTAAACTAGCTTTTTCTTTACTTTTTTGAGATAAAATAGAGCCTATGTTTTAATCCAGAGCATAGACTACTACCATACCAAATTTCATCAAAATCTGTCCAGTAGTTTTTGCGTGAAAGAGTAACAAACATCCATCCATCCATCCTCACAAACATTCACATTTATAATAGTAGTAGGAGCAATAGTAGGAATCAGCCAAATTTTTACAATCTTTTTTATTTAATATATCTTTATACTTAGTATATCATATTAATCCACCTACTCTACACAGTATTAAGTGAACCAGATAGAGTTTTCGACCTCACCTATGAATCCCATTTTGACGTGCACGTCTCTTGCACAACGGGTCAACGACCGTCTGACAATGAGGTGGACATGGGAGGGGGAGGGGGGTTTTGGAAAGTTAATCCCGATCCAGACTATGCCAGCTGTTAACAATTACTGGGACTTAGCTTAATGGAAAACTACAGCTTTGATGTCATTGAATTAGTGTTTTAATATAGGTACACACTGTATTTAAGGAAATTATTTGTAAAATTTGATTTTTTTTTAAGGTTTAATATTGAAGATAGATCTCATCGTCGTAGAGTTTTGGAATTCTTTCTGGTCATTTGTTTTCTTTTTTATCAACCAGTCATTTGTTTCTTTTCTAATGAAAGAAATAGGCCCACAGCCCATGGCTGAGACAAACACATGGACGACGTAGCTCTCTGACCGTGGATGCTATGGTTGCTATGTGTAATGTGAAATGGCTGTGGTAAAATAAACCAATTTAGCTTCATAATCATTAGCAACCTGACTGAAATCACCAGTCACTGTGATTTGTAGGAATGATGGCCGCAATGAACAATGTGATTGTTGTCAAATTCGTTTCGCCGAAGTAGTGACATTTCCCAGGAATATTTAATTTTTCCAGTGGACAATTTATATTGTGATTATGAGTAAAAAGAGTAGATAAGTACTTATATAATTAGTATACTTTTTTGAAAAGTGGATACATTTCCCAGTGAGCATAAAGAAAATATAGCCCAATAGGTGTTACAATCTTTAGAGACTTCTCTACTTAGTGATCTTTGTCAAGTTTTCTGGGTGATATTTGACAGTTTTGCCATGACCATTCCCATGTTTTGTTTCGTTTTGAAACTGTGTTTTTAGAAATAAATATGGTGTTCTTTTATGACAAGGAATATCTAATAGTTACTTTGGTCTTCTCTTCACACCTTTAAGGAAGTGACACATAAGGCATTCTACAGCGATCCTCATTGGTATGCTCCCCACTTCCTCTGGCCAATACACATATACGGCACTTAACATTCTGCCGGTGTTCTGGGCTATATTAGCTATAAGCACATAGGACTATTTAACATAACTATATATAAATAAATATTATGTAATAAAGATGTAAGTATATGAAAACTGGTTCCTGACACAATTAAATTGAAACAATATTATAGCTGATTGACGGAAATTAATTTGAAGGTGTGAAGGGCCAGGGCGTGATTGAAAAAAAAAAAATCTAATAATGGTCGGCTTTCGCCATTCAACCAACTTGAAATATTTTATTGGTTATCTTATACTTTAAACGAGACGATCTTTTATGTATATATTATACAAGTTTTGGGGGAGAAAAATTTATCTAGCTAGGTCTTATCCCTTCGTAGCTGCGCATTTTTAAGCATATTTTTTTATTTCGTCGTGCAACAATATATCAATAATTGATTACGTCAGTCTGATTGGCAGCTTGGTATGCGTACCTACGTATAATTTTTTCATTGTTTGGAAATTCGGTATGAGGTGGGTGAGAATCCCGATAAGATAAATATTTTTGTGATTCTTATTATTTCTTTTTCTTTTATATATTTTTAATTATTAAAACACTGAGCAAAGCTCGGTCTCCCAGGTACTTTCAAAAAAACGTTAATTTTAAATATAAATTTTGGAATAAGCTAACAAATTGTGCATAGTTTTGCACTAGCTGATAAGATAAATATCATAAAAACTATAAGGAAGTTACGCGGGAAACATCAGTAAACTTCGTCGACATCAAGGCCCGAAAAACAGAACAATTGAGAGTAATTATGTTTTTGTCTTACATTAAGAACTTTTAAAATGTTATCTCAACTGTCAAGAACTTATGGCTTGAACGGAGGATTTAGCAGGAACATTTGACAGCGGCGTAAACGTAACGTTATCGAATAAATGTCATGATTTTGACATATTTTTATACAATTCTCATTCGATAACGTTACGGTTATGCCACTGTCAAATGTTCCAGCTAGGCTCACATAGAACGAATTCACCAAACCTAACTGCACTACCGTCTGTCTATCAGCGGTTTTCTAACTCTACATTAGTAACAAATAACATAGTTTGCCATTCTCGCCAAATACTAAACCTAACTAACATACATAAACTAACATAATCCAGTTAAAAACATCAAACAACACGGTTTTGGTGCTAATCAGCTTTCCGCTTCCGTAGATTCATTCGTCAGTACCTATTTAGACTTTTGTTAAAACACTTTCCGGAAGATAAAAGATATCTCGAACATTTATACATGAAGTTGCCTAGGTAACGTAAAAAGTAACGAAGTAAACTTTGTTCAGGGGGTAATCATGACAGCGCCCATACAAATTTCATTCGATAACGTTACGTTTACGCCGCTGTCAAATGTTCCTGCTAGGCCCTCTGATCCTATTCCATCTGAACGTAAACAAAGAGAACATAGAACAACAATATAATGCTACCAAGTTAAATGACGCTTATTTAACGTATAATATGAAACGTATAATAGGAAATATATAATAGGAAAGGAATACAGTGACACATTAACATGGTCGAATTTAATCTTAGTATTTACGTTTCTGATTTTGGATCTTAACAGAGTTTAAGAAGTAAGTGTATCAAAATCTCTTAGCTATCGATTTTGGAGTGAAGGCGCCTCTATGGCTGATGCCTACAGCTACATAGCTACCGTATCCTATGCCCTCAACACTCAAGGATATTCCTCGTCCATTGTATGATACAATATACACTAATTCAAAAGGTTATTGTTAAAAATAAAAAGCTTGTAACCTATCATCATATTATTATATATTAATACGTGAAGCAAACGTTCAGTACAGTTTTACGAAAATTTTACGATATTTGACACAGTTAAAGTTTATGTGAAAGAAGATGTGCAGAAAGCTATTTTTTTTTAAATAATAAATAAATTAATAAAAATAACAAGAACACACACATATTATACATATAGGTATTACACATTACCGTCCGTTTCAAATAGTAGAAATAAAGCACCATACTCACCGTCCAGCCTGCAAATCCAATTCCGCGGCCTTGAAGCGGACTTGTAGGCAAAAATTATAAATGATTGACATTTTTGACACTATGACGGCCATTAGTACCGGTGTTGGATTCGCAGGCTGGACCGTGTGTAAGGCGCTTTACAATATTGTTTGTCAATCTGTCACATTTGTCGGCGACTGTATGTCTAGTGTCTACGTAATTTAAGCAGAAAAATAGTAGCCTACACTAAAAATGTTTTGTCAGGGTTAAGAACAATTACGTAACGACAAATTAATTTGACTGTTTTTATTTTTATTTCAGCCATATTTCAACCGTCAAGGTCACCCGACATCCGTGCATAATTCGCCAACAAAATGATACTGCCAGTGATCTCATGCCTACTCAGATCTAAATATATACATGAATGGGAATTACCAATCATTTTTATTTCATAGCAATTCGTATATTCTATTTTTTAAACATTCTGCCTGACCTTTTTATTTGATTATAGATTCTGGCTTCTTGACTATGGAGTATGGACTAAATGCACATTGGCCATAGACCATAGCTGATTATTATTTAAAAAACTAAATAGTAATCAGAAATCGATAGAAATCATGAAAATGAGGGTTACCAGTTACCACGTTACGCCCCTAACATCAAAAAGCAATACCCAAAATCCAAAGTAATCACAGGGTGAGCTGCAAATAATATGTACAGGACCATGGTTATTATTATTAATTAATTATTATTTAATGACTGAAACCAACCAAAATACAATTAACCTAATAACCTGAATAGTAAACGTAAAACATCAATCAATAAGTTGGTTTGTGTCACTCGGAAACTCTGAATATAAAACTTTCATCGAGGAAATAGGTTAATGTTAACTCCAATTAAATATGAAAGATTTTTCTATTCATATGTACCCTCAGTACATATGAATAGAATAATCAGCATGTCAAAACAGATAGCACAAATATTAGGTACAAATTACAGTTTCTGCCTGACAAATAGATCTGCAAAATGGCCATATTAGCTATAGTAACATTATATATGGTAACAAACAACGATTACAGAAAGAAAGGTAGCTGCATATTTAGTAATGTAACCAGTTGTAATCAAGCATCAAGCAAATATATTGTGGTTATTGTGAAGTGGAGACTGGAGCCAGCATATTCGTAACAAGGTCACCTATATTAGAATCCGCATGTAGCTTTGTCGCTAATTGCTCATTGTTTAAATACAATTAATAATTGCTTTATGGCATGTTTTAGTGTTAAGTGTGTTATGGCGCCACAGAGACGTCTAAGATCGGTATGATGTCATCCCGGTCACGTAAATACTGTGGCGACACGAATCTGGGCGTAGCGACCGATGGAAATTAGAAAATCGTACGGCGATATTATATGCGATCCTGTTCCCAATTCCCATACAAAGTGAATGCAAACTGATGGCAGTTTCTACCACTTTGTATGGGAATACTATGTAGTATCCATTACTACATAGTAGTTTTCTTCAATGTACTATCAGGGAATCTAATCCAAACGTCTACGGATAATAAATTAGGAGATCACTTTACCTGCTCAAAAATTAGATACCCTCATAGTACATTTAAAATAAAAAACAATACCGTTCTACTTGTAAAATTAGGAACAAAAAGACGAATTAAGTATTCACATTCAATTATTTGTTATATAAAATTTAAATATGGCACCATAATAAAATTTCCGCAACAGTATAGTTCTTTCACTTTGGATACGTGAATACCATAACATAGTGATCTGTGATAGTAATGAACGAGTAACGAATATGTCGATTCAGTAATCAACATATGTCCCAAATAATTTGTTCCTGTATGAATAACAGGAAAATGTGTCGCCACTTACTTTATATCGAGCGACTGAGACAAAACCTGCAAATAACCTATCTGACACTTATCAGTAGACTGTGAAACATGTCATTGTGTTATAGTGGACTATTTAATCTTAGAGCATCAAACTAACTGTTTAATGGGTAAGTCATTTTACTAGATTTAATAGTTAATGGAGGTCGGTGGTCTCTGGCACTATGTATGTACAATGTACGTGCATTTTTATATATATTTAATTTGCTCAAACAAGAACCATTTCATTATAGATTAGGCTAATACATAGCATTAATTTATTATGTTAATACCTACATAATATTATCCTTGATCTTTAAATACATTTTTCACTATAAAATGAGTATTCTCGTATTATTGCAACTTCGCCAGTGAAACTTGTTAGTATCGCAACCTTGCAACTTCTTACTCACTCAACTGAGACATTTGACGTAACCAGCTGTTCAAACAAAAAATATTTATTCTCTAGATGGATTCAGTAGGCGGCTAACATTTTAGGAGCCAATTGCTGTTTTTGCATTGATGTTTTGTGAGATAGATAGCTAGGTATTTACAGTTTCGATTTAAGTGCTCCTTCCATGTATATTATTTTTTCAAGGTCTCCGCAAGGAACATATAATCGAGCCATCATGCGAAATGTCGCTTCTTATTTACAAAAAGCTCCACATACACGTGCTCACGCCCATTTTCCAATAGGGGTATACAGGCAGAGACCATTGAGCACCATAGGAGCAGGTAGACAGGTAGACAGGTAGCCACAGAGCAAGCAAAGCCCATTTTTTGCCATTGCGTTTTTGTACCTCTTTAATTATTTGTTTAGTATCAAGATGGATCAAAACTTTCGACGGCCATCTGCAACACCAAAAGTAATGCAGGTTGTGAAACAAGTAGTTTCTTGTACAAATTACTTCTCTTAGAGGTCGTCCTTGTAATTTATTCGGATTTTCTCATCATAGTTACGGGGGCGGATGTGACAAGATTCAAATTTCTTGCAGTAGGCGTCCGAAAGTATCTGTGTCGAGGAATAAATCTTGCAACAATCCTTGGATGAAGGCTGTTCGTTAGTATGCACGCAATGTTCCCCCACCTTATGATACCAAAACGACATACTGTGAGGTCACTTCATACAATACGTAATACAGTGTTCAATATTCTTGGTATGCTATGAACGAGGGACCTATGGCCTAAAGTATGTCTTTGCTTGATAGGATAATTAATATGACTCGTTTTGAAATAGTTGGAATATACATTATTTTATCTATTACATTTAAAGCTATTCCACATTAACTGAGGGTAACGGAAAGGAAGCACTTAATTCATGGAAATGAGCTGATAAAGTTTAAACTATTGAACATAACTTGGAATCCTTAGACAGGAGTCGGAGTATGCCATTATTGAAAGGAATATTCAAATAGAGTGCCATTGCTATTTGGCAGACTAGTCTACAAACTATTGTTCAGCACAAGTAAGTGACATAACTTTTTATTTAAGGATGCGAGAAAGTTAGCGACTTCACGAAGTACTCTTCTTCCTCTCAAATTTTATTAAGTCAATAAAGGATAAGTTTCGACATCGTGCAAACAAGTCACGTACACAATTTCCTTGGTAATCAATATTTTCCTATAGAATAAGATAGAACTATATTCAGAAGGTTCCGGATGTAAAAATATTTTAAATAAACACTATACTTTCATCGACTTACAGGTGTGAACTGTAAACCGATTACATAAGATTATGTTCAATAGTAATTGCGAAGTTAGCTTGTATCGCTGCATAAATAAGTATTAAGGTCAGTTATAACTTTAGATGGTAATTACCTTGAGAGTTAAGGCATTAGTTTATATTATGAGACACGAAATAGATAAGGAAACACATTGTTTATCTGTTTTTAAACAGTAACATAGTATGTCAGTTGTCACGCGTTAAGATCTGCGCCTCAAATTAACAACTAATGCATAGATGCCTATTAGTAAGAGAAGAAACATAGATCCACATTATGAGTGCCATAAAGTCATAATTCCAACGTTGTAAGAAAGAAGACCCTAAAGATCACAAAGTCGTACAATTTTCGAAAAAAGCGAAATGACATGGATTTATTTTCTCTTTTACTCTCATGGGTTTTTGCCATTGATGTTTTGTGAGATATATAGCTAGGTATTTATAGCTTTGATTTTAGTGCTACTTCCATTTATATTATTTTTAAAGGTCTCTGCAAGGAACATGTAATCGAGCCATTATGCGAAATGTCGCTTCTCATTTACAAAAAGCTCCACATACACTCACGCCTATTTTCCAATAGGGGTAGAGAGCCAGAGACCATTGAGCACCATAGGAGCAGGTAGACGCCACAGAGCAAATCAGTAGCCCACTTCTTGCCCTCATGAGAACCCTTGCATAACGGCTGGCGAATGAATATCTGCAATCGCTGTTTCACTTGCGATTTCTATGATATCAGACTAGCGAAGTCCATCCCATCTATTTTAGTATGTTGTATAACTGCAAAACTTTTACTTTTCAATTTGTAAGATATGTGAGCGTATATTGGTTTATCGCTGAACTGCGGGTTACATAAGGCATCAGCAAGTTTTTTTTAAAACTCCACTAATATAGATAAGGCGTAGTTAACCAAGAGAATGGCGTTTTACAAGCTTTTATTTATTGTTGTGTGTAAGCTAGCGTGACGTGCAATGCTCCATGAATCATGATGCACACAAACGATTGTTTTTTGTACTTTTATTGTTATATCATTGTGATTGTATAATTTTATGTATTTTTAAGTGGCGTATGTAGGTACTTAGGTAGGTAACAGGCAGCACAGTGCAGTACACAATTCCGAAATCGGTATTTGTTAGTGTTTACTAATTATAGTCTGTTATCGTTCTATTTATCCAGCTGTCCTGATACCTGAATTGTTTTTCAAAGTTTAATTCGGGTCGTGACCGGCATAATGCAAGAGTAATAAAAAACCGGCCAAGTGCGAGTCGGACTCGCGCACGAAGGGTTTCGTACTAAACGACAAAAAAATCACATTTGTTGTATGGGACGCCCCCCTTAAATATTTATTTTATTCTGTTTTTAGTTTTGTTGTTATAGCGGCAACAGAAATATATCATCTGTTAAAAATTTTAACTGTCTAGCTATCACGTTTCATGAGATACTGCCTGGTGACAGACAGACAGACAGACAGACGGACAACGGAGTCTTGGTAATAGACCCTTTAGTCCCGATTTTTACCTTTGAGTACGGGAACCCTAAAAGTGTAAAAATAAGAACACTTTGTTTATGACAAAGCAATATAGCGAAAAGCGATAAAATTATTTCACGACGTATAAGATTCGCTCAACCTGTGTTGAGTCACTGGTCGTCATGTGCCAGCCAAGCGTAGATTTTCAACCTAACTACCCAGACTTTGCAATACACTATTTGGCTGTGTTTATCATCATCAGTGACCACTAACGCCCCTCTGCTGGGGTTCGGGTCTCTCAACAAGAGAAGGACTGGTGTAGACCTCCACGCTAGTGCGGCTTGGCAGACTTCATGTGTCTCACCTAGATGACTTAAAAAGGTCGCATGGAGTTATTGAACGTAAGCCGCGGTCCGCGTTCCACAGACGGCAGCTGACGCTGCAAAACTATCGGGGAAGCAGGAGCCCTACCAGGCTACCACCTATTTCAAGCAGTGTACAATATATCTATCCATCTACACAATACACATGAATAACAAATGTTTGAAACAAGCTTAAAGCAAGAGCATCGTGTCATCCAACTTCAATAAAGGGACGGGAAAAAGGGAAGGAAATTCCAATTTCCAAGTCCCACGAAGGATCAATACCACACAGTGGGGAAAACATGGAAAATACATACGTAATAATGTGACAAAAATTTACATAATATAAAAGAAAAATGATATTCGAGGAAATAGTTGAGTTGAGGAAATGTTTCCGGATCATTAATTATTCAATGAAACACACCTGTTGACCAGTTTTAGGGCGCCAATGGAAGGGCTTAGGGACGTTTGTCACGCAACTTGATTGATCAGACCCATAACGCAACTATGTGTTATACCACTAAATTATGACAAAGAATTAGGTAGCGCTAATATTTACTTTGGCCTGGAAATCTGGCTTTAAAAAAAACCTATTTAATATCGCTAGTACTTTTCTGCGAATAGTGCAATACTAACCTACTTGTCATTGGTATTTCAATACTTCTATGAAATTGTAAAGCTCAGTTCTTAATTCTTATTAACTAAGTGAACTTGTTCAGCTGTTAATAATGCTTTCTAGTAATGCTTCAAAGTATTTTACGAAATTGTATATTACGAAGAAAACTTAAGTTTCCGCAGGTAATAAAATATAATTATTTTGCTTGTGATGTAACCTGTAACAAAATTGTATTCTATCAAACGCACGATATGTTAATATAATCTGATTATAGTGTGTTATTACATTTCTTAGCATTATTTGAAAAATATTAGCTTCCTGCAGACCTAAACATAAACTTTAATTTACCGGGCTTATTTCATACTCCTCCGGTTGCTCAATTCTCGTAAACTGTAATGAAAGTTTTTGCTTCACGCATTATTATAATAATATTCATTGATACTCTATGAACATGATAATAATAATTATATAATAAGTTACATACTAAATACCAATACGGCATACACGCAATAGGCAGTTATCCTATGATGAAAATTAACATAAATCTATTGATATTTTATCACTAAACATTATTTTAAAACCAATTTAACCATCACTATACAAGTATATTATTATTTTTAAACAAAAAATTAAAACCGACAAATTAAAAATGCACAAAAAAGTATGAAATAAAACTTACTTTATAAATAATTCCCCTTTTATATTTTTCTACTCAATATTCATACATTATATATCAATATTTTATAGAACTCACATTCAAATTTGCTGGTAACGATTTCAAAATTAAGAACATTGAGTAGAGAAATAGTTAAAATTTTAGCCGATTTAAAAGTGGAATTATTTAGAAAATAAGTTTTATTTCATACTTTTTTGTGCATTTTTACTTCGGAAATCGGTTTTAATTTTTAGTTTTAAATATTTTTTTTCTCTTTTTAGTTACATTTATTATCTATATTATTATGAACACATTTTAAGAAAGTAATAAATACAAAAAAGCCTCCGCTATTTTCACTCTTTCGGAAAAACAAACTCAAGCGTTATTTCATGACAGTTTTCTGAGAGGCCGTAGTATTTCCCCAAATAGGCATAACCGATCTGCGAACCTACTAAACAATCACCAGTGATGATAATGATTAGATACTATATTATTAAATAATTTATCTATTGTTACAGTCGGCGGAAAAAGCAGGAAGCATTAAATATACTGTAGTGATGCTGATGACCACGAATATAATTTTGGCAATAGCAAAATTTCAAACACATTGATATCGGTGCACAAAGCTCTGATGAGTAGTTAGTACCTATGTCAAAATAACAATAATATGTTGGTTTTTCGTATGAAGATGGTGGTGATGATGATTACTGTTAATGGTATGATGGCATATGCTCGCAGTTCTTTAAATAACGCCGAAATCCCCAAACATGTATCTATAAGGAGTCAGGAGTTCTGTTCTGTACTTTTGGATCCAGGGTATACCTTGGTGCAATATCTTACTTTTTGGTAGCATATGCTTGGACTACTTCATATAAATTTTGAGAAGATCCCTCGATTCCTCATGGATCCTATCATCCTTCGATGTCTAAAGGACCAATTTGGGATTATACTCTATACATTAAAAAAAATTGAAAATCGGTCCACAGACGGCGGAGTAATCGTTGAACAAACAAAAAAAATTGCAAACAAGAACGAATGATGTCATTTCACGCCTGAATCATAGTCGCACTCATTGCTAAAGAATAACCATTATTCAGTAAGCTAATAGGTCTAAGCTTAACTAATTAACTATAATTACGTATAACGGTGACACTAGTAGCAATGATATTCTTTTGTATCTTTAAAACAAATATTAGTTCAAGTTAAAATGGAGGCTTTTACGAAAAGCACTCGTTCGCGAGTATGAAGTGACATAATATGTTTAGAAATGTTTTGTGCAATAAATCCAGACAGTACTAACTAACGGCCCGTTTCAATAACCTATCTACCAATAAATATTTGTTAAAAACGTCACATTTGTATCGCAAAAACCGGCAAATAATTGAATGACGAAGTTTTTAACAAATAGTTGTTGGTAGATTGGATATTGAAACAGGCCGTAAATAAATGTCACGCATTAAGATTCATGCATAATAGCAAAACATCCGATTTTGAGGAGATAATATCTTTCGAGTATTTAAAAAAAAACAAAATAAGCTACATATGAATAGAAAAATGTTCCTAAACACGACCTCTTTTTGTAAATTTTGGGTGAAAAGGTTTTGGAAAACTGTTTTTGCTTTACTAAAAATCATATTTTTTTAACCGTTTGGTAGATAAAGAAGTACCTAGTACCTACTATATATATGTGACAATTACTAGTTTTCTAGGATTTGGTTTCATTTGGTCGTAAAATCGATTGAAAAACAGCCAACGTTCGTCAAATGTGTAAACGCGCCCTTAGCTTTTAAAAGCTTTGCTGTCGTTATTTAACCAATGCTGGTGTGATTACTAGCTAGTAGCTAGGTACCAAACCCACAGGTTGCCTTACAGATGTTAACCTTAGCGTACCTACTAGTTTCGATTGAAACTCAGATGTTCCGAGAAACCTTGGTCATCTAGTTGTCCATTGGAATTATTTAGTAAAAATATATTTATTTTCAAATTTCAAAGATTCCGTGGATTGATTCGCCGAGTTTTAATTCTTTCATTTATTTCTTCAACGAGACGAGACGGAGGTTCAAGTCGTCGCGTTGCCCACGCCTTACGCCGCCTCTGGCTGCGGGGAAAAGCGTTTTTCCCCGCAACCAGCCAGCCAAAGTAGCTGTGAGATAGAAATGGAGCCTTATCTTCGTTCATCGATTCAGAACGATTTTCAAACTTGTTTTTTTATAAAATAAACAATATTTGCGTATAGTACTAAAGAGCCGCATGTGGCTCAAGAGCTGCAGGTTGCCGACCCCTGGATGAAGCGGAAAGTTAAAAAGAAAAAGAAACTAACGTAGAATTACCAGAAAGAGAATATTATTAGTAGCAATAAACTGTTTACACAGAGTAAGTAAGTATTCCGGCCTGGGTGCACCCATGCACCTAAACCCACGTGCTAAACCTTGTGACAAAAATTAAGTTTAAAAGTATCGTTACGACTTACGAGATTTAAAATTTAAAAAAAAAACATAGAACAATGTTCTAGAACGATATCAAACAATTTTGTATTTTTTGTGTCGGGCATCGTTTTAACTGCCGTAGACTGGCGATTCCCTTGGCTATGGAGCCACGTAACCATGGGTTTCACTCTTGGCTGATCACAGTCCGTCGAATCATAACAAAACCGGTTCACCCGCCCTTATTACAAACTCACCGCGACAACGAGGTTGAAGAAAAACAGCACATATTTCACAAAACTCGTTCCACACCCCATTTTGAATGCACAGCGATAAAGTCACACACAACACAAGCTGAGGTCACTCGCGGTTTAATTTGTACGATTCGGTAACAAGCGACGCAGCCTTTCACCTACGAAGGGACGAAAACGACTAATAATAAAAATAAACGAAGAATCGCGATGGCGATGGTCGCCCCTCCCGCGCCCCGCGCCCGGCGTCTCACGCCGTGACCCCTCATTCTATTATTTGCCGTCTCATTTGCTCTTATAGCGAGTCGGACGAGATCTCTCGTACAGCATTCGTGCAGTCCTTGTCTAATTCATCTCGACGTAATGATGACTGTTGATAGTATCAGGGGCCAGGGCTCAGACAAAAATTCTTCAAGAATCCTAGTAATCCTTGGTTTTAATGGGTTTATCCTTTGATTATTGTAAACCATTAACATACCTATAGACTGTAGATTGTAGAACTGTGCTTTGTGTGTGGTTAGTATGTATTTAACATTAGGAAAGTTTTTCGCTTTATAAACCTGATTTTAAAATAATAGATGGGCAACATAATATTGTATTAGTTTTTTTTCAATTTAGTAATATCTAAGTATACAATTAGTTAAAACATCATAAATAAAGTATGTAACAATTTAATTCGCGTTTTATTTTGCGTAGTAATTGGCAAGCGGACATTTTACCTATTTAAAGTATATTAAACTGAAAAACATTTTCTTTCGGTTAAAATTACCAAATAATTTAAAAAAAGTACGTTGAAACACGAAGATTCGTAAAAATAAGAGGCGCTTCATGGGTTTCGCACACAGGCGCCGCCGGAAGATAGGGCCGGGCCCTGCTCTGAGCCAGATTATTTGATTCTGAGAATAAAATTTCAACATCTTCCTAACAATTTTCAGGATCTGCGCAAAAAAACTCGGATGTACTAGGAATATGGGAACCTTTAGTACTTACTGGCTGTTGCACAGAATGCGTTTAGAGCACCTTTATTCAGAGTGGTCGAAATCAGCAAGATATAGTTCTATAGACTTTAGACAGCCAATTAGCGAGCATGACATAATAATATTATAAAGCGTCAAAGATTTTTCGCTATTATCCTAGATCTAGTACAGTCGGGTTTTTTTATGAAGATCCTGAAAATTGTTAGGAAAATGGCGAAATTTTTTCTCAGAATCAAATAATCTGACTCTTTCTTTTCGCAAAAAAATTGATTATCCAATTATCCTACGACAGGATTATAAAATATACAAACAACACAGTCAGTAATATAAAGGCCTTTAGAAAATATATATAAGAGAAATTTGAAATAAAAACCGCTGCAGCCTTTTACGCCGCGCCGGATATTTCGTAGTTGCATCTCAGCTTTCGAGATTCTTTACGATAGATATGCGATAGATATGCGATAGATATGATAGATATGTAATGTAAACCCTAAGAGGGTGTAGACGGCTAGGCATTATCTAGGTGACTAGCTCCACAGAAGTTGGTACCTCAGCACGCATAACTCTGCTTTAGTCGCCATGTTGGTACATAATTATTCAGTTCGGATATTCTGGATAAAATTACTTTTTACCCGACTACGCAGAATTCAATGGAAGGGTAATGATTTCGTTGTCTATGTATGTGTATGTAATATGTATGTCTGTTGCAGCGTAGAGCTTAAACTACTGGTCCGATTTTCATGAATGAGGGTTGATGCATCAATTAATTATAGATTCGTATTAATAGCCAGCGTAACATAGACTATAAAATGTATATATAGTTTGCGTAGTCGGGATATAGTTTTTAACTTTTGATAGTTTATACCGCTTTAAAAAAATCTTGGCAACAGAATAGCCCAGAGAACTTCTTATTAACGACTGCATTGACTAAATTTACCATTCCATTACCACAAGTTATCTTAACTTACATCATGAAATGGAAAAAAATATTATCAAAAGTTAATCTACTGGACGATGGCCTATATTCGGCAATAGACATAATGAATTTACTATTTGGGTAAATAACTTATTTAAATAAATAGATAAATATTCATCTTTATTTTGTTTTAATTGTCTAGTTTTTACAGTACGTCGCGTCGATGTTGGTTATATTTCGCTTTCAAACAACAAAATGAAGTCTATTTACTTCGACTATAAGTGGCATTTTTCTAACCAGTGAAAGTGGAATACTTCATAACTTGATTGAAGGGCGTATCGTTAAGAATCTAGCTGCATTCCGCGCTATTGTTTATGACATTACAATTTCGACTCAAATCTCAATATTATTATTATGTATTGTTCAAGTTTCAACTTCAAAACCATCAATACAAACTAACAACACAGATTAAAGAAAGACGAACAGATAAACAGCTACATAGTTAAGCTTTCAATTTGATTGCACTACTACAAGCATACGGTGTGTCCACGATTGTGTGGAAAAATTGTGGGCCGTTGAAGGGGACGTCGAAATTTTATATCTGATCGTTCTATGAAAGCTGTTTCCTCTGTGCTAACAATTCAGAACGGACCCAGTGACAGCTTTCGCATGCGTCGGCGAGGAATTTTATTAGCCCTATGGACTAGAGACAAAAGATAGAATATATTTCGATTAGACTCTTATTATCTGATGATCGATGATGAAAGACGATTGATATAAAACTATGGGAGATACCTTCAGCAACATTAGCATGCATCGGCGTGACGGGTGACCTGATGATGTGTACAAAATAATTTCTTGTGTATAACATCTGTCTGGCGACCAGCGCAGCGGCTAATAAAAATTTATATTCTCACACAACACTGGCTTTGAATTGTCTTAATAGAAGCGGTCACATAATAATTGAAATTTATATAAATATAACCGCAATAATTAAAATTCCAATCGCAGTCCTAGACTGGGAATGGAATTTTGACCGATTGCATAACCGCACAACTTACAAGTCGCGGGCCGCGGCATTTTGAAATAACAACGCCAACACAACTTGTTTGTTTGAACTAATAAAACTTACATCATAATTTTGTCCGCAGGATTGTCCAGACTGGTCAGTGGTGAGTTGGATGTCTGGTGATTAGTTAGTGGTTTTATCTTAGGCTAGGACTTTATGATCCGGAATCCGGAAGGAATTTTCGAAAACTGAAAATTTCTCTCTGCGCTACTACAAAAGAGTTGAAAACGGTCGAATGAAATGTTTCGACGAGCTGTCATTGACATTGACATCTGAACCGACACTCATGTGTTCGATTTTCAACTATATTGTATTAGCGCAGAGTACTATTTTCAATGCTCAGAATTTTCTACGACCTTACGGATTCCAGAGCATATAGTCCCAGCCTTATGGGCACGTTTACGAATTTACATAAATTGACTGTTTTTTGGTACATTTTGCGACCAAATGAAACTTAATCCTACAAAACTAACAATTGTCACAAATAGAGTACTTCTTTATCAAAAAATCGCTTAAAATATTAGGATAATTATGTTTTGTAGCCGACTTCCAAAAAAAGGTAGCGGTTATACGTTCTGCTGTATATTTATATATATTTATTTTTTATGTATGTTCAACTATTACTCCGTCGTGTGTGGACCGATTTTCAAAATTCTCATTTTGATGTATAGGGTATAATCCCAAATTGATCCTTTTGACATCCAAGTGGTGACCTGATGATGGGATCCATGAGGAATCGAGGGAACTCCTCGAAATTTATATAGACACGTATGGTAATTTCAACTTTTTCTGAAGTAGTCCAAGCATATGCTACCGAAAAGTAAGATATTGCTGCAAGGTATACCCTGGATCCAAAAGTAATGAACAGAACTCCTGACTCCTTATAATGGGTTTTCCAATTGGGACTTGACAATTTTGAATTTAGTTTGTGAACGCACCTTTTCACTTAACATCGAACTGTCACTGTCAGTTTATTCAGTAGACATAACCTTTTCATCATGGTGCCGTACAGTGAGTGTGAGTCTACATATTCGTTGTGTGATGTTGCCGTGCCAGTGAGACTACGGGTTGGTCGAAGTGTCGAAAATATCACTGCCGTTGAAATGTCCGTAGCAAATGATCAAAATCAGTCAATTTCACGGCGTTCTCAAGAGTTGGTCATCGCCAAGACCGCTTTATGGCGAATTTTGCGTAAGGATCTTACTTTACACCCATACAAGATCATTGGTCTATGCTAATAAGCCGACGACGTTGGAAGAGCTCAAAGCCAACATTGAACGCGAAATAGCAGCCGTTTCGGCCGAAATGTGTGGCCGAGTCATGGAAAATTGGGTCCAACGAATCGACCGCTGCAAACGTGCCCGCGGTGGCCATATGAGCGAAGTCGAGTTCCATTCATAAATGTTTTGATAATAAATTTTTGAAATATCTCAAATGGTTTTCATTTTCTTTTGAAAAAAAGTTGTCAAGTCCTTATTGGAAAACCTATTAGATACATGTTTGGAGATTTCGGCATCGTTTATAGAACTGCAAGCATATTCCACTACTTCAATTAGATTAATCTTCATCATCACCACCATCATCACACCATACATCATCACATGATGATGATATAAAAGGTACTTCTCATAGTATTTTACACCAACACGGATATCTATGAACATTTCTCTCTCTCTCTCTCTGCCGTTTATGGACGTATTTGCAAAATTCTTTTTGTTATTGTTTACAGCAAACAATAGCGAAACTTTGATTACACCCTTTAGAGTATAATTCGAAATTGGTCTTTTAATCACTAAAGTGGAAACCTGATGATGGCATCCATGAGGAATCGAGGGAACTCTTCGAAATTTATATGGACTCATATAGTTTTATTGACTTTTTCTGAAGTAACACAAGCATATACAACAAAAAATAAGATTTTGCACCAAGGTATATGGATCCAAAAGCACTGAACAGAAATCATCAGTCTTTAAAAATACGCCATTACATTTTGTAGACATTTTGAAGGTGTACAATACTGTAGTACATTATTTTGTATTTAATCTATCTCGTAGGGTTCAGCCAGCGTTAGAAATGTAACCGCAAAAAAATGTGTTTATTTACGACATTAGATACCTCATACCTCTAAAATTATTATCAGTGTTTCTCTACTACACTATGTATAGTATAGTAGAGAAACACTGATAATAATTTTACGATGTAACGTGTACGTTATATACATAAAAACCTTCCTTTTCAATCACTCTATCTATTAAAAAAACCCGCATCAAAATCCGTTGCGTAGTTTTAAAGATTTAAGCATACATAGGGACAGACAAATAAAGCGACTTTGTTTTATACTATGTACCTACCTATACCCTTTTGTAACATGTTGTAAGTTATAGGTGGTTATAAAATAAAATAAATAAATTTATTTTGTAATTTATTAAAAAAGATAAAACATTCAAATGTAAATATAAAAATATCTACAAGTAAAATAGGCGTAGCAAGTAGCAAATATTGCAAAAATGTTGTATTTTAAACTGTGACGTAATAAAACGATAAATTCTTTCAATTCATTTTGGTTTCACACATTGCATAGCCTTAAATAAAACACATCACTATTCACTATACATTATAGTATAAACAATATAGATATTTATAGTTTCACAAAATGTAAACAGTTAGATAAGTGCAAATTACATACTTCTCAGTTGAAAATACTAATAATAGGTAGGTATCACGTATGTAAAGTCCTCTTAAATATAAAATAAAGTTACTACACTAGGTACTACGGGTTAAACAGTCTTACTAACCTAACTTAAAAACATGAATAATATTTTGGTAATGAATAGAATTGGGTACCTATTTAAAAACATAAACACATATTGATGATTCTTATGTTTACACGAATATTATTGTTCATTGTTTTAAACACTTGCTGCTGCTGGAAAGTAGCCGAAACGTCGGGAAAAATAAAAGTGCACCGCGACACAATCCGTGTTTAAAACAATGAACATAAACACAAGTTCTTGACGGATTTTATATGAAACTATTTTCATAATATATAATATATGCCCGGGGTATGAAAATCTACGGGAGTAAATCGAATTTACGATGTCACACGGTCACACGGTACGGTGTCACACGATGTTAGCCGATAATGCGTCGGTAGCTTTGCATTGCACACCAAAGGACACTAGCGAATCCTGCCCGATTTTCCATCGAGAGCGGCCAAGTTTCAAACATAATATGTGGTTTTATAGTATATAGTAGGGTACTTAAAAAGTTATGATATAAAAACAAAGATTATATTTTTAGGACTTAGGAATAAAAAGTTATGAATCTTCGAATATCAGAGAATTCATGTCCAAAATACGTACTTATCGGTGGTAATCGTTGTCATCATATCTGTATAGTCTATAGTTATCATGCTGTAAATTGTCAATTTGAGCCGTAGAAGCTCCATCTAGTGGCCATCTAAATAGATAGATTTATTTTTTATTGGAGTATAAAGTTATTTTCTTTTTCTATAGTTCAGCAGTGTAGTAGTTATTAGTTTTATGAAAAACAAAATTTTACTTGGGGTGTGAAATAGATCCCTCTATACTATTTATATTTATACCAAGAAAAATTACGTTATTGACTAAAAGATGTCGCTTTTGCGCAAACCGCCACTAGGACAATTTAATGAACAATAGGTTAGGTTATATTTAATTAATTATCTTTTATTTCCCGAGTTTGATGTATAATATTATTGCTTTTTTTGTTCCTATGTTCATAAAGTACAACTTACAATAAATATTTTTGTGGCCTCGTAATTTAATTACCAGGCAGTAAATGTATGGCGCCCTTCCGGTCTTCTTTTACATTTTAGAGTAAACTCCAGTCGTGCATCGGAGCTGACACAAACACTTTTTTTTTTAACATTCAGATTTCAGAAATAATGGGGTACTACAAACTTGAGTAAAGTAAAAAAATAAGATTTTATGTGTAGTTTTGAAAATGCGTGCATATCAAAGTTACAAAAAAGTTGGAATAATTTTACATAATTAGTGTAATAAACCTACACTAGTACTAGTTTACTTACATCAAATACAAATCATTAAAAGATTTAGTATGGTAAGTATTAACATAAATCATCTCACTAGAGATTCATAGCATAAGTTATTGTCTTTTTTTGTAATTTGTTCCATTTTTGAAATAAACAGATTTTTTATTTATTTATTTATTTTAAACGCACAAGCTTCGGAGATATTAGAAGTTTTGTGCGTGTGACCATACACTTCATAGCAACCTTTTAAGTTTAAGAGATAAATCGCAACATAATAATAAAATATGCTTCCAACAATCCCCAGTTTTTTAAAATATTTAGTTTTAGTATACTTGTAGTATTTTGATAGCACTAAGTACTCATTTATGTTACAAAAATAATTACATTCAAGTATCTAATTATTTGTGACAAGGAACTAAAACGTAGGTATTACATAATATAAATAAATAGGAAAGGTTGTAAAATTTCTAATAAGATATTCGATTTATACAAAGATCAAATTGAAAGTCACTAACTTTAAAATAATTCATAAATAAGGGACCGCTTAATATTAAATAATCATAATTATTAATCATAATATATAAGGTTTGGTAAAAACAATTACGGATATTTTGGGTTTATGATCTACTGCTTATTATAAAGACGTTTAGGCAAAAAAATATTGTCATACTCAAAGTAAAAAAATCATCTCATGTATGGGGACTCTCCGCTCAACAAAACTTCGCCCAGGAAAATTTTTTTTTCGAGTATGACAATTATTATTTTCCTGCCTAAAGGTCTCTAAATAAGCAGTAGATCAATGCCCAAAATATCTATAATTGATTTTACCGGACCTTATATTAATACGTGAAACAAAAACTTTCAGTACAGTTTACGAGAATTTTGAAACTGGCGGAGTATGAAATTTGGCACAGTTCAAAATTATGTGGAGTAAGGTGTGCAAAAAGTTAATATTTTTTTAAAATAGTGCTTAAAATATATAAAGTTAATAAAAATACCAACAACACACACTACCTCAGATTATTAACACACACTACCGTGCGTTTGATACAATTTTGTTTCACGTTGACGCTTCTCAATTTATTACTACATTTACACTGTTTTTTCAAACAGGCCTACACTTATAAAGTTCAAAATTAACAATTAAATCATTTAATTTGGTCGAATTTTGACTACTAGCGACCACTAGTGAGTAGTGACATTTTACATACATTTTACATACAGAGTGTGAAATTTTATACGTATATTTTATCGTATTATTTTATTTTAGGTTATTTCCAATGCATGAGTCATATAAATGCGGTTACAATTGTTAGATGCTGGCTGGTAAACAATAGAACCTAGCTGGTGACCTAGGTATTTAATTAATAAAGTATTCTAATATCTCGAATCTAGATATTATGTATACTTAATTATTATGGGTATAAAATGGCTCTTTACTTCAGAGTGTTCAGCTTAAGTTATAAAAAATAATACCCACAGTCGAGTAAATATAGTTAAGTTATTTTTTGTCATCAATACTTAGAAAACTAAACTCTTATTTAAAACTAAAGTCGGCTATACAATGTACAACATGTCATGTTGGCCCAGTGTAGGTCAATGCGAGTGTCGGCAAAAAGGTGCAAGGCAAGTGCTAATGTCCACACGTTGGAAAAGTCCCTTGGCTGGGACTATAATATTACCGGAATTACTACGACCGGAGAATATTCAGAACATTGAAAATAGAACTCAAGACTAATACAATAGAGCTGAAAATACGAACACACGATTTGACAGCTGTCACATTTGACATTGACATTTGTCTCAACACTTTTCGATTTTCAACTATAATATATTACTCCAGAGTTCTATTTTCAATGCTCTGAATTATCTCCGGTCGGATAGAATCCGGTAATAAAGTCCCAGCTTAAATGCCAATGCAGGCGGCCAATGTAGCCGAGTGTTTTGTCGAGCTGCCCATACATTGGCCAAGCGCCGACGATTTGTGCACAAAAACCGACACCGGTCCGAAGTGAGGCAGCGCAAGTGATCACGACACACGAGGGACGGCGAGTGTTGGCGCTGGGCTTCACTCGGCCAACTAGGCGAGCGTCACCGAGCGATGACAAGGCAAGGCAAATCGTTCTATAAGGTCTACGCAATGGAGCCGGACATCACTCGGCAACGCTGGGCCAATATGTATAGCCACTATTAGAAAATAGTTTTCATTTTATAAATATATTACTGGAAAAAAAACGTTGGCAGCTTAAAATCTCTTTAAATTCAATGAGTGCATTCACTCCAGTCTCCTGGTGATAGGTATAAAAACATGTCCTCAAGTCAACTTCCAATAAGAATAATCAGCGCCCAAGAAATTGCTACAATTACAAATCATATAGTAGAACGAAATAAGCTAGAAGATTAAATTACAACTAATACTTTGGCAGAGTAGGGTTCGGAGCGGTAGCCAGTAAAGTGTCATCAGCCGCCGCATACGTCGCCTCCCTCAGCGACGTGGAATTTCGTATGGACGCCCGTCTCTTCTCCCGTATCGCGTGTGCCAGGAAGAACGTGCAGAAGATGCCTGTACTCTGTAACAAAAACGCAAATGAATTTTTTACCCAACTACGGTGAAGCTATAAGGTAGGGTAATGATTTTGAACGTTGTGGGGAAGGGAATTCCACAATCTGACTGCATGAACAGTAAAGGAGTAGAAGAAGAAATTGGAGCGATGGGAGGGGAGGGAAAGATTCGTCCTGACACTAGCCCAGAGCCTTACCAGGGATATCAGGGGGTCGCGAAAAGTTGCAACGATCTACGAGGTAAGAGTCTCCTTCTTGGAATTATACAGAATATTGTACACGAGTGAGAGAATATGGGTATTTCGCCGAAGACGAATAGGGAGCCACTTCAATTTTGCAAAGCTGATATATGGTAATACTTTTTTAGACCAAAAACAAAACGAATTCAGAGATTCTGCAACCGTTCCAGCTTCGTTAACAGCTCTTCGATAACATCTAAGTAGTAGGATCAGATAGCAGAGGATAGGAAAAATGAGTGTCTGAATTAGGTAGACTTAAGTGTTCAAGGGCAAGATGTTTTGAAGGGGATGTGTAGTGAGTGGTATACCTTTCTGCTGACATCATTGATCTCAAATTCAGGACAGATTACTATCAACCATCATGCCAAGGTTATTTGCAGAGTCAGTATACTTAATAGGAGTACTATTGTACATAACTCTGGGTACAGTATGTAGTCGTTGGGTCATGTATTTACTACCCATAATAATAGTTTGTGATTTTTCAGGATTCACCAACAGACCAAAAGATTTAGCCCAATCTGCTATGAGTTGTAGATCAGCGTTGATATGACTGCAGAACTAATGTCATCAATATGTGATTGACGATAAATCTGCAGGTAGTCTGCATAAAGATGGATTGAAGTAACATGATAATATTATTAAGGAAATTGAGAAAAGAAGAGGAGAAAGAACGGTACCCTGTGGAACCCTGAATCGAGATCACACCAGTCTGAGGTAACCTCATCAGAACGGACCCGCTGCGAACGTCCCCGAAGATATGAGTAGTCTATCACTGAGGAGGATATGTTAAGGGAGCGAAGGACAGAAAGGAAGATGTCAAAGTCTACTGAATTGAAAGCACTACTAAAGTCAAGTAGAACCAGAATGGAGATACACTTTTCTCCATAGCTAGACGTAGGTCGTCTGTGACTCTTAGCAGTGCTGTGACCAGGGCGAAAACCGGATTGGAAGGGATAAAACAATTTATTAGAGGATAGGAAGTGGGAAAACTGCTTGTGGACAATGTGTTCGAGGACTTTGGATAGGTAGGGTAATATTGAGGTTGGATTGGGATAAGGATGAAGGATTAATGGTTTTAGGTAGAGGAATGATATTACGACGTTTCCATGCCAAAGGAAAGGAACTCGTTGACAAGGAATAATTGAAGTCGTGAGTGAGAATTAGCAAGAGTTCAGGAAGGGCAAGGGAAATCATACGGGGACTAAGGTTATCATTGTCCACAGCAGTGGAGGTTATAGCTATGATATGCTTCTTAACATCATCCTCAGTGACGGACTGGAACGAAAATGGAGTACATGAAGGGAGGGGTAAAGAGGAGAGATGAGAAATTGTGCACTCTTTGGTAACTTGGTCAACAATTACAGGTGGGAGAGAGAAATGAGCGTTAAGCGCATTTAAATCTACCGTGCTGTCGGAACAGACGGAAGACTTTCCTATACCAAGCGTTGAAAGGAATTTCCAGAGTTGGGAGAAGTTACTTTGGTCAATAGTAGAATGTACGTGGCGTCTTTTAGCATCTCTACTCAGACGAATGCAGCGATTTCGTAGAAACTTATATTTTGCTAAATTTTGATCTGTTGGTCGTTTCCTACATCACCTCGGTTACGTTAAGCCAGTTAAAATGTCTTGTGAGAGCCAAGGTGCCGGCGCGTACTTTATATTAATTCTTTTGAGAGGTGCATGGGTGTCAAAGATTTGGGTTAATAAATCAGTAAGCAAAGTCACCTTCAGATCAACATCCGTGGCCGCGTATACACAAGACCAGTCAGCATTACAAATATCATGCTTAAGAGCTTCCAAATCCAAGCCCTTATAACTGAACGTAGGAAGAGAAACTTAGGTTTGTGATGAGGAGGTTAGATTTTAAAGGAAAGGACAACTACGTCGTGATATGAAAGGTTAGAGGGAAATTGGCCATGAGATTCTATGAGATCGGGTGACGAGGTGATAAGGAGATCTAGGAGAGAAGGAGTGCAATTTGGATAATGGTGGGTTGTTGAAAGCGGAAGAATGCTGAGGTTAAGGGAAGAGAGTAAGGTGCGGAGTTTAAAGGCACGCGAATCGAGTTTCATGAGACATGTGTTAAAATCACCCTCAAATAATGTATAGTCATAATTCGGGCTGTGTGTGGCTAATATGGATTCTATAGTACTAAAATAATATATAAATAAATAAATATCTATGGACGCTTCACACCACGTCAATCTGGCCCCGTGCTAAGTATCCGAAGAACTTGTGTTACGGGTACCAGAAAACGGGAAGTATATTTATTACTTTTAACCTATACATATATTTACGATTATTATTATATTATATACATATTTAATATACATCCATGACCCAGGAACACAGAAAAACTTTTTGTTCCTTCGGCGGGATTCGAACCCGCGACCCCCGGCTTGAGCACCAACGCGCTGAACCACTGAGCCACAGAGGTCGTATGTGAATAGATGGACTGTAGACCACACAAAGCAGGACTCTTTTGTGATGTAAGGTGACCTCAACACACGTGTACCTGAGCCGGAGTATCGATTCATTGTTTTTGCAAACAGTCACCACGCAGATAAATAGCAAATCCAGTGCCACTTTTACCCACACGATCATTCCTAATTAGCTTATACCCCGGGAGAGTAGTAGACGACAGCGAGGGCTTAAGCCAGGATTCAGAAACTAAAATTGCATCTACCGGGGAATTACTAAACATTTCAAGAATATCTTTTACTTTGGAAGTCGTTTTTAATTTTTTGTTTAATAATAATAATAATTATCTTTTTAGGTAAATTTATTATTTATATTATTATGAACACATTTTAAGAAAGTTATAAATTCAAAAAAGCCAAGCCAGAAAAATGATGATATGAACATAATTTTGGCAGTAGCAAAATTTCAAAGACATTGATATCGGTGCACAAAACTCTGATGAGCAGTTATAGTACCTATGTCATGATAATAATATGTTGGTGTTTCGTGTGAAGATGGTGGTGATTATGATTACTGTAAGTGGTATGATGGCATATGCTTGCAGTTCTTTAAACAACGCCGGAATACCCAAACAATTATCTATAAGGACTCCTATATAGGAAGGTATCTATATAGGTATAGGAAGGTATAAGGAGTCAGGAGTTCTGTTCATTACTTTTGGATCCAGGAGGACCTTGGAGCAAAATCTTACTTTTTGGTACCATATGCTTGGACTACTTCAGAAAAAGTCGAAATCACCATATGTGTCCATATAAATTTCGAGGAGTTTCCTCGATTCCTCATGGATCCCATCATCATTCACCACTTTGATATCAAAAGGACCAATTTGGGATTATATCCCAAATATATAAAATAAAATATAAATATGCTTTCATCTCATGGCATACTTCCTGGTCATTGTATTCCAACGAGGCAAGCAAACTGCCTGGACCATGTCATGCTCAAGATGGCTCCTCAATATCCACCAGCTAAAATCGCGATATTAGAAACGTCTATCACGGATCACTACACAATATTTCTCGGCTTATCTAACAAAAAAGACAGTAACAAAACTCTTAATCTAACTAAAAAAATTGATTACGAATTAGTAGCTAATATCTTACGTACTAAAAATACGAACAATTACTTACTCTGAATGACCCAAATATCCTTACTGATCGACTAATTCTGTTACTCAATGAATGTATTGATGAAGGCACCGTAATTAAGAATAAACCTAGAAAACTACGCAATATCAAGCCTTGGATAACCTCAGGGATCCTTCGCTGTATAAAAACTCGCAACAAAATGCAATTAAAATTAAAACAAGATCCTACTAATGAAATATTAAAAATAACTTTTTTAAGATATCGTAATTTTTGCAACAAATTAATTAAGAAACTGAAAAATAAATATGATAAAAACAAAATTAATGATAATTTAAAAACTAAAAAACTTTGGAACATAATAAAAGACGTAACTAATCTAAACTCTAACAAAACCCCCAATATAGACCTACTAAATATAAAACACTCGGCTAACGAATCAGTAGACTACGTTAACGAATATTTTGCAAGTATAGGAAGAAAATTAGCAGAAAAGATAGACGTAACCCATAATTACATACCACTCTCTTGCTCCCACTCTTCTTCATTTGTGCTGCTCGATACTGACCCTGATGAAGTTAGACAAACGATACTAAGCTTAAAATCCGACAGCGCACCGGGCTGGGACAACATTACAACTAAATTATTAAAATAATGTTTACCCACTCTTTCTCCTATTATCAGCCATCTCGCAAATCTATGCTTTAAAGAAGGTGTCTTCCCTCGTCCTCTTAAAAAAGCTCTCATAACTCCAGTGTATAAGAACGGGAAAGGAGATGACGTCGAGAATTATAGGCCTATTTCGGTTCTGCGCAGCATATCTAAGGTAATTGAAAAACTAATAAATAAACGTATACTTAATTACCTTGACGAATTTAACATTATCTCTAGTTCGCAGTTTGGCTTTAGACGTAACAAATCTACAGAGGATGCTGTATTGTCGTTAACTTCATTTATCTCTGAACAATTAGATAACAATTTAAAATGCCTTACAGTATTCCTTGACTTAAAAAAAGCATTTGATACTGTTTCGGTACCTATCCTCGTTAAAAAACTAGAGGCTATCGGCATACGAGGTACTAGTCTTAAATTACTGACTAACTACTTACAGGACCGCGTACAGATGGTAAAAATAGACAACCATGTTAGTAATGCAGCTGGTATTACGTATGGTGTACCGCAGGGCAGCGTTTTAGGGCCTACCCTCTTCCTCATTTATATTAATTCCCTAACCAACATGAATTTGAGGAATGGGCGTATTGTTTCATATGCGGACGACACAGCACTAGTCTTTACCGCTGCTTCGTGGGAATCTACATTTGAAGCAGCTAGTGTTGGTCTGTCCAGGGTAGCTGATTGGTTGCGTCTCAATCTTCTCACTCTAAACATTTCAAAAACAAATTACATATGCTTTAGCATAACCAAAAGATCCCAACCAAGTTTTAACTTATCCCTAGCCATTCATCATTGCGGACAAATTTATCTTTCTTTAGGGCAGTCAATAATTGGATACTGTATTACGGCTTGGGGCGGTGCTAGTGACGATAAATTCATAAACATTGAAAGAAGCCAACGTTGCTTGCTGAAAATAATGTATCGTAAGCCGTATCGTTTCCCTACTGAAGAACTCTACTCCTTGTGCAAACTTTTGTCTGTGAGAAAACTCTACGTGCTATCTCTAGTTCTTAGATGTCACAAATACTTACCTCTTGAATCCACAACCAATACTACACGGCGAAAAAAAGGAAAAGTTGCAGCTACGATTAAGACAAACACAACCTTCGCTCAAAGACAGTATAAATCAATCTCGGTCCACATATACAATAAAGTAAATAAAATTCTTGATATCTATTTGGTCTCTTATCAAACCTGTAAAAAAATGGTACAGACATGGCTACTTACTAAAACGTATAAAGAAACTGAAGCACTTCTCAAATACCTGGTAATCTAATTTTTTTCTCTTTTAATTCTCTCTTTTTACACAATTACTTTCACTCACACACACACGCACATACACACATACACACACACACACACACACACACACACACATAAAATTAATATTGTTATAACTTGTAAATCTAATGTCTATCTCTTTCTTTCCTGAAATGTATTTTACACTATAATAGTTATGGAATTGTGAAAAAAGTAAATAAATTATTTATTATTATTATTATTTATATCCTATACAGCAAAGAAATAATTTTGAAAATCGGTCCACAGACGGCGGAGTAATCGTTGAACATACAAAAAAAAATATACAGCCGAACGTATAACCGCGTCCTTTTTTTGGAAGTCGGTTAAATATTTGAACTGTCGTGGAAACATAGTCAAAAAAATTCTGAATCGAATGCTCTCGACTTTTGATGCAGCAATCGCAGATTGACATAAATATAGTGTAGTAGGTACAGTCTCTTTGGATTGACATGACTACTACCTACTCTGTGCATAACGCTGAATTTATTAACGCTCAGATAAAAGAGCTATTAGTTCGTTAACATCAATTCCCATTAGGTAACTGGTAAGTGAAATCAATAACTTACAACTTATAAGAAACATGCGGGCATATTCGCCGAAACGTTAATTTTGTCCTGGCAACATAACAACAATAGTGCTATGCCATAGCCGAACCACAGAATAGACCATATTCTTTAACATAATAAATAAATTAATTAACATAACTCATGTTGCGTATTATCATAACTAAGTATACTCCATTCCGATTAAATGTAACCTGAATTTAAACAAAAAAAAATGAAATTGTGTCATTGTATTTCTTTAAAACACGGTATACAAGTGACATTTTATTGAAACCTCAATAAAATGTTACAGTTTGGTATATATGTTAGCCGCGACTTTGTGGGCGCAAAAGAAAAACTCGCGGGAGAATGTACGGTTTTCAATTTTCAGCTAATAACAGCTGTTAATACTGTAAAAAGGAAAGATTTGTTTGTTTGCATTGAATAGGTTATAGGCTACGAAACTACTGGGCCGGTTTTGATGAAATATAGCACATATATAAAGTAGACCATGGCTACGAACATAGGCTACTTTTATCGCGGCTAAATGTACGGTTTCTGCGAGATTTCATTTTGCACCCATGAAGTCGCAGTCTAGTTGTACTATAAAAGCATCAGCTAATTTAGAATCTAGTAAAACATCTAACCTTGTAGCAGATTTTGCTTGCGAAATGAACAAGGAAGTCATTTAACTAGCAAGGAATGAGTCATTTAGTAACAAAGAGGCCTTTGGACACAATTTAGCAGCCCACAAGAGCTTTGTTGAGAGTTGAGACTTGACCGCTCTTATAAACTAATCTTGTGACTTACACAGGATGTATTTTTATCCGAATTAAATATTTAGGCTGGGACTATATTATGATCTAGAATCCGGAAGGCCGTAGAAATTTCAAAGCTTTGAAAATCCTACACACAAGTGTCGAGTAAGTAAGATCAATGTCATTTATGACTGTTCGACACTCGACACTTCGATATTCAACTCTATTGTATTACTCCAGAGTTCTATTTTCAGTGGTCTGAATTTTTCCCGGCCTTTTGGATTCCGGCCAATATAGTCCCAACCTTAACCCAACATTAGACTACAAAATTACGTAAGAAATGAGAGAATGCTCAGTTAAAAAATCGGTTGTCTGTAAAGTCGGTTTACTGACGATAGTTGAACGTGACAACGTCATAAGAAATGGAACGCCTCAGAGCGAGGTACGCCGCATGAGCCATGTTTAGCGAGGTAACGCCGGTAACGCCGCATGAGTCATGTTTTTTCGTGCGTGCAGCCGGCTCCATCGAATTATAAGAAGTTGTCACGTCAAAAATTACGTAATTTACAGAAAAATAACAATTAAAATTCCTGATAACTCTAATTACAAAATTAAGGACACTCTCGTGCTGCTGTACAACGTGCGGCTTGCGGTACCGAGTTCTATAAACTTGTATTTTTACTATTTCATTGCTTTGTAATATGTAATTTTGGTTGGATACCTTTTGGAAATTGGTCTGAAATAAAAGTTTTTTATTTATTAAATTTATTTATTTACTTGAACGTCACGCGCCCATCGTGCTGTATGTGCAGCGCATTTATGAATAGAATTTAAGTATTTTATAGGATAATCTGGTCAAAATTTAAAGTCACGTGTTATATTTTTTGAACGAGAATATAAAACTGATTACGCCTCTTGAATATCTTTTTTTGTTTTAAGGTCTTTAAGATCAACCTGAAAATATGAGTTAAATAATTAATTGTTCTATAAAGGGGGCCACATAAGTACCTACCTACGATGAGCAGCTCAGGTTATTCAGAGGATAATATTCTTTTTGGTTTAGGATTTTTATAATGAAAGTCAAAATTAAAGTACGAAATTCGGAAAAGGGATTGAGTTACTACCTAAAATAATTCCGTATTTCAGTCAATAGTGCACCGTCTACTGGCCTTAGATACATCTAAAAGACCCCAAACAAGTTTTTCACAAGAATCCATAACAAAATATCCTAAACTTGACGGAGAAAGCAAATGCGAAATTTACGTTACTTTATAAGAACCTAAGTAATGTTGTGCACAATACTTAAAACTTCATAAATGCAATGTAACATAAGGATAGAAGTCAGTCAATATCTAGATTTATCTATGTCTAGATCTGTCATAACAAAGACCTAAACTATCTGATGTAGATAATATCCCCCTAGCTCAGTCTAAACTACATCCCGTAGGTACCTGTACCATATAATTCCCCCAGCACGATAAGTATCGTTTTAATTTATCGTCCCCCTTGTCTAACTATATTAATAAGAGGGGGACAGGGAATAACGAGCCACAATCAGCTCCCACACAGAAGCAGGTGGCCGTATAATGGAGTTCATATCCTCTGCTGTATTCAATCTTCGCATTAAACTCCCGTTTATCTATTTTATAACATAGATGATAATGTGGACCTTTTAGGTTGCTATCATCTTTCATTTCATAAAAAGGCTAGATCGAAAATATTTAGTACCAGCCTGAATAACGTTTCCTGCCTGATGCCTTCGCACTACGCTATGACATAGTATAGTGATAAGATAGATTTCAAAGATTGTAAATCTTCATAGACACAGGTTTTTTCGCGATATTGTTGGTTAATTTATGTTTCTTCTAGTGGAAACCGTATATTTTTTTGCGATAAAAGCCTAGTCCTCCTTCCCCGTAGTCTACTGTCTCTCACCAAATTGGTCCAGTAGTTTCGTAGCCTATTCAATACAAACAAACAAAATTTTTTCTCTTTATAATATTAGTATAAGGGCCCCAATAAGTATGCTACGTTTAGAAATTTTAGCTCAATTTGTTAATCTTACTCCGCTCGCGCCAGCCGACACTGGATTATTTTGGTACTACCCCACAATGGTTTCCTAATTCCTTTCGGGTTTTGGCAGTTGTTTTTTTTTCGTTTTGGCTGATTAAAATTATGTTAACATCTTTCGTGTTATTCTACGCACCACACTGTCGAAGACCTGCCCTAAACAACAGTGAACTCTCCGATAGTTGGAGCTGACGTGTGCTGACTGCTGACGTCACCGTCAATTCCGAGCAAGCAAGCAATGACTTACTTGCTTGCTCCGAATTGCCACTCAGTGTAGAATATAACTCAATCATTTACACACTTAGATATGTGCAATTTTGCATATAATAATAATTAATCGTGTTATGTTATGGATGACTAGCTTTTTCCCGCGGCTCCGCCCGCGTAAACAAGGGCGGATCTAGCCTCCAAAAAAGGCTGTGGCCACAGTCAACCAAAAATCGGCCACGTGGTAATCGGAGAACGAAAACTCCTATTTGCTTGCTTGCAGCGATCTATACAATCATTTTACAATCAATAGTCACGACCATCACCAACACCTACTGTTATTATTAGGCGTTGCCGTCACTCGCATCAAACCAAAGCGAACTGAACCGATTTTTACGCGTTTTTAATAATAATTTTTCCCTTTTTAGTCAATTTGCTATATTATTATTAACACATTTTAAGAATTTTTAAAACAAACTATCGAATGTATAATTACATAAGCGCCAAGCTTCCATTAGGTATTTCTATATAAGATGATGATGATGATTACTGTAAGTTACATAATGGCATATGCTAGCAGTTCTTTATACAATGTCGAAATTTCCAAACGCGCGTGCTTTTGGCATCCACGAAGAATCGAGGGAATTCCTCAAAATTTATATGGACCTATATAGTGATATTGAGTTTTTCAGAAGTAACCCAAGCATATGCTACCAAAAAGTAAGTGAGGAGTTCCCTCGATTCCTCATGGATCCCATCATCAGATCACCACTTTTGTGAAAACGGGACCAACTTCGCAGTACATGCCCTTTACATCAAAAAAAGAATTTCGAATATCGGAAAAACAGACAGACGGTGGAGTTGTCGTTGAACATACAAAAAGTTATGTGTTCTATGACAGGGGTATGCATAATATACATATATATATAATATACATTGTATATATATGTATACCGAGTACCTACGGACTGACATTTCTTAAGAAATGTTTTGTGCAGTAGTCAGTAGCTAAATCCAGACAACGAGCAAATAAAATAATCTTTATGGCAAGCAGTAAAACCGTCCGATTTCCGATTAAAAAAAAAACGACTTTGTTTGAATAACTTTTATCAATGACCTCTCAGCGTGTCAAATACGTCAACAGATTACGCTTACTTATCAAATTATTATTTTGGAAAATCGGCCAAGTGCGAGTCGGACTCGCGTATGGAGGGTTCCCTACGAAATGGCAAAAAAATCGCGTTCGTTGTATGGGAGATCCCCTTAAATATTAATTTTATTCTCTTTTTAGTATTTGTTGTTATAGCGGCAATAGAAATACATCATCTGCGAAAATTTCAACTGTCTAGCTATCACGGTTAAAGCGATACAGCCTGGTGACAGACGGACAGACAGACAGACAGCGAAGTCTCAATAATAGGGTTCCGTTCTTACCCTTTGAGTGTGGAACCTTAAAATGTAACAGAATTGTTAATATCTGTACCGCAGCGGTTTGTACGCGAAAGCGGCTTTCGCATTTATGCCGCTAAACGAATTTAAATGTTTTTTTTTACCCTGCTTATAGCTTAGGATTAGGACATAGGCTACTTTATCCTAGCAAATTGTACTTTTCTCGTGGTATAGACGGATTTTCTCTTTACGTGAACGAAGTCTCATCCAACAGGTCGTATTTATCTAGCCAGTGACAAGACTTTTTGATACTTTATGACTATAATTTGCTCTGATAATAATGTGCGTTTCAAAGATTCTCCGAGGCTACAGCTATAGCCGGGCATCGTTATTCGTAAGGTCACATAAGCTCCTCAAATCTGGGAGTCGGTTAAAAACTATTCACCGGAGATCCCGAGCTGAGTAACGTTATTCATTAACCAGTTTAAACACAGTGATCTCATTTAATACGGCATAGTTCAAAGAATTGATGTCGTAGTTTATGATAGTGATGATGTGTCTGTTTACTTGATGATAAGTGTGTTTTTCCTACATACGTTACTGTGAAACATACTGTGGTATGATAATGGTAATTTTAATAAATACCGTTCCATGATAATCCTACTCTTACTTACTATATAAATGTGAAAGGATGGATGGACGGATGGATTTATGTTTGTTACTCTTCCACGCAAAAACTACTGAACGGATTTCAATGAAATTTTGTATGGTAGTAGGCTATGGATTAAAACATAGGCTACTTTTCATCCCGAAAATGTACAGTATTCCCGTGGGATAATGGGCGAAACCGCGGGCAAAAGCTAGTAATTGATAAGTCGGATTTTGCTTACTTGAGATTTTAGTAAGGTAAATGAAAAGGCTCTTACTTTCGAGAGCCTAGCTACACCTACAACTACAAACTACACATACATATACACCTACATCTACAACTACACCTTCAACCTACAGTCTACACATACATATACACCTACATCTACAACTACACCTTCAACCTACAGTCTACACATACATATACACCTACATCTACAACTACACCTACAACTACAATCTACACATACATATACACCTACATCTACAACTACACCTTCAACCTACAGTCTACACCGACATATACACCTACATCTACAACTACACCTTCAACCTACAGTCTACACCGACATATACACCTACATCTACAACTACACCTACAACTACAATCTACACATACATATACACCTACATCTACAACTACACCTTCAACCTACAGTCTACACCGACATATACACCTACATCTACAACTACAATCTACACATACATATACATCTACATCTACAACTACACCTTCAACCTACAGTCTACACCGACATATACACCTACATCTACAACTACACCTACAACTACAATCTACCATACATATACACCTACATCTACAACTACACCTTCAACCTACAGTCTACACATACATATACGAGATTTTTTGTCATAATATAATTAGATTTTACATAAACCAATTTTCCAGGCCAGGATTCGAACCCGTAGATTAGGAAAAAAATACATTCTTTATTATTACACCATTCGATAGCGTCGCTAGTAAGAAACGATTTTCAGAAAGTAAATGTGCGAAAAAATTGAGGAAAGAGTTTTTTTTAGCATTTTATTATTCTTCCATACATTTCATTAAAATATAGGCAGTTTATCAAAATGTAACATTTTTCTGAAGTTTGCAGTATACCAGTACTTCCCAAAAATTATTCCTTATTAGCAACACTATGAAATAGTGCATTAATAGAGGTGATTTTTTTATCTTTTTTTTAAACTTTAACCCTCATTAACTTTTTTTTCCCATCTACACCAAGTATATACACGTATATACCCATGGTTCAGATTTGTTTCGTTTTACAATAAAATTACACACTTTTTATGCCCTTTCATTTGATATATGTCTTGTAGTGCTACAAGGGTGGGGACGTTTTGCCCCTTCTTCTTTCGAATTATAGCCTTTACAACAACAAAACAATTTAACAAAGTTCACATATGGCAAAGTAATGACTAATGTTCAAATATATCCGTGTCGGTGTAAAATACTATGAGAAGTACCAATTATATCATCATAATGTGATGATGGTGTTGATGACGATGATGATTACCATGAATTGACATAGTGGCATATGGTTGCAGTTCTTTAAACAACGCCGAAATCCCCAAACATGTATCTATAAGGAGTCAGGAGTTCTGTTCAGTACTTTTGGATCCAGGGTATACCTTGGTGCAAAAAATAATTTTTTGGTAGCATAATATGCTTAGACTACTTCAGAAAAAGTCGAAATCACCATATGTGTCCATATAAAATTCGAGGAGTTCCTTCGATTCCTCATTGATACCTTCATCAGGTCACCATTTTGGTGAAAACAGGACAAACTTGGGATTATACCCTTTACATTAAATTTTTTTTTTTAAAATCGGTCAACATTGTTGAACATACAAATATATAATGCATAACCGCCTCCTTTTTTTTGGAAGTCGGTTAAAAAAGGGATTTATTGTTCGAAATCGAATCATTTATTTATGTATTTTTGACTTTATTATCAATAAAACTATGTAATTATATAGCAGTCTTTTCAAAATAAAATCAGACTAACATTATGTACATACACTATGTACATAGGTACACTTATAGGCTCATTATTGTTTTATTATAACAATCAAAATATTTTCAAAAAAGCTAATTAGTAACTAGGTATCACAAAGAATATTTTTTGCAGTACCTAGTTAAATTATATTATTATGTTGATTTTGAGGTGAATTTACTCTTAATTACATTGTACTTAAGGGGCGGACCGATTTTTTTGTAATAAACCAACGTTTATTAGTTGTATTTAGGTAGTTTACGTGATTGATCAAGTGACAAATTCAACATAGTGAACAGTTAGTATGGAAAAATTATTGTTAATATTAAAAATGAATGTTTTTAGTACTTTGGCCACAATTTCATCACCATTTAAACCTTCCCAGAACTTCCACAATTATTTCTAGACCAAAATAAGCTAAATCGGTACAGCTGTTAAAAAGTTAGTAACTCATAACCAAGCTAACACAAGCTGCTTCGAAAACAGTTATTTAGCCCATTACCTTCAATTTTAATTATATTCTGATAATCGCTGTGATTACTATACAATTTTTTTAGGATATGCGTGAATCGTGATCGGTATCCTTAATCGAATAATCAATGATTTCACACCAATTACATGTTTTCATTAATTGCGCAATGCTAATCGACAGTACATTTAAGTTTTGGTACGGGTAGATGAAAAATATTTTGATGGGATTGGGACAAGAAACAAGAACTTGGCAGAAGGGTCGGGACTCCTTCTTATGGCGCACAATTGAAATCAATTTTGCACAAGGTAATACCCTGCGCAGATAAATCGTATTTCGGGTATTTTCAGTCGGAGTAATTTAATAATCTTAAACAGTACCTACCCACAAAAATGTGCATTTTTCTTAAAAGAAAATTCTGTTTCATGTCTCATAATGAAAAATTCTCGCTTAGTTTGTCCCTATTTATTCCTTAAAAATAATATTTGACTCATTGACGGTTAAAATACATAAAAAAATCACTAAAAAGACAAACATTTTTAAAAATGCGTCACAAAAGAGTTATGAAGTAGATGTAACCGAATATAATCCGAATTAGATCCAATATCAGATACTATAACTTTTTATATTGGGATGACTACTTTCATAACGAGCTTACTAATGAACTAGACGGCTATTAATTAAGTAGCAAGAAATATGTCGTAGTAACTAGTAAAAATCAAAGTGTAAAACAATTATAACCTACAAGACAACCATGAATTCATAGAACAATCATTATTCTGTGTGAGCATTGTTTTATTGCGATTCGAAGGTCTTGGCCGGTCTACATGGGGCATGATGTGACATCAACATTGGACTTGTGCAGGGGTTTATCCAACACCTATCACTATAATTATACTCTCACTGCAAGCAGTGCTAGGAATTATGAATTATTGACGCTGATATTTAGGCAACCAAAATTTAAATGTCTGGAACTAAAACTTACTGAATATACTTACCTATATTCAGTAAGTTCTAGTCACCTACTTAATTATGTATATATGTTGCTAAATTATATTAAAAAGTTGCTTATTGAATATAGGTTAGTAATTATATTCCCACGACTTCCTATGCGCTAAAGGAAATCCAGCGGGAACCATTTTAACGCGATAAAAATTAGCATATTATTATACATATAGCCTTCATATAGCCCTTCGCTGTGGTCTACTCTATATCTGTGTCAAATTTCATAAAAACGTTCTAGTAGTTAGAACCTATTCAATGCAAACAAACAAACATACATGATACAAATAATTTCTCTTCATAATAATATTATATATTAGTATTATAGACAAATATTTTTTTTATCACGAATGGTGTACACAGCGCCATCTAATGTCGAATAGTACTCATCTAATAGAATGTATAAGTACAACTCAATGACATCCATTTTTATTTGTCTCGTACTAAACTAGATGGCGTACTACAATTAAAAATTTAGATTAAGTAATGTAGATGGCACTGTTCTAATTGTTGTAGTGTATATTTTCATTTTATAGTTCTCTGCTATTTCTGTTTATTATATTGAATAGGCGTGTTGCCTAAAAATTTATTTTTTTGTCTATTCGATGTTAGACAACATGATATTATACAATCTAGAACCCATTTTCGTATATCTTAAAAAATAACGAGGATACAAACAGATATTACAATATGAAAGAGAGCGATATATCGGCCTATGACGTCGAGTACGAGTTGCACTTGTGACGTTGCACAACTTGTGACGTAACAAATCGTTTTGCGAGAAATAGATGGGCAATATTTTTCGTTTGCTTATAATTTTTAATCGCGTCAATATAAATACCTATTTCTTTTAGATTTATGTATCATTTATGTATTATGCATTTATGATTTATTTATGTGTTTATCACCAATTTTATATTTTAATTCTTATTAATGTGATATTCCACACTAGGCAACATTACTATTGTATTATAGTCTAGAATGATTTTGAACATGCAATCTCATAAAGCTCTATGTAATTAATTATAATAGAAACGAACCTGCAGAACTGATGCAATAAGCGCTGCCATGGCAACAAACAGGACATGTTCTTTGGTGTAACTGTGCAGGAGGTTGCCGCAACCACGTTGGTACAGAGTGGAGCAATCTGACGTGTATGGCTTCTGTATGGAGTCCAGCGGCCCCTGGCCACAACAGGAGAATGGAACGTGGCCGGTCGCGCTGTAGTCATTTGGCCCGCTCACTCCACAGCATTCGAACTGAAAACATTATATAAATACAGAATTAAGTAGGTAAATTAGCAGGAATTGTTTTTTAACGAATATATTATAAGATAACACGAAATTACGTTTAAGTTAGCTACAATTTTAAACGTTTGTGAATCATATTAGTAAATGAATGGACAAAGTTCTGGAGTAACATTGACACTTGACTGCTCAGAAGCTTGTAAAAGCTATTGTGACTCACCTTCACATGCAATCTATCCCATCTCACAGAGTCAATACTGGTCTCCTTGTTTTCATTGGTATACAAAAAATAGTCAGTCATTGTTGTCTTTATGTCTATCTCGATATTGTCCCATACCACCATCGCCCAAACGAAGCACGAAAACTCTGTTACAACTACTATCACAACCAAAATTCCAGCCTGAACAAAAAAAACATGTTATAGCAGATACAGAATAAGAATTTAAAAGACGATTTTTAAATGTGTGACATTTTGCTTTGTATTTATAAAATCAGAGTAAAAAAATCTCTAATTTTCGAATGCATCAGAGACATCTAGGTACAATAATCAAAACATTTTTAATTTTATTAATTTTTCTCTTTGTACGCAATAAATCATACAAACCATTATTATATGAATTTGATGCATGGACTTTGCTGTTCTCCATCCAATCCAAGAGATGGAGCATGTAATGATTGCCATCATCAGTAGTAAAATAGCCGGATACTCTACATTGACGCCAACGAATTGCCGGTAGATAAATAACTTATACAATAGATATCCGCTTACTCCAAAAAGTACAACTGCTGACATCTGTTGAGAAAAAATTTAAACAATAAACCTATGATCACTCATTTAATTGATCTAATTATTCAAGCTATTACGCGATTAAGTACATATTAATTTCATTAGCGGTTCGTAATTAAAATCATTCTAGGTACTATAACTGGACGATATCATAGATGATAGAAATAGATAATTTTGTGCATAAAGATAATTCTTAAATTAATTTCGGTGGCATAAACTATGCAGCGCGCAGGTATATAATGTTGTAAATGAAAATGATCAGTTGTTATGACAACACAGACGCTGACGCATAACGGGAACAACAAAAAGCCGGACTAACTAAAAATACCAACTTACCGCGAATAGTATGTTAAAAGTTAGCACTAGATATTTCCAACAGGTTGACGATACGGCCATTGTTCCGCAATCCGTGATCACATGTCCGAGATCTTGTTTGAAAACACGAGTGCCTCAAAACAAAGCGTCCGTTCCACCTCAGAGATTGTTTGTGTGTCGCTTCGCCCGCGCAACGCGACCGCAGTGCATCGACACACCGGCTTAAAGAATTAAACAGTCATTTATCCGAAGAATTTGGTCAGTTTTCCGAACGATTGAATTCGGTGACGTTTCCGAGAAAATGCTTTATCCGTTTGGTGCGGCGCTTATCACAGCGATAATGCGTTCTATATACGTGTGGTAACTGGTAGTGTCGTAATGTAACCCAGTTTCGACGACGACGACGAGAAAATACGTCGTGCGCTTTGCTAGGTGAAAAGCGTATTAATAGCCAATGACATTTCTAAATTTGCTCCCACATTATCCCGATCTTCATGAACGCATAAACGTCAGAGTTTTTAACGCGTTAAACTTTTAATTTCATCGTTACGCATGACCTAATGTTCACCGACTTCACCAATTAACGGTTGCTGGCCTCTATTCATACTCCTAGACATCCTAGACTTCCTACTTCCTAGAAGTTAATACATTCATCAGTACAAAATAATACATTTTATTAATTATGATATTCGAAATCAACACAGAAAAACTTCTTTATTTACGGCAATAAAAATGTTAAGTAATGAATGTAACGGTATCATACAATACTGCAGCATTTTATTGTGAGAAGCAACAGGAAGTACATAAGTAGGCTAACAAGTTTGCTTCGCAACATCCTCGGTTAAACGCATCTAAAGAATCTATCGTACATACCTATTGACTTAAATAATACCAGACCAGATACTTACGATCTACGAACTACGATTTTCCAGATACTTAGCTTTAAAATTGGATGAAGTTAAACCCGCACAGAGATCTTAATCTTCACTAACCTAGTCTAAACCAATTGAGTGTAAGAACGTAGTTAATTAAAGTAATTATAAGGTCTTCAATTGTACTTGGTCTTATCCGTTCAACCTATTAGATAAGAAGGTACTGATAACCAAGTGAATTTTACGAGATCCATTTTCTCAGAAAGGGGTTAAAAACTAGAAGAATGTTGTTTTTCCTCAATATTTATTTGTAATCAATACAATAAGAACTGAGCACAATCATTTATTATAAAATAATTAAAGTAATGAAGGTCAGTAATACCTGCGGGCTGCGATTAAAAATATTCACAAATACAAATGTTTTTAGTGACAAAGTTTGGCAAATTATCAATTGTCATTGCTTTCATCAATTTCTTTAAATCTTTCTCAATTTCCGGACTAACAGGCCCCGTCTGCTCCGATGTTCTCAACATTGACATCGCCTTTATGAATTTTTGCTCGCGCAAAGCAAGAGTCGCTAAATATGCCCAACCATCAGACAGCAATGGTTCCTCATTAACAGCTACGGTTGCCCAGCGCTGCGCTAGATCATCGTTGCCCATTTTACCATAAATTCTAGCGATGAGAAGAGCTGTAAATGCAGATGAATCACATTTGTACGTCCGGGCAGCGTACTGTAAAGCAGCTTCAAGATTAGTATTAAATTTTGCAAGACCAGCGTTATAAAGAATAAACGGACTAAGTTTAGCACCCAACCGTTCTGCTTCATTAAGTGCAGTCTCACAATCTTTATTCCACTCCCCGAGTAAGATGAAAGCAACCATACGCATCTGAGACATAATAGCAGACGGGCCGAACTCTCTCACGTTCTTATCGATTACTACCAGAGCATATCTCGCTTGTTTTCGTAAAATAAGTGATGCTACTCTTAAGTAATGTACATCAGCGGTTACAGTATGTGCAACGTTAAACCGGGATCCACGTGTAGTACAACCATTCTCGAAGCAATAAAGAAGCTTTTCGCTGAATTCATAACATCTTAAACATAAGAAAAATGCAGAAGCAAATAAAAGCGGATCATAATATATTAAGGCTTTAGGATCCCAGTATATTTCTTTCTCGCCGCTTAAGTTCATCCATCTATCTAAAAATTGTCTCCACGGTTGCTCTAATTCAAACCACTTTCGCATTTTATTAGCGGCTACGAAAGCGGCGTAGCTATTCCTCTTAAAATGATAAAATGTATGCAATGCAGCCCAACCGATTACGCTCGTGATGCCATCAGACACATCGCCCTTTACTGCTATATAGAAAGCAGCTTTTGCAACTCCTCTATCGTCAGATTTATTAAATTCAATGCCTCCTAGGGTCCACAATACATACTTATTTTTTGGTTGTGATTTTAATGACCTATACAGATAATTTAGGGCGTCCTTACTATTTCTGTCTTCTAAGTAACGCAGGGCTAAAGAAAATAAAGGTTTTGGGTGCTCTGGAAATCTTTTTAAATCAATTTCTATACATTTCATCGAAGTCCTATTATCATCAGCAATGCGAGCCCTTACGGCAGCAAATGTATGTGAAAAATTGAAAGATTTTGCATCTACATATGGAGCAAAGGACGCTTGGACGCTGCGACGACAGGCTTGATGTTGTGAAGTCACAACGTTCTGCCAGTTATCAGTATTCTCTACTTGAAAATTCTTGAGCATTGACTTTACGCGCATTGATAGATTATTACATGCACTCTGTTTGATACAAAGCTTTTTATCTATCGCACGATCTGAAACTAACTTGTTCAGTTCCTCGTGAATGGCTAAAGCGCCAGCCTCTTTTCTTATACAACTAATATCAATATGTTTATCATCAGATGGAGATTGTATATTATGGTCAAATTCAAATATAGAGGATAACAAACCGTCAGGTGGTAATATTCCAAGATTTTCGTAGTAAGATAATGTTTTTGTTTTAGGTGTAAGAGATTGGTATAAATCAAATCTTACTACAATATAAGGAAAATGACCATATTCGTCTACTACATCATCAGTGTGTTCTGCGTGTGCCTTAGCACTAGGAGGAGGAATTTCCAATATACTTTTCATATTTTCAGGAAAATTTGTATTATCAAAATGAACTATCTTTGCGCATGTTGTCACTCCAGATTGATTGGCTTCTAATAATACTCTGGCATCGACTGAAGCCATATATCGATATGTAGAATCAATTCTGCCAGATTTTTGTGCAGCAGCAATTTCAACCAAAAATTGAGATTTTAAACGGTCTCGTAAGCTATCGGGATTTACAAGTATACGCCTCATGGCATTCCAATACACTGAAACACACCTTTTACTACTTTTAGGGTCAAAATCCCATGGGGTAAATTTATCTTCATTTGGAATGCTGTAGTTTGTATATGCTGCTTTTCCAGCGGCTGTGCCTGAAGCCCATAAGATTTTTTCAGTAGTTAAATCACTACGTGATATTCCAAAATTTACACTGCTATGAAGATTTTCTAATTCCATTGCACCAGCATACATAGGGACATCTTTAGTTGTTGGGAGACAATGCGCTGATATCAGTGTTATCAAAAATGGAATTGTCTCAATATTTGGAATATTGTCTTCGGAATATGTAGCATAGACGTCCAAGAAGCAATGAAAATGTTTACCTGTGGCTAACGAAATTAGGGGCAACTTTGATTTTATTATTCTTTCACCTAATATTATAGGAAGCAAGTCAGCGGAGCATCCAGCTTTGTTCTCATGACTCAACAATGGGTCTGAAGACCTTGCTGCCTTATTACTTGTAGTACGAAGTAAAAAAAGTAAAGGCTGGTCAGCAAGTAATGACTGGTTGTGTGGATCCTTGAGATTTAATAATATTGATATTTTTGGAATATCTAGTTTATCCTCCCATTTTGTTTCTGACAATATTTTGCTGTTAAACATTACTAGCAAAACCCAGTCGCCTCGGCCAGGACTTCCTTCCAGAAATAAAGAAACATTTAGATAAGCAGAATTTACATATGTGTCTCCTGTGGCACTAGATTTTACTGATAAAGCACTTGTAATACTTTTTTTGCCTTTCGAGTTCACACTTCTAAGCATTACGCTAAAATATATAACAATAAAATTGAAACAAGCAATCGGTTAACAATATTCATTTCCTTGGAACAAAACTCATATGTCAAAAATGAATGGTAGGGAAACCAAAGGACCTAAAAACCCCACGAGCATGTATGTCATTGTCAGGACATGTCAAAAAACGGCAAAATATCACGTTTGCTGTATGGGAGCCCCCTCTAATTATTTATTTTATTCTGTTTTTAGTATTTGTTGTTATAGCGGCTACAGAAATACATCATGCTGTCTAGAAATCATGGGTCAGCCTGTCTTAATAATACCCTTCTAGGTAGGTACCTACTGAACCCTAAAAACGGTGTTGATAACAGCAACGAAAAATCTATTTACCTGCCTTTTTAACCAACTTCCAAAAAAAGGAGACGGTTATACGTTCGGCTGTATATTATATATTATTTTTTGTTTTATGTTCAACGATAACCGCGCCGTCTGTGTACCGATTTTCAAATATTTTTTTTGGATGTAAAGGGTTTTATTCCAAATTGGTCCTCTTGACCGATTTGGAATGAATGGAAAGAAATTCGATCTTAGTGGTGACCTGATGATGGAATCCATGATGAACCGAGGGAATTCCTCGAAATTTATATGGACACATATGGTGATTTCGAGTAGTCTTAAGTAGTCCAAGCAAGTGCTACGAAAAAATTAAGATTTTGCTCAAAGGTATACCCTAGATCCAAAAATACTGAAAAGAACTCCTGACTCCTTGTAGATACATGTTTGGGGATTTCGGCGTTGTTTAAAGAACTGCAAGCATATGCCACTATGTCAATTTCAGTAATCATCATCATCACCACCATCATCCCACCATACATCATCACATTATGATGATATAATAGTACTTCTCATAGTACTTTACACCGACACGGATATCTTTGAACATTACCTTGCCGTTTGTGAACCTATTTGCAAAATTATTTTGTTGTTGTTTATAACCTTTAGGTTATAATTCGAAATTTGTCCCTTGGTACCAAAGTGGTGACCTGATGATGGGATCCATGATAAGTCGTGGGAATTCTTCGAAAGTTATATGGACACATAGTGATTTTGACTTTTTCTGAAGTAACCCAAGCATATGCTACCAAAAAGTATAATTTTGCACTAAGGTATACCTTAGATCCAAAAGCACTGAACAGAACTCCTAAGTCTTTAAAGATGCGCGTTTGGAAATTTCGACATTGTTTAAATAACTGCAAGTATATGCCGTTATGTAACTTATAGTAATCATCATCATCTTATATACAATACCTAATGGAAGCTTGGTGCGTATTCAATTATACATTCGATCATTTATATTAAACGTTCTTAAAATGTGTTAATAATATTATAACAAATATGTATGACTAAAAAGGGAAAAAATATTATTTTTAAACAAAAAATTAAACCGACTTCCAAAGTAAAAATACACAAAAAGTATGAAATAGATCTTATTTTCTAAATAATTCCCCTTTTAAATTCGGCTAAAATTTTAAGTATTTCTCTATACAATCTTCATTATTTTGAAGTCAGTACCAGCCAACTTAAACGTGAGCCCTATAAAATAATGTTTTATCGGGAGATATATATATATTTAGAAAATATGATTTATTTCATACTTTTTTGTGTATTTTTACTTTGGAAGTTGGTTTAATTTCTTTGTTTATTAACTTAAAGCGTCATTGGTTGTATGCTATACTAGCATAAAAATTATTTAAAAATACCATCATATTTGTATAACGGAGGAGTTCAATGGGAGTTCAATGGGTGGCGTTGTGGAATTTGTATTTTTTAAAAAATTTGTGTTATCTCGGTTCTTAATGTGTAATATTGGTAGAATATTAACCATTAAAATATATTCGTTAACGTGCACAAGTGTGGGCAAGTGGTACAACTTCTAAAAACGTGGTATTTTGTGTTTCCGCCAAAACTCCCTAGGAACTTTCAGTAAAGCTTCTACCACAATACTAAATCGACTGACATGACTCATGGACTGTACTGACAATATAATTGGACTTTGACTAGACTTTAGACTTGACGATATAGGAATACGGTGTTGAAAATTAAAAATGAAAGATCTATTTCCCGCCTTTTTAACTTGACACTAGCAAATGGTTTTATGCCAATGCTATATAATTTAAAAAAATAATTGTTTATCGTCATTTGACATTGACATTTATTTGTCAAACCCAACAGGAAATAGGATTTGTTACAAATCAGCTAAATTATTGTAAGCATAGCTTTTGAGTTAATATATAAACATGTTGAAAAATGTATACTTTAATTCATGGTTTTTATAAATATATGGTACAAAAGGATGAATACTGTGTCCTTATTCTTGGTCTTGACAATGCAGGGAAAACGGTACATACATTCAGCTATTTTCATATTTTCTGAATAACTTTTATAAAAATATGCTTCTCATGTAGTTAATTTGTTTCATAGACATATTTGGAGGCTGCTAAAACGAAATTTACTAAAAAGTATAAAGCAATGAACCCAAATAGAATAACCACGACAGTGGGGCTTAATATAGGTAAAATAGACGTGGATGGAGTGAGGCTAAACTTTTGGGATCTTGGAGGTCAACAAGAACTTCAGTCCCTTTGGGATAAGGTATAAATTATGATACTTTAGTCTATATTGCAAAATGTTTTACACTTTTTTGACACTTTTTACAATTTACTCTTAAATACAATTATTTATGAATCATCTAACATTTGATTATTATTTACTTACTTTTATACTTTCTCATTATTATACTCAAAATTTTACATTAACACATATTTATGTGTAAATATGACACTGTAAAAAGTTTTTATTTTCATAAATTTCCTACGCTATCTTATTAGGTATGTATATTTTTCAGTACTATGCAGAGTGTCATGCAGTTATATATATTGTTGATTCATCTGATAGGGAAAGGATTTCAGAATCAAAGGAAACTTTTGGTAAGACGAGATCTTTTAAGAGAACTTCTAATTTTAATGTAAAAGATGCCACAAAAGTTCAAAATTAAATTCTGCCTAAGTTACAATTTTACTTAGGACTCATGTAAAATAAATACTTACCTATGTTTAAATAAAGAAGCATACACATTTGACCTACATATAATTTTTCTTCATAGTGGATTTTCCTTATGTACTTATTGTTTCAGATAGAATGATAGGTTCGGAGCATTTGTCTGGTGTACCGTTATTGGTGCTAGCCAACAAACAAGACATTCCTGATTGTATGGGTGTGCATACAGTCAAACCTATTTTTAATCAAAACGCCCACCTCATTGGTGCTAGAGCCATTATGTTGATGGCAATATCAGCATTGACTGGGTAATTAAATTATTATTTTTTTACTTTAAAGGCTACAATCATTCAAATTATCTATTTCAATCTTTATAAAATTTTATCCACTCCTAAGTTGAGACTCCTAGTTTGAGAGTTTTATGTCTGTCCTGGCTAAAATGTTAAATACCCACATTTTTAGGGTTAATTGATAGTAAAAGATACCTTTAAACCCATTGATAAACTAGTACATATTTTAATGTTTATTATGCTACTGCCTATAAATTATGAATTAACCTTGTCAATACCAAGAAACACTAGCTTAGTTTTATGATTATGTTTTCTGCTTTTGTACTGAAGTATATATTCAAATTAATAAAAGAGTTGATAAAAATCCTTAATTAAATTTTCTTTTCAGAGATGGTGTTGATGAAGGTATTAGGTGGCTTGTAGACTGCATAAAAAGAAACAGCATTGATCGACCAGCCAGAAATCATGAGGATAATCTATAATGAATATTGCAAATGATATGAATGCACACCTCATATCAATATGTCACCTGTGGCCCACAAACATTGAATATTAATGACATTTCCAAATGAGATAATAATGTGACTCAAACCACTGTTCTGTATAGTATTGACAATTGAAAATAAAACATTAAAACCAACAGTGTCTATTGCTATCCTTTTTTAATGATAAATGGTACCTTTGATAAGAGATACGCTATTGTGAGATATATGTGTTATACCTACCTGTAACTGATAAAACTTTTCTGATAACAGTACCGTTTGCGCCGACATAGGCTACTGTGTTGTGGAGTGAAATGTTTTAGTGATTGTTTACATACATTGTGCTTAATTTAAAATGGCTTATCCTATGTATGAAGTTGATTGGAGTGTTTTACCACCAGAACAAAACCGAAGGTAATATAAGGCTTATCAGCGTGATAAAGTTGTGTACTTTGTATAAATCTGTTGTGTTGTATGTTCTAATGGAAATTTAAAACAGGTTAAGACTATTTATCCAAAGCAACAACTTCTAATGTGATGATGATGCAGATGTATAGCCTAAACACTATTTTTCGCAGTCGGTAATATATCTTAGAACGAGTTGTACCTTAGAGTACCTGGTTGTACAACGCGAACGCGTTGTTACAACAACGCTCAAACAATTAAAAAAAAAGTTTTGAAATGAGTTGTCATTTGTCACAATAATAATTTAACCAATAAATCAAGGCGCATAAGTACCTTAAACCAATAATTTATAAGAAAATATTCAGGGAATATATTCTTAATAATTTGATGCATTTTGAAAAATTATAAAAAACACTGACATTGCCAGAGCGAGAGGTGCCAGTCATGTCCATGTCATGTCATGTTGGACGGCCATGTTGAATTTCTTGCAACGCAGGAAATGTCAGCTGGCGGCTGCCGTTCGTAATATTTCGAAAAATCTGTGATAAAAATTTATCTGTACACTTTTCTGTGATAGATCTACATACTTCGCTCTTTACGAATATCATGACTATGCTCTGGTTACATGTGAAAATATGATATTGTTTTATCAAAAGTGTCAATATCCTTTGCATTTTTATGGTTTGTGACAAGTTATAATGGATAAATCCCTGACATAGACCTTACTATTTCTAATAATTTTCTTAAGTTATTTAATTTTAGTGTTTTGTGTAATAGTAAACGTTTACTTAAGTGTAAAATAAGAAGTTATAAAGTGGTACAATATCCACCTGGCGCCTTGAAGAATACTATAAAGTGACACAATCTCACCTAAAATATCTGTTTTCAACAATATTTTTTTAATCCGAGGATACAAAGATGAACGGCTCCGAGTCTGGGTAATTTTCGTTTTAAATATCATTTGTTTTCCCTGACAAGCAGGTAGTTTTTGCCTAAGAGACTAAATGACAAAATATGTTGAACTAACTTTTTAAAGTTATTATTGCATAATTTGTGAAGTTACACGGTAACACAAGTGTTATTAAATACAACTCCAGTAACTATTTGATTAGCCTCAACACTGAACTAAATTAAAACAAAAGTAGAACAAATCCAGACAATGTCTCTATTGTTTGAAGTAAAACCTTTCTTAAAGTGAGTTTCAAAACAATATGTTTACAGTGTAAGTAATTTGAAATGGGAGTAATGTATAATGGGGGCATTTGTAATTAAAACACATATTATAGTATCACTTTAAAATCACATTCAAGTAGATTTTTTTAGAACAGAACCACATTTCTCTTATTTGAAGTAGACTTTCATTTTACCTTGATTCTATTATAAGTGAAGCCACTTGTTATCATAAACAGATTTTGGACAAATCAGGTGGCGTTAAACGCTGCTTTAACATTTACGAGAATACTGGTTTGACAGATTTAGTGTGTCAGGACTTGATTGTAATTGTATTATTGCAGGTTTTATTTAGCAGAATTGACCTTCCAATACCTACGACTCGTTTATATAGAGATTTGAAAAAGAATGATAGAGAATTACAATTAACAGAAATGGGCTCCTATTTTTCACAAAACAATTTATGTACAAAAACCTTACTAAATACCTAATTCTATTGTATATATTATAAAGAGCTGACATTTAATCTGACCTTTTTATCTGACTACGATGAAGCCAAAAGGAAGGGTTTTTGGCAGTCTATGTATGTATGTATGTTTGTTCCACTGTAGTGCTGCTTATTACTTTCGATTATTATAGCTTGGGTAACATAGGCTACACAATTTACATAGTTGGGTCATAGTTTTTATAAAAAAATATAGTAACTAATACTGTTTTATTCTATATATAATAAAACATTATTGTTCCTTCCTAGTTGGCATATCAAAAGTCCTGATCAGTCTTCCTATTCAATTGTAAAATAAACAACCTTTTTAGAGTCTTTAATCACAGTTGCGTTTTAGCAACATTGACCATGAGTGGTCCAAGACTGATCCATGAAAGTAATTTTATTTAAAATAAAGAATGTTAGCATAAATAAAGAAACTAATATAAAAAGATATTTTAACAAAAAGTCTTGTTCCTAATTTATAGGCAATACTTCTTTGGACAATATTAATGTTAAATTGATATTTTTAATATAACCTCCTTTTTTGAAGTTGTTTTCATAACTAGCTATTATTAGTTCAATTGAAAGCAAAACATTATAGGCGTAGCTAACATCGTTTTCTTAAATTGTTTTTTTTTTTTACACCCGATGCAAACATAACTTATTGCAAGTATGTCCGTCTGTGGCATAGTAGCTCCTAAACAGATTTTGACAGAGAACAAAAATTTTCGGACCATTTACTTCACTCACTCTTCACTTCAGTCTGTCTAGGACACTGCCCGCTGGCGCAAGGTTACTGTTTTAATTAAGCGTAGCGATTAAGCGGCTTTCAGACTATAATAATAATAACTCTCCACACCAATTTCGGTGACTGTGGCCGGTTTCATTGAAACCAGGCCAGTTACGCAGGAGTAATTTTATAGTGCCCAAGTGTGTGCGTAGTACACAAGAGCACTCTCTCCTCCTTTACTCTCATAACCCAGTGGGACGGATAACAGACAAGACTGGAGAGAGATTAGGCGCAGGTCTAACTTTTTACATGTCCATCTTTCTTGTTGAACAATCAGGTGATCAGCCTGCATTGTCCTAACCAAACTTGGAAACAACATTTTTTATTGTTCCAATGCGGGAATCGAACCCACGACCTCCGAGTCGAGAGCCAAGCTCTAACCACTAGACCACGGAGGCTGTTCCTATAATATAATAGTATATAGCTCATAGCATAACAATATTGCGTGCCATACATTGTTATGGACATGTTCACACTGTACTGTACTATATATTATTGGCTTACTATACGCTATAAAATAGTGCGATACGCTGAGTTCATGTTGTGCTATATCGCGCGCCGCCCTCTTCCTCCTCCCTTACCCCTAGCCGTCCCACAAGCGAAACGAGCGACACAACCATACTGAGCTTGCTATATACCATAAATGCTTGCGATAATATCTCGTAATGTGAACGCCATGCTATATAGTATAGCATTAGGTCCTTCTTTGCTATACTATATAGCAAAATAGTATAGAGTAGTCTGAAATGAGCTTTACGAGACTTGGTGCAATTTGTTTATTTTTGTTAAAAGGTCCATATATGAGGCCCCCAGGGGTCCGCAGACCAAAGGTTAAAAACAATGTTCTAAGCTACAACTTATCACTATCAGCTCGCTTACTACTTGAAAATGCTTGATTTTTTAACGTTTTGTTTATTTACAGGTTTAACCCAGCTTTCAATATTGCCACCATCAAACAGGTGGTAAATGAGGCAATAGAACGAGGTGAGTACACTTTTTTAGGCTACATATATTTATTATAACTTAAAATTGAAAATAGTCTGTGCAGGTAAATAGAAGAATATAATGTTATAAATATGTAAATCATTTTTATACATTATCTGGTTATTATTGTTATTTATTCAGCAATTTGTAGGTCTATAGATCTTTATTATAGTAAACTTTAGTCATAGTTACCAGTCCATGCAATATAATGCCTTACTAAATAATAATTATAAATATTAAATGCACATTTTATAAACTAGCCTTTATATATTATTTAATAGCTTATGTCTTTCATCTTAGGGATCTAAGGACAATCCTAGTATTTATTTTCTGGAATGGCCTTTTTACTTGATCTTTTCCACTACAACTATATTTATATATATTTTGGGATTTGGGCTTGTATTTAATATTATTTTAATTAAATGTAAACCAGGTGGGCTTATTGGTTACTTATCAAATGAAATGTGGGATTTACAGTAAAAAAACTTCTGGTAACTAATTCAAGAACATGTTATTAAAAATCATACTAATTAAAAAGACATTGGGTATCAGGAGATTTTATGCAAAATTACCTTGTATTGTGCACTATTTTCTATTAATAATATAACTCAGTAGTAACTAATAACTAACTTTAGTTTGTTGTACAAATTTTTTTCCTAACCTATGGTTGTGATGTCGAAACTATTGCACTTTGTCAATGACTTAATATAAAAAAGGACGCACATCACCTGCGTCCTTATTTGAATTGCTTTATCACTTTGCCACAAACACTGCATCCTATAGTACATTCCAACATCCTATAACTAAAATGTAAACAAACCTTGCCACTAGTCAACATTATAGTACATGCTGTTTTATAAAATAACTTTTTAAAATGACGGAAATTATCAATCATTCTTTCTCTACTAACTGTCAATGAAGGAAAGAGAGGTCAAGAGCCTGAAATGTCATTTTACTGACTAAGAATTTATATAATTACAAGTTTTATAAAAAAAACTATAACCCGACTATATAAATTATGTAGCCTATGTTACCCCGGCAATATGTAATCTATTGACACCTCATTTATTGAAATCGGACCAGTATTTTAGGCGCTACAGTGGAACAAACAAAATATACATACATAGACTGCCAATATCATTACCCTTCCTTCTGGCTTCGCGGTAGTCGGGGAGTCATAGTGTATAAATGTTCACATTCTTGCTACACGGATGATGATGAAACGTACTATAGTTGAGTTTCGACAGCACTCTACCGCTTTATATTTAGTTAACACCTACAAATGCACTGATCTTCGCTTTTTTCTGTGTGCGTGTCGTCCATAACAGTCGCGCCGGTTTCAGTGCGGATGCAGACTCCCACCAGACTGAGGGATCTCATAAGACAGATCCGAGCCGCCAGGACCGCGGCGGAAGAGAGAAGTGTTGTTAATAAGGAGTGTGCTTATATACGATCCACTTTTAGAGAGGAGGACAGTGTGTGGAGGTAGGCATTTTGAAGTATTTCCGTAAAGTTTTTAGGAACATTCTGTATAGCGTCATATCCTGTATAGTCTTGTTCAAATTTTTTAATAAGTCCCATAATCAGGTGCGTCAACTAATCAGAAGAAACCGGGCAAACAAATGATAGTCATATTAGCATTAGGTATATCTTTCCTAGAGACTGGAGTCAGGACTGATTCGAAATCTGCGAACTCGTGTCGTAAAAATCTTATTTCAGGGCAGTATGACTGGGCAGTTCTTGGTGCCATTAATCTTTTCGTGATTACCGGTGTCAATGCGTCCTTATATTGTACCGTGTCACGGTGTTTTATACCTAATAGTCCTTAAACTATATAAAGATAGATAATTTAAGTGTTTTTATTAAGAAAAAAGAATATGAGCCTAGAGCAGAAAACAAAACACGACGCTTTCATTGGCACAGGCCCAAGCAATTTTCGCTCGCTCATCACTTTTGACCGATGCGATACGAAGTGGTACGCAAATATGAGCTGACGCTCATATCAGCTTTGCAAACAGTGTTTCATCCTGCCTGCCAAACAAACATTTTCAAGAAATATGTAGTACATTTTAACTCGCAATTTGTTCTTTCGCAATCACTCGCAAATTGCCGGTTTTTCAACCTTTGGACTCAGTACTTACCCTCATTCAATCAACAAAGCAATTACTGTTATTTACGCCAGCTCTCTGGAAGACTGTGCCGTGGTACTACCCCAATCTCTTATGGCTGATTCCATTTACCCATACGAAAAATCTAACGCTGCGCTATTAGCTTTCTGAAACATTATGTATCAGTACCGTCTCTTAGGGAAGAAAACCCATCACCACCACCACCTCCAACTAACCCATAAGCTTTTCACAGATGTCGAAACATCGCCAAGCTCCTGTACATCCACATGCTGGGGTACCCGGCGCACTTCGGCCAGCTGGAATGTCTGAAGCTGATAGCAAGCTCCCGCTTTACGGACAAGAGAGTGGGGTACCTCGGCGCCATGCTGCTGCTAGATGAGCGCCAAGACGTCCATCTGCTTATCACTAATAGCCTTAAAAAGTGAGTAAAGTTCCTGTTTATGTTGTAGAATGCAAGGGTCTGTGGATGGATGAATATGTCGACTTTTCCTATTAACAAATAGTTTAATGAAAAAAATGTACGATTGGTGTTATAGACCAGAGATGGCCCAAATGGTTCCGCAGGACTTAGGGGTTCCCTGCATTCTAGTCTTCTATATTACATTTTGCTCCATATTTATGGCTAAATCATTGAATAAGAAATTAGCAAAAATACAGCTAGCTAGCAAAAATATATATCTTCTAAATCTTTTATAGACTTAATACTATAATACAGGACAATGTTAAATAACGTAGCAAGTAAGTAAGTCTCTTGATATTTAAATGAAAAACAAAGGATATGCAATATCGTATATATATGTATTGAGGCTGTTTGTCTCCTGACAATGGACCCATTGCTATACTAAATTATTGTATACTCATTACTCATATAGAAAGGCTAAAGGGAATCTACTATATTTTTTATATTGGTATACAGTTTTGAGCTCTATAATAAGATTAAACAAAAGTTTAACGATACAATAATTAGGTACATAATTACGTAGAAATCTGATTAATCATCGTAAAATACCTCTATTGATAGGCTAACAACACACAACAAGTAATAAGTAAATTATTTGTTCTGTGGCTAACATTTTTTTCATTAATATGTATTTTAAAACTTAGTTTATTAAAGCCTCAGGAAAAGCTGAGTAAAGTTTATTCAAGTAAAGGACAATACGTAAAGAGTGTTTGTTTTCTTAATTAGCTACAGGCGCCTCTCCAGCGCGTGTTTTTTTTCGAATTCTATTCGTAACTCCTGATAAACACTAAAATGAGGGGTCAGCCTAACTCGAAATCTGGGATCTAAAAAGGCCACTTTAGATGTTTCATAAATTATGTTTCATATATTTTTTTCGTGTCAATCATCACAACTCACACACACTCACAAAAATCACAACAAAAATCGTGAAATGGTAAAATGGCTACATGATTCATCTGATTTCATCATATTAGAATACATCAATTTTGACAGTTGTCAATAGAAATGCTTAAAATGGCGGATATAATATGAGATGAAAAAAAAAATAAAACACCTTAAGCAGCCTTTTTAGACCCCCTGTGATTTCTCCTAGATTCTGCTTCTGCAATCGCTAAAACTGCGAGTGCTTACGTCTTCCGCATCGGAACTCATGATCATGTCTACACAAAATGTTTTGTTTCAATCAAAAACATTTTGTGTATGAAAACACAAGCTGTCTCCAGCTGTAGAAAATGTTTTTGTTTCATGTTTTCTGTGTAATGTTTCGAAAAAACATGAGCAGGAAACGCGCCTTACCATACATACATAATTTCTCGTGTGTGTCAGAGGTACAGTCCGGTCGGAGTTATTTCACCTCGGGAGTTTCGATATGATCCTTATGTCGTCGGCATAAAGGTCCTGTCATAGGTCACTACTTAGTACACAATTAGGATTGCCAGGTGTCCCGATTTGCGCGGGATGTACCGATTTTATGGGGTCTGAGGACGCGTCCCGATTTCTACCTGTTCGGGACGCTAAATGTCCCGATAAATCAGAGTAATCAAAATAGCAAATGCGGCAATTACAGAAATAGTATTTTCCGAGGTCATCTTATATTAATTTGGTCTTATAATAATATTGTGTATTGTGTGTGTCTTGAACAGGTGGAAATTTTGAATATAAAAAGTAACTATAGCATGCCGCGGTGCAGCAGGAGCCTATATTTTAGGAGTAGCCTACGTAGACTAACGGCCGTTTTCAATAACATATCTAAAATTAAAGAAAGATAGCTATCCCCGATAAACAGTAATCTGTTGTTTATCTTTAACTTGCGTTTAACAATCAAAGATAGGACCTATTTATTCTTGTTCAACAAAGGATAGCATCCTTCCCTCTCGCCTATCCAAGCCTCTTGAAACGTTTTATTCGTTGCTAACTACATAACAATTAATGTTTAAAACATTTATATATTTATTTACAACTAGCTTTTTCCCGCAGCTTCACCCGCGTGGGAGAGTGTTCGTGCAAAAAACTTCTTTAGCAAATACCTACTGCAACATATTAATAGCACAGAGTAAAAGGATAAGAGATGAGAAGAAGATAAGGATAATTAAATTATATCCGTCTAAATTAAATAGCATCTGATAATACCACATTATTTCTGATCATTTTTTTAATCGCGGATTTTTTTGTAGACCTATAAAAGAAAAACAATCCCACCATACATTGTTTTGTTATTTATCCCCAAAGGGTTAGGATAGGCAGCGTTTTCGATAAAAGTTCCCAGATGGCTTGATTTTTCCGACAACTTCAACAATTATCGTCATAAATAAAACAATTTCCACAAAAACTTAACTAATTATTATCGACCTAAACCTTCCTAAAAAACCACTCTGTCGGTAAATGTAAACGACATGAAAATCCTTTCAGTAGTTTTTGAGATTATCGCGAATATACAGACAGACAGACTCAACGGGGCACTTAAGTATCCTATGTCCGCCTAAGCTACCTTCCCACCAATTTTCAGCCAAATCGGTTGGTTCTTGAGTTATAAATAGTATAACTAACACGGCTTTCTTTTAAATATATAGATTAATGTATTTATTACTTAAAAGCGTAAATATTGTACTTAAAATTGAGAATCAAAACTCGGGATGACTTTTTACTATATAGTTATCGTGTTTTTTTTATCAGTTTCAATAGTGAAACATAACAGTTTGACGCCAGGAGTCGCGTGAAAAGGAATGTGAAATTTAAAATGAAATCAAACTTCAAAGCAAAGAGAATGTGACTATACTATGTAATAATAGGTGGCAATCCGATTAAAAAAATTGTTCGAAATTAAAAATTATACCTTAGCTTTTTTACGTATTATCGTCAACAGTGCAATAGATATGTTAGTGCCTAAAATGAAAAATAAATACAAATTACTCTACGTAGGTTATTATTATTATTTTTTATTTTATGACCAATTACTGGGTCAAAAATGTAAATAAAACAACAAAACAAGTATAATTAAATCATTTTAATTTGCATTTTAAAGAAAATAAAATATATTCTATTTACAGTACAGTTTTTCTGTCGCGACCACAAAATACCGCTCGTGGAAACGTAGCCTTAATGTCAGTTGTCAAATTGATAATATTACGCTATGTTCAAATTGATAAATACGACCTACATTTATTGAAATTTAATGTACATATATTCGTTCTAACAATATAAGATTGTGATGTTTTTACCAACACTTGTATGTTTGTTTTAGGCGATTCAACAGATGTTTAGATTTTTAGGTAACTGTACCCTTGTTGTTTCACCAGACCTACAATTTATAGAGCAAAGTGTACATAAAAACACTCTGACATTGGCAACTCACTGAGACCGCCATAATTAAAGAGGAAGAAGATAAATACGACAGTGGTCAATAATTTTGAAATTGTTATTTACAATGCCTGAGGTTGTAAAAAGTTCTGCCCGAGAAATAATACTCAAGTTAAAGAAGTTTTGTGAAGCATAACAGCAGAATCAAGGTATTTTAATACCCATACAAAATGCTGGCAACATTTTATCACGCGACCATAGCGCGTCTAGGGGACTTCTTTCATAAAAAGGACTTTATCTATTTACCTTTTAGAAGTTACAACCAAATGTGATTGTATTAATACAAGTAACTGGTTTACAGCACTTTTACTCAGCCTGAATCTGTACGACAATTCGTAATCATTTAATTTCGGCATATAATTCACACGTGGTTTATATTCTTTTTGTATGATATTATTAGTATCACTGTCTTCATCGCTAACTATGATCGTTTGAATTAATTCAATATCATCCCTACTACAGTATTCCATTATGTGTGTATTTAGAAAATAAAACAAAACTAATGCTCGAATTTTCTGTGTTTTTATATATGGCGGAATATACCATTGCCAGGGTCAAGTTAAAAAGGCGGGAAAAATAATTTTCGTATAAAGCTTTCAACACCGTTTTTCAAAATCGACAAGTCCAAAGTCTAGTCAAAGTCCAAATAAATCATCAATGCTGTCAATGACTCAAGTCAGTCGAATCAGTAAAGTGGTAGACACTTTACTAAATCTTCCTAGGGAGTTTTTAAGCGAACACAAAATAGCACGCTTTTGAAGTTGTACGTAAGACTTGCCCACACTTGTGCACGTTAACGAATATTTTATAGTTAATTTTCTACCAATATTACACATTAAGAACTGAAATAACAAACAACAACGTCACACATTCATATCCTCGGCAAAACTATTCGGTTCTCCGTTTGGTTACCGGCCGACATAGTCAGATAAGCAAATGACGATATTAAAGTAAGCTCCACCTATCGGAGAGAAAGTTGAAACTTAATTGAAATGCAGTTAACTAAGATTTATATGATCGTCCCTATCTCTAGTAGGCTATCCGTCCTCCCGCCGATAGATGAGCCGTTTCGGTAGAAAATGTCATCTGTCACGGTCCCGATTTTAATCAAATCGCACCTGGCAACACTATACACAATGTATAACCCTTTGAACAAACTTGGGGTGCCGGGTGAAGTCCGTGAACTATCACGCCTCGACTATTTTTGTACGATGTTTTTAATAAAAAGCTTGCGAAAAGCTTTCATTATGAATACTAACTAACTACATAAAGGGTTTTTTTATCGACAAGGGTCGTTATCGTGCATAGGTTTAACATAATATTAATTAATTAAAATGTTTTTAAAATGATAACTCCTTTTTGTGTAATTTGTATTTGGTGAATATTTGGTGAGACAGTTTTCAGTAAAGTGAAAGAATAGCGCAAACTAGTATTTTGAGAGCGTTATAGATTGACTCATGTAATAAGGATAAACTTCTGTCGGCACTCCCGGAGTGAAAACAATAGCGCACAGTTGGCAAGCATGCGGTGCGCGACACGCCCGCCCCACCCTACCTCATTCCCCACCGGTGTTGTAACAGTGTCGCGACTTTATACTATCTCAAAAAATGCCCAACGCGCCTAAATAAGTATTCGCTTAAAAATCGATATAAAAACATTTGACACTCATACTACGGTCGCGTGTGAACTGACACCGGCCAGGTTTTTTAATGTCGGATAATGAATATGGTTCTCTTCATTGATGACCATACTCTGTCGTCTCAGGTTTCACTTCAAGCTAAGTAACGTTATACCAGTAAATGTAGAACAAGTCAAACCAGTCTCGATTGCAGGAAATAAAGTAGTAACATGAACTAAAGGCACCATCACGTTGTTTGTACTCTGTCTTCTCCACAAACCTTTTTGATATTAAGGTCATGTTTTACAATCGCCTATTAAGTGACAAATAGCTTATCCGGAAGTTTTGTCTCGGTTGCTCTGTATAAAGTAAGCAGCGACAAAACTTCCGGATAAAGTATTCGTCACTTATTAGGCGATTGTGAAACAGCCCTGAGTATACTAAGACCTATCGCTGAAATATAACGGGCATGCAATTAATTTTACGAAACGTTATTTATTTTTTACATACACGTCATAATACTTTCTACTTCATACGAGAGCTAAATAAAAGTAGTCGTATCAGATTTTTTTTGTAAGTAAGTAAAGTGTTATATTTTGAAAAACTGCTTCATAAACACACCGGCATATTTAGCGGAACACAAAAAAAGGTCCATAATTAAAAAAATATGGTTTTATTTTAAAATCTACTTACTACACTTCTTTTGTTATTTAAAGTTTCATTTGTTTTACTTAAAATGAGATCACATTAAGAACAGATTTTGCGAGTAAAGGCTATTTGTGAAAAATGGTACATTTTTGAACTTTTCATGTAACCGGGAAAAGTGAAAATTAATATTAAAATAACAATTAATTAAATTAGAAAAATGGTGATTAATATCGCGTATTTCCTCCACGTGCTCTTATTAAAGTTTCTACCCGTCTAGGCATACTGAGAATGATGTTATCGATGGTCTCCTGGGATAGTCTCCGCCATTCCTCAACTACGGCGATTCGCAGTTCACCCACGTTGGCAGGAGCTGGAATTCTGGACTTAACTTTTCTTTTCAGCAAGTCCCAAACGTGATCTATTGGGTTCATATCCGGTGATCTCGCCGGCCACTCCATAACAGTGATATTCATATCATTAAGATAAGCTTGAGTTACCCGAGCGGTATGCGGCCGAGCATTATTCTGCATAAAAACAAAATCGTCACTGATATATGGGGCAAACGGTACGACATTTTCTTCTAAACCTTCTCTGATATAGCGGTCTGCAGTCAGACTCCCTCTGTCAATCACTACCAAGTCTGTGCGAGCTCCCAAACAAATGCCCGCCCAAACCATTATTGATCCACCACCGTATGCAACTGTAGTTTCAAAATTTGTCTGAATGTATCGTTCTCCTTTGCGTCTGTATATTCTTTGCCTGCCGTCAATTTGATTTAAGAGAATTCTGCACTCATCACTAAACAATACCTTACTCCATTGGTCCGCGTTCCAAAGTCGATGTTCCTGAGCAAAAGTTAACCTGTTTCTACGATGATTTACCTCGAGCCTTGGAGCCGTGGCGGGCACAAATGAACCCAAACCAGCTTCGTCGAACCTTCTTCGTACTATACGCTCACTTACGGTTACACCCCGCACTACTTCTAACTCATGTCGGGCTTGGACGGCCGTCAAACGGGGGTTCCTACGTACACGAAGCCGAATGAAACGATCATCCCTACTCGAAGTGCGTCTTTTTCTGCCTTGTCCTGCTCTTCTCACATAAGTACCGGTCTCCCTGAACCGTTGGATACTGCGATGGATCGTTGAAACTGGTCGACGAAGATCTCTGGATATCACTCTGTAGGTTTGACCATTTCTTCGCATTTAGAGTGCCCTGGCAATCTCCGTTGGGGCTAAGACAGGCATAATTCAGTCCTCAACTCCAAAAAGATACGCGATAAAAAAAAACTAACAAAAAACAGTATTTCAATGAAATTTTAAATCAAACTCAGAAGGAAGAAATACTCGAAGTTCGCTCCAGATAAGGTGTATTTGAATAAAATTAAAACAATTGCATAAAATGTGATGTTCAGTTGTTTTCTTAATTTGAAAATATTTCTTTTTAAATTAAATGACGTATAAACCAGTCAGCAACCTTATATGATACTGATATCAAACCTTTATTTTATGTTCCGCTAAATATGCCGGTGTGTGTATTTTTCTTTACATTTATGCTGAAAATATGCTCTTTCCGTAATTATCAATGATACAAATGATACTATTGTGACTGTATGCATAATTTCTTCATTTTTGTAGTTATTTGTATTATAACTTTATTTATAATTCAAATACAAAATAGTTTTTGATGCGTTATTTAATTAGATAGGTAGTAAAAATAATTTGCTTAAAATTAAAAGTGTTATGGCCGGCGTGAAAAGAAATTTCCAAAATAAAAAAGTGCAAGCGCGTATCTGTTATTACTCGTGCCTTTGTACTCTTAAATCTTCTGTGAGATACTTATATAAAATATTTTCTTTTTCCCCAGTGACCTAAACAGCAACACCCAGTTCGTGGTAGGTCTTGCGCTATGCACCCTCGGCGCTATAGCTTCGCCAGAGATGGCCAGAGACCTCGCCTCCGAGGTGGAAAGGCTGATAAAATCCCCGAATGCTTACATCAAAAAGAAGGCAGCTCTCTGCGCGTTCAGAATCATAAGACGGGTGCCGGATTTGATGGAAATGTTCCTGCCGGCTACCAGAAGTCTCCTGACTGAGAAGAATCATGGTAGGTTTTATCTATAGTGTAGGTATTATAAGGTTGGAAATGTGATATTCATGCTATGTACAAGGTATATTCCGTTCCGATCCAATGTAATCCAAATCTACACAGAGCTTAATGTGGGCGGCTATAAGACTTCCAATTTAAATGTCACTTATTTACCTTTCATTAAAGTAATACAATGACACATTCATTTGGTCGGATTTCATTTTTACACTTTAGGTTACATTGAATCGGTACGATGTACCTGATGACAATAAGTTACTTGTACTCAAAAAATACTTCATAATTTTCATGTTTCTTATATGCGAATCGTCCCTTGTCGACTTGCAGATTTTATCCAATCAGTAGAGCCCTTTTTTACATATCCAGATAAATAGACGCTACTTGATCTACGACAAAAAACTTATCTAGACGTCGAGTACCGCTCAGTTTTCATTTCCTAAGAAAGTATTAATTAGTAAGATGATGGATAATACGAAAGTATGTCACAGTTGGTGTGATTTACAACAGGTGTCCTTATCACCGGAGTCACGCTTATCACGGAGATGTGCGAGAACAGCCCTGACACACTGAATCACTTCAAAAAGGTGAGAGCTTGTTAATTTCAACTCTATATCTAAAAGTAGAAGAGCTATTACATAATTTGTTGAACGTCATTAACATTTCTCTTTGTATGATAAGAAAGCATGCACCGAATGGTCATTACTGAGGATGAATATAGCTAGGTATATTGCAGTAGCAATATGAAGATTAAAGATACATAATTATTTTATTATAAAACATAATTACATATTGAAAGAACCTACAAAAAGTTTATATTTGTTTACTCTCTAAAAGTATAATGTTTATCATGCATAATATTCCATTTACTTTTATTCATATTATCGTTTTACGCCATATAATACAAGCAGAATTTATTTATACCAATACAACTGCATGAACTGTAATTTTATATTCATTCAGTTTGAGTAACTATGCGTCAAATGCCACAACTTTCTATTAAGACTTTTTAGGATCAATTTGTAATTAAAATAAATGAAATCTCGTAGGACTGAAAAAAATACGAATATTCTGTCAACTCAAGCAGATTTTGACTTTACATAGACTGTAAAATTTATAATCACTTGCTCACCCCATAAATGCTTTTCTAAATTAATATGAACGCACTGTGTTCGTTTGAAAAGACACTATATAGTCCATTTACGTTAAGAAGTCAGTTAATCATGCGCACAGCTTGGCAAAAAAGAGTAAGACGCGATGACAGCAGGAACAAAAAACATTTTCGACTGTATCATCTTTTATCCTTATTAGATAATAGGTTAGAATGACACATTTAAATTAAATATATTATAATATAACAAATAAATATCATTAATGTCATTCCAATTTTACAAGGATAAAAGATGATACAATCTAAAATGTTTTAGTACCTGCTGTCACCGCGTCATACTCTTTTATGCCAAGCTGTACATAATATGTCAAAATGGCTTTGTCAATGTGAACACCGCTTATTTATTTATTAAACTTTATGCACAAAATGAGTACAAACGCGGGCTTACTGCCTCGTGGCATTTTGCGTGGCATGTTGTGGCCAGCCAACCTTAGAGTAATGCAGAGACAGGGTGAGGTAGATGCAAAATGCTTATGGGTAATTGGTCAATTTTGACATTTGTACGTATGATTCACTGTCTTCTAAACGCGAAAAGACGAGTGCTAGTTGCTAGGCGTTTATGTTACAACTTGAGCACACCGATTAATGTGCTATTTTTAATGTATAAAATGTATTAATATTTTGTATAATCAGATAAATATTTTAAGTATTTACAAAACACTACATACTATTTATTTGTATAGAGCAGCCACTATCATTTCATACTTGACCTTAAAACATTACACAATTTTCTAAAGCTGAACGCAATGCGTTTATCCTTTACCGTTTAATGAAAACAGCTGAGACAGATGACTCAGACTTGTTATACACCCACATATTCAATCCCGTTGTCTGCTCTATACAATAACTCGATGAATACAACTATAGCAATATACTAATACTGTTTGTGTTGTCCCGTAGGAGAGCGGGCAGCGTGAGGTAATTCTACCGCTGATCCTTGCACTATCATATTTTAGTCCATTGACATACGAACAATCTTGATACATACTTGCTTAATCTTCTGCGATACAATCTTCATACTTGCGAACAATTTCTACTGTTTCAGTCTTGTATAAACTGTCACGGAAATATGGGAGTGTTATTCATTGCACAAATAATTGTACTGTTTCTATCCGGTTGTGGTTCTTCTATACTCTATCAAAAAGAGTTTTTCCCTATTCACATACAACTATAAGAGCGTTTTCCCACTATCCAATCCGATATCCGATATCGGACCGATAATGAGAAATATATTTATAATATAGATAAGATATTTTTCATTTTAGAACATTAATCTGTATTAGTATCGGTTGGATATTGGATATCGGTTCGGATAATGTGAAAACGATCTCATATTCATGTAGTCCACACATAGTTAATTGTCCTAACTTATCCAACAGTTTAAATAAAGTTGCAAAGCATCAATTATTTATTAATAGTGTGTGTACATGAAATTCAATATTCATGATAAAAAGCGAGATACTATTTTAGGCTTGAGGTATTCTTTGAAGTCAAAATTTTAATCAATGTCAATGGACTAAATACCTGCATGAGAATTATGGTTCGATCAAAAATTAATACCTGTATAAAAAGTTACATAAAATGCACAAGCCAACCAAGGCTGTGTGTTTTTTAAGTACATTTGCCGTTGCAAATGTACACATTGCAGTGGTACTCAAAATTGGCATACCTATTGTCACTTGGCACTCGCTCTGGCATAAATACTGCAAAGCTATTGAAACATAGTTGCAATATAACTATACAATAAACGGGTGTTTATTCTTGGTCAAAACTACAAATATGGATGGTCATGTCGTGTGGTCTCGTAACCAGTTAGTTAGTTAGGCTTAAGGTTTTTTGTGTAATTACTAAAATCGAATGCATTAATATAGTACACTGTTTACCGTTACTGCCAATTAGCACGCGAACTGTAATAGCCAATTCTCAAGACGGTTTTTATTTAGTCCGGTAAACATTATCATCAAGCTTAAGACTGATATACAGTAGTTTCATATAAACGTTTTGCTTCTGTCTACAGTTGCAGTATTATGGCAAATTGATCTAAGAGTCTCTTTTAAAAAGTATCTGAGTGAAAACACTACTCATTAAAGGAATAGCTGCTATAGCCTAATCATAATTTGTGTTTTCCTTTCACACTACATTACAATATTGTCAACGTGTTTTATGTACGTTTTGACATATAAATAATAATATCACTCATATTTTATGAATATTTAGTATTAAAGATCCATCAAAAATTATAATATTTCACAGAGTAGATTAATATTTTATACACAAAGACACTTGTAAAGTAAAATAGTGTATGGTAATAATATGTATGATTCATGCACATGGGTCCCATTTTTCACCGAAAAGTATCCACATTAAATAATAACTATCAGTCTTACACTAGTTTGAATTTGCACCCAAAATGTACTAAAATCTTCTTGTTGGTTTCGGATATTTTGTATTTTATGTATTTTTTTTCTTCTTTTTCTGTGATTCATTGTAAAGTATTTTAATGTGGTATCAATAGGCTAGTTGACTGTTTTATTTTAATTGCATAAATGAATTGTAATAATACTCTTAAATATGTGTAACTTCTGAGAAGAAACAGTATATAAAAAATCAATATTTTCAAAGGTTTCAAAGGATTTGTAATATAGAATTTCGAAAGTCGCGTGAAAACACTCCATACAAAAATCACCCAACCTATGACGTCACGCGTTCCTAGAGCTGTATGAAATATATGTGGGACGCACGAACGTTTAAAGTCATGCTCACTATAATGAATGTTTTTATATAAGTAAACTAATTAGGTAGATTTTTTATACTATGTAAAAAATATTTCAATATTTTTTGTAACTTTGAAATGCACTAATTTATTTTTTATAAAACTATACATAAAATTTTATATTTTGTAATGTTTATCAAGTAATAATACTTCAATATTTCTGAATATATAAATTTAACTAAATATTTTACATATTATAGTCAACTACCCTACTGCATTTTTTAATTCTTTTAAAGCTTTGGTAAAATTAAAATTTTGAAACTTTGGTACTTTTTTATGTAATTGCCTGGTATATTCTGTGTAAATTGAGAAGCTTTTTGTATATGTGGGTATAAATATCAGATTTTATGTACATTTCATTAAGGTGCATTATCGTTTTAGATCGTTCCCAATTTGGTGAGAATACTGAAGAACCTTATCCTGGCCGGGTATTCCCCTGAACATGACGTCAGCGGTGTTTCGGATCCGTTCTTACAGGTAAACTTATATTTTCATTAGAATAGTATTTTTTAATAATATAATATTTATTTCATACTGTGACTTCCAAGCTAGGCTAGGCTAATTGGTCTTTTTGGTGGACACTGGACAGTAACCTTGTGGTAACAGGACCAGCAATAGAGAAAGAAAAGAATCCTATCCTACTACTATCATAAATATGAAAGTTTGTGAGGAGGGGTGGATGGATGGATGGATGGATGGATGTTTGTTTGTTACTCTTTCACTTAAGAACCAGGAATGGAAGTGTGCAACACCAGAACCCCAATTCTCTTACTTAATGTAACTTACACTTCATTTTACTTTTATTGAATTATAAATGAATCGTTTTGATTTCATAAACTGATTTTTGGTGTTTCGACCGACGGTTTCGACCAATCAAATCGGACAAATAAAAAAAATCAAAATAGGGGTTGACGTTGGTATGACGTTTAAGAGAATACCAATTTGCAGTTTCAACGTATAGGGACTGGATCGTAACTTTATTATTACCGGATTTAATTAGCAGAATTGACTTTCTGAGGGCACAGTGTCCAGGGGCGGCGGAAATCTGCGCCGCCTATCATCAGGTGATCCGTCTGAAATGTACCCATTTTGAACTATACGACTTATACTAGACAATATGTCTCAAGACTCAATCCAAGCAATAGAAGTATTTTATTAATATAATAATTTCTATTTCTTAATTGTTATTTCAGGTGAAAATCCTCCGTCTACTGCGGATACTGGGCAAAAACGATGCCGAGTCATCAGAAGCGATGAACGATATCCTAGCCCAGGTTGCCACTAACACTGAAACTAGCAAGAATGTTGGCAACACCATCCTATACGAAACAGTCTTGTCCATAATGGATATAAGATCAGAGAGCAGTCTGAGAGTGCTGGCGGTGAACATTCTGGGTCGGTTTCTGCTGAACAACGACAAGAACATACGCTATGTGGCGCTAAATACGCTCTTGCGGACGGTTCACGTGGACACGTCGGCCGTGCAGCGTCACAGGACCACCATATTGGAATGTCTCAAGGTAAGAGTTTTTTCCTAGAAGATTTCCTATGCTCTACAGACTACAAATATTTATGAAATGTTTACACCTAGAACCAGATACTATAACCTGATATTTATTGAATATCTATTTAATTGTACAGGATGTTAATAAACACCAGAGACATTGATCCTCCTGTGAAGTGTGCAAATTATTCGTTAACTTAAGAAATAAAAAAAATTGTCAGTTTTACTTTATAGACTAATAAACTCACTAATGTTTATTAGAATGATACTGTATATAACCCATTATATCGTCAAATCATAAGTGCATAATATCATACTCTATCTACAGCGTGTTGTATTCAGTCGTTTGATTATGTCCCAATCAAAGTCAATTCCTTGTATGAGTCATGGTAATTGATTCTAAATAGGTGTCAGGGTCCGCTTCCATATTAGCTGTGTATTAATAACAACTCAAATATAATTCTGGCTTGTACCTAGATACAATACGAGACACGTACCTACTTAATCTAACAAAGATACACTCTAAATATCTAAACAATAATAATGACATTAATATGTACACAACAGCAAACGTCTTTAGCATACTGTACACATATTATTATGAATAGTGCATTGTTTATTGCATTTTAAACATTTAATTGAAAGTTTAACGAGATCAGAAGGTCAATTCTGCTAATAAAAATCTGCACAGTTACAATCAGTCCCCATATTATGTTAAAAGTGCTAAATGGTAAAGTCATAAACGTTAAACCAACGTCAAATCCGTTTTGATTAGTCCAAACTCCAAAAATAAGTTTATGATGTCAAGACTATTCAATTATAATTTAATGAAAGTAAAATGAATGTTTAAGTTAACTACTAGAATTGGGGTTCTGTTGTGTCTGTGAGCATGTGATTGTACAGTGTTTATAATATGAATGAATATTAATCGACCATGAAACGATGTAGATTAGTTTTAAATGTAAATCATTATGAGGTGTCAATTGTTCTATTGCAAATTGCAATACATCCTTCGTCGTAATATTTGAGTACTGAATACAAATAGGTGTGCACTCGTAATATTAGGTCCGTATGTCCTGAAGTCCTATATGAAATTGGCGTTTTGTCGTACTGGCCACTTTGATCTCAAATATATCTTCTTTGGAATTCCAATTTCAAATTTATACCGCTATTTGAGTAAATTCATTTGTGTGTTCGAAAACGGTAATTCATTTGTTTTTTCTTCTTTTGGTTTTTTCTTTACGTCACTCTGTTTACAAAATGGAAAACTTGTAATATCGTATTATTTTCGAGTACGAGTTCCACCGTGGCACCAGTGCTGCAGAAACGGCTCAAAGGATTAATGATGTGTTTTGCGGCGGTGTTGCAAAAGAAAACGCAGTGCGTTTTTGGTTCCAACGTTTTCGTTCTGGAAATTTCGACCTGCAGAACAAGCCCGTGGACCGCCGGAGACCAAAGTTGATAATGAAGAATTGAAGGCTGTTGTGGAAGCGGATCCATCGCAAACCACGTCCGAGTTAGCTGCAGGCTGCGGTGTTAGTGATAAAACTGTTTTAATCCACTTGAAGCAACTTGGGAAGGTGAAAAAGTTTGAAAGGTTGAGTGCAGCTAACCGACAAACGCGCGTCGACTGCTGCGTTACATTTAACTCAACCGGCACAATAATGAAGGGATTTTAAATCGAATCATTACCTGTGATGTAAAGTGGATCCTGTACGATAATCGGAAACGCTCATCGCAATGGCTGAACCCTGGCGAATCAGCCAAAGCCTGCCCCAAGCGAAAATTAACTTAAAAAAAGTTGCTTGTGAGCGTTTGGTGGACTAGTGCCGGTGTCGTTCACTACAGCTTTCTTAAATCTGGCGACGGTTACGGCAGAAGTCTATTGCCAGCAACTGAAAATCATGATGGAAAAGCTAGCTGCTAAACAACCGAGTTTGGTAATTCGCTTTAGGGCACTGCTGCTTCAGAACAACGCTAGATCACACACTGCACAACAGACGGCTACCAAATTTGAGGAGCTTCAATTGAATTTCTAAGACATCCACCGTAATCCCCGGACCTTGCTCCAACAGATTACCATTTTTTTTCGAAATTTGGATAAACTTCTTGCAAGGAAAAAAATTCAACTCTTGATGGGGCAGTCCAAAGCGCCATCAAAGATGCTATTGATTCCTGTCCGAATGGTTTTTTTAGTAAAGGAATCAATGAATTACCTATGAGATAGCAAAAGTGCATAGATAGCAAGGGTATGTACTTTGAATAAATAAATATATTATGTTTAAAAAAATCGACTTTATGTTTCTCCTTTACAAAACGCCAATTTCATATGTAATGATGTATTTACAAATTAACAAATAACATTTTGCGTCAATCTTAGATTGAGCATTATAATGCTTATTCAAATACAGAAATATGCGCGGTATTTTAGCTAGAAAATACTTTATTTGCTGGTTTCCCGAGAAGACTTTTTTAGAAAAGGACCAGGAAATGAGCAAACGGATCGCCTGATGGCAAGCGATTACCGCCGCCCACGGCACTCACAGCATTGGTGCTGTGAGTGCCGTGGGCAACTTTACAATTCCTGGTTCTTAAACTCGTCAACTACCCTTGGGCCTCCGGTAACATCACACACACGGCGAAACACAACGCCGGCGTTAATTCACGCTAGTTTTCTGTGAGGCCGTGGTATATATCCATTTGTGTAGAAGCATGGCTCTCTCATGTTAAAACAACTGTAAAGATAAAACATTTCATTTAAACATCACGTTAAAATAAACATTCATTGCTCTTTTATATTGGAAAAACAAATAGCTTCAAGACTAACTCACAATGTGTGACTTAAAACTAGTAAAATACTGCATAATATTAGAGGCAGAACTTTTGATTACAATTCTTCGAAGATTTCTAATTGTCAACGAATTTTCTATTCTATATTCTTTCGTCTTTAGTCACAACGAACTAGGACCTTCTTTTATTGTCATCCGAATCGTCAAGTAAACGTTTAATTTTTCAGGACCCAGATGTGTCTATCCGTCGTCGCGCCATGGAGCTCTCGTTCGCGCTGATAAACGGACAGAACATTCGCTCCATGATGAAGGAGCTGCTCGCGTTTCTGGAACGTTCCGATGCGGAGTTCAAAGCGCACTGCTCCAGTGCCATGGTGCTGGCCGCGGAACGATACGCGCCGTCCAGCAAGTGGCATTTGGATACGCTGTTCCAGGTTTTACTGAAGGTAATAATTGTTGATCTTAGACTGGGACTATATTGACCGAAATTCGGTAAGCCGGGAAAATTCAGAGCATTAAAAATAGAACTCTGCGATAACACAATAGACCTGAGAATCGAACACACAAGTGTGGAGTAAAACGTCAATGTCATATAGGACAGCTTGACACTCTAGAGTTCTAAACACACCGGCATATCTAGTGGAACACAAAAAAAAGGTCCATAATTAAAACATATGGTTTTATTTTAAAATCTACTTACTACATTTCTTTTGTTATTTACAGTTTCATTTGTTTTACTTAAAATGAGATCACATTAAGAACAGATTTTGCGAGTAAAGGCTATTTGTGAAAAATGGTACATTTTTGAACTTTTCATGTAACCGGGAAAAGTGAAAATTAATAATAAAATAACAATTAATTAAATTAGAAAAATGGTAATTAATATCGCGTATTTCCTCCACGTGCTATTAAAGTTTCTACCCGTCTAGGCATACTGAGAATGATGTTATCGATGGTCTCCTGGGATAGTCTCCGCCATTCCTCAACTACGGCGATTCGTAGTTCACCCACGTTGGCAGGAGCTGGAATTCTGGACTTAACTTTTCTTTTCAGCAAGTCCCAAACGTGATCTATTGGGTTCATATCCGGTGATCTCGCCGGCCACTCCATAACAGTGATATTCATATAATTAAGATAAGCTTGAGTTACCCGAGCGGTATGCGGCCGAGCATTATTCTGCATAAAAACAAAATCGTCACCGATATATGGGGCAAACGGTACGACATTTTCTTCTAAACCTCTGATATAGCGGTCTGCAGTCAGACTCCCTCTGTCAATCACTACCAAGTCTGTGCGAGCTCCCAAACAAATGCCCGCCCAAACCATTATTGATCCAGCACCGTATGCAACTGTAGTTTCAAAATTGGTCTGAATGTATCGTTCTCCTTTGCGTCTGTATATTCTTTGCCTGCCGTCAATTTGATTTAAGAGAATTCTGCACTCATCACTAAACAATACCTTACTCCATTGGTCCGTGTTCCAAAGTCGATGTTCCTGAGCAAAAGTTAACCTGTTTTTACGATGATTTACCTCGAGCCTTGGAGCCTTGGCGGGCACAAATGAACCCAAACCAGCTTCTTCGAACCTTCTTCGTACCTTCTTCGTACCGTACGCTCACTTACGGTTACACCCCGCACTGCTTCTAGCTCATGTCGGTCTTGGACGGCCGTCAAACGGGGGTTCCTACGTACACGAAGCCGAATGAAACGATCATCCCTACTCGAAGTGCGTCTTTTTCTCATATAAGTACCGGTCTCCCTGAACCGTTGGATACTGCGATGCATCGTTGAAACTGGTCGACGAAGATCTCTGGATATCACTCTGTAGGTTTGACCATTTCTTCGCATTTCGAGTGCCCTGGCAATCTCCGTTGGGGCTAAGTCAGGCATAATTCAGTCCTCAACTCCAAAAAGATACACGATTAAAAAAAAACAGTATTTCAATGAAATTTTAAATCAAACTCAGAAGGAAGAAATACTCGAAGTTCGCTCCAGATAAGGTGTATTTGAATAAAATTAAAACAATTGCATAAAATGTGATGTTCAGTTGTTTTCTTAATTTGAAAATATTTCTTTTTAAATTAAATGACGTATAAACCAGCCAGCAACCTTATATGATACTGATATCAAACCTTTATTTTATGTTCCGCTAAATATGCCGGTGTGTGCATTTTCAGTGCTCTGAATTTTCGCGTACCCACCGGATTCCGGATCATATAGTCCCAGCTCTGAAGTGCTTCTTTCTCTAATTAAAGCCCAAACGTTTAAATATGAATTAGGGGATTCGGTCATATAAATATTTCCTCGCTCTTCGTGGTAAGTGTTACAACAGAATGGTTTTCTGTGAGACCGTGGTATGAGGTAGATATCTCCTTGAGTTTCAGCTAGGTACATTCTCCGGTCGATCTGGATCATAAATACCCATATTCTCAAAAATTACCTCAAACCAGCTGGTGCCCTAACTAGAACTATCAAAACCGGAATCCTATTTAATAGCCTATGTTATACCTTATAACATCAGCCATCTGCCAGTGAAAGGCGGTCCAACCGTTTTAAAGATTAGCCGGAACAAACAGACGGACAGACAACGTAAAAAAATGATTTTTTATTGTAACTACCGAAAATACTTTGATATGCATTAAGTGAAAACTTGTTAATTTAAAATTACAAACAGACACTTAAATTTAATTTATTTGTATTGTATAGATATGCTATATATATATATATATATATATATATATATATATATATATATATATATATATATATATATATATATAATGTTTTCAGGCTGGCAACTATCTCCGCGACGACACGGTGTCGTGCACGCTGCAGATCGTGTCGGCGGCGCCGGCCGAGCGGCAGGCGTACGCCGCCATGCGCCTGTGGACCTCGCTGCACAGCTCCGCCGTCGCCGCCGACGCCACCGAGCGGCAGCCGCTCATACAGGTACAGAATACGGAGTGCTGCTGTGTCATGGACACGATTGTTTGTTGCTTGTGAATACGTTTACAATATGTATAAAATGTCCTCAAAATAGAACAGCGCGCATTTGATTACGACTCACGGTATATTTTCTTACTAGCTTTTGCCCGAGGCTCCGCCCGCGTAGTGGTATCGTATTATGTATAGTGTTCCCATGGGTAGTATCCCATCACAACAACAACTGTACTTTTTCGGGATAAAAGTAAAAAACATTGTAGCCTATGTGTGTTAATCCAGAGCTTAAACTAACTACCATACCGAATTTCAAAAAAATCCGTTCAGTAGGTTTTGCGCGAAAGAGTTAACAAACATCCTTCCATCTATACATCCTTCCATCCTCACCAACTTTGACATTTATAATAGTAGTACTATATTTAAAGATTATTATCTTTAAATTTAGGTGGCCGCGTGGACGATCGGCGAATACGGCGACATGTTGGTGTCGGAGGCGAGCAACGCCATATCCATGGTCGACGACGATGGTGTCGGTGAGAGTTTATATTCAATATATTCGATATATATTTTAGCGGAAAACAGTTGGAAAAACTGTTGGAACATTCAGTTTTACCTTAACCTCCTAAATAATCAAAATGCTTACACAACGGATAAGCTATTCAATGTTGCCATGTTTGTCTGTCAAGTGACTTAATACTATAGTAACATTTAATAGCTTATCCTTGGTGCCAATATTTTTATTAATAAGAGGGTTAAAGTTACCAATTCACTCTTCAAATTGGAATTTTAAGACTCGAATATTTGGATATACCGCTAATCAAATTAAAAGTTGATAATATGATTAAGGAGGAATTATAATCTGTATTATTGCCAAAGTCGCGTACTTGTTATGGTGTTTCTATTTTAAATCTTTATTTCGAAATAATTTCAGATGACTTCACACGTCCGTCGGAGGAGTATGTGATCGACATTTATCAAAAGCTGTTGTGGTCTACCCAGCTGTCTATCACAACTAAAGAGTATGTACTACTCTCCCTCGCCAAGCTCTCGACGAGATTCACCACGAAACAGAGTCAAGAGTGAGTTGATTTATACATTTAGCAGTCATTAAAATGTCTAGTTTTAAACTCTTTCTCCTCGAACATTAACGTAGTTCGAGGAGAAAGAGTCGAGCTACCAAAATCGAACTCCGTAAATACCTTATGTATTTACGGGGGTCGATTTTGGGCTCGACAAATCGCCTTATCAATTTTATTGTTAAAATTTCCTAGCGACATAGCCGAATGGCCATTCAGACGGTAGATTTTAGCTGTGTGCGGCTATAGTTGCGGCACCCATGAAAATCCCGCATAAGTGGCACTTTGAAGGAATGCATAGGATGTAGTAGTAGGAATGCATACAAAAAGAACAATTTTCCCATGTTTTTGCTAAAAGGTGGTCCCGTGCGAGTTTCTTACGCCGGTTCTTCTCGCCGAGCTTGTTTCCGAACCGGTGGGAGGCATCATGTAGGACAATTCTAAAAGTGTTATTTAATAACCTATATGGAAATAAAAATGTTGAGTTCGAGTACCAATATAGTACCATAATTAAACCTAGTTTGTATTAGGTATACAACTACGTTCTTAATGTCTTGCGGGAAACGTAGATTTTTCATACATCTGTCATTGCCAAAAAAATACAATGATTGGCAAGGAGCATTAAAAAGGCAGTATTACTGTACGAGATGTGCTTTAATTTTGTAAGTAATCGTGATTGTGTCTATCACGAGTTAGAAAGAGACAGAGCGATTTCTCGTCGATTGTTTCAGTAAAATCCGAGTGATCATCGACACATTCGGCTCTCATATACACATCGAGCTACAGCAGAGAGGCGTCGAGCTGTCACAGTTGTATAAGTAAGTTTAATTGATACTAGTTATAATCTCTAAATATTTATCTCCAAAATATCTCTGGTCGCTGCCATTTAAAGACCTGAAAGTCTGTTCAAAAATCACTTTACCGCTAACCTTCCCTTACTCGGTGATTTTCACTTACTCGGCTTGTGGTCGTGCCGGCAAGTATGAGCCGAAGCATGATACTCATTTTAGTTAAACATCCATTTTTTTATCGCAGGCAATACGCGCACCTGCGACCGGCGCTGCTAGAGCGCATGCCGCCCATGGAGGCGGCCGCGCCACGAGACTCGCTTGACGATGACGAGCCTCCCGCGCCCGCGCCGCCGCAGCACCAGGACCAGGTAGGGTAACCGCGCGGTTGTTGGCCCATAACATTATATTATACTTTACACACTCTTTATTCTCAGACATTTAAGTCCCATGTCTTTGGTAACATGTGTGTTATTATTTATGATTTTTTAATGATTCTTTTCAATTTCAACCACCGAAGTCTTCACGTTTATAATCTACCGGCCACAATTATAAATTTTCATAATGAAGAAGGAATTGAATTTTGCTTTATCTCTTAAATACAGGATGCACTACTAGACCTCATAATTGGTTCTGAGCCGCTGGCGAACGGCGACGCGCACGCACCCGCCACAGACAACGCGCCGCAGACCAACAACACTACTAACGTAAGTAACTCCTTTTATGTGGTTTTTAGCTAAAATTAACTTTAGTTCATACAAAAATTGATATGTCAGTCAAGTGTCCTGTCTGTCTGTGTCTCATATTGAAATCGTTAGTATTTAGATGTTTTTCGTTTAATAACCAATGTCAGTTATCGAACTTAAAATAAGTAAATCATATTTATAGTTTCACAAACCGATATCGTATTAGTGACCTGTTGCGTATGAGGGCGGGCAAATTGGTACGCGTCTAATAAAACAAGTGGTCAATTTCTCACTGTCGTTTATTTCCTTAAAACAGACTGCATATATCACGAGGTGCGCGGGCGCGGGGAAGCAGGCACGCTTCCCGCGAATATTACCCGTGTCATAACGATACACAGCGCGCCAAATATGAATTTACATATTATTGTTTTGTACATCTTAATATCTAACATGACCATTACTAATATGATATCGTTTTGATTTTATAATATGAATTCATTAGTTTTTTTATAACTGTGATTGATTGTTCCCCCTCTTTAATTTTCCTTTTAGGATATACTAGATCTGCTAAGCGGGCTCGACCTGAGCGGGCCGCCCAGTATCCCGGCCAACCCGATCAGCGTGGCGAATAACAACGTGCCCGCGGTGACGGCCAACCTCCTGCTGGATGGACTGTTCGCGCCGCAGACACCAGTAGCCCAAGCACCTGGTATGGTACCCTATCAATATATAATAAACGCGGGATAAAATAAATGCTAAGAGGTATATTATATCATCTCCATGACCATTTCCATTTATTGCAATTAACACAGAATAATTTCGTTTCACACACAGAAAATTTTGTTCGATACTCCGGAATCAGATTTTTATGACATTCTCAAATGTCATAACGTAATTCTGATATGATAATTAAAAAATAAGACTTTTTTTCTATTTAAGAAACGACTGTGATGGCGGGCGAGATGTGCCACTCGTGCAAAAATGTGTTCCTATTTTATAAAATTCCGTTCTATTTCCAGAAACGACAGTCGTAGCGCTTGAAAAATCTGATTTACGCGTAGAGTTGCGTGTGCGGCGCGGCGCGGACAGCACGGCGACGCTGACGATGCACGCTGCCTCCGCCGCCGCCTCGCCGCTCACCGACTTCCTGTTCCAGGCCGCCGTGCCTAGGGTGAGTCATCTGCTGTACCGGGAGACTCGGTGGCGCGTTGCCGGTCAATGACGCACCTACCAGGGCTAGAGAATAATAATTTAATTAATATTATATTGCAGACGTTCCGATTGGACATGATGTCGCCATCAGGCACTGTGCTAACTCCGCAGGGTGAAATAACCCAAGTTCTCAAAATCACCAACCCTACCAAAGTGAGTTAACTAGATATCTAAATACTTCTGATTGAATGTACTGTTGGTTCTTGGTTGAAATTCATGTTCATAATACGATCATACCACTTTTTATACACTTTTCCACTTGTAGGCTTTTACAATAATTTATATATAAACACGACCGGTTTCGAATAATTCATCATTAGGATGACACCTGATGATGAGTGAATCTAAACATTTCCTTTATATTTAAATTATTGTAAAAACCTAAAAGTGGAAAAGTGTATATAAAAGTTGTGTGATATTATCTAAATACTTAATTTAAAAAGCAATTGGTATTGTATTTTGGTTATGAGCAAAAAGTGACATTTAAGATTGCTCAAAATCGCTGAATGCTGAACGGATTTTAATTGGATTTGTCGCACGGGTAGTTCTCAACTATAATTAAGATATCTACTTTTTTTAAGCAAATTGTATAGTTCCCGCTTGTCAGAAATCAGTCCTACGTTCTGAAGTTACTAGTTACTTGACAATTTCATTTTTTTATTTTCAGATCCCCCTAAGACTCCGGATACGCGTGTCGTATACGATTGACGGCAACCCCGTGCTAGAGCAGGCCGAGGTGAACAATTTTCCCCCGGACCTGTTCAACTGACGCCCGGCGCTCGCCTACGGCCTGTAACGAGCAGCTTGACTTTAGACAAAACACCTGTCATACCGTAGACTAAAGACCTGGCAATATCAGTCGCCATGTTGGTGTCTGTCTCTTTCCCGCACGTGTTGGTTCCTATTGCTGTCTCGCTTGCTACATTTAGTACTTTAATAATTCAACATTCACCTAAACTTTTAACTGTGATACACATGGAGATTATGGCGATACAGTTAAATTAAAGTGATAATGACATGCGATCTTGTCTCATAGTGGACAAACACAAAATAAAATCTTCCTTACTAATATTTTAAACCGAAAGGTGTAGGTATGGATGTTTGTCACTCTTTTACGCAATACCTACTGAACGGATTTTGATGAAATTGGTATGGTAGTTTAAGCTCTGGATAAACACATAGCCTACAGTTTATCGCATCAAAATGTACAGTTTCCCGTGATTTCTTTTTGCGTGCACGGAATCGCGGGCAACATCTAGTTTAAACTTTAATATAATTACGAACGAGACAGCGATATGTAAAGACACGTACGTAAGTAAGAGACATAATGTTCATGCGTGGCGTCTTGAGCATCTTATTTATAAGGTTCATTTTTAATGCAATATTTCAACAATTATTAATAAATATAAACTTTACATATTTTGTAAGGTTACTGATGTTTAATTCTTGTTGAATTACTGATAAATTTTGGCTTCAAGGTCTGCTATAATGATAGAGTGGGACGGTCGCCTTACCATATAAAATATTTTTTATAATAGAATTAAGAGGTCTATTATAAACGGACCTGGGATCGATTTATCATAAAATATAGCAACTATATTTTAATAGCTACACAGTTATAAAAAGTTTAATGACACTAATGTGACATGTATTTATATTTGGAAACTACTATACTTAAACTTTAAACCTACCTGAGGTAACAATGTTTCCTTCAAGTAACTTAAGGGTGTTCATATTAAAATATTACTGCTATAGTCTATGGTCGCTCCCTTGGACTGATAGGCGTAGCCGTTTGCTGTTACTATTTTATCAAAAAAAAAAAAGAATAATTGAGATTCATTCAATCAACATTCCATTTTCAGATTTATTTAGGCCATCTAATTAAACAAAAAATTAATTTCTAATTTATTTAACTTGATCTTACGAGCGCTGACGGATGTATACATTTTTTTAATTAATATTATTTTCTTTCAAACTTCATAATATTTAAAATTGATAACATAATATTAGAGATAATTTATATGTGGTAAGTATGTAATAAATTACAATTACGTGTATATTATTATTTGTTGGTCTTATGATAAAATATAGTAAAATATGACATACAAACAGATAGACAAACAGACATATCTTCCATCTCACTCGATCGTAAAAAAACATTACAAAAACATTTTTGTTCGTCAAGTCCAATCTATGCAACATGAATTTAACAGGAAAAAAATATTTTAACTATCATATTGTGTTGTTGGATGACTCTTGGGTTAAAATTTAACCAGAATTTTTTCACATTATTGGCACAAACCAGTTTTAAAAAATGTCAGTTTCATCTTAGGAGCGTCAATTCATTTTGTGGGTATTTTTACCAGAGCCTAAATAGATGACTAAAATGCCGATTTTGTTTATAAATGTGAAAATGTTAATGTAACATACATTTAAGTTAGTATGGCGATGAGGATGTACTTAATTAATAATAACAATAAATGTTACAGGCGTTTAGTTTATTTTTCAATTGCTAAAGACATAAGTTTTCCTGAAAATGGATTATGGGCTTATAAAACCTAGAAATACTGTTATGCCCAAGTCCATTCACATTGCATGGCATTAGAACATGAAGAAAAAAAACAGGTCGGGAGTGCCGACAGAAGTGAAAACTTAAAAATTACGTGTGTATAGCGCACAGGCAAACATGCGGCGCGCGACCCGACCCCTCGCCCTACCATTACACTCACCTACGTCATGGCGCATCGGTCTCGTTAACAGTGTCGCGAGTTCAATGGTTTTTACCATCCCAAAAATGCCCAAAGCACCTAAAGGAGTTTTCACTTTAAAACAAAATGAACATATTCTTGAATATTATCCGATTTCGCTCAAAATAATTTTCCTATAGATGATTTACGAGGCCTATTAGCTTGGAATGTTACAATTTTCTGATTTTTATAGTTTAGTAATGCCAACAATTTTGGAGCTCAATTACTCGAAAATGGTTTACATTAAAAAAGTCATGTATGAAACCTTGCCTTTATTTAAAAAGAACTACTCGACGTTACCCACTCGACAATGTACAATGAAAAAATTGTTCATCCCCACATATATTTAGTTAATTAAACAATTATACTTCACAAAATTTCGCGTATTTAGGTACATCCATGATTAGCTAAGTGAGCAAGGGGAGGACGGACGGACAGAGAAACTATAACGGTTCCTTGTAGTTATTACAGAACCCTAAAAACGTGTGCAAAACTAAACGTCTGTAAAAAAATTATATGCTTTTAAGCATATAATTGGAGAACTCCAAATCCCTTAATTGCACGTTATATTTATATAACGTGCAATTAAGGGATTTGGAGTTGGTAGAGTACTTTCCCACTTTGTATTTATTTTTGTAAAATATTTTGCTTTCGTTTCATTTTTAAATTTTGCCTTCAGAATCTCTTCTCCAATAATATAATGTATTAAAAAAAATTATTATGCTTAACAACAAGGATACTCTATTAAACAACTTCTGAACTGTCTAACTGACAATAAATCTACTTTTTCATTAAAGAAAATTTAGCAAATGACTAAGCAATAAATTAATTTAGTGAGAAAGTGCTCTACCTATCTATTTTTTTATATACATGATAATGCAATGTTCCCTATGCATTTTGTTAAGAGTAATTTTATTTGTAACATTTTATTGTTGCTTGTAATGTTAGGCGTTATAGAGTAGGATTGTTCCTGTAACTTCTTAATTTTTATTCAATGACTAATGTCGGTAAGTCCGCTTCATAACGAAGCAATGTTATATTACAAAGTTATTTTAGTTGGTGAGCCTGGCCATAACAATAACTTGGTCCGTTATCAGAGTTCTATTCTTTTCTTTACATTACTTGGTCAGGTTTTTATTTCAATAGGGTTTTAGTCAAGTCATTTAGAAAAGACAAAACTTATATTTCATGCTTATGTAAGTTGAATATGAAGTAGTATGTATATTTTAATAGAAATCTGCCTGTCAGAATCGGTAATCATTGTATATAATATGATATCAGCTATATTTTACTTAAGAAAATGTAGATGCACTGTTTTATATTTTAGCCTTAAATACACCGAACATAAAAAAGACGATTTATACGCGCTTATAGCTCCTAATATGTATTAAATTCTCTGAGTATGTGTTTGGTTTGCCAGCGATTCATTGTTATAACTTTACACCAACAAATCTTTACTAATAACTTTTTAAATTAAGTATCTTCTATCTACTTTGATGGGAAATGCAAGTTATGAAAAGCAATCATTCTTACGTTTTTACATGAATTATAATTAAGGCAAACCTAGCGCTTAAGACTTGGGTCAATTCATACTTCAGATTGACACTTAGCTGCGCTTCGACTCTGCCCTGGTATGAATTATTATTGACCCTTACAACAAACTGAGGATGTAAATAAAACTATTTCATGTATTCATACACGCAGGTATTTAATATACGCATTATTATTGTCCAAATGAGCTTCGGAAAAGGTTAATGCAATTTGGTGCTTATGATAGAACCTGGTTAAAAGAAGGCCCTCCACAACACTATGTTATGGTTTCACGTATAACTGTAACTATGAAAAAGATGTAAATAATTATAATGATTTTATGTAAATTGGTTAATAAATATTTGAGAATGTTTATATAATCAAATCATATTGTAATTTTCATTCATCCCTCATTCCAGTATTTTAATATCCAGACTCCCGTAGCACTGTCATGTTGTGACTTTGCTACGGGTTGTGCATGACACACGATGTCATGCAAAACCCTGAAAGCTGAGTGACATCTCTAAATACGAAAGTCGCAAATCGCAATGGACGCGAACCTTTTAGGGTAAGAACCCACTGCAAAAACGCTACGCTCATCGAGTATACGGTAAACGCCGTTTTTTGAATATAAGATTATAAAGAGGCCAATATGGTTCCGCCGGGATGCCAGTTCCAATCTGCCCGCAAATATTATTAAAAAATTTTGGACGACATTGCGTTCATAAGGTATACAAAGAAACTAAGCTGTTATGTTATTATATGCATAAAGAAATCAAAATTGATCGGCTGCCTCTCCTAAAGTGGCCGCGTCCTCTTGGCAGATCTAAGGAGGTAATATTTTTAATCGGTATTACGCTTATAACGCATTCACATAATGTATATATCAAATTAAATATAAAACGTGCCTTTTAGCGCAAACTCTATGAGCGTAGCGTTTTTGCAGTGGATCTTAGTTTTTTTTCTATATTTTGGTGCCACGCGGATACGACTGTCGACGCACGTTTCTCGAATGTTTGTTTACAATATAATATACAATAATATCTATGGACGCTTCAATCCACGTCAATCTGGCCCCATGGTAAGTTCTAGAAGATCTTGTGTTACGGGTACCAGACAACGGAAATATATTTGATACTTTAAAATATATAAATCTTAAATGAGTGTATAATTATATTATACACTCATTTAAGATTTTTACTATATTATTATACACATTTAACACACCATCCATAACCAGGAACACGGAAAAACTTTATGTTCCTTCGGCGGGATTCCAACCCGTGACCCTCGGCTTGAGCACCAACACGCTTAACCACTGAGCCACAGAGGTCGTCGTCGTTTACAAAATCAATGTTTTTGGTATAAATAGCATTCTCATTCCAACTGTAGATTGAATTTTACTCTACCTATATCCTACCAAACATCCTCTAAAGTCCTTTAAACTGATTATTAGGAAATCGAAATAACACTTAAGTGATGATTATTATTTGTTACTAAAAATAAGTTATAGGTACTATAAATTCTTATCATACAACTTGTATGAAAAATATTAAGTAGCAAGTTTAGCTACAAATAAAAAAAAAAAAATTTTTTAATATTTATTTATAAAGTACACAGTTTTATGTTTAATGATGATGATCAAGTGAACATGTTATTGGCAAAATAGTAAAGTTTTGTTTACATTCATTTTATACCAAACATAAACTGCAATAGCAGCAGTGTTGATGATTTTACGTTTTTATTTCTACAATTAATTTTCAATCATAGGTGTAGCGGGCGAGGGTCGGCCGCTCACACTATTGAAGAGTCTATCCTTTATCATCTGTGCCATGAGGCCGTGAATTACTTCTATGGTGGTCTTGCAGGCATCTTTCGTTGCCTTCCCCAGCTTGTCCTCGGTTCTCTTCTCATTGGGATCAGTGCCGGCGTAGACACCGCGACCTTAAAAAAAAACAAGTAAGATATATTAATATACTGATATGTATATGTGGAAATATAAGAGTTGGCGTGTACAACATAAAGACACATGCTGTGTATGAAAAGGATAGCACTGCATGGTGTCCCTGTTACTCTCACTTGCCTGGTCAAACTTGATTATGAAGGAGCCACTAATTGTTTTGTATTGCTACTAAATTACAGAGCTTATAATATAAATGACTTTTCTTAATTCTCTTACAGTAACATAGATGCCGTGTTAATCATACTTCAAAATAAGATGAACACTTGTAAAGACCAAAAAATACAGTTTATTATTATTACTTATTATTATATGTACTGATATTTTGTGTAACAAAGGGTTGTTTGGCAAAAAAATTATTAAAATAAAGCTAAAGTCAGAAGTAGGTATCTATTAATCATTATTATACACACATTTCATGTCATTTCACATTATTATGTCACTTTAAAATAATTTAAATAATAATTATAATTATTATGGAAAATGGAAATGGAAATTTGAGCTTAGAAATTTTGACAATATACTTAAAATTAATACAAGTACCATACTCACACATAAATCAATATATAAAAAAAAAAATTTAATTCCGATCTTGCTTTAGCAACTTTAGTAACAAAGGGATCCAAGTCTAGTTCATTACATAGTGCATTAAATGATGTTCTCAAAGTTGACAGTTCAAAGTTTTGCTAAGTTTTGACAGTTTTGCTTCTGTATTAGATTCCATGAGAGTACATCGTAATGTGGCTATTGTCAATTGAAATTACAGCAATCACTTTGCTAAGAATTGTGTCTGGTTTGCGTTTTAGCGTTTTATGAAGTTAGATTGTTTTGTAGTCCATACATTCATCCATTCATATTCATAATTACAGAAGTAACAATGGCTGACAGACATACAAACGGACGGAGAAAGCGAAACCGTAAGGGTTTTTGTAGTATACGGAACCCTGAAAACTTTATATATGATATAATTTTCTAATAATAATATCTAATAAGTTTGTCGTGATTTGTTTATTCACCTGATTGTCTTACAAGAAATATGTACCATGTGCCGGATGGGCATGTAAAAAGTCGGTCCTACGCCTGATCTCTCGCCAGACGTGTCAATCATCCGTCCCACTGGGGTAGGAGAGTAAAGGAAGAGAGAGTTCTCTTGTGTACTGGGCACACACCTGGGCACTATAAAAGTAACTCCTACGTAGCTGGCTGTGTATCAATTAAACCGGCCACCGTCACCGAAATCGGTGTGGGGAGTTATTGTTATTATCTAATAAGTTTGTCTTACCTAAGCAAACTTCACTCTGTTCCAACTTATCAGACAGATCAAATATCTGGCCCGTTGTGTAGTCTGCATTTGTGATGAGACTGGAACTGCTAAGTGTGTTCACCCAATATTTATTCCAGAGAGAATCAAGTAGCCTTCTGTCAAGTGAGGACTTAAAGTAGGACACTTCTAATGAATAATATTGCTTGCAGTGCACACCAAAGTCTTCTATTTTATTAAGGGGAATAGTCTGGTATTCTGATGGCTCCTCATTCGCTGGTTTGTAGCCCTGTAAAATCATGAAAATAATATTATTTTGTTTAAAATGTTTCTAATGAGAGAAGTTTTTAATATCGTTAATTATTTAGTAATGTTTTTTTTAATACATACTTTGCAGCAAAACTAACACCACTCAAGTAAGATTAAATATCAGTGTGCCAAATGCGAGTTTTTGTCACTACTCGCTGTGAAGAAGTTAACTACAATTTGTATGGCATTGAAACAAATGGTAAATAATTCAATGCAATAGAAATTGTAGTTAGCTTTATCACAGCAAATAGTGACAAAAACTTGAACTCAGCACATAGACTGACTATGCTGCAAGCCAGGTTGTATGCTATGGAATAAAACATTACTGCATGTACTGCAGCATTACTCAATTTAAATCTCACCTTTGGGTAAGTTCTAAAAGCGCCCAGACACACTTTTCCAGCAGAGATAGTTCTGACTGGATCAATGACAATAGCCACAAATGGCTCCTGGAAGTTCTGGTTCAACATCTGTGTGGAAACATCTATGCCCGACAACCAACAGCCATAGCCGGGGTGGCTGTGATACCATCCTATAGCATTTTCATGTCTACCTACCTATAAAAATGAAATTAATAGTTATTATGAACCTAAATACATCTTTATTGTTTCAAGAACTGTAAAATAAATATTATAACTTTATTTAACGTAATTGGTTGTAATTAATCATGTTCAAGAATTATTACATTAATTATGACTAAAAACAAGTATTCAGAAGTGAAAAATAATCAAGTAACTGGATAAAGATATCTGCAATATAAAACTGGAAAAAGGAATATCGTCTCACCTGCTTAGCTGCCTCAATATAAGCAGTCATATATTCATATGCTTGGGCCTGGGCATTGACTCTTGTTTCTGTGCCCTCAACGGGCAGAGCAAATGAATCCATAACTATCATTGTGTTAGCATCAACTTTACCCAGCAGTAGCCCCATCACTTCTAAAGTTCCACCGGATCTTGCGTGCATTACCATTTTAAGAAGAGCCAATGCTGATATTTTGATATCTTTAAAGAAATGGGGGCTGCAATGTAAATTATAGATATTATTAGCTTTTGCGTGTTGTTTATAGACCAGATTTCAATGTATTAAAATAGCATGCACATAGTTTGTTCCTAGTGTAAAATAAATAACATGACAGTTTCACAAAAGAAAGAAGTACCTACAACCTGTACCTGTTTTCAGTTTCAACAAAGTGATATTGTTTATAACCTGAATTTGTTGGAATACATACTCTTTTTCCCATGGTTTTGCGGTAAGTATATCTTGTTGTTGTTTTTTATCGTAGCGATAAATATCATCAACGCTTGAAACTGCTTCAATGTTGTTTGCCATAACCCAAGTTTTTTGGGCTATCGTAGATTGTGAATCCGCACTTGTTGAAGCCATATTAAATGCAATGAGGAAATAAAAACTATTAGTATAAGATTAGTATTTTATTCGTATTTCTAAATTATATCGTTTAGAAAGATTTAAAAAAATCTATTATAATTTTTAATTCCCAACAAGTGTTTGCAAAATATCTTTGACAGCAAATTCTATGACATTGACAATCAAGTGACAGTATATTTTTTTTATTTCTATTCGATTCAGCTACAGTTCACACCATCATCCATTATAAAATTCAAACCATAGATAAAATATCCATTGTAATCATAGACGTAGGATTATTATAATGCAGTCTTCATTGTACATCTGTGACTTTTGAATTTGATATTTGGTTTCACTCATTCCTAAACTACTTGTATATGTCTATCTTTTTCTAAATATCAATAGGATCACGCCTACTCTTATCAAACAACCAGTCACAAACCGGCACGTCCGATTTCTAGAAGTGAATTTTCTAATGCGATTCGGAAGCTCAAATATGTACGACGTGAGTGTATTTAGAGTAAAACCAGAGTTTTCTAGCCCAAGTGCTAAACTGCTACAAGAAGATTAATGATTATGCAATTTTTCAAACTATAGTTTTAAGTGTGGTGCAAGTTTGATGGATATTTATTTTATAAAGCCGTGAATAACAATATCATGAGCGCACCGATCATCATAACTGTACCTAATAATTACCTGACGGTGGACGAAATGGAGTCGAAGGTTCTCGTCGACGTATCTCCACCACCGTCCAGGAAACGAAGATTGGACCATTTAACATGGGAGGAAAAGATGCAACGAAAGTGAGTCATACTGCCTACAACAACATGTTATGCTTGCGTGTCACCTATGATTTACTAGAAACACGAGTTATCAACATGCATGAGTTCATACATAGCTTACTCAACCCTTGTCAATGCCCATGGTCAATTGTGATACTAAATCATGAATATGGTCATTTTAATAGCTATTGATCTTCTATAATATAAATGTAAATAATAATTGTAAATGCAACACTAAGCATTTTGTAGTTTGCACACAATCTAGAATATACCCGATAACCAACCAATTTACCTGTATAATGTCATTACTACTTAACTATAATTTTAAAATAATGGGACCAATCCTGACCTACCCTTTCTTAATGACATTAGTTAGATTTTGTAGAAACATAAAAACAATAATAATCTTGTGTAATCTGTTACTCATGACCATGTATTATTGCATCATCCAGAAAGTTGAAGAACAGAGTTGCGGCCCAGACATCAAGGGACAGGAAGAAGGCGAAAATGGATGAAATGGATGCCAAAATCAAAAAATTCATGGACATGAATGAAAGATTGATGGGAGAAGTCGAAAAACTGAAGGCAATGAACGAGAGGTTACTGAACGAAAATGCAACGCTACGCAGCGAAGCCGCGGCACGGGACGTCGCGGGAGCCCCGAGACCAGCAGAGTCTCTACCTCAGCAGAAGGTTTGTAAAATTACTAATGTAGATTCTATTGATATAATTAAATTCGAAAGCTTTTGAGGATGGAAACTCCTTTAAGCCTGAACTGTTCATTGGATTTGAACAGAAATTGAAGCACAGATAGCTTATATCTATGATTTAAACCTATGTCTATAAAGAAAGAAATGATTTTGTTTTTTTGTTTTTAATAAATCTTTTAATTGTTTTGTAGGTGGGGCCCCCGGCGGCGCTCCGTGCGGCGCGCGTGCTGCTGGCGATGTGTCTCCTCTCACAGACCTCCTCGCCCAGCTCGACTCCGACCACTTTGACCTCGATGCCCTCCATCAACTTGCAGACTCCCTCCTCCAGGAGATTGATGCAGGTGCTACAGGAGAGGCTGAAAATGTGAGTGTTTATATCTTTATTTCATCTATATAGAGGTCATCATTGATATGGCTGATGTAATGTTGCATCATCTGGACATTGCAACACTTTTCTAATTCTCTTATGCATTTTGTTTTCATACAATATTTTTATAGTTTATCTGCTGCAACGATGAAGTTCTATTTTCACAGTATATATGCCCTTTGTTGGTTAATTTCATCAGATTTTGATCAATCAGCCTTTGGATCACTTAAAAATGATGGTATAGTACATATTAAAGGTGTTGTATACTAACCAAAGTACACATTTATAGGTCCAAGACCGGGAACTTGGAAGGTGCCCTGAAAGAGATCAAGTGGTGGGGCCCACAACAGAGCAACTGGAACCCGGTAGAAGTGAGCTCATAGACTCCAAACACGACATCGACAGGATACTGGCGCAACATTCATACGCACATCCCCACCCCGACACACAAGTACAAATCAAGGAGGCGAATGGGGACAAAGGTGACATATTCTATGCAAACTACGAAGCCAACGACTGCATTACAGTGGAAGTGCCATCAGATGACGACATAGTTGAACAAGTACCCACAGTTGAGGACACACAATTTACGTGTCTAACAATGGACTGTCCGGACATAACCCTAGAATGTGACATGAAATTATTGTCCCCCATGAGCCTCTCGCCTAAATCGGCTGATGAAAACTTACTTGGTGTGTCTCCGACGCACACCAACTTCAGCTCGGATCTAGGTTATGAGTCACTAGCTTCGCCACTTAGTGAATCAGAATCTATGGACTTATCAGATTTTTGGTGTGAATCGTTTTCAGAATTATTTCCTGGTTTAGCATAAGCTTAGGGCATAATTCTGAATTACCACCGAAGACTGATTAGTTTGTAAGGATTCTAGTGAGAAATTTAATTTTAAGTATGAATTAATATATTTGTATAATAAGGGATGAATAATATGTAATGTTAATAAACAGTATACTGTTGAAAATCTAGTCTTCTAATTCTTAAAGTATTACCTTAAAACATAAAAAAATATTTACTAAAAGTACCTTGATTGTCCAAAATAAGCAAGCAATTGAAATATGTTCCAATAAATTGCTTGGAAAATAAGCTAGTTGATAATAAAACGATCGATGAAAATAATTTCCTGATACGTAACCTAATAGCTGTTATCAAACAACATAATAACAGACTTTCAAGGCTATCAAAGTTGTTTATAAACTCACCACACGTCAAAGAAAAGGGATAGATACATGTTATAAGGGATACATACCCCTGCCCTCAGATCGATCACTTTTAAATGGCATAGATACTACATACATATAGGGCTATTAGCAGTAGAAGAAGACATTGTTCCCTATTATGACGCATGCTAATGGGGAAGATAGAGATGTCTTATAGTTATTCAATCCATCCACATTCCAAAATTTTGTAGGTGTCCCTAGCTTTTATTTCTTTTTCTTTCTTGTTGCCGTCATTGATAAAAGAAAGGTTACCGTACACAAATTATATTTATATTGATTTCAATTTAAGATGTCACATACGATGGCTGCACTAAAAGTATCGGGAATGGAATATTTCCACTGTTCCTGTCATATTAAAATCTTTTTAATTTAAAACTCCTTGGTTTTAAAAATCGAATACCGTTTATTTATTTAAAAAAAGATTCTCGGTCTTGTCAAACTTGTTTAGTCGTTGAGAAAATGGAATTGACTCGAGAAAATTCTAGAGCGATGATTTATTAGGACTTTCGAAGTGGTTTAACACAAAAACAGTGTGTTGACCGGATGATTTCTGCATTTGGTGATGAAGCCCCATCCAAAACCACAATTTATCGCTGGTTTGCTGAATTTCAACGTGGACGTGTCAAGCTCAGTGATGATCCCCGTCAAGGTCGTCCAAAAACTGCAGTGACCCAAGAAAACGTTGATGCTGTGCGTAAGCTAATTGAGGAAGATCGACATGTGACGACAGGCAACTTTAGACATTGGCATGGTCAAATAAAAATAATCTTGCATGAACAATTTAGTGTAAAAAAGTTGTTTTCCCGATGGATACCGCATTTGCTCTGTGAAGTGTGAAGAGCAAAAAGCGGCTCGCGTTACTTGGTGCGTCAGAACTCTCGAAAGATTCCACGCAGGATCCTTAAATGCTGTATACAACATCGTATCAGGTGACGAATCCTGGATATACGCGTACGAACCCGAAACCAAAAACCAGTCACGAGTTTTGGTGTTCGAAAATGAGTTAAAGCCAACAAAAATTGTTCTTTTTATTTTTTTTTTTAATTTATTCATGACCATGGATACAAAGTCCTTCAGTCGGATACATTTTGAGTTTTGACATATAAGACTGAAGTAGGAGAAGTATAACATTTTACAAAATGACATTAAATATAACCTATAAATTACACAATGTGTTTATCTAAACTAAAGATCTAAACCTTTCCAACAGTATTGACAATATATTTAAAAATGGGAACAAAATAAACAGAATTTTTTAATAATCCTTCAATGTGGCGGGGGACACTTAGTGAGTTTTCTTCTGCTATGCCACTAATCGCATTGTCTAACAACAACCTTTGTATGGCAAACGTTGGACACTCGAACATCAGATGATTAATGTTCTCGTCATCTCCAAAACAATGTCTACATCTACTATCGTCCAAAATATTCATTCTGTGGAGATGCGCCGCAACTAGGCAATGGCCTGATCGCAAGCGGTTGATGCCTACTATGAACTTCCTGTTAACGTACTCAAATCTATAGTACCATGGTGTTGTTGGTAAGTCCCTTTGAATATCCGCGTACCATCTTCCCTTTTCAGCTGCGACAGTCTTCCAATATTCTGTCCATAACATTTTTTTTGAAGATTTAAATTGTTGATAGAAGTCGGTAAAAGGCACTTTAAAACTGTCTAGAAGATCCACATCATGGTCTCTACGGGTGACCTGGTCTACTACTTCATTTCCCAGTATGCCACTGTGGGAGGGAACCCATACAAATTCTATTTTCTTTTCTATCAGCTTTGATAACATATATCTTATTCTAAACACAATATAATTTTGTTTATAGGAAAAAGTATTATTACATATAGAACATAGAACACTTTTAGAATCACTTATAATTAAAATATTTACATTATTTACATTGGTATGTATATAAGTTAAAGCAGCTAATACTGCCCAAGCCTCTGCTGTAAAAATACTGCAATTATGCGGGATTTTAAAACATTTACTTACTTTCATTTGTGGGTCATAGTAGGCAGCTTTAACATGCTCGCTTTTGGAACCATCAGTATATAATGTGTAAAAATCCCTTTTATGTTGTAAAAATTGTAAAAAGTCAAACTTATTTGTAACAGAATTTAAATGACACTTAACATCAATATAGTTAAGAATAGTTTCATATGGGTATTGGTAAATTGGCCACTTTTTACTAGTATACATATTTTTGGTAAGATTTATTGTTGATAACATTAATATTGATATTTGAGGTAAGGAAGCAGAAATGAGGTTATTAGGTGTGATGTTGGATGTTGCAGCTGACTGTACAATTTCTGTAGAATGTAAAATTTTATCAACAATAAAATTATCATCACAAGACAATTCCTTAAGACAAAATCTCTCAGCCAGTTGTAGGCGACGCAAGGACAGTGGAGGTATGCAATTTTCAACTTCCATGGACACAATAGGAGTGGTGCGCACGGCTCCACTTATAATTCTCAAACCCATATTCTGTATAACATCCAATTTTCTTAGTAATGTTGTGTTTGCATTCATGTAAGGTAACGAACTATAATCAAAATGACTTCTGACTATGCTTTTGTATAACATGTTAAGAGTTTTTCGGTCAGAGCCCCAAAATGTCTATGACATCGTGACAGGTGATGAATCGTGGATTTACGCGTATGCGCCCGAAAGTAAACAGCAGTCGACTGTATGGGTGTTTCAAGATGAGCCAAATCCAACAAAAGTTGTTCGCGCACGAAGCACTTCCAAGCAAATGGTCGCATGTTTTTTTCGGAAAAACTGGACATGTCGCAACCGTACTACTAGAACAACGCAGAACAGTCAATTCTGAGTGGTACACAACAATTTGTTTGCCAGTTGTCCTCCAAAAAATCAGGAAAACCAACCGCCGAAGACGGATCACTCTACACCACGACAATGCGAGCTCTCACACATCGGCTCAAACAACTGCATTTTTGAGCACCCAAAACATCGATTTGATGAGTCATCCGTCATATAGTCCTGACCTTTCACCAAATGACTTATTTTTATTCCCGCACGTAAAAAACAAACTGAGAGGTCAAAGTTTTTCGGCACCTGAAGAAGCGGTTGCTGCATTCAGAATGCATGTTTTGGAGATACCTCAACCAGAGTGGAAAAAGTGCTTCGACAATTGGTTCAAACGCATGCAAAAGTGTATAGATCTTCATGGGGAATATTTTGAAAAACAATAAAGTGATTTTCGATGATTAATATTTGTTTTTGTTCTCTAATCCCGAAATATAAAAGGCAACCCTCGTATTCCACGAATATTCTTCTTTTATGGATACCCCCTTTCCGGCGTGACTAAAGCCGTTATGCATAAACCCAACTAATCAACGGCATTTAGCCGAAGGCTTGACCTATGCATATTTGGGTTTCATGATTATCTTGGAGATAAGAACCAAAAAATTATACTGTATATAAATCAAAACAAATTGATTGGAACTTGCAACTCCTCTGGTGTTGCGCGTGTTCATAGGCGTCGTTAATTGCATCTGGCGATCCGATTTGGTTTCCCGGGCTAACTGTTTTATGTTATTATATACTTACGTAAATATCTAAGGAGTTAAACTGCGCCCCCATTCCCGCCCTCTTACCCACTCCTCCTACATCATACAAACCAGGGATGTTTGGTGGTTCCCACACTGATTTTATCATCGCCTCAGAAAATACGTGGAGCGTTTAAGAGGCATATTACATCTCGACTGAGATTTTTGCGTAAAATGGCCAATTATGACGTTCTTGATCTCAGAAAGAAAGATACATTAACAATTTTGACATATTGAATAGTGCAGAATAGCTATTGGCCTAGTTCGTAGCGGCCTCGCTTTTTGTATATTTTGCTTAACTTTTTAATTAAACCCAAAATTGCAGAGAAAGATTTTCATAAAATGCGCGAAGGCACTTTTTTGAGCTCCTGGATCGAACTTTTGTTAGCAAATGAAATAATAAATGAGAATGTCATCTCCTATATAGTCGTAGCGACCTTGGAATTTTGAAATATCTTTGATTATAGAAACAAATCTTATTCTAAGCCAAAAAAACTTCGAAAATAGCTTTAAGTTAAATGTGAATTACTCCCATCTACGATAATATTATTAAGCAAAATTTATACCAGAACAATTGTTGCTTCATGAAGAATAAAGATTTTATAATTTTAAGGCATGAATTTATTAGCCCATTTCAATAAAAACGATAAATACAACTGAAAAATTACTACAAAATGCGAAATGTCGGGAACGCTTCAAATACCTAATCTTGCAGAGTGCAAATTTGTATTAGGGCTCTTTGCTCCACACCCATATTGCCATATTCAAGTCTTATTTCATTAAAAGTATTTGAAATTAATATAAATTGGTTCAATAACAAAATATGTTGGTTTATTTTGTAATAATGATTTTTTTAGAGGTATGTAAATTAATTTTTATTTATCCATTACACTTATGGCAAATAAAATTTCTAAACTGTAATAAATAATAAGTATATTATTGGAAGTTTTATAAACTTGAGTCACTTGTTATTCACAAAAATGCAGTTATTTTGTATTAGCACTGTCACGAGCCCGAACATTTTATTGAAATGTATATTCCACATATTACGTCTTCGAAAATAATAATAATTTTTACTGATGGAAAACACACCTCTCCATTTGCATACATATTAATGACGTAATGTGTAGAATACATGAAAAATAAGAGAATATACAATGTTAATTCGCATGACTGCAATAAAATTTTTCACTATTCTATAATAACTATACTATCGATGTACGATGTAAATTTATAATCTATCCCAGACATATAAGCCTTCTAATAGTTACAAATACTTTTGTATCGATTTTACCCTTGATCACTCTTACAAACATACTACAAAATTTTTCACATAGGGTAAACTATTATGTATTGGCACTTAAGATTATCTTCTGGCAAATTAAGGGCCATACTGATTGTCCAGCCTGCATATCCTGTGCCGCGGGCTTGTTAGCAAAAATTAAAAATTATTGACACTAATGACGGCAATAGGCATTTCGCCTAACAAATTTTTTTTTTGTCTATTCTATGTTAAACATGTTAATGAACAAACTAGAACCCATTTTCGTATAATATCTTAAAAAATAACGAAGATACAAACAATTTATAATATGAAAGAGAGCTATATATCGGCCTGTGACGGCACGAGTTGCACCCGCCGCCATACATTTGTCATTACAAAATGTATGGCGGTAGCAACTTGTGACGTAATAAATCGTTTTGCGAAAAAGATGGGCAATATTTTTTACTTGCATATAGTTTTTAATCGCGGCAATCTAAATATATATTTATTTTAGATTTATGTATCTATAATCAACAATTCTAAAATTTAATTTGTAAAAATGTGATATTCCACACTAGGCAACGTCTGTAGTAGTACCGGTGCGGGTGAGTGCTGGATTTGCAGGCCGGACGGAATAGTGTCATAACCTACTTTTCATATTTTTTTTACAAGTCCAATGTGCCAAGGTAGGAATTTAGCCCAATCAATACAATTATTTTACATTGATGTTTACTTCAATATTACCTTATTAGCATATACATATAAATAAAGTTGAAATAGTGAATAGAAAACTAGTGGAACCTTATGCAGTGTTCGTTAGTTTAGTTTTTACTAATTTTTGAAAAAAAAAGGATCAAAAATAAGTTACAGCGTTTTCACATTCGCAATACGATATCGCTAAACTCGCCGATAACTACCAAAGACATGAGAAAGACAGGCATATACAGGTTTAAGCGCCATACTCAGGACCTATCCAGCAAATCCAACACGTACCGGACGTGTCAAGCCGTCATCAGTGTCAATCTTTTAAAAATTTTGCCTACGAGTCAGCGGCCTTGTCCTTTAATAAGTAGAACTTGTTGAATAAAAAAAAAACAACCATGGACGATTAAAAACCATAGATTAGAAACTTTTTTTAATATTCATGTTTATTGTAAATTAAAACAGGCATGTATTTAAACTTGCGACAACAGTGACAAAACAATCAAATAATGGGTGTGAAAATAAACGAATATTGAATACTAAATCATCAAGTTGGCGAAAGAATATAAGGCACAAAAAAAAAAAATTCATATCTGGTGACTAAATAATACCAGTTTTTTTCACTGAATATTCCAAACTGGCAGACAGATATTATTTTAGCGAACAAATAACCATCTTGGCGACAATTTGAGAGTACACATTTAATTTAAGAATAGGTACATATATTTTCCCTGATGTAGGTAATTAAAAAACATAATAAGCTGCAAAACGAGCGTATTTAAAAAACGTAAAGGAGCGTACAAAATTCCTATTTTTAATTTTGAAATTTCAAAATGGCGGATATATATTGTAATTTCTGTAAAATTATTCTACCTCAAAAATGGTACGTCCTACTGAAAAAAAATGAAATTTTTCCTCTCCCTTAGTAACCCCGCAAGGCGCAACCACATATTTTCCTCATGATGGGAGAAAAAGAAATTTGAAAATCCTAAATTTTCAACATTTCTATAGCTCGAATCTCAAAGTAAGAATTGCTATATTTTTTTCTACAATCGCTTCTTTCTCGGAAACGGTACATCCTACTGAAAAAATAATGAAAATTTCCTCTCCCTTAGTAACCCCACAACCACATATTTTCTTCATGATGGGAGAAAAATAAATTTGAAAATCCTATATTTTCCAACATTTCTTTAACTTTATACATCGATCATATCTCAAAGTAGGCATTGCCATATTTTTTTATATAATCTCTTCTATCTCGGAAACGGTGCATTCTACTGAAAAAATAATTAACATTTCCTCCCCCGTAGTAACTCCGCAACCACATATTTTCTTCATGATGGGAGAAAAATAAATTTGAAAATCCTAAATTTTCCAACATTTATATAGCTTTATACAACGCTCGTATCTCAAAGTAGGCTTTGCCATATTTTTTTCTATAGTCGCTTCTACCTCGGAAACGGTACAGCCTACTGAAAAAATAATGAAAATTTCCTCCCCCCAAGTAACCCAGTAACCACGTACATATTTTCTTTATGATATGTTTTTTTTTAATCCTGAATTTCCAAAAAATTCTATAGCTTACATAGCTGGTACTACATAACATACTGTGTTAATAATAATCAATCCTAATTAGCACCCGCAACAATTTTTAATAATAATAAATATCTATGGACGCTTCACACCACGTCAATCTGGCCCCATGCTAAGTATCCGAAGAACTTGTGTTACAGGTACCAGAAAACGGGAAGTATATTTAATACTTTTTATACTATACATATATTTAAGATTTTTATTATATTATACACATATTTAATACACACCCATGACCCAGGAACACAGAAAAACTTTTTTTTTGTTCCTTCGGCGGGATTCGAACCCGCGACCCCCGGCTTGAGCACCAGCGCGCTGAACCACTGAGCCACAGAGGTCGTCAAGTCGTTTAAATTAGTAGCATGTCATTTTTATGAAGAATGAAATTCTCCATTTTGGAAATTGAACTTGGAAGACAATTTTATAATCAGCACCCTCAGAAACCTGGAAAGCGACACCCATATTAATTTTTAATGAAAAAAATGTACGCCATTTTGGAATTTGAAAATGGATTTAATTTTCATAATATTCTGCACCCCCAAAAACCTTGAAAACGACACCTATACCAAAGGAAAACAAACTCCAACAGTATCAAAAAAATGCGATTTTCCGTCGCCTGTAAATTTAATTTTTAGCAACCATTAATTTATCAACCCAATCTGGTTTTATAGCCGCTTACATCGCATAATAGTCACCAATTCGGAAATTAAGTCGCCAACTTATAAATTTCAGTGCCAATTTGGATTAAATTTCGCCACTTTTTATCAGCAGATTTTTGTATTTTTTGTCACCCGAGTGCTTTCGCCAGTTTAGTAATTTAATAGCCAACATATTCATTAATTCGCTGTTAAATTCAGTAATACAGTATGCTCATTATTTTGAAATTTATTTTTTGTTCGCAAGATTAATTATATCCCATTAAAATAATAGCTAGAGTACCGAGCATATAATTTTTTTAAACTATTTATGCAATTTCTCGCTTACATCTACAGTTAATGCACCATTTTAGATAAAAATATATATAAAAAAAAGTTTAAGCCCGAAGCCGTCTTAACGTATAATAAGTAATAACAAAATATTAATATACCTACAAGTATCATAGTTTGAGATTTACAAACCATTCATTTACAACAATATTTAGACCTTCGAACATAATATTATGACGACACCTCAGAAAGAAAATATTATTTTCGTTTTAATCATTGAATATTAAGATGTCCAATGCTTTATTAAAAAATTTGTAAATTTTTTTCACAATATAATAATTAAATATTGCTTTGAAATTGTATAGCATAGCATGTCCCATTTAAAGTTACTAATTACAATACTTTGATTACGAATACTATTTTAACTACCAAAAGATTCATAGACTATAATATGTATACCACATAATTTAATATTTTTATATTTATGACAAAGTATTGACTGAAATAAGTATAAACAAAAAAAAAAGAATTAAAATAGTTTATAAGTAGTTTGCGCATAGTAAAAATCTGTAGCAAATATCTATTGTAAATATTAAGTATATGGCATGTAAAAGCAGTGGAATTATTGCATTGTTGCTTACACCCTAAGTTTTTATACCAGATTAAAAAAAAACTTACGTGTCATCTCATCAACCTAACTTCATAGAATTTCGACTTTATCTTTGTAAATATTAAATATTTTTTCTTTTCATTTGTTAATACTTATAATTAATTTATACAAAGAGAATAGACCTCACGAATTTGTGTAAATACGGACATAAAAGAGCTACAGACACACGACAGTCTAATATTTCTCTCTTTTCAGAGTGGTAAAGTAGCGTATCGCTATGTCTACTCTCAATAATTGAATCTTTCGACTAAACAGAAATGAATGGTTAATTTACAGTGACGAAATCCATTACTCCTGTTTTGTCAAAGCAGCTTTCTATTTTGTAATTATGGCAACGTCAAATCAGCACCATCCTGGCAGCCGGCCATAGATAATTATCCGAAGAGCTTGTCAAAGCAGGCGTGACAGTACGGCTTGTCGTTTTGCTCCTTGAAGGTGCCTTTATTGAGTTGTCTGAGGCAGAACGCGCATACGAAGTGTTCGGGGTGGAACTTCCTGAACATGGCGGTTATGCAGCGGCCGGCTATGGGCTTGTGGCAGCCCGCGCAGAGAGATCCGCGTTTGCCGTGGTAGTGGGTCTCGCAATATGGCTGACCCTCGTGCTCGAAGAAAGACCCACCGTGGAACGGCTCGCGGCATTCCTGTAAACAATTGATTTTAATATAAATAAATGGTTATATACAATCCGATTGCCCATTTTAATATTCGTTTTTAGGGTGAAAATATAATATTCTATATGCCAAAATCGTATCAGAAAGTTAATGAATCTTTGAAGTCACCGGTTTCGAAACGGCCTAGTAAGAATAATAGTAAACTCAGATAGTTTCAAGCGATAAAACGTTAAATGAAATAGGTTTAATAAGTAAATAGCAATCATGATCAATGGCTTATTTTATTAGCAAGACCTTTTATACTAGCTAAGTCATATTTTAGTTCTGTTTTACGGAACGATTAGGTGTTAAAAGAGTCTTTGAAAATATGACACAAGAAAATTAAGACCTTTTTAGTATCTATTAAGTATAATCTTATATTATTTGTACACCAATACGCGTCATTTTATAAGAAATTAATATCGTATCAACTATGCCTCCTTGAGCCTTCTGTATGGGGTGCCCAACGCCCGCATGCTGCGTGCTTGTGGCTGTGTATGCGAACGTACGTACGCGCGTGCGTTCGTGTGCGCCTTGTATTAATTATAATCCAAGTACAATCCTATATGGCACATCTAATTTATCGTACCTACAATTTATAATATTTTTTTTATTTGAAATTTTTTGTCGCCGTCAATTTTTGTAAATTTTTGACAAAACTTCCGAATAAGCTATGCAATACTTATTAGAAAATTGTGAAATATGTTTTGTATCCAAAATAGAATATTTATTTTATAGCATTTGTGTCAAAGCTCAAATATTTGAAAGTTGGAAAATCTTAATAAGATCATGGAATCACCATGCTGTGCGGGCGAAAGGGCACCGACTCGCGCGACGCGCGCTGTCGTACGATCCAATCACGCGCAACGTCATAGGGGTCAAGATGTCCTAAGGGGGACAATTATTTGTAATTTTTTTTTTTATAATTTTTTTCCTGAAATAGGTACTTTTTTAAATGAGTAAATAATGATTTAAGTAGTGCGATATTGTAAAATAAATTTTCAGCAAGTTTGAATTTGAATAGTACTCAATTTCATGTACCTATTGCCTATTATACCCTGTTTCTCTCGAAACAATAAAAAATTACACAGTATTGCTATTGAAATTTCATTAAGGGATTAATGTCGCATTAATTACTTCTACATTTAAAAATAGTTAAGTTTATTTTCCGGTCTTAAATTCTTTAAGATTATTTATAAAATTGGATTGAAATTGGAAATTCGGTGTTCTCATTGTCTGCTTTAGCGAAAATAGTTTTACACTTACTTTTTCTATTATTTGTGAATCATCGGAAACGAATTTACTTACATTAGCTTTTATCAAGTATTCGTTATCGAGAATAAAATAATTTAATTACAAATATTTTATGCACTAATTCTAAGATACATAATAAATTTAATATAGCTCTTATAAGCTTCTGGTTACCATAGCTAGAATCTGTACATAGAGAATTATAGCTTCCTTGAATGTATTTGATCCAATATTTTCTATAAAACTTAATTTTACAAATCTGCAATTCCCTGCCTCCATATTCATATTGCAATATTTTTTTCAAGTAGCAGTAACTCTTTCGATTTACACTGAAGTGTTTTTAGGACGACAGTGTATTTATAGGCGTTGCGGTCATGTAAAATTGTCTAATCGGCCTATAAACACTGACTGATCGGCAACAGCCGGTGTGGCTGCGACCTGTGACGTCATCCGCTATTTATACCCGGGCCGGCCGGAAAACCCTACACGATTAGAACTTGACCTATTCACCCTTTTTGTTTTTTTTTAATAGTAAACCTGTCTGGCGGTCATTGCCGCACTTACGCGGTTGACCTTGACAGATCTATCGCACAGGTGGCAGATGTCACCATCAGTGTTATATTTTTAATTATGGTGTTTTTTATATTTTTTTTGTTTTTATTTTTTATTTTTTTTATTCTTTTATCTTTATTACATAGATCCTTACATTACAAACATATTACAAAAATATATTACATAATTGTCCTATCAAGTACTCTCTGACTAGCTTTTTTTGTAAATATATAATTTTGTGTGTGTGTAGGTACTCGAGGCATAGTTATTTGTGTGTCTATAGTGTGTAGCTGAAAAAGAAACTGGGACCATTCGTTTCATGGCAAGGGGGAATTATGTTCATTCATTGTTCATCCTCGTCGACTCCGACGCATTTTGGACAGACCGGTTTTCCTTCCATGGCATAAAACGTCTTTCCCTTGACGGGATTTTGACAGTCCTGCGTAAAAAATCCTGTTAGATAATAATACTTTACCTGTCATATTTTTTACTTCACCTGTCATATTTTTTACTTTACCTGTCATATTTACTCAACGAACGTAGCTGCTATGACCTAGAGATGTATATAGAATACTGACCTTGCAGACGAAGCAGTCTGGATGCCATTGAGTGTTGAGAGCGGAGATGTAGTTCTCCATGATGGGTTTACTGCAGCCGCCACATTTGGGTGCGAACATGTCGAAGTAGTCCGCACGGCAGTAGGGCTTTCCATCCCTTTCATGGAAGCCATCTTCACCGAATTGCTGTCCGCATTGAGCACAGAAGAAGTGCTCAGTATGCCAAGTTTTCTCAAGCGCAGTCACGCATTTCTGTAAATAAAATCATTATAAATATCTGACGAACTAATCTAAACATTTAGTCACTTGTTTTCGGACACTGACATCGAGAATTGGTCCATTGCAGTAGGCACATCGCGGCGAGAAGAGATTGTGGTAGTCCGGTTCGCAGTAAGGTCTTCCATCGCGCTCGAAGAAGTTCCTGGTGCCCAGCTCCTGGTTGCAGTGGGCGCAGGTGAAGTGCTCCGGATGCCACGTCCTACCGAGGGCCGTAATCACCTGAAGCAGAAAATTCACTTAGAGCTTCACACTTGGTATCCACTTCGACGGTCTGATTGGTCAAAAATGCCGACCTGTCCGACAATTGGTTTCTCGCAGGCGTTGCAGCATCCCTTCTGGGGGGTCTGGACTCCTTGGCGGCTCATGTCTGCCCGAAGAGATCCGAGCATGTGTTCGAGGGAGGCGGGTTCGGCCTGCCGCGGGCTGCTGCGGTAGTGCTCCTGCCAGGCGCGCTTCTCCCGGTATACGTGCGTCCCGGCCTCGTTCCCCGGACTCGAGACGTCGCACACCTGAAAATAACGAATTACTCGATCCCCTCTTGTATATTTGACCGATTTTCATAAATCTCGACAAACGTAAAGGAGGTAACCAGCTTGTCCGAGTGAACTGGAGCGAGTGGCGGAGTAAAATCTTTTGACTATCTACTCTAATATTATAAACTCTTGGCCCCACTGTGGTGTGATGTAATCGAGCCTATCTTTAGATACGAGCTTTCCGGCGGGTGCGAGTGGGACGACTATACTTCTGGAAGTTCTCCCTCGGGTGCCGCTGGAAATAGACGTGGACCAAGAAAGGCGTGTAGTAAATATTATAAACGGAAAATGTGTAGTGCAGTGTGCCGACTGGCGGCCGTGACAGATGCCACGCGAAACTGGACCTTAATGTTCCCGTGTTATTGTTTATGTTACCGTCAGTACATCATCCAATTTTACAGAAATACTAAGCATGTTCTTGCATAAATACTGACTATGTAGTTTGAAAAACGAATTTCATTAATAAATGAAATTTTTTGGTGAAAAAAAAAACAAGTGATATAACAAACTCATTCGCTTATTTTAAAGCAAACATACAGTCACAGACAATACACATAAACTTTGACTTAAACTGACTACATAAGTTACTTTAGTAGGTATCTAGTGCCTACAGACCCTACAGTTAAATAAAAAAATATATGAATCTAAATTCTACCTCTGTCCTTTTTTGTAATGTGTATTTCTGAGAGGACAAATGAGAAAAGGCCTTGACTCTACCTGGCACTGGAGGAATGGCTGGAAATAAGTAGTTTTGTAATTTATTTACATGTGACATACAAAATACTGTCCACTAATATATGGTCATAAGCGACTGTCGAGCTTTTGCGCATTTGTTACTATATAAAGAACACATTATGAATAGGACAATTAATGTTTGTCTTAAATATATTAATGGGCTAATGTAATTTATTAAATTTTTGTCAGTATGCACGCACTACCAATAGATCATATCAACAACAATATTATATACAAACATGTTACATATTACGTCATTCAGACGTATTGAATGAAAATAAGACAATCAAAAAAGCTTCAACATTGTATCTCTTCAATCTTAATGAAGCACTGAAATGTACAAAGTATCAATATCAATTAATCTTACAAATATTTTCAAACATTTGACCACCTTATTCCCATTTAAGAACAGTCAACCTTTCTTGATCCTTGATATTCCACCTTTGGGCTTGGAGCTCTTTTGATTTTACCCCGTCTAAAAACAACTGTAGCCATCTACTGGCTTGAAAAAAAAAATCACCTTCTTACCTTGAAATCAGACAACGACGCCATCAGATCATCCAGCTCTCTCGTGGCGGTGGAGGCGTGGTAGTGGCGAGGCGGCGGCGGCTGCTGTACAGCAGCGGGCTCCACCACCGTCTCCTGCACCGTCACCGTCACCTGCTTGGTGCCGGGCCGCGGCAGAGTGCCGGGTGACGGCGGCACCGGTGACACGGATGACCGGCTGGTGATAAAAAAAATGTTCAAGAAAGAAAGGCCTTCAATAGAACTGGACTGTTCGATAAGTGTTGGAACGTCATTTTAATACAGTGGTATTAAATTGTACGAGAGTCTAAGCCCCTAAATGATGAAAACAAGAAGTCTCTCTCTGATATGCTCGTACAGTAAAATTACTTTTTTAATGTCCCTCGGCAATCATCGTATTTCTATGACACTGGCAGACTGTTCGGAATAAGAATTTTCCAGAATTAACACATGTATAATATGTACTATACATAGGCTATCTTGAAGATTTCATAGCATCACTCAGACTAAATAAAAAAGTGAAGGACAGAGCTTACTTGGTCAAACAAAAACTGATATCGGATTTTTATGCATGTAGTGCGCGTGTAGCTTCACACTACACGCATCAAAAAACCATACACTGCGACAGCTCCCCTTACAAGATACCTAAGGCGTAGTTTCGTTAAATGGGCGTGCGTATGCGTGACACTGTAATACACGACGAGTTTAGGCCGGCCTCTCTTAGTTGTTCGCAGAACTCTTAACTTTTTTATATGGTCTCTAAATAGCGTCATATGAAATTGTATCATAGTGCACACGTACACGTACTTAAGTTAGACATGTAAGTAGGTATGTACCTATTTTTGGCTCAAATCTCAATAAAATCATTACCAAATACAATAGACAATTACAGAGAATCACTTTTTTACGTTAATCACATTATTCACGTGCAGTCTGCAAGCATAGACAATTACAGAGAATCAAAGGCATAATTCACGTGTAGTCTGCAAGCTAAAAGTGAAATTCATCATAAATAAAAGTGTTAACGTGAAAATATCTTCGAATGGATACTAAACAATCCATTTAGTTATCTTGGCGAGCGCATATTGGCAGCACTCCATGTAAAGACAGGTACATGTGGAGGAGATTGATTTTGCTCGTAAATCTAGCCCTAGCGGATGATTTTCGGCAAAGGTATTTTTTGTTATGCCTGCTACACACGTAACGTTTTATCGTAGCTATTATACGGCGATCGAGTTATGCAGATTTATCGAACGCGTGTATGACAACTCGATGCAAATTTTTTTTAGTGTTAATTAAAAAAACAAAAAAACCCGACTGCGTCGAATTTTGATGTAAGTAGGCACCCAACTACCCAGTGTCAAACTTACGACTAAGACGAATATAATGGTAGGTACCATTAGATTTGTCTTAACATACCATACTCAGTGGCGTGGGGTCAAATTCCTACTTATTATACAGGCTAGGGCTTTCCAATGAGAACCAGCCTTCGCCACTGGTAGCTCTGTAGCTCGAATACAACAAGCCGTTTAGGGTCTCTAGTCTAAAGCGTGCCGAAGAAATATACATACATACACTCGAAAAACATAACCCTCCTCCAGGTGCAGTCGGGTAATTATCATTCAACGTTAACATACAATGGATTTTAATCTGCTCTCGCAACTCGGTTTGTCCAAGTTTTTGCACAGTGCAGTGTCATCGCTACAATACAACGTTACGACTTTACGAGTACCTACAGCGGGCTTTACGTGCCAGGTGGGTGGGTATTTTAGGCCATAAATTCTAATTACGAATGCATACAGTGTACTTTTATACTGCCAACATTATACACGGTGCTCAATTAGCATTAATGCATTATATTGCGGCTCTGCGGCCGGTTTCAATAACCAATCTATCTATAAGTTATAGATAGATTGGTTATTGAAACCGGCCGCTTTGTTAAAAACGTCGTAATTCAATCATTTGCCGGTTTTTTGCGACACAAATTTGACGTTTCTAAGAAATAGTTATTGGTAGATAGGTTTTCGAAACGGGCCGTTAGTCGTTCCGATGTGCTTTTAAGGACAAAACAAACCACATTTGTTTTGACTTTTGCTGGTTTATTATAGTAGTAGACTTTTTAAGTTCTGTCGGGAAAGTCATAGCACACACGGTCTCCGGATTTTTTTTTTCTATACACTTTATGTATTCGAAATTTACAAATACTGTTTAAAAGCACATCTGCCAAACGCAAATTAATTTTACGGCCTATTTTTAAGTTTAGTACATCAATATCTAGAACACGAAATCGGTTTGAGCAGACGGATGCTATAAATCAAATCCTGTATGATCGCCAACCAATTGTAATAAAAGTACGATATTTATATTGCAATATTTATAGAGAATAGAGAACTTACGAAGCGCAAACCACACTTTTTTAGATGGGGACTCTATCTTAAAAACTATCTATTTAACTTTTTAGAGACACCTCATAATTTACCGTTATAAAACTTAAAATGATTTAAGAAGAGCTATTGAAAGTCCAAATTGTAGATTTTTTAAATATAATATGTAATTTTTTTGCATGGCTGTGTGTAATTAGAAATTTAGCAATTTTTCGGCTTCTCGGCAAAGGCATATAATTAATTTATCATTTGCCTTATACAAGAAGCAAATTGTCCATATTTGAATGTTATTCGTCGAATACTAAGTATTTAAGTTCAAGCTTTCAATATCTACCGATTTACAGAATAAACCATGAATGTTATCATTAGATTAGCTATCATTAGATCGAGTATATCATATTATCATCGAGTATTATGTTTTTAACTGCTCGAGCGCTATTCCCGGCTTGGCCGACATACGTCACTTTTCACACGACCCGCACGCTCTACGCCGGTTTATTTTTCTAGAGATCCTCATAATAATATCACCCGAAGAGAAGTAAACAGCTTGCAGATTTTGTAGATGGCAAAAAACAGGTTGTACCCGAAGACTTAAACGATCAAAGCTAAACTATGCAGTCTATGGCAAAGGAATTAGAATTCAGAGCACTAATATCATACGTTAATATTATGTGGTATTGTAACGGTACTTTGTTTTTATTTTTTACAAAAAAACTCAGTTAGTTAATAAATCTACTGAGCATATTATTTATTTTGGAAAACTAACAGCTTATTTATAATAAAAATAGAGTCAGTATAACATTACAGAAAGCCAATATTAGGTTTTCACTGATAGACAAACATATAAAAATGAGCAAACTTAACTACTTACTCCACAATTAGTTCATACATAACATTATATTCTTAATCTAAACAAACTTAACTACTTACTCCACAATTAGTTCATACATAACATTATATTCTTAATCTAAACTTAATTTAATTTTGTATTTTTTTTTATTACAAGGTGGTACTAATAAAATGGAATTGTACAATAACTGTGCCGAAAGCAAACCATATCAGTCATTGACTAAAAAAAATCTTATTAAAATCAGTACTAAGTTTTTTTCTTTTGGTAGTTTATGAATCTAAATAGAGTTTTGCAGAGAGTGTTAAAAGTTCTGCTTGCTCGCACTAGAAATGAGTTAGCTCTGTAGTTAAGAGTTGCAGGTTTCAAATGTGAGTGGTGGAGTGTATCTTCTTGGTCCCTAAGGTACATTATGGAAATTTACTTGTTCCTTTACTGGACAACCATACCTACTGCGGTAATAAGCTCCACCCGTAAATCACAGATTAAAGAAAGAGGAACAGATAAACAGCTACATAGTTAGCTTTCGATTTGATTGCACTACCACATACTACAAGCATACGGTGTGTCCACGATTGTGTGGAAAGATCTCAGGAAAAATTGTGGGCCGTTGAAAAGGACGTCAAAATTTTCAAATTCAAATCGATTTGGATCGTATAGCCTATGAATGCTGAGCCTCTGTGCGTAAGTATATATATTTTTTTCTACTCTATGGTGTAAACAGTCTCCGATGTTTTCCTGCCGAACCCTACACCGCCGAAAGAGCGGCCACTTGGCAATATTTTTTATGAGTTGACATTTTGACAAACGATAATTGTAGACATGGCATTGAATTTTTTTCCGTAACTATTTCCACAGACAACTACTTATTTCCGTAATAAATTCTGAATGTAAAAGTTAATTGAAATAATTTCTCAATGCATTTCAGCAAATTTTCTTCAGTGGGTGTACCAATATATTTTCTTGCAAGGCAAAACATGCATTTTATCATATATTTTGATCTAGCAAGCATTCTTTTAATTCTCCTTGTCTCTAGGTCTAGCAGTGTTTGACAAAATCTGAGTGCACTCACCCATTTGTTATGTCGGTGCTGAGCTGGTCGAGCAGGGAGTCCACGGTCGGCCTCGTCGAAGCTGGACTGGTGGCTCCGTTGGTCCGCGCGTATCCATCTGATACAACAATATCTTACAATCAAGTAAAAAAATATATATCGGGGCCTTTAATAATTGCTAGTATGTAGTCTGTGTATCTTAATTATTTACTGCTTTTTGGTCATAATAAAAAACAACAGTGGCGAAGGGTCTTTTTAGAACTCCAATCTTATCGGCTTCCCTTTCAGATTACCTCATGAAGACTTCCAGCCAACACTAGTATACGGAAAACAAGAATATCTTAAACAAGTCAGGTCGGACAAGCGATAGCGCGATGTAGACCGACTCAAGCGACATCTATGCGCTGCACGTTGCAACTTTGATACGAATAGTGGAATCACAGATCTCTTTAAAACCCGACATATTCGGAGTTATGGGGTGGGAGATCATAGGAACCTTATCTCGTTAGAAATAAAGTTGCAATGCAAACTTGTTTTTAATAGCAGGCTGGCCAAATAAAGAACAATATTAATAAGATAAGTACCAATATAGATAAGTCAATATAGATAAGTACCCGACAAAATATTTAAGAAACTCAAATAGACTGATCATAGATAAAAAACCAAAAACAACCCTTTTCATAAATAATGCTTATTCAATGTGTGTAAAAATATATAATAAGGTGCCCAAACATATAAAACAATTATCTAAAAAACACTCTATTAGAGAACTTACAAAAATGTTAATAAATAAATCTTATTATGACGTGCAAGAATTTTTAATAAGCTAAAATTTAATTATCATTAATAACATTATATTTTTTTATATCTATTGACATTTTATGTAGCTCTTGATTTCACATTTTAATTTTTTTTCTTTCTTGACATTTTTATAGTAATCTAACAATTGTATTATCAACATTAAATTTTGACATTCTATATATTGACATAATGAATGATGTTTGTAATTAATACTTAATCATTGTCAATTTGATTCTGTTATTAAATGTATCTTAAAGCGATAAGTATGTTATATAATGAAACTATAACCGTGTTAATAATAAATAAAATATTTGGACGTCGTTAACTGCGACAAAATATACGCACTAATGTAAAAAATGTAACACCTACATGTAACCATATTTTCACCAAATAAAGCATCATTTCATTTCATTTATTATTAATATGATTTGTCCGATGTCAGTTCGAAGTAATTATGGGCAATTTTTCTGTTACATTAAACCGCTATTTTGTAGCTTTCACCAATGAGGAGCCGTTACTAAAGTAAGGCCAACCAGACGAGATAAAGAATGTAAACAAATTTTCAGGGGTTCAAAACATTTTTATTTGAATAAATTATTATAAAGTTCGAATTTTAATCGCTGTCGTCTGTACTAGACAAAGATGATTCGTCGTAAGAGACCGAGATAGCTGTGTTTATGATAAAACTATCTATTGTATTATCAATCATGTTGTCAATATTGCTATAAAAATTGTCCTCGACTTTTTGTGACTCGACCACACAATTTCGCCATTTATCAGCAGATACACGTTGGATCCCCTCTTGTAGCAGTTTTTTCACATCTTCAAATTTAAATGTAGTATTATTGCGAGCTACGTGTCCCTTTATGTCAGCCCATACGAGTTGCAATCCAAACAGGAATGAACTTGTTCACAATTGTTTGTGACAAGACAACACCAAATGTTGACAACTGCGGCACTGGCCGCTTTCCTGTACCACGAAACACGCTACGACAGCTGTCGTCGACCAACTGACGTCATTATTACATACGAGTGATAAGGACAGATATAATATTAACTCACTTTCATAATGCAACTCAGTAGCGGTCCGTTTATTTACGTTTTTTATCTCGTCTCGTTGGCCTTACTTTAGATAATATCACGTGCATCATGAGACGAACGAATTTTTAAAAGTAGCTCGGCGGTACCTCATCCGGCGCGTCCTTGGATGTAAAATCATGTTATTACATTACATTAATAATAATCATTGTTCAACTATTATTTTTGAAAGAATATTGAGCAGTGAGAAGTGATAAATATAATTCGTCTTAAAGTTTAAACTAATACGTGTTTATGTACTTATATGTGAATATTGAATGTGAGACTAATTAGTACTTGTGTTGTGTTTATTGTTGGTGATAAATCGTTTGAATAAATTGACTTTTACGGTAAGCAGAAAGTTGGATTGAAAGTTGGATAAACGTATCCAACATTCCGCTTACGTATACGTTGGTACTATTAAAATCTACTTAAAATTTACACCCGAAAGCACAGCATATTTATCAAAAAATGTGAAAACAGTACATACAAAATGTACTGTCAGGGAATCTAGAAATAGAAATGGAAATAATTTATTTGCATAAATAAGGTACAATATGGTGTTCAGTGTAGGTACATTAGATCCTTCTTATTTTGCCTTTTAAGTGGCGTGTATATTTTCGTTTAAAGACTATTAATTCTTACAACCACTGCATCTTAAAAACTGTCTAAAACTTAAATCATAAGGACAATTTATCAGTCAGACATTAGATAGCATATCAATGTCAATGTGTTAAATTTAATGTCAATTTTTAATAATATTAATCATTATAATAGAGATAAGTCAACATTTATATATTTTTCAAATTTTTATAACATACGTAGTTGCCTATTTGTAGTATGTACATTTTTATCAGGTTAACAATTCGATTACTCTAATTTATTTGTTTATCATTAAAATATTAATTAATTTTATAGTAACATTTTTTGAGTAATAATTTAAGTGTCATTTTAATAAATATTGTACAATTTTTATTTTTGTATTCTTCAGGTAATTTATTATATAATTTTATTGCCATACAGTATGCACTATTAGAGTAGATATTATTTTTTTGTATGGGGACAATTAATTTGTTTTTTCTTATTCATAAGCAGGTAAAATGTTCTCATAATTTATTAGTATTTTAATGACGGTATGCAGTCACAGTACAATTGTCAATGACATGTCAGTTTGCTATCATAATATTAATACAATACGAACAAATTAGGAGAACATTTTACCTGCTTATGAATTAGATTTCCTGATAGTGCACAAGACTCATTTTGATTAGCTCATCTGCCATGGTCGCGACAGCAATAATGACGTTGTGCTCGTGTCGGCAATATATAACCCGCAACGAGGCCGCAGACTCGTAAAAAACTGCTGGAACGAGCCGTAATAATAAAGTTTTATATCATCATCAATACCTTATATTCTCAGGTAAGGAAATTTGTTCAACGGTAGAAGGGAAAGAAGATTTCGAATCCGCAACACACACCATTTATTTTATACGAAATATTTGTCCAAAAATGGTGACTGGGGAGAACTGAGATGTACTGTATGAACTTTCAACTGAAAGTAAAAATTTCATTGCTCTATCCATGCATGGACTGTGCAAATGTTCGCTCAACAACATTATGTAGGTACAAGCCTGCAGACTATTTCTAGTGCATTTACTTACGATGCCTCTTTGATGTCACTATCGGTGCGGTAGTGACCCAATTGAGCTGATCTTCGAGTGATCCAGTCCACCAGTTGAAATAAATCTATTTTGGCGGCTTGGCAGCCAGCATGTTTGTTTTATGATCACAATGTTAATAAACCAGAAAATGGGAGACACGCCAGCTAAGTTTATTTGATTAATCAAGTTTTTAATGAGAATGTACGTCTATATTAAAATTGACACATGCTAGGTGTCAAAACCAGATTCTAGAATCTGATTCAGAGAAGTCGTAGCTTATTTCATTGTTTATAGGAGAAAAATTATAACCCGACTACGTAAATTATATCATTATATCATTCCTATGTCACCCGGTCTTATACTACGAATATATTGACACCTCATTCATTAAAATCGGACCAGTAATTTAGGCGTTACCATGGAAAAACATAGATCCATACTTACATAGACTGCCAAAATAGTTTCCCTTCCTTTAGGCTTCGCCGTAGTCGCGTTAAAATATAATTTCGCTTTCACGCTATGTATAGGATAGGTGTCTCAATTTCATACGTTCAGGATCGTACCTGAACGTATGAAATTGAGACACCAACGGTGATTCAATAGTTTCTCAACACACAAGCTTACCGTTTCTCTCGTTATACGTCGGTTTTTCTGCGTATTTTCCGTATCGGGCGTTGCTGAGATCGTCGAGTAGGGTGTCCAGCTCGGATAGGTTTCCGCGGCCCGTCCTGCCGTAGCCCGCGGACTGTCCGCCGTGCGCCGGAGTGTGGCTACTGTAGTTCGACGTGCTGTTCGTGTACTTCACCGGTATGACTTTCTCGTGGACTGACGATGCGTTCTGGTAAGTCGGCTGTGAACAACGAGAATATTGTTGTCACTTCAATCTTACTTGTTACTGACAGTATTGACTTTTATTTTAAGGATTGTTTTTTTAACGAGCAAATGGCCCACCACCCATTTCCACCGCCGCAATTCCTGTGTAACCAGGATCGACAGCGGTAGTCAACAAGCGGTAGCCAGGATCTGCAGTGGTTACCAACCACAAAAGCCCTCTGATATGATCTTAGGGGTGCCCGAGGGACATGCTTAATCTGTCTTGGGATCCACAACGAAAATTAATCAGACTCAGTAGTTATCAAGTTGATGTGCGTCAATCAAAGAATCAAGGGGAAAAACATTAACAGTTTTGAGTTCAAACTAAGTTAAGACTACAAACTATAGTTCCCGGCACAGGAATTTTGGGTTATAGTGCTAGTATAAGCTAAAAATGCGAATACTTACTCGCTTCAAATAAGATAATTTACAACATAGTATTATTATAGTTGTAGCATGTACGAGTACATAATTATATTGCTTCTACGTTTAAATGGGAGTTTAAGCGAGGTGGTGGTATGTATAGATTACATGTATATATATATAAATAGAGGTGTGTGTCCCTATATTTCACTTTGCAGCTGAAACGACACGTCGCAGACGCATAGTGGTTGTATGTAGCAATAGGTACAAGGCTCCCGTCGTTCACTGTGGTGGTTGCAAGTTGATACATATAATGTGGGTGTAGAAGATACGGGGGTTGAAACATGTGATTTCTAAAAATGTATGATTATCATTACTTTAATTTAAAATGATTTGGATTGTTGTAGAACATTATAGTATGATCTAAAAATTTCTTGAATCATCTAGATTCTAGAATATTCCAGAATGATTTAGAAAGCTCTAAAGTAGATACCACGGTTCTGAACGATCAAGAATGTTCTACAAATTTCTAGATCGATCTAGATTGTATGGCAATTTTCTGATCAATATAGAATGTTCTAGAAATTCCTCCAGTCATCTAGAAGGCTCCAAAATGTATCTCAACTTTCTGATCGATTAATAATATGCTGGAACGTTCTAGAAACTTTTAAAATTTCCTGACATATTTAAAAAATAAAAAAAATGCCAATGCAATACCACTTGTAAAGTGCTTTGGAGGCCGATTGCTCGAAAATGGTTCACTTTATAGAAAAGTCATGAATGAAACTTGAAACCTCGTCTTTACTTAAAAATAACTATTCGACGATACCTCACACGATGGGGTAGAATGAAAAAAAAATCTTTACACGTATGGGCCATGGGGACTTAGGGAGAGACACTAAAATTAAAAAATGTATTATTTTATGATCTATGAAATCTATGCACAATCTATGACTATACCAATTTTGACCCATTTATCATTTATAATAATAGATTTTGCCCGCGACTTCGTGCGCGCAATAGGAAATCCCGCAGTAGCCGTACATTTTGCCGCGATAAAAAGTAGCAGATGTCCTTTCCCATGGTCTACTGTACATCAATGTCAAATTTCACCAAAATCGGTCCAGTAGTTTTGGAGCCCATTCAATGCAAACAAACAAATAAATTTTTCCTCTTTACCTAGTCTTGCCATAAATAATGAAACAAAGAAAAATAAATGTTCTATTGCAAATAACATTTATTACTTTTACAGTGTGTTAGTTTAATACATAAATATAAAACAATTTAAAATATAAAAAGCTTATTCGAAGTGGTCTCCATTGGCTGCAATATAGTCCTTTAAACGTTGAGGCCAGTTATCAATAGAAGCACGCACTCTTTCCATGGGAAAATTCTACACTGTCAATCGTACGGATTGTTTTAGGGACTCCAAATTATCATGGCGTTTAGACCAATCCGTACTCTCTAAAACTGACCATAAATCATTATCCAGCGGATTAAGATCGGGACTAGACGACGGCCAGTCAGCTCTGGTGAAGTCCGAAACGTTCATTTCCAACTAAGACTGTGTAGACCGAGCTTTATGACCCGGCGCCGAGTCTTGCTTGAAGGACCATTCTTGGTTATTGAACACGGTGTTGATACCACGGCTTCACTACCTTCTCAAGAATGGTATCTTGATACACTTGTGTCGATGTTTTGATATCTTTTTCACAAAAGTATGGCTCAGTCACTCCTTCATAGCTAATACCCCACCAAACCATCACTGAAGTCGGATAGTGCCCACGTTGCACTCTGTCAAATAATTGGGAAGCTTATTAAAGCTAAAATACCCGTATTTATGCTCAAAGCTCTTAGAGCTTTGAGCATAAATACGGGTATTTTGTTTGTTAAAATGTTGCATAATTGTAAAAAAAATCTCATCCATAAACAAATTTTTTTTGCGTACCGCTTCAGTAGTTGTTTCGATTTTACCACCCTATTCTTTTTTAAATTATCCAGTACGAAATGACCAGTACGTCTCTTATAGGCTTAAGTCATCTTTTAAAATACGCGACATGGTTCTAGGTGCTATCCCCAACTCCCGAGATAAAATCTTTTGCTTTCCGACAGGATTTCTTCGAATTCTTTCCCTTACTGCTTTGAACACCTTTTTCGTACGAACACTACGTGGACGGCCAGATCTTTTTCAGTCACAAACAGAGGAGGTCTCATTGTACCTATTAATAGCCCGGTACACAAACATTTTACTCATACCAAGCGTATGGAGAGTTTCAAAAATTGCATTTGGCCCCATACCTACTTTGTGTATTGCAATCACAGCGATTCGGTTCTCTTTATCACCCAACTCTATTTTTATATCGCAAAATATTGTACAATGTATCGGCGCCAAAATAAGAAAACTCAATGAACAATCATATAAAAATGACAGATTCCAAATTCAAATGAAATATTTTATTTATTTATAATTGTAAGAGTATTGATGGCCAGACTAAGTATAATGTTATTAGTATAGATTACAGAAAGTTAGAAGGGCGGACAGACAGAGGGCCGTCCCTCTCGGAGCGAAACTATAAGAGTTCCTTGCAGTAAACGGATAACGGAACCCTAATAAAGTAACGATTTCTTGGTACTTAATCTAATTTATAAATTAACAATTTTGTAATTATTGCTAAGTTAACCGCAAAATTGTAATCGTGCAAAATTATATTATATTTAAACTAGCTTTTGCCCGCGGCTCGGAATACTGTACTTTTTCAGGATAAAAAGTAGCCTATGTTTTAATCCAGTGCCAAAACTACTACCATACCAAATTTCATTGAAATCCGTTTAGTAGTTTTTGCGTGAAAGAGTAACAAACATCCGGACATCCATCCATCCATCCTCACAAACTTTCACATTTATAATAGTAGGATGTAATTTGAAACTAGTAGCTCCATCTGTTGGTATGTTACTGCATACAGCGAGGAGTTTTAGCGACATCTTTCCTCCGCATCAATGTTACGTTACTTGGCTTTGTTCCAAGGTATTAGTTTTGGTAGGTACAATAATAATATCTTGGCTTTACCCCAGATGTCGCTGTGTGAAACATTTAAATAAAACTAAAAAAACAGAAGAGTACAAGCTGTTAGCTGACTCATACAAAGATGTGGTTTTCAGGATAACTTTAAACATGTAACATAATTTCTTTAATGTCTTCACCGACGATTTTATAACTGAACGTATTAACAGTATAGTGTTGAAAGGGCTGGCCAAACAAGATGTGTTAGTAAAAACTTCGACGGATAAGAAATCGCGAGGTGAGATAAAAACGCGTTGCGTAGTTTCATTTGCATTAAGTTTAGTACGTAATTATGACATACGTGTTGTCCCTGTAAACAAAATATGAAATACGGCCTATTTGATTACCACGCATATTTTTATACTATTCCATATCTTTTGTCTACTATAAATTCATAGAATACTGGAATTTGATACCCATGTGGGACTGTTTTTGCAATGAAGTATAAATAAAAAAATATTTACTTCCTACACATTTTACACATCCTGTTTATGGTGCTATAAATAAAATATCAGAGAAAAGTTTTATTATATGAATAAAATGTCACAAAACAAGCAAATCATGTTTTTCCTATTTTTGAGATTTGCCTTGAAATGTTATAAGGCTGGGACTACACATACCGGCATATTTAGCGGAACATAAAATGAAGATTTGATATCAGTATCATATAAGGTTGCTGGATGGTTTATACGTCATTTAATTTAAAAAGAGATATTTTCAAATTAAGAAAACAACTGAACATCACATTTTATGCAATTGTTTTAATTTTATTCAAATACACCTTATCTGGAGCGAACTTCGAGTATTTCTTGCTTCTGACTTTGATTTAAAATTTCATTGAAATACTGTTTTTTGTTAGTTTTTTTTTAATCGCGTATCTTTTTGGAGTTGAGGACAGAATTATGCCTGACTTAGCCCCAACGGGCTTGATTGCCAGGGCACTCGAAATGCGAAGAAATGGTCAAACCTACAGAGTGATATCCAGAGATCTTCGTCGACCAGTTTCAACGATCCATCGCAGTATGCAACGGTTCAGGGAGACCGGTACTTATGTTAGAAGAGCAGGACAAGGCAGAAAAAGAGGCACTTCGAGTAGGGATGATCGTTTCATTCGGCTGCGTGTACGTAGGAACCCCCGTTTGACGGCCGTCCAAGCCCGACATGAGTTAGAAGCAGTGCGGGGTGTAACCGTAAGTGAGCGTACGGTACGAAGAAGGTTCGAAGAAGCTGGTTTGGATTCATTTGTGCCCGCCAAGGCTCCAAGGCTCGAGGTAAATCATCGTAGAAACAGGTTAACTTTTGCTCAGGAACATCGACCTTGGAACGCGGACCAATGGAGTAAGGTATTGTTTAGTGATGAGTGCAGAATTCTCTTAAATCAAATTGACGTAGGCAAACAAATTTTGAAACTACAGTTGCATACGGTGGTGGATCAATAATGGTTTGGGCGGGCATTTGTTTGGGAGCTCGCACAGACTTGGTAGTGATTGACAGAGGGAGTCTGACTGCAGACCGCTATATCAGAGAAGTTTTAGAAGAAAATGTCGTACCGTTTGCCCCATATATCGGTGACAATTTTGTTTTTATGCAGGATAATGCTCGGCCGCATACCGCTCGGGTAACTCAAGCTTATCTTAATGATATGAATATCACTGTTATGGAGTGGCCGGCGAGATCACCGGATATGAACCCAATAGAGCACGTTTGGGACTTGCTGAAAAGAAAAGTTATGTCCAGAATTCCAGCTCCTGCCAACGTGGGTGAACTGCGAATCGCCGTAGTTGAGGAATGGCGGAGACTATCCCAGGAGACCATCGATAACATCATTCTCAGTATGCCTAGACGGGTAGAAACTTTAATAAGAGCACGTGGAGGAAATACGCGATATTAATCACCATTTTTCTAATTTAATTCATTGTTATTTTAATATTAATTTTCACTTTTCCCGGTTACATGAAAAGTTCAAAAATGTACAATTTTTCACAAATAGCCTTTACTCGCAAAATCTGTTCTTAATGTGATCTCATTTTAAGTAAAACAAATGAAACTTTAAATAACTAAAGAAGTGTAATAAGTAGATTTTAAAATAAAACCATATTTTTTTAATTATAGACCTTTTTTTGTGTTCCGCTAAATATGCCGGTGTGTTTATATGCGCCGGAATCCGGAAGGCCGTACAAAAATCTGAGCATTGGAAATAGAACTCTGCGCTAATACAATAGACCTGAAAATCGAACACACAAGTGTCGAGTCAAATGTCAATGTCATATTATGTGACAGCTCGACACTTGACACTTCGATTTTCAACTCTATTGTATTAGCCCAGAGTTCTATTTTCATTGCTCAGAATTTTCTACGGCCTTCCGGATTCCGGAGCATATAGTCCCAGCCTAAGATGAGTAATTTGTCAAGGAACTCCCTTCCTTTACTACTACTACTATTATAGATTCGTATGCAGACGTATACCTAATTTATAATTTAGAAGAACCACATAGCAAAAGTGGTGCTGAAACTTGTTCAACCATAAACGCGGCCGGTGTCCATAAGCAGCTGTAATTTTTAATGCCATCAAGCGATTCGTTTAGAGTACAAAAAAACTCACCGAAGCAGCTCTAGCATAATCCGCGCTGATGTTCCTCGATCCGTTGATTGATCCATATCCAGTAGATGTGGGGGAGCTGAGGCTGCCACCAGGGGAGCTAAGTCGTCCGGGGGAGCTCCCCCGGCCCAGGGGAGATGCTGTCCTACCGGGGGACGTCGTGCGACCCCCTGGCGACCCTGTCCTGCCTCCCGGACTGTTGACGCGGCCGGGGTTTATGGAGTTCTGTAGATCCGCGAGAAGGGCATCTGAAATGAGACAATCATACAGTTAGATATCAGCTTTCTATTGGAAGAAGATATAGTGAAGATCGAGGCCTTTTGATCTTTATGACGGTCAGGGCTGTCTCCCTAGTTTTTATGTTATCAACGAAATTAATTAAATCCTAGCTGCTACTCCCAACAACATTTTTTTTTCTTTTTTTCTATACCTATTAGTTAAACTATCCAGCATTTAGAATATTATCCACAGACCAACACCTTTCAACAAAGTCTGCACTTGTTATTTCTCAACATCTCAGAATATGTCTGATGTCATGATCACTGATAAATCGAGGCTTCAATTAACTTCAATGAACATAGTTCTAATAATTAATAAGTTATCTCAAGACTCAATTAAGAAACTCACAGACACGATATTTTATACTCTTTACGGACTCTTTGAACAAAAATTTCCAGGGGTGATGAATTTTATTAAATATTTGAATCCCGATTTATGATGTTTCGTAACTTTGATATCAAAATTGTATGTATTTCACATGTTGTAAGAATTTTCATTTCAACGAACCATGATACCTATTTAAATCTGTATCTATACAATCTGGTAACCGTTTCGCGAGCGCTGGTTCGCGGCCTTGCTTGTAAACTCGTTTTATTTCGGGGTTCATTGGTCCTCTCACCATCTCCTTAGTCCTCGCTATCTCCGTATTGCGGTACCTTATCGGTCACAGGCTCAAAGCTTCATTGTTTCGTAGATAAACACTTACCGTTTTATTGGAATCGTCACGTCTGTGCGTTCATTATGCGTCACTTGACATAAGTTTATTATGTGAATGGTAGTATAAAGGGTTCCGATTGTCTTAATCTGACTACCGTTACCTAACTGTTGTCTTATATTCCAGAAGGTGACAGAAACAGGCTATGGCTTTAGTTTGTTTTGATTGTAAGTTGCATGTAGTTTAGACTTTGGACACAACTTAATATAGTAAATGTTGAATAGGCAATATTTTTTCTCTTTTACTCTGCTAGATGGCACCTTGAAATCCCTGGTAAAACGAGTAATATAGTTGTCATTTTTTTAAAGCTGCATAATTAGCATAATATTATATCAGTGTCCATAAATGCAAAATATTAAAAGGTTGACCATACAACTTGTTTAAACATTGACATACATTTGGAACGTAGCAGCTGAAATGATGAATCCTACTGCTTACTAGAGTAGATACATAAAATATTATGTAGCGGGAATAGAGAAAGACACAAGACTAGATATACGAAATGTAAATTAAGCATAAGAACCTATTTAGCTCGGTGGCTTGTTTATACAATATCGAACTCAATTAATACCTAATAATCAACACAGGAAACTTATTAGAGAGTATAGTGGCTGTGTTGTCATACCAAGTCCTTCGACGGCTTCATACACGTCCGCATAATCAGTCTGGGGCTTCAAGTTTGTGTGACTTTTAAGTATTTTCCCATAAACATCATCGTTCACCGAGTAATGTTCACTGGCCATATTAGAAACACACTTTACACTTAACAACAACTTAATACTGTCTGGCACGATACCAAGGAGTTCGATGAAAAAATAAAGGATTCTAAATTTAAATATTCGCCGCAGACGGATAAAAAGGCGCGAGCGGCGCTGGTATGGGCCAATGGTACACTGATTCACCTCTAGCGCAGACCGCAAAATTGGTTTAAGCATAACACATTGTTCCGAGAAATGTTCGGGATTCCACTGAACAACGACTATAGTAATTTAAAGCAGTTTTTTTTCGTGGTTATCTATGTTTATTTTATACACTCTTGTCTCTATCTAGAGATCTTATCCAGCTAAAGATTTCAGAGAGATTTTATTAATTACTTTCAAAATTAAGACACAAAAGCAGTGAACATTTTTATGGTTTCGTTCCACATACAGTATAAATAAGTTATATTTAATCACCTTTTTAAGTGTCGAATAACTTATTCGGATGTTTTATCGCTGCTTACTTTATATCGAGCGACAGAGACAAAACAGGCAAATAAACTATCTGACACTCATCAGAAGATTATGAAACGGTGAAATTAAAATAAGAATTAAGGGCCTAAGATACTGTGATATTATTATCAAATTTTGTAGACATCTTATTATTATATTATATCTTTATAGAGTATTTTGGGCCCAGTAATACATACATTTAAGTTTCTGTAACGTTTTATAGAAAGTATAAATATAAGTAATTAATGGAAAAAAACAGTAAAGCTTTTTGTACCCAAGTTACAAACAATATTTAGTATGTAACCTATGACCTTTGCAAGTATTTCGCGTATTTCCCGCTAACGGACCTCTCTTGTACCAATGTCAGTGGTGACGCGCCGATTGCCGGCGTCATAGGATGACGCCTTACCACGTGGAATTTGTCTCAGTCGCGTTCTGCTTAGTTGCTTGGTACTTATCAAACATTTAAAAATCAAAGAATATTTTTGTTAAACTGGTAAAATATGTATCTTTCGGCTTCTCTTTTGAAATGAGAACCTCATCTAAATAAGATTGAAAAAATTCAATAAGATCATTGATCAGCCATTTTTGACAAAGTCCATCTTGACCTTGACTCAAAAATCGGAGCGAATGGAAGAGAGCTGTTTTAGTTATTGAGATAAAATGACAATAGTCTACGTTTGTTGTTTCCTAAGCAGCGATTCTTTAAACCGTTGAATAATCAGCGCCTGATTATAAGATAGCAGCAATATCGTTTTGCTGTTTACTGCGATGAGTCTTGAAGGCGTTAAGAAAAAAGATTCGTTTATTTGTTGAGAATCTGAAAAAAGTAATGAGTTTCAATAATCATATTTCATTTTAGCAGATTGTACTGTTCATGATGGAGAAATAATTTAATGGCATACATGAAAGTGGCTAAGTTGAAATTCGAAAAGAGGACATCAAAATTTATAAAATTAGCAATTTTCAAAACTCTCCCAGAACTTATTTCACATTTAAAGAACTTTACTATTACTAAAAAACCATTTCCAAAAAGCCTTTTAGGTAAAAATATGGATCTTTTGGTAAGTGAAACTTTGATTATTATTTTTAGCAAGTTGTCCTAAACTAGGTGACTACGGAAATAATCCTTAAGGATTGCAAGAATTTTATTCCAATTTGTCTCTCCGAAATAATCCGAAAGTAAACAAAATTAAACAATAATGTGCGCAAAATAACCACTAACTAAACAAGACTTTCTATCGTTCTACTGGTTACAAGTAAACGTACTAAACAGCTAGTAAGTGCAGTGTAAACAATGTTGCGTACGGTATCAAACCGCAAGGTTATCGGCTACATGACACTGCATCAGCTTAATAAATACTAGATACAGCAATAGTCAGTATCTCTAGTTATGAACCTCCTACCTCTACATAACTTTTATCTGTACCTCTTCCTTTCAAAGTTCTTTAGAGGTCACTATCTATTTTTTCTTTTTCGGTTCGTGTAGTAGAAGTAACCTTCACTTCTTCTGGAAAGACGAGGATACTAAATTTCAACTGTCAGTATTGGACAGTTCGTGTAAACATTTGCCACATTATATGTTTTTTCACGCTACAATTGCCTAATGGCTATGTTTTGAAGATTAAGATTTAAGAGACGGAAGCATCCGGACATATTTGATACAAAAATCTTCAAGAGTCTCCTCACTTTAATGAGTTCATATTATAGTAATTTAATTCATTAAATTACTATGTATTTTTCACTAGTGCCTAAAAGCACTTGACACGTGCTTCTGTACTCTGTAGGAACTCGATAGAACAGGCTACTGTAACAATTTATATGGAACACTCAATAAAAATGCTTAACAACGATCTCTTGAGAGCGATTGCGTAAGGTTTGTTTACGGCATCACTCCCAACGCTCCACAAACACGAACCAATATAGAACAAGGCCGTACAATAAAAGACCATTGACTCATTCCCGATTATACCAGATCACTTACCTAGATAGGAACTGAAATCGCTAAAGTAGTCCCTCCAGTCCGTCGAGTTTAGTTCCTTCTGCTCCTGCTTGTACATTGGGGCGGTGGGAGCCCGGTCGACACTGTACTTCCTCTCAAGCACGGGGGAGAAGGAGACAGACTTAGGGGAAGCAGAGCGCGTGCGCACGGACGTCATACCTCACGCCAGGTATAAAAGCTTTTTGAGATAAATATCCGAGGCAGTCGTAGTGCGACTGTGGCTGACAGAAGACTGGTTATTTTTGTGTGCGAGCCAGGGTTATCTACGGCGGTCGGTTGCGGATGATAGCGCGGTCACACTGCTAGTTGGCGACGATTATATATTGAACTATTCCCGTCAGGTGGACGCTTCCGACACGTATATTTGATAACATCCAAAAGCTTCATTACCTCTTCTTGAATATTTTTTAAAAATACTTGCAATTTTAAAGGGACTAGTTCCTCGTAACGTATTGGCAGGTTATGAAAAGGCGTAATTTTTATTGTTCGCGAATTCAGTATAAAACTTACAGTACCTATAGGTAAAATCTACAATTCATTCGTTTTGATACTATCGCGATTTAATCTAATATCTAGATTCTAGACTCTATTTTTAGTAGGGTAGATAAGAAATATTTTTTATTCCGGATAATTTGGACCTAATATGTAAATCATAAAATTCAAGAGTACCGCAAAGATGGATTATTATGTGTTTTAAGGTATTTTTCCTTATAACTTTTGTAATTATTCGGTAGGTATTTAGTACTGGTAAATAAATGCGTAGGACGATTTCGATGTTTCTTACGTTAATTGATTCGTCCTTTGCTAGTGGACGACCGAGTAATTTCAAATCCAATAAGGCAACAACAAGTCGTTAAATGTTAAAGCATCCATTTTGTTAGGTTAATTGTCTATCTAAATTTTAACATAGGTAATGGCTATAGAGATTACAAATAAAAATAAGCGTGCATAATAAAATGAACTAGAATTATTTTGGAAAAGAGCACTCTTTTTATTCTCGATCAGAATAGTCTTTTTTTATGTTTAACTAAAATTATTTAAATCAAAAGCAACTAATATATCTCGCTTTCTTTTCAAACATGAATTACTAATCAAAAGTATTCTTATTTTTTTCAGCATTTGTATTATTATTTCTAGATTTTGTAATATTATATTATATTGTTTAATATGTAATATTATAATAATATATATATTGTCGTGAGATTCCTACCTATGAATGAATGAATGAATGAAAAACTCTTTATTGCACCAAAAACAAATAGGACACACAGAACATAGAAAAACTAAACATAAATAAGCACAAAAGGCGGTCTTTTCGCTACAAGCGACTTCTGCCAGACAACCTTTATAATCATGACACATGTTTACTTAAATGTAATATACTGGAAAATTATTTTAATACATATTGTAATTTAAGATTTCATAATACTTTTTATAAGATATATACTATTTAGTCACACTACAATATAATATTTTTTAATACATACACAAATACTTATATATCGTACTATAGAATAAATAAATAAATACTAATAATAAAATTAGAAATAATACATACAAATTATGGACTATAGTAAAGATAACAATATTAATTGTGACAAAAAATGTTCCTTAACTCCATTTTTAAATACGTGCAAAGATTGAGCGCGTCTTAATGAAATTGGTAATCTGTTTCACAGACTGACTGCACGAGCTGTGAGCGAAGATCAAAAAATTTTGTATTTTTCGTAAGGGGTTTTAATGATATATTATAATTTCGAAAAGATTTTACACTATCGTCCAAAAATTTATTTTAAGTAGGGTGGCATCTTGGGGTCATACAGTATACCATACAGGTCTAGACAGTATATGAGCGTTCCGCCGAAGTCGGATTGGTAGCCACTTGAGTTTGGTACGAAATTCGGATATGTAATCATATTTTCGTAAACCGAAAATAAATCTGATACAAAGGTTTTAGAGACGCTCAAGTTTATTAAGCTGCTCTTCTGAAATATATTTTGTGAGCAGTAATCTAATATAAGAAGGATAAGCGATTCAGCAAGCAGAATTTTGGTCGCAATTGGCAGAAAATGCTGCAAGCGCCTCAAAGTACTCTCTTACCGATCTCACCAATGTGCTTAGACCAAGACAGTGTTGAATCAAGATGAATTCCAATATTTTTAACGGATTGTGAGAATGGGATAACGTTTCCTTCGACAATTAATGGGCAAAGATCCTGTAATCGAACTCTTGTCAACAACCTTGGACTGCCGATGATAATCGCTTGGATTTTCGTAGGATTGATGACTAATGCATGAGATTTACTCCAAGCACATATAATTTTTATATCTTCACTAGTTCGTGCAATAGCCGACTCTAAGTCATTAAGTGATTCGTGGAGATAAATCTGCAAGTCATCAGCATACAATTTGAGAGCAAGAAAAGAAGTTTTTGGCGATGGCATTAATGAAAATGCTAAACAGTAAAGGCGATAGGACATCGCCTTGAGGGACACCAGCCGTGCCGTTGACCACTCAGATACGACATCTTCCACCGCAACACGTTGAAGACGATTACATAAATAGCCACGGAACCATGCAATCACGGTAGGTGAAAAATTTAGAGAGATCATGATTTGCAAGAGAATATCGTGGTCATGTCCAAAACTTGGTGGTAAAGTCCAAAAGTGTTAAAATCGTTAATTCCCCATTGTCCATGGCACAGCGGATATCGTCAGTCACCTTTATTAATGGGGACTGAAAGGGGTTGAAGTAATTTAACCTAATTAAAAAGTTAACAACCTGCTGATGAATGCAAAATAAGAAAAATGTCTAATAGAAATTGGTCGATAATCCTTACAAAATTGTGGTTTAGGCTTTTTGGATAAAGGGATAATTTTGGCTCCTTTCCAGGATTCTGGAAAAGTACCTGTGGAAAAAGAAAAATTAAGGATATCTGTTAAGACGGGACATATAATATCAATTATTGGAACAATCATGTTACGACTAAGTTCATCACTACCAACCGCATTAGATGAAATTGACATTATACTTTTCTTAACCTCACTGAGACTGACTGGACAAAAACAAAACGGAGAGTGTCTTTCAGGAGGATGAAAAGAGAGATGTTGTAGTATATTAGTCTTGTCGGTCGTACTTAATGATGTTGATGGCGATGAGAAAAATTTGGTTTCAAGCTTAAAATTATTGGTAGGGACCTGCCAACCACGATTACCTATATCCAGAGACTTTAAAAATTTCCATGTTTTAGCTGTCCCACCGCTTTCTATAGACCATATATGGGCAACAACCAGCCCGCGGGCCGAATCCGGCCCGCTGTAAGATATGATCCGGCCCGCGAAACATTTTGAAAAAAACCCAATTAAAAAAATATTACATTAGGTGGATGGCCCGAACGTTAGTTCAGTTCTTTTTGAGCTACCGAGGTGATAACTTGGACAAGCGATATCCAAGCGAACTGCTCGAGCCGTCAATTTGCTTTGTGACTTTGTGTGCATCTTGAATGGTTACTAACTATAGTTTGTTATTAAGTTTATTGAACGAAAAGTAAACAAAAATGATGAAATGAATGAAAGTATGGTGGAAAGAAACGAAAAGTAGATACAGAGGGTGGCCAGTTTCAAGAAAAATGGACTGAAGAATTCTTTTTTATCTTGCACAATGGTAAGCCTATTTGTTTGCTGTGTAATGAATTTATTTCAGTAATGAAAGAATTCAATGTAAAGAGGCATTACTCAACTAAGCATGCTACGCTGCACTCACTGACAGGGCAATTAAGAACAGACAAAATCCAGGAGCTTACCGCAAATTTGGAAAAACAGCAACAAATTTTTCATAAACAAAGAACACAACTTGATAATGTTGTGAAAGCTAGTTTTATAGTTAGCTCAAAATTGCCAAAGGCATTAAAACCATTTGCCGAAGGAAATTTATCAAGGAGTGTATGTTAGAAGTTTGCGGTATTTTGTGTCCTGAAAAGAAAAAATAATTTGAAAAAATTAATTTGTTAAGACGAACTGTTGTTCTACGTATAGAAATGATGGCTAATGATATAAAAACAACATTGACTGACCATTAGACGAGAGCACCGATTTGTCTGACACAGCTCAACTGCCTAATTTATTCGAGGTGTTGGTAAGAAGTTCACTGTTACTGAGGAATTAATTACTTTACAGCCGCTAAAAGGAACACTACAGGAGTGGATATTTTTATTGAAGTTCAAAAGGTATTCACAAGTTTTGGCTTGCTATGGTCAAAATTAATTTGGGTATGCACTGATGGTGGTGCACCTTCTATGGTCGGCTTACGTAAATATTTCATCGGAATTTAGAATGAAAAATCAACAGAATTAAATGTGCAAAAAGATGATTTGATAGTCCTTCATTGCATTATCTACCAACAGAACTTGTGTGCGAAGTCCATTGGACTCCAGAATGTTATGAATGAGGTAGTAAAAACCATCAACTTTATTCGATCCCGAGGGCTTAACCATCGTCAGTTCAAGGCGTTTTAGGATGAAATCTCAATCAATCTCAGCTGAATATAACGACGTAACATATTATTGTGAAGTCAGATGGCTGAGCAAAAGAAAAATGCTGAAACGGTTTTACGAGCTTACAAATGAGATAGCATACTTTATGAAAATAAAAGTTAAACCACTATCTCAATTAAGTGACCCAAAATGGATATGTGACTTAGCATTTCTGGTCGATCTTACAGGCTATTTGAATGATTTAAATTTGAAACTTCAAAAACAAGGACAGTTAGTAAATGATTTGTACAGCCATTTGAAACCGTTTCAGATCAAACTACGCTTGTGGGAGTCACAGATGCTGTCTGGTAAAAGTTACCATTTCAACACGTTCTCTGCGTATAAAAATATTGCTTATGCTCAATATGCTGAAGAACTCAAGTTACTGTCGGAACAATTTTCGAACAGATTTAGCGACTTCAAGAACATGGAAGACAGTTTCAGTTTATTTGCTACTCCTACAAAATGTAATGTACAAAATGCTCCAATACACTTACAAATGGAGTTGATCGAGATTCAAGAAAACTCACTCCTAAAATCCAAATTTTAAGACGTAGATTTGTGCGATTTCTATAAAAAATACCTAGAAAAAGACAATTTTCGGCAGCTTAGAAAATTTGCAAGAATATTGATTTGTGCCTTTGGCAGTACTTATAAATGCGAACAGTTCTTTTCATTGATGAAATTTAATAAATCAACACATCGTACAAGACTGACTGACGATAATTTGGAAAATTCTTTACGTCTTTGTATCAGTGGATTTAATCCAAACATCGATGGATTAGTTTACCAAATTCACGCTTAATGTGTCTTATTGATTTCGGTGTATTTAACTTTCGTAGTTTGTAACAATTACAAATTTAACGATTTAATTATAATGTACCATTTTTTTAAATTTCAATTTGTTATTTTAATAAATTGTACTATAATAACATTGTCGTATTATTTCATGTCTAATATCTATCGCAAAAAATATTATCACTACTTTAAAATGCACTAAGTACTTTTAAACGCGGCCCGCGAACGTATTTGCACGCTAAAGTTTGGCCCTCAAAATGTCAAAGGTTGCCCATACCTGCTATAGACGAATGAATCTCTGTACATAATCTCTGCACATAGTGTTGCACATACCTGTGTCTCAACTCTCAACTTTCAATATGTTTGGTTAAGGTTTTGGCAGCTCTTCAACTTTGACGAGAGATGAGAGACGAGAGAGACGACTATTAGTGAATGACATGAGATAAATTTAGACCATTCAGGATAAAATTAAGTTTTCTTTCGATAACTAGAACAGCGTGATTTTGAGTACGCCACGTTACGCTAATAACGCTTGACATAACGCGTACTTAGTTATTTACTGTCTTTCGTAACCCTTATAACCTTTATTTACCGTAGCATATGGAAAATGATGCAGATTGTAAGGTACATACTTCACCATTTCGCTTACACGAACAAAAATCTACCAAGCCCATAAGACCTGGTGATTTTCGAACTTTCCATAAACTTAACAAGAAATCCTAGACCCTACAAATCGCTACTTACTTATCCCCTATAAAGGAAATACAAATAAGAACACAGATTCAATGCAACAATTAACAAATGATTACAGTCCAGACAATTTTCCCGTCCAGATAATTTTCCTGAAGAAGTCCGAAGCTAATGACATACCACAAAGTCGCCATAACGATAATGACATGGTATATTGGTCTCAAGTCAAGGCTGACCAGAACTAAATCTGTAACCATCAAGTTGGATGATTTTTTATTATATTCTGAATAGACGTCAGTAGGCGAGACTACCGTCATTTGTGACAAGTAGGCGGTAATGAATGGCTCCTTTGATGTTTTGTAGGTTAATACTAATGAAGTTTGAGAAATTACATAATACGTCTTATTTTAATAATGCTGTCTCTTTAGGTAATTCTTTGATTATGTAAATAAGATCTACGAATTATTTTGTGACATTAGCGTTAAAACAACTTGAAGTACGCTCTCAAAAACTTTAACATTAATAAATTTTTGGGATTTTGCAATGCGAGTTAAAGCTTCTTCTACCAATGAATGGGAAATGAATGAACAGACTGACCATAAAATCTAATCGTCATGTAGGCGTTTAGATCTTCTCGATCTTTTTAACGTTTGGTAATAATATTTCCTTATACGACACATTACAGATTGTTATACATCGATAAAAATTATTATGGCATAACTAATTATACGTGGGCACGAGGCTCGGTGCTGTGGGCTATAATAATTGTTGAGAATGTTTAAAGAGACATAAAGACAAAAAGCCGCTAGACGTTAAGGTCGAATAGTTATTGCAAAGTGATCGCATACATTAAGGTCGTAGCAGCAAAGACGTAAACTGTAGAATTGTAGATGTTGCGCTTATTTTGTGCTAAAATCCCTCTAATCCCCTGAACGCCTTAAACTGAAGCATTATTAATATTAGATATGCAAAAAATTTAAAAAATGCAAAAAAAAATTTTGTTCTGAGTTTCACTGAAAAGACCAGAAAAATATGGGAAAAGATGCAATAGCAATTGGTACTATATATAAAGATAGATGATCTTTTCAAAACCACGCCGAATACCTAGACAGTATGAGTATTTGAAAGCTTCGAATACGGCTTAAAAACTCGAATTAATTATTCATTGGTAGCTTTATAAAAATAAAAAATAGAGACTCTTGTCGTGCTCCTGTTTATAAAAAAAAAACTAAAAATGATTGAACTCTACACAGCTCTACAATGTACAAACTGTCAAAGATTAAGAACCGCTGATAGAAGGTTTTGTATTCAATTAACGCCAGTTAACGTGTCTAACAAATAACAATGCGTGTTCTAAAAACCATAATTCATGATCAAAACTAATATTATGAAACTGTTGTGGTGAGAAATAGTAGGACAATAAAAGTAATTGTCACAACTTCGGCATGAAATACCGAAGAACAGCATTTTTTAAGTCAGGGCTTCAATCATCAGCGATCCGGGACGTAAAATTAAGTATGCTTTATTTTTATTTCTGAATCGAGGCATATATTATTTGTGAGTCACTGTCAATTTTTACCCGTAGATCATTATCGCTCCAACTGACCATAACTTGCTTTGTGTTTCTTTCTGAATCGAGCAACATCCTATTTTTTACTACTATTATAAATGTGAAAGTTTGCGAGGATGTATGGATGGATGGATGTTTGTTACTCTTTCACGCAATAACAACTGAACGGATTTCGATTAAGTTTGTATGGTAGTAGTTTAGGCTCTGGATTAAAACATAGGCTACTTTTTATCCCGAAGAAGTACAGTGTTCCCGCGGGACGCTTTAAAACGTTCAAAACCTTTATATTAATAAATTTAAAAAGTTGTCAAAGAACGTTTGTATGCTAAAGCTTATTATAAAGTAAATGATTTTTTTAACGATTGCACACCTTTAGAATAAGATGCTCTATGTACTCGTGTACTTTTGACTTTCATTATTTAACATAGATTTAAATTTACAATGTAAAATATATTATTTCTTTTAAAATAACAAATTTTCCATCTTTTTGCTAAAAGATGGCCCCGTGCGAGTTTCTTACGCCGGTTCTTCTTATAAAGTGATAACTGGATTTTAAGCTAAAAACGAACCGTCCGTACTAATTTAGATATCGCATCCTAATCCAACTAGCAGTGTACGCACAAATATGAACACACGCAACACACACATCACAATTTCATTCACAATTAGCGGAACCGCGCGTACAGCGTAGGAGACCGTCACCAGATTGATGTCAATATTGCGACTGAGTGTATCAACAGTCAACACTGGATACTGTATGTGGGACGATCGTAGTAACTAGTAACACTGTGCGCCGGTAAAGCGGCCTATTTGTTGTAACTTGGTGGCAGAGGTCGAAAGTTGACTTGTAATTGGTTCATGTAGTACTTATGTGCTCTACATTTACATACATTGTTTTACAAAGTTTTGAAAGTATCCCATTTTGACGCATCTAGTTATTTTTAAACCCGGAGGTTTTTTGCGCCGGAGCGCAAAAAGGGGGGTGTTATAAGTTTGACGTGACTGTCTGTTTGTCACCGTGTTCCGTGGCATCGTAGTTCCTAAAATGATTAACCGATTTGGATATAGTTTTTTTTTTGTTTGAAAGCCGACATGATCGATAGTGTTCTAAGCTATAATTCATCATCATCAGCTAGCTCAATGCTGCGTGGGTTACTGAATTTCTTAAATTTTGTTTATGTTTTCAAGTGCAAAACATTGATTTTATTCAATATTAAAAACGAGTCAAAAATTAAGTTCTAAGAATAGTAGTATAGCATTGGGCTGGGGACGCTACCATAACGCGAAGGAGTCACGATAGATCCACTTGGGTCGCAGTGACGTCAGGGCTCGATTATAGAAAAAAAAAGGTACGATGTATATCATAAACTTTCATAGATACGGACTTAGCATGCCCCACATTATTTATGTTAGTTATATGGGGATGGTGACGAGCAAGCAGAGAAAACAATATGAATGAACTCAACTTCATCCATTTCATAAATATTATTTTTCTCCACTTTGTTTCAGATTTTAATTTTTACTGCTGAGTAGACGTACAACCATTGTCCATTAACTATGGTCTGCACCGAGGGCGCTTTATTTTTTTCTCTTAAACTACAACAGAGTACAATATTAGTGATATTTATATAAATGTGTAAAAAAAAATTATAGTAAATTTTGTGAATTTTCTGCAACATGGCGAGATTTTTTATATTTCTGGTCAGGCTAAAGACCAGGTGTACCGTGTAGCGGATCTCAAATGTTCTCGGAAGGCTGCACAAAAGGGAATACAGGACACGGTGTGGCCTTCGCGGAATGTCGTTAGCTCTCCGCTATTTCTTTCAAGCCGGAATCATTAAATAGAGCTTTTTTTAATTAAATTTTTAGTAACGAACAAGGTAAGACGCTAAGATGTAACCGTTAATCTACGGCAAATCACATACGTTCAGTTTACGAAACAAGGGCTTCTAATAAATTTTCAGATATCTAACACAACTTTTGCTAACAACAAGCTTATTGGACCGATAACTTTTTTTGGTAGTTAAGATAACAAACCAAGATCAATTTCTTTAAAAAATTGGCGCATATCTATGTTGTTGCTTGTGACTGTACCGACGGTAATGACAATGACAATCGCAATGACAGAGAACAAACCGTAGCGAATCAAAGTCGTTGCCGCTCCCATAAATAATCCCATCCCATAAGCGTAAATAAACGCTAAAATACACTTATATGTTTATCCTCTTTGCATGACATTAGCATTCTTTGAATAGCCCCGCCAGACTCCCCTTATCTATATATATAGAAGGCAAAGCCTATTGACTGATGTATTAACGCACAGGCCAAACCCTTTAGGCTAGAAATTTTAATTTTGCACACGTATTTCTCATACGAGGTAGGCACCAACTAAGGAAGTACATATTTTCAAATTCAACCCCCAAGGGTGTAAAATAGGTGATTTGTATGAAACTTTTTATTCCTTGGACATATTTGCATGATATTTCGTATGAATTGAGTACGGAAAAAATAATGAATTACGTATTTCAGCGATAACTAAAATTCAGCCCTAGGTGGGTAAATTAGGGGATGAAAGTTTAAAACCTAATTGAAATTAGGTTTTAAACTTTCATCACCAATTTTAACTTTAATCCCCTATCGCGTGAACGCGGGAGAAGCCGCGGGCAATTAATGCTAGTGTTACACTATTAGTACAATTTTTTTGTACCTTTGGCGGGCTGTACCTGAGGATTGTCCCACCGCACAATCTGGCGGTTACACAAACATTCATTGTACACATAACACAACTAATAATAATATGACATATATTTTATCAGTAAGAATATAAGGGGAGTCTGGCGGGCCTGGGATCTCAGTCCATATTTGTAATAGATGAAAACAACATTAAGAAAGCAAACCATAATCTTATCAATATGCGATTTTTAAAGATTCCCTATGCAAAAAATAAATCATTAATCACGATGACATCAACTATACCTGGGGACAATTGATTTATAATTGAAACGTCTCATAATATATAAATCATTTGGGAGTAGAACAATAGACGGAACAATAGTGCTCATTACATCAGCATCCTCTCTCAGAGGAGACTTAATGCGCGGTGACCTCTTTGATCAATTAAAAATGTATTGTAATTTGTAACCGTAATTTAGAGTGAGCCATCTGTCTACAATTAGTATTTTTTACGGGCAATTGACTCACCACACATACCCACCACTGCAACTCCTGTGTAGCCAGGATCTGCAGTGGTCACCAACCACAAAAGCCCTTTGATATGATCTCAGGGGTGCCCGAGGGGCATGCTAACTCTGTCTTGGGACCTGCAACGAAATTAATTAGAACAATGTAGGAGGCGTAGGAAGTGTTTCAGTTTCCCATCCCTGAGCAAAGCGGGAGACGGCTAAATTGTTGTGACAAAAAAGTCAGAAGTAAAAGTAGAAGCACCATGGGAATAATAACAAAAAAAAACATACAATTACAATTAGTATTCTACTTTATAACCTGAACTCATCTGTCCGTCCGTCTGTTTGTCTGTCTGTCCTTATCCGTGATAGCTAGATAGTTGAAATTTTGAATGAAGCAGCAATCCTCAGTGCAGATTTTCATATTACTGATCAGCCTTTGCCTTCTTTTGTAATTGTTTTTTTTGTACCATTTCTTTAATATAATTCAATTCATTATTTACAAATGTTTTCAGCATTATCGCGATAGTCATAAAAGCTCCATCTAACGTTCAACGCTGGAACTACGTCTTTAAAGTCTCGTTGCCGCAAGTAGTTGGTAAATGGGAGCTGCACATCTGAGTCACATTCGGAAACAAGATTACAAACATTCACACTAGGTGGCATTATACGAGTTGGACAAAAACAAAGAATCCAAAAATATAGTTCAGCAAAAATGTATTCGGATTCGGTCAACTGCGAAAACAAATCACTTTGTTAACGTTCACTTAGAAAAAGTTCAATATTGTCGGATTAAGTAACAAATAATAAACAATATAAAAATAAATAAAATAAGATGATAGTACTCTAATGTCCGGGTTTCTGACATGAGTTTGTCGGTAGTTTGTCTATTCACTAGCGCTATTGGTTCGATACCTTATTTCTGAACAAAAAAGCGACAGTATATAAACTAAGTTTAATTGAACTGACCTATGAGGTCCGTTTATGGATTCCATAACTCGTAAATGACACTGCTTATGATAGATGGCGCTAACACAAAACTTACTGTAAAGTTTTTTAATTCACTTCCAAAGTAGGTAACAAATGTTTTCCATAAAACTAGTCACATTTCCGCATTAAAGCATAAACAAGATACTTTATCCTAGAATTTGAAAAAGATTCATGATCTCTAGTTGGATCTTTTGGTACTCTGCATCAGATAAACTTAGTTTATGTATAAAATTTGCAGAAACCTTATGTAACGTAGGTCGTAGAAGCACTTAATATACTTTCTGTTGCAGTTTTAATTAATACAATAAGTATTTTATACTATTGATTAAAATTTCAATCATCCGGTGCGGTCTCAACATTTGGTTTGGGCCAACTAAATATTAGTAGAAAATATAATACAGCCTCTCACAGCAATTTCTCTTGACATCAAAATTATTACAAAGCATTCTAAAATTCTGGAAAATCGTAACAGACAGATTCATATTAGATAGTAACAGGAATAGGACGATGATTATTTGGCTCGAGACAGTGTCTTAATGAGGTCGTTCACCAACAAAACATTAGTGGAGTGGCTAAACAGTTTTAAAAACCTCTACCTACTCTCGACGTCTGTTTTCCGGCACATTGGTAAACAATTTTAAAATATATTAAATAGGGATCCGTAATACTTGAGGAACCCTTATAGTTTCGCTCTGTCTGGTCCGTCTGTCTGTCTGTCTGTCCGCACTTCTAGCTTCTGTAATTATGAATATAAATAGATGAATTTTGGTATACTTAAATACTGTGTATAGATCTCGGTTTTCCTTAGACATGTCGCGTCATGCTCTTGGTTAGGTTATTTACGTTATAAATTCTCTACCTTCACCATTGAAGAGCGAAACCTAGCAGTGACAATATTCAATACAGTAAACCCCTTTGTTACCGCCGCTCAATTAGGAGAAGAGACTGTTAAAAGCGAAGACAAATTCCATTTACAACAAAGAGAACATTTAAGATGACCTAAGATTTTCTCTTCCTAAGGCGTCATAGGCTTTGTGAAGATTTTTACACAGTAGATGTATCTATGTAGGTCCTACCTAGGCTACCTAATGAATATAATGATAGACGATTAGCCATTAAGGATAGAAAGCCAAATAAGTAAGTGTGAATTTTCATTATCGATAATTTGTTCTTAATTTAGCGAATACGAAAACGTCAACGGATTATTTTTGTTAAGTAAATGAGCGGACCCTTTTTCTTAAACGAAAGATTGACGAAATGATAGACGCTATTTTGTATATATAGCAATAGATCATGTGTAATAACCCCACGAGCAACACGACTTTCTATGTATATCTTGAACTAGCTTGAACTCCAAGGCTTTGGTTTCTATATGACAGCATTTGGCGAAAAGTTCTTCTGCATATTGCTAATTGGCCAACTTTATTTGTTCAGAGGTAGCCGAAATAGAGAAAAACATCCATGAAACATCAAAAGTATGCAACGTTTCTACGTTTTAATTATCAACCAGTTCTCCGCTGTTTATTCAACGTTTTTTCTTTTCCCCCAAACAAACACCACGCTTTCCTATGTTATTACAACACAACGCAATTAAGAAGAAACTAACAAACTTACAGACACAGTCGACCAAATAAGGTAGAATTTAGCTTTCTGACATTTTCTGACGTTTTGACATTTTCATTGATACAAATATCAAGAATAGTCAATAATATGACCGTATGATTGCCCTATTAAGCTGTGGTATTAATTTGCTTTGATAATACATTATTGTTAAAAACAACCCATATACCTAAGTGATGAAAATACTAAGCTTCAGAAGAAAAGTAAATTGAATCAGTGAACTTTTTAGTAAGTTATATAATTATACAAATACCTACATTTATAATATTTTTGACTTTTTAATAATATTGAGAATACGTCATAATATACATCTATGGAATACGTTAACACGACCGAATATAACTTATCACTATAGTATTTTCTCAATTACAGTCTATAGTCTATACAATATACATACTATTCCTGTTTCGTAGACGGTCATTTTCTCATCGGATGTAGGGGATCGTTCCTATGTCACTCCAATTCGATATTTTCATGTCGGAAGTTGTCATTCGATTCTTAAATAACCGTAATGAAAATGAGCGTATCAGGTCACAATAACGAGAATTGCAAATTGAAATACTTAAAAATTTAAATTAATTTGAATAGATCAACATTTGAGAAAAAAAGCGAGTTAAGACATAGAGTAGGTATTTTTTTTATTATTATTAAATACCTCCATTCATCTACCTAAAATACCTACTAGTGCTGTAATAACAAAAAAACTAAGACTAGTAATAATAATCAACTGCGATATAAATAAAAGTATTGTAGTATGTGATGCATAATGGTAACAGTATTTTAAAGAAGAAATGTCAATGTCATATTGACAGATGTCACAGGTACAGCCTATCTAGTTAGTTTATTTTAGTTAGCCAAAAGGCTATATATAGTGTAGACGTATATGTGTTAGGCGTCTCTCATATGTAATACGTATCTGTGTTATGCATCTCTCTCATAAGTATATACCAATAAAGGAGAATATAACAATTTTTTCTGTACTATTATTATCACCACTCAAGCGTAAGAAGGATCTGTAAAAACAAAGACGTAGTTCTCTACAGTAAGTTGTAAGACGCGTGATGTTCCTGAGTCCTGACTCCTGACGCCTTGTATCTGGCTATCGAAACTTAGTAAAGCAGGGGAAATTTTAGTACCTACAAAATGTTGCTAAGACTACGCCATCCTTATAGTTTAACTAGGTCCACATCCTGCCAAACGAATATGGTTGCATAATTAACATTAATATCATAATGATAATGAGTTTCAAAGGGCAGCCCTAAGCCACATGGCGTTGGAAACGTGCTAAAACGTGAATACTTGAATTATAATTGCAATGGACCTGTATTAATAAAAGAGCTACTACCAATTTTAGAGCAGGTACTCAAGGCAACCTGGCAACTTGTCTTATACCTCTCCAATTATCAGGGTTGATATGATTTAAATCGCTGGATTTAAATCGTGATTTTAATCAAGTGATTTTTTTAAAATCATTTATTTAAATCGTTAAATTTTTACTGCAAATAATCGGCCAAAAATTGTCAAATTGTTGAAGGAAGTGAATGTGTAAAAAATAAAAAGTTTTAAGGTAATAATAGTTACTTACCATTAGTATTGGTTTATTCCTTCCTTTCCTTCTAACTAACTACTTACTAACTACTAACTACTAACTTAATAGACTAAAAAAGATCCTTTTTTAGTCTATTAAGTTTTTTACTTTCCTTGTAATATTTTCAACGCTCCTGTTTTTTAAATTGTTGATTTTAGTTGAACTTGTTGAATTAGTATCATTTTATTAATAAATTGACTAATAAATTAACTAAAAAAAACGAAAAAATAAAAAAATCTGATTTAAATCAAATAAATCCGAATTTAATTAAAATAATCTGAATATTTTGATTTCTTTTTAATCATGATTTTTATCAACCCTGCATATTATACCTCAAGTCCCATCGCCTGTTGCGATTTAATAGGAACCGAGATTATTAGAAGTAGACTTGATAGTAAAACGTAATTTCATATTGAATGTGGTGTGGAATGATGACCACATCTAAACAATTTAGTTTCATTAATATACTCAAATATATTGAGGCATTACGACTTGGTAAATGAAGAAAATAATATATTTTATGTGATGTTTAGTAATTAGATACATCTATTTTACAAACAGAGTACAAAATATTTTTTTTATTTGCTATATTAGTAAATAAAACCTACATCATTAGTTTACTTACATCATATACAAAACGTTTATAGTAAGTATGAACTTAAACGCACAAATTTTGAAGATATTTACAAATATGTTCCTGCGGCCGTATACTTCATACAATTTAACCTAGGCGTGACGTCACTTTAGTCGTCGACTTTAGTATGGAACGTTTTCACGAGACTTGCGAAATTTTTTATACAAATCGCTGTACCTTTCAAAATATTGACTTTTGATATACTGTTTCTTCTGAAAAGTTACTCATATTTAAGAGTACTATTCATTTATGCAATAAAAAAAGTCATCTAGCCTATTGCATTATATCATAAATAATAATATAAAAAACCAAGGTCTGGCGAAATCTCCATATATTGCGCGTAGGACTGACCTCGTTAGGGTCACCGTCAATAATGTTAACTGTTATGTATTGAGAAATCAAGCATTTATTTCTAATTATAGTGGATACACTATAATCTGTGTAATTTTGAATGTAACGTTTTACGCTTTACCATACAAACGAAACACAAATACATTGAATACACTCTAAACTTTTCTCCCCGTTGAAAAGAAATCAACCGTGGGAAATCGATCTCTATTAAATTGACGTAAAACAAACATTATTCGCGGCCTTGTTTTCGAAGAATAATATATGCTATGTAATAAACATGTACCAACGCGAACGATCTCAGTCACTTACAAAAATATAAACCACATTGCCATCTGCTCGCAAGTCGCATGTAGGGAGACCGTTATTGGCTCACGACAAGAAAACAGTCTCTACATAAAATAGAACATTTTATGTTTGAAAATAATACACTTATACATATACCCACTATTCCAACATTTCTTTTTTCAATTTTCTTAGGCACATTGAAGTGGCAAAACTTGGGCTTATATAAAATAACCTTATTATGGCATTTTCGTTCTTCAAAAAATGTAAGTTTTGAAACCAATTTTGTGGTTTTAGAAGTTACAAACAGATTATTAATTAGCTATATTTAAAAGCTATTGAAAATCACTAATACATTTGTTGAATCATAGAAACAGTTCTTAAGAAATCTCATGTCATAGGCAAATAGGTAATTAGGTACTCAATAAACAAGATGACGAATATCAAAATGAATGGAAACTGTGAACTTATCTCCGGGCATTTCCAACACAACATAAAAAAGTTCTCCTTTTTTATGCGTTTGGTTGCCAAAGTAAAAGCTGCACTCTTTTATTTTAGCTTAAAGATATATTCTATAATATTTGCTCCAATACTCCGCTATAACCGAACCGAAATGTATTTGTAATACAATGAATGAACCGTATAACGTAAACGACAAACGTGTTACAATGTAAAGTAAACGTTCAATCCGCTAACATTTGTCAAACATATGGTCCTCGTCCTCGGTTCGTGAGTCAGAGAACCACAAAGCCTCCGAAACCAAATCTATCACATCACGTACGAGAACTGAGTCAGCAAGCCATTTCAAAATAGCGACATATTTAAACTAACATAGTTTTTACAATACTTATAAGGCTTCACAAATATCTCCATTCCATGTAGAATAGAAACGTTACTTTTATGTCCCGGTACCACACACATGTCACCAGTTATTTCAAAAAAAGCTCGCCAGACTTCTGTAATAATCTGGATTCGCAAGCGCAGAGCGACGTTTGCTGTGTTGACTGCAGAATCATCCCTTTTATAAAAGTCGTTAATTGGGAAAAGTTCTTATTTCGTGGGCAAACTCTACCAAATATGCTTCAGACGTGAAAACGTCAAACCAGGTAGATATCATTGTAGATATCACAAGAACATTTGCGACCCAGACAACAGATCGTTTGATAACATCCGCTCACAGAATATGTAAAAGACCCTTAGATTTTACAACACAGTACTTCCATCCGGGTACGTTTCATGTACAAGTTTTTAAAAAGTGACCATCACAAAGGCACAATATCAGACCTTAAACAATATCCATTTGTGGAAATAAGGACTCGTAATGCGACCGAGCCGGAAAACCTGTATCACATCTGTACTGGAACTGTGTCAAGTTCGCATTATGTCACATGATGACATCACAACTTTTACAAGGAATCAGCAGCCAGCAAAGTGAATAGTAGTTTGTTCGTCAACTGTGGGCCTAGCAGGAACATTTGAGGGCGGCGTACACGTAACCTTAACGAATGAGAATTGTATGAAAATCTGTCAAAATCATGACAGCGCCCATACAAATTTAATTCGATAACGTTACGTTTACGCCGCTGACAAATATTACTGCTAGACCCCTGGACTCAACCGAGTCCAGTTATTACGGAGTACGGCTAGCGGAGTGGCGTTGTTTAAGACACAAACAAGAGCGTTTACTTTGTTAGAGCTTGGTCAGAGGACTCGCCATTAACTAATATTAATTAGTATATTATAACCGTAACGCGGTAAAATATGTCCATAATTAAACGTTAGAAAATTGAGTGGATATTAAATCAGTTACTTAATGGCCAAATTCAGATTATAAAAATCCAAGAATTAACGGACCATTTATCTTTGCACCTTCAAATATAAGCTATAACCCTTTCATGAAGAATAACTTCCTCCGCCATGTGAATCAAACGTCTTCGCTTTCTTAGAAATTCGTCTCAAGATTTTATAATTTATCGAAATGTAACATTAGTTGCTATTTCCTGTGTTGTATTTAAAAAGCGATGAAAATAATTACGAATATTTGATGTCTAAAAATACATTTCGGGAAAATATTGCCGAAACAAATTCTAGCTCTAATCTGGGTTTTAATCGACTTCTACAAATTGGAAAGAATGATGTTCAAAACGATATTATACACTAGCTTTGTTCCGTGGCTCCGCCCGCCTAAATGTTTAATATGTTTAAATCCAGAGCCTATGATATACTACTACCATACCAAATGTTATCATAATCCGTTCAGAATTTTTTGCGTGAAAGAGTCACAAACATCCATCTATCCATCCATCGTCACAAATTTTATCCTTACTAGTAATATTTAAATCCTTAAAAAAGGCATTTTATAAGGCATAATATTCTCTTCCGTGTAACGAATAAAAAATTCAATTAATAATAGGTACTTTTTAACGTCCCTCACTCTACATCTGCTAGTAGACGCCGACATAAGTAATTGGAACAAACGTCAATTAATTAACGTAACTATGGGAAACCCGTCCTCGAATGACACAAATTACGAACGTATTATAAGATGTGAAGGGTAAATATTAATAGACGATGAAAACTGCTGCTTTTGAAGAACACAATAGTACAATATTCTACTTAAAACTTTGGATATGTAGGGACTGTTGAGAGAAATTTGAAGATGTAAGTAAAGTTAAGAATGTCCAAGTTTAAGTAATAAGTGATTAAATTGAGTGCATTTAAGGCCTAAGTCTTTCAAGTATTTTAAGTTATTTTAAGTCTTTTAAGTTCTTTCTTTAAGGTAAGGCCTAAGCCTAAAGTACATATAGACATTCGAGGATGTATAATCATTTATTTAACTTTCACTAAGTAACGTTTAACGTGATAAAAGCGTAGAGCTGTGTTGTATCTTGTATAGTATAAAAACAAGCAATCCTGACAATAATATGTATAGCTAACAATATTCGATCTGATTCGAGAGTGTTTTTTTCATAGAAAAGCTTAATATGTTAGGATATATAGTAATTGACGACCTATGTGGCTCAGTGGTTCAGCGCGTTGGTGCTCATGCCGGGGGTCGCGGGTTCGAATCCCGCCGAAGGAACAAAAAGATTTTCTGAGTTCCTGGGTCATGGATGTGTATTAAATATGTGTATATATAATAAAAATCTTAAATATATGAATAGTATAAAAGTATTAAATATACTTCGCGTTTTCTGGTACCAGTTAACACAAGTTCTTCGGATACTTAGCACGGCCCCAGATTGACGTGGTGTGAAGCGTCCATAGATATATATTTATTTAATTTTTTTTGTATAGTAAAAGTCTTTGATGATGATCATCATCATCGACGACCACTCACGTCTCCACTGCTGAGGCCTGGGTCTCCCCTCAATCTGAATTCTCAAGAGGGTGAGGCCGAGGTTGTAGTCCACAACGCTGGTCTATAGTGGATTTGTATAAATGGTTAATGTATTGATCCTACTATTATTATAAATCTGAAAGTTTGTGAGGATGGACGGATGTATGGATGGATGGATGTTTGTTGCTCATTCACGCAAAAACCACTGAACGGATTTTGATGAAATTTGGTTGGATGGATTTCTGGATTACCAAATAGGCTACTTTTTATCCCGAAAAAGTACAGTACTCCCGCGGGGTTCTGTATTAACGCGAGTGGAGCCGCGGGCAAAAGCTTGTATTACTATATATCCTATAATATAGAGCGGGCGCGGCACACACAGGTGTCACTAACGAATTCTAATGAAACAAAATTAACCAGAGACCCACAACAATCGCGATGACTTCATTTTGCACTTCATTAAAAACGTTACGTAAGTCATAAGTCGTTACGTATGCCTGCAAATATATATATGTATCTCTATCATCATCACTTTTCGACGCTAAGCTATAGTAATATCTGCGTTAAGAATGCAGTCAGTCATCAGTGCAAATGCCAAAATTAACCAGTAACGCTTAAGCCGTATTCACATAAGCCAATGACGTTAGTTAGACATTTTAACATTCGCACTGATGCCTCACTGCATTCTTAACGCGAATATAGACATATACCTGATAATGATAACAATATTTTTTTATAAAAACAATAACCCGACTACGTAAATTAAATAGCCTATGTTACCCGAGCTATTATATTACGAATCTATTGATACTTAATTCATTAAAATTGGTTTAGTAGTTTAGGCGCTACGGAGGAACAAACATACAGGCCAAAGACAGGCCATTCCTAAGTCCTAACCGTAACGTAATCCTAAAGATGCATGGTTCTACGTGAGTGTTGTAAATAACTAAAGTACTCTCGATACTGCCAGAAAGTTATGCCAAAAATGTAGAATTCTGCCAATAAACCGGTTCTTCTCGCCGGGCTTGTTCCCTAACCGGGGTAGGGTTGCCAGGCGTCCAGAAAGCCGGACAGTTAGGCTTTTTGATTGCGTGTCCGGCCAAAATAAACCGTGTCCGGCTTTTTCGGATTTTATAAGGCATTTTATAATTTAAAAATGTTGATAAATGTTTATTTAGAAATTAATTTGGATTGATGACTTTAAAAAAATATATAATATATAATGGACTGGACTTGGCCTTCGATTTTATTTATATTTCATTAGAATTTAAGAATATTTACGGTAAAAATCAAAAAGCTTGTTTTTAGAAACTATTTTATTGTCGTACTTATTTATACTGAGACAAAATCTTCAATAATGTAAGGTTGTCCGACCTTTTTACCCAAATGTCCAGCCTAACCTAATAGTCTGTCCGGCTATTAGGTTTGGCAACCTGGCAACGCTAACCGATGGTATCATGTATACCGATTACCGACGATCAGAAAGTGTATAAAATAACAAATTTGAATAAAAAAATTGACTTTCACTTTGAATCCTAACTCTATATTTACTGGCTCTTTGGTCTCTCAGCACCAAAGGGTTTGCTAACAGTTATTTTAATGCAATTATATTTCATTTCTCTGTAATAATTAATGAAATTAATGTTGCATTATTATCATGTAATTTTCTGTTAGGTACATGTAATAATGCTACATCATTCTACGTTGTTCATTTTTCATTGCTCTACACATTTTATACCTTTAAGACAAAATTTTACAACGTTTACATGTTACACCTTACAAGTATTACAATTTACAGAGTATTAGAGTTTGTGGGATATAAATTACACAATATGTAATACAGTTTGTCATGCAATGTTAGGTGTCCTTCTATCATTATTGGGGTGAATTTTTACGAACATGTTATTAATTTAAAATCCTTATTTTTTCGGCCAAGCCTCTGGCAATGTTAGGTACCTAATTATTTTTTCACAAAAACAAGATATTATAGGTATTAGGTATACGTACAAAACATATTGTTTTGTTTTTATAGTCCTTAAGTTTATAAAAATACTAATAAAAATCTATGTCATTGTAAATAGGTAAGTGTCTAAAGGACACTGGCGAATCCTGCCTGATTTTCCATCAAGAGTGGCCAAGTTATTATATAAATTATAGTTTTAAAAAACTAAAAAAACACGCTTTTATAGAAAATCTAACTAAAAAATAAAAAATAAAATTTAATAAATTTGGATTAAGAATAGTTTAAATGAAAAATAAATGTTTATTATTGTAAAAAAGCGTGGGGTGCAGTGTCTTCACCTGTACGTTTGTTTGTATGTAACCGACTCCAGTGGATTTGATTTTGATCCACTTCAAACGGTCAGATTTCGTTTAAAGTGATTTTAAATATATTATCAAAGTAAAGATCCTTCTCATCATCATTAATAAAATGTTTATAACTATTGACATAATGCACCCCACGCTTTTTTACAACAATAAACATTTATTTTTCATTTACACTATTCTTAATCCAAATTTATTAAATTTTATTTTTTATTTTTTAGTTAGATTTTCTATAAAAGCGTGTTTTTTTAGTTTTTTTAAACTATAATTTATTTTTGGCTTTTTAGTACGATTTGCCAAAGAGTAAGCCTGGAACTGCACGCATGATTATTTATTATAATAATTTATGATTTTAAATTTTAAAATTATTTTTTTTACTAAAAATTAAATCGAATTATTGCATTGTCATCGGTCTTTGACAGGTGTGCAAAGTTTGAATTAAATCTGATCGTTTAAAGTAGGACAAAATCGAGCAAACATACAGGTGAAAGTAATAAAAGCGTTATAAAAAATATATTATATTTCTAGGACTTAGGAATAAAAAGTTAGGAATTTCCGAATATCAGAGAATTGATGTACAAAATACGTAACTATCTGAGGTAATCGTTGTCATCATATCTATATAGTCTATGGTTATCATTTATCTGTTAGCATAATATTGCGTTTCCAAACAAACTAGTTATTAATTTCATTATGTAATCGACACCGCAAATAATAGATGTCGCTTTTCCGCAACCCGCCACTAGAGCAATATATTGAACAATAAGTTAAGTTATATTTAATAAATTATCTTTTATACAACTATCGTATTTGGTGTATAATATTATTGCGTTTTTTGTTCCTATGTTCATAAAGTACAACTTACAATAAAAATTTTGTAGCCTCGTATTTTAACTACCAGGCAGTGAATGTATGGCGACTTGCCGATCTCCTTTGCTGAACCAGGTAGTTAGTTGCCAATCTAATAGTCTAACGGCCAAATTAACTTTTATTGTGCCAAATTTCTTAATCCTCCGTTTGCACAATTCTCGTAAAACTGTACTAAAAGTTTAAGCTTGTTTTATGTATAATATGATGATAATACTTATAAATTATAATATATACACTTTAATACTTTATGTTAATGACGTTCTGTATAAAGGTCGTGCAAATACTCAGATATGTAACGAATACTCTAACAAGAAATAAGCAAACACGTAAAAACGTGGTAACAAATCACGAAATATAACGACATATCTATAAATACCGCTGGCAACCGCCACCGGTACAAAGGGACAGAATCCGAATATACTCTAGTAAATAAATACACAGGTTACTGTCCAGTCCAGGTATTTCATACGTAGATAACCTACAGTCAACGCCACGTAGTAGAAATGCATTCAAACATTGGTAGCTAAATCACGTTCATGTAAATCAGCAAATAAAGACATAAGTTCCCTTCACTAGCAATCACATTATCGACTACCGGTTAATAATACACATCACTAGGCACATCGATATCGGTAATTAAATTTTAACAAAACAAATAACTCACAGCCCGGCGAAATTCCGTGCTCCTTCATCGCGCACCGAAACGGATAGTAAGTGCCTGGCAGCACCTTGCCATACATTGTCCGATCCATGACCAATAGTAGTAAAACCACAACACCCACGGAAACCTACGGAAACCGCACCATAATCACAGCCCACACCTGATCCATGTAAACAACTGAATATTATCAGCCGCTGATAAGAGTATTTAAATTTTCTCCAACTCAAGGTCGTCACTGGATGTCCACACACAATCGTTATCGAATTCACTCGATATATCGATAAATTGTGCCCGAACGTCGATAAGTAGTCGATAGTGAGAAGTGATAACGCGATGTCAGAAGGACGAGGTCGCAAAGCTGGCACCGAGTATTCGTCGACGCGTCCCAACGGCGACTAAAGTAAGGTACAATCGCAGCCGACAAACGCACGCGCACGCCACTCCAGGGTGACAGGAGATTGCAGCGATCATTAATCATATCGATTATAAAGATATAGTTAATTACTGAGGGGTAAAAACATCTCCAGTGTGTATTTTTAAACGTGAAAGAATAAACTGGGGACCGTTTCATATATCAACTGAAAGAAGTAAATAGAAATATTTTTTTTTCTAAACAAAGAGTACGTTACAAATTGATAAACTTTTTATGTTCGATAAATTTTAAATGAGTTTTTTCTACTAATGAGGACAATAAACTAGAGCTGAAACATGATAGAAAAGAGGCAAGAGCACGTCACACATTCAGTTCAAAACGCAGCACTGTGGCCTGTGCGTTTTTTAATGGTCTCTGTATTTAACGATGCACGATGTGCGTGCTTGGTTTATCAATTTAATTTAATATATTCCAATTCCTCTGTGTTGTGTTTGTGAAATTAATTTATTTCGACACGTCAAACTTATAACCCTATGTTTTCGTCGGGGGTGAAATGTGAAAAATCTTTATATTTTTACGCAAGTCACAAATTCTTTGCCCTTGCATTTAAACTTCATTATGCTGATGTATTGAGCACATGTAGCGTTAAGGTATTTGTCAAAAATACTTAAGCGATAATTAAAAATACCTAGCCAAATATCGATGTAGAGAAAGAAAACTGTTTATGTTCTGAAGAAGTAGAACTCTACATTCACACAAAATATACTTTGAACATGGATGGAGTTATTATTTTTTTTTAATTTTCATAATTATTTAATTAAGTGGTCTATTAAATTCTCCGTTTAAAATCATAGGCATATCATAGGCTGATGGTGAAGTGAATCTTTCGAATCGAATTATTTGCTTCACTTCACTTGAAATAGTCTCGATTTGAAAGGTTTGCTTCACCATAAGACTTTAACCATCTACTTATTATAGTCCATTCGGAGTTATTTTACTTCCGACAGAACCTTTATGCCAACGACATAAGGTTCACTGTCATAGAAACTCCGAGGTAAAATAATTGAGCTTACTGTATAATATCGATATAAGGTTGGGACTATATTACCGGAATCTCTCCGACCGGAGAAAATTCAGAGCATTGAAAATAGAACTCTGAACCAATACAATAGAGCTGAAAATCGGACACAGGATTTGACTTTATTATTATAGTTATTTTTATTTTACATTAATTATTTACCGAAAATAATTGAACATGAAACTATTCTATTTGCTGACGACACAACTATTCTTGTTAAAAATAATAAAAATACAAACTACGAATATGAAATAAATAACACAATAGAGGATAATTGGCTTTTTAAACACTACAAACTTAACAGTTAATGCTAACAAGACGAAAATTATACAATTTGAACCAAAAAACCAACATAACAATAAATTTAACATCTTAATTGATAATAATATAATTGTAGAGTCAACGAGCTTCTTAGGCATCACAATAGGCCGTCACTGCCCATAGAAGGATCATATAGGTGTTTAATGTAGTAAATTAAAAATGTTTGTCCCTAAACGCAGCCCTTCTTGCCTATCATGGTTATGTAGCTTCCCTTCTAAGATCAGGGGCGTGCGCTCCATATAGGCAGAAATGCAGTGCTTTACTTGTCATTCACAGATATTTTAATAAAATGTTCGTACGTTTTAGATGACTTTAATTAATAGTAAATAAATTAATTATAATATAATAACTTAAAAACGCCTAATATTTTATAAATAGCATATCATCATCGCATGTATGTGTAATTTTCATACTTCGCAAACGCACACACCCATGAATATCGACATGATTATACAGCGTCAACTCCCGCGTCAGGCGATGGCTCTCGGCTATCCGATCGCTTCCGAAAACCGCCGAACTGGCTTGTCGGAAATTATTCGTTGCCTATAATCCGAGTAAAAAGAATAGTCGGAAATCTAATAAATCACGTATGCACATTAGGCATTTTTGTTTAGTAAGGTTTTATTTGTTTAAATCGAAGAAACGTTTTGTGTTTCGCGGGGGCCATATTGCATATTTCATGTGATAAGCATTGTTTACAATTTAATCGCTTATTTGAAAGTGTGTACATTTGACAGTTTATTACTGAGTTTCTATAATAATTGTAGTGATTTGCTTTTACTAGTGAGTTAGTCGATTTTTTTTAAATGTTATTTGACTGTGAGGTTTTGAAAATGTGTGTTTATTAAAAATTAAAAATAACAAGTTCTCACAATTGTCATTCAGTGAAAAGATTCAAATTATGTCTAAAGGTAGGTGTGTACCCGAGTTACAACAATTAAACCAGCAAAAAAATAATGTAACTCGAAAATTTCATGTTAAAAGTTATGAAACGTATAACTGGCTGTGTGGTTGTGTACACAAGATTAAATTATATTGTTTTCCTTGCATATTATTTAGTAATTTACATCGGGATATAGTAATCTCAAGTAACCGGAACCTTTAATATGTGAAAATTGAAGCTGACTGGTGAGTAGTTATAATATTTTAAAATATGCTTATTATTTTACTTATTAGAATTTCTTCCGCCGCGACGATCGATCGCTGTTTTGTCTGCGTTGCCGTAGAAGATGTACATGAATAGTAGTACATCTAAGACTTGCTCTGTTGGCATGGTTTCGACTCGAATCCGTCGCTTGGCTGTAGCTATGCTAAAAATCTATAAACGAAAAAGTTTTTGTGACCGAGTACTTCGCCGCATACCCAGTGTCATAATCCTGTGCACGCCACTGTCTAAGATATGGCATATGGGAAATAATATGGGATAACTCAGTTGGTGACATTCTTGCCTTACGCGCCCAGAAAAAGTGCATCCGATCTTTGAGGGGTGCAACATATCTTGACAGATGTAAGCTATTATTTAAAAAGCACAATATACTTCCTCTACCAAGTTTATATATCTTTGAGATGTGTATGTTTGTAAATAAAAATATTGACATGTATTTTGGAAAGAAAAGTAAAATTCCATACAAAAACACCATAATAAATTGTGTATTCCTAAACAACGATTACATCTTTGTAGTAGAAACGCATATTGTATAGCTGTTAAGATTTATAATTAAATACCACAAGCTATAACTGAACTAGCGGGAAAAAGATTTAAAAAGGCTCTATTTGACTGGCTTATTTTAAAAATGTATTATGATGTAAGGATTATTTAAATGATTAATGAAACAGTAAAACTTATGGACTTATAACCATTTATATTAATGAATTTAAGAATGCAATAATATTAATTATAATCTATACGTCATAATAAAATAAATCGTAATATTTTAAGTAATTTAATGCGATTGTTTATTTAATATGTAGTTATAATAACCTTAAGGGGACTCATATACGGTCTATTCAATCCGGTCCGATTTTCTGTCAGTTCGGCATGAACGGATGCAAAATCGCATCGTCTGTGTACAATTTAGAGATCGCATCAGTAGACTGGATAGACTAAAGCGATTCGTTCCAGTGTTGCCAGCTCTGTTCTTGCGAAACTACTACTCGCGTCAATTTCTACTAAAAACTACTAAAAGAATACTGAAAACTATCAGCTACTCAACTAAAAAAAAACCGCTGCATTTTAGGTTTTGTTATATTAAAAGTTTATTATTTATTGTATTATATTATAAATTTTATCGTTAAAATTAAAATATACTAGGAAATATTACGTATATAGTAATTAAACGCGTAGTTTTAAGAAAATTACGAACGAATTCTACGATGTATTATTATGATAAGGTGTAAAAAAAAAAAAAATGATGCCTAGCCTAGGCCATTTTGCATATGATTACTGTCTGGCTCTTTCCTACTAACAACTAAATTCCTACTAAGGAGGGAATAAAATACTTAAATTAGTAGTAAAACTTTGTAAAATAACTAAGTTGGAAACATTAATTCTGGACTGAACAGACCATGTGACAAATAGCTTCAGTTCTCGTCAGAACAACGCAACGTAACAGAAAAGCGCACAAGCGCAGTGAGTGTACAATTAATAAACACGACCGTAACTCGCGACAAACCAGAACGAACTGATGCTTCTGACGTTTTCCGTGTGTGTGCTCGAATCCGTTCAGGCCGAATGACGTCAGTTGGGTCAGGTGCGATTTTTTTCCGTGTATGTGCTCGAATCTGTTCAGGCCGAACTGACGTCAGTTCTAACTGAAACGATCGGCCTCTTGTCTGTGTGGCCTTAATACTAATTTTTGACATAGTTACTGTCTTTGTAGCCTAAAACTGTTATTATGTTACTACCTAGCCCTAACAATATTTGTCCGCTTATAAAGCAGAATGTGATGAAACTTATATGTAAATTGTTAACATCAAATTGTATATTATACCATATTCACTGCAAATTAAGATTATGATTATGACAACTGTCACATTTGACATTTGTGTGTTCGATTTTCAACTCTATTGTATGAGTACAGAGTTCTATTTTCAATGCTCTGAATTTTCTCCGGTCATAGAGATTTCGGTAATATAGTCCCAGCCTTACACTAGCTAGGAAACAGCGGTTTATCGAATTTAATTAGTACAGTTATGGACAATTTACGAGCTCATCGTAGTGAGGGATCTAACGAGGAAGTCAACATTTGTTCTGGAGCTAGCCCACATAGCCACGACACGTGCAAACAGACGTCACTTTTGAGTATCGCCCGTGCGTGTGCTGTAAAACAGGTTTAAAGTCTCGACTCTAGATTATTCTAGAAATCTGTAGGTTTTACGTTATAAAATAAGCAATACTTGTATTACATCCCAGACTGTTAGTTTCGTAAGGACTAAGAATTGACTTTTAGTAAAGTGCTGAATCTTCCTCCCCTTTTGTAAGACGTTCTGATAATTTAAAGACCTATTAAGATATAATTTGAGTTTAGAATCATTAGTTGTGTCTTTTTTTTGGAAATGTCATGATTATTATCCTATCCTATATTTTATCTTGTATAAATGTCCCGATTACCTGTGCATCTTAGAAATGGATTTTCAATCGTCAGGTAAGTGTCGACAACTCTAGAAAAAAATAGGTTTAAGAAAAGTAAATTCAATGAATATTTATATTATAGATTCTTCTACCGACGTAACATTCATTGATAGCCAATACTATGCGACTATACGCTTTGAAGCCCTGCCAATACCAGAGCAAGGTGAAACACAAGATGTAAGAAATCAAATCCAAAGTATTTCGGGTGATTATACACGCATTATTACACACATAAAATGCTTGGACTGTTCTTTAAAATAAAAAAATAAAAACCGGCCAATTGCGAGTCGGACTCGCGCACGTAGGGTTCCGTACAAAACGGCAAAAAATAACGTGAGTGACTGATGGTGAGTGGTGATTGATAGCCGGACAGACGGACAACGGAGTCTTAGCAATAACTAACAGGGTTTTACCGTGTCGGTAAGGAAACCTAAAAACTAGAAACATTACAGACAAAATAAGTGATGTCATTGTTTAGAATACCTAGCATTCAGTTGTCTCATGACTTGAGTGATGAGATCCGTGCGAAAAAACTAACAGTTCTTTCTGGCTTTCCAAACAGGACTTAAATATAAGGATTAATCTAAAACATCGAAATGGGTAAGAATCCTAAAATTTCTGATTACTAACAGGTTAGTTAGGCCATAAAAAAGGCAAAACAAACAATATTTAGGGCCCCCATATATTCCGGTCTGGTAGACCGTAGACCGGACTTTCAGTTCGGCCTGAACGGATGCAAAATCGTATCGTCTGTGTGCGATTTCGGCCTTCAGGCAACAAGATCGCATCAGTCGGCCGGATGAACTAAAGTTAAATTTGTTCCAGTGTTGCATACTCTGTTTTTGCGAAACTACTAAACTCGACTAGTTTTCTAATGTGCTCGAATCCGTTTAGGCCCAACTGCGGGCTTAGCATGGCGATCCGAAGAAAAGAAGAAGAATATAGTTCTTAAACCATGGTAATGAGGTCGTCAATAGAAGTCAACATTTCTAAATAGCCATATTATTAAAATGGCTGCCGGGAAATCTTCTGTCAAAAATGATCAAATTTTCAAGTAAATGACTGAACGTAAAGAAACTATTTGTCTTGGACCGCCATGATGTGGAGTAGTTGAAATTATTGTAAGACTAATTTGACATTGAAATAAGAAAACGTTTCTACTTTAGCTGTCAAAAGAGGCCATTTTGTGAGCTCATGCTCGGGAAGAAAAGAAATGTTGTTTCTCATAACGACGATGCATCGACCTTGCTGCCTTACAATTAGAACTATTTTGCCCCGAATAGTATTAATGTTTCTTCAATCTGTCATTTTGTCGATTCTTCGGTGTTTCTAGGGTGCGCATGCTAAGCCTGCTAACGTCAGTTCTACCTGATTCGATGATAAAATGGGGGCCTCAAAGGCAAAACAAGCTTCAGAACTTCAAAACATCGATTCGTTACCGATAACGTAAGTGAAGCATTAAAATATTAGATATAGAGTTAATTTACTAATCGAGTTAAGCGTGATCACATCATGGTAATAGTGCGTTAGTAAATTGAAATATGGGAGCATACTAATGACATACATTTGCATTTATTTATCTGAACTGTTTCCACACCTTTTTCATGTTTATAGAATATCGGCAAACAAGCAGAAGGATCTGTTGATGGTAAGCAATATCCAGCGGGCTGCAGGGCAGATTATAAAGTGCTTTGACAGTATTTTGAGTCCCTCACCTACCTTGAATTTCCAATACTCTCTCATCCACGCGGAGAGACTTGCGCAGAAAATGCGTAAATGCGGCAATTTTTTGCGAGGCCGTTTAGCACTCTAACAGAGCAGAAAAATTTGTGCCAAAACATTGCTGTTTACAGAAAATTGGCAAAAAATATAGACATTAATATTTTTTTAGGGTTATTGCAATTTAAGTAATGTTATGAATAAAGGATTATTTTTTTAAAAATATGATGCCGTCATCCATCACAGTAAATTAATCAAGTAATGGTAGATGAATTTAGTTCATAAATCTCCATTATCATCCTCAATCAATATGATGAATTTTCTTTAAGCACTACAGGAAATTTAACAGTATTAAAAATAACATTTTTGTTACATAGGGCCTGATTCAAAATATACAGACAGAATAGAATAAGCCTTTATTGCCAGTTTCACAATATTTTAAAGTACACAATTTATTAATTTGTTAGATTTCATTTTACATCAACTAATATTATTTTGTTTTATTATAACTAAATAATAGTATTATCATGTAAATTATATTATAATTAATTGTATTGTATTATATTCATTTTAACCTATTAAATCATTATAATTACATTCATGCACTTTAATGTTTTAATCTTTCTCTTTCTTATCTTTGGACATAGGCCTCCTCCAAGGATTTCCATTTTTCTCTATTTTGGGATTCACTTGTCCATGTTGCTCCTGCTATTCCTTTAATGTCATCTTCCTCTCATCTTAATGTGATCTCCGGAGTTGACTGCCTCTCTTTCTTTTGCCTTCTAGAGGGTTCTATAATGCTATTAGACAACATATTTAGAATATGTCCCGTCCATTTCCATTTTATCTTTTTCACTGTGTCTAAAATTCTTAGTACTTTCGTTTTTTGCCGGATACAAGTCAGCCTGATTTTATCATTTATTTTAATGTTCAGCATGCTCCTCTCCATATAATTTTGACATACATCTAGTTTTTGAGAGTTTTTATCTTTTCTATTTGTAATAACATCATTGCGTTTGTTTCTTATTTTTGGTACCCACAATTTATGGTTTTGCAGTTCTTTTAGGGCTTTCTTAATCCCTCCTATTCTTTCAATGTGATATTTTAATTGTTCTGTTCTGATTTTATTTTTATGTTTCCTTATACTTTCGTTTATTTGTTTGCTTATTGTTGATATTTTCCTTTTGTTTTCCGTTCTATCTTTTGTTTCTAATATTTCTCTCCTGGTCTTTAATAGTTCTCTTACTTCCAGTCCGATCTTGTCATTTTCCACACTTGATATTCGTCGCTTTTTTCCTATATGTTTCAGTTCTTTTTCAAGGATATCATATACTTTTTGTATTTCATCAACTTCTGTTATTCCTTCAAGGTGTTGCTCTAGAGCAGTTATACTCTAAGTGTGTTCCGCGGAACCCTAGGGTTCCGCGATACCCCTGTAGGGGTTCCGCAAGAATTTAGAAAAAAAAATCAATACACCAATCCAATCCAACCACCACCAATCTGGTCGAACGTTTTGACTCCGCCCGCCGCGCTGCCGCCGCACGTATACTTGTGAGCGCGCAGTCCCTTTGATAAAAGCCGCCTCTGAATTAGACACTATAGTTTCTTCACTATAGTTTATTCACTTCAAAACATAAAGTCGAGATTGTTTACGAGGGCTGCACTAAAAGTATCGGGAATGGAATATTTCCACTGTTCCTGTCATATTAAAATCTTTTTAATTTAAAACTCCTTGGTTTTAAAAATCGAATACCGTTTATTTATTTAAAAAAAGATTCTCGGTCTTGTCACAAGGTCTTGTCAAACTTGTTTAGTCGTTGAGAAAATGGAATTGACTCGAGAAAATTCTAGAGCGATGATTTAATATGACTTTCGAAGTGGTTAATACACAAAAACAGTGTGTTGACCGGATGATTTCTGCATTTGGTGATGAAGCCCCATCCAAAACCACAATTTATCGCTGGTTTGCTGAATTTCAACGTGGACGTGTCAAGCTCAGTGATGATCCCCGTCAAGGTCGTCCAAAAACTGCAGTCACCCAAGAAAACGTTGATGCTGTGCGTAAGCTGATTGAGGAAGATCGACATGTGACATACCGCGAAATTCAGGCAACATTAGATATTGGCATGAGTCAAATACAAATAATCTTGCATGAACAATTAGGTGTAAAAAAGTTGTTTTCCCGATGGATACCGCATTTGCTCTGTGAAGAGCAAAAAGCGGCTCGCGTTACTTGGTGCGTCAGAACTCTCGAAAGATTCCACGCAGGATCCTCAAATGCTGTATACAACATCGTATCAGGTGACGAATCCTGGATATACGCGTACGAACCCGAAACAAAAAACCAGTCACGAGTTTGGGTGTTCGAAAATGAGTTAAAGCCAACAAAAATTGTTCGTTCACGGAGTGTTGCAAAAAAATGGTGGCCACGTTTGTCTCCAAAACCGGCCATGTTGCGACTATTCCTCTTGAGGGACAAAGAACGGTTAATGCAGAATGGTATGCTAACATTTGTTTGCCACAGGTCGTTTCTGAACTCCGTAAAGAGAACTGCAACCGCCGCATCATCCTCCATCACGACAATGCGAGTTCTCACACCGCGCACAGAACAAAAGAGTTATTAGAGCAAGAAATCATAGAATTATTAGACCATCCGCCGTACAGCCCCGACCTAAACCCTAATGATTTCTATACTTTCCCTAAAATAAAGAATAAATTGCGTGGTCAGAGAATTTCATCACCTGAAGAAGCTGTGGACGCCTACAAAACGGCCATTTTGGAGACCCCAACTTCCGAATGGAATGGTTGCTTCAATGATTGGTTCCATCGTATGGAAAAATGTGTCAAATTTCGCGGAGAATACTTCGAAAAGCAATAAATACATTTTTAAATAGTAATGTTGTATCACTTCCTTGATTCCCGAAATGTTCAGTGCCACGTACAACGCATTTTTTGTATTTGTATTTTTATTTCCGCTTTTTGTTTATCAAAGGCGATAACTCGAGTATTTTTGAGAATGTTCGAGATCGAGTCTAGGACTAAGTATAAAAGCGGCGATCGCGCGTCGCGCCACGTCAGTCAGTTGACGATTAGCGTTCGGAGCGATAAGTTCCTACCTACCTACTTACAAGCTGGCTAGCGAATTGCGGAGTTTAAACGTGATATGTAACTAGTGTTTATTGTTCTACTGCCTGCTGTATTCTGATTGTATCAGATTTGTACATTTCTTCTTTGGACTAAACTTAGTCTCTTATAAGCAGTAACGATTGTGCATTATTTTGACCCCACCATCCTGACGTGTAACATTATTAATAAAGAAGAATGGAACGTTGGCTTAAAGGCGTTAAACGTTTTGCAACAACATCTTCTAATGACGCTGAATGTTAAAAAGCAGTACGTGCAGAGAATGCAGCAATTACCGATCCAGACGATGATGCCACGACGTCAAGCTCCACGGTTTCAAAGACGAAAAAAAGGAAGTATGATGAATCATATATCAGTTTCGGATTTATTGATTCCAAAGGCATTCTCTGCATGCTATGTAGTAAACTGCTTCCTAATAGTTCCATGGCACCTGCCAAATTGCGCCGACATTTAGAAACTGTACACCCCGAATCTAAAGACAAGAATAAAGATTTTTTTGTTCGCAGAAAAGAACAGTTATTGGAAAGTCAAAAAATATGATGCATGTAACAGAAACTATCAATGAAAAGGCCACGGAGGCATCATATTTAGTTAGCTATCGCATTGCACAAGCAGGTGAAGCGCACACTATCGCTGAAAATTTAATAAAGCCATGTGTGTTAGACATAACAAAATGTATGCTCGATTAAAAATCTGCAAAGCATCTTTCTACTGTGCCGCTATCAAACGATACTGTTTCACGGCGAATCCATGATCTGGCAAGCTACGTCAAACAAGAACTATTTACACGTCTACAAAAAACACGATTCGCCTTGCAAATGGATGAGTCGACTGATGTCGCTGGTCTGGCTATCTTGCTGGTTATCGTGAGATATCCATATGAAAGTTCTTTTGAAGATGACATGTGTTCACCGCTGCCCACAAACACTACCGGGGAAGAAATTTTTAATAAAATAAACATATTTTTTGAAGAAAATAATCTCAGTTGGAACGATTGCATTGACATTTGTACAGATGGGGCCAAGGCGATGACAGGTAAAACAGCAGGAGCAGTGTCACTGCCTTCAAAAGAAAATTACATTTTTGGATTGTTTGCGTTGATAAGAGAGAAATAGAAAGCTTTACGTCACTCAGTGAGTTTGTTAGCGATAACGACTCAGAAATGTTTCAAGATGATATGTTTGAAGAATTGGTCCAATATCTCTTTGATGCGCGCATCTTTTGAAAAGTATTTTCCCGAAGAACAGAATACAAAAATAAAACAGAATTCATGGATTCATAATCCTTTTTTACCCAACTTGCAAAAGCCCGAAAGTATGTCAAACGAGATATATGAATCTCTTTTAGAAATGTCATCTGACACAAGTATGGAGTCACTGTTCAAAATGACGCCTCTCAACGATTTTTGGTGCAGAATTCGTAATTAATATCCAATGCTTGGCAAAATGGCTCTGAATGTCCTTCTCCCGTTCCCAACAACATATTTGTGCGAAACAGGATTCTCAACATATGCAGCCACGAAAACAAAATATCGCTATAGACTGGTTGCCGAACCTGATATGAGACTGCAACTGTCTTCTATCAAACCTGACATCAACCAATTAATGAAAAATAAAAAACAGTTTCATACCTCCCATTAGTTAGATTTTTTCTTTTTTAATATCTTGTAATAATTTACTTGCCATGTGGCATGTTAAAGTAAGTAATAATCAGTAACTATTACATTGTACTTTTATTATGTTTATTAAAAAAAGAATACACTTAAAAAACGATTGTTTTATTGTAGGGTTCCGTAAAGTATTTTGCTTTCCAAAAGGGTTCCGTCACCAAAAAAGTTTGAAAACCGCTGCTCTAGAGTATTTATCATATAAATAGGGAGAGGAAGCGGTATTGATTCTATTTTAGTACTTGTGAATTTTCTGTTTGTTTTTCAGAGAAAATTCCTTTATTATCTTTAGTCTTACAGTTCTGTGGTTTGTATTAAAGTTGAACCGGTTTAGGATTTCTACATTGTTAAATATCTTAGGTCTATTCGTTAAAATAAAATCTATTTCATTTTTTGTTTTGTGGTCCGTGGATATCCATGTTTCTGTTCTTACTCTTCTTAAAGAAAGTATTCATAATTTTGAGATTGGACAAACGATATTAGTCTTTCGCCATTATTATTTCTTTTGTCTGTGCTATACTGGCCCAATATGCCTTGGTCCCAGTTGAGCATTAAAGTTCCCAATTATTATCAAATTTGTATATGCTTTGTCTACGGCCATCCATGCTCTTCATAGAAATTGTCTTTATCTTTTTTTTTTCATTTTCTGTGGGCGGATATACTTGAATTATAGACTAAATTTCTTTCTGTTCGAATATTTTCATGTTAAGTATAATAATTCTCTCTGAAATGGCTATTACTTTATTTTTTTATAACTCTTCTATAGAATTCTTGTCTTTGGTCTTTACTAAGAAGCCTACTCCGTACTGTACTGGTGTTTCTCCTTTGTAACAGAGTATGTGTTTTTCATAGTCTATCATTTCTTCACCAGTTCTTCTTCCCTCACTTAATCCTAGTACGTCCCATTTTATGTGATTTAATCATCTATGACTTCTTCTTATTTCTCCTCCCTCCTGAGAGGTGTGTGTTTATCGTAGCTATGGATAGTATATTTTCGTTTCTGTTCGTTTTTTCTTAACTATATGATTTCTTGTTGATCTACAGATAAGTGTCAGCTTATTGGCATGTTTTGTCTCTGTCACTCAGTATAAAGTAATCAGCGACAAAACTTCCGGATAAGCTATTCAACCGTCAACACTTACTAAGCAATTGTGAAACAGACTCTTAAAGTTTAAATAACATTATTATATTCCTATCGTGCTTAAAGTAAATTCATCATATATTGTGAAGTAATATAATAAATCTTACAACAATGAGTATGATGTGGAACGTAATGCATTTAGCCAAATTCGAATGTATTGTCGCTGACAAGATACTTTTGAAGGAAGTGGTACAGCAAATGTTCAAGTATTACGTAACGCAATTTTTGAAGATTTTATACACCCTTTAAAACGTTACCTACTTGTGAATAAGAGGGAAAATACCAATAGCTCATAACGTTGCATTATACGAGTTGATATGATGTAATAGCATTAGTATTATAGCAATTGCTACACGTTATTATCGGTAAGTTTCGAGAGCATAATAAAACTAGTTATTTTATAATTTTAGTAGGTAAGCTACATCTAAGTTTACTTACCCAAGTCGTCCATAACAAAGTTTAGAGATTTCTTAATTTGTTTATCTTCGATAATTTTACAACGAGACACTTCGAATTCGACGAATCAGAGGGTTATAAATAGTTTTATATGCACTTTATGATATTTAACATAAATAAGTTGCAAAAATGCAAATGTTATGAATTTTACAAACAAGTTGTCAAAAATGACTATTTTTTTTATTATTTATATATGGCATCGGCTTATAATCATTTGCCAGTGTCAAGTTAAACGGTGGTAATAGAACTTTCGTTTCAATTTTCAACACCGTATTCCTAAATCATTAAGTCTAATGTCAAGTCAAAGTCCAAATAAATAGTCAGTCAGTCCATGAGTCATGTCAGTCGATTCAGTAAAGTGGTAGAAGCTTTACTGAAAGTTCCTAGGGAGTTTTCGAGGGAAACTCAAAATAGCACGTTTTTAGAAGTTGTACCGCTTGCCCACACTTGTGCACGTTAACGAACATTTAATGGTTAATATTCTACCCATATTACACATTAAAATCCGAAATAACACAAATATAAGAGGATTTGCAAAATCCACAATGTCACCCATTGAATTCCCCGGCAAAACTCAAAATTTTTTCTTTGGTTTTGGCACTGACACTTGGAATTTGTGTATTTTGCTATAGATAAGGGATGTTGCCTAGTGTGGAATATTACATTTTTACACAATTTTTATAAATTAAATTTTAAAATTGTTGATTAAAATAAATCTAAGGGCTGATTTTTCAATCGTCAAATAACTCTCATCTGAGGAATAAATATGTGACTTTGATAGATTTTGTATGAAAAATCTGTCAAAGTTTTGTCATGAATTTAATAAAACTTGAATAGAATTGGGAAATGAGATGGATTTAGTGGAGAGGCTATAATAAAGATGGGAATGCTCATTAAAAGGACATAAAATAATAATATTATGAATCACCGGATACGAATCACGTTCATACGAATCTTTTTATATAAGACGTGTCCCAACTCCCAATGTCATTATTATTTATTTATTTCTAAGCTTAAATCTATACTAAAGATGAAGTTGCACATTTAGATAAATTTATTCCAAAAAACCAAGGCCTTAACTGTATTTCAGGTTGTATTTATACTGAACCCCTTTTGCTTCACTGCCCAGCCCCCAGTCCTTACTCCAATCCCAATGGATAAAGTTCTTAGCAAGAGAAGTAAAGTCATGGCACTTGGCACTCACAAGTAATAATCCGGAGTTTTGCCGGTGAATTCAATTGGTGACGTTTTTGTTTTTGTATATATTTCATAAATATGTGTTATTTCGGTTCTTAATGTGTAATATTGGAGAATATGAATCATTAAATATTCCTTAACGTGCACAAGTGTGGGCAAGTGGTACAACTTCAAAAAACGTGCTATTTTGTGTTCCTCCAAAACTCCCTAGGAACTTTCAGTAAAGCTTCTACCACTTTACTGAATCGACTAACTTGACTCATTGACTGCACTGAATATTTATTTGAACTTTGACTAGCTTTAGTCTTGATGATTTAGGAACACGGAGTTAAAAATTGATACGAAAATTCTATTTCCAATTTTTTTACTTGACACTGGTAAATGATTTTAAGCCGAAGCCATATATCTTAATAAATAAAAAAAGTTATAAACCGGTTGCCTTATTAAAAAATATCTGAGTTTTGCCGGTGAATTTAATGGGTGACGTTGTGGTTTTTGTACAATTTTCATAAATGTGTGTTATTTCAGTTTGATAATGTGTAATATTGGTAGAATATGAACCATCAAATATTCGTTAACGTGCACAAGTGTGGGCAAGTGGTACAACTTCAAAAAACGTCCTTAAGAAGAAGAAGAAAACACTGACGGCATACTTCAAATGTCAATTGGTCAAATGTCAAACTGACAAATAACTTTCTTCATTCTTCTACTTACATTTTATTGATTTACTTTAGTTTGTTGTAATTTCGTAAACACTCGGTTACGCCCTATTCATTCTTAGGAAAGAAAAGTCTTCAACATGACTACTACGGGTGAACAGCTGACTCTTGCACGAGACATTAAAAGAGCCATTGAACTGCTAGACAAACTTCAGCAGAGTGGTGAAGTACCAGCAACAAAATTAGCTGCTCTACAAAAAGTTCTACAAAGTGACTTTTTAAATGCCGTAAGAGAAGTATATGAGCATGTATATGAAACGGTGGATATTCAGGGTTCAGCAGACATTCGAGCGTCGGCTACGGCTAAGGCTACAGTAGCTGCATTTGCTGCTGCAGAGGGTCACGCTCATCCTCGTGTCGTGGAGCTACCGAAGACTGAGGAAGGTCTTGGTTTTAATGTGATGGGAGGTAAAGAACAAAATTCTCCAATATACATATCTAGGATCATACCTGGAGGAGTGGCAGACCGTCATGGTGGCCTTAAAAGAGGTGATCAACTTTTGTCTGTAAATGGAGTATCTGTAGAAGGAGAGAATCATGAAAAAGCAGTTGAATTACTCAAGCAGGCTGTAGGTTCAGTGAAACTTGTAGTTCGTTACACTCCAAAGGTTTTAGAAGAAATGGAAATGAGATTTGATAAGCAAAGAACGGCTAGACGGCGTCAAAATTACAACTAAAGTTTGTAAAGCATTTGAAACCCACTGTAGCAGTAATTATTAATACCCTATTGTAATGTACGAAGAAGAAAATTTCTTAAGATAAAAACCTATTAGAGCATCATTTTAGTTATTTTAAGTGTTATTACTTAATTATATCACAAATATTAATAGAATAATTAGACTATAATGACATTGTTATAACAAAACGAAGAAGTGAATTAGTAAAAACACTTTCTAATAATAATGTTTAACTGAAAAAATTAAAAAATACACCAATTTAATAAAGTATAAACTTGTCAATTTAATTTTGTATTATGATAATAATTTTTGTAATGTCATTTGGTTATACCACAATATAAAATTAAATAATGTACAGTAGACCATCTTCATACAAGTCCACTCAAATCGGCACACGCACACATATGCATCATTTACATGGTGGCTACCAAAACTAAAATTTTTATTGTTATCTTTTTAATCTTGTTATCAGTCCACAAACAATAAGCAAATTTATTGAATGTATTGTCTCAGGTAGAGTTAGTTTCCCAGTAGAGACTACTCTTTAGGAGTCTGGTCACCTATTTTGTATTGGCAGATCCAGGTCTAGTATTTAACGTTGTTTTAGACATCTAAATGACTCAGGAACAGTAAGCTGTACAGCCAAGTGGTTGGGGTGTTTTAGTAGGCGGTTTTTGTAATTTTTAATGGCAGGTGCGATTTCCTCCTTCACTGTTTTGATATTAAGGTAGTTATCGACCTCTTCGTTTTTAATGAACCAGGGTGCATTTGATATTTGTTTTAATATTGAGTCATCAGCTCTTTGTATAATATTCATATTTAAGTAACTGGTTGATCTCGACAATTGAACTCCATACATCCAGGTTTTAAGATGGTTTTGTAAATTAGTAATTTATTATCCGACAATAATCTGCTATTTCTTCCAAGCATCGAGTACATATCTCGGAACCTGATGTTCAGTTAATTTCTTTTGGTTTGTATATGGTTTCTCCAAGTCATCCGACGATCTAAGTGCATTCCGAGGTATTTGACTGAATCATCGTGGGGTAGTTGCTGGTCACAAAGCATGACTAGTGGACAGTTTTCTCTTCTCAGCTTAAATGTAACATGGAATGATTTAAGTGCACTTGCTTTAATTCTCCACTTTTTGAGCCTTTTCTCTATTTGGTTTAGACTTTTGTAGTGTACCTGATGCTTCATCTTTATTTTAATTGATTGAAAGTATGGCTGTGTCATCTGCAAACATTGCTACAGTGACTCAGGTATCTGAGATAAGTCATAGGTGTTAATTAGGTATAGGTATGGCCCTAGCACAGAGCCCCGAGGGACTCTTGCAAGTATCTCATGGATGGCTGAAGTGTAATCTTCTTCTCGAACTTGGAAGAGCCATGTGAACAAGTAAGATTTAAGTATCAGTGTGGTATTATAGTTTTTATTTTGTACAGTAGTCTGTCGTGCCACACTTTTTCAAACACCTGTTTTATATCTAAAAAGGCTGCTGAGAAATATTCTTTCTTTTCCAGAGATGTTCTTATTACTTTACATATTCTATGGATTTGCTCTATAGTAGCATGTTCTCATCTAAATTCAAATTGATGTTCAGGCATGACAGACATGTGAGTCATAAGTCTTGCAAGAAGGATCTTTTCAAATATTTTAGACATTATAAGCAGGAGACTAATCGGCCTATAAGAGGTCCGCTCATGGGTGTTTTGCCGGGTTTGTGTATCATTATGATCTGGGAGACTTTCCACAGACTAGGTTAGGGCACCACAGATACAGTCATGTATAAAATAGTTTCCTGTGGAAGCTCACTAAGTACCTTTTTGTCAATTAAATCATAGTCTGGGGATTTGTTGTTTTCTAGATTTTTTATATATTTGAGGACTTCCTAAACCTCAAATAGCAGAAGTATATAGTATCACCCTGTGCGCCACTCCGCAAGACTTGTAGCTGCATTGAACAACTAACGAGTTTTAGTTGTAGGTAAAAATTTCAAGGACTCGGCTGTGTTCTGCTACTGTACATAATTTATATTGTGGTTATACTCACAAAATAAAAGTATTTTTATTTTTACTATAGTTACTTTTTTACCACATTAAACAACATTATGTTTTAAGTTAGCTTATATTTTGTACTTTTAAATTGTTATTCATGAAATTTATATTATCTTATTTAGTAACAAATATACATATTATTATGATAATGGTTAAAGATATAGAATATTATCCAGAAGCTATGAAAATTAAGGTGTATTATTTATTATAGGATAGTTGATAATAAAATAATTCTATTAAATATTAATCTTAAATTTATTTATGCCTATTTAGTATTTACAGCTACAATTCACCAAGAAGCAAAGCCACCAAATTTGTATTTTTTGTCCTTTTTCTGTTTCTTTGCTGGGACTTCTTCAGATTTATTGGATGCTGCAACTTCTTGTAAATTAAGGTATTTCCCAACTCCATCCCGAAAAACTTTCAGGGGTTGCTTCTTTTTCGGTTTTGTACTTGGACCTTGTTCTTCTGATTGCTTTTTTAATTCCTCGGCTCTTTCTGCTATAAGCTGAAAAAATACCAATTATTATTATTATCACAATAATTTACCTAAATATTTTTTTCAATACTATTTTGTAATTCTGTCTAAAGGTCATTCCGATGCACGCGATGCGCGACCGCGACCCGAAACCGAAATATGGTCGCGGAGCCACTGTATGAAACGCGCGAGCGTGGCCAGAGAACCTGATTTGCTGGTTTTACAAAATAAACGGTTGTCTAAGACAACAACATTGTTGGCCTCTGCAATACAGTCGGACACTAGTGCAGAGGACAGGGACTTCAGATATTATGTAAAAAAAATGTGTCAATAAATGATTTATTTATTATTATTATTAGTTTGGTGATACAAGTTTCACCTGGAGTTATACACTGTTGTGATCCAATGTTGTTTAAACATAATCAAAAACAATAAAATTTGATTAAATTAACGTGTCATTGTATTCATTTAATGCACACAGATTATGTGACATTTAAATTTGTAGCTTTATAGGCTTGTATTGTTGTATTATATTATAGACATGAAAGAAGTTTTTACACTAAAATATGACCTTATTTTTTAAATTACCTGCTCTTCAGCTTCAGCAAATGGGTCCACAAAAACTTGGGTCACTTCAATGACAATGTCATGTATAGGTCTATCCTTATTGTCAACGTCCACTTGCTCCATAGCATTTAGTGTGTCTAACCCTCCAACCAGTTTACCAAATATTGTATGCTTGCCATCGAGTTGTTTACACGACCGAAATGTTATGAAGCTATAATAAAAAGGAAAGCAATAAGTATATTTAGATTTATAATCTATAATAATTGGTTGGACAGAACTACAATCTATTTTCACTGCATCAATTAAAACATGGCATGAGCACTTGTATTCAAGCTTACAAATTCTAGTGCATATGACTTTAGAATGATGTACATTACAATTCATTATTTTACACACCATTCATTGCCTTTTTATATAAAATAATACATTAGGATTACAGAACAATAGTAAAAAGGACTTATCAATATTTTCAAGTCAGTGAAAAATAATATTTTCTTTACTTACAACTGTGAACCATTTGTGTTTGGTCCTGAATTTGCCATGGACAGTACTCCTCGGCCAGTGTGATGAAGGTTTGGTTTGATTTCATCTTCAAAAGGTTTCTTCCAGGTTGATTCACCACCAAGACCTGTACCAGTTGGATCTCCACCTTGAATCTGAAAATTAATGTTTAGAATTAAAACTAATTATATACTATAAGAAACAGTATATAAACTTCGTTAATAAATTATAACAAAGTATTAAAAACTGTCTAGTTAATAGACACAAGAGAGAGGTAACAGTAAAATTTATAATCTTGATTTAAAGGGTTATCCCTTGTCGGCGGAGCCCGCCATCCTCTATGTCCTCTGTTAGATTCAGTTCTAAGTTCTAACAAAGTAACTAAGACTAAGTAATGTAGTTTTTCCTCTGTCTTCTCCTACCCCTCCTTCCTTCAATGTCTCTAATATAAGTAGTCTTAATGAATATGTCATGTCTTATACCCAAGAATATTTTTTCTTCTATTTTCTAATAATTTTAGTAGGTATGTTTCTCTTTTCTCCTATCATCTGTAGTAATTTCTCGTTAGTCTTCTTTAGAAAATTAGAACTAAATTCATACCCAAAACTAAATACTTGTAATTGATTGTGTTAATTAAAATAAACTTAGTATCACAATATAAAAGATAAAACACAGCATGTGCACATTAAATATCTATATTAGGTGAGGTGAGGATTTTCTAGCGACTATATACTCAAAATAGAAAATAATAATTAGTAACTGACCATAAAGTTTCTGATGGATCTGTGGAACTTGGTGCCATTATAATAACCATTTGTACAATGCTTGATAAAGTTGTCACAAGCTTTCGGGCACAGGTCACAATACAGTTCAAAGTTTAATTGTCCAAAGTTAGTTACAATCCTTACATACCCTGAAAATTAAGAAGTTACACTTGAAGTATTAATTACTACTACCTTATTAACTTTTAAATTTTTACACAACTGGCTTTCCGTAACATCTATTCGTCAGTTTTTATGGATATTGGATAGGAATCTATTCTATATATTCTGAGATAAAAAAGTGCGCAAATTCGACAGAATAAGACCAGCAGAAAATACTCCTGTTTATCTTAGAAGGAATATGTGCATTACATTGTGTAAATAAGGGTGAATTAGCAGTGTATATTTACATGTTGATGCTTCAACTTTACCCTAGTATGAATTGACCCTTAGAAATTAAAGAAATACATAGTTCTTTAGTAAAAGTTACCTTTTTTCTTGACTCTCTCATATTTGACATCATCTTCACAAAGTATAGCGGCCTCATGTACAGTTTCTGGGACCATGGCAGTGGAAGTGAAACTCGCTGCCACCATACCAGTTGAATAGTGAGCTGCATTGAACTTATCTGCAACCTATCCCGATAATTTATAATTTTTATAATTTGCGAAACTTTACATCTGTATGTGTACAATAATGTTCAGTACAAGCATACTTAGATCAAAATTTACACAGACTCATTAATTTTATGTAAATTGGCGATTGCACTAGGCTTAGCCTGTCCTACAGGTTGCCTGAAAGTTAAGTTTATGTTAAGCGACTCTATTTTATATTAGGTTATGTAAACTACTTAGACCTCTGCCTCATATCTAGCAGCGAGCAGCACGGCAGCAAGAGACTTCAGATACTGTGTTTAGTACAAACCTATTTTTGATTTTATCTTAGGAGTTTATTCAGTTTAAATAAAAAAGGAATATAAAGTTAAAGGTTACAAAGTAAAAAAAAATACAAAAGTTAGAGGTTGTTACAAAATGCTAAATACGCCTGCCTCTAGACATTATTTTGCACAAAAACGTTTTTTAAAAATACTAGCTTCTCCTACAGGATAAGAATTTCATTAGTTATCTCAGTTATCAAATTTATTTATCATCTTATTTAAAGGTATATTAAACTGACCTCCTTCTTAACTTGCTTCTCTTCTGGTGCTTTATATTCCTTTTCCAATTCTTGTAAGATATCTTTTGTTTCAGCTGACACTGATTTGAGTCTGGCATGTGGATCTTTCTTTAAAGCAATTTCCTCTGAAATTATCAATATATATTTATGTTACAAGACTTTATAAAATCTTAGTAAGGAATATTTTTTTTACCACACACAAAAAATTGAGAAATAATACACATAGTTTTGTAAAGATATAGAGATAAAAGTTACCTTCGGTTTCTACTCTCAGATTGTTCTTTATATGATGAAAGTTTGATATGTTGAATTTGTTTAAATTATTTGGATCCTGTATAGTTATTAAGTCAATTCTAGTGAAGGGAGTGTCATTTATAAGGTCCTTCCAGTTCTTGCCTTTGATATTGAGCTGTTCAATTGCTTCATAGCAATACACATTGCCCGTTGGTCGTACAGCAACAATGTGAGAGTTTTTTGTAAATGGTTTAAACAATACTGGGCAATGATAATCATCTTGGGCATTTTTAAAGAAGTTTAACTTTATCAAACTTTTGATATCAACTTTCTGTAAGAATGTTTTTTTAATAGTATACTTCCATATAAAAACTAATGAAACGTCTTGGTATTTTCATAAGTAAATAAAATATATTTTACCTTTCCAGTAATAGGGTTTATTTTAAATTTCTTGAGAAATTCTATTATAGCTTGTAACTCAAATATATTGCCATCAGCGTCGCAATAAGGTTCGTCAAAAGGTTGTAAGCACAATGAGCAGTGATCAAATGGAAGTCTTTTGAAAGTTGTGTCTTCTTCCTTTGCTGTGCCAGAACGTTTGCCACCATACAGTGTTGTCCATTCAGTGTATGTTAAATACCTAAAACAATAAATTCATTAAAATTAATACTAATTATTGCAAACCAATGAAAACAGTACAAAAAAAAGGAAGTTGATTCCTCAGGTTGATTCGTACATTTTATCTTTTTGATGTTGACGTTTACCCATTTTTGTTGATTTTAATTAAGTTTACACGATAAATATTAATTGCGGATTAAAATTTTTAATTTAAATGCACATTAAGAATCGTAAACATGTAGTTAGAATTTTTTTTCGTATTTTTACAATCAGCTACCAAAACATTAAAAACACAATTTGATGTTTAAATTTTTTTTTAATAAATGGCATCGGCTTATAACCATTTGCCAGTGTCTAGTTAAAAAGGCGGGAAATAGAACTTTCGTTTCAGTTTTCAACACCGTATTAATTAATCGTCAAGCCTAAAGTCTAGTCAAAGTCCAAATAAATAGTCAGTGCAGTTCATGAGTAATGTCAGTCGATTCAGTAAAGTGGTAGAAGCTTTACTGAAATATCCTTTTTTTGGGAGTTTTGGCGGAACACAAAATAACACGTTTCTAGAAGTTGTACCACTTGCCCACACTTGTACACGTTAACGAATATTTAATGGTTAATATTCTTCCAATATTAGTCATAAAGAACCAAAATAACACAAATTTATTTATAAATACAAAAACCACAACGTCACCCATTGAATTCCCCGGCAAAACCTAACGTCTGACGTTAACGCCAAGTTCATTCCATTTCTTCTCCTCCAGTACGGACCATACTGACCGTCCAGCCTGCAAATCCAGCACCTGTATTTAGTGTTAAAACTTTTTAAAATTTTTGCCTACAAGTCCGTATAAAGACGCTATTGTCCAGCTGCTGGATTTGCAGGCCAGACCTATAGAATGACTCATAAGCATTTTTTAGCATTTAAAAATGCCCCCGGGGTAGGGTAGTGGAATATCTACGGAAATAGTAAACGAAACTGTTATTTTAAGACGAACCTACCTACTTAATAAATTTTTTTCATCATTTCATCATCATCTTCTTTAAAATTATGATATGCACTTGATATTTTTTAATGTGGCAACATTTTAAACCGGTTTTTTATAAACATGTCGGAAAGTGGTTGTGCATTGTGATTTTTTAATTTAAGTTTAAAATCTTGTAGTAATATAGTTTGCTCATGGTTTTACTTACTTTTTTAACTGCAGGTACTTATACGCTTGTAAAGTTTAATATTATAACAGTTGATAATTAACTATACATAGTTGCCGTCAGTTCTGAAGTGTGTGCGTCTATGAATTTCAGAGATTGTTGCGTTGGTGAGGTGATGAGCAAATGAACGAAATGTGGTAGAAGAGGATTCAAGATTAAATTCAATAAATCACAGTAATCGCCAGAGTTGAAAGGCTTAATAAGGTACTAGATGTGTGTTGGTAGTACATAGTAAACGTGAAATTTTACTTAACAATTTCTCAGAAAAGTAACTGGCTACCATTACGCTTTGCAGTTTCAGGCATTCTAAAATCGGCGTATTTCTTCTTCTCTTAACACTAATTGTACATAGTGGTTGCATTTAGTTCGTTCCATTGTGTTTTTGAATAACTGTATTTCACCAATTACCCTTTGGTGAACAAAAAATCGTATATTTTCGGATAACGCTAGCCCACAAGATGGCCGACTGTTATTCGTAAGGTATAAAGTTATCTTTTTTATGTACCTCGTCTTCTTATGTGCAGTTATTAATTTATTTGCTGGATAATGTTAATTTATAGCGTCTTTATTATAGACACCGTTGTTTAATGTCTTACGTATAACATATAAAAACTCTTTGTTCCCAAAGATGTTTCGTAAAAGTTCAATCAACTCTTCCATACCTATTGTGCAGCTTTCGTTACGTGAATCTTTAAATCTTTACCTACAGTTTCCCCATGCGTTTGTCAGCAATAATTAATTTGCTACTGTTTATGTTACTGTCATTAATTTTAAATTTTTTGCATTTTGTTTTGGCATGAGTTTTGATTTTTGTTTTTGCTTTATAGTAGAATGGCATTAATGCTTTTAGATAATGTCAGGTGCGTCTGGTTCTTCAGGAAGTGGCACTGGACACAGCAGAGGGACTAGTGATATTGAAAACAAAGCAGACAAAGAAAACAAATCTAATCCAAAAATGTCCAAGGCACTTGGTACCTCGGCTAAGAGAATCCAGAAGGAGCTTGCTGAAATAACTTTGGATCCACCTCCAAACTGCAGTGCTGGGCCTAAAGGAGACAACCTATATGAATGGGTCTCAACAATTTTAGGACCACCTGGCTCAGTATACGAAGGTGGAGTTTTCTTCTTGGACATACATTTTTCACCAGAATACCCATTCAAACCTCCAAAGGTATAATTTCTTATTAATCTCTAAAAAAGTATATATTTTAATTGCTTACATGTTGATATAACAGCCCATAACTTTATTTATTTATTGACACACCAATAGTTTAGTAGAAATTTTACATTCAGAAACATAAAACTGAATAACAAAATAAAATATATTCCTGGGGTGTAGTTACCGCTGTATCAGCCGTATCAATTATATGGGGCTCCCGGAAAAATTTTTACTCATCACTCGGGCAGGGGTGCCCCCAAAACTATCAAATATAGTAAAAAGGGCTCCCCTAAGGCTCGCTACGCTACTAATATATTCTTGCCTACTCACTAAGAACTTTATTTTTCAGTAACAAAATAATAATTATTATCTAATAATACAAGGACTGTTTACACAACTTAGTGTACTGCATAGGAAAATTACAATGAGTAGAGAACTTTCAAAAGTCTTACCATTTATAATTATTTTATTACCTAAAAATACAACCTCTCAGGGCAGATAGGTTTTTACTGGTCCCTTTGGGACCCTTCTGACCAACATACATTACCATGACCACCATACAAATACATTTTGTATACACAAGGACAGATAAACTGACAGATCGCATGGACAAAATGACTGACTTCCTTGGCCAATCTGTCTATTCTTCTGTAGAAAGAAACCATTTTTGCAAACTACACATCCTGGATCTAAACATTTTTTTGGTACATAAAGAATTAAGAAATTGCCAACTTGTGATAAGTGTCGAATATAATATTATTCTACTACAAAGTACTTTAAATTCAATAGGGTCAGAATGGATGTACTTTGGATGTACTTTGCATACACTTGGGCACATTTGTGAACCTCCATTTGAAAAACGTCAATAAAAGTGTATTATATAGGTATTCTGTGTTATTATTTTTCAGGTGACATTCCGCACTAGAATATACCACTGTAACATTAATAGCCAAGGTGTCATATGTCTTGACATACTCAAGGATAACTGGTCTCCGGCGCTCACTATATCAAAAGTCCTATTATCTATATGTTCACTTCTTACTGATTGCAATCCTGGTAAGTTTTATTAAAGTTTTGATTTTTTGAAAGAAACAATTGTAAAGGCTTAGACAGCACTGACTGGTGGCCTTGCTGGTATAATATGGAATATGCATTTGTTTTAAATCAACAAAAGTCATATATTATCTAAACTATTAAACATAAATATAGACCGAAAAATGCAAAAAGTACAGTAATCAGTTGCTAAATTAAAAAAACAAAATTAAATAATTTAGGCAGCCACTTTTTTTTACTTTCTGCTTTGTTTTTTTTATTTTTCTGCAAATGCAGATGCAAATGCAAAAGATGTTTAATTATTTTTAAAATATTTATTGTTGTTATTTGATAAAAAGTTTATATATATATATATATATATATATATATATATATATATATATATATATATATATATATATATATATATATATAAGTAAGATATTTTTCAATAACACACAGATTGCATATGTTTATTAACTCTTCCTTAATAATAATCATAATAAAACGAAAAGAAACAGATGATCAAAAACATGCAATTACTTGCACCGTACATATCTGAGTCTAGGTATAGTAAGAAGTCTCAGTTCACAACAATCCAGTGATGCAACCAATAAGGTGGCTTAGAATCGGGCGCCGCGCCCTTACGAGGTAACTTCAAATTCACTAATCGTAATTCTCGGCTAGAATAGAATATAAATACAATAGAAAGAACCGAGACCGAGATTTTAGTTTGATTTGTGGTTTATAATGCCGAGACCAAGTTCTCAGTCGGAACTTAACAGCTGTCTGTGTTGGTTGGGATTTTATAAAATTATATGTTACGTTTTTTGCTATAATTGAAAAAATAAATTACCACTCAAGTCCATGTTATATGTGACATTTTTTCTTATAACTATCATCCTATATGTACTTTAAACGAGACAATCTTGTATAAATATATAATCGGTTTCTCGAAAACGGTTGCATGTATTATCATGAAGTTTAGTATGTAGGTAGTTTTGGGGGAAAAAATCGATCTAGCTAGGTCTTCTATCTGGTAAACTGCGCATTTTTAAGCTAAATATGTTTTTTCTTTCGTCGTGCAACAATATATCAATAATTTCGACTCCATGATGTAGATGTCGGTCCGATTGGCAGTTTGGTTTGCGTAAAATATTTTTTGTTACCCCTATTATTATTGTAAACCCCGTTAAAATATTTTTGTTATTCTTTTTGTATATTTTTTTATCTTAGTACTAGAGCTCCGAGAAAAGCTCGGTTACCCAGGTACTATACATAAACTTAGTAGTTTAGTTAATAAAATCACTGCGGCTGTGACTAGTGACATCATGCATTTTTTGTATAGGGCGTTTTTAATGTTCGCCAACAATCTCACTTTTGTGATGAATGTATTTCTATGCATATTCCCTATTTATCTATTTAATTATAGTTCATTAAGATTTTGGAAGTTTTTATTACAAATATTTAAAAAATTATAGTTCTGTTTTTCTATAGATTTTTGGTAAAATTAAATATATTTTATATTCCAATTTCCAGCGGATCCATTAGTTGGAAGCATTGCGACTCAATATCTGCAGAACAGAGAGGAACACGACCGCATCGCGCGCCTCTGGACGAAGCGTTATGCGACATGATTGCTCAGAGTTCAGACACAGTCTACACAAACATACTCAACATCTTATTTTCTAAATCCATCCTATTCATATTAAATGTAAACTAATGTAACCCAGTCTATAATAGTTTATGCACTCTTTAGAACATATTTTAATCTGGGACGCCGTGTAAAGTAAGTCAGAATCGATGTTCCCAGTGTAATGATAATATGTTATAAAAATGTGCATATTACTGATTTAGCTTTACGAATATTTTGTTGCAATGAATGTGAGTTTTGTATAATGCTCGAGAGCAGTGGGACTATTATTTTAGGTGACGAGTTCAAATTTAGTTCACTATTGATAATAAGTACTATAAATCATATATAGCATAGGCTGAATTAGTGAATTGAGTCAATTTTTGCGTCATATGCATTGATCTCAAGCACTATTTGAACTGTGTGTTTAGGCGTCTATCTGATTTATGATTATATTATTTTATTATTTTTTATTTATATTATTTTATTTATGATTTATTATATGACACGGTGCAAAAGCTTTTGTGATTGGTTTATATAAACATTTGTGATCAACTTAGTTTGTAAAAAATACTGCCAATATAAACTTCATGTTGTGATTAACCTAGTAGACAATTTTTTTACTTTCCTGTCGTAAAATTCCAGTTTATTTAGAGGTTTACAAAACAAACTGTTTCTCCACTAGTTTATTAATGTTCTACTCGAGATATTTGTTGTTTTCGATTCAACAAATATAAATAATATTATTTTATGTATAAATTTTGTTTTTTCCTGTCCACTTTTCGTCCACACTTTTAAGTGCAGTTATTAACAGTGAAATCAGTAGTCTTCTGATATGATATATATATGATAAACTTATTTATTTTTGTAGTAAAGAGCTTGTATATGCAGCTAAGACTTCAACATGAGAAATGTGCTTTATTTCTTTTACAATATTAACATATCAAAACATAGTATTTTTTTCCAATACTTAAAATCGTGCCAAACCTGCGTAGGCACTATCCGTGTGGCTCGTCTACTAAAATATTCCGTTTAGAATGTAAACAGTTGTTAGATGTAAGTTATTTTATTGTTTAGGTAATGTATGTCTTAACCCTAGGTTTAAAATATAGAGACTAGTTCTGTAATTTTTAGATAAATGTATGTCGCGCGTATATGAATGTGTGGTGTTACCGCTGTGAGACGATGTTTCGTTTGAACATTAGAACTGGTGCTGTGAGATTCAAATGCTGGCGACATACGATAGATGAATACCGCATCTGTATTCGTGACTGGAATATATTTTGTCAATGTGATTTTTTAAATTATTTTATATTGTGTCTGCGCGAGTGAGCCGGCGCGCGAGTCAGCCAGCGCGCGGCGTCCGCCGCTCTTGTTCCTGTGACTTCGCGATGTTTATAAACTCTGATCCACTTATAATCATCCTTTGTTAAAATTTGTAAATGGCATAAAATAGTAAAATAAAATTGTGTGTAATTAGGACACAAATTGATGTTTTATTGTTGTTATCCTACTCCTAAATAAAAGTCAATAGAACACCAAGAGAAAAACTTACAAATATTTTAGTTTTTAGTTTCTGATTCTTCTGTACAGATTATTGTTTTATTAAAAAGGTGGATCCAATGTCGTCTACTTAAAAAAAATTAATAGGAGAAAACAATGAACTGTAGCAAAGATTATGGATCTTTTGGGAATATGATTTATTGCTTATGTAAAAACGTATAGGCAGAAAGAAAAATCGAAAATGAATATGCTAATTAAAGTTATGTTACTTTTGTTGTGGCGCTACCTGGCATGGCCTTTGACCTCACCTGACTGAATTGTTATTAGTTAGGCAAAGTCAACGGTTTTCTATGAGGTGTTTTCTACCTCAGCGCCTTAAGCGTAGTGAAATTGTATATATTATGTCTTTACCTATGAAATTGCTAAACGAATTTTTGTCATGTATTTTTTATTTGTATTAATCGAAGTAATCACCCATACAATCAATGCATCTTTGCCAACGCAGTGGCAGTTTATTGATGCCCTTCTTAAAGAAATCAGCTGGACGGGAGGCAACAAATTCTTCAAAGGCATTTTGTACTGCCTCTCGGGTATTGAATTTTTTTCCCGCCAAGAAGTTATCCAAATTCTGGAAAAAGTAGTAGTCTGTAGCCTACTGTAGGCGCAAGGTCTGGTGAGTAGGGCGGATGACGGAGAGCTTCCAACCCCAGTTCTTGCAACTTGGAGACCATCTGCTGTGCAGTATGAGGTCGCGCGTTGTCGTGCAGGAGCAGCGGAGACGAGCGATTGACCAATGCTGGTTGGAGATGTGCCATCTTCTCCATCATTGTGTTCAGTTCTTCACAGTACACATCTGCAGTAATGCTCACCCCGTTTGGTAAGAAGCTGTGATGAATCACACCGGCGCTAGACCACCAAACAGTGACCATCACTTTTCTAGGGGTAAGTTTTTGTTTAGGGCATTGTTAAGGTGCTGAACCAGGATCCAACCAACTTGCTGAGCACTTGCGGTTATCAAACAGAATACAATTTTCGTCGCAGGTAACAATGCGGTTCAAAATTCCTTCATTTGTATGTCTGTTGAGCAGTGCAAGGCACGTCTCGACGCGTACTTCGCGCTGGCGATCATTGAGTTCGTGGGGCACCCATTTGTCAAGTTTTTTTACCTTGCCAATTTGACGCAAATGGACCAATATTGTTTTGACGCTAACGTCGAAAGCGGCTGCTAATTCAGCCGTAGATTGTGTATCATCAGCTTCCACAATCGCCTTTAATTCGTCATGACGAAAAAGATTGAAATGCGATGAAAATGTAACACTAATCAATAAACAAATGACTACTTTTGGAAAAAGAATTCCATGTTTTTCAAATATAATTAATTTGAAATTAGAATTCTTAGCCGAACAAAAATTATTTTGATTTGAAATGGCCAGTACTGCAGAACGACAATTACATAGGTAAAGACCTATTATTAGGTCATACATATGAAATTGGCGTTTTGTAAAGGAGGAACATAAAAATAGATTTTTTTAAAACATAATATATTTATTTATTCAAAGTATATAGGTACCATTGCTATCTATGCAGTTTTGCCATCTCATAGGTATTCCTGTCGGAATCAATAAAATCTTTAAAAGCGCTGCCGAAGAAGCTTTGGACTGCCCCATCGGAGTTGAACTATTTCCCTTGCAAGAAGTTATCCAAATTTAGAAAAAAATGGTAATCTGTTGGAGCTACCGTGTCCGAGTCCGGGGAGTACGGTGTATGTCTTAGATATTCCAATTGAATCTCCTCTAATTTAGTAGCCGTCTGCTGTGCAGTGTGTGGTCTAGCGTTGTTCTGAAGCAGCAGTGGCCTAGAGCGAATGACCAACCTCGTTTGTGTAGCAGCTAGCTTTTCCATCATGATTTGCAGTTGTTGACAATAGACATCTGCCGTAAATGTCTGGCCAGATTTAAGAAAGCTGTAGTGAACGACACCGGCACTAGACCACCGAACGCTCACAAGTAACCTTTTTTGAGTCAATTTTCGCTCAGCTTTGGCTTGTTCGCCAGGTTCAGCCATTGCGATGAGCGTTTTCGATTATCGTACAGGATCCACTTTTCATCACAGGTAATGATTCGATCCCTTTATGCCTTTTGAGTAATGTAACGCAGCAGTCGATGCGCGTTTGTGGGTTTGCTGCACTCAATTCAGGCTTTTACACCTTCCCAATTTGCTTCAAGTGGATTAAAACAGTTTTATCACTAACACCGCAGCCTGCAGCTAACTCGGACGTGGTTTGCGATGGATCTGCTTCCACAATAGCCTTCAATTCTTCATTATCAACTTTGGCCTCCGGCCGTCCACGGGGCTTTTTCTGCAGGTCGAAATTTCCAGAACGAAAACGGAACCAAAAACGCACCGTTTTATTTTGCGACACCGCCGCCATACACATCATTAATCCTTCGAGCCGTTTCTGCAGCACTGGTGCCACGGTGGAACTCGTACTCGAAAATAATACGATATTTCAAGTTTTCCATTTTGTAAACAGAGTGACGTAAAGAAAAAACGAAAAGAGGAAAAAACAAATGAATTACGGTTTTCGAAACACAAATGCATGAGTAAACCGCGGCATTAATTTGAAATTGGAATTCCTAACCAAAGAAGATATATTTGAGATCAAAGTGGCCAGTACGACAAAACGCCAATTTCATATGTAAGGACCTAATAAAATGTGTGTCGTATTGTAGTATTAGTAAGTACAATGAACGTTTGTATACTCGCCAGATTGTACTATGAGCCAATTCTCAGGTACAGGGCGCCATAGGTACAAAAACACATTTCTTACAGCTTTTGAAATGATTTATTCGAATTGAAATGAATATTATAAAGTGAAATTTACACATATTGCTGATTTTTGTTGTAGTTTTCATAAAAATAAAAAATCATCTACGTAGAAATAAAAATCATTACACTTGTAACCTTTATATCTCTGTTCATACTAATTTTAGAGACAAATGATTTTAATAAGTTTTGTTCCTTACGTTATTATGAATCCTAAGATTGAGACTTTATCAGAATCTAAGTAAAGTGAGTACAATTTTTTCGCAACTTTAACGCCTTGTACCTAAAAATCGGCCCACGGCTTATCTGGCGAGTATGCATACGTTCATTGTACACACCACACTAATACTATAATAGAAATACATTTTATCAGTAAGAATATAAGGGGTCTGTCGGGGCTGGGATCTCAGTTTAACATAGAATAGCATCAGTTATTAATCTTATTATTAGGTAGTGATATTAAACTCGGCCTGTAATAGGCCAGTGGTCAAACTCCATGATAAAATCATTTATTATGTGAAATTATAAAAGTATAAAGTATTAATCCTTGTCTAATCAAAGCCTTGTCTCGAATGCTGTTATTCATATAATTGAAGGAACGAATAGATAATATAGTTATGGATTTTGATCTCCAAACTTTTTTTACATTTTACAACAACTGATAATATGACCAATGTAAACAACAAAAATCAATAACTGATAAGATGTTAAAAATAAAAAGGTTAACGAACGATAATCTTGAAAAGAAAATTTGCATAATTATTATTAATTCTTAACTACATATATCATTCTTGTAAAGCTTGAAGCTACTTTATATTAGGGTACCTACTTATTACTTAGCTAAATAAACGTAAAATTATTTTGGATATGGGATCGAGAAAAAAAACAAGACTGCACAATATACACATTTATTATAATATACATGAGAAATACTAACATTCTAAATAAATTACGATTTGTGATAAAAAATTTAAAAAACACTCATTGGTATTTTTGCTAAGAGAATATAAGTTTATAGATCTCTACTAATATAATAAAAATAAAAAAACGTGCCTACAAACCTAGGAATGACAGATAATCCTGTGCAATGTTTTGCCACTTCTATTCGAAAAATCAGTCTTCTACACTTTAGCACACCTGAATATGTATTATGTAGGTAGGTACCTCGCTTTTTATGAAAATTCTATGAACTTTGTTTTCTTTGCACTATTGACTATAATATTATCTATTAGCATAAAAGGGAAGAGCTACTATTTTCTACACAAAACTAGTGATAGTATTTGATCTGAGAAAAGTTATCTTCTTCTGCTATTGAATATATTATGTATTCGATTTAGTATGTAGAAAAATCTCGATTAAAATTTTCATCAAATACAGAGGATATATTGAAAATCGATATAAAATTTCATGAATATTGGTTATTACAAAAATTTATACTAATTTACAATTAGTATGTCAGTCAAGTTGAATTGATAATGGCGATTTGTTTGATAATTTCAGTAATTTCATTTTTAAATCTCACAATAAAATACTTTTGATCCATCAAAACATTAGATAAAAGAGGTACACCGGGTTTGTTGGCGACCATACTTACTTGCTATAGTAAGGTTAAACTGTAAACACAAGAACTATAAAATTTACACCCACAATAAAATTTACATATAAAACTATTAATTATATCAATCAATGTTTACCTTAAAAATAAAATTTTTCAAAAAAAATTAACTTAAGTAAACAATAAGTAGACAAATTATACAAAAATAAAGTTGAATTGAATAGGAATGAAATTTATTCATTTGTACTTAATTAAATAATAGCAAAGATACAGTTTACTCTTGAGCTCAGCGAGTTTAGACGGTCTCATACTGATTGCGTATGGAGCGAGCAAGGAAACAAGCGAACATAACACCGAGCAGCTGAAATGAAATAAATATTATGGTTATTTTCATTCTGTAGTACTATTCAGATAAAATATTATTCGTATATCTATCTGCCCCTCCAACGGCCGAATACTGAAAGGCTAATCAAAATTAAGAGCCCTCCTATTCACAGGCTGTCTCTGTGTCTGCTAGCCGATAACGACAAGGACAGCATGTGACTTGAGCCACACTTAATTTAACTAACCAGTTCCAGTATTCGGCCGTTATATATTTACCCCCTTACTAATAAAACTATTTACATAGATTAAACTATGTTGCTGTCTTTGTTTGATATGTTGGAAATGTCACATGATAGAAAAAGATAGCAACGTTGTTTAAGTTATACGTTGTGTAAACATTTTTATTAGTGAGGAGGTATCTCGTAGACAAACTTGACTTAACTCGCTCCGCGATGAATGTCCCTCCTAAGAATTGTTCGACAAATGTTAATGCGTGAGATGCGCGCGAGAACATAGCCGGAGCTACCATATGTCTCAATGGGCTTAAGCCCAGGGCCCTGCGGATTCAGGGGGCTACCCAGCTGAGCCAAGTCAAAGTAAAAAAATTGACGACAAAGCTAAAAAACCAAAATTTTATTAAATTAAACAGATCGTAAGATGTTCCGCCCTGCGAATCCTGCGGTCAATCAAACTAATTCAATTCATTAAATTCAAGTTTACGTTTAGGTATAGTCTATAGGTAGTAGGTACTCCGAACTGACAGTTAAAATATTAAAACGGGACATTGCAGTAGTAATTTTTAAGTATAAGGGCAGGGGCGTAGCTAAAATCGTAAAACATTATAGCTACACAATACACAGTCTCACTCTTAGCCCGAACTTCCCGATAAAAAAATCACAATACCACTATGCAATACGCAGAAAAGTTATGGATTATAATATTGTGTGTCTAAGGTAAAAAAATATCAGGCCCGCTCCTATCACCTATGTAAATTTATTACCACTTAGTGTTTTTAACGTGCAAGTAATGTTTTCTAAGCAACTAAGTCTTTTAGTTTTGTACAGAATCTTAAATTTTAAATGATATCTATTAGCTTTTATTTTTAATTCTCTCTTTCTCGCTCACGTTACTCCGCTGTTGATTTTATGACCAGTATTTTTTTTATTTCAAAGTTTCCATAACTAAAAATTACGCAAAAATTTCGGCTCGCTCGCTATAATTGATTAGTTGAAGTACCTATATATTTTACTGTAAGTTTTGCAGAATACTTAATAATATTATTATTTAATAAATAGGAACTGTTATTATATTTTTATAACTATCTGGCCCGCTGCGCTCAGCTAATGATTTTAATACAAATATTAGAATCACCTAATGATTTTCGACGTGTGAAGACTCTTAGACACGGACAGCATCTAAAAGTTAGTTATGTTAACTCCGCTTCTTATTTTATGGCCAGCCATTTCAAAGTTTCCAGCCTTCCAGAAACAAAATATTCGAAAAAATATCGAGGAGCTCGCTATATTTTTATTGTAGAGTTTGCTCGTTCATTGTAATCTACATATAATCTGTGTGTCTGTTACCTCTTCACGGTTACCACTAAACCGATTTTTATGAAAATTGGTATAGACCTTGAGTCTCGAGAAAGGACATAGAATATTTTTATTCCGAGAAGGTACAATGTTTTTCTGGGAAGTGTGTGTGCTTTTTTACTGTGGTTCACGCCGAATGTCCTGAACGCTTTCACGTAATAACTAGTAAACCGATCATCATGAAATTTGGCACACATGTAAAGTAGACCACGGGGAAAGACATAGGCTATTTTTTAACGCAGGATATATACGGTTCCCGCGGGTTATTGTATTTACGCGGGCGCATCCGCGGGCAGCAGCAATGTGTGAAAGCTTTTGAATAGGAACATAATCCAAAATTTTGTTAACACTAGCTTTTGCCCGCGGCTTCGCCCTCCTAAAAATACAGTATCCCACGGGAACATTGTACTTTTTCAGGATAAAACGTGATAAAATGATTTTATCCAGTCTACTATATCTACTACCATACCAAATTTCATTGATATCCGTTCAGTAGTTTTTGCGTAAAAGAGTAACGAATATCCATCCATCCATCCTTACAAACTTTCACATTAAAAATAGTAGTAGGATTGTTATTTTCCTCGCTAGAAATCTCCGATAAACGCATGCGATCGCTGCTAAACATAAGGCAAGGCGCGGCCTTCGACGCAACCGCTATGTCCCTGCATTAAATCTGTAATGTCTTCGAAAATATTAATTTAAATTAGATGCAGTGAAGGGCCATATTGATCTATATTAAATGCACAATGTATTAAAGGTACTCAATTGGATAATGATTAATGATATATTGCTTAAAATCCCTTCGTAAATAAGCCATCATTGTTCGTAAAAAGTAAAGGATCAAAAATGGTTATTGTGGGTTTTATCCCTAAGATACATGACTATACCATCGCGGACTTTTTGTAGACCTTTTTAAGGTGTACAATAATGTATTACATTATTTTGAACTATCTCTTATGGTTCAGCCGGCGTTTGCAATGTAAGCGCAAAAATGTGTTTATTTACGACATTAGAACTTAACTATTTATCCGTTTAGTCCATAAATGTTGATTTAACTAAGAACCTAGAATGTGAGGATCAAATTAAAGAATTTGCCAAATGAAAATTTAGAAAGGTAGCTTTATAATTTGTCAATTATGCTTACAGATATGTTATTGATTGTACTGTAGGTACTTGGTGGAAATTCATTTTTCACAGTAATAACACACAGAACTTCTTAAACTATTTTCACTTTAATAAGTATTTTACATTAATTTTAATATATAACACGACCGGTTTCGACACCTGATGATGACTTTGTCGAAACAGGTCGTGTAATATATTAAAATTAATATAAAATACTTATTAAAGTGGAAATAGTGCAAGAAGTCCTGTGTGTTATTACTGTGAATTTTGCTTACGGTTGTATTGAACAAACACTTGAGACATTAATACAAATTAAAACAAATTAATACATATTGTAATAATACAAATCAATTTTTTTTGTCTTATTTTTTTCTATACTTGAGTAATTAATTTTACTACTTGGGGGCCCAAGTAGTATTTGCCCAGGGCCCCCTAAACCACGGTCCGGCTCTGCGCGAGAAAGCTACTAAAGTACTTAAATGACGACAGATACAAACGCATTAGGTACGTAATAAATATACCTAACATTATTTCAATCGGCGTACCATCTCCATTATGATCACAACCAGCTACCATGCCTGGAAACACTTTATATAATTCTAAAATCACTGTTTGTAATCCCTGACAACCTAAGTAATGCAGAAACGCCCGTAAACATTTTTACACAAACATTTAGCAGTACAACTGCGATTCCTAACCCAACATAATAATTATTAAGACGCCGTCAGTCATAATATTATTAAGAACGAAAATTTATTTTAATTAAGCTTATTGCTTGCTTACAAAATAATATTGTGTGGTGTTTGTGGTGTTAACTCTAAAACGGCTTGACCGTTTTTTATGAAAATTTGCAGGCGTATTTGGTAGGTATGAGAATAGGTATTAAACTATTTTTTATACCCCTAAGTGATGAAATTTTTATTTTATCGGTTTAATTTAGAGTTTTATGTGTTTTTAATAAAAAATACATAAAACTAATTTTTTACCCTTCAGACACCAACCCTCATTGTGAGCGATATTAGTACTGTAAATGAAATTTATCATCAACCACTAGTTATCGATAACTCTTTCTCACATCACCTTTAGGTTGTAGGGGTAGGAAGTAAGTGTAGTTGTTGGTAGTTATATATTTATTACAGTTCATAGTTAAGACAGAACAAAGTCTGTTGGGTCTAGCTAGTAATACTATTTAAGTAAAATATTATTTTGTAAGCAAGCAATACGCTTAAAGTGGCGGTATTATCAGCTAAGTAAATATTTTCCGCTCACCTGTACCACAGCGATGCCCAGTCCCACACCACCCAGCACCAAAGCCATGTCTTTCATGGCCTCCAAAATGTACGGATAGCAGCCGTTCTTGTGGAACTCGGGGGAGGCGGGCGTGCAGGCGGCGGCCGCATTGCCGTTGAGCTCGGTGCTGGAGCAGCAGCTGGCGGGGATGGCCAACTTATTGTCGGCCCAGTCCTCAGGGCCGTTGATGCCGCAGCACTTCAACTGGGGAGGCAAATAATAAAAATTTGGTGTCCAATGCAAAGGGCCGTCGCTATGTTAGCCGAAGATGTGACACCTTACCGTGTGATATCGTGTATTCGCTTTTACTCCTATAGATTTTCATACCCCTGGCTTAAATCGTTTCGTAAGGAGTAAACTCCACAAAGGGCGCTTTTTTTACTGCACTAATATTAAATCTCGAATATATAAATGTTCACAACATGGCGAGTTTTATTGGAACGAAGTTCCTTATCGCGCGTTGCGAAAGGGGGCTAGACGGAAAAAATTAAGACTAAAAGTTGTAACGACAGTTTTTGCTATAGTTGTAAGCCGTGCGGCGTGCGCGTGTTTCTCTGTCTGTCTCTCCCTCTCTCAATTATTACTAAAATTGAGCCTACTGATTAAGTTTATATTACATTATATTTGTTAATAATAAAAAAAATATTATTATAACTTAAAAAAAAAAAATATTACAATTCCTTCACTAATTAATAGAAAGGAACTTCGTTCCATCCGGGTGTCCCTTGACACCTCTCAAGTTTTGTATATGATGTAAGTAAACTAATGATGGGGGTTTTATTTCTATATATTTCTGGTCAGGCTTTAAGCGTTTATAATGTACTTATTGTATCTTCATGACCCGGTAAATTTCGTTGAAAGATTTAAATGTATTTTTACAGATCAAATTAGTAGATTACTTTTATAGAAGGTGTACAAACAGACGGCATGGGGCCTAATGTTAAGCGATTACGGCAGTCGGCAGCACAGAGAACCCATAAATCAATTGTCTCATTGTGGTTTAAACTTCGATCGTCTATGACGTGCCGGCCTTAAAATGGAATACACTTACGTTTTGATTGTCTACTCACGTCAGTCTGAATGATGTCGAAGTTCTTCTGGATCTTGGGGTCTGAGCCGTAGTGCGCTATGGAGGCATTGAGGTTCTTGATGATGGAAGTTTCTAGGTCCTTGTGCTTGACGTAGCCCGCGATGCCCACAGCCAGCTCAGCGATGAAAATCAAAAGGAGGAACACCGAGAACTGAAACGTTAATTTTTATTAGAACTTCATCACGCTAATAATATGAAAAATGTAAAAGTTTGTGTGTATCTTTCACGCTAAACCCGCTAAATGGATTAAGTAAAAGTAAAACTGCTAAATGGATTTAATTAAGTGTGATGATTGCTGGGGGCTATTTCACTACTTAAGGGCCGATTCACACCGAAATAGCAGCAGAGCGGCCAGCGGCATAACTGTCATATAATTTAAACTTTATCAACATTACTATAAAACACAGTTTCGCTTGAGACAACCGCCGCCGCTCACGGCCGATGGCCGCTCCGCTACCATTTCGGTGTGAATCGACCCTAAAACTTTCGAGCAGTGGTTCCCCAAACCTTTTAGGCCTAGAAATCAAGTGTTTCTTTTTTGTCAGCTTGAGCCAAGATGTACAAGAAAACCCCTGAAGCAATAAATTTTAATTAAAAATTCTATCGTATTTGTCTTAATAATATTGTTATACGAATTTGTGTTTATTATAGGAATTAATGTGTTTTTTCAGCTTGCAACTTCTGCACAAGCTTAACAATCTTGGGAATAATATTTTTTAAATCGATTTGTGGCCTTGTTTTGAATAACCAACAAAGCCAGAAAACTTGCTGTTGAGAAAATCACAAGATAGCGTAAAGGCAATTTCTTGGATTTTGATGTGTGAAATTACTGTTTACATAGACTTATATACTACAGACGGGGCGGGGCATACCGCATATTGAAAAGCTAAAAATGTCCTTACTTTGAGCGCCCCATTCGAGGGGCTATCGAGTTTTACATTTAACAATGTAGAGGTCAGTGTTGCCCTGTAAAAGGCTGCGAAATTATGACAAACGAGTAAAAAAGGTAGTCTTTTTAATATAATACATCTATGTTAGAGGAGTTACAAGTGAATTTGATTTTAATTTGCCCTTACTCCTTACAGTCTCTATTATTTTTAAATTTAATTAGTAGTGATATTAGCGGACCAAATTACGACTCCGCAGACTCTCTACTCCTTTACAGGCACTAATTGTACACAGTAGGTACAGTAACGGTGGAGTTGCTATAAAGTATAAATATTATATAAAAACGTATACATATTACATAATACAATTAAGGAAATGTCTTAAATTGGTAACTTTGCCCTTCTGAATAAATCAAGTTGGGTTAAAGTCGAAAAATCACCTTTAAATTGTCCTAGTTTTAAGTAATATTGTTTGGTGTAACTAAGTTTTAGAGTTGAAAAAAAGGCTAAAAAAATATGAAAACATTAGCATCAATTGTGTAGTGGTAATGGTGCGTGGAACGTGACCAAGGCCACTTCAGACAACTATTATAATTTGAATACCATATAAAATTAAATAAGTACTGAAGTTTTAATGATTTGCAAACACATTGTTCTAAGACGAGATAAAGATTCTCGTATCAAACAGGGGCGTGCGCTCCATATAGGCAGAAATGCAGTGCTTTACTTGTCATTCACAGATATTTTAATAAAACGTTCGTACGTTTTAGATGACTTTAATTAATAGTAAATAAACTAATTAAAAAAATATAATAAGTTTAAAACGCCTAATATTTTATAAATAGCAACTCATGCGGTTGCTTTGTGCAGGACAAATCATCGCATGTATGTGTAATTTTCATACTTCGCAAACGCACACACCCATGAATATCGACATGATTATATAGCAAGTCCTGCGGCAGGCGATGGTTCTCGGGCCTCGGCTATCCGATCGCTTCCGAAAACCGCCGAAGTGGCTTGTCGGAAATTATTCGTTGCCTATAATCCGAGTAAAAAGAATAGTCGGAAATCTAATAAATCACGTATGCACATTATGCATTTTTGTTTAGTAAGGTTTTATTTGTTTAAATAGAAGAAACGTTTTGTGTTTCGCGGGGGCCATATTGCATATTTCATGTGATAAGCATTATTTACAATTTAATCGCTCCAGTTTATTTATAGTTTTCTTAAAAGATTTTTCATTTTAACATTTGAAAGTGTGTACATTTAACAGTTTATTACTGAGTTTCTATAATAATTGTAGTGATTTGCTTTTACTAGTGAGTTAGTCGATTTTTTAAAAATGTTATTTGACTGTGAGGTTTTGAAAATGTGTGTTTATTAAAAATTAAAAATAACAAGTTCTCACAATTGTCATTCAGTGAAAAGATTCAAATTCTGTCTAAAGGTAGGTGTGTACCCGAGTTACAACAATTAAACCAGCAAAAAAATAATGTAACTCGAAAATTTCATGTTAAAAGTTATGAAACGTATAACTGGCTGTGTGGTTGTGTATACACGATTAAATTATATTGTTTTCCTTGCATATTATTTAGTAATTTACATCGGGATATAGTAATCTCAAGTAACCGGAACCTTTAATATGTGAAAATTGCAGCTGACTGGTGAGTAGTTATAATATTTTAAAATATGCACATTATTTTAGTTATTACGTAGAAGACGATCGATCGCTGTTTTGTCTGCGTTGCCGTAGAAGATGTACATGAATAGTAGTACATCTAAGACTTGCTCTGTTGGCATGGTTTCGACTTAGAGATCCGTCGCTTGGCTGTAGCTATGCTAAAAATCTATAAACGAAAAAGTTTTTGTGACCGAGTACTTCGCCGCATACCCAGTGTCATAATCCTGTGCACGCCACTGGTATCAAACATAAGAATTATTTAAATATTCAATCGGTATTCTATAATAGTCTTCAACATATTCTGAAGGTCGATAAGAGGCTATGAGGGCAAGCGATTACAGCTTATTGCTTAAACATATTTTAAAAATTTGTATGTCCGTTTATTCCGGCTAATATTTGAATCGGCTGGGACTTTCACTGGCAGATAGCTGATGTTATAAATAGTAACATAGACTTCTTTCATCTTAGGGTCCGTATCCGTTAGTTCTACGCAAACGAAGTTGCAGAAAATAGCTACATAATATTATAATATGTGCCTGATAAGGAGATACAGTCATTGCATGAATAACATCGGCGAGGTTAAATTGCGTAAATACTGCACGTACTACTTATTATGTGACACTAACTGGTATGTACTTTGTGTCGAAAACTTTCATTACTTGAAAACTATGGTAGACAATATTATGCAAATAAATAAATTGATTAATTTAATTCTACTGAGTCAGTAGTTATTTTTGTGTGTTTTTTCTTAGCGTCATTACATGATTCACAAGTATAAGGAAATTTTTGGTCTTTCCCGTGTGACGTAAGTTACAGCTCAAGAGGAAAACGTTTGGTATCTTCATTGTTGAGAGTGGATATTTTTATTGCATGCAATGTGTTAGGTGACTTGGTCAACCCCATTCATTTCAAAATTAATCGATGATCACGGTCAAGTAGATCCACGCTTGTGTTCTGTGAATTTGCATGAGTCAGTGATAATACCGCATTACGGTTAAAACATGTCTGCTGATAAGTAAGCCATGTTTTTACACAAACAATCGATATTTTGATCAACTATTATCGACATCGGGTCACTAGACTTTAAAAACATTTTATAGGGATTTTAGAACAGCCAACAGTGCAGTCTTTGTTTGCAACAAAGGATGCCTTATCCCTTATTAGATCGAATTTTGTCAAACATTAGCCCTTCTTAACGTACAATAATAATTCCTTCGTTTATTATGAAGGCTGAATTTTAAAAATTTAAAAAATACATTAATCGCATATTCAAAAATTTAATGATCGTAGTCCATAGGTGCAAGTAAAATTATTAAAACATTTTTTAAGGCAGAGATTAAAACGATTACAACTCAAGCTGGACCATTAACGAACAATTAGGGCGAAGGAAATTGTTCGTTTAGTGAGCAGGATGACAGAAACGTGTCAGAGGTCACGGAATCTCGAGTCAAGTGGCGATGTACAGTCGCAGACAGGTCCGGTGAACCACTTGTGAACCTTATCGATATAGCAATAAGGTAGACAAGTGGTACACCGGCTTGTCAGTGTCGGAACAGTCCCGGGCGCTAATACGTGCAGATGCGTATAGCGCGAGGTAAAATAACTCTGAACGGACTGTATACCTGCGGTGTACGACTTTCAACCCTTATTATCATAGTAATAAGGTCGAAAAGTGGTGTGAAACGTAAAGTTTGTTGGTGACAGTACACGCGCCAAATTGAAAGAAACGTCCGTGGGACTAATCCACACCTAAATATTAAATACAGCTTTGTATGTAAACCAATAAAAAACAATCAAATTCTAGCGACATATCAAGTCTAATGTTGTACACCTACAAGATTAGGCGCGTAAAATAAATAATACTTATAAAAGTTCCCCACACAAGGAACCCTTATATCGCTCTGTCCGTCCGTCTGTCTGTCCGCGCCTCTAGCTTCTGTATTTAATTCGATTTTCAATTTACGATCTATGTTGTGTAATTGGTAGAATATACCTACTTTAGTGATAGCAGTCAATTTCAGAAACATAACAACCTAGATTTTATATTTACTCAGAATGTTTAGCTGATCAATGACATTTTACATTTTTAAATGCTCGTAAGTACACACATATGTATTGAGAATGATATAATATGATACAGTGACAAAAGGAAATGAAGTCTTACAAGTTACCTACAGTAAACCAAATTGTTGGGTGGTTTGATTTTTTTTCAACATACAATCATTTTTACCTAAAATTTTTGATTTCCGAGTCCTCTGTGGCTCAGTGGTTAGCGCGTTGGCGCTCAAGCCGGAGGTCGCGGGTTCGAATCCCGCTGAGGGAACAAGAAAGTTATGTGTTCCTGTGTTGCCAATGATTGGATCAGTAGCTATTTGTCGGGTCGCTTTCAATGTGTGGTAACAATTATTTACGAAAATACTAAAGTTCCTAGTAGATCCGATTATAAGCTGAATGAATACGGAGTACCACAAGGTTACCAGCTTACTGGGTCCTAATCTGTTTTTGTTGTACATAAACGATCTTCCTAAAATAACTCAACACAAAACAATTTTGTTTGCCGACGATACGACTCTCGTCGTTAAATGTGATGATAGAGAAACGTACGAACAATAAATTAATTTAACACTTAAAAATATAATAAAGTGGCTAAAAAACATTAAGGCGAACCGTTAGTACTGAAGCGCAGCTCTAACTGCGTACCACTGATACATTTCTTCTATTTTCTTATATGGTCTATTGCTGTGGGGCAACTCAGTAGAGATTGAAAAGGTATTAATAGTTAAAAAAAAATGTATTAGAGATATATCTGGTGCCTCAACTATAGACAGTTGCAAACCGCTTTTTAAAAATACAATACACTACCATTAGTTTGCATGTACATTAAATAACTATGTATTTTTGTTAGGTTATATCCACAATATTTTGAACTCAAATCGAACATAGTATGTAAAAATCATAGATTTAAATATAAGCTTTATCGTCCAATATGTAACTTAGACATATAAAAAAAAGTGTGTGTCAGCTCCGACGCACGACTGGAGTTTACTCTAAAAAGTAAAACACGTCCCTCAAAAGGAACAAAAACTTTAGCGATCGATTTGAGTTCCAAAATTCGCGCCATGTGAAAAAAGTGACAGGTGCGCAGAATAGGTTGCGCACGAAAACGTAACGAGGTCATTCGTTCAGTAGATTTTACTCCTCATATTTTTTTCATACCGGGGGCCTTATATGAAAATCGATTCTTAAGGAGTAAATTCCAAAAACAATATATTTATACAGGCCATAGACATATATAATAAGTTACCAGATGATTTTAAACACAGTTAATCTTTTAATACATACAAAAAAAAGTGTGTGTTAGCTCCGACGCACGACTGGAGTTTACTCTAAAAAGTAAAACACGTCCCTCAGAAGGAACAAAAACTTTAGCGATCGATTTGAGTTCAAAAATTCGCGCCATGTGAAAAAAGTGACAGGTGCGCAGAATAGGTTGCGCACGAAAACGTAACGAGGTCATTCGTTCAGTAGATTTTACTCCTCATATTTTTTCATACCGGGGGCCTTATATGAAAATCGATTCTTAAGGAGTAAACTCCAAAAAAGTTAATCATATGGCTTTTAAAAAAAATTACTTTTACAACATTAATGACTACATGTTACATAATCAAAAATATTAGGTTATAAGTTTCTCTCCGCTGACGTGAACTGCTCATAATAATTAATTATAATCTGATTCTGGAAATACTTGACATTTATTATATTAAAATATTGACTTATTATGTAATAGGTACTTAGGATGGTAGTTAAAATAACAAGTTTAACATAAAAAAAAAATTTTGACAGTGTAACATAATTAATATAATACCTTGCTAATAATGTTTAATAATATAATTATTAAATAATATTAATAATATAATAATTTACTAATAATAATTAATAATGTTGACATCATTAATAATAATTTAATGTTTTAGTTTCTTGTACTAATTGTTCTTTAAAACTTTAAACTTGACATTCACACACCATTGATAAGGTACGATGTGTAAGAACTATTTATAATTATTGTAACCACCATCACTACCACATCTTGTGAATAAATGATTAATTGATTGACTAGGTCATGGATGTATACACATTGTTTAATACTAAATGTGTATAATATAATAAAAATCTTAAATGTTTGTAAAGTATAAAAGTATTAAATATACTTCCAGTTGTCTGGTACTTGTAACAAAAGTTCTTCGGATACTTAGCACAGGGCCAGATTGACATCCAAAAATATTATTAAAATTTCAACTGTCTAGCTATCACTGTTATGGAGATACAGCCTGGTGACAAACAGACCAACCAACAACAAAGTCTCTGGATATGGAGCTCTAAAAAGAATTATATCTGATATATCCAGATGAAACCTATAAGATGAGTATTGTTATTAGCTTTGTTGCTTTGGATATTAATATTCATATTAAGTAAGAAAAGTCAGGCAGGCTGTTTTATTTTTAGACATGACTTTTGTTGCTTCCTTTTCCTTAAATATGAAGCATCATTTCTCTTTATACGGACCCGTTATTAATGTTACAATTATTCATTTAAATTATTTTTTTTCTGCATGATTTTATACAAGTATAAAGTAAAGTTTTCCTTATAATATCTTACAATTAGGTAAAGTTAGATATATCAAGAGGAAATACTGTATTTTTCTTTCTGTGCCAAGAGATACACACTTTCTATGGCATGCCAATTTATACTTATAAATTCTCTTGCCCCAAGTAAAAATATAGCAAAATAACTCACAGTAACTATCATGCAGTGATTCTCCTTAACAGCTCCGCAGCAGCCAAAGAATGCCACAATGAACACGATCAAGCCCACAATGATCAGGATCATCGGGGCTGAAGTGTAGAAGTTCTCGTCGGTGAGATCGACATACGGGTGAGAGTTTATTTCTGATCGGGCACCCACAACAAGTATTATCAAACCCGTTATCTGTAAAAGGTTGTTTACAAATTTATTTATTGTGCACAAAGTTCAAAGACATTTTAAGATGCCTGCAGAGGTCATACAGCTTGCCATTTTTTGTGTTCTCTATTCGGATGAAAATTAATCTGAATGTAAACAAAAATATTAAATATGACCAAATTAGTGTCATAATTGGGGATGCCAGTATTTTCCAGGACATCCCGTATTTCCCAGGAGTCCCGTATTTTAGGTATTATATAGTTGTCCTTTCGGGACAAGCACTGTCCCATATATCGAGCGATCTAGGGTTAAAAAGTACTCAGTACTTACATACACAATGCTCGCAATATCCATACACATACATATTATGAGCTCGGGTGTGCTAAAACTAATCAAAATGTTATATGCTAAAACTCACTTAACCTTTCGAAAAATATCAATAAATAAAAATTTACACTAATTTAGATATTTTAGTAAAAAACTAAAATCCCGTATTTCTTGGTGTATACAAACAGTTGTTAGTAGTAGTAAAAATTTTTTTTGCAGATGTCATATTTGTTTACATTTAGATTAAATTGGACCTGAACAGAGTGTACCACTATTGTTGATTAAGTTTTTCAAGGAAGATATTCAGTATTTATATGCTAGGTTAATACAGACATTTCTTGTACTTTTATATGTAAAGCAATAGTGCTGCAAATAATGAGTCATCAAATATAAAGTCCATGATATCCCAATATTTTTGTATTTATTCACTCTTACAATTATTTCACAAATAGAGATAGGGTTGCAAAGAATGAGTCATCAAACAATAAAGTCTCATTTCACAACATTTTTGTATTTATTCACTATTACAATTATTACAAATAGAAATAGCTGGTAACTCAATATTCTAATCGAGAATCTTTATTGTACGATTATTGTCAATTTGCCTAATCTTATAACTGAGAAATATTGTACTTGAAGGTAACAGGAAAAAAATAACTCACCGCAAAAAGAAGATTAAAGGCAAAAAGAAGGTATTTCACACAAGACATTCCTGCGCCGATAGCCATTTTTATTTATTCAGAATCTGGAAAAAATAACAAAAGTTATGTATGTACGGTCTTTTGTAACATAGGTACAAATACGTGAATATGTGATGCTCCGTAACATCGATTTGCGTCGTAACTTGAAAATTTTGTAAGGACCTGACGACATATGGATCTTTTTTTTTACGTGATACATAGGTTTATCTGGATATTTAAATCATATCAATACCAAACGAAATACTTACAACAATATGCTTTATTCACTTTAAATTTCACCAAATTATCAAAACAACTGCAATCAAAACTATGATGTACGTCACACAAACACAAACGACAAACGAACTCGAATGCTCATGCAAGAATAAAAAAAAAAGGATTTCAAGTGTTGCCAGTTAACAGTCAATATTAAATATTAGAGTACATGACGTTTGAATGACCGTGTAAAATGCGCCTAAAACTGCCCGCCTATTAAATGGTTATTAAATGTTAAGACCAAAAGTACCCAATAGTAAATAGGTTTAATAGTACCTTTATAATACGTAGGTAATATAAATAAATAAAAAACATAAATTAGGTCTTTTCATCCGTTATTAGATGATTTATACAGTATTCTTCGAGCGATGTTACCACTCTTGAAATACTGTAGTGCCTGGGACAGTTGGTTTTTAAATGTCGTATGGTTGCCCAAGCATATACGGCTTCAGTAGTATTACTTATCATCTATGATATACGGCATTCTCACAGCATAGTCCGTCAGTCCAGAGGAATGACTGGTCAATACGTTTGGGGCCAACCATGTGCGGAAATCCTAACGATGTTTTTCTTCAACGTTAGAGCGTCCGTATAATGTACTTGAGATCTGAAAAACCTCATTGGTACACGTCACAACCTGGAAATCGAACCTGCACTCTCTCGAGGGCTAATCAAACTGTCTACCCACTAGACCACGGAGCTCTTCTATTAAACATTTATTCATATAAATAAATACAATTTCATTACAAAACTGACGCGAAAAATCGCGAAACCTGTTGCTATAGTGATCTATGTTCAAGTACTTTTGGAACAAAAAATTTGGCGCTATATATAATTTTAATATAGAAAACATAGACGTAGGTCGTAAGTATATTATTATATCATGTATATATAAGTATTTTAGAGCTACTCAAAGTAAAGGCAAATTTGCAGTTTGGGTAAATAACACTAGCTTGAGCCTATACAGCTAAATAAGTACGAGTATTTCGTAATAATTACCGGCAATCGGGTCCTGTAGTAGCGCCACTTATTGAATTTCCGACGTGATTGATATGCGGTTCATCAGCAACTTTCCGTCTCTTTATACAGGGTGTCCCAAAATTAGCACGTTACACTGACACCGGAGCTAGATGAACCCAAGACGCATTGAACAAGCCTAACATGCCCATAGAAAAGTTTCGTGGGTTTTGAGTTATGACCAGTTTTAGTCATTTTTTAAAAATCACCATTTTTTTGTAATGTTCGTATCAGAGAGTTTTTAAAATGCACTTTATTTTACTTTTTTTTATGTGTACTCCCCACAAGACTAGTTACTTATTATGAAACAAACAATACTTAGTCGATAAGTAATGTGAAATAACGACAGTTGATAGTCAATCTCAATTGAAGGGTGTTTTGGAAAAACAACCATTGTCATAATCATATCATTTTGTGTTAGAAGCAAAAAATGGTTTTCATAATAATGCCATTATTAAATCTTCCATTAATTACTGTATGTTCTGGGTTTGAATAACCCCTTTGCATTATGCATAGATTTAGTCCAATTTTGGCCTGTATAATAGAAATATCCCTGAAAATTAGTTTGACAAGGCAGTTTTTCAATAAATCTATATGAGAAATTGAGACATAGGTTGTTTTTCAAAAAAAAAAATTAAGAAAATTATTCCTTCTGGTACTAGGTAAATGAAGTAAGTAATAAAAATAATAATTGGATAGATAATTTATTACTTAACTTAATATTTTACTTATAAGCTATAATTTTAACTTAAATACTATATATTTCATTATTGTTCTTCACACCCATCACTGTTGTCATCATCATCCACCTCCACATTATCATCATAGCACTCCACATTATCATATCAGAGCATAAATTCCTATAATAGTCTCGGTTCTCAGGGGTACTTAAGTATTTACTGAGAGCTATCAAATTAGCCTTTTTACCAGCATTCATTTCTATAAAAGAAACATAAGGGATCCATGACAAACTCATTTGGTAAGCTTAGACGCTTACGTATTTCACTCTTGAATGAAGGCCCTGAGAATGTATTCTTCACCTTTATATATTGGTACTTATCACTTATCTTGATAATTCGTGCTTGTTGCAACTTGAGAGCTAGTTTTGGGGTTTTCAAGAAGTATGGCATAAGTGCCTCCTTCATGTTAAAAAAATAATCTTGTACATTTGTGTAATACTAGTTTAAATGGTTTGGGATATTTTCTGGCCTCACTGATTATCTTGTCCCAATGTGAAGGAACCTCTGCAGAATGTCTTTTTTTCTTGTTGTCTATAAGGGCAAAGACTGCATCATTAGGCAGGTAAGAATGTCCTCTTACAGGAAAAATGTGTGTAACTGTTTTAAAAAGCTTCAGACGTGGACCAAAAAGTACTGGAAATAAACCATGATGTGGTTTTTATTTTGCCCACTGCATCCATCACTCAATAGTACAAGATTTTCAGATGTTATCTCCCTGTTAGTTAAATAATGTAATAACAGGGACGTCACATCTGATGCACCTTTCTTGGCAGTTGTTTCTGTATAACAGTACATAGAAACAGCATCAGTAGCTAAATCATGTATACCGAATAAGTAGTACCACATTTGGCGAGAGTAAAATACATCACTGGTCTGTATGTGCGGCAATGGCAAGTTTTGCATGTAATCGAAAGAAAGCAGCATGCATTCTCCTCTTTGTGCCTTTTCTTTGTAAGTTTTTTTAGGGATCTGAACTTTTTAGTCTTGCTTAAATGCAAGTGTTTCTGAGTGATGAGTTCGGACTTTGCTACTGGATCAGAGGCACATTTGATTCTTAAATTGAGTTCATCGCAGACACTATATGTATCTGATCGTAGAAAACCAAACTTGATGTTAAAATTTGTCTTGAAAACATTGTAATATACTTTGTAAGGTATATTTACTTGCACTTCCTTTAAGAATAACTCATGCATTCTAGATACAGACAACTCTTCAGGCAGATGTGCGTCTTGGTCATTCTTGCAAGGATATTTAAAAAACAGTTGAAGTATCTCCTGCCTCTGTTCTGGTGTTATTTTAGAGAAGCACTGCAGACGCGAACATCTGTAAAATAGAAAACCACATACTTTTAATAGGCAGGTAGAGCTTGTCTAACTTGAAATGACGCGCCCCACTACTTCACTACTTGATATAAATGTGTGAGTGCTAATATTTACAACGACATTATGTCCCTGTGCAAGTATCAACTGTTTCGTGATCTACGATCTGTTTACGAACGTCGCGGTCGACTAGTCGCGTGATAAATCCGGCAACGCTCTCTGTGTGGAGTAGCGCTGGCTTGTTGTATGAAATAAGACCGCTCCGAGAGACAAGATCCGCTTTCTCGCGCGTTTGGTGAAAACTAAACTAGTTGACCAATAAATCCGAGCACGACAAGTTTTCAGCCAGCCATGTTCGCATGGTATGCATATTTGAGTTAGAGCTAGGAACTTTTTCTGTTAAGGCGTTATGGTATGACGCGTTATCTACCACAATGACAGCGTTTTCTGGGAGATTGGGCAGTAATTTTGTGGTAAGCCACTTTTTGCAATTTTCAAGATTCATTTGTCATGATAATCTCCACTCGTCGAATCAGCTTTATACACTAAACAAGCATTTGGAACAAACCCTTCACATCCACCAGCGTGAACAATTATGACTCGCATACCTTTAGATATCATTTTTTGTAGTGCTGATACTCCCTTTACTGGTTTCCATTTTTTGAATATGCGTTTACATATACAATATACAATATATCGAATACAATATATCGGCCCTCGTCACGATATATTTTAAATTGCCTTATATTGAAAGCGTAGCATTTGTATGTCGTGATTTTCAACTAGAGCTTTACGGTTGTCATCCATTTTCGACCATTCGTAGCCAGATTCTTTCAAAATGGTACGCAGAGTTTCTAAACAGCCATTAAATCCAATTCTTTCCGTTAATACCTGTTTAAGCTTCCTTAATGTTGGTAATTCTTTAAATTCTGTATGAAATGTCGCTATCGTTCTTCGAAGGACACCCATATCAAAATCATCCAACTTGGACTTAGTACAATGCCTTTTCCGTTTTTTAGGAGATTTAAAAATGTTCTCTAACGTGTCGTTAGACGTACTAGCTTGCTTTTCTTATTTCAAAATTCGCGTAATCGTGGATTCACTAAAACCAACGGCTTTGGCAGTTCGCCATCTAGCATCAGTTAGTTTATCAACTCTGTTCTCCGCTTCATATTTCATTCGGTGGTAAACATTCGCGATTATTTCTTTTCCCTAAAAAAAGATCACCTATTAAAAATTACATTTATTTTAAATAATATAATAATTGTAATATTTTATTTAAATAATTATAAGTGAGTAAATAATTAAATAATAAGTGATATTTTATTTACCTGGCTCCGAAGATGTTTTTTGGTGGACATGCTGACGGTACTTGTGCGATCGAATGAAGCGTGCACCTACTTTCGAGGCTAACCGGCAACTGATTGACCAATTACAATAGTGTTTTTAAGTGTGTTGCGTACATATTTTAAACTTGCGTGTATGCGTAAATACGAGAGAGGGGCGCGTCATTTTAAGTTGGACAAGCTCTAAGTATTTTAGAGCTACTCAAAGTAAAGGCAAATTTGCAGTTTAGGTAAATAACACTAACTTGAGCCTATACAGCTAAATAAGTACGAGTATTTCGTAATAATTACCGGCAATCGGGTCCTGTAGTAGCGCCACTTATTGAATTTCCGACGTGATTGATATGCGGTTCATCAGCAACTTTCCGTCTCTTTATACAGGGTGTCCCAAAATTAGCACGTCACACTGACATCGGAGGTAGATGAACCCAAGACGCATTGAACAAGCCTAACATGCCCATAGAAAAGTTTCGTGGGTTTTGAGTTATGACCAGTTTTAGTCATTTTTTTATAATGTTCGTATCCGAGCCTTTTAAAATGCACTTTATTTTACTTTTTTTATGTGTACTCCCTCAAGACTAGTTACTTATTATGAAACAAACAATACTTAGCTGATAAGTAATGTGAAATAACGACAGTTGATAGTCAATCTCAATTTTATTCTCACATAAAAATAATAGTTTCGACTTTGAGCAGCCACCGTGAAAAAAAATTGCTTCAAACATAATGAACACAATTCCAAAATGGTGTAACACTTGTATTGTATATTATTGATAAACTATCAAATTTTAGTTGTTTCTCATCAATGCCCGACGTAAGTGGAATTAATAAAAATAAACCAGTAAGTCCTGCAGTTGCCACGATCGAGTAGGTAGAGAATTGGTCTAGTACGGTGTCTTTTTTTACCTGGCTTAGTAATTGGGACTGAAAGAGATAAAAAATAATACGCTGTTAACACCGAAATGCTATCTGTTGTGGACGTGGACAGTATTTGAATAGTGCCAGAGCAGACAACAGTTTAGTGTGAATAACACAATATCTCTGCACCTCGCTCGCTGAAATGAAGTTTTTAATCTCACTTCTTTCATCTCCCCGCGATCTCCCTGACGCCAGAGCGCCAAATGACGTCATCGAGCCAGATGCAGAGATTTGTGGGTGGGGCGGGGGTGTAGGTGTTGAAAGAAAATTAAAAAAGTTTCGCATGAATTTTGCATTTATTTTGTGTTCGTGTTTTGTGTTACAACAAGTGTTCAAATTGTCTTTCTCCCATTCTTTTGCACAAGTGACACCTTCGTATAAAATTTCGGTTGAGTCTTCTTATTAAGCTTATGGTTGATATTTCACGGGCTGCTTCAAATACCCTTTGCCTTAATTCAGCCTCAGATGTAATCGGTTTTGCGTAGACTTTATCTTTTAAACATCCCCAGTAGAAAAAATCCAAAGGATTTAAATCCGGGGAACAGGGAGCGGCCACAAGATCGATCCCAGTCGCTCTATCCACCGGTTAGGGTTTGCAATATCGAGGTGCTCTCGTACGGCGTAGTGTGCTACGCCCGCGTGCTGGCAGCCATCGTATTGGAGCCACATCCTTTCCCTCAATTCCTCAGGGAAGCCCTCTAGTAATACTGGAAAATCATTCTCCAAAAAACTTAAGTAATTTTCTCCATTCAGGACAGCTGGTAACTCGAATGGTCCTACTATCTGGCCATTTAATATTCCTGTCCACAAGTTAATTTTAATTTGATACTGAGAGCGAACTTCTCTTTTTTCATGAGGGTTGGTTAGACGCTAGCTATGAAAATTATGGAGATTAAGGTATCCATCTCGTTTACATGCAGATTCGTCGCTCCACAAGACATCATTATCAAAGGTTGGATTTTCTCTCCATTTAGCAATCATTTGGCGACAAAATACAACGCGCCGTTGGTAGTCACTTGTTAGAAGCGTTTGGACACGTGTTATCTGGTAGGGATGGCATCTGTGCCGCTTTAAAATTTGATGTGCCGACGATTTTGGGATCCCAGTGCGCCGTTCAATGATCCGCACTGAAATACCTGGCTCCTGGCGGACTTCATCCAAAACAACATCATCATCTACAGTGCGGGGTCTTCCAGCGCCTGGGCCTCTCGTTCCTGGTACTCGACCCTCGTGATATGCATTAACAACGCGCAAAATAATTTCGTAGTTTGTCGGCGTACGATTAAGATACCGTTCCGCATGCAATCGTGCAGCCAACCTCGCATTGTAAGTTACGTTCCCGCGAGTCGAAACTCGCCTGGTTTCACCATAAATTAGACGCATGTCTGCGTACTCGCTATGAGAGTAAGAGACGTTGGGATTCGCCATCGTGCCCGTTTCACAAAATTCCCAAGAAAATCAGAGTCCGGTTGAGCGCTGAGTCGTCGTTTCCACTTTATAATAGTCCAAATTCACAAGCAAAACAGAGTCCAGTAGAAAAGCCAAAAACACGTTGCAAATCACAAAATAAAATGCAGAGGCGCAGAGAACACGTCGGTAGCACGAAACGCAAGGTAACGAACTGGCTTGACTGGCTGGGGCTGGTCTGGCTGGCTGGTCACTTGGTCAAGTATCTGCTATCGCCGTCTCTTTCTTTTTGAAACTTGTTTTACAGCGTTTCTTTTGTTATTCAGAACCCGCGTTGGGCCGCCCAGGCAAATGGCAGGTATAATGTGTATGACGTCATCTTCGCCTCAACAGCTTTATTCCCACTCTCACGTATTGTGTAAAGAATCAAAGGGCAAGTGTTACACCATTTTGGAATCGGCATGGCATAGGGAAGTTTTTAAAGGTATTTGTTCATTATGTTTGAAGTCATTTTTTTCACGGTGGCTGCTTAAAGTCGAAACTGTTATTTTTATGTGAGAATAAAACTAAAGGATGTTTTGGAAATACAACCATAGTAAAAAAAAACGGGAATGAAATGCCTGGGCGGCCCAACACGGGTTCTGAATAACAAAAGAAACGCTGTAAAACAAGTTTTAAAAAGAAAGAGACGGCGATAGCAGATACTTGACCAAGTGACCAGCCAGCCAGACCAGCCCCAGCCAGTCAAGCCAGTTCGTTACCTTGCGTTTCGTGCTACCGACGTGTTTTCTGGGCCTCTGCATTTTGTTTTGTGATTTTCAACGTGTTTTTGGCTTTTCTACTGGACTCCGTTTTGCTTGTGAATGTGGACTATTGTAAAGTGGAAATATACAATGTTATAGGTTAGTATCGCACCGGGGTCGACGCCGGCGCCTACCCCGAGGTCCCACATCCGACACGACAACACGTACAGACGTACAGACCGACCCTAACACGGGACCGGACCCGAACCCGAGTTCGAGTTCGCATCCTAGTAGCCTAGGTACACTCCAAAATAGTGTCCGCGACCGCGATATTGATATAGAGAGGCGAGAGCTCTACCAATACCGCGAACCTCATCGACATTAGGATTTACGCGCGCGAGTCATCCCGACCGTACGCGGAAGGGGAGAGGGACGGCCCTCTCAGTACTGATACCGTTAAAAACAAGAGCTCCTCTATCGCGATAACTCGCACGCCGCTAGTTTTTACTACCGCGCGCGAGCAACCTCACTCCTCAGCGAGTGAGGAAGGGGTCAGACCCCTTAGCAGGAAAGACCCGCGTCTCCCTGTCATAATAATAGCTCACAATCCGTAGCTGTCCCCAATATCCGGTCTGAACATCACCCGGGTGATGTTAGGGAGGGTCAAACCCTCCCATCGACTCTTACCAAATCAACTAGCTGCCAGGCTAGTTATAGTCCGATGTAGCTACAGCGGTCTTAACCCGACCCTTAGCGTAGACCCTTTCGAAAAAAAAAATCGTAATAAATACTTTTTTCTTACATCCAACTGGTTTGTTTCATTTATTGGACGCCAGAGGGGCAAAGAACCTGTATCAGATGTTCTACATTTGTACACTTCTAACAAGTGACTACCAATGGCGCGTTGTGTTTTGTCGCAAAATGATGGCTAAATGGAGAAAAATCCAAACTTTTTTAATGATGTCTTGTGGAGCGACGAATCTGCATGTAAACGAGATGGATAACTTAATCTCCATAATATTCATAGCTGGCGTCTAACCAACCCTCATGAAAAAAGAGAAGTTCGCTCTCAATATCAATTTAAAATTAACTTGTGGACAGGAATATTAAATGGCCAGATAGTAGGACCATTCGAGTTACCAGCTGTCCTGAATGGAGAAAATTACTTAAATTATTTGGAGAATGATTTTTCAGTATTACTAGAGGGCTTCCCTGAGGAATTGAGGGAAAGGATGTGGCTCCAAAACGATGGCTGCCCAGCACACTACGCCCGCGCCGTACGAGAGCACCTAGATATTGCATACCCTAACCGGTGGATTAGACTGGAACCGATCTTGTGGCCGCCACGTTCCCCGGATTTAAATCCTTTGGATTTTTTCTACTGGGGATGTTTAAAAGATAAAGTCTACGCAAAACCGATTACATCTGAGACTGAATTAAGGCAAAGGGTATTTGAAGCAGCCCGTGAAATATCGACCATAAGCTTAATAAGAAGACTCAACCGAAATTTTATACGAAGGTGTCACTTGTGCATAAGAATGGGAGGAAGACAATTTGAACACTTGTTGTAAAGAAAATAAATGCAAAATTCATACGAAACTTTTTAAATTTTCTTTCAACACCTACACCCCCGCCCCGCCCACAAATCTCTGCATCTGGCTCGATGACGTCATTTGGCGCTCTAGCGTCAGGGAGAACGCGGGGAGATGAAAGAAGTGAGATTAAAAACTTCATTTCAGCGAGCGAGGTGCAGAGATATTGTGTTATTCACACTAAATTGTTGTCTGCTCTGGCACTATTCAAATACTGTCCACGTCCACAACAGATAGCATTTCGGTGTTAACAGCGTATTATTTTTTATCTCTTTCAGTCCCAATTACTAAGCCAGGTAAAAAAAAGACACCCTACTAGACCAATTCTCTACCTACTTGATCGCGGCAACTGCAGGACTTACTGGTTTATTTTTATTAATTCCACTTACGTAGGGCATTGATGAGAAACAACTAAAATTTGATAATTTATCAATAACATACAATACAAGTGTTACACCATTTTGGAATTGGCATGGTATAGGGAAGTTTTTAAAGGTATTTGTTCATTATGTTTGAAGTAATTTTTTTTCACAGTGGCTGCTCAAAGTCGAAACTATTATTTTTATGTGAGAATAAAATTGAGATTGACTATCAACTGTCGTTATTTCACATTACTTATCGACTAAGTATTGTTTGTTTCATAATAAGTAACTAGTCTTGAGGGAGTACACATAAAAAAAGTAAAATAAAGTGCATTTTAAAAAGTCTCTGATACGAACATTACAAAAAAATGGTGATTTTTAAAAAATGACTAAAACTGGTCATAACTCAAAACCCACGAAACTTTTCTATGGGCATGTTAGGCTTGTTCAATGCGTCTTGGGTTCATCTACCTCCGGTGTCAGTGTGACGTGCTAATTTTGGGCCAACCTGTAGACGAGGCATGTTAAGACAAAATTTTTTGGAGACTTTTGGAGTTTCTGGGGTCATTTTGACATTTGAAGTATGGTGAAATCAAGATGGCTGACATTTCAGGTATGGTGAAAACCAAGATGGCGTAACTTTTTCTTGTATGATGATTTGTTTTGTAAAATGTACGTTTTTAAATATATTTTGATAGAAAAGAATTATGAGCTTTACATAATGTTTACATGATATTATTAAGCACCTACTAGCTTCCGCCCACGTATATATAGTATCCCACGGGAATACTGTACTTTTTTGTAAAGTAGTTTTAATTCAGAGCGTAAACTACTTCCATACGAAATTTAATTTAATCCGTTTATTAGTTTTGCGTGAAAGAGTAACGAACATCAATTCATCCATCCATCCATCCATCTGTCTATCCGTTCTCACAAACTTTCACATTTATTAGTAGGATGTATGCTAAAATATAATAATAATTACAGTGTGTATTAAAGCAGTGTGTACACTGTACAGCCATCGTCATTTTGTGTACTTTCGACTGTCATTTCGTTATAAAACTATGATTTCCGAGGGACATTACGAACTTCTACTGATATGTGGAAACTTAATTTGGTTGATACATAAAAACCAAGTAAGTATAATTTAATAGTTTCTTAGGCTGGGACTGTAAACTCCGGAATCCGGAAGGCCGTAGAAAGTTCTGATCATCGAAAAAAGAACTCTGCGCTTATACAATAGAGTTGAAAATCGAACACATGAGTGTTGAGTCAAATGTCAATGTCATATATGACTCGAAACTTCCATTTTCAACTCGCAGTATGTCGCAGTACTCGTATATCTCGTAATAATGGATGTCTTTGAAATTACGTATTGCCAAAATTATGCAAGCACGGGACGGATGACCGACACGACTGACGAGAGATCAGACGCAGGACCGACTTTTTACATGCCCATGCGACGCATGGATCAACTTTCTTACCAGACAATCAGATGATCAGCCTGCATTGTCCAATCTAAACATGGAAACAATATTTTTTGTTGTTCCAACGCGGGAATCGAACCCACGACTAGAAGTAGTAATTAGGTAGTACGTAAGTGGATGTAGTTGTTGGATAGAAACTGTTGGTGTTTGTACTATGTAGGTACGTAGTTATTTATTTAATCCAGTTCATAGTTAAGAGAGAAGTTGCTGTGGGTACCCTGTAACCAACTAACCCACCGTCTGTTGGGTACATTCAGCTAGATAATAAGAATTTGATTTCTTGGTAAGAGGTTGGAAATTTTCTAACAACAATACTCGTAGTGACAAGGTACGGTCGAGTTTGATACAAAGTGGATGGGCTTGTCAAGATAAAGATATAGATCGATAAAAGATCACAGTTTCAGTCGAGTGATATCTTTAGTGACTTCATGACTTAAAGTTTGCGTGTTTCAGTGGAATAGTAAACATGAAAGTTCCTAAGTTAATAAAATCCGTAAGGTATTCCTTGTTCGCTGTGAACTGCTTGTTTTTGGTAAGGTTCATCAATAGATAAAGACTTGTATTAGCTTTGTATGCCTATTGCCTATTGAAATAAGAATTAGGATACCTGTTATGTTTGCAATGATTTGCATTCATACAAGTTTGGACCTATTTTACCCATAATTTTTTTTAACAAAAACTTTAAACTCCGTTTTAAAAAAATAACGCGAACGCAAGAGTATGAAATTTGGCACAGTTATAGTTTAAATAATTGTGGAGTGAATTGTACCTACTAAGGTAATGTTCAAAGATATCCGTGTCGGTGTAAAATACTATGAGAAGTACCTATTATATCATCATAATGTGCTGATGTATGTTGTGATGATGGTGGTGATGATGATGATCATTACTGTAATTGACATAGTGGTCATATATGATAGCGTCTTATTAAATAAAGTTAAAAATTAGCATAGGATAGGTTTATAAATTTGAATATTTGATTAAATAATTTGTTTCAACAAATAATTATTGTAATTAAAGTAAAATGTGTAATTTATTTAAATCAATTTTATAAATACTTAATCATAATTATTTAGCTAGATTAGTTTATTCGATTGTAATATAAGTCGATCAAAATACTACGCGCGCCTACCTCCTTACCTATCTATCATACCCTGCCCTATTCCCTCCGGTAACTTGTTTTGATCGCCTTATAAAAACTATGGCTGCCTGCAGTTTGACTCATTCGTGTTCGAACTCTAGTGGAATAAACATCTCTTGTAAAGTGTTCCGTCGTATTTATTCATGGATCGTCACCACGCTCCAACATCAGAAGAAGCGGATGGACGCGCCCCTAACCCGGGTCCAGGCAGCAGCTCTCCGATTTTACCACGTGATGGTGCCCAAATACCATCATACTCCTCGAGTAATATCCGCAACGTCAACAGTGAAGAATCTAACGAGCTTTCATTTCTGCGACTTCAAGTTCAATTATTACAACAACTTCTTGGCCAAAATAGGACAATGCCGTCATTCACCGCAAGCCAGAAATTGAGCGAAATCTACTTACCTGATTTCGACCCCGATAATTGTCAGCTGACAGTAGAGGAATGGTGCAAGCAAGTTGATTCCTTGATCAATCTTAGAGGATTTTCAACTACAACTGCAATGATGAAAGGATTGTCATGGCTTCGAGAGCGAGCGAAGCTTTGGGCTGATGCTAACGCTCATAAATACGCTACGTGGGCTGAAATAAAGAACGAATTACATACCCAGTTTATGGCGGAATCTCGTTATATACATTTCGTCAGTAAATTTCGTGAATATACATCTAATGACGCAAAAAATTATGCCGAGTACGTGAGCGAAGCTTGGCGTCTATTTTCAAGAATTTCCCCAAATGCTTCAGAAGATTTAATGGTTGAAGCCGTCATATCAGGAATCCGTCCGAAATTTATTCAATCAGAACTGCTGCGATCAGCTCCAAAGTCACAAGCCGAACTGATTGCTAATCTACGCAACTATAGAAAACGGCCTGCCGAGTTTTCATCAATTAATGAACCTTATGCAAAACATCCAAGAACCGACTTTACGTGTATGAAGTGTGGAAAACCAGGTCATCGAGCACGAGACTGCAAATCAATCTTTTGTGAGTTCTGCAAGCGAGCGGGTCATCTAACGAAGGACTGTCGCTCCAAACCAGCAGGCCCGAAGGTGGGAAGTAAAGGAGAATCCCAAGCTAACCTGGCTCAGCGCAACACACCTGGCAGTACGGAGATCAACATTGGTAATGTAACTCTTTCTTGTTTAATTGACACTGGTGCTGAATGTTCTCTTATTTCACAAAAGGCAGCTGGATCTGTCCCTGGTAAACGTACTACTGAAGTGCTTAAGTTGCGTAGTATCACAAATCAACCATTGTTATCTAACGAGGTTATTTATACTGTAGCTAGTTTAAACGGAGTATCATTTGACGTCAGCTTACACGTTGTAGAAAAATTACCGTATTCTGTGATCCTCGGTATAGACACCTTAAAAACACCCGGTCTGAAAATTACAATTACGACAAAAGGAATAGCCGTTGACAGGGAACTAAGCATATGTTATTTTTCCTCTCATAATTCTTTTGATTCTATTGACTCTGACCTAACTGACAATTATCGGACTCAACTCAATGAGATAATTATTAAGCACAAAGATAGTTTTGGCATGAATACCTCTATTCGCAAAATAACAACTGGAATTTTGTCAATCCGATTGAAAGACCCCAATCGCATAGTTCAAAGACGACCTTATAGATTAGCTCCCGTCGAACGAAAAAGGGTCAAAGAAATTATTGAAGACCTAAAAAATAAAGGTATCGTTAGAGATAGCTGTTCTCCATATTCTAGCCCCATTCTTCTAGTAAAAAAGAAAAATGGTACAGATCGTCTTTGTGTTGATTATAGAGAGTTGAACATGAACACCGTAAGAGACAATTACCCCCTACCTTTGATCCAAGATCAAATTGATAAGTTAGGAAAAGCTAAATATTTTACAAGCCTAGATATGGAATCCGGCTTTCACCAAATTCCCATTGAAGAACAATCAATAGAAAAAACAGCTTTCGTGACACCCGATGGTCAATTTGAATATTTAACAATGCCTTTTGGATTATGCAATGCCCCTTCCGTGTACCAGCGAGCTATCAATAAAGCTCTTGGAGACTATAAAGACTCAATCGCTCTTGTTTATATGGATGATGTCCTTATCCCTTCAGAAACTGTAGAAGAAGGCCTGAATTATTTAGTGTTAGTTCTCGATCGATTGTCTGCCGCAGGTTTCTCATTAAACATTTCCAAATGCAAATTTTTGAAAAACTCCGTTGAATATTTAGGAAACATTATTTCTAATGGTGAGGTTATGCCTAGCCCTAATAAAATTAACGTTCTTGTTAACTCTGAACCTCCAACATGCGTTAAACAGTTGCGACAATTTAATGGACTCGCTAGTTATTTCCGTCGTTTCATCCCCAATTTCTCTCAGAAAATGGCACCCCTCTATCAATTAACAAAAAAAGATAGCACCTGGAATTGGACCAAAGCACACGAAAATATAAGACAAGAGATAATCACCTACTTAACATCAGACCCAATACTGTCCATATTTAATGACGAACTACCTATTGAAGTTCACACTGATGCCAGTTCCCTCGGTTTCGGAGCAATGCTAATTCAAATTGAAAATTCCCGCCGCAAAGTTATTTCTTATTACAGTGTGCGTACAACTGAACCAGAATCCAAATATCACTCTTACGAACTAGAAACTCTCGCAGTTGTAAAAGCTTTAAAACATTTTAGGAATTTTCTGTTTGGTAGACAATTCACGGTGGTCACTGACTGTAACGCTCTTAAGGCAAGTCGAACAAAAAAGGAACTGACACCACGAGTGCATAGATGGTGGTCCTTCTTACAAAGTTTTGAATTCGACATTAAATACAGAAAAGGTGAAGAAATGTCACATGTAGATTTTTTGAGTAGAAATCCTCTTGTTAATATGCTTTCTAAAGATTCATCTTGGATTATCGTAGAACAGAAAAGAGACTTTGATTTAAATAAAATAAGAGAGTCAATAATTAACAAAGAAGACCATGACAAAAAATACTCAATGAAAAATGATATCTTATACATAAAAATTCAAAATGATAAAGGAAACTCATGCAGTAGAATAATTATACCAAACGCTCTAGTACGTAATCTTATAAATGAATACCACCACACCCTTTTACATGCTGGTTGGGAACGAACTTTACATAAAATCAGAGAACACTTTTGGTTCAAGAATATGTCTAAAAGAGTCCGACAATTTTGCGATAATTGTTTAAACTGTAAAGTCGGTAAAGAAGCATCAGGTAAAAAGCAAATAAATCTTCACCCGATCGACAAAATTAATGGCCCTTTTCACACAATTCACGTTGATTTGATTGGAAATTTAACAGGAGGCACGCAAAAAGCTTACGCATTTGTTGCGATCGATGCTTATACTAAATTTGTTATCATTCACCCACTTAAAGATAAGACCTTAAGTCTCATTCTTAAATCTATTCAAGAGGTTATCAATCTCTTTGGTACCCCCAAACGCATTATTTCAGATAGGGAACCAGCTATAATGGGTAAGGAAATTCAGGAACTTTTTAAATCTGGGGGCATTGAACATCATGCTATCGCCAAAGGGGTACCACGAGCAAATGGTCAAGTTGAACGTTTAATGCGCACTATTAAAGATCACCTTAGTGCCACAGCTCAATCTCAAAAAGGGTCTTGGGTTACAAAGTTAGGCGAGCTTCAACTCTCGATTAATTGCACAAAATCTAAGGCAACTGGACATTCCCCTTTAGAATTATTAATAGGTAAAATTTGCGCTCCATTCTATCGCACAATTTACACAATTTCTTGAAACAAATACTAACCGTGATGAAATCCGCAAAGAAGCTGAAATCAGAATGACCGAACAGTCCCACAAAAATAGAAATCGTTTTAACAAAAAATGTGCGACAGTTATTTCTTTCAAATTAAACGACTATGTTCTGTGCAAAGATACCCAATGGTCAAAAAATAAACTAGGTCCCAAATATTTAGGGCCGTACCAAATTATTAAATTACTAGAAAATGATCGGTATGAAGTGAAAAATTTAAGAAATAATAATGTAACTGTTGTATCACACGAACATGTCAGACCAGTTCCAACCCCTAATTTAGATAACCGTGATAGCTTTACCGAATCAGACGATGAAAATTAATAAGCCACTTGTCTGTACGGATCACGATTGTGGTTTAGTCTGACAACTGGGCAGTATAATGAGTGCCACTTGTCTGTACGGATCACGATTGTGGTTTAGTCTGACAACTGGGTAGTATAATGAGTGCCACTTGTCTGAACGGATCACGTCAATAAGTGATTTAGTCTGACAACTGGGCCAAATAATATTAAATTTGTCACTTGCCTGTACGGATCACGTGAGTGATTTAGTCTGGCAACTGGACAGAATAATTGTATATTTTGTGCGCCACTTATCCGTATGGATCACTAAGGTGATTTAGTCTGATAACTGGGCGATCGAAAAATTTCATTGATTGAGTGACGATATATTATGAATTTACTTATAATTTGGTTTTAAAACAATAAGAATTATTCTGCACTCTTGTTCCCAGATTGAATATGTCTCCGCTCAGAGCACGAGCTTTTAATCAGAACGGCCGTGATAGCGTCTTATTAAATAAAGTTAAAAATTAGCATAGGATAGGTTTATAAATTTGAATATTTGATTAAATAATTTGTTTCAACAAATAATTATTGTAATTAAAGTAAAATGTGTAATTTATTTAAATCAATTTTATAAATACTTAATCATAATTATTTAGCTAGATTAGTTTATTCGATTGTAATATAAGTCGATCAAAATACTACGCGCGCCTACCTCCCTACCTATCTACCATACCCTGCCCTATCCCCTCCGGTAACTTGTTTTGATCGCCTTATAAAAACTATGGCTGCCTGCAGTTTGACTCATTCGTGTTCGAACTCTAGTGGAATAAACATCTCTTGTAAAGTGTTCCGTCGTATTTATTCATGGATCGTCACCACGCTCCAACATATATGCTTGCAGTTCTTCAAACAACGCCGAAATCCCCAAACATGTATGATCCATAAGGAATCAGGAGTTCTGTTCAGTACTTTTTGATCAACGTTGGTACAAAATCTTACTTTTTGGTAGCATATGCTTACACTACTTCAGGATAAGTCGAAATCACCATATTTGTCCATATAAATTTCTAAGACTTCCATCGATTTCTCATGAATCCCATAATCGGGTCACCACTTTGATGTCAAAAGAACCAATTTGGGATTATACCCATTACATCAAAAAAGAATTTTGAACAGACGGCGGAGAGAGAACATACAAAATTAATAAATAAAATATATACAGCCGAACGTATAACCGCCTCCTGTTTTGGGAGTCGGTTAATAAAAGTAACATTACACAGGCTTCCTCAAATTAATTACTCACACTAACATGCGTTTTGTTTTTGATACTTTGTCACATGAAGTTTGTTTGTTTGTCTTTCACATTTAATAGACAACATTTACATTTTTATATCGTATTGTCTAAAGCCGCGTTTCCATGCTGGCCATGACTCGGCAAGCCTCCACAAGTACAAATGTGTATAGAGGACGTTTGGTTTGGCTTGCGTGAGCTTGTGGACGCTTGTATCCAATCCGGTCTAGTGTCGGTTTTTGGACACAGATCAAAGGGCACTTGCGGCAAGCGCTTGCGACTTGTCACACGCGCGCTTAGTAGCCTCTGTGATCTCGCGACGAACGCACGTCTAGTTCTGTCTCCAAAATGAGTGGCTGGTCGAACGAAGAGGGTTTATCGTTTTTGGAATATTATCAGACCGAAACGTCTATCTTGAACCCCAAAGACGTTAATCATAAAGATAAAAAGAAAGTTGCTGATGCTTGGAGTCGTCTCGCCGAGTTAATGGGAAAGCCAGTAAAGGAATTTTAATTTATTTACTGGCAAAAAATAAATATTGAACTTATACGTTATCTGGTACGATTTCTATGAATCTGTATCATCCGCCATGCTCATCGGGCTTTCCTTACTTTTGTTTTACTTTACCTACTATTATTTCAAATAGTTTGTTTGTAATTGTAATAAAAGTAGGTTAAACCAAACGTAATAGCCAATACAAGTTCGGTGTCCGCCATGCTTGGATGTACGTAGACGTATTCACGAGCATGTAAACGACTTCCAAATGTCGAGCGAGATTTGTGGACGCTTGGGGCTTGTGAATGCTTGTCTACTCTTGGCAAGCATGGAACGCACCTTAAGATGCTAAAGAACCTTAATAAAGTTCAAACTTAATTTATATTAAATGAATTATGGTCGAATTTCGACCACTGGTATAGATATAGTAGGTACAAACGTCCCTGTATTAATGCCTATTATAAGGCGTCATCATTAAATACCGTAAACGCACTAGTGAGGCCTCTAGTGTCGGTCGGGTATGTGTAGGCGGCAATAATCTATCATCAGGCGATCCGTTTTCTCTTTTGCCAGCTTTAATCAAAAGAGTTACGTGGGAGTGAAATATATTATGATTTTCCCTCATCTTCAGCTAACAGGAGCGGTACTACTCATAATCGGCGTGGTCTCCCTCACAGCCTACAGGGAGTACGAGCTGCTCATCACCAACAGATTCTTCACTCTGCTTGGCCTGGTGATAGCCACGGGAGTGATCATCTTCTTCGCGGCGTTGCTCGGCTTCTATGGCGCTATATCGGAACACTTTTATTTTATAGCTGGGGTAGGTATTAGAGTTTCCGGCCTTCCGGATTCCGGATCATATTGCCCCCGCCTGTACCTGTACCTGTACCGGTCGGCGGTTCCGGCGGGCACGGGAAGTTTAGAGCACTAAAGATGGAACTCCGCGCTTAGACAATAGAGTTGAAAATCGATATACCGAGTATCGAACAGTCACTTATGAGATTGACATTCGACTCGACACTTAGGTTTTCGATTTTCAACTCTATTGTTTTTTTTTTTCGCAGAGTTTTATTTTCAATGCTCCGAATTTTCTACGGCGATCCGGTTCCGGATCATATTTGTAGTCCCAGCCAAAGTCCCTGCTACATGAAACGTTGTTATAAAGTGTCAATATGACCTGCCTAATTCGATTTAAAAATTATTTTCACAAAAAAGTTCACTATAAAGTTCAGTATCGACGGTTCAAAAATCACTTATCGTGATTGTAAAATAAAGTTACTTATTCCAGTACGTTGGTCTACTGCTTGTGATTCTAATATTTGAGATTTCCATCACCATAATGGGTTTCTCGCTGCGGGAGGATGGGGTCTCGGAGATCAGATCCACCATGGCCAGCAGTCTGCTGTTGTATGAGAGCAGAAGCGATCTCGCTGTCATATGGGACGAGCTGCAGATGGCCGTAAGTGTTTGTTTGTATATATCACGTCTCCCAAAACTAATTACGAACCAAAGACAATTATTACTTAAACTAATATATTTTCAGTGAGATATTGGATTTGCAATCAAATTTTATATATAAGAAGACTTGGTATTGCAGCCAGTAAGGTAGTTACAAAAGTATTTCGGTGTTTCACATTCTATTCACATAATTAAAATAGGACTAAGCATCCAGGGACTGCTCCTTAGCTGATTATATCCGTCTACAGTTCCAATGCTGCGGCGTGACAGGTCGCAACGACTGGGTCCGCAACCGTCTGCCAGTGTCGTGCTGCTACATCGACTATGGCACCATCTCGCCGTTCGAGTGCAGCACCGACAACGCGTACAGCAGCGGTTGTGCCTCCGCGCTCGGCGAGTGGCTGGGACGGAAGGCGTTCGCGGTCGGCGTTACTGGCGCTACTGTGACATGTTTACAGGTGAATTTGGCATATTATTGGGCACTAATGTACTTACTATAGTCTACGGTGTCGTGCTGCTACGTCGACTACGGCACCATCTCGCGTTTCGAGTGCAGCACCGTCAACGCGCACAGCAGCGGATGTGCTGTCGCGCTGGGCGAATGGCTGGAATGGTCGGCGGGGCCGGCCTTATCGTGCTTGTTTACAGGTAAATTTTGTTATTGGCCAATGTACTATTATCTACACTCTACGGGGACAACTGCTACAAAGCCACCATCTCGCCGTTCGAGTGCAGCGGGCGCTTCTAATATTTGTTTATAGGTAATTTTCAAGACTGACAAATGAATAAATAGCCTTTATCGCCAATAAAAGCGATTAAAACTGGAGCGAAAATATTTTTTAACCCGGACCCACCTTGACTCTGGTACTCTCGTCAGTTTTCTGAAATGTTATCACTTTAAATTTTTAAGCCCCAATTTTGCCAACGTGGTAAGCCAAAGCTTAGGGCTGAGCTACGGTTCTGTCTGTCCCGTTCCAACATTGAATGAGAGAGGAAGAAAGTATCCGGGATTAGCGTTAAGCGCGTTTTAAGAAGTTTGGTGATAACGGGGCTTATAATATTTGTGCTAAATGCTAATCGCACTAAGTAGAAAAGAAGAAAAAAAAGTATGATTGTTTTCAGATTGTACTGGTGGCGGCGGCGTCGTGGTTGGCGTACAGGTCCAAGTTCGAGGAGGTCGAGCTGGAGTCCTAGATAGTACAATGTTCACGTTAATAAATTATTATGTAAATTTTTTGTTTTAGTATTTTCCTTAAAATACCCTTACGCATCAATTGTTCATTTTAAATGAGTAACTACTCGTCGATATTAAGTATTTTTATTTTATACCTATGTAGAGAACTGGGCAACTTTGGATACCTTGCAAGTAAAATTAGATGGTACTCTTAGCACAGAGTAAAAATTACTTGTTATATTAGTTACTTACGCACAGAGAAACTTTAACGACCCAAATCGATCCAAATTTGAAAATTTTGACGTCCCCTTCAACGGCCCATAATTATTTCACACAATCGTGGACACACCATAAGCTTGTAGTAGTGCTATCAAATCGAAAGCTAATTATGTAGCTGTTTATCTGTTCCTTTTTTGTTTAATCTGTGACCCTTACTAATAATAATACAAGTTACTACCTACTAATAATAAACTATTGTGTCTCGTCTCGTTATCGTCTCGTTTAAAGTACAAGATCCTATGACACTACATAGGATCTTGTACTTTAAACGAGACGATCTTGTATATATATAATCGGTATCTCGACAACGGCTACAAGTATTACCACGAAATTTAGTATGCAGGGAGTTTTGGGGGAGAAAAATCGATCTAGCTAGGTCTTATCCCTTAGAAACTGCGCATTTTTAAGATTTTTTTTTTTTTTCGTCGTGCAACAATATAATATCAATAATTTCGCCTCTTACGTCAGTCTGATTGGCAGTTCGGTATGCGTACCTAGGTATAATTGTTGCATTGTTTGGAAATTCGGAATGTGGTGGGTTCGAATCTCGGTAAGATAAATATTTTTGTAATTCTTATTATTTCTTTTATATTTTATTTATTTACTTTTAATTATTTTTTACGTCCTACTGAAACACCGAGCAGTGCTCGGTCAACCAGATACTAACATTTTATTTTCACACTAGCTTTTGCTTGCAGGTTCGGCCGCGTGGGAGAGTATTTGTGGCAAAAAACTTATTTAGTCAATGTACTTAGGTACGTACTGCAATATAGTAATAGCACAGAGTAAAAATATATACTTTATAAGAAATTTGTACTTAATAAAAAACTTTGCTAAAGAAGTTTCTTTCCACAAACACTCTCCCACGCGGAAGAAGCTGTGGGCAAAAGCGAACATACAGACAGACAGACTCTGCGGGGGACTTAAATTTATAATAAATTTTAAAGAAAAGCCGAAAGTGTGCGTATTGCGTTTCGAAAATTTTTGTTTTTCCGAAATTCGATGTTTGCCCGGACCCGCCCACGCTAGTTAACACGACCTTGGGCTGGGAATATATTGTTCGGAATCCGGTAGGCCGGGGTAAATTCAGAGCGCTACAAATAGAACTCTGCGCTAATACAATAGATCTGAAAACCAAAGTGTCGTATGTCGAGCTGTCATATATGATATTGACATTTGTCTCGACACGTGTGTTTGATTTTCAGCTCTATTGTATTAACGCAGAGTTCTATTTTTAGCGCTCTGAATTAACCCCGGCCTACCGCCTACCGGATTCCGTATCATATAGTCCCAGCCTTATCTCTTTAACCATTAGTCCAAATTATATTATCTTATTTTGATAAAAAATTCATAATTGTTGATAATATGAAATCACCTTTATATATTTTTTTTTTTATAAAAACCTTTTTTTCGTGACTTAAATATGCTGTCGCTGATTTTTTGCAAGCACTATCGAACTCTAAATCTTTTTTTTAGCTTAAATAAATCTCTTATCGATAACGCAGCGTTTCTCAAACACGATTTCGTTCGCCCGTTTTTTGTTCGATTTATTTTGGATATCCGACTATAATGGAAAATACATAACATTTTTGGGGTTAATATAATATAGCCTATGACACTCATAAATAATGTAGCTTTCTATTGGTAAAAGAATTTAAAAAATCGGTTGAAGTAGATCCAGAGACTCACCCATACAATCTCGGTAAGTCACAAACTCACAAATAAACAAACTTTACCCCTGTATAATACTAGTATACTCCAGATGTTAGCCACGACTTCGTACGCGAAAAAGAAATCCCGGAAAACCGTACCTTTTGCTGCGAATAAAAGTAGCCTGTGTGTGTGAAAATGTGTAAAATGTGTTAATCCAGTAGACTAAACTACATATCAATTTTTATCAAAATCCGTTTAGTTGTTATTGCGTGAAAGAGTAACGAACATCCATACATAAAACTTTCGCATTTATAATATTATACGTAAGGATATCTTCGTCATCGTGGTTTTTAATGATTTCGATAGTCTTTTAAATAGGAAAACGTTAGTAGGTATTAGGCGTATAGATTTTGACCTTAAAAATATTTTGGAATGAGGTCACCCATCCTAGTTGAATCCACCACCGGCGTTGCTTAACATGAGTTAGCGCTACGACCTTAATAGAACTTCACGCTTATTCCTCCTGGTATTAATATACATCAATGAATAGGTATAATACCTACGTAAACTTTCAGCTAATTTAACTGATAAGTTATTCCATAGGATTCTATATGTTATATTCTTTAGACTGACATCAAATTTTACATTCAACATCAAATTTTAAAAGGAGCAAACCAAAACGCATTAGTGAAAACCGCATTCAAATCGGTTAAGCCGTTGAATCCGTACGCGGAAAAACAAATATCGCAGGAATCGTACATTGTTACGCAATAAAAAGTAGCGTACGTATTAATCCAGAGTCTAAACTACTACCATACCAAATTTCATAAAAAATCCGTCCAGTAGATTCCGAGATTAGCGCGTACAAACGTACAGACAAACAGACAAAAATTCTAAAAGTCATTATTTTGGGTTCTATGTCATTCATAAAGTGCATGTAATAGTTTTTTTATATAATATCTTCCATGTACAGACAGCGACCAGTTACGAATTTATTACAATATATAAGTAAGTATGTAGATTCTTTGTTTCAAGCGATTATATTTTATAGTTTTTTTTTTATTACTAACAAGCAAACTCAATATTTCTCTATTTCATATGTATTTTATTTCCTTGTTTTCTGAATGATTTAACGATGGACTCAAAACACAATTAATATCACCAGTTTTATGTCGTTTCTGAAAAAAAAATCTACTCTTCCCCATATATATTGAACTTTTTTAAAGTAACACAAAAGAAAAAGAATGTACAAACAGATTAGTTGAAACGGTAATTTTTACCCGACAACGGTGAAGCCAAAAGAAAGGGTATTGATTTTGGCAGTCTATGTATGTATAATGTATGTATGTTTGTTCCACCGTATCGCCTAAGCTACTGATCCGATCTTAGTGAATGAGGTGTCAAAAGATTTGTATGTAACATAGGCTATATAATTTGCGTAGTCGCGTTATCGTTTTAACTTTTGATTATATATTAACCAAATTGTGCGCGATTCACTCCACACCCTCAAGGGACAGTCTACTTTCTCTAACTAATGCATATGCATTAGGCAGACTTCATTATTAAACACAATTCTTTAAGGATTTAAATAGAAAGGAATAGTAAAATACGAAGAGTAAGCGAAGAACTAATAATAAAATAGTAGGTAAAACAAATAAGGAAAATATTTTGTTTTCTTATTAGAGGACTTACATTGCAGAGTTGGAACTCTACATGCTAAGTCCAGCGTTTTTCTGACATTTATAACTGTTCCCAAAAATAATTTCCTTTGCCTCCCAAAAGAGGGATAACATTAAAATCAATTTCATCTTTTGAACCCTATTTTTGGGCTCTAGGTATATTAGAAACATAGAGGTAAAAAATAACTACCGAATACTGAGATCTTAATACAATATTTTTAAGTTAGTATTTTTCTGGTAAACTGTGAAGAGCATAATATTAATGACAAGAAAAACCCCTACCTATTAACTCTACATTATCTAGTCCTAGTATCTATTTAAGTTCGCAGTGTCGCGTGGTTTTCTTGAGTAATTGCGAAGGAAATAAAATCTGTACGTATGCTAGGCTAGGCCACTGGGTTTCTTAGTGTAAACTGCACACCCATGTGATAAGAACGCCTTCGTTCAGTGTTAATCATTCGCTGGCGAATCGAGTGCCTCTTGCCAATGTCATAGGAAATCAGTTTACCTAGAAATTTTACATTTTCAGTGTGTTACAAAATAGTGAATATTGTCGTGTTTTGAAATAGGCATACGTAACGTTGCTGTTTAAATTTAAATGAATTAAAAAGAGAGAGTTCATAATTTACTGTACAAACTTATTAGAATTAAATTTCATTAGTGTTTCGCAATAATTATGGAAAGTCAAACAACACAGGAGCGTTGAGATAAAACGCTTGTTTTACCTTATCAAGATTATAGTTGTGATAAAAATATCTGAACTGAACATCGGCAGTGTATCACGCGCGCAGACAAAATGCTGTCGAAAATCTTCACAACAGTCAAGTACACTTTGGTGACTGTTAATTTCCTCTTCCTGGTAAGTGTCTAGTGACATTTAATATGTGTTTCTCAATCATAGTGAAGAAAACGTGCCAACTATGATGAGTTTATTAGTAACTTTATGTGAATACAAAACGTGTCAAGTTTCATGGTAAGCCTAGATAGAAGACACCAGTGGTTTTAGTGGTTATGTAAAATATGAAACGTATTATTCCGAGTGGAAACATCTTATTTAAGGATTACCAGAAGTTAGAAATATTTAAGAATCAGAGATGTTACGATTTTCACGTACTTTTCTGTATGGCTGTGACATCGTTGCTCCAAAAAACATGAACCGACTTTAATGCGGAGTTTTTATAGCTGATGTCATCCAGATAGTTTTTGGTTTAATTCATCAAGGCCATGATAGAGTTGGTTACATTTTTTTAAGTAAGGCATAAACTTATGGCTAGGTACCTGTGTCATACCTATGAAAAAAAAAATCAGAATATAAAATACAATTTTGTACAAAACTGGGGGGTACCCATCGTATCCAAACTATTTGTGTATACACAACATATTTACGTAGGTACTACGTATTCAGAAAATGAAGAGAGCTTTGTCAAACAAAAACTAACCACACACCGCGGTAGCTCGCCTAACAAGGTAAGGCGTAGTTTGGTTACACGTTTTTGCGTGACACTGTAAACACGGCGATTACCTACGCGGTAAGACCGGCCTCACTGTGTGGTTCGCAGAACTCTGTCTTCACTTTTGTTTAGTCTGAGACTACGTTGTACTAGTCTTGTTAAACTACATCTAATAATGACTCAATTACTTATTTCAGATAACAGGAATAATAATACTATCAGTGGGCAGCTCCGTGCAGTCGGCATACAATGGCTACCACGAGTTCCTGTCAGAGAGGTTCTTCTCTCTCCCAGCTTTCTGCATTGCTACTGGCGTCATCATCTTCCTTATCGCCTTGGCTGGCTTCTATGGAGCTTACATGGAGAATTATTACGTGATTATGGCAGTAAGTGCATTCGTAATCAATGGGGAACAGCATGGTTTTTATATTGGCTTTTAGTAAGTATGACAAGAAATATTGTCTTTGCAATGGCATATCTACGATCAGCCGTAATTGAGGAAATACAGTCATCACAAAAATGAGATCGTTGACATTAAAAACACTCATACTCCTCCTGTTTCCACACTCTATACAAAAGATATCTATACGTCACAGCAGTTGAAAATGTATGAAAATATATAAGTACAAAATTGATTTTACTAACTTAAATACTGCGTTTATGTATATTTCAACCATATATTTTAAAATTCAACCACCAAAGGGGTAAAATAGGTGATAAAAGTTTGTATGAAACTTTTTATTCCTTGGACATATTTGCATGAAATTTCGTATGAGTACGGAAAAAATAATGAGTTACGTAATTTAGCGTATTATAAACTTCAACCTTTAAGAGGGTAAAATAGGGGATGAAACTTTTTTATTATAAAGATAGCGTTTATAAACCAATTACACGCGGGCGAAGCCGCGGGCAAAATATGCTAGTTATGAATATAAATGAATGAAATTTGGTAAGTATGGTTAGGTTAATATAGGACTTTTAAAAAGACTACAAAACATTAAGATTTTTTTGCTATGATTATATAGCAAAAAAATCGTAATGTTTTTTAGTCCTGTATCTTTTCAATTTAGCAACTGATTACTGTACTTTTTGCATTTTTCGGTCCATATTTTTTGTGTCGCCTTTCGGACAATACCTATATGAATTTTTTTGATTTAAAATTAACGTATGTTCCCTATTATGTGAGAGATTTTAACAATTCATGGTCTAATTAATTCATGGCGAATAAAAAATGTGACTACTGTAAAGAAAACATGTTAAAATTTAAAGAAGCTATCGAACAAATTAGCTTTTCTGATGTGTATGTGACGGACGATGTTAACTTAGCTTATCGCTCTTTTATTCACATTGTATCACTATTTCATAATCTGTGTTTTCCTTATAAGCTGATAAATGTAAATAATAAAAGAAAACCAAAATGGGTTTCTAGAGGAATACGCACATGTAGCAAAAATAAAAGATAACTTTTATGGGCGTATAGATTATCTAGGTCCTACGGAAATAAATAAATCAGCACTCAAGAATTTTTCTTTAAGATATAAAAAAAATATCAATTAGATGATACGAATACAAAATAATTACTCTATAAAAAATGCGACGAACAAATCAAAGGCAACATGGCAAGTAATTAATAAAAACATAAAACAATATCCGACAGAAACGGCACAGCACATTGTGACTGAAGGAATTTTGATATCTGATGGCCAACACTTAGCTAACTTATTTAATAACCACTTTCTGGATTCTATAAAAAAATGTAAAGAAGGCACTGGCGACGTCACGTATTCAGTGCCCACTCAGATTGAGAACTCTATATTTATTTCACCAACAACACCTGAAAAGATAATTAAAACTATCCAATCTCTGAAAAATACAAAGAGTGTTGGAATAGATGGTATACCAATCAAGATTATTAAACAATTTGCCCAATTCTTTGCTTCTCCATTGAATCACATAACTAATTTAGAAATATCTAAGGACACATTTCCAGACGATTTGAAGATTTCTATCATAAAACCCATTCATAAGAAAGAAGATAAAACTAAATTAACAAATTACAGGTCTATTGCTCAACTGCCTATATTTTCCAAAATAACCGAAAAGATATTGTATGAGAACATTTACATTTTTTTTTGAAAAATATGATATTTTAGCAAAAGAGTAATTTGGTTTCCGCAATAATAAAAACACCACTAAGGCTATACATGACTTTCTAGATTTAATATTGACTTCTGTTGATAAAAGACAACACATATGTGCTCTACTCATGGATATGACGAGCGCATTTGATCATGTGACTCACAAAATGCTACTGTCGAAGCTCTATGCATATGGTATTATTTGGTATTTGTAAATTACTGGAAAGCTATCTTAGCAATAGAAAACAGCATACGGATATCTCAAAAATATGTAAGAAAACTAAAACTAAAAAAGAGTACCTATCGGCATGTAGAGACGTAGAGTCGGGTATTACTCAAGGAAGCATTCTCGGGCCTCTGCTATTCATTATATATATAAATGACCTTCCAAGTTCAATTGACTATCCTTTAATATTATTCGTAGATGACAATACAGCACTAATTAAATGTAATAATATATTGACATACGAAAATGAAATTAATAGAGCAATGACTAGTCTTAAAATATGGTTAGAAAATAATTATTTTATACTCAATCCGAAAAAAACTAAAATTATGCACTTTCGGCAGAATACTTCAATGCCGAAAGTAACTCTTAAGTATAAAGAAGAAATTATTGAATCTGTTGCTGTTACAAAATTTCTAGGATTATGAATTGGCTACCAACTTAACTGGAAGCCTCATACTGAAAATTTGTGTAGTAGAATAAGCAGTTTTATTTTTGCTTTAGTAGACTGTCTAAAGTAGCCAGCACAGAAACTGTGATAACAGCATATAGAGGTTATGTTGAGTCTGTATTGCGGTACGGAATTATTTTCTGGGGTAACTCAACAAATAAGATACTGGTGTTTAAAACCCAGACGAGATGTATCAGAGCCATGAAAGGACTTAAGTCAACTGATAGTTGTAAGCCAATCTTCAAACAAATGAATATCTTAACCATGCCATGTTTATAGATCTACGAAGTAGCATTGTACGTATTTCTAAATAAGCATCGATTTATTTCCTTTTCTAAAAGAAACCCTAAAAGAAAGTACAGAAATGAACATAGAATATGTGCAATATCAAGCAAAACTGAACTATTGAATAGTAGCTTTTTTGGAATGGCACATAGAATATTTAATAAAATTCCGAATGGTTTGAAGTCTTTGCCAGTTAAGTCTTTTAAAAAACGTTTGACATTGTTGCTTAATGAAAAGTCATATTACTTGGTTGCTGAATTTCTAAATGACAAGGCCCTGAAATATTTGGACATGTTTAATACTTTACACACTTTTAATGGTTTTGTTTTTATTTTTTTGACATGTGTATATCTATTAAGCGTAACATGTGTACACTATTAAATACTTGTATACCTTGACGAAGGTGGAAATGTAATGGAACTATTTATTATTAAGTTTTAACACCTGTAACATTGTATATACCTGCATTTCACAAATAAATATTATTTCTATTTCTATTTCAAAGGTTGAAAAATAGCTACTACCAGCTGTACACAGTAACTTTCTGTTTATTGAAAATCTGTCTTCTACATCTAATTTCCTAATTATTTTCATATCAAAGGAGGAAAGCATTTAACGAGGGTGAAAATTTGTTTAAAACAAGCCTCTGTTAAGGGTCAATTAACACCGAAACGAAACGATACGGAACGCGGTGCTACATTTTTAAGATAGTGTCTATTCGAAATTAAACTTTTTTTATTGCACAAGAAGAAACACGTCTCATTGTAAGAGTTCGAATGTCAAGTCGCCCCTAGTACCACAGCGCATATGCCATATGAATCGCGTATATTTTATCTACACATAGTGAATAAGGTTCAATTTTGAATAGCTATCATAAAAATGGAGCGCCGCGTCGCGTCGCGTTTCGTCGCGGTGTGTACTGTAACACGTACACCTATATTAACGCAAATACGTTAGCGAATCAAAAGCGCTATTGAATAGATAAACTTCCGACAAATTCACCTCAGAAACCGGGCATTTATGAACTAGGTTTTAGCTTCCAAACGTCAACTACGAAAAAAACAAAAAAGCCTTACTATTTTCCTGCGGTAGTAATAGTAAAAAAATTGTAATAGTGATCATTCCACGACATCGCCATCGCACAGCAAGTCACTGAGCTGGTCTATATCTAATAGTCATTAATTATACCAAATACTAGTACTATTAGTCTGTACTGTCGCGAAGATATTCAAAATAGACGTACCGGCATTAAACAGGTCGGCGTCTAACAATAAAATTACTAATACATAAGCTAATTTCAGCTTAGCTGGCGAACAAATAATGAAAACAGATGGCTGTCGTAATAATTATTTTCAAAGGTTTTTGCTTTATTAGCTTTTAAACGGATATCTTCGACACGTTTATAATAATCAGCGTGTGATGGCAGTGATTCGTCCTGTGATTTTTTCAGTTTTCACTTTGAAATTAACATCTCCAGCAATAGGTGTAGCATCTACCTACTAGATGGATTATTGTCTTATCAATAAAACATATTTACCACATCACGATACGTCTAAAAATTTAGCGTAAATCCATCGTCCGTCGTCACCATTTGCAGTATTTGCTCCATGGTCGTCTTACCATTTTTTTTCATAAAATATGGGACAAACAGGTCAACGGATCGGCTTATGGAAATCGTTTACCGCCGCCCATGGACACCCACAACACCAGAGACGTCACGAGTGCGTTGGCAGCTTTTCAAAAAAGAAAACGCTCTTTTCTTGAAGGTTTGATGATCGTAATGGTCCGGAAATATCGCTGGCGACAATTCATTCCAGAGTTTTATTGTGCGCGGCAGAAACCTCCTGGAAAAGCGCAAAATGGAATACAGCTACTAATCTAGTTGATGAGGGTGGAAATATGTTATCGTCAAGTCCGAAAAAGTCCTGGGAGCACAGCCCATTATAATAACCATCAGAGTCCTAATCAAAGTAACAGTGTAAAAACGATAACGAAGATAGAAAAAAAATAAAACTTTAAGATGGGCACATTTCGTTGCTAAATCGCGTGGTGATTTCCATACATTATTTTTTCTAATTTCCTTATCGTTTAGATGTTGTACTTTTTTAGGGTACCGTAATACATAATGAACCCTTTTAGTTTCGCTCTGTCTATAGATTATAAATAAGTATAGGTATAGATTGTATATAGATCTCGGTTTTGGCACCATAAAATATTAATAATTTTATATTTTAGGGGTGGCTCTCCATAAACATTAAGTGGGGATGAAAAATATTTTTTCATCCTGCCCTATCGTGTGGGGTATCGTTAAATAGGTATTTTAAAATAGAGGTATGGTTTCATATATGTTTTTTTATTACAAAGTCGACCATTTTCGAGTAATCAGCTTCCAAAGTGGTTTATAAGTTGGTCCCCCCCTTGCATTTCTAAACTATAGGAGATAGAAACTTGTAAGTTCCATGCTGATAGATCATGCTAAAAACTCTTTAGGAATAGGGACCTAGGAGGACTTTAGGAGGACAATATATTTTGAAGTGATAGTTACGGAACCCTCCTTAGACATGTCTTGACATGCTCTTGGTTAGGTTATTCTAAACCCTTTGTCTATTTACCAGTGCTCCATAAAACCTAATGAGTAGCCATTATCAATTCAAGTTCGCCGGCTCCATGATCCTGATGTTCGTGTTCCAACTGTCCGCGTGTATAGCCGGGTACGTGTTACGCGGCAATACTGTGGCCCTGGTGCAGAAACAGCTGCTCAGCACCATGGACCTGTACGGGGTGCACAAGAACGTGGAGGTCACGAAGCTGTGGGATGAAGTTCAGACTGACGTGAGTCGTAATAATAGCTCCCCACACCGATTTCGGTGACGATGGCCGGTTTCATTCAAACCAGGAGCCAGCTACCCAGGAGTTATTTTATAGTGCTCAAGTGTGTGCGCAGTACACAAGAGCACTTTCTCTTCCTTTACTCTCGAAACCTAGTGGGACGGATAACCGACACGACTAGCGAAAGATCAGGCGCAGGCCCGACTTATTACATCCGACGCATAGATCATCTTTCTTGTAAGACAATCAGCCTGCATTATCCTAACAACATTTTTTGTTGTTCCAACGCGGGAATCGAACCCACGACCACCGAGTCGAGAGCTAAGATCTTAACTAATGGACCACGAAGGAGCCACGAGGACCACGACCACTGTTAACGGAGGACGCGAGTAGTAGAAGAGTGTATAGAGTAGAGTTAGCCTGGAGTTATTAGAATTAAAGTTTTTAACTTGGTGCATACGATTTATGCCTTATGATAGGGACCTATGTGGTCTATGGCATATTTATCAATAGGATAGGACCCTAAAACAGTGCAAAGTAAACAGGTTTTCTCATTATATTTCAGTATGAGATAATAATAGGTATTTACAGCCCGCAGTCCGCATTACCAATCATATTAATGAGTGAATCTATCCATTATGATATGACCTGATTAAAGAGCTAATAAATATGTAAATACTACATCTCAGCTATAAATATCGGCGAGAGCAACACATGTTTTTTTTCCCTACATTAGGTATTAACATAAGGTTTGAATTTAACTAGGCCAGCTGAAACCACTAATACGCGAAACATACTTAATAGAAATAATTACTTACGTAGTAATATGTGTAATTACTGCGCACAGTTTTAATATCCTGAAATGCAGGTAAACACGCAGAAGTTTTTCACTGCGTTACTTGGTTACTTTACTTGGTTCGTGTAAGGTAGAAACCTTACACGAACCAAGTATAGTGTTACTTTTTCCAAGTCTAGTTAGGACAATGCAGGCTGATAACCTGATCTTACAAGAAAGATGATCCATACGCCTGATGGGCTTGTAAAAAGTCGGTCCTACGCCTGATCTCTCGCCAGTCGTGTTGGTCATCCGTCCCATAGAGTTATGTTAGAGAAGGGAAGGAGCTATTGCGCACACACTTGGAAACTATAAAATAACTCCTGCGTAGCTGGTCTGGTTACAATGAAACTGGCCACCAACTCCGAAAGCGTTGTGGGGAGCTATATAGTATACAGTGTGTGTGATTTTAACAGCAGAAAATAGATTTAATTTTATCGACACAACACCCCCCTTTTGGGTGTCGCAACCCTCACCCCCCTGAGCTATATTCAATTGAATATTTTATTTTTTGGTTACTACCTTACATTGAATATATTAACTAAATAATATTTTTTAATTATGACCTACACACACCAAAAGGGGTCGTATTTTATTCCTAAGTATATTTTTCATATTTGAAAATAATTTATTTTATTACTTACCCCGAATAACATCTTTGAATCTCAAAAAAATATTTTTTTTCTTCTTTTGTAAATATTTTTTAATCTAGCCCAAAATTTTATTTATTGTCAGTATTTTTAATGATATTGCCTACAATACAATGCTAAAAGTATAAAGAAAATTCCCTACCACCGATTCTCTGCCCTTATTGGATTGACTTTTTGAGATTGATTTGAGATTTTTGGAATCCAGTTTACCTGCTGCGGCGTCGTCAACTCCAGCGACTGGCTGATTCCCCTCAACACAACCGACACTCAGGGTCTACCGATCAGCTGCTGCAACCACATCCCGGGCACCGTGACCAGATTCATCTGCAACACCACCATCGGCTACAGCACGGGTTGCTCCGAGGCATTCGGCGATTGGGTGCAATCGCACGCGGGGACGATTGGCATTACTGGAGTGTTTCTGGTTATTATGCAGGTAATAAACATTTACATTGAGATAAGGAAAAAGTAAAAACCATTCAACTCGCGACACTGTTACCGACACCTGTGCCGTGTGAGGGTTCTGTGTGTGCGGATCGCGCGCCGCATGTCGGATAAGTGCTATACACAATGATTATTTCTCATCTCAAAAAATGCTCAACGCGCATAGAGAAGTTTTTCTTCAAAAAGTGTACAATGAATACAAACCAACTCGATTTTTCGGCCATTTTTATTTCAACACACAAAAATGTCTTATGAGACGTATTTTGATATTGCAAATTTTGAAACATTGAAATTCATAAGCAGGTAGTGTTCTCATAATTTATTTGTAATATAATGACGACATGCAATTGCCAATAATATTATATTAGGTCCTTACATATGAAATTGGCGTTTTGTCATACTGGCCACTTTGATCTCAAATACATCTTCTTTGGTTAGGAATTCTAATTTAAAATTTATACCGCTATTTACTCATGCATTTGTGTTTCGAAAACCGTAATTAATTTGTTTTTTTACTCTTTTGGTTTTTTCTTTGCACCACTCTGTTTACAAAATGGAAAACTTGAAATATCGTATTATTTTCGAGTACGAGTTCCACCGTGGCACCAGCGCTGCAGAAACGGCTCGAAGGATTAATAATGTGTATGGCGGCTGTGTCGCAAAAGAAAGCACAGTGCGTTTTTGATTCCAACGTTTTCGTTCCCGAAATTTCATTGAAGAATTGAAGTCTATTGTGGAAGCGGATCCATCGCAAACCTCGTCCGAGTTAGCTGCAGGCTGCGGTGTTAGTGATAAAACTGTTTTAATCCACTCGAAGCAAATTGGGAAGGTGAAATAGCTTGAAAGGTGGGCACCTCATGAATTGAGTGCAGCAAACCGACGAACGCGCGTCAACTGCTGTGTTATATATTACTCAACTGGCACAATAATGAAGGGATTTTAAATCGAATCATTACCTGTGATGAAAAGTGGGTCCTGTACGATAATCGAAAACGCTCATCGCAATGGCTGAACCTGGCGAACCAGCCAAAGCCAAGCGAAAATTGACTCAAAAAAAGTTACTTGTGAGCGTTTGGTGGACTAGTGCCGGTGTCGTTCACTACAGCTTTCTTAAATCTGGCCAGACGATTACGGAAGATGTCTATTTCCAGCAACTGCAAATCATGATGGAAAAGCTAGCTGCTAAACAACCGAGGTTGGTCATTCGCTCTAGGCCACTGCTGCTTCAGGACAACGCTAGACCACACACTGCACAGCAGACGGCTACTAAATTAGAGGAGCTTGAATTGGAATGTCTAAGACATCCACCGTACTCCCCGGACCCTGCTCCAACAGATTACCATTTTTTCGAAATTTGGATAACTTCTTGCAAGGGAAAAAATTCAACTCCGATGGAGCAGTCCAAAGCGCCTTCAAAGATTTCATTGATCCGAATAGTCCGAATAGTTTTTTTAGTAAAGGCATCAATTAACTACCTATGAGATGGCAAAAGTGGATATATAGCAATGGTATATACTTTGATTAAATTAATATATTATGTTTAGAAAAAATCGAATTATGTTCATCCTTTACAAACGCCAATTTCATATGTAATGACCTAATACTCGTATTAATATTATATTGATATCATAATATCTTATACTTTAAACGATTGTCTCGTTTAAAGTATTCTCGTTCTCTCGTTTTTCCTGTCAGTGTCCAAACTTTCAGGAGTGAATATACTCTTGAATATAAGCAACTTTTACTATGAGATCGTCTTTTCTACGTTAAAAAAAAACACTGTTTCCTACAAAATGCTATCTATGCCGTAGTCTTTTTGTAGGAAACAGCTTTTTTTTGACACTGACTGAAAAAACACCATACAAACACATAATCACTAAATAAACACCATACAAACACATAATCACTAAATAAACACCATACAAACACATAATCACTAAATTTATTATGTAGGGAGTTTTGTGGGAGAAAATCGATCTAGCTAAGTCTTATCCCTTAGAAAGTGCGCATTTTTAAGTAATATATGTTTTTTTATTACATCGTGCAACAATATATCAATAATTTCAACTCCCTTACGTCACGTCTGATTGGCTTAAATGAATGTTCGAAAAATGAAAATTTCTGAACAACGCAAAATTATAATTTTTGGAATGTGGTGGGTTCGAATCCCGGTCAGATGAATATTTTAGTTATTCTTATTTTTTCTTTTTCTTGTATATTTTTATATTTTATCGTTCTACTAAAACTCGGAGCCAAGCTTGGTCTCCCAGGTACTTATTATAATCCGAGCAAATTATGACAACGGTCATAGTACTCCTATCATGATAGTAATCCAAGGCAATAAAAAAGAGTCAGCCGGGAATTCACCATGGATAATTGATGATTTCAATACTGCGTGTAACATGAAAATCAGTATTGCGGAAAATTAAATATACGACGACACTTCGCAGACATTTTTATACTAAACTAAAGGTCTCCCTGTGGTCGTAATTCCATAATTCATGTTTTAATTTTAAAGTTTCAACTTTTTTAGGTTTCTTTTGCCTCTTAGATACGCAATAAAAATTTGTAAATGTCGTTTAAGGATTGTGAAAGAAAGATTGTCACTTATTGAAAATTGTGTCAAACCTACTGTAATATATACAAAATGCTAGGATGAGAAAGGTAGTGTGTGTTGTTGATAATTTTATAATATTTAATGTATTTCTATGCGTTATTTTTTATAATTATAAAATATTAGCATTCAGCAGGCCTTCCTCCACGTAAACTTTAAATGTGCCAAATTTCACACAGATTTGTAAGCACAATTCTCGTTGAACCGTACTTGAAAGTTTTGCTTCACGTATTAATATAATTATTATATTAAATAATGAGATGGTACATACGATTGCTATTTATTATTTTCAGGCGCTTGCAGTAGCGGGCGCGGTGTGGCTGGCGAATATCACAAGAAGAGAGCAAGAGTTTCCGTAGAATTATATTGTGATCAATTTTGTTTATATTAAATTATTTTTCATAATTTACAAAGTTAACATTCTTGTACTTATTTAGTTTGTGTAAAATTACATCGAGGGAATGAATTAAATTGTAAGAATGTGTAAGTTATTTTTGTGGTGATCTATTTAATGTAAGAAATGAGGATAAAGAATATCCTTAACATAGTTGTAATTGATGTCCAACATTCTGAATTTAATTTAATAAAAAATAAGGTAAGCTAATTTGGTACCTCCGCTTTATTTATGTTCCGAAGGTAAATTCCAAATATTTAAGAAGATACAATGGAAAATTCGTCTCTTGTTTATTTATAAAAAAACTAGCTGTTATATAAAAAGTATTCTATGTTTTAATAAAGATATAAATTATTCTATGTTTTAATAAAGAGCTTAAACTACTACCATACAAAAAATCATCGAAATCGGTACAGTAGTTTTTGCGTGAAAGAGTAACAAACATCCATTCATACATCCATCTTCCCAAACTTTCACATTTATAATAGTAATAGGATATTGCATAAAATTTTGGCTTTGTGAAATAAAGAGAGGTACTGAGGAAAATGAAGTCTACAAAGAAAACGTGAACTGATCATATAGGTAAATTCCTCAAAAATATTTCATATGCGTAAAAAACGCACTAAGTTCTCCCCACACACTTTCCTCAAATAACAATTATTTCGAAAGACAAAATTTTTAAGGTCATTGTTATTTTTACCCGACTACGGCGAAGCCAAAAGGAAGGATAATCCTAATATAATACATATACTGAAATCATTAGATTTTGGCAGTCTATGTACCTGGGCTGATTGATAACTGGCCGAAACAACGAACTTAATAAAATGATACGCAAAAAAGGAATATTACATTATATTCTGGCATCTTTTTGAAAATAGAACGCCATATTTGAATTTAATCGAACTGATGGAATTTGTTTGAGAGGACGTAGAACTTTCTCTGTCGTAAATGTTCTTAATAATGGAAAGAAACGAAATTCGTGCGGTGAAAAAGTTTTACGTTTTAAAAGAGAAAACAGCAACCCAGATTAAAACCAAGCTAGACAGTGTTTTAGGTAATTCTGCTCCTGCATTGAGTACAATTCACACCTGGGTAACTGATTTTAAACGTGGTATACAGAGCTGCGAAGACGCCCACAGGTCTGGCCGTCCAAATGAAGTCACGAATCCGGACATGATCAAAAAAATTCACAAAATTGTATTGAATGATCGGCGCTTAAAGTTGCGAGAGATAGCAGAGATGGTGAGCATTTCATCTGAACACGTTTTTAATATTTTGCACCAACATTTGGGAATGAAAAAGCTTTCCGCGCGATGGGTGCCGCGTTTGCTCACTGTAGACCAAAAGCAACGTCTAGTGGACGATTCATCGGAGTGTTTGGCGCTGTTTAACCGAGATCCTAATGAGTTTTTGCGGCGTTATGTAACAGTCGATGAAACCTGGATACATCATTATACTCCCGAGACAAAAGAACAATCTAAGCAGTGGACTGAGAGCGGAAAACTTGCGCCGAAGAAAGCAAAAACGGTTTTGTCGGCCGGAAAAGTGATGGCGACTGTTTTTTGGGATGCTCGAGGGATTATTCTAGTGGATTATCTGCAAAAAGGAAAAACAATAAATGGAGAGTACTACGCAAGCTTGCTGCAAAATTTAAGTGAAGAAATCCAGAAGAAACGACCACATTTGGCCAAGAAAAAAATTTTGTTCCACCATGACAACGCACCTGCACACAGTCAATGGTTGCAGTCGCCAAACTCCATGAATTGCGGTTCGAATTGCTATCGCATCCACCCTATTTCCCGGATTTGACCCCGTGCTACTTTCACTTATTCCCAAACCTGAAGAAATGGTTAGGTGGCTAGAGATTTTCATCAAATGAAGAAGACATTGTTGCCGTGGACGAGTATTTTGAGGGGTTGGAGAAAACATTTTATCAAACTGATGTAACGGCATTGGAGAAGCGCTGGACTAAATGCATCGAGGTAGAAGGAAATACGTTGAGAAATAAATTTATTTTAAATAGATTTTTGAAGTTTTTCTTTGTCGTTTCGGAAACTCATCTATCAGTCCTCGTATATATGTATGTTCCCTCGAAGCGTCTTAGCAACTGGTCCAATTTTATGAATGGGTTCTCAATAGATTCGTAATGATGCCACGGGTAACATAGACTAAATATTTTTTTTCAAAATTTTGGATATCGAAAATTGAACCTCAGGTTCTAACATCTAAAAAAATTAAACCAAGATAATCATCACGTATTTGGTACAAAAATAAAGGTCTCGGCAGGCACACCACAAATATGTATATAATATATTTTACAATTTTGTCGTGTGTTTGCACAAATATGTCAAAATACACGTTTAAAATGCGGTCATACAATTCGTACTAACACAGTTGTCCAATTTTCGAATATTACATAATATAAGACTATAAATATATATTTATTTATATTTTTAGGTATATACCTAATATATATATGTCGCAGATTAATGACGTTGACAACTGACAAGTTATCAAGTTGACAGCTGACAGCTGAAGTCTGTACAGTACTTCCGGTACAATTAATTTTTAAATGATTTATTATCTCTTACACACACACATATATATATATATATATATATATATATATATATATATATATATATATATATATATATTATTTTACCTTCATAAAATATAAAAATATTTCTTTCATAATATAATATTATAATCGTTCTTTAAATGTAGAAAAAAAATTGGCTCTATCTGCGCTCTTGAAGAAGATATTTTTAATTTCAAATGTTTTGATTAGATACCAAAAATATGTTCGATTGGTAAACGGAAAAATACGAAATAAAAAAATAAGTTAAAAGAACTATAACCCGACTACGTAAAAAAGGGTACACCCCTTTTTTACGTGGTACCTTTTAAAAGGCCGAAACAAGAAAATAATTCAGATAGAAATCCAGAAATGCATAGGTACAAAAATGGTCAAGCTAGAGCCGTGGTCACACCCACTAATGGTATCTAAGCGTCAGTTCACACCGAGATGCGTCGCGTCTAGGTATGCTAGTACGCTCTAGCTTGACCATTTTTTTACCTATGCATTTCTGGATTTCTATCTGATTATCTCATGTAAAATGCTCTCCAAGTTCCCCCATTCTGTATAAATTATATTTTATTCGTAACATCACACCATGGACCTGTGGGAAAATATACATTTTTTAATCGTAGGATATGAAATAATAACCATCAATATAGGTATTGAAGGTAATTTTTTTTTAAATAGAAAAATTGTTGGGTATTTTCCTTTGAATAGGTTTCTGAGCATATATTTTGAATGAAGGTATGGTAGAAAATAAAATTTTACGAGAGTTGATTTGCGGAAAAGTTCTAGTTGTTGATATATTTGGATTTTCTAAATATTACAACAAAATTAAAAATAAATATGAACGGAACGTGGCTGCTTCGTATTTAATTTCCCCGTCCTCCCTCGTCACACTTGACAGAGAATCTACAGTCTGAGGTCGCTAGACTGAAGGCACTGAAGGTCACCCGCGCCTTTGAAACCGCATTAACCTGGTTCATATTATTATAATGACCATTACAAGTAGATATGGACATGAGCATTATTATAGATATACATTTTCAAAAAAATGTTACGGAATAATGCGCCAAATGCCAATGTGTAACAGAACGGCAAAACATTAATTGTTGAAAAGGTTTAAAATTCTTCTATATCATAGATTTAAGTACGTCTAAGTACTTGTTCAAAAAATAATTACAAGATACATATATATATATATATATATATATATATATATATATATATATATATATATATAAACTAATGCATCGATAAAATGTGTTGAAAATGTCGTTTACAATTCTTTAAAATATTTTACACGTATCTTCGGTATCTATGACAGAGCTCGCGATTAATATGAAACATTTAACGACACGAACAAGGTCGCCAACGTACGAAAAACGTTCAGTGTTGCAAGGTGATTCTATATTTACCATAGCCGCTCTAATTGCCGAGGAAAACTCGACTTGTTTTTCCCTCGCAGTCATTAGTCGGCGCGCGATACGTTATCACCCGATAGTGGCCTGAAAAATTCAGTGTATTCGTACCTTCGAACGTGTGTGGTTGTGACCATGGCTCAGAACAATCTAGAAGTTGGCATGCGGTGTATAAAGTACATGCTGCTGTGTGTGACGGCGATTTTCGTGGTGAGTGTTTAATGCTTATCTATATCGGATTGCAGATAAGAGCACTGTAACAATGAAACACTTTGTTTACTGCTTGTGAAATATTTGTACAGAGTTATGATTTTACAAAATAGGGTTTCTAATTTTTATATAAATGTCATTGGTGTTGAATTTATTTGCTATTCCTAGATAAGAAAAATGTTGAACATTTTACTCGGCTAAAACAATGTCGGCTTATCTATATCCCCTATTTGGTATTGTACCTATGAGATACTCACTAAACCTACTTATTATTATGAATTTGTATATTATGCTGTAGTGAATATAAAAATAAACATCACGAAATGTTGCAGCTCCGTAGAGGCTGTACGAATTTTCATTTTCTATGTATTCAACTCAACTTCTTATGTATTCGTATGATGATGATGAATTTGATGATAATGTTAACGCTCAGCTAGACCCAGTAGATGGCGCTACAGACGAAACCTAATAGTCTTTAATCAAAGGAGTCCACACGTATAAAGTTCCAAGCACTTTTGTTTTGAGAGAAATTGACATAGCTAAGACGCAATTATATCTTTATGAAGCGAATTTGTTCTTTAACTTAAAGTAAATAAGGTATATAATGACGTGTCATTTAAATAAGTACCTATTCTTATCTAATGACTTATTCATGTTTCTTCGCTTAAGGTATCAATTAGTAAAAATATAAAATTTTAATAATGATTCATTGGTTTATCCCGAATCCATAATTCCTACTAACAATAGAGTTCTAGAAATATTTTTATTTTCTGTCGTTATCAGTGGGTATTATTTGTTTAGTTGTATCTAGTAGACTGTAGGTACTAGGTACTAACTACTAAGTAAATTATTTAAACTTACTTTCTTATGAATTCGACAAAATAAACTCCAAGTTGCAACACTTCCAACTAAGGATTCATTAGGATGAATTTTATATTATTCGCATGGATAAGTATAAGAGTAATCCTACTATAATATTATAAATGTGAAAGTTAGTGAGGATGGACGGACGTTTGTTACTCTTTTACGCAAAAGCTACTGAACGGATTTCGATGAAATTAAAAAAACGAAAACGTAAAGTGTTCCTTACTTACTTACAGTATTTACGCGGGCGGAGCCGCGGGCAACAGCTAGTGTTAAATAATTCATAATCTTCTGCTGGATTTTGTCTCTGAGAGTCAGAACAATGGATTTTATGCATGTCAATATTACCATTAAATAATATGAGAACCGGTTTGGCGTCGGAATTATTATCATTTAATTACATTTTAATTAAATCAGAAGGCCAGGAAATGTTTGTAATTGTCTTATGTGGATTTCCACGAAATGAGAGTAAATTTTAGCCTACCTAAATTAAAAAAAAATATTCTTGAAATTAATAATAATAATATCTATTAACGCTTCACACTACGTCGATCTGGTCCCGTGCTAAGTTCTCGAAGAACTTGTGTTACGGGTACCAGACAACGGAAATATATCTAATACTTTTTATACTATACTTACATAATAATATATTTAAGATTTTGATTATATTATACACATATTTAATACACATCCATGACCCAGGAACACAGAAAAACTTTTTGTTGTTTCGGCGGGATTCGAACCCGCGACCCCTGGCTTGAGCACCAATACGCTTAACCACTGAGCTACAGAGGTATTAAGACAAAGAAAAACAAATACCTACGAAGCTTGCAAATATATAAGTCTATAACTAATAGACCACTATATAACAGCCTAGTGTGGGAATCCGCCATAACTGCTGTGTGTAAATAAAGCATTTGTATTAGTCTATTTTCCTTATGAAAACTGTGAATATCAACGTCAAAATCGACCAATTTCTCACTGTCTTCTTAACGCTTAGATAAAAAGATAGATAAAAACTGATGAAAGATAGATAAAAACTTCTTAACGCTTAGATAAAAAGATAGATAAAAACTTATAGATAAAAACTGTTTTCTACCCTCTTGTAAGTACATTGTGAGGAGACATAATGTATTAATTAGGCTGTAGTCGCCAGCAACGTGCAGACTTCGCTTACGCCATTGTAGTTTGCAAGTTTTCTACGATACGTAGGTTTTCTCGCTAAGTTTTTTTTTCGTTCGAGCGTCCGTATTAATTAAGAGTATATACACTTTTCACTAACATGAAACAAAATTATTTAATCGAGGAAATTGAATAGCAGTTTTACATACTAACGAAGTTGATGTTCATGTCACATGTTCGCGCAACAAGAAACGATATTTATGGGAACCGTACATATTGCCGCGATAAAAAGTAGTCAATGTCCTTCCCCGTCGTCTACTCTTTGTATGTGCCAAATTTCATTAAATCCAATGCAAGCAAACAAACAAAAAAATATAATATTAGTGTAAACAAACAAATTACCATTATAAATAATCAATAAAAAAAAATATGAGACCAATCAAACTGCTACTTTGTTCTTGACTAAGGGCCAGTTCACATGTCCGCGTTACTACATCGTCGACGTGAAATGGTGCAGTGTAGCGGTGTCCTGGCTCGTGGCATGGTGGCTTGCCGCGTCGTGATTTTTCACGGTACGGCAACGTCGCCGCAGAACGGCGTGGCGCAGACTGTACCGGGATTTTACATGGCACGGTGATCAGGCGTCGTGAGGTGCATTTTTACGGCTACGTGAATTTGTACACAATTTGAACTATTATATGGTCTAAAGCCTAAACTCTAACGGCATAATACTAAAACTCTCGCGCTACTTGCAATATTTAGGCTGGGACTATATGATCCGGAAACCGGAAGGCCGTAGAAAATTCTGAGCATTGAAAATAGAACTCTGCGCTTATACTAATAGTAGACTTGAAAATCAAACACGAGTGTCGAGTCAAATGTCAATGTCATACATGACAGCTAGACACTCCAAGCTTCCATTTTCAACTCTATTGTATTAGCGCTGAGTTCTATTTTCAGTGCTCCGAATTTTCACCGGTATACCGGATTCCGGAGCATATAGTCCCAGCTTTTCAGCCACAAATTCACGGGCTGCCAGTGTCTCTTCTTAGCTGAATGACGTTTATACGACTTGAGTGCCACTTAATTTAAATAGTATTTCAGTATTCGACCCTGATACTCACGTGTTATAATGTGTTTAGTGTATTTAGCTACAGCAGTTAAATAATGCAAGGCGTGTAGTTAGTATAGATCAATACCGCGACCGCAGCCGCGTAGACGGAGCTTGGAGGTCAAGGGCATCTGACCCGCTGGATCTTCATGTAAGTCTGCTGCATATGCATATTATGAAAAGTAGGAAAAGTGCGATTATGAGAGAGTTATGCTTAGGCACGGATAGACTCGCCTTGAGAGATACGAAAGCCTCATTGTCAACTGGAAGTCCACGGGCTGGTGAGGGCCGTAAAGACCGACTTCCCATGTATTTATTTACCTACATTATAATACAAAGTATCAAAATAAATATAGGTCTACTTATAACGCGCATTGATCAACTCTACAGACATACCTCGTCTAATCATATGTGGACTTAATATGTATCAGTCCCCCTCTTTATGTAAACGCGTTATACTAAAAAGTAATTACACCATGTTAATTATTGGTTCAACCGACCTTCATTAGATATCACGGCTAACATACTTGTTGTTTTGTGCTATTTTAAAAACACGTTTAACGTTATTCAAATCAAAAAACATACTTAGGCAATTACACAAAAACCTTAATTTTTTTAAATGATTAAGTTGAATAAATGCACGGGGTAAATTCCCTATAATATGGATATACGATCTGCACGTTTCGCCAGTATGAATAACTTTATCTCGTTGACATCATTGGTGACAAGCTATAAGATCAAACAGAACTGAATCAATGGCCATCTAAAAGGCATGTCTCCAGACTCAAGAGGCGGCTTATCTACATTTTTAATGCAAGATTCTGCATAATATTGGCATGAAATTGTTTTAAAGAAACAGTAATATCAGCTATAATAATAATAACTATGGACGCTTTCACACCACGTCAATTGGTTAGCGTTTCAACCACGTCAACTCCGCGGTTAGTTCTCGGCGGACATGTGTTACGGGTACCAAAAAACGGAAATATGTATGTTAAATACTTTATATACTTTACTTGCATTTAAGATTTTGATTATATAATACACATCCAGGAACATAGGAAACTTTTCACTCCCTGGCGGGATTTGACTCCGGTTTGAGTTCCAACGCGCTAACCATTGAGCCACAGAGGTCGTCCACAGTAAGAATGTATAGTAGTTTATTATAGTGTTGTAATTTTTACATTATATATAAAGTGAGCCATAAATAGATCGGCTAATTAAATTATGAAACGGGACATTGCCATTTGCAATTGTCTTATTATGATCCAAAATTGTATCCAGTATCAGCAGTCAGCACGTATATCAATTAAAATATACATGCATCTACGTTTTCTCGTTCCTAAAATTAATTGTATTAGATATTAATAGGAGAGTAAGAGTCCAAGCGACGTCCCAAGACCTGGTCAGACAAAATAAATAATGAACAATATTTTGTTTTTATTCTAATGACATTTTTGTACGCCCCGATAGCTAACTAATTATTTATAACGTGACCAATTTTAGACGTATGTCAAAATATTATGTTTAACGTTGATTTGCTTCGACCGAACATTAAAAACATGAATTTTAAGTCGTTTGAAAGTAAATGCTCAATGTTAGCCTTATAATGGACATCGTTGATAACACGAGTGACTGGACCGATCGATTAGATTGTCCACGTTTAGTGCGATAAGTGTCCAATAAAACTGTTTCATAGCTACAATCATACATTAGCTACAACATTATAGTGCTATGGTATAATGTAGTCTGCAGTAGGCTAGCCGGGTACCCGGCTTACTCTATTAAGCCTCCTCCTATCGTCGTGATACCCATCGCCTGTCACAAGGGTATGGAGATGAACATTCGCCGATGATGATCAAATTAATACACTATAGTCTATACAGTCATGTTCCAACGATATATTATTGAAAATGGCTAAGCTAGCTCACATGTGAATAGTATTATGAATTTTAAACGCGCATTGGATACGCACAACATTTTTGCTCATACCCAATGATTGATTAATCTTATACACCTAAGGAAACATAAAAAAAAAACTAAGTCACATTTGCTTTTCCAGTAACATTATAATTAGATAATAGTTAGGAATCACTTAAAAGGATAACATTTAACATTATCGTGTCGAAGTTGTTTCTCAGAATTCGTTACGATCGGATGACGTAAGCGAATTAAATATTTAAGTGTAGGCAGTTGTAGCCCATAGGTGTAAACCAGAATACTGATGGTGTAATAGGACCATAAAGGTGTATATGTACATACTACATAGTAATTAGCATATGTTTTACATTTATAACACCCGGTAACTGTACGGTTATAAGGTCGACCGCTCGACCAGGCAAAGATGAAAATCGCTTAACAGCGCCGTTGAATCGTACGCATGGACTTCAACCACGTCTTCAGTCGTAGCGGACACTTCCTTTGTGTTTAAATATTTTGAAGCGATCAAGTGCAAAGGAGAATGTTTAAAACTGGTCGAGTACAAACTTTGTCGATATTGTACATGTATCAATGTATCGATTTATTATTTTGCCTCAAACACAATTTGCGACAGCTATAAAAATCATAAAGGTTTACATAGCATGTATTGTGTGGGTGTGAAGTGCAACATACAAGCCACGACTAATATTACCTATACTGTTTTTGACATTGGAAATGTGTTTTCGTTCGCTCCAGTATAGGTTCTGATTTCACGAAAAAGTGCGATCCCCTTATATCTCGGAGAGTTGTGAAGATATGATATTCAAAAATGGCTCAAAAGACCCGTATTCATGAGAGCTGTAAGGTGCAAACGATTTATTTGAGAAAGTCAAAAACGGAAAAAGTAATGGCCGAAATAGTAAAAAGAAAATCCGAATTTTTGATTTTGGCGCTTGATATTGGCGGAAGCGAAGAATGATACCAAAAATTTGAGAAAAATTCCTCCGGGCAATTTATTCAGATACAATTTGAGCCTAAATTAAAGTACAGTACGACCATCTTGTTAATGTCTCTAGACATATTATGTTCTTCTATAGAAGTGACAGAGGCTGTACGACGATTCCCTAAATACACGGCTATTACACTGAAACAATGTGGTAATATAGCAACATTATTACGCTGTACTAGTATCTTTAGCTGAGTTGGCAGTAGCGATGGCCCCACGAGCCGCAGGGTCCGTCAGACACCGACGAGCGACCAGATGCGGCTGAAGACAGGTGGTGTAATAAGTCGGAGCTGAAGGAATGTGCCGTGTCCGGAGGTCGGTCGCCTCCGCACGTGCGTTTTCCGTTTTGTAATAAAGGCTCCCACAGACGAGAGGCTAATCGTTTCAGTTAGAACTGACGTCAGTTCGGGCGAACGGATTCGAGCACATACACGGAGAAATTCGCATCCGACCGAACTGACGTCAGTTCGGCCGAACGGATTCGAGCACATACACGGAGAAATTCGCATCCGACCGAACTGACGTCAGTTCGGCCCTTAGATTAATACCGCCTAGAAACCGGGTACGCGCATGAAAAGTGAAGTAAATCATACTGAGCCATATCGGCTTAGTTTGTTCGAACGAGTTGTCAAGGTCAAGCGCAAGTGCATACATCTCCGATCAGGTTTGGCCTGAACGGATTCAAGCACATACACGGAAACTTGCCGCGAGCTTCGGTCGTGTTTTACGGTTCCGTAATATTTAAAGAACCCTTATAATTTCACTCTGCCAGTCCGTCTGTCTGTCTGCCGCTCTCCTAGCTTCTGTTATAACTTTATGACAGTAACTTTTGTAGTAAGTCAAAGAAAACCTATTGCGCGTTGACAGTTACGGAACTCTCCTTAGCCATGTCGTGACATGCTCTTGGTCAGTTTAGGCTATTATTTTATTTATTAATTGTATTTTCCTGCAATTGTAATCACGCTATCGACGAAACCGAATTATTGTGTCATAATTTTTTTTCCAGTTATATGGTATAGAAATCATTTCTCTTTGTTTTATAGTAGGTCTTTAGATTTTGTGGTTCCACCACCATAGTGCCTCTAAAGTTTTAAATACTTCAATGAACTTTAATATTTTTTTTACCAGACCACGTGCCATTTTTAGGGTTCCGTACCCAAAGGGTAAAAACGGGACCATATTACTGAGACTTTGCTGTTCGTCCGTCTGTCGCCAGGCTGTATTTTAACCTTCTTATACCGTGATAGCTCGACAGTTAAAATTTTCACAAATGTATGATGTAGGTATTTCTATTGCCGTTATAACAACAAATACTAAAAATAGAATAAAATAAAAATTGGAGGCTCACATACAAGAAACGTGATTTTTCCGTTTTGTACGGAACTCATCTTGCCGACTCGCGCTTGACCGGTTTTATTTTACACTCGAATTTTATTACCGTTCAGTCCAATTCTATTGCCGTTTAGCCCATCCGTACAGGTCTGAATTCATGTTGCTAACATAGTTGTTTTACAAATTTTACTATTAAATTTTGTGTTTTATTCCCTCCTTAGTAGGAATTTCGTTATTAGTAGTGGTTTTGTAGAAAGTAGCTAGACAGTAATCGTAATATGCAAAATGGCTTGCTATGTTCTATTGAGACACCTTATCATAATAGCACATAGTAGCACGCGTCCTTAAGTCGCTTAAAATTACCGATTTAATTTCTATATACGTAATATTTCCTGATTTTTTTAATTTAACGGTTAACTGAAAATGTATGTATGTTTGTTAACACAAAATCCCTAAAAAAATGTTTAGGGATTCGTAAGTTTAGTAGCTTTTCTATAGTTATCTCTTTTAGTAGTGTTTAGTAGAAAAAGGAAAACCAGACCGTATATGGGACCCCTTACACTGCCGGTCCCCGGTCGCCGACTGGACGACCTGGCCGCTGCGTGATCCGGATTTCGCGAGGTGGTCGCCTTGTTGACGCCATTTGCGCTAGCTGCGCGGGGTCCATTTTGCCTTGACATTCCCGTCCTCCCGGGTCTGCGGCGTTTAGCGAACGCGGCACTGGCGAACTGCTCCAGGTTTTGCACCTAAGGTCAAAAAAAAGTGAAGGGCCGAATTGCAATCTGAAGGAATTTTTAAACCCCAATGAAAACAAAGGGGTGTTATAAGTTTAACGTGTCTATTGTATGTGTGTCTGTATGTCGCTCCGTGGCATCGTAGCTCCTAAACGAATGAACCGATTTTGATCTAGTTTTTTTTAAATGATCGAGAGTGTTCTTAGATACAATGCATCATCATCAGCTCGCTCAATGCGTGACAATTCGGGGGTTACTTAATTTTTTCAAGATACGTAGGCTAAAAGCTTTTTAAGTATACTTTGAATTACCTTGAACAAAAAATTTGTATTGTTGAACACTATCATTATAAAAGAACTTATAAGTAAATGCGAGTGTGTCTGTTTGTACGACTGTAGCATAAATTTTATTGCTTAAATCTATAATATTAGGTCTTTACCTATGAAATTGCCGTTTTGTATGAAAAAATTGAAACGAATTTTTTTCATGTATTTTTTATTTGTATTAATCGAAGTAATCACCCATGCAATCAATGCACCTTTGCCAACGCAGTGGCAGTTTATTGATGCCCTTCTTAAAGAAATCAGCTGGACGGGAGGAAATTCTTCAAAGGTATTTTGTACTGCCTCTCGGGTATTGAATTTTTTTCCCGCCAAGAAGTTATCCAAATTCTGGAAAAAGTAGTAGTCTGTAGGCGCAAGGTCTGGTGAGTAGGGCGGATGACGGAGAGCTTCCAACCCCAGTTCTTGCAACTTGGAGACCGTCTGCTGTGCAGTATGAGGTCGCGCGTTGTCGTGCAGGAGCAGCGGAGACGAGCGATTGACCAATGCTGGTTGGAGATGTGCCAGCTTCTCCATCATTGTGTTCAGTTCTTCACAGTACACATCTGCAGTAATGCTCACCCCGTTTGGTAAGAAGCTATGATGAATCACACCGGCGCTAGACCACCAAACAGTAGCCATCACTTTTCTAGGGGTAAGTTTTCGTTTAGGGCATTGTTTAGGTGCTGAACCAGGATCCAACCAACTTGCTGAGCGCTTGCGGTTATCAAACAGACTCCATTTTTCATCGCAGGTAACAATGCGGTTCAAAATTCCTTCATTTGTGTGGCTGTTGAGCAGTGCAAGGCACGTCTCGACGCGTACTTCGCGCTGGCGATCATTGAGTTCGTGGGGCACCCATTTGTCAAGCGTTTTTATCTTACCAATTTGACGCAAATGGACCAATATTGTTTTGACGCTAACGTCGATAGCTGCTGCTAATTCAGCCGTAGATTGGGTATCATCAGCTTCCACAATCGCCTTTAATTCGTCATTGTTGATTGTTGACCAAAGTCTTCGGACGACCGCGAGGTTCATTTTTCAGGTCGAAATTTCCAGAACGGAAGCGAGCAAACCAATAACAGGTGGTGCGTTGGTTTGTAGTGTTAGCTCCGTAAACGTCGTTGATGTTGCGTGCCGCTTGTGTCGCGTTGCTGCCACGACGGTATTCATATTCCATAGTTACTAGAGTTTTTAACGTATCCATGATGACGAAAAAGATTGAAATGCGATGAAAATGTGACACTAATCAATAAACAAATGACTACTTTTGGAAAAAGAATTTCATGTTTTTAAAATAAAATTAATTTGAAAATAGAATTCTTAGCCAAACAAAAATTATTTTGATTTGAAATGGCCGGTACTGCAGAACGGCAATTTCATAGGTAAAGACCTATTATGTAATAAAATTCCGAGAACTTATATTAAATAGTAAGAACCTGAGTAGGTTCTTACTATTTAATATAAGTTCTCGGTATAAATATGAGTAAGACATAAAAGAATCAAACATTCTTATTGACCGTTTTTGATATCACTTACGCCACCAGATGACGCTTTGTGTGCATTGGGTTTGCCCCCTAACGGCAGAAAAAATATCAAACACCATCATTGATTATATTATTTTATCTAAATAACAATTAACCATTTTCAGCTGACGTCGGCACTCATAATCTCCGTGGGCACGACAATATACGCGATCTACTACGATGTGTCGTTCTTCCTGGACGACCAGCTGTTCTCGCCGGCGACGTTCATCATCGTCATCGGCGTTATCATGCTGTTCGTGTCGCTGTTCGGGTGCATCGGAGCTCTCAAGGAGAGCACCTGCCTTGTTAATATTGTGAGTATAGGAAATCTCTCTGTCGCAACTGGACAGATTTGCAACTGGGCCGGTTCTCAACTGGGTGAATATTAATCAAGCAAAATTAATCAGCCGCTAATTTTGATAGTTAATCCATAAACGCTGGTATTTTTATAACTTCCTAGGCTACCGTTTAACGATGAAATTAAGTTATAGTTGTTTTTAACCGAATAGTTGCCAAATGCTACGTAATGATTATAATAATACTTTACTAATAATGTAAAAACATGTGCACCAAAAGCAATGAATGACACAAATACATAATTATTATTTTACCTTCCCAGAAAATATTAGGTATTGTAGATTTCTTCGTATAACCTGGTTAATTGCGATTGATTGGTTTGTTACTGATAGAGAAATTGCGATAAATCAGTTTCGATATCATTGCTTGTTGTTGGTATGTAGTACCTACAGTCAACTCCAAAATGGGTCTTCGGTGACCCGATACCCATAATAAGTTGGAAAAAACGAAATCGTTATTTAATGCCGATTTTTATAGGTTAAAACAGCCTATTCTAAAGAATAGGCCGTTTGCTATTTTTCGGTAATCAAGGCATGCCTCTATCTCACATTAAAAGACTTAGCATGAACACCATAGATAAGAACAGACATACTGACAGATAATATGGACAAAATGACAGCTTTCCTTTGTCAATCTGTAATTTTGTCTTTTCTTCCGTATAACAAACCGTTTCTACGTCGGTTATGCTAAGCGTGCTGGTGTTGGTGGGTCCACGGTGGGAAGTAATCGCACTTATGACGCCCGATCTTGCCTTTGAAAATTTTAATAAATGACAATCTTTTTGTTAATATTGTCTGTGGTTAGTTCGCAGTGATCCTCAGCTTGGTGTTCGTGTTGGAGCTCGCAGCCGCCATCGCGGCGTATAGCCTGCGCGCGCAGGTGTCCAACATGCTGGACAGTAAGCTGCGCGAGACCCTGCCCTACTACTACACCAACACCGAGGTCACTGACGGCTTCGACTTCATCCAGAGCAGGGTAGGTTTTAACCTAATTGTCTGCCTTTAAAGTTAAAATTTAAAAAACTTAATCGTGACGCTCGTGTCGTGACGCGAACGTAAAATTTCACTGAGTAACATTGATATATTTTACGCAGTATTTTGCCATAATATAATAAGAGAGCTCATGATGATGACTCCTTTTTAATACTGTTATTTTCAGTTGAACTGCTGCGGAGTGGACAGCTACGAGGACTGGGGTTCGGTGCCCACCAAGACCACCGGCATCAGCGTCAACAACATTACCGTGCCGTACTCCTGCTGCGCGCAGTCCATGTACAACGTGGAGGAGGGAGTGGAGATCGATCAGTGCGTGAAGCTTTACGCCAATGGCTGCCTACCCCGCATCACGTACCTGATCTACCAGAGCGCGGGACTGCTGGGCGCTGGAGCTATGACGATCGCGTTCATTCAGGTAAGCTATTTTGAAAAACTATTTACTTCTTAGCCACACTCACCGAAATCGGTGTGGGGGATTGGTATCTATCGGTTGTTATAAATTTTATAAAAATCGATCAAGCCGTTTCGGAGGAATTCTCTTACAAACACTGTAACACGAGAATTTTATATTTATTATGATAGGATATTGAAATGGGGACGTGCGATACCCTGCCATAATGGGCGTAACAACTAGGTAATAAACGTAGTGTTTTATAATCTCTTTGCTAGGTAACTTTACACCTTTGAAGTTTGAATTTAGAATTAACTAATTTTTTCAGATCATCGGCATAGTGTTCTCGTTCTCGCTGGCCAGCTCGATCCGCAAAGCCAAGTCGGAGCGCGAGCGGCGGCGCTGGGAGATTCAGGAGCGTATGATCAACGCCTACACTTCCCTGAATCCAGAGAAGGAGAAGAACGCGCCAGTGGTCTACGTTCCGTTTCACGGACAGACTGTCGCTTAAATTATAACGTTTAAATAAGAGAGGGATTGAGACAAATAATGTCATTTGATGTAGCATAATAGGTATATAATATGCTTCATTTGTTTCAGTCCCTATTTTTATGAAAACGCGTTAAACTAACCAGAAGATTTAAAAATGTCCAAAAGTCGATTTCTATAGTACAGTAAAATGAAATCCAAAATTACTTCTTAATTTAAATTCTCTTAAAAATAGTATTTCATTGTTTTTAACCGACTTCCAAAAAAAAGGAGGCGGTTATTAGTAATCGTAGTTACATAATCATTTTTCTTCTGGTTGTATTTGTAATAGTTTAAAAGTGTCTTATTCATTAGAAATCGCTTAAAGTAGCTACCATTTTTATACCAAATATAGAAAATTTTGATCACTGTGAATTTTAGTCACTATTATTAGTCATTTTCAGTATTAAGTAAAATGTGTTATCGAGAAATTAAAAGATTGCTATCTAAAATCTAGTACATTCCATATCAAAGTTTTATTATTAAGATAAACGACACGATCAATTGATAAGTAATTTATAATAAATTGTTATGTAGTATTTTATATTATAAGAATCATAATGTTAGGTCAAAGTGTCTTATTTAGTTTATGTCACGTTACATTGTAGGCATATATTTGAATAACTAATATTCTAATCTTGAATCAAGTGTTTTTAAATAAAAGCTTTAAAAACGTAGTTGTTTTTGTTTTAAATGATGACTCACTGCAAACTTCACGCAAATAGACTATGTTAAAGTGCTAAACATTCAATTTCTTTAACAATACTTACTATTTAATACTTCTAGTATATCATTATTATTTAGTTTGAAAGATAATTGAGGTAGTTAGGAAGTACTTTAATATGAAATATTTAGAACATTCTAAACACGTAATAAATGTAGGCAACATTTATCCACCTAATATGCATATAAAAGTTGAGCAATCCTTGAATCCACGCCATGGTATCAGTGAAGCCTCGTTATCAGTCTGATAACTGTTATCAATCTACACGATTATTTATAAAACAATATTGGATAGAACACGACCACTAATAATGTGTCCTACGCGTGAGATTAAAAAATGTTTGACTCCCCTCAGAAAATAGTTTTTGATTGCTAGCCTGCGTAGACCCTCTACGCAGTATTCCATCCTACTACTATATAATAATTATAAATGTGTTTGTGAGGATGGATTTCGATGAAATTTAGTATGGTTGTATTTGAGGCTTTGTATTAAAACATAGGCTACTTTTTATCTCGAAATAGTACAGTGTTTCCGTGGGATACTATATTTACGCGGGTGGAGCTAGTAAAGGAATAATTTTATGTCTATCCTCAAATTGTTTGAGGCATAATGTTTGAATACAGACTTGGCGATAAAACTGATCGGCTACGCATTTGTGATCTGGTGGTTTTTTAAACAAGCTGCATAGCTATTGCGCAACAATAACATGAAATAGGTTTGAATAGAATTTATTTTTAGTTTCTGTTTATATGGGATTCATACATAATCGAAATAAATTATTTTAATCTATAGCCACGTCACGCAAAATGTTGCGAAAAGGCAAAATATTTCTATACTTCTAATACTTCAATAATATAAAAAAATATTTGTTTTTGTTCCAAGAATCCATAGACAAATCATTGATCGAGCCCAGCGAAGCCAATGATATATACCTATGCCTTAGTAAGAATCATGAATTTTGCACTAACGATGACTTATGATTGTATTACATTTGTTTGTCAGGCAAACACACCTGACTTTGTAAATTGGTCGATTAAATCTTCACAATCTAATTGTTCTAATATTCTAACTAATATTCTATGCATAGAATGGCCAATCTTTTGAGACTATTTGCAGTCATTGTAAAACGTAAGTAGTTTTTAACTCGTTTCAAATAAGAAATAAAAAATGATTAATTAATAGAATGAATTAATTATTATAATGTGCAATTTTGATAATTGTAAAAAAATAATTCTAAAAATATATTTTTTACTTTCCAAAGCCGCCCTGGGCACTAGCCCTGACTGCCCCTAGTGTAAACCCACCACTGCAGACATCGGAAAATATATTTAATAATTTTTATACTATACCTATATTTAAGATTTTTATTATATAGTACATAATACATATATTTAATACACATCCAGACCCAGGAACACAGAAAACTTTTGTTCTCTGGCGGTATTCGAAACACGTGACCTCCGGCTTGAGCGCCAACGCGCTAACTACTGAGCCACAGAGGTCGTCGAATTTTCTAAATACTTAATATAGATGCAGATAAGAAAGCAAAACAAATAATTGCAACGGTGATCCGAAATGGATAATGAAACTTATTGTTGAACGTTCAATCGTAGCGTCATATCTCAGACGAGCCTTATCAGATACCGCGGATACGAGGGAATAAACCTTCAGAAGACAACAATATTTCGAGTTGATACTATGTCTGTGCCGAACACGGGCAAAATGAAGTTCTTCAAAACTGAACTAGAGTACAATATGAAGTCGATACGATTTCTACTGTTGACTATCACGGCTATGTTCATTGTGAGTACCTACAGTTTTACATTTCTTATCAATATGGTATTTTAAGGCTTTTTAATTATTTTATACAAATGTAATGTGCCTAAATCCTTACTAATATTATAAACGCGTAATTTTGTATATGGATGTGTTTTACTCTTTCACGCAAAAACTAGTGAACGGATTTTGACTTAATTAGATACGGTAGTAGTTTAGACTGCGGATTAACACATAGGCTACTTTTTATCGCAGCAAAATAATTCCGCGGGATTTATTTTTGCGCATACGAAGTCGCGGGCAAAATCTAGCCCAATAATATTCTTAAATGCTTACCGTATGGCAGTTGCCTTACTTCGTAAACAAAGTATAGTGTGTGCTATGTAGTCAGTGTAGTGTGTACTTATACTATAAGTACCTACACAATATGCCTACTTATTGTGCGTGTCGAAGATTTGATAACACTATCTCAATAGCTTCTTGATTTAAATATATGTAAAGCAGACGTATTACGCATGGTGCATAATATTTCCAAGAATTACGAAACCGAATTAGAATTATGATAAGTTCATAAAATATTTTAACCAACTTAATTAATTTTACCTACACTAGCGGACCCAACAGACGTGTCTCGTTACACACGTCTTTAATACAAAAATTTCAAACTTTTTTAAATATGCTGTAATAAAATATCACGAAAAATTTCATCAAAACCAGTCCAGCCGTTTAGAAGGAGTTCAATAAGAAACACGCACAGCAGATTTATATATAAATAAATATATTTTAATATTCTGATCATGCTGATACCCTTGGTGTAATATTGTTTAACGGCCCGTTTCAATAATCTACTAATAAACGTCACATTTGTAGAACAAAAAAAAATCGTTAAATGATTGAAAAACGTTTTTAACAAATAGTTATTGGTAGATAGATAGGTTATTGAAACCGGCCGTTAGTGTTGTAAAACATATGTTTACATAGTCAGGTTGTCAAAGATTTTTGTCATGCAAATTAATTGCGAAATGACGTTTAGATTCTTCTTTATTGCCTTCTTTAACCATGACATTGCATTAAAATGTTTGCAAATGACTCATTCATTTTTGTATGACTTTGACCATGAAGCTGTGATTAAGCATGAATGATAAACATTGTCTTACTGAAAACCGGCTAAGCACGATGTTTGCGATGCCAATCTTATTTAGATACTTCAGGCCTAAGTGTGATAGGTACTAGCTTACATCAGGTTATCCCAGTTCGTTTGCCTCCTTATGCCACGAATAAAAACCTATTGAGTATGTATTTTTTTTTTCAGGTGATTGCGGGGCTGATGATAGTTTTAGGGTTCTCTGTGTACGGCCATTTCCACAACTTCTCCTTCTTCTTCGAGAGCGCTAAGAGCGGCAGGTTTTTCACGCCGTCTGTACTCAGTATTATTCTAGGGATGTTGTTACTCATCGTCACGCTGGTTGGATTCTTTGGCAGTTTGAAAATGAGTACATGCATGGTTAATTTGGTACGTTTTTATACTTACCATTAATTTTCTATTATTAAAAGAACGACACGTTCTTATATATATTTAACTACAGTTAGCTACATGTAAGTAATTTATTTTGATACAAAATAACAATAGAAGTCAGTTTCGCTCCCACAATGGATTTGTGAAACAAATGAAATCATATTTTCATAACAGCATCGGATACCTACTTACTTATGTCATATTAGATGTTACCTACCTATCGACGTGTCGCAAACTCTTATTAATGTTTAGTGTTTGTGTATTTCTACAATCACATAGAATTCCTCTCGCATCTTGTCGATTCTCTTACCCACTTATTGCGGACAATGGTGCCAGACTAAAGGCACTTTATATCTTATACTTTAAGCGAGCTAATCTTGTATTGTATGATCGGGATCTCGGAAACGGCTGCAAGTATTATCATGAAATTTAGTATGCAGAGAGTTTTGGGGGAGAAATATCGATCTAGCTAGGTTTAATCCATGAAAAACCTCGCATTTTTAAGCTTTATGTATATGTTTTTTCTTTCGTCGTGCAACAATATATTATCAAATTTTGACTTTAAAATATCAGTCCGATTGATAGATTAGTTTTATGTTACCTATAATTTTTGCGTTGTTCAGAAATTCGGAATGTGGTGGGTTCGAATCCCGGTCAGATAAATATTTTTGTGATTCTTTTTATTTTTTTTAATCTACTAGAACTCCGATCAAAGGTCGCTTGCCCAGGTACTGTTATTTATTACAAATTACTTAATTACAGTACGCATTACTGTTAAGCATCATCCTGCTACTGAAGCTGATCGCGGTGATCCTGGCCTTCACCCTGGATGCCCAGACACTGTACAGCTACGTATCGGTGCCCGTGTGGGGCTACACCGCGGACCCCGAGATACAGGCCGAAGTGGACCAGCTGCAGCGTTGTGTGAGTATATTATTGCGGAATAATGCTGGGGCTATATGATCCAGAATCCGGCACGCTGGAGAAAATTCAGAGCATTGAAAATAGACTCTGCGCTAAAACAATAGAGCTGAAAATCGAACACACAAGTGTCGAGTCAAATGTCAATGTCATATAATATGACAGCTCGACACATCGATTTTCAGCTCTATTGAATTAGCGCAGAGTTCTATTTTCAATGCTCTGAATTTTCAACGGCCTACCGGAATCCGGACAATATAGTCCCAGCCTAAGAACAAAAATTACGTTGAGCGAGCCAATGGTAAGCGTCAACAGAGGAATCACAAGTGCGTTTTTGCTCTTCAACACCCACTTCCCTTCGGCCTCCAGTATCTTCCATCACACACACTGTAAAACGAGGTCGATTTTTTGTGAGGCACTGGTATTTCTCGGATAGAGCTGGCCAATTTGTGCCCAAGAGTAGCAATCAATATAAAAAAGTGCTCCTATAAAGGTTCCGTTTTTTCCTTTCGAGGCATGGAACCCTAAGGGTCAATTCACTGCATTTTTAAGATAGTAATTCAAAACTGAACTTTATTCATTACACAATGAAAATACACGTTTCATTGTTGATTGTAAGTGTTCGAATGTCAAGTAGCACATCGCGCATGTGCAGTGTCAAGTGTATGACTGATGTCTTATAAAACGTGTATCTTTTTGTGTCGCGCCACGTCACGTCGCGTATCGTGGCGGTGTGAGTTGACACTAAAAAAAGTAACTGTAGTCTGTACTACCAAAAACTAAAAGGGCCCTCGCCCTATAAAAATCTATCCAGCCAGTCGCCAACAGGGCCTGTTTCACAATCTATTGATAAGTGTTGAAGATTATTAGTGTGAAATAGGCCCTAATAATAATAATATTTCCTAACTTATAATGTGTAATGTGTATGTACTACTATCGAACAAGTTGCCGCTCGACCAGGCATACTTATATGCGCCGTTGAATCGTGCGCACGCACACATACTCACGTGTAAATAAAACACGTATTTCAACTGCAGTCGTTGCATTCACTTCCTTCGTATTTAAATATTTTCAGGCGTCCTAGTGCAAAGGAAAATGTTCAGAAACTGTCCGAGCAGGAACTTTGTCGATATTGTAACGTACCTACTTATATCCCAAATTGTCATGAACCAAAACTAATATTCGTATTATGTTGATTGACAGTTGAGCTGCTGCGGCAGCGACTCCTACTTAGACTACGTGGGCATGGAGTTCACGGCGAACCACACCACCGTAGTGGTATCCACACAGGTAGACGGAGACCAGGTCACAGTGATAGTGCCGGAGTCCTGCTGCATGACCTTCGGTGAGATCTACTGCAACAGGATGAGGGCCGTCGGCTGCAAGTCCGCTGTTATCTCGCTGGTCGTGCAGAACGCGAGCGTCATTGGCGTGCTGGGAGTGTCGGTTATGTTTATCCAGGTATAGTCTTCTACCCCCCTGGCGCGATTATCGATGACGCCACAACGCGTGTATATGTCGCGTCGCGGTCGATAAAGTTATTTCTTATATAAGTTATTTAGCTTTGTCGACGCGAGGGCGATACATCATCATTCCTGCGTCACGTGACGAAGGCAGCATACTTTTATATAAATCCAATTTTGACATAGGTACCTATTATAAGTCCGGCAAATACCTACTTTAGACATGCATCTCTTATGCCGCGACTATATTGTCCGGAATCCGTAAGGCCAGGGAAAATTCAGAGCACTGAAAATAGAACTCTGCAATAATACAATAGAGCTGAAATCGAACACACAAGTGTCGAGTCAAATGTCAATGTCATATATGACAGCTCGACACTGGACACTTCCATTTTCAACTCTATTGTATTAGCGCGGAACTCTATTTTGTGCTCTGAATTTTCCCCGACCTTACGGATTCCGGAGCTTATAGTCCCAGCCTTAAAAACTTTTTTCAGTTGCTCGGCATCATATTCGCTCTGCTACTAGCGCGTTGCATCAGGAAACTGAAGAGTGAACGCACATTCATGGCGTGGAAGATCAAGGAACAAATGATTATGGCGAAGGAAGCAGATGCGAAGGCGAAGGAAGCAGATGCGAAGGCGAAGGAAGCAGATGCAAAGGCAAACGACGACAATATCTACATAACCCCTACTGAATCTAGCACTGCTTAATTTAAAAGATACTTAAATCAATTGTTGTTGTGTTACCATCAGGCAATCCGTCGTTTGCCTTAATCCTATAAATATATATGTTGTGTTGCCCTGTATCTCTAGATCAGTAAGTATATAATATGTATTCTAAATTTCTTGTATGCATAGAATAGAAATAGAGAGAAATTATAAAATACATATCAACAGTGAACAGTATAATAAAGACAGGTTTTTCAATAAAACGATATAAAATTATAATATTATTTTTATTATGAGATACATTGAAGAGGGTAAGTTTTAAAGTATCTGTGTGGCAAAAAAAAACTGTGATATCTTGATACCACAATATATTTTATGCCCCACACACACTTCATAAGTGTTGTAACTTGCACGTGATTGTGGTGTCCAGAAATGTAATTGCTTTTACAAATTATTACAAAAATTTCTTGTAATTTCCATAACAAGCTAGCTTATAAATAAATAGCTTTCATACTATATGCATTTCAACACTATTCTATCCAAAATAAATATAATAATGACTGAATGACACATCTATTCATAATAATATGTACAAAAATCGAAGCGTTTTCACATTACACATTACCAATATCTGATAACAGACCAAAAACACTCAAGTTTTGAGCATATGTAATTTTTTTAAATATCCAATCCGATAAATGTTAATTTATTTTTATGTCCGATAAAAAGACAGGTATATGTTTCATATTATACCTATCTTTCTTTTGTCTATGTGAATTATTGGTGCAATAAGCAATATCATGATTAAGGTATTTTAAAATCTTTTTACTAACAGTAAAAAGATTTTTTAAAGCTTTAAAGTAACCATTACCATTATTAATAGAATTAAATGACTTGCCTTATTATTCTATGGATTCATGTATATTTCTTTATACTTATCGTGATGATTCCAGAATTGTTTACCTTTATTTCTTATTTCCATACCTATATCCTTATGAGCACCATTACTCATGTAAGGTGGTGTGAACTCTCTGTATGCGATACATACTCTTCTTGAAGAGATATCTTCTCGCAAAACACAGTGTTCCCAGTGATACCTTGGTTCTCCATACAACACCATAAGTGAGCATCTGTAAATTGTTTAAAATTAAATGTTATATAACAGAAGTAACTTAGATTACTTTGATCTCACGATTCCGTTTCCATTAATAGTTCTACGCAAACAAAGTTGCAAGCACCAGCTTGTGTTAAATAAAATACAATAATTTAGAAGTTATCTTCTTTATTCGAATATTTGCATGCTTTATTTATATTATAACTAGGACTAATAATTTTGTTACAGTCTATTGTAATTAATACTTTTAGAGAAATAAACTACTGAATTGAACCTTTAATCCTACTACTATTATAAATGTGAAAGTTTATGAGGATGGATGTTTGTGACTTTTAACACATTAACTTGTGGTGGACCAATTAGCACCACAATCCTGAATTGCGTTATCAAAGTTTTCTAAGATTTTCTAAACCCATTTGTATGCAGTATGTGTATATATATACAACATCCGAAATGCATACAAATGGGCTTCGGCCTGGCCGACCATACCATCTCGCTGGGTCGGAGATCTCCCCTTCGGGCTTTCCACGATATCCCACTTTAATGTGGGAATATGGCGGTCAGGCCGAAGCCCATTCGTATGCATTTCGGATGTTGTTGTACCTGGGCATTGGTAGTCTAACAATTACATCCATGTCCTCAACCGGTTTACACACTTCTAACATGTTATAGCCGTTTGTAACTAAGTCAGTGTTGATACTGCCATCACTCCTAATAACCGGTGGATATTCCTCTGCACAATATAAATTATATTTTTTGGTATCACCTCTGTAGGGAGTCATGGTGAGAACAGAGTCCGATAAACAGTTGACAGTGACTATTCTCTCCCCCCATATCCAACAATCATCTATGTGCGGATCAATTGAAGCCCCTTTCTCTGGATCATATTCCAAAGAACATTGCTCAATCACTTCATACCCTTCTAAAAGTGGTAATGAAAGAAATCTGTCCTGCAAGTATTTAGAAAAAGCAGGAAATCCATCAAACTTGCCAGGTACAACTTTCTTCTTCTTAAAGTTTGTTTTGGGACCGAAATTTTGTTTCCTACGACCACTTTGTGAGATGTCCCATGGCACTTCATCAATGTTTTTAATTAATTCAGCTTCTTCATCTTTGGATATAAAATCCAATTGAATATAAACACCTGGGTATTCTATAGGTGTACCTTGGTGGTTGGGATGGTCTTTGTAAATATTGATATCCCATCCAGACCAGGCTTTGTTGCACAAAGGACAGTATACATAGCCCTTTTCTTTATCTAAATTTATTGATGTTTTGAGGTTACTAGAACCATATTGAGTCTCACATATAAGACAAGTTCTGCATCCTTTGCACCCACAGGGACGTGGTTTCATTGTAAGAACGAAAAAGCGTGACTTGATTAAGTAAAAAGTTTGTAAAATAATAATTAAAATAATTAAAATAATTCTTCTTCTTCTTCTTACATGTATGGCGGCCTCAGTGAGTTGCCAATGTCAGAGTCTAACTCGACAGACTGTAGAGCACGCCATTTTGCTACTCTGTGTGTATTTAGACACACGACAGATAAAGACAGAGTTCTATTGAAATAAGAAACATTCCGCTACAAAAGAGAGAAAACCAACTTGACTTGATAAAATTGGTTAGGAATATCGGAAACGAGATTAATGTCAATATCGATGAACAGCAAATTGGAGATGTGTTTCGTTTGAAAACCAAAAAAGGGGATAATAATCCTATTATAGTAGACTTTACGACAGTCATTCTTAAAGATAAAATTATAAAATCATTAAAATCATTCAATAATACTTATAAAGACTCTAAATTAAGTACAGCACACTTAAAACTTGAAGGAGGGTCGAAACCTATTTTTATAACAGAATGCCTTACTCAGAATACCAAAAGGCTGTACTACCTAGCTCGAGAATTTAGTAAGAAGCACTCCTATGCATACTGCTGGACGGCTTATGGCAAAGTGTTCCTGCGCAAGGAGGGTGCCCTCTGTCGACGTATAGCATCGGAAATGGACTTAGACAAACTTTGCCACTCACATGATGATAACTGAAATAACTACTAAATAGTAATTTGTTCTGCCTTACTTCATATCTCCTGCTAAAGTTGAATATTGTTTTATATAATTTGTCTGCATGTTTTAAATATAAAATACTTTTAATTTTTAAGATGCACCATCAAATTTCAATATACAAAAATTACCATTGGATTCTATGTATGAAAGAAATAATTTTAATTTGGTTTATAATTACAACAAGTATTAATATCTTACATTTACACAAAACAAACATTAATAATGACATACACCAAAAACTTATATATTTTAAAACGTTATACACTCTACACACATTATATAATACAGTACGTAAACACTATTTTCAGGACGTATGTTGTAGTCTGTACATGTCGTACGTTCTACCACTAAGGGTATACAATATACATAGTTAAAATTCGATCCCACAACAAATATATCGCGTGTTATTGACCTTTTGGAGGTTTCACAATTAACTGTATGTAGTCCAGAGATGCTAAAACTACAATCTGGAAGCTTATCAGGGTCTCTTAAAATAATGCATATGAATATTAAAAGCTTGAGCTGTAACCTAGACTCATTATTAGTTTTGATAGAGATAATTAATATTCAATGCGATATAATAATCCTCTCTGAGTGCTGGTTGAGTAAACTGACAGTGACCCCTGAAATAAGGGATTACACATCGTATACATCAAATTTTTGTAACCAAAATGATGGTGTTGTTATTTACGTTAAGTCTTAATAATATTCAGCACAATCTCTTAACAGACATTACTTTAATCGACGCAAATAGTATTATTATTCAACTTCATGATAGTGACACTGTAATTCTGGGAGTATATCGTTCACCATCTTACAAAAATATAGAGAATTTCTGTGATAGCCTAGATTCGTGCTTGTCAAGGTTAAGTAAAGTAAAGTCAGTGAGTTTAGTTGGTGACATCAATATAAATATAAGATGCTGCGATATGAACAGTAATACATATATGGACACTCTAGCTACTCATGGTCTACTTCCATCGCACTCTCAGCCCACACGCCTTGACAGCTGCCTCGATCACGTCACGTCATTATCTTGGACACGTTTATCACCGACCATGCACCACTTTTATTAGCTTTGGAAAGTAGATTCAAACGTAATGTAAAAACGATTTTCTTACAAAAATAAATTATAGGAATTTATATAATGATATTGCATTGGCAAATTTTAGTCGGGTATATCACGCCTCCGATGCAAATTTGGCTGCGGCTGCCTTTGTTGAAATCGTTTCTAACGCAGTGTCTGCTAACTCTACAAAAGTACGAGTTCCCCATAAAAAGCGTCCTATCAACCCATGGCTTACACCTGGCCTTGTACGATGCATCAGAAATCGTGATACTTTGCATAAAAAAGCCAAATTAAACCCTAACAATCCTATTTTACAGATGACTTACTCTAGATATAGAAATTGTTGTAATAATAATTTGCTAAAAAAGCTTAAAACTGCATACGATCAAAACGAATTTAGAAAATTTAAAAATAATCCTAAAGGTATGTGGAGTACTATTAATAAAATAACATACTTAAAAAAGACAAATGCGCCACCAATCGATCTTTTAAATATTTCCCAGAATTCTCACGACTCAGTGAATTATGTTAACAGTTACTTTGCAGAAATAGGTAAAACTTTGGCTGATGCGATATTACTTAAGCGAAACACTAACTCGCCAAATCTAGTCAATATTCCCGAACAACACTCACAAAGAGATTCAATGGTACTAAGTGATGTAGATTACGCAGAAGTAGAAGCCATAATAATTTTTTTTTAAAATGATTGTGCAACAAGTGTAGATAATATTTCGACATTGGTTATAAAGACTGCCGTGACAAACTTGACCCCCCCCCCCCCCTATGACATTTTTATTTAATTTATGCTTCTCTACTGGGACTTTCCCGGAGACCCTTTAAACGTGCACTCGTTCATCCCATTCATAAAGGTGGTAACAGAGATTGTGTAAGCAACTATAGACCTATTTCTGTAATGAATACCGTTTCGAAGATCCTAGAAAAGCTTCTAAATACAAGGTTAATTGGGTTCTTAAGTAAGAATCATATTATTGCTGAAAATCAGTATGGTTTTTCTAAAGGTAAATCGACAGATGATGCTACTTTACACCTCACCGAAACGATAGCTAAATGCTTAGACAAGGGTGACAAAATTTTAGGAGTGTTTTTGGATTTATCTAAGGCCTTCGACACGGTTTCTGTGCCACTTTTATTGAATAAGTTAAAATCTATCGGGGTGCGCGGTGTTGTTTTGGATATTTTTCTGGACTACCTTTCGGAGCGCTCTCAGTGTGTAAAGATAGGAGAATTTCTGAGCAGTCCCACTCGGCTCTCTTACGGTGTGCCGCAAGGTAGTGTTTTAGGACCTACCCTCTTCCTTATATATGTGAATACCTTATGTACTCTCAAGCTAAATAACTGCGAGATTTTCGCATATGCTGATGACACGGCCTTGATTGTATATGGGGGTAGTTGGGAGGAGGTTAAGCTTCATACAGAGGTTGTTCTCAGAGAGATTATGAAGTGGTTAGATATTAACTTGTTAACCTTGAACCTGGACAAAACGAAATATATACCATTTTCTGCACGCTCTAATCCTAAACTACTTGAGAATTATTGTATTGTGGCTCATACCTGTGCTGGTAATGTCTATCATTGTTCCAACTTAACGTTAGTAACTAAAATTAAATATCTAGGACTTGTCCTAGACGACAATCTCTGTTGGTCTCCCCACATACAAATTCTTACATCGCGCATAAGAAAACTGATCCCTGTCTTTCGCGAACTAAGGAGCTCGGCAGATATCAATACGCTAAGGTGTGCATACTTTGCTCTCGCACAATCTCATAAACAATACTGCATTATCGCATGGGAGGGTGTGGAACCCGTACTTTACTGCCACTGGAGCGTGCTCAGCGCGCTATCTTAAAGGTAATCTATGGGTATCCTCGTCGCTATAGTACTCATCTTCTATATAGAGAGTCTGAGGTGCTCACGGTTAGGCAACTGTTCATCATGAGTGCGATTCTTCGTAAACATAGAGAGCTCCCCTACGTACAACCTAGCAAACGAAGTACATGGAAAATCTGTTCGGCAGTTCGTCACCGAACCTCACTTGCTAGGCGACAATTCTACGTCATCTCCTCTCACCTCTACAATACATTGTGCAAATGCAAACGAGTTATTTTAAATTGGTTAGTTTCTTTAGATTACAATAGTACTGAAAAATGTTTACAAAAACCATATACATAATTTACATCCCTATGAATATACAATATACACACACCCACAACACAACACACACACACATACACACAGCGCATAAACACACACACATATTGCATATTACACATATTGCATGGTACCATCTTGGAATTTACTAATATTTTTCTTATGTTAACTTAATTCAATTATGTTTGAATTTATTTATTTGTGACCTGTATTAGTTCAACAGTCATATTGTACCTACTTGTTATTTAAGGCTTTTTCCTAGTTCCTCGAGCCGAAAACTCAGGCAGCTGTGACACAGTTAATACTACCTTTACTGTCTATTTTGTGGAAATGTCTTTGTTATTTGCTAAATTGGTTTTTATATTATTTTAGTTGAATATCAAATAAATAAATAAAAAAACAATTTTAAAAAACCATGGCCTAGCTGGGACACCACGTTGAATATCAAAGTAGTGTTTAACTTTAATGTTACTTGAGCTAGCCCACTCACGATTCCACCTGAATTTTAAGTGATTTTTAGCAATGGAAACTAAATCCTGGAAATATAATTTGTAATGACTAAGTGCACCTGATATTATAGCTTTTTTGGCAAAGAATACATACACTCTCATTGCCAGTAATTCCGCTATGGCCTGGTATCCATGCTAAAACAACATGAATATTTTGTAATTCGTATTTCAGGAGTAGTTGCCTAATTTTCAAGATCAAAGGAAATCAATTCTTAGCTCGAAACTAATTGGCCATGACACCCTCCAAAGCGCTCCTGGAGTGCAACCAGACAGGCAACCAGTCCCCAAAATGCTGATCAATAATTTTTTTGAATTGTGTATTAGCCAAGGAGGAACCTTTATTTATAGGAAAGTTAAGGATTACTTTTGGAGAAAATGTTAGGGCATCAAATGGGATAGAAAACCGATTTTGAAAACCGAACTGTGTTTTGGATGAGTGCCCTTACTCTCCATTAGCCATTCTAATCTATTTTTAATCATGTGTTCTAAAATTTTCGCTAAGGTAATCGAAAGAGGAATAGGCCTATAACTACTCGGATCACTATTAACTTTTCCCGGCTTAAGGATAGGCAAAATGATCTGAGTTCTCCATTCCTCCGGGGGAACTCCAGACTGATAAAAAGCATTTAAAATGTTCAGGCAAGTTACTTGAGTACTTGGCCCACTGTTCAAGTGGGCCAAGTACTCAAGTAACTCAATGAACGAGTATGGAATCCCATCACTGCCCCGAGCGGTATCCTTTAATGAACCAAGGATCAGTCTAAATTCATTCAGAGAAAAAGGAGTGTCAAGATGATTCAAAGGCTGATTAGCAGAAATAAAATATTGACACTCGTCAAAAGAGGGAACTGACGGCGGTGCCAACCTCTGAGAGAAGTCATTTATCCACTCAGATTAATCATTGGACTGACGGTAATCGCACGATAGAACGACTCGGAATTTTCTGACGATCTTCCATACAGCCGAAGGACGAAACGAGGGCGAGAGGCTCAAACAGAAATCATGCCATCCATTTCTCTTTTTATCTGTTAACAAAAGTCTCACTTCTGCTGCAACTTTTTATAATTTGAAAAATTTATTTGAGTAATTGACCTAGAGTATGACTTTTCAGCTTCTTTACGCCGCTTACAAGCTCTAGTACAATCAGCATCCCACCATGGAGTAGATAACGTTTTTTGGCTGCTTGTACATTTTAACGAAATTGCCCTATCCGCAGCCAATGACAGCACTTGTTTTAGATTTTGGTATGAAGAAATAACATTATCTGAATTGATAAGGAAAAGGCAAACTTCAGAGTCTGTAATTTCTGTAAATTGGGCCCAATCTGCAGGATTAATTTTATATGCAATTCGGGGAGAATTCGAGGATAAAGTTGGTCTTGTATGTCTGTATAGCATTGTTATAATGATAGGGAAGTGATCGCTACCCAAAGAATCAGGAATAACTGACCAGGAACACGAAGAGGAAAGGGAGGGGGAACACAATGATATATCAACCACACTCCTGGGGTTCTGTAAAGGTGAGACCCGACGAGTGGGGGATCCATCAATAAGAATTATTAGATCAATCAAATCAATGAAGGAAGAGGAATTAGGATCATTAAAGTGGGAACCCCAAGATGTATGATGAGTATTAAAATCACCCAATACAACAAAATAAATTCTGTTTTGAAACATAGATCGACAATTAACCGACTGTCAATTATTGTCAGTTGTTACTGTCATCTGTGATAGGGACTTTCATAGGGATGTGCAATGCGAGAAAAAACATCGATTTTTTTTAAGGCCAGTTGGTGGGTTTAATTTAATAATAAGGTATTTTGTGTGGCTTTTGAAAGTGTATTTTGACTAAGACAACATAACATGGACTAGTGTTATTCAATTTTTCATTTAAGTTGGTAGTGATTTAGTTTTTTGACAATTTAATTTTACGTGTTTATGAAAAATAGGTGATCCAAAAAAATTAAATATTTTCCTGTTGCCACAAAATACGAATATGAAATTTTGACTTACGCCCGAAATTAATAACGTATATAATATCATAAAATAAATGATCCAAAATTTTATTTCCGTACCAAACGGCAAAAACTTCACGTTTGTTATATGGGAGCCCCACTTAAATATAAATTTATTCTGATTTTATATATATTTATTGGTTCATTATTAGTTTAGTTAATATTTGATATTATAGCGGCCACAAAAATACACCATCTGTAAAATTTTTAACCGTCTAGCTATCGCGGTTCAAGAGACACAGCTTGGTGACAGGCAGACAGATAGACGGACAGTGGATTCTTAGTAATTGAGTCTCATTTTAACCCTCTGGGTATGGAACCCTAATAAAAGGCATAGTATATGTCTTAATTTATTAGAGCTAGATAAATATGATAACAATAATAATATTATGAGTTTAATTCACTTATTTATAATAATATAATACTGAATTCATATTTTTATAAATATAAATAATTTGAAATTTAAACATTTTCCTTCAACAATTGCAATTTGCAGGTACTTAAAGTGTTTTTTTAAATGACAGTGACTTTTTGCTATAAGTTACGCGATTCTCAAATAAATTAATGACATAAGTAGGTAGGTATTAAATCAAAAATAATTATCATTTTACATTTCCATTGCTTACATGGTTAGCGTAAAGCGATCAATGCTGTAACGCCCTTTAAAGTAGGTTAATTGATACATACCTTAATGCTCATAAACAGTGAAATGAGAACTTTCAAGCCTACTAATTATACAATAAAAAGATTTTATGAAAATTTTACATGGACTATTTACTTACATGATTAAAATTTAAAGTTTAATAGCTCTACAAAGTACAAAAGGTTTGTGGACGTGTTGTAAAAATATTTTACCTATTACATTATATTATTAGAGCTATCTACCGTGTCAACATAGAAATATTTTTATTTCAAAAGTAAAAATTTTTATTCAACGTCGTGGAACCAATTCGAAAACGTGCTTAAATAATGTGTACCAAACATTACCAAAATAAATAATATGTTGGTAATGTTATAAAAATATTATAACATTACCAACATATAACATATGCCAGAATAGAGAAGTATTTCATTATGCGATTCCTTGTTTGTGACGACAAAATGTGATTTACGTAAGTATCGTCGATAGGTTAGGTTAGGTTAACCTAGGTTAATATATCATTTGTTATATTTTTTTTAAATAAGTGTATGAAAATATAATAATATAAAAACTTGAGAGGTGTCAAGGGACACCCGGATGGAACGAAGTTCCTTTCGATTAATTAGTGAAGGAATTGTAATATTTTTTTTTTATTTTTAAGTTATAATAATATTTTTTTATTATTAACAAAAATATAATGTAATATAAACTTAATCAGTAGGCTTAATTTTAGTAATTGTACGGTGTCATAAATCACACCGTAGCATTTTTCACTTCACAATGCATTTTACCGTCAGTACGCGTTCATAATTAGCAAGCACCGCGCGTGCTCCCCTAGCACTTTTATAGCATATATCAATCTTATGTGGGACAATTAATAAAATCTTTATGTTCGGGAACACATTTGGTTTTATTAGCCAAACCCCCACATAATATGGTCCTTCGAGCCGGATTCAGCATCGCTTCAGCATCTTATCAGCAGACCATCACGCTCTTCTGGGCGTGAGCAGTAGCAGCAGAAAGGTTCCCGAGCAATCAAGTAAGATTGTGTGTGGCATTAAGTCCGCCTATGTACCTGTTTTTGTGCATTAAGTGTAAATAAATAAATAAATAAATAAAAATAAATAAGATCTTTCCATTTTTTCACTTTGAGCAATAAGTTACCATAATGGAGGATATTTACGAAAATCAAGAGCAGTTAGTAGGTGCGATAGAGCAGTTGCTTGCGTCTTTCAAGAAGACGGACAGTAGATTACGTTAAGCGGAAGTTACAAACCCATGACGAATATTGGGAAGAATTTTAGCAGAATCGACAGCAATTAGCAGGATACGTAGATGAAAATTCTGAGCCTATGAAAAGTCTCAATGAACGGGCTACCAGAAACTACGAGATCACGAAATCAACTTTGCAGCAGTATCTCTTGCAGGTGACTTCACCAGCAGTAGCACACCCAGAGGGTAAGGTACTTGAGGTCCCAAGTCGTGGAGCAAGCCCGTTACCTATCCCTGGTCCGTCAACAGCAGCATCAGCAGAACGGGTGTCGAGGACAATCTCCCAAGGAGTCGACAGCAAAACAGCAGAAATGTTACGTAAGCAGATGACGAACTTCAAAGCATTTTCACGAACGGTAAGCAACATTGACCTGGAAGCATTAACAGAAAAGTGGCAGTTTGAAGACACGTTGCAGCAGTTACAGATGAGATGGACAGCAATCGACGCTCAGCATTGGGAAATCGATAATGAATTAAACGGGTCTAACCTAGAGTACGAAAAGCAATTTACAGCACATGAGAAGAAATTTAATTTCATCAAGGAGAGCATTAACAAAAAAATTTGGTCTGGGACGTTCATAGGGAAAAATCAACCCCTGAGTTAGATATCCCTACATTTAGCGGTAATTATCATCAATGGATGTCATTCCAAGATTTATTCAGTGAGGCCATTCATAACAATCCCTCACTGTCTCAGGCCCAAAAAATGCAGTTTTTAAGGAGTAAATTAACAGGCGAAGCTGAAAGGCTCATACAACATTTACAAATTACATCGGCTAATTATAATATATCTTGGGAAATTCTTAACCACAGGTACAACAATAAAAGGCTCATATTCACTTCGCACGTCAACATATTGCTAGGGCTGCCAACCATTCAATATCAATCAGCAGCGCAACTTAAAAAATTACACGACACGACTAAATAATGTTTGAATGCACTAAAGAACCTGGGAGTCAATATCAGCTCAAGGGACCTCTTATTGGTCCACCTGTTAGGGCAAAATTGGACAGTGAATCGTATACAGAATATTTGGAATCAGTCAAGAATCCTCGAGAATTGCCAATTCTAGAGCAATTTTTTGGAAACAAAATTCACTGTGCTCGAATCATCGCGCGGAAAACAAGAGCAGGGCGTATTTAAGCAACCAGCATCATCGAATCAGCAGCAGAATTTTTCACATCAGCGAAGACTTCCTCCGAGCAACTTTAAATCTAGCAACAATAATTTTTATTTTAATCATAAGTCAAAATTTAAGGCTTTGCATGCAACCAAGATAATTTGCGGACTTTGCAAAGGCGAACATGGTTTATTCAATTGTTCAAGGTTTCAAGAAATGCCATGCGATCAGAAATTGAAAACCGTAAGCCGGTTGCGTTATTGTGTGAATTGTTTATACGAACATGATTAGTATCGTGTTCGTATAAAATGTTATTAGTTATTATATTAAACGTATAAAAAAAAAATGTTTTTCCAGTAAAAGGTGTCGCTTATGCGCAGGATTTCACAATAGTTTATTGCACGATGCATGCACAAAACCCAAGCCCAGCACTTCTTCGAACCATGTGGCGAAGGCCCACCACGTGTCTCAACCCAACACGTGTGAGGTCTTACTAGCAACGGCAATGGTTGGTGTGAAAGCAGCAAATGGAGATCAGCATCATCTTAGAGCCCTCATAGATTCGGGTTCTCAAATTTCAGTTATTACAGAGAGAGCAGCGCAGATTTTAGGATTAAAACGACGTAGGTGCAAGAGCACTATTTTCGGCGTCGGCGAGCATGAAAGCAGTAGCAAAGGAATGCTTACTATACAATGCAAATCATTGCATAATAATTTCACATTTAGCATAGACGTCATCATCATGAGCAATCTTATCAAAAATCTTCCAAATGTAAAAATTTACCTAAGCCTTCATGGTCATACATCGAAAACATTAATTTAGCAGATCCAAAATATTATATAAAACGTCCGGTAGACTTACTTTTAGGAGCAGATGTCTACTCCAAAATTTTATTGGATGGTATTTTGAGGTCCGACTAGCGAGGAACCCATAGCACAGCAGACTTATCTTGGCTGGATCCTCTGCGGCTCCGTCAAATCATATCAGTGCAACGTCATATTACATAAAAATTATGACGACTTGCAAAGATTCTGGGAATGCGAAGACATTTCCCAAGAAAAGGAGATGACGTCAGAAGATGATTTTGTCTTCAATATTTTTCTAAAACGACTAGAAGGTTGGAGGATGGAAGATTTGAGGTGCGCTTACCTATCATAGAAGAATTGAAGCATAAATTAGGGTCATCAAAAACTACAGCATTAGCACAGCATCAGAGTTTAGAAAGAAGATTGCATCGAAATACAGCATTAGCAAATGACTTTAAAAAGTTCATGCAGGAGTACATGGACTTAGGTCATATGGAACGATCAGCATCTGAAAAAAAAATGGAGTTCTACTTACCTCATCATGGAGTCATCCGAGACAGCTCCACTACAACGAAGCTACGCGTAGTATTCAATGCATCAGCAAAGTCTTCGAGTGGATATAGCTTAAATGATATAATGTACAAGGGTCCCAATCTTCAGCAGGATCTACAGCAGATAATTTTGAAATGGCGTCAGTTTAAATTTGCTTATACAGCAGACATCGAAAAGATGTACAGGCAAATTTGGGTTTTTCCCGAAGATCAAGCATATCAGAAGGTATTTTGGCGGGAGTCTAAAGACCAACCCGTGCAAGCGTATCAATTAAAAACAGTTACTTACGGAGAAAAAGCAGCAAGTTTCTTAGCAATAAATTGTTTAAAGCAGTTAGCAGCAGAAGAGAAGAAGAAGTGTCCAGAGGCAGCGAAAGAAGTAGAAGGAAGCTTCTTCGTAGACGACTTTTGTGGAGGTCATCATACTTTACAGCAGAGCAAGCAATTACAACCAGATTTAATTGAGCTTCTAAAATTAAGAGGTTTTAATTTACGAAAATGGAAGTCAAATGACCAGCAACTTCTAGCAGATTTAGATACAGAGCAGTGTGACAAGCAGACGTACGAATTTAAGCATATAGAGTCGACGAAAACCTTAGGTCTAAGCTGGGATTCCCAAGGTGACGTGTTTACATTTCAATGCAAAATAGAATATTCTGAAGCAGAACCAACTAAGAGGTCTTTATTGTCCGAAATATCGAGGTTATACGACCCCTTAGGTTGGCTTACGCCATTGAGCACGACACTGAAATTATTATTTCAAAATGTGTGGTTATCGAAAATAGAATGGGATGATAATCTCCCGCAGAATATTAAAACAAAATGGTTAGATTTACGCCAAGAGTTGCAAAATATAGACACATTTAAAATACAACGGTGGATCGGGACTTCTGAAAACGACAAGCTCGAGTTTCATGGATTTTCCGACGCCTCTAGCAAAGCATTTTCGGCAGTAATTTACTGTAAGGTCATAAAAAATGGCAAATCATCAGTATCATTATTAGCAGCCAAAGCAAGACTCGCACCATCAAGCAAAGTTCAGACCATCCCTAGGTTGGAATTAATGGGAGCTAAACTATTATCAAAATTGATGAGCAAGGTTCAAAAATGTTTACATCAATACAAAGCAGAAGTGTATGGCTGGACAGATTCTACAGCAGTTTTAGGATGGATACAGGGAGACCCATCACGATGGAAAACATTTATATCCAATCGAGTCAGAGCAATAACGCAAGTAATGCCAAAATCATGTTGGCACTACGTTAAAACTGACGAAAACCCGTCTGATTCAGCTAGTCGCGGCTTAAACGTGACCCAGCTCAAAAAAGATAATCTATGGTGGAACGGCCCATCATGGTTGCCGTCATTAACAGTTAAAAAGCCAACATTATACGAGACTAAATTAGAGCTAAAAAATCAATACAAACAATCTAATACTATAATTCATACGGATCCTCAAGCATTAAACATCATCGAACAATTATTAAATAAGCTTAGCAACATAACTCGAGTTATTCGCATACTTGCGCAAACAACGCCGCGAAGGATATCTCACATTACGAGAATTACAATACGCAAAAATGCTTATTGTAAGGAATGTACAGCTGGAGCACTTTAATGAAAAAATTAAACTGTTATCAAATAAAAGACCGTTATCATCAAAAAGAAAAAATTTTAAATTTAAATCCGATTTTAAGCGACGACAAAATTTTACGAGTTGGTGGCCGTCTCAAGAACGCGAGTGTAAGTACCGAAATAAAAAATCCCATCATCATACCTTACGAAAGTCGAATGAACTAACTTTCCATGGCGGTCCACGAATTGCATTGGCCAATCTTAGACAAAGGTATTGGATCATTGGTGGTATAAGAGCAACTAAAAAGCATATCAGAAAGTGCGTGACCTGTAGGAAAAATACACCTATTTTAGGTCAGCAGCTCATGGGCGTTCTTCCCACAGCACGTGTTACCCGAGGCCAGCATTTTATAACACCGGTGTAGATTTTACAGGATACATCGATGTAAAAGCAAATAAAGGACGAGGTATCAAAACCATGAAAGGATACATAGCATTATTCATTTGCATGGTCACGAAAGCAGTACATATAGAAATAGTATCAGACCTCACGAGTTCAGCATTTTTGGCGGCTCTCAGTAGAATGGCAGCTCGTCGTGGCACGCCTCGTCACATCTTCAGTGACAATGGCACTAATTTTGTAGGAGCAAACAGATTGATGCAGGAGCAATTTCAGAACATTTTCGATGATAACACTTTAGGAGAGATAGCAAGCATGAATGTCACTTGGCATTTCAATGTAGCGAAATGGTGCCAAGCATCAGGTTTATGGGAAAGAAATATAAGAAGTTTAAAGCATCATTTAAAAAGGGTCGTGGGTGAGCAAAAACTTACATATGAGGAATACGCTACCCTATTAGCAAAGATAGAAGCAATCTTAAGCTCTAGGCCCCTCTGCGCGCTCACAGAGGACCCAGAGGACTTAGACTATTTGACAACAGCACAGTTTCTAGTCGGCAGAGCAGAGTTAACTATCATAGAAACAGAGCGGGATGCTAGGTCAAGATAGTATTTAATATCAAAAATATATTTCGAATGACTCGAATCGAATATATGACTCAGCTCTCAGTAAGATCGAAATGGTTAAGAGCACGAAATAATCTTCAAGTTGGCGATTTAGTCACTATTCAGGACGAGAATATGCCCCCCGGCAAATGGCTCATGGGGCTATTGGAGCAGCATCCCGGAGAGGACGGATTGGTTCGTGCCGTCACTCTGAAAACAAAAAACGGAATTATCAAAAGGCCAGTAGTTAAATTATCATTGTTACCTATCTCGAACGCAGCAAGCAGCGACCGTGAAAAAGAATCTGAGGCACAAAAAGAAGAGAAAAAACAAAGAAAACCTATCAAGCAGAGTAGTTTCACGTCCATGGCGATAGCATTTATATTATTTATATCGATTGCGGCGACTTCTTATGCAGCTAAAAATTTACCTAGCAACATGTCTCTATATTTCGATTATACCGGAAGTGCAAAGATCATTCGGGATAAGTGGACTCTCATAGCATACTACAATATGTCTCCGTACTGGGAAGGAATCACCGCAGCAAAAAAGTTCATTAATTATATAGATATAATATGTAGTTATATTCCCGACTATGACTATTGTTCAACAATTAAGCTACAATTACAGCACGAGTTCGAGGAACTGGATCACTACAATCGTTTGTTATTAAATCAGCGTTTTAAGTCGCGTGCGAGGAAGCGCCGGGCGCTTATCAATGGTGTCGGTTACACCGCCAACTATCTGTTCGGAGTATTAGACGAGAGATTTGCGGAACAGTATAGGAACGACATCGAGCTTATCAGACAGAATGAGCATCACCTTAACAACTTGATACAGAATCAAACATCAGTCGTCGAGGCACAATACAATTTACTGAAATGCACAGAACAATCGATTCAACTTCAGCATAAATCGATAAATAACCATCTTGAAGATTTGTATAATTTTACTAATTCTCTCAAGTCGGAACATATTCAGATCTCGGACGTTCAACATTTTTTATTGTCGTCATTCACGGCGATGAATTTATTTCAAAACCTGAAAAGAATTCAGGACACGATTTTAGATACCATCACAGATATTTCACATGGCAAGTTTAATATGCATTTATTAACTCCGGAACAAATTAAAAGCGAATTACAATTCATAGGGAGTCAGTTGACAAAGGATATCACGTTACCCATTGACAACATACAATCAGACTTACGGAACGTTTAGTTTACTTAGAATTAAAGCAAGAATGTTAAAGGATTATTTTATATTCGAAATATAGTTTCTTTTAACTAATAGAGAAGCATACAACGTTTACAAAATTATTTCGATTCCTAAGCAGATAGCAGGAAAGGCGATCACTGTCCTCCCAGTAGATGATTACGTAGCAATCAATTTTGGAAAGGGTTCCTATTTTACCCTTTCCACATATGAGCTTCAACTATGTTTCAATAATGAGCAAACTTACTTATGTCATTTCGGCAAGCCCATACATTGTCTCCCACCAGATGAGAGGTTCTGTAAGATCGACGTAAGAACTAAGCAATGTCTCATCAGCAAATCAGCATGCAGAGATCAGTGGATTCAGCTGAAGGATGAATCCCAATATTTTTATTTTTGCTGTAATACATATCAGGTCAGAATCATATGTTCAGATCGTGTTAGCACAGATCAGCTGAATGGGGCTGGTATATTGAGCATCGAGCCTAACTGCATGATAAAGGGCCGAGACTTTAGTATGTACTCTCAGACCAATTCCAGGAATGAGATCTATTCGGATTTGGGCGTTATAGCTCCCAAACTTCATAATATTAATCATATGATCAACCAATCACACTTGCAATATTCGGACATCCTTGATAACAGCGAAATTGATATAAACAACTCCATCAGTGATTTAGGCAAGCAAGTTGAAGAGTTGAAAGTCGCCACTAAAGATTTAAAGACATCAGATAGTCAAATATCGGGTCACGACGTTCATCAATACAGTATCTCATACAGCCTGCTCGCTGTCGTGGTTATAGCAGCGTCATTCATACTGTGGAAGAAGTATAGGAAAAGATTCAGCAGTGTCTCTCCGCAAGCAGAACCTAGTGTAGTGTTTAGTGCGCGAAAGCAGAGTACGGCTGACCGTCAGCCGAGTGAAGTGTGTAGTGTAAATATCACGAGGGACATAGCAACCTCCCCTATATTTACCAGATGTAATTTTCCCCCAAAATCAACCTAATTTTTTGTATCTTTTCGGCTCGGGAGTATGTACGGTGTCATAAATCACACCGTAGCATTTTTCACTTCGCAATGCATTTTACCGTCAGTACGCGTTCATAATTAGCAAGCACCGCGCGTGCTCCCCTAGCACTTTTATAGCATATATCAATCTTATGTGGGACAATTAATAAAATATTTATGTTCGGGAACACATTTGGTTTTATTAGCCAAACCCCCACAGTACTAATTGAGAGAGAGAGAGAGAGAGAGAAACAGACAGAGAAACACGTGCACGCCCCACGGCTTACAACTATAGCAAAAAGTGTCGTTACAACTATTAGTCTTAATTTTTTCCGTCTAGCCCCCTTTCGCAACGCGCGATAAGGAACTTCGTTCCAATAATCATTAGTTTTGTCAACAACCGATTGCTTTTTAATGGGGCGTATGTCTTACAAACAGATTACCCCACATTAGATTATATTATCAGTCTAATGTTCATAATTAAAGATATCGGAAAGTTACAGAACAACCGGTCTATTATTATTGATACGTATGAAATGCTTAGGTAATACTTATTCATCATCTTTTTCGCCCGGAAATCCAACCATAATGAGAAAAAAGTTATTCTCAATTATTGATACAACATTCTCTAGTCTAAACTTTTTTTAATTATAATAAAGAAAGTAATTTTCCCACTAACTTAGTCTGTAGTTTACTAAAAATTCACAATTATCGAACATTCGCGTTAAATTAATAATTATTCTTATAGTCACTGTGTGACAACACTAGTTATTATGAATATTTTTATATTATTATAAAAATGAAATTGGATTTAAACCATCAGCCTAGGTCCTAGGAAGATACAGATTGTAATAATTATTACACTTTCATGGAAATTACTATTATTACTGAGCTAAAGTGCGGTCGCGGAGAACTTAAAATTTCGTACAATTATTGACATATTGCTACTTGTCTCTTTCACTCGCGCACGAATATATTGGTATCGCGCTCCGATCGCGTACCTACCTGTGTAAATGCGATAGCTATATATTCGTGCGCGAGCGAAAGAGACAAGTAGCGACAAGCCAATGTACGAAATTGTGGTCAGTGTCGTCTCACCTACTCTAATAGGGAGCGATCAGATAAAGCATAGGTAACAAAATTAAATCACCGAAGTAAAATTTTTTGCTAATGCATTATTTTCAAATGTTACAATAATATGATTATTTATGTTTTGTGCACTTAACTAGTCAATGAAATATGAATGTATTTTTAATTGAAGGTGTTAGTTTACGAAATATTTTATTCATATAATGCACAGGTGGCAGTGAAAAAATAAAAAGTTTTTTTTTATTTTTCGTACAGTCGTTTAAATAATCTCCACTTAAAAATCTCGAAGCTTTACGTAAGACATTAGTATCAAAGAGGCTACAACTCTAACTTCGAAAGTAAGTTAAAATCCGTACGTAGGTTCGTACTTGTTTACTATTTAACGTGAAAATGGTGTCTGTAGGAGGTCCATAAAGGGTTCCTGCCCCTTCTGATACCTCCTAAAGGAACGAAGACAGAGCGAAAAAATATGTTCCCGTGCTCGTGTTTTTCCTTTTGAAACGCAACTATTGGATATCCCTAGCTACAAATTTATCTATTTAGATACCTACTCAGGTAAACCTGATACCCTTAGGTATAAGACATAAGTTGAACATTTAAAAATTGCATGTTCATTGACTGCTGATTTGATGTATGACAAACTAAATAAACTTATGTAATAAACTAAATACCTAAATATTATATTATGTACAAATAATAACGTTCAAAGTTTCACGAATAATAAGTATCTAAATGACACTATAACTTAATCAAAGTTACGAGACTGGCTCATAAATACACACTTTAGATTTTAAAACACAGCGTTTTTCTCTACTCCTCCTAACAAGTCATAAGAGGCTCATTTATTCATACTGAAAGTAAGCCAAAAGGACTGTAGCTTTAAAGTCGAAACAATGTTAGTTTTTTGTCTCACCATTTGAGGTTATGCAACACCACTTAAGGTATCCACCGTAAAGGTGTTAAAAGTCAAAACGACTTGATCTCGTCGAAGTAGATACGTTTTCACGGCAATTGTACCATGACGCCTTAGTCCAGCTCATCGCAGTACATAATATTACATAATATTAGACAAAACATATTACCTATAGGTACAGTTTCGATTTACATTGCAATCCCATTAAAAACCCTGCCGAACGCGTTAGACTGCGACATGTTATCTTCATAAAAGTATCAAAACGACTCGGTTGCGCTATATACGCATCAATTTTAACGATAAGCGTATCAAAATTATTAAACCGCTCTCGTCGGAATCAAAGTGCACACGATTTTGACGAAATCATATTATCTCAGTCGAGTTCGTCGAAGTCCAGCACGTGGAAGGTTCTCGCATGCGGCGGGGAGGGAGTAGGGGGAGCCACGCGCAGCTGCGGCACACGAGGGTTCATGGGTCTCGGCGCGAGGCTCGCGGGGGTCACGGGTTCCCTCCCAGGGGGTCGCGCGGGGGTCGTCCCCGGCGCGCTCTGCTAGTCATCCACCAGCTCCCACAGCATGAGACCGGCGTCGGACCCTCCTGACGTCACCACGCAGCGGTCGTTGAACATGAACCGCGCGGCGTATACTGAGCCCGTGTATACCTTGCTCTCGTTATACTCGGCTTTTGGACTCGCGCAGGGGTACCTGGAAAGGATATGGCAAAAAGCCAGATTTATGTAGTGTTAACGGACTATCGGGTTTGAAATGGGGAAAAGTGGGTCTAGCTTGACAGGCGCAAATGAGCTTATAAAACTGTTTGAGCAAGCAACAGAAAAGTACGTGCTTGCCGTCAAGCTGCTTGATCGTCTCGGAACCCCTTTAAGTACCGCACACACACACACGTGACGCAACGAAAACAAAACGTAGAATCTAAAGGCGACTTAAGTTACATAATTTATAGAAAACATTTCTAAGAATTTTTCGATATTGGATATTTTGTAACGATTTATCGTATCAAAATACATCGGCCATAAACCAGTAAAACGCCTTACTCACCGTCTAGTCTGCAAATCCAGCACCGGTAGGTACCGGTGCTGGATTGACACTAATGATGCAGCGTACCTCAATAACGTAAATCATTTATATTTTTTGCCAACAAGTGAGTATGGTACTTTACTGGCTTCTTTCTATTACCTTAAGTAGGTACAGAGTATAAACAAACCTGAACAATCTCAGATAGCCGTCGGAGTCTCCGGACACGAGCAGGTCGTGCGCGGACGAGCGGCTGGACGTCGTGATCAGTGACGTCATCGGATAGAACCGGTTGTTCCACATGCCTGGAGAAACAATAAGTATCATTTTTAGGGTTCCGTACCCAAAGGGTAAAAACGGAACCCTATTACTGAGACTTCGCTGTCCGTCCATCTGTCTGTCCGTCTGTCACCAGGCTGTATCTCCCTAGCCGTGATAGTTAGACAGTTAAAATTTTCACAGAAGGTGTATATCTATTGCCGCTATGACAACAAATACTAAAAATAGAATAAAATAAATATTTGAGAGGGTCTCCCAATTCCCATACAACAAGCGTGATTTTTTGCCGTTTTTACGGAACACTTCTTGCGCAACTCTGACTCGGACTTGGCCGGTTTTTATGGAATTACACCGGCAAAATACAAGCAGGCGATAAAACTGATGGTGAGCGATCACCATCTGTAACTTCGTATGTGATCCATGGCTCTTCCATGGCATACGGTGAAGAAGTCTTGGAGTCCTTAATGGTAATTCAGATAAACCAGATTTTGATATCAAGCTTGCAATTATCATGATGGCTGAATCAAAAAGTAATTTTTTAAACGTACCTGACACCAGGAATCCCACCGTGGCGTTGTAGGTAGACCATTTCACGTCCTTCATGGCTATCGGGCTCTTCTCCGGTGTTAAAGCCTTGATATCCCCTACAAAATAAATTGTTCTAATTGAATAAAATTATAATTGAAAAAAAAACCTAATATTTAAAATATTTTTATTCCATAAACCAATTTGTACCACTTGTACCTCGCCTGTGTGGCGGGCTGCGTGCCGCGCATATTACGGCGCCCGACTAGTCTTGATACTTGTGCTACTACAGATCATCTGACCAGTGACCAGTCTTGATACTCACAGAAGCACAGGTCGTAGTCCTGCGTGACGGTCTGCAGGTGGCAACCGTCGAGGCTCCAGTCGAGCTGCGCCAGCGGCTGCGTGCCGCGGATCTTGTTGGACTTCTTGTACGAGAAGCCGTCGCGCGACACGCGGAATAGGTAGATGCTGCCGTTCTGCGAGCCGATGGCCAGCATGTCGCCAGCTGGGAATAATATTATGTTAACATTATGTATCAAGATTCAAGATTTATAAATTAAAAAAATATATATTGAGGTAAAAATTCTTTAAAAATGATCTGAGGATTACGGATGACGGTGCCGGATTACGGATGACGGATTACAGATACCGAATGACGGATGATGGACTAAGTACCCGTGTTGTACTGCAGGCAAGTGAGCGGCGAGCCACACACGCGGACAGTGGCGACGTGCGCGCCGGCATCCGCGTTCAGCACCACCAGGTGGCCCTCTGCGCTGCCTGCCGCCAGCGCGCCGCCGCCCGGGTGCCACGCCAGAGAAACGCATTCGTACCCCACCTGACAAAATTTACCGATGAGAGCAATTTCTTCGGGCATTGATTTACTACGTATGCAAAAACTATTAGGCAGAAAAATAAATCTCATACTCAAAAAAAAGTCATCACATGTATTTTATGTGATAAATAGTAATAATCTACCGACATTCATTAATAATAATAATTTATGTTTTTTCAAATCTCATACATATAAATGTTTACAGATTATGAGAACTTATTAGTTGGGAGCTGTACTAGTATACACTGCGACACAGCTCCCAGATTCTCTATTATAGGTGACTATCTCCGAGCTCTCTATTATAGGTGACTATCTCTGCTAGACGTAAACTCGCCCATGTTAGTTTGTTACCTAATGTTCGAGCGGCGCACTCGGTTATATATATAGCGGTTGTATATATATATACATTTCACAATAACGCCAAAAGCGACAGTAACGAAACTAAATTATCCTTGACCAAAAGTAGACAAAACACGTGTCCTTGGTCGTCTCGACAATACATACCTGCGTGGCGAATATATGCTTGTGTCCTTTCCACAGCGCGATGTTCTTGTCGTGGCCGGCAGTGGCGAACAGCTCGTCGTCCGGGTGCACCGCCACGCCCGTCAGCTGTTTGTAGTGCCCGAACACCACCTGTATACGTTTGTACAGTTCAGATAACATCCGTAAAACTAGCTTCATTTGCAGTAACTTTATTGCAAAATTAAATACACCTTTGGATATCTAAATAAGAAAAAAAAGGCTGAGTAAAAACTGTGACGCTAGATAAGGGGCCATTTTGAGGTAATGTTGCCATCCAAAATCACGACGGCCTCTGTGGCTCAGTGTTTAAGCGTGTTGGTGCGCAACCAGGGGGTCGCGGGTTCGAACCCGCCGAAAGACCGTTGCGGGTAGACGCTGCGCACGCCACCCGCGGGTTCTGGCAGCTGAGCAACTGACTTGGTTGAACCGGCGCTGCAGCGAGCCCTCGAGGATGTTGTTGCGCGTGGTGCCGACGTACATGTTGCCGTCGTTGCGTCCCGGTCGCTGCGGGTAGATGCTGCGCACGCCGCCCGCGGGCTCTGGCAGCTAAGGAAAAAAATTAATTAAAGGCAAGGGAGAGGCTTTTATTTTAATCGATTCTTTTTAGGTTCAACCTGGCGACAAAAAAAATCGTAAAGTAAAATTTTTACTTATTTTGTAAGTAAATTAAGATACGTTAAGCCTGTAACGAGTACCTTAGTCTCCGTAATTTTCTTGTAATTTTGTAAAGTATCCCAAGCTGATATTTTTCTATCCTTTTCACCACCAGATATGAGAGTACCTTCTGACAGCATGATGAGAGAGCTAATGCCTTTCGTGTGAGCCTGACAAAAAAATTAATTGGTAATATTTATAATACACTTTTAGTATACTTTAATTATTTTAGTGGATTTTCGTTACTTTAATAGACAAATCTCTCTTTCTCTCTCCCCATAACATTTTCATTTTCAGGTGAAGTTCTTTCATCATTTATTTTTGAACATTCTGAATCTATTTTTTTATTTATTAAAGGCGTGAGACACAATAAAGAAATATTCCCAACAACGCAACTGCTTCTGTCTCTTACCTCGAACTCGAGTCGCACGAAGTACGCGCCATCGCTGTCGACGCTGTACACGGTGATGAACCCGTCGCTGTCCGCTGTTACCACGTCACCGTCCGCCTCGAACTGCAGGGCGGTGACGTGCGTGCGCGCCGGCTGGATAGAGAGGGAGTGTGTTAAACGGAGATAGAAGATGAAACTGAGGTAGTCGGTATAGAAACTAGGGTAGCAGTAGACAACCAGGACGGGTAGAGTATATGTAAAATGTAGACAGAAAATAGTTTAGTGAAACAGGGGTAGGGGGAACAGGGAACAGCATAGAATTTACGTAACTAAATTAAATAGGGCACTAATAAAGGGCATCACAGACGGCGAAGATACTATAATATTTTTTACGTTATGATAAAATATCGCCTGCTATACAGTTTGTACTTTGTATGAACTATCACAGATGGCTAAAATACTCTATATTTTCATTTTACGTACTGTAATATGAAATATATCCAGGTATCTTAAGATTAAATAATACATTATCTTCGCCGTCTGTGACGCCCTTTAGTGTGTGCCTAAGAATAGATGAAACGAGGTTTGTTGGCACTTCTATAAAAAGTGTAGAAGCAGTAGTAAAAAGCTTTAATGACAGTCGATTTTAACTAACTTAATTGCACATGATTATCCCGCATATGAAAATTACCGGTTTTATAATATCCGTTCTTTCGAAGAAGCCGTCTTTTCGACGGTTCCAGAAAGCTAGGTGTCCTTTTCCATGAGTGATGAGTAAGTTGTCGTCTAAGGGGTGAAACGCTGCCCCCGTTAGTTCTTCTTGTAGCGTCTGTAAATAATCACATTGAAGTAAGTGAAGCAGTAAGAAGTTAAGTAGCCGAGATTAATTAACAAAAGAAAGTAAATAAGATGCCGACATAAGATGATTAAACGAGGTTACTGATTTATTGGATATTTCTTGATTTAAAGCGTTTTCACATTACGCGACACGATATCACTTATCCGATAATGACAAAGACATGAGAAAGTTTCAATATGAAACATTTAGTAACAAAACATCTCGTCTATGTGATTATCGGTGCGATATCGGATTGGAAAACGGGGGAACGTACGTACTTATGCCGACGACATAAGAGCGTTTCCGGTCCGATCGCTGTCTCAATTTAGTTAAAAAAGTAAAATAGCTACATATCGATCAAAATATATTTTTTTATATTAAGATAAATCGCTTTTTATAAAAATACTCAATATCGTAGGAATTCCGTCTGCGCACTTATTTACTAACATTGAATGGAAATATGAATCGAGGAGCTTAATGTGGTTTACATAGCTGGGGCGGTTGCCTAGCAATATTGGAAACAAATACAGACGAACAATTTTAGCAATACGGTTTAAGACTGTATGTACATAGCAATAAGAGTGAATATTAGTCGTGGCTGATAAAATATGTGGGAGGGCTCAGATTATCAACTAGGTAGAGTCTAGTGACAACCATAATCATTTTATCATGTAGGCATCCAAACCTGGTGAGTATAATGTATTGAAGATCCTACTACTATTATAATTGTTTATGAGGATGGATGGATGGATGTATCGATGGATGGATGTTTTCTTGGATGGATGGATGACTCTTTCACCCAAAAACTACTGGACGGATTTCGATAAAATTCGGTATGGTAGTAGTTTAGGCTCTAAATGAAAACATAGGCTACTGTTTATCCCTAAAAAGGCTACTTTATTCCCGTGAGATACCCGATACTATATTTATGCGGGCAGAGCAGTTTCGGCTTCTACGATCTTAAAACGGTAGACAATAAAATGCTTGATTCAGCAAAAACGACATAAGTTTATTAGCCTTTGTGTGGTAATTTCTAAATATTGGATCAAAAATTTCACACCTTTTAAATTTTAATTCTTATCACGGCATCTTCGACGTTCGTTTACCCTACAACCTTGTGATTTAATTATTATTTGGAAAATTGTTGCGTTCGTGTATCGTATCGCGATGGCTGCAGATATATTTGACAGGGCACCGTCGGCGACGACGTGTATCAAGCTTATCACATCGACAGACCTTGAGATAGGGGTGCCTTATATGTTACACTAGCTTTTTCCCGCGGTTTCGCCTGCGCGGATAGTGTTCTTAGAGAAAAATTTCTTCAGCAAATAACTATACTGACTGTATACTATATTAAAAATGTTATTTAGGGTTTCGTACCCAATGGGTAAAAACAGGACCCTATCACCTCGACTCCGGCCGGTCCAAGCGCTATGACCCTGCATTTTTAATCTGTAATATCTTCGAAAATATTCATTTCAATTACATGTTGTAGAGGGCTTTATTGATATATATTAAATGCACAATGTATTTAAGATACTTAATTGGATAAGGATTAATGCTGTATATATATATATATTTAAGATAGTTATTCGAAATTGAAATACATACTTTTTGGAAGTCGGTTAAAAAACATACAGCGCTATGTCGCGAATCGTTTCGGCGTGAACTAACCCCTACATTCCCTGATAGTACAAAACCATTACATGTATTCTAAGATAAGTAAAAGATTTTATTTATATGTGTTACTAATACCGAATATGTAATGGTAGCCCACCAGGTAGGGAGTTGTGCACACGTCGTATGCTTGTGATAGTGCAATCTAATCGTGAGTTAAGTATGTAGCTCTTTATCTGGACTTAGCTTTATTTAATCTGTGTACGGGACGCGAGACTGCGACCAGCAAACCAGCCAAACAGGTTGATCGCGCGTCGTCGGTCATAAATAATTCATACTAAGCAATGGTTCCGCGACCCTAATTCGGTCTCGGGTCGCGGTCTCGCGTCGCGCGTCGCGTGCATCAGAAGGGAGCCTTAAGGGAGCAGACTACCGCGACTTTCCCCAGCAGGTGTCCCCACTGCCACTGCCACACGGACAGGATGCTCTCCCGCCCCGCGTCCACCGCCAGCACGTAGCTGCCACCGTTCTACAAAAATTCATGGATATATTAGATTTTAAATCCGTGGCTCGAATTAAAAGAACTTGAATTTACGTGTCAGACAACTGCTTCCTCTTCAAAGATTTCAAATACTTCTATTCTCCTCCTCCTGAAAAAGTGAATTTCTGAGCAACTACTCCGAGCTCGAGTAGACAAGACGCGGCATTGCTATGTGGATCGCTGTCGGCCGGAAGCTATCGCGTGTCCATAGATTTAACAAAAAATGTGTAAGAATACGTCCCTGTTTACAATCTTCTAATAAGTGTCAGATTGCTTAACTGCATGTTTTGTCTCTGTCGATTGATATAAAGTAAGCAGCGATGAAACTGCCGGATAAGCTATCCGACACTTATTAGACGATTGTGGAACCGGGCCTAAGAATATTTCATCTACACTATACAAGCACCCGAGTAGTTTTGTACATTGGTCGTAGGGCTATATATATACACACACACACCTGCTCACACACATCTACACACACCACACACACAGAAACTTACATAATGTCACATACTCAACAATTGATTGTGTTTTTAGATGCAGCATTTGCATGTATGCATAATGTATATTACTCCTTAACTTTTTTCTCAGTGTGCTAGGTTATTTATAAAAATTTTTGTTAACTCATCAAAAACAAATATAAAATTTTTTGTTAACTCATCAACATATTATAAGCCCCTGTAGGGCTTCTGATGATGACTAAAAACCAAAAAAGGGAATAAAAATTCCTTGTATTGTTGCCTAGGATAATAAATAAATAAAAAAATATATATGCAATAAGACAGTAAATATTGCGGGCGCGATATAGCTACGTCACGTCGCCGCGTCGTGTTTACTCGCTGTTGTGCTCGACAATATATAGTAATAATGTAGGGGGATATGTTATGGTTGGTACTTTGGTACTGTACTCACCAGCTGCGAGAAGGCAACGGCCGACACGCCGGCCTCGAACTCCGCCATGCCGAATACGTGCAGCGTCTGCAGCGTGTCCGTGCTCCAGATGCGCACGTGCGCCTGCGCGCGCCGCCCGCGCCCCGCGCGCTGCCCGCTCGCCACCAGCTCGCGCGACGGGTGCAGCTCCATACTGATCACATAGCAGTGGCGAAGCGTGAGATTAACGGAATGGTAAGCCGCGTAAGCTAACATCTATTGTAATACAGAATAACGATATTATGATTGCACTTAGCGCCATCTCTTAAGTAACATTCATAAGGGGAGTCGATATGATGTCGAGTTGTATACACGCCTCGCTACTGTCACATAGAAATCTATCAGCATTTTGCTGGTTCATTACATAATTGACGATTACATTTACAAGCGTAGCAGATCTGTAACACTAAATGTTCGTAGAACGCCTACGATGGCGTAGCGCTACATTGTAGCTGTTATGCTACGATGTTAACATATTTTGGTGTGAACTTAATCATTATATCTTATAAATTACTAGCTGGTGCCCGCAACTTTGTTAGCGTAGAACAAACGAAAGCGGAACCCTATTTTTTAAACGGAACCCTAAGATAAAAGTAGCCGAAGTTACTCCTTATAACATCAGCTATCTGCCAGTGAAAGTCCCGTGAAAATGGGTCCCGCCGTTTCAGAGTTTAGCCGGAACAAACAGACAGACAGATTGACAGACAAAAATTTTAAAAATTGTTTTTTATTGTAAGTACCGTATGTACTTTCATATGCATTTACTAACAAACTGTTTATTTAAAATTACAAACAGACACTCAAATTTTATTTATTTTTATAGATATAGATTATATATTTAAACGAGACAATCTTGTATATATATATTTTATATATATAATATAATATAATCGGTTTCTCGAAAACGGACGTATTACCATGAAGTACGCAAGGAGTTTTGGGGAGAAAAATCGATATAGCTAGGTTACGCAGTTTCCCTGGGATAACTCTGGGAAACTGCGCACTTTTTAGCTATATAATATAAGCTATATTCGAAATGTGGTGGGTTCGAAAAGTTCGGTCCCGGTCTGATAAATATTTTTATGATTCTTTTCATTTTTAAACTTATCAGAACTCAGCCATCCATACATCCGTCCCCACAAACTTTCTAGTAGGATGATTTCGATTTCGAAGCTCGCCGGTGCATCACCTAGAGGAATTATTTACTTTGTGACAGACACAGTCCCATGTCCACGTACCACTGTATGTCCTCGGTGTGGCCGGTGTAGTGGCGCTGCGAGTCCTCGTCGCGGTCGTACATCACGACGACGGCGGCCACGTGGTACAGCAGCTCGCCGGTCGGCAGCACCCACAGGTTGCGGCGCGCGTCCACGCCGCGGTACCCATACCTACGGAAATCATCATCATAATCATCACTGACTACAATGCAAGGAGAGTTAGGCTTTGGTCCATGGGCCTTTATAGACATGCAGGATTCGATTGACCATTGCCAAATGTCAATATCATATAATAATATGACAGCTCGACACTCGACTTTCAGCTCTTTGATTTTCAACTCTATTGAATACAATAGAGTAGAAAATCGAACTAATAAGCTCAGAGTTATGTTTTCATTGCTCTGAATTTTCCCCGGGCCCGCAGGATTCCGGATCATATAGTCCCAGCCTTACACCCAGTCAAGCTGCATCTTCTTATCCGGGGGCGAGTTGTCTATGGGTGCGTGGTGTATGGGCGGGTAGAACGTGCGCCGCAGACCACGGATTGTGACACGAATAGGCTCTTCCTTGAGCACCTCCAGCAGAGTGTAGTCTGTAATAGAAAAAGACATGTAGTTGTTTAGTAGTTTTATTGCAAAACTAGCTGATGCCCGCAACATCGTTTGCGTGCGATGGAAACGGAAACATATTTTTGTCAAACGGAACCCTAAAATAAAAGTAACCTAAGTTACTACTTATAACATCAGCTATCTGCCAGTGAAAGTTTGGTCAAAATCGGTCCAGTCGATTCAAAGATTAAGCTAGACACACAAACAGACAAATTTTAAAATTTCAATTTTTTGTTGTAGATACCGAATATACAATTATGCATTTAGTGCAAAGCTATTAATTTTAAATCACAAACAGATACTTCAATTTTATTTATTTCAATAGATTATCATAAAAAAAACCTATTGTTTGGGATTCATGTTAATAAAATCGGCTGTCGTTTACCACTTTATTGCCCCGATATTTTAGATAAAATTATTTACAAGTAAGAACCTTTTAATATGTAAGAATTTTACCTGAGTTCCGTACTATCTCTCCTTCAGGCGCGTATAACACTCTCGGCCGGCTCTTGCTACGCGCCCGCCTGCCACGAGTGTCGTCCGATATCGGAATAGCAGCTAGATTGCCCCGCGATCTTGATCTGTGCGATAAAATAGTCTTAGGCTGGGACTACATTGTCCGGAATTCGTAAAGCCGGGGAAAATTAAGACAACAGAAAGTAGAACTCTACGCTGATACAATAGAGCTGAAAATCGCACACATGAGTGTCTAACTAAATGTCAATATAACATAAGACAGATCGACACTCGACACTTCGATTTTGAACTCTCTTGTTAATTAGCGCAGTGTTCTATTCTCAGTGTTCTCAGCCTAACTATTTATGGTCCGAATAGGTATAATTAGTAAGTAATCAGAATCCTAATTCTCATATTTCAAACTGACTTTCAATTTACTTTTAATGAATTATCGTCTTAATATCCTAAACTGTTTTTTGGAGATTGGACCAATAAAAAAATAATGAGACTGTAGCCTGCAGTCAAACTGCGCAAGCAGTTTTGCGGAGCATGTTTAAAAAAATAATGTAATTTACTTGTTGGTATTCAATTAATAAATTAATGAGAATAAACGCGTTAAGCACTGGTTTGATGTTTATGAGAATACCATTAGCTGTTTTATTATATTGAGACTGCATCGCAACTGTATTATTTTAAGATTTAATAAGCGGTATCGACCTACAGATCTTAAAAATTGTTTTGTCGCGGTGGTGTGGAGAATCTTAGACTAACGTCCCCAATACACTTATTCTAGCAACGCAAGTACCCACACAATTTTCCCTGAGCTATACGAGTAGCCAAAATACCTTCTGATGGGTGACTCTATAGGCAGCGGCGCGCTGACTCGTGGACTGATGACCGGCGCCGCCAACACGGAGCCCAGGTAGAATGTCTCCACGTCCGCAAATTCATTCCGCAGTTGGGAGAAACTTCGCACCTGTTAGAACATAAGGAAATACTAGTGAGCATTTACGAACTTAAATACCTACCATATAAATAAAACAAAAATGAAAAGGAAATATCATACGGAATGTATTTTTATCCGAATGAAATATTTAACCCAACATTATGAAAGTATGAATAACTAAAAAATTTGCGTAATTTACAGAAAAATTACAGGATTATTAACATTATTACATTACAAAAAAAAAACCTGACAACTCTCACTACGCATGGAGACCATCGTACTACCATATAACGCGCCGGCTTTGAAGGTAGCGACGCGCAGTATCGGCAGCGGGGTTATGAATCTAATTTAAGTATTTTATAGGATAATCTGGTCAAAATTTAAGGTCACTTGTTATATTTTTGGAACGAGAAACGACTACTGATTTTACGCTCCTTGTCTTTTTTGTTTTGCAGACACCTGTATAAAAAGCCAATGCTAAATATTGGTGCAAATATTGGATGCGTTTCGTTTACATTGATTTTAAAACTAATATTTTTTTATGAAAGTATACATTGATTTTAAAACGAATATTTTTTTTATGAAATTTACCTCTTGTCCAGTAATCGTGTACATTCGTTTCGCTCCGCTCATTTTTAAAACCTGCCCCAAATCTTCCAAAACTTCTTCAAAAGGCTGTGTTGTTCGAAGGTTCAGTAGAACTCGACACTGTAAAACGTATTAAATTTTTTTACAGATAGTTACATAATTATTCAATTATAGAAATTTGATTGTTTGAAAGTAAATAATTTACTTTGAAATAATTAAATTCCTCCAGAATAAGCGCCTTTATAGACGTGCGGCATCTCCGGCGGTGCCGCGGGATTTTGTATGGACTTCGCCAATACTGGAGCTGGGCCTTTAGTCAAGATGCATTCGATAATTTCGACGGCGAACTTCGAATCAAAAATGTATGGGATTTGACATAAGTCATCGATAAGTGACATGTCATGACATGCGTTATATCAAACCCCATACATTTTATTTTCGAACTTCGCCGTCGAAATTATCGAATGCATCTTGACTAGAGGCCCAGGACTCCAGTCCAGCTAAACGCTCCAGCGTTCACCGCCGCGCCGGCGCGGGCGCTGCGACCAAAAATTACATAGTACAAATTCTAATGCAGCGGCGCCCCGGGAGCTGCGGCGCGTGGGTAAGCGTACTAAAATTTTTCGGAAGCTTTTTTCGGAAGATTGTGTTAAAGTTATTTATTTAACAATGTTACGTCGGATTAGTCTTTGGGTCAAGAAGAATTTAAAAAAATCGTAATGTTTAGATTTTATAAATCACAACACACTATTCACAATTTAAATAAAATTTCTATGAAGAAAGAAAGTATTACAAACCGTCAGTAATTGTTCCCTATAAAGTATCGAGAGCATGCGATCAAGCGAAGGATTTCCATCGGAACAGCGCCATTACGCCAAATAACAGAGCGATTTCACTAAATGCAATTACAACCACTTTGCTGATTGTCGATATAGATTTGAACTTTCAAAACACTTTAATTGCGTTTTTTTATTGCTCTACTGGGTAATTTTGATTTCTTTTTTCTTGAAAAGGGTCTTTTAATTTTTTCCTACGACTTCTTACACTTACGATACTCAATCATTCGAATTGATTAAGCAGTGTCTAAGTTTCATAATATTATGCTTATAATTCTGCGCGTGTAGGTACGTGTAAAGAGTTATAATAATAATAAAATAATAGCTCCCCAAACCGATTTCGGTAACGGTGGCCGGTTTCATTGAAACCAAGCCAGTTACGCAGGAGTTTTATAGTGCCCAAGTTTGCACGCAGTACGCAAGAGCACTCTCTCTTCCTTTACTTTCGTAACCAAGTGAGACGGATAACCGACACGACTGGCGGGATATCAGGCGCAGGTCCGACTTTTTACATGCCCATCCCATGGATCATCTTTCTTGTCAAACAATCAGGTGATCAGCCTGCATTGTCCTAACCAAACATGGAAACAACATTTTTTGTTGTTCCAATGCGGGAATCGAACAAAGAGTTCGGCAGGATCATACGAATCACTAATGATAGTGAACCTGCCGCTGCTGGGCAGAGTCGGTTCGGACATGCCGTTCTTGCCGGAGCTCGCTATATACACCGGCACACTCACCTGTATGGAGTGGTCTATGTTATTGATGATGCGTATAACCCTGCCGCTGCCCTTGCCGCCGCCGGGCGGGGGCGCGTCGGACTCGGCGACGGACTGCTTGCGCCAGACGCCGCGCGGCCACCCGCCGCCCACCGCACCGCCGCCGTACCACATGCCGACATGCCGTTCTTGCCGGAGCTCGCTATATACACCGGCACACTCACCTGTATGGAGTGGTCCATGTTATTGATGATGCGTATAACCCTGCCGCTGCCCTTGCCGCCGCCGGGCGGGGGCGCGTCGGACTCGGCGACGGACTGCTTGCGAGATACGCCCCGCGACCACCCGCCGCCCACCGCACCGCCGCCGTACCACATGCCGTTCTTCTTGCCGTAGCTGGCGGCCTGGGGACGTATAACTGCTTAGAATAGAGTTTTTAGGATTATGGAAATCTGGAAATTTCTTTTACGTGAAATATATAATGCGACGAGAATCAAAACGGTAGTGGGTGTGGCGAATGACGAATCTTTACGTTGTACAATAGATAAATCTTTATCAGGGAATCTAATTTATAAGCTGGATGAATTTTGTCATAATTTGTTCGTATTACGAGTATGTCATTATTAGATTATTCGCATGTGCAAAAAGGAATGCTGCGGTAAAAAACCTATATCAATTCAGAGACTAAACTACTCCTATACCTAAATTATAAGTTTTAAATAATATAAAAATTATATAATTCATTAATCATTACAATTTGGCAACAATATAGCTCTGCCCCTGACACGATTTCGTGAGTTACAAGACTCAGTCAACACTAAATCGACTCGCCAGGCCACTCGAAGGCTGTGCTATGATTTACTATCTGCACCTGCATGATATTACTGAAGACCTATAGAATCCAAATTGCTCGTATTTTCACATTAACTGCCCAATCGTAAGGTCATTCAGTAAGGACAGTCAATATAAGAGTTTGGCAGTTGATACATATTAACTGTCAAAACTTCATAAATTATTTAATTTGTGCACCCTTTTTAGTTTTTCGTACCCAAAGGGTAAAAACGGGAGACTTTGCTCTCTGTCTGTCCGTCTGTCTGTCTCCAGCTGCATCTCCTTAACCGTTATAGCTAGATAGTTAAAATTTTCAGAGGTCATGTATTTCTGTTCCCGCTATAATAACAAATTCCAAAAAATATAATAAAATAAATATTAAAAGGGGTCTTCTATACAATAAATGTATTCTTTTTTTGCAGTTATGTACTGAATCCGTCATGCGCGAGTCCGGCTCGCACTTGGTCGGTCTTACCGTAAATTGTATGGCTATGTAGGTTTTCCATACACGCTTACTGCAGATTAGAATTGCGGGTCGTTAGTGGTCGGTCATGTCTGTCTCTCATGTTTGCTATATGTCACACCGTTTATCGACTGACATTAAACGCACACACGCTAATATATTATGAGCCGTTTTTTAGTAATCATCAATAGTAAACAACTACATAAATTATATAGTTATTATGTTACCCGGGCCATTATTACGAATCTATTGACACATCATCATATCATCATATCATTACATCATTCGTATATATAGTTAGGGTAGTTAAGGCGCTACGACGGAACAAACATGCATACATGCATTATACATAGATAGATTGTCAAAATCATTACCCTACCTTTCGGCTTCACCATAGTCGAGTAAAAACCAAGTATGTGTAAATATGCAAATCAAAAAAAAAAAAATAGTATATGCAAATCACAAGTTCCACACATGCGTGCGTCGCTGACGTAATGTTTACAGCTACAATTTTACAACTGGAATTCAGACCACTTCTTACGACTACTTTTTGTTATTTCTTACCGACGACGGTATTTTTGACCCAGTTGTTTCGACCCCATTCCGACTTTGCGTTTCATTAATGTATTAAAACCCCAGAAATACATGTAAAATAATTATTAATCGTAATTATTAATGGGTAAAGTAATAAAAAGTAACTATTTTTTTTTAGCCTTGGGCAAGTAACAATGATTGACCTACATAAGACGCAATTATAGAAACGTTAATAGGTTTCAAATCCAGGTTGAACATGTTATTATTTTTATCTCAACAAAGATCTTTAAAAAATATAATATTATTTATTTTTAACATTTATTGATTCGAAAATCTTCTGTACAAATACTATTACATATTATTTTGTATTACAAAGAAAGATAAATATAAAACAAAAAAATTAATTAGGACAATAAATAATTAATGTTTGAGTCGTAGAGATGCTACGGTCGTAGGCGCAGCGCTCGTAGCAATTATTCGCAGCGTAGCCACAGATTTGAAGAAAGAGGTACAGATTAACAGCTACGTAGTTAGCTTTTGATTTGAATGCACTACTACAAGCATACGGCGTGTCCACGATTGTGTGGAAAAATTGAGGACCGTTGAATTTAAGGTTGAAAGGAAGGGGGACGTCAAAATTTTGAAATTTAGACCGTTTTGGATCGTTGTATGAAAGATGTTTCTCTGTACGTAATATATTTTCTACTGTATGGCGTAACATTCTCGATGTTAGCAATAACAATATTATTTAGATATTAGTGCATCTCCTTATCCTTATTTTAAACAAAGAAAAATAGCACCTTATTAGAACAAGTCGAGAGGGCTGATATATTATATTATTATTTATTGCAGTTACATACTAGTTAGTTAACATTTTTAATTACAATTTATTTTTAACTTAACTTTGTGTTTCAATATTAAAAAAAATCTTAAATCACACCTAAAAACTAACATCCAAAGCACATACTCACCAGATTGTCGGTGATCCGCAAATTCTCCGCGCTTTTCGCGTAAACCCGGATCCTGATTCGCGATATTTTGAGTTCCGGCTACAACAAGCGTCGAGGAATCACTGACGGCGACGCCGAGCACGGCCTTGGCTGATACTACCTCAAGGTCGCGTGTGCGTGCTATATCCGCGATAGTGTGACCTCGGCTTGACAGGTGGGCAGTTGTCCACTTTTGGGGTGTGACTGTGATTTCGGGGGTGTACGTATGGGGTTTATGGACGTGTATGGTGCAAGTGTGTCGCGGGCGAGGCCACGGCGGACATTGCTGCATAGCAAGTGAACTGCGGTGTTTTGTGGGATTAATATGTTTGTTGTTATGCTGCCAAAGACTTTGTTTTTGTTGAATACTTTTATGCCGGTACAAACTTCTAACATAGTTTACGGTCAAGGCTATTAACATTCCTAGCATTATTGAAACATGATTTTAATTGTAAATTCTAGAAATTGCTTTTTGTCGTTATATTACAACTAAGTTTTAAATAATGATAAGCGAATATGATGTCTTCTATTCAAACACAATTATAAAATTTGGCAATACTATTCGTTTCAGGCTACGCAATATTTGAAATATTTATGATGTATCATAAATGAACAAGATTGCGTTACTAATAACATTTAAATATATAAACGAGTCCCATTTCAAGTAACATGAAAAATACCACAATAATTTATCATAATTGTTATATTTCATGCGAAATACAATTCTTTCGGACCTCGTATTCAAGCTGTAGCCTGTATCTAAGTACACGGCTCATGATTATTCATAAGCAAAACAAATACAAAGAACTGTTGTGTGATATTAAATAATAATTGACTGTAATAACACCGTAAGTGGACTTCACACGTGATGTTTTACATATGAAAGAAATTGCAGTTAAGTTATAAGTAGTATACTAGAGTCTAGTGCTATGCACTATAATATTGTTATCGCTAATAAACGCTAGTAGTATGTACTAGACCACTGCGATTTAAAAGCCTTATTAATTAATGCAGTTTTTACCACATGTAATAAGGGCGAGTTTGCCTGTTTTTCGGTCAATTTTGAGACCAAATGAAACCACATCCTACAAAAGTAACAATTGTCAGACGTAGAGCACTTCTTTAACTTAATGTGGTTTAAAAAGATATGATTTTTATTAGTATATTAAAAACAATTTCCCAGAACCTTTTCCAACCAAAGTTTACAAAAAGATCGTGTTTAGAAAAAACGCGACCTCTTCTTCTCTGCTCTTATTTGTTAAAAAAATACCCAAAGTAGCGGATATATTTTAATCACCTTAAAATTTGCTTACAGGTAATCAACCAATATTAAAAATTGATTTGAAAAAAGCATAAAAAGTCTTTTTCAAAATATTTCACGTGTTTTGCTATTATTATGCATTAATCATAATGCATGGCAATAAGGCTTATTTTGTTTGGTGGATACCTCGATTTATTGCACAAAACATATCTACAGTCCGTAGTAGGCCGCTGTCTAACAACACATTTTGTAAACTGCCCTTAAGCTATTAATTTTTGCCGAGCGCACAATTGTGTTATGTCAAGTACTATAATGATAATGTTATGATGTTTTTTTTTCTTTTTATAAGCACGTTCCTGTGCGCACTAACGTCGTAAGCATACAATCTACGTCCACTTATACAGCCTATATTCTCTAATCACTAGTTACTCCAGCGGATTAAGGCAAACGATCATTATTTCTCAACGAAGTTATAAAAGTTATGATAATTTTACTTTGTTATATTGTTGTATATCGAGACACAAGTGTGCACAAGACAATATAACTACAAATCAATTGCCTGAATCCAGTAATGAAAGTGTACTTTTCGCCGACTCATTGACATACAAGTTAAATCTAAGGATCTCGCACTCTATACAAAATTTACATGTAGGGTCGCCGTCAATCCTTGTAACCATATTACTTGTTACATGTAACTTTTTGACCTCACTACTTGGCAAAGGTTGAAAAGTGATCAGCCGAAAGTGTTCGCGACTGTACATGTCGAAGTTTCAGTTCGGATGTTGCTAGATCGGCTCTTGCTGTTTTAGGTAAAATAACGGAGATGTTTTGTGCGAGTGCGACATTCCTAGTTGCTATATAGTATGTCAACGGCACTACAACTTACAGGCGGCTCGGGCGTGTTGACGGGCAGCGATATGACGGTGAAGGACTCCTCGTCGCTTTCCATGCTGCTGCGAGCCGACGACAGCCAGCGTCTTCGGCTTGGGCGCCACACTTTTGTATAGTCTCGTGAACTTGTTGGGCAACCTGTCTACTTCGCGGTCAACTTGTTGGGCAACTCGATGACTTAGCGGTCAACTAGTTGTGCAACTAGTCGATATGTCATATAATTTTTAGACAGTTTCTGAATCTCTTTGTTTATACTCAGAGTCAAAAGAGCGTAAAGTTTGAACACTTATCACTTCTAATAAAACAGTGTGACGTGCTGTTGTGAAATAACTGTGGTATTAAAGTATATTATAACATAAAAACAGCTAGAATTACTGGCTGTTTTTAACTCTCGACGAAAACAGTGTGTGAGGTGTGTCTGTCCGTGGCATCGTAGCTTCCAAACAGATAAACTGATTTGAAATTAGTTCTTTTTATTTGAAAGCTTGAGGACCCATATATTCCAAACTTAATCCTTTACAAATTTGCAATTACTATGATACGAGTACCCAATGAATGCTGTAGATTTTCAGCGTTTCAAATTCACTTACATATTTTAATCGATTGTTCAACATAAAAAAACGTAATCTCTTTTACTTTAAAATACTAAGCTCGCGTTCACAAGTTCAAGTACCTACTACCTAGCTGTCGCATCGTCTGCATATGACGTCAGTACATTTGCATACCGCCGCCGGGGAGATACATGATTTGTGCTAAATTATAGTTTGATTCTATGGCCTTCTGTGCTCGCCGTTTATTCGAAGGTTGTTTAAACTGTATCAAATATTATGGTGCATTTCTAAATTACATACGTTGAATGAATATCCTTCAAAAATTGTAATTTAATGATATGGGAACGTATGCTGCTACTAGATATTATATCAAGGAATAGACAAGGATTTCCGCAAAGGTTTTTTTATCTACCACTGTCTTACTCTTTTCAGTAGGTATGCCTTAGTTAAAAGGAGACAAAATTGAAAAACAATCACATAACATCCTTATAAAATTAGTCTTTAAAATCTGACTAAAATACATTTTAATCCCGAATCTGTAAACGAAAACTGAAGAATTGTTAGGACGGAGTTATAGCTTTTAGTTTCAAAACTCATATGGAACTATGGAGTCCAACTTTTATAATAACGGGAATGATGATGATGATGTCAATCTGCAGTTACAGTATGAAGTATCACGTGTGACCTTGTTTTCTGTAATTACGAACGCCTACTCAACGGTCGTTTTCTTTGTTTTTGGGCTATTGTTCAGTATGTTTGCCTTAAAACATTGAAGGTCATACTCTTAGCTTTAGAAATAACTTGAAGGCAAGAATTTCCCATCGTCTAAGAATTTACATTATATTTTTATTTTAGTTATTATTCAAAATAATTATTCTGCCATGGGCAGTGAACATGATAATATATTATTATGCCAATTATATGGACTTTTGAGGGTGGCCTAGATGTAAATTTTAAAAAAAAGTTTAGTCAGACCAAAGAACCAACCATAGTATATATAACCTATTTCGAAATCTATAATATAACGAATGTCAGTCCCGAATATTTTCAATATCGAAGATCGTCATTATAATTAACTATGGCATGTTAGCTAAGGGTCAGGTCACATCGAAACGAGACGCGGTACCACAGGGGCGACACTCTCTTCAAATGACAGCTCGAGCACCGGCGAATGTCAGCAATGTTGACGTAAGCTTGACACCTAAATAATTTAAAACGTCGCGTCAGACAAATCTATCATAAATATTATGAATTTATACTGTCAATTATGTCAAAGCACGAAACGACCAGCGGTCAGCCCCGTGAACGAAAGTCCTGGCGGGAAAAAACTCACGCTCCGCCCGCCCCCGCATTCGCCCAGCCACGCACACACAGCCGCGAGCATGTCATTCGTGTAAATCGGTGGGAGGACGATTCTTTACGTTAGTAATATAATATATTTTTTGGAGGAGCTGCATTTTTAAGATAGCGATCCAAATTTGAACTTTATTCACCACACAAAAAATCCACGTTTCATTACAAGACCGCGCTACACAGCCCGGTGTAGCTCGAAATTAGAACTCTTGTAATGAAACGTGTATCTTTTTATGTAGTGAAATAAGTTTAATTTTGGATCGCTATCTTAAAAATGCAGCGCCGCGTCGCGTCACGTTTCTGTGTGGCTGACGCTAAGACCTCTGTTCTTATACACTCGCGCCAGTTTTTATAGGCGTGAGCATAAAATTTGTTGATTATACTTTGGCTGTATATCACATAATATATGAGTTTTGCGATTGGTGTGCTGCGACCATTACTTATAGTTCTGTCGACGGCGAGAAACGACACCGGCACGCGACACCGTCACGTAACTTATATGTTAAAAGTAAAGAACATAATATAATATTATAACCGTTTCATAATTTATACAAAATATACCAAGTCATAATAATTAATCATGAAAATGCATATTTTTAAATAATATTTCTACAGTATGTAACACGTACCTAAAGGCTGAACTTATACCTCGATTTAAAATATCAGTAAAATAAAAACCAGCCAAGTGCGAGTCAGACTCGAGCACGTAGGGTGCCGTACAATTATACCAATATTTTACTCTTATACTAATAAAGCCGTATCTTGGCCATTATAGTTTTCACACTATGGAGAAGATGTGTAACCCACTTTCCGTGTAAGGTACCCCAATAATTATTATTGTCGTGTTTCTATTTGAGCACTTTGTCGACGTTTGTTGATATATCCATGCAAAATTTCATCTTTCTAGCACTAACCGTTTGGATGGTAAGCCGAAGACCTACGGAGGGACGGGCAAGACGAAACCGTATGGGCTCCGAGACGTGAGCTACGGAACCCTAATGATGTGTGCTTTTATTCAAGTCACTTCTTTTTGTTCAGTTGTCACTCAGTAGAGACAATCTTTTTACTACAAAGATTGGAAATCATAGTAGATATTGATAACTATTGTAAACTGTGTTAATTATGAATTATGAACAATAATTATAATTAATAATAATATTTTGTAATTACTGCCAAACTTTGATTGATGATTGATTGTACATTGATTATGATGACCCGATAAAACTTCTAACTTTAAACAATGATTTAAATTAGGTATTATTATATCGTTTTATTCATATGAGTAGTTACCCTAATGAATAATATAAAATGTTTAGATTGCACATTTTTCACAGTTTCTTTTCACGTGTAGCTTTACTATTATTTCCTACGGACTTCTAATATGAATAAAGTATTAATTAATTAAATTGTTTGAAATATTAAATATTGTCCAGTTACATAATATTTATTGCACTGATTCAGAATATTTAAATAGATAATAATTTATGGTTGAATTAGAAATTATCGATAGTAAACGTAAGTGTTAATTTGAAAACAAAGAATAAAAAAATAGCAACTACCAAAATTGACGCACAAAAAGTTTTGAAACTTTTTTAACCGAGCCTCTGGAGATTATTCACATATCACGTTCCACTACGACTAGATATAACAGTATGGCAGAACAGATACGTGGCGGTTCCAACACGCCATATGACCCACTACACCCCACAGCTGCTGATAAATCCGCACCAGCAAAACAAAGTCGTCAACACACAAACTGAAACAACTCAACCGCCACGTGGTTCCAACAAAAAGTAACTTTAAATACAGTGTGCAAGGTATAAAGTAGGGAGCGCGCGGCTGGCGTATATCACGCTAGTTAGTCGGGTTCGATTTGAATTCGAAAACGTTAGTGTTTTGTCCCTCAAGGTCAGTCCCAGTCAGGCCATGCGACCCTAGCGTTACGAACGTCAGGCCGATACACATCGGGCCCACGATTAGCCCTAAGGGTCTCGTGTAGTTATGATTAAAAACAATTTAGCTCCAGCGACACGCACGTTCGGGATTGAAATCAAAATTTATAAAGTGGGCTAAGGTAAAACACTAGCCTTGGGCTTAATAAGTATTATTTGCACCTTTAATATCAAGAAGAAATCTATTGATTAAAAATTATAAAGGTATAGCAAACTCTCTCCCCTAGTTAAAATTAAATTGAAAACGATCGCGACTGTCATAAATTATCACTTTTATAAGAACGGAAGCAATACATCGCATATTTTAATTAACGTTTATTATTACTACGACGTTAAATTAGTATATTATATTTTGCATAAAATACATCATTAGACAGGCTAATATTTCGATTCTAATTATGAACTACTAGCTGTTTCCCGCGGTTCCGCCCGTTTAAATATACTATTAAGTATCCCGAGGCAATACAGTTTTCCAGGATAAAAAGTAGACTATGTTTTAATCCAGAGCCTAAACTACTACCATACCAAATATCATCATAATCCGTTCTGTAGTTTTTGCGTGAAAGTGTAACAATCATCCATCCATCCATCCAGCCATCCTCACAAACTTTCACATTTATAATATTAGTAGGATTGTTTAATACCTACATGTATTTATATTTATGGTAGACAGATTTTAATTATAGAAATATAGAAAACATTTTTACAAGCAGCGGACTAATTTTAACCGCTATAGCGGTTTTTCACATCTTATGAATGTTTTTATACGGGTAAAACGAACACGGTGTTGATGATGATGATATATTGAGCAGGTACGTCTTGACCCAATTCGATCCACCCGATCGCCTGACCCCGCCCAAACGGCCATTTATGCAGCTTATGCACAACGCCAATAAAACTTAATATTACAGTTACGTTACAAAATACGACTTTAAAGACACGTTACGAAAGGGAAAATAAGTCATAAAGTTGTATAAATTTTTGAACTTAATAGAAAATTAAGGACGACTGAAATGGGACACTTGAATTTAGGTGGATAATACTTTGTAGGTTTCTTAACTTTACTTTATAATAATTTCTCAAGCGATAAACCGTCGCTGTTTATATAGCGAACTAGGTTGGCGCGCGACTTTGCCCGCGTAGACTCGTGTATTTGTACCCCATGTGGTATGTGGTACCCTATGTCATTAGAACTATCTGCTTGCCACATTTCAGCACAAATCATCCAGTGGTAAATATTTTACCATACATACATACTTTGCCATGGTAAACAGAGAACAGTCTAAGGAGAGAATCTAAGGCCGCCTGGCGAGTTATTTGCCTCCTCTCGCGTTGGCACAACGGCTGTCAGTAGATACTTCATATTTTTATTTCAGTATCTTGAAACAGAACTTGGTTTTTATTTCTATGATATAATGAAATGTTTTACCAATTCATAAATGACGTAGAAATAAAAGACTTTTGCAATTTTTTGATTATAAAATTGCATTTATTAAAAAAAAGTATATATAATATTGGAAAAAGTCCCCTTGTTTCTAGATATTTGTAACGCTTTATGGTTAGCAGATGAAGTTAAGTAATTTATCATCCTTATCTTACATTCCTTATACGAGGTGTGTGCGTGCGCGCCGGGCGCCTTTCCGCACGCACGCACACATCCAATCCGATTGGGGCACGTTTGTATGAAGATGAACTACTGTTCTTATACTGTGCTTTGGGCTTGTATTTCACTCCCTTAGGGGAATAATTTCAAAAAATTAAAATACATGTTCAATCATTTGTATTTACTACTTCGGATATATAATTTCATAGAAACCAGTGATGATTTTAGATTTTTACCATACAAACTTTCATTCCTCATTTTACACCCTCAAAAGTTAAATTGTAATAAGCCATGAAATGCATATTTAACATTAAAGCGACTGGCCAAATTTCACGTTTCTTAACAATAACTGCTATGCGAGTGTCTATATGTCAGTCAGTCAGTGAGGACATCTCCTTTAGTATACACAGTAAATAAATAATCGGAGGATAAGTACGCCATCGTATCGAAATGATCTACGGCATTAGCGACGCATGAGTTCTCTACCGCATGAGATTTTTCATTTCAACAAGATTAAGGTGCTTACGCACTCCTAGAGTCATAAGGTCATTTTGTAAGCGTGTAACATCATCAGTAAGAAGTCGTTAAGGTGCCGCATTATTGTATTAGCGGTATGAGGAGATGGCCGCGATTAGCCCGACGTGGCACTCACTGAGAAATAATAAACAACTATAAACAAGGAATGTTTTTTTTTAAATCGCTCGTAAATATGAGACCAATAAAACTGCAGGTACATAATTACTTTTTCAATAATATATTTAACGGCGATTTTATTATTACTATTATTTTTTTTCTTTTATTCTCATTATAATGCATAAATATGGGTATTTTGCCTCAATGATTTGCCTTAAAGGAATAGCAATAAAGTTCAAAAAATGTGTTTCAAACTCGCGTTAAAAAGTAAGGCCGAAAGATATTCGCTACGCAATCGCTACGAAGTGCTACGCGCTGCTACGACAGTATTTAAAACAAAAACATATTACATAATAATACCTATTAAGTTAGGCACTGAAACGTTCTGTTTGTTTGAATCACTTTGGTCTCATCAAGTTAATCGATAGTCATAATACTGAACGGTTTCATAAGGACAAAAACCCTATTCGTTCCATTTCAAGTATACGCATTACGCATAGTGCAAACTATAATTACACGCAAGACTTCTAAAAAACAAACCTTGATTGTAAAATCCATTCAAAATTATAAATAAATTACTCAAGTATAAATTCATTTTGTGAATCACATTCAAGGAATAAATATTGCTAAGGTTCGCGTGTCAAGCCGACGATTGCTCAATGTATAAAACAACAAAATGTAAACGCCCCTACGTCTGTTTACTTATTATTCATTAAATCCGTTTAGTATTGTGATTATTTATTATACTAATGGCTGTAATTCATTTAGAGTATAAATAAATAATAATATCTATGGACGCTTCACGCTTCACACCACGTTATACTGGCCCCATGCTAAATATCCGAAGAACTTGTGTTATAGGTACCTGACGATGTATTTAAAACTTTTACTAAATACTATCTTTATCCCGAGGCTCCGCCCGCGTAAATATAGTACCCACGGGAATACTGTACTTTTTCGGGTTAAAAAGTAGCCTGTTTTAATCCAGAGCCTAAACTACTACCTTACCAAATTCGACCGAAATCCGTTCAGTAGTTTTTGCGTGAAAGAGTAACGAATATCCATCCATCCTAATATCCATCCATCCTCACAAACTTTCACATTAGGTCATATATTTTATTTCATCTGTGTCATTATTATACAAATATTTAATATATTTATTGCCTCGGCGGGATTTGAACCCTCAACCACTGAGCCATAGAGGTCGTCGATGTGGATGTTTATGGAGAGTGAGAAGGATTGTTCTTTATGACTTTTGTTTCAGCGTTACAGACGACGGTTGTTTGGCTGATTTTGGCCAGTAGTAAGTGATATAATCCCATCTGACGATACGGAATATGAATGACAATTATTAATTAAATGACATGATGATCGATAGGCCTACAAGATTAGCAGAAATAGTGTAATCCTATTCTGATTTGCGGTGTTCATAACGCATAAAAATATGGAAAATAATTAAAGTTACAACATTTCAGCATAGTATATTTACTAAAAATCCAGACACATACTACATACTTATGTCGAATACACACTAGAAACTTTTTAATTAGTCTGTTATTATCACTTTTAACGTTCTATAAGTCCCATTTCCATATAATTATGTTTTAACGTTTGTTTACTCCATTTATTACTGCAAAAGATTATACGTCAGGTTAATACGTTGCCTTCATGCATACTAAGTGCAAGGTAGTGCATTGCCCCCGCGTCGGTGCCAACTGCCAACTATATGTACTGTGAACATGTACATGAGCCAGTAGAAAGGAATATTTGCTAAATATTCGATAAAGTATTATAATTGATGTTATGATCAGGTATTACGTGATTGAGGTTAATACGAATTCTTGATAATCAGATAAGGCTTAAAATCGTTGTAATCAATTTCGACGTCGATCATTAAATAGTTTCAGAGGTTTTAATTTATTTAAGATACGAGAGTTTTTTTTTAATTCGAAGTTTAACTTAAACCTCGGTTGATCGCGCTTTTTTGTAACGCCGTTGGTCAGCGGGGGTCTTTAAATATCACAAAAATAAGTGTCTTGTGCAACATAGTTGCGATAATCACAAAATACAATTAAATTCATGTACCTACCTACAGGGCGGGAGTTGCTACGATAAATTCCAAAACAGTTTTTCATCTTTTTTGACCCGGGCTTTGAAAGACCCCACGCGACCAATCGAGGGTTAAACAATTATTATTATTAAAATAATGATACAAATTAATAAACATAGATCTAGAAAGAAATGTAGCCTCAAATTCTAGTTTCATATCTGTAATTATAAGAAAATCGCAGCTTACAAACAAATTTGTATTTTGTTTTAATTTCCTGTGTATGAAAATAGTTTCGGTGAAATTGTTGCAATTAGTGGTTTATCGGGACGCCGAATTTTGGTGTAATCAAAATGTAAATGCGTTAGGAGGCAGGGTAAGCCCGAGGTGAGGTAAATCCATGGGGTTGGGGGTAAATCTGGGGGGTCTTATCCTCCGACCTACATCTGGCCAAGGACACGACCTCGTAGCATTTCTTTACGTGCCCAAATTATACCGAGCGGTAGTATAAATAATATTATGTAACAATGAGAAAAACACCTAAAATCATAATGAGTATTTTATATGACACATTTTATTAAAATATCTCAGGACTTTGTGATATCACCAATAAATAGGTTTAGATTAATTTTAATCAGTGTAAGTAATAAATAAACTTAATATAATAATTATTAATAATCGATTTTTTCCCCTTCCCTTTAACTTATTATTTTTGACATTAATTTATCGTAATATAATTTACACAGAATTTTGTGACTGTTAGTTATACGAATGATTTAGGATTCGTAAAAACGAAACAGACTATTTCTTAATCTAGGCCGTTAGGGTTAAAACATTGCGGTGCACATTATTTTTAATTATACACAAACGGATATTTACACAGTACAAATCTTACCTTAAAAGTTTTGTAGGAAGACACGACGTAGGATGCGCCATCTTCCAGCTCCTCCAGCCTGTACTTTCTGTCTCCATCCATGCCGAAGATGAATCTCGCTCCTCTGGGTAGCTCCAGCCTCTCCGACAGCCGGTCCAGCAGTGCGTCCATGGAGACCAGGTCTCTACCGAGCTTGAACCGGAATTCCACGCCCGGGTGAAACGGGTCGCCATTTCTGTAGAAGACCACTCTTCTCGCCTTCCAATAATTGAGATTCGCGTATCTACTCGCCGGCTCCGCTCTCACTGGTCGAGCATTTACTTCTGAACCCTCAGATATGTCGTCCGGTCTATGCGGCGAGGGCGCTCGGGAAGGCCGCCACTCGTGTTCCTTCTCGTCGTCGGAGGGCGGTTGCGGCTCGGGCTCGGGCGGTTGCGCGGGTTCCGGCGGCGGAGGTTCCGACGCAACCTGCGAACGGAGAGGCTGCAGCCGTTTACTTGGCACTCGACGCGACATAACGCATGGGTCTGCCGCACGCGACTGGTCCGCGCCGCGGCCACCCGCTCATCAATAGATACTACATAGCTTAGATTCCATTCATGATTAATATTACTTAATTTCCTAAGTATTTTTATGAAAGTAGGCTAAGGTATGTATCGGTACAGTTTATAATATTGCTGTAGAACTGATGTAATGTACTGTAATACTTAATAAGTGAATTTATCAAATAATCAAAAATAAGTAGGTAAGAACAGTAAACCGCGGTGCACGTTGCAAATGGCCCTCGGCATCTTCGTTTTTCTGTGGATATAAAAGTAGATGGGAGTTTTGCCGGGGAGTTCAATGGATGACGTTGTGGAATTCGTATTTCTTCATAAATTTGTGTTATTTCGGTTCGTAATATGTAATATTAGTAGAATATTAACCATTAAATATTCGTTAACGTGCACAAGTGTGGGCAAGTGGTACAACTTCTAAAAACGTGCTATTTTGTGTTTTCCGCCAAATCTCCCTAGGAACTTTCAGTAAAGCTTCTACCACTTTACTGAATCGACTGACATGACTCATGGACTGTACTGACTATATATTTGGACTTTGACTAGACTTTAGACTTGACGATATAGGAATACGGTGTTGGAAAATGAAACGAACGTTCTATTTGCCGCCTTTTTAACTTGACACTGGCAAATGGTTATAAGCCGATGCCATATATAAAAAAATAAAAATAAAAGATGCATGAAAAACAACGACGGCAGAAAAGCTTTGAGATCGTCGTTATGTTGTACGTTGAACTCTATTACATACAGCACCTTATGTTAGGGCGGTACGTCCTATACTTCGATATTACTACTGCATTATAAGCTTTTACAATTTCACCCACACTAACAAGAAAAATTATGATCGATGGTTACAGGAATCCTGCAAGCATTAATCATTCCAAGAATTCTATTCTGCATAATTTTATGGCAACTTCATAGGGGGTTCATAAGTATAACCAATATATATTTAACTAGGTGTTGCTCGCGACTTCAAGCGCGCTAAAGAAAATCTATAGCGAACCGTTCATTTTCCGCAATAAAAAGTGGCTTAGTCCTTCTATATCTGTGCCAAATTTCATCAAAATCGGACCAGTAGTTTCGGAGCATATTCAATGCAAACAAACAAATGCAAATAAACCCACAAACTTTTCCTCTTTAATTTATTAGTATAGAAGTATAGATAACTGACTGTAATCCAAATTTGTAATTTATAAAAGCTATTTTGGATAAAATATAGAAGCAGGTCATATATAGCTTCACTTTTGATGAAAAGTATTTTATTTTATTTGTTAGGTACAATTTATACACAAAACGATGTAGCGGACTTGATACCTTGTAAAACCTTGCTAGAGTTCAAGTTAACGATTGTCCAAGCTTCGTAGGTCATTGACTGTTCTCGTAATAGTAAACCATAGATTCCTATAGGGCCATATATTAGATAGGGCTAGATAAGCGTAACGTAATTTATCGCATAACTTAATGACCTGAGTCACGATTGAGTGACCCTTCAAGGGTCGGGTCAATATGAATCACGGCTGAATTGCGTCCAACAGCTTATACAAAAGCGTAACTAGCTTAACAAATAATTTGTCATACCTATTTACAGTTCATACACAATGACAAGAATGTATAATAAAATTAAGTCATTATACATTCTTACTAATACTTACAACTTATACTAAACCAGTATACCTACTTTGAATGAAACGAAATTATTTTGCAATTAAAAGAAATGATAGAATTAGGTTCCTAAGTAGAAGAGGAATATTAATGTAAAAATTCAAATTTAATTAAACCATCTTACGTTAAATTTACCTAAATGCAATAATAATCATTTTAAATTATAAATAATATGCTTTTTATTTGTTATTAAAATTAATACAGTACTTATTCAACATAAGTTTCCATACCAATTCTGGTTAAGTAAATTCTTTTTCTAACTTTGTATATTGAAATTTTTGTATAAAAATTTTAAAATCTTTAGAAAAAAACAAGAAATGTCGATCTTAATGCTATTTTTTAATCTTTCAGAAGAACCTCGATAGGTACCTACCTACATAATATAGATATTCAAAAATATCTCGTTCCAATTATAAAATTAGAATTTTATTTAGTAAATAGATTCAAAATATGCAAAAGACAACTAACCTGAGGTGCAACAGCTTCTCCATTACTCATATTTAACTATCACTTTAATCACTATTACTGTAATAAGTTTTCTTTGTAGTCGTATAATAGCCGTCCGGTTTTGTTTTGAGAAAGGAGTGGAATGGCGGCGCGGCTCCCTCGCGAGCGTTCATGTTCTGAATTCAAAATGTAGGTCTTACAGTACACTAATAAGGACTTAGGTACATACGCATTTATGTAGGACATCAACTCTAAATCTAGATAATATGAGTTAAGAAATCTAATTTTAGATAATTATTTTCCAGCATTTTTCAAAGCATTTTTCCAGGAAATGTTTTATATGGTTATAAATTATTTTGAAATATATTTTCGCTTAGGTATTATCATCTTCAAATAAGTCAACTTGTTTTCATAAAATATGCAATGTAATTTTGTATTAGGAAACATTACACCATAAACATTTTCATAATTAAATAAGTAGTGACATATTTTCTATGAATTCGGAATGTGTGGACTTGCGTGTTCGGATAACGCTCTACATAAATATTTCATACCGATGGTAGGTATTCTGTGGTAGTGCTGAAACAATTCTTCTCAATCGTATGTTGTTAGTTGTTGCAGGATTAAACAATAGTTGCTTAAAGAATTATAATATTTTAGGCAGTTATTAAGTTGAAGTTATGCGGCGAAATGGGTGTACACTCGTAAAATTCAATCGATTAACTTTAAATATTTTCAAACATTATTAAACATTAAGTTACAAGTCTGTACTCACACAGACTTGTAACTTAATGTTTAACAATGTTTGTGTTTAACAATATGTTATACGTTATTCAGTTAAATGGTTGAACGCCTTTATAAAGGGTATGGAAGTATAGGTATAGTAAAATCAAATTCACGATGTCTGACGGTCACACGTTGATGTCAAACGATGTTAGCCGAAGATGTCAGACTTTTAATTAATAACCGTTCATTATCAGAAAATACAATAAAAATTATACAATAAAGACATACAAGGTTGTCAACCTTCAAAAAGTAAACAAATCAAAGTTTTTTTGCCGGGGAATTCAATGGGTGACGTTGTCGATTTTATATCATTTCATAAATTTGTGTTATTTCGGTTCTTAATGTACAATATTGGTAGAATATTAACCATTACATATTCGTTAACGTGCACAAGTGTGGGCAAGTGGTATAATTACAAAAAATGTGCTATTTTGTGTTCCCTTCAAAACTCCCTAGAAACTTTCAGTAAAGTTTCTACCACTTTTCTGAATCGACTGACTTGACTCATTGACTGCACTGACTATTTAGTTTGACTTTGACTAGACTTTAGACTTGACGATTTAGGAATACGGTGTTCAAAATTGAAACAAAAATTCTATTTCCCGCCTTTTTAACTTGACACTGGCAAATGATAAAAAAGCTGCGTCAAAAACGTTAAGGTGAAATTAATGCTAAAATACCGCATGCGTATACAGAATAGTAATATAAAGTTATGAGTGGTCTAATATTAGCAATAAATTAATGTTAAATCAACGAAACGATTTTCATATATAAGTCCGGGGTATGAAAATCTATGGGACTAAAGTCGAATTCATGATGACACACGGTCACACGGTACGGTGTCACACGATGTTAGCCGAAGATGCGTCGGTCGCTTTGCATTAATTTATTGAGTAAACTCCAGTCGCGCATCGGAGCTACCACAAACCCTTTTTTTTTACTTTTATATTGCATAGTAATTGTATGCCCCTTATACATGTATAGGTGACACTTGGTACAATTCCCTGTCTGTATTTTCAGTAAGTTATTATTTTCAAATATGACCTTTAAGTAAATAAGGGGATAATAATATTAATAAAAATACAAAGGGGGGATCATGTGTCCCGAGTTTCCCCTACATATTCATTAAAAATGTCAATCGTTAATCGCACACTTAATAACCTTAGCTTTTTTACTACTTGCGAAGTGCCTAGTTAGCTTGTTGTAGACGTAAGTACTTAATTATGAATCAATAATAAATACCCATGGTCTGTGATTAAATTCCAAAGAAAACGCTTTTTAACTTTTCTTGTGATTATTCTTTGTAAGTTTGCTAAACATATTTTTTGTTTTTTTTTTATTATTTTCTGAATATAACTTAAAAAAAAACAAAACAGCAGCAAAGCACATCTGCAAAATTATAACATTATGATCCTATCGGAAATGTGTGAATTAAAACGCCATAATATTAATTCACACATTTCCGATAGGATCATGTTATCTAACATCTAACTACCTCTTAAACTAATATGACCATACCATAGATTGAACCATAGACTAGGCCATTTGATCTAATTGACATAAAATAAAACAGCAAACTCACCAAACCGTTTAATAGTTAAGATTGATATGAAAATAGCGTTTTTTCTATCACGTTAGGCTACATTTACAACACTATTCCATTTCCCAGTTACATAATTGGACGCAAAAAGTTTTCACGGAAAAACTAAGATTTATCGTTAAATCTCTATCAAGAAATAATTGGCTTTATTTGGTAGAGCCCCTTTTGATTTAAGTTTCAGTAAATAAGCTAAATATTGGCGAAAGTAACATTCTTCTTTATATTTATGCAAAATTTGTTCAAAAATAATTGGTGCAAAAATATATTTTTATAAATAGTCACATTTTGTTTCAAAATACATACTTATGAATGGCGCAAGTCTCATTTATTCAATCGGTAGATTATCTATTCAATAACGCTTTTGATCGGATGACGCAAACGTGTTAACCAATCAAAAGCGCTATTGAAGAGATATACTGACAAAAAACCTCAGAAACCGGACATTATACTCGTGACTGTTCGTACACCCTATTTGTACTCTAGACCCCTTACTAATAAAACGATTTACATAACGGATAACTTAAACGACGTTGCTGTCTTTGTCTGATGCGTTGGAAACGTCACTTGACGGACAAAGACAGCAACTTTGCTTAAGTTATCCATTGTGTAAATATTTTTATTAGTAAGGGGGTATGACCGTACAAGCCCTACACATAACAGTAATGAAATACCCAATGGAATGTCGGTCATATGCAAATTTCTTTCAAGAATAAACCCTGAAGTTTTCTTCAAGTGTTACATGTGCACAGTCCGGCGCAATTACACGGTATAATTACTAATTATATACATTTTATTTGAATACGTGCCACCGTTCATGATTGTGCTTATTTTATACAGGAATTTGCATAAAAGATTTACCGTAGCACGCTGCACGACACATACTTTAGTTTAAATAGTTAAAGTAATTTAGAACCGCTTTGATATACCTAAAGAACTGGTATATGGACATTTTTTTTATAAGTATGAGGAGAAAATAATTCTAAATATAGCATAAAAGTTCACTATAAAAATTAATCGTTAGTAGGTATTTTATTTTATTATCGTAAGGTAAACAATATTTTTGCGGCTTATACTGTATGTTATTTAAATACTTATAATAATTTATCATCGCGTAATATTAATATATTTTTTAATACATCTATGTTAGTAAGTAAAACATAAGTAGTTAAATAGTTTAGTTTAAAAACTACGAATAAAATTCCGTAGCCGCTACGCCTCGCAGCGTATCGTAGGTCTACGGTTAACCTCCACAATCTGCTTATTAATACGACTTTCATGATTAATCCCCATAAATTAATATCCCTGAACGCTATGTGGGCAGTGGGTGTAGTAAAATAATTTTCCTCTAGATAACAGTAGGTATAATAAATAGGCTAATAGCTTTACGGCATGAGCGGAGGATTTGATACTTTATGTGGTTAAAATAGGGTGTAGTTTTGAGTGTATCGTTAATTTGAGTAGTGACAGGCCCTGAGTGACACTGTCATAATAATTGCGCATCCGTTTCCGATTGGTTGACGGTTTTATATGGAGAAGCACCGCCCTAGGACACGCCCTTTCAGATGAGAGCGTCGCCTAGCAACGGATTTCGTTGACGACCTGTAGGTATTTACTGAGGTAAACAAGTCTTTTATTTGAATTTTGTGTAAAAAGTGAACATTTCAAGATAAAAACATTTTCCAATATAATTTTTATTGCTTTTTAATCACTAAACATTAGCTTCTTACTTTAAACAGGGTTCTGTCTACGCTAGAAATAGACAAAATTTATAAAAACAATTTGTATTTTTGTCTAAAACAAAACCAATTTCTATGTCCCGTTATGCTACGCCTGACGGTTCCTTCCGCATTCTATTGTCGAAAACGACTTTCGCAAAACTGTCACAAATAATGTTTAAAAAAAAGTCGTTAATTATACATACTTTACGCATGGTTCCTATAATTCTAGTATTAGATATCGAGTCTCGTATAATAAAACGAGAATAAGGGAAAACTCATACCAAGACGTTCATTTGAAGTTAGCGATTAAAAATAGAATTTATTCACTACACAAATACACGTTTAATTGCATCTTGTGTAGTGAATAAAGTTCAATTTTGAATCGCTATCTTAAATATGCAGCGCTGTGACACTTGAGGGGTGCGTCTTGCGCTCTTGCAGTGAAGGTGGATCTTCTTATGTAGTGAAAAAATTTCAATGTTGAATTGCTAAGTATATTAAAAATGCAGCGCCGCGTCGTGTCTCGTTTCAGTACGAACCGACCCTTAAAGCAACATAATGGCTATCCGCATTGGACATCCTGACTAATGAGGGTGTTTGATTTTTTTTACCCAAAGCGACCCAAAGCGTCATCTGGTGGCGTAAGTGGTATCAAAAACGGGCAATAAGAATTTTCGATTCTTTTACTGTCACCAGGCGGCGCTTGGTAGCCCGACGGTCCTTGTGTCAAAAAGCTGTCAGATGTCACGAATTTAAAAACCCTCATTTCTAACAATCACTCCAAAAATGTTTTCTTCAGAGAAGATTAAAAATTACAACCTACTACAACTAACACGTACAGTCGACCCACTATTCCAATCTAAGATTGAATTTTGATTTATGAACAATAATGACAGAGAATTCTGACCCTCTACTAAAACTAATTCTAGGACCTAGGTAATATCAAAAAGAAGTGTTAAAAATCTATACCTAGGCAAAAAGTTGTTAATATCCATGTGCATTATGCATATCAAAGGCTTTAGCCAAGTTGAATTCGCTAATTACGACGACGAAATTCGAAAACAAAACTGTATGGAATTTGACATAAGTCATCGCTAAGTGACATGTCATTTGCGATGCCATAAGTCAAATCCCATACATTTTGTTTTCGAACTTCGCTGTCGAAATTATCGAATGCATCTTGACTAAAGGCCCAGGTGCAGGTACCAGTGGCGAAGGCTATTTCTCCTTCATAAGGAACCCCTAGCCTGTATAATAGGTAGGGACTCGGATGAGGGTCTTCAAAAGGCAAGTTGTAAGTAAAGCCGATAGGAATGAAGTTATTGGAACGCCACGCCACTGGTAGGTACCATATAAGGGTTGGCATAATCTTTTGCTTGATTACCAATCTTAGAGCTCATGGATGGATCATAATCTTACAAATACCAATTTTATGTTTTGGAAAACCAGTACTAATGGAATACAAATAATAATAATAATGTCTATGGTATGGTAATATCTATATAATCACAGGTACCTGACAATGGAAATATATTTTTATCACTTTTATACTATACACATTAAAATTATTATCATATTATACATATATTTAATACACATGCATCCAGAAACACAGAAAAACGTTTTGTCCCATCGGCGGGATTCGAACCCGCGACCTCCTACTTAAAATCACATTCTAATTAGTAGTTCGTTATTGCGATTGGTTTCCAATTTCTAATATTATGAATAATACCTAACCAAATAATACCTACTGAATGTTACCTATACCTACTGTTCGTTAATAACAAGTCGCCATACAATTTACTGCCTCGGCTCTCTTAACACGCGTTCACAAAAACTGTTTATTGTTATGGTAGCATTGATTAAATATAATCTTATCACCCATTAAGCGTCATGATAATGTCCAGTTCGTCAATAATCAAATTAATAAAAATCAAACTCTAATTTAATGTGTATAACGAAACTATAAGGGTTCCGAGATTACCGAACCCTAAAAAGGCATGTATGAAACCTTGCCTTCGTTTAAAAATACTTACGTATTTGACGATATACACGATGGGGTGAAAATAAAATATATTTTTCATCCCCACTTCATAGAGAGACACTCCTAATATATAAAATAATTATTATTTTATGATGGCAATAACGAAAATTATACACAATCTATAACTATACCAAATTTCATCCATTTATATTCATAATTATAGAAGTTAAAAAGGCGGAGGGACAGACCAAACAGACGGACGGACAGAGCGAAACTATAAGCGCCCCTTGTAGTACTGAAGCCTAAAACTTACAATAAATATTCAAACGCTACAAGTACAGTCAGTTCAGGGTTATTTTAACGCAGAGTTTATTCCTATGAGAGCAAAGGTAAAATAAAATAAAATATAAATTTTGTCTGCGGAAAATTTGCCGAGCCACTAAATCTGCTGCTCTTCCAGCCTGCTCGGCCTACCCCTGAATCCGCCACTGCATCACGTCTTTAATATTATAACCTACCTTTGTATGCCTATGCTGACCATACAGTTTTATTCTGTCAAATTTAATCTCCCATGTGTTGTTACTTTGTTTTTCGAAGCTTAAAGTGATTACAGTTATTATTATGGGATATGGGCGATCAAAACAAGGACGCACGACACAGTTCGTGACGGTATAGCGTGTCGAAGGCACGGGAATCGATACTTTACTAATTTATGCCTTATGTTGTAAATCGTAAGGGCCATATTAAAGCCAATGATTTTTATTTAACAGCTGGCCAGATGGCGCGGGCCAAACCGTAACTAAATACAGTTATAATTTTTGCCCTACTTATCGTTTATTTTCTCTGAAATAAAATTGCCTAAGTTTTGCCAATTTTGCAGTTCATTTTATGTCGAACTTTATAGCAGTGCAGTAGCTACATTGGAACAAATATATAACGTCTTTTAAATTCATTTCAATTAGCAAGTAGACGATTAATTAAAATAGGGTAGAAATTAGGAAAGCCATAATATATTTGCTTTTATTTGCTACACTAGCCTAGGATAAATATTGCGGGAATAGTGGAAGCCCCAAAGGGAGAACTTCGACCGAGCGGGTGGTATGCTTGGTCCTTTGGTCAAATAATGTAACTTCAGAAACATCGATAGCGCGATTAAGGACTATGCGCTGATTGGTCCTCCATATCATGATTACTAAGTGCTACATTAGTACATACCTACGTGTAGAAAATATACAATTAAAAAAATTATATTATAGAATTTCCAGCTACATTTTATATTACAAATTTTAAAATAGTAAATACTTCCCGAATAAAAAAGTCGGATCGCAATAGAAAGCTATTACCGCCATCCAAGCACATTAATATGTACTACTTACAAGGTTTTCCCACGACCCACGGCAAAAAATTTGCATTTCATAGCAATTAGCATTATAGTCTATTGACCAGAGAGGCTTAAGCCGTGTTCACAATGACCAATTACAGTAAGCTATTTTAACATATTATGTACGCGTGATTTATTGACATTTACTGTCTTCTTAACGCGAATATACTATAGGTAATTTATGCTATTAACTTAGGTACTTGCGTAGAACACTGAAATACTTACGAAGACTTTTAAATTTTACCTCGCTACTGGCGCGATCCCAAAGCAATAAAGTCTGCACTTCAAATAGCCTAACGGTCAATTATCAATTCACACCGAAACGAAACAATACGCAACACGGCGCTGCATATTTAAGACAGCTATTCAAGATTGAACTCTATTCATTACATGAGAAGATACAAGTTTCATTGTAAGATTTCGAAAGTCAAGTTGCACCGCGCTCCACAGCGCATGTGCAGTGTATGACAGTTGTCATATGAAAGTGATATGAAACGTGTATCTTTTTGTGTCAATAAAGCTCAATTTTGAATAGCTATCTTAAAAATGCAGCGCCGTGTTGCGTATCATTACGGTATGAACTGACCCTAAGTGTGTTTTAAAAATTATCGAATTTTCAAAACCATTCATAAAACTTAAATACTTACCGTTCTTTTGTTTATCAACAATTTATTTTTTCAGATAGATCAGAGGTGGGTAACATTTAAGATGCAGAATAAAAATATTCGTACGAAACATGTAAAAATTTTATTGATTTACCAAATGGTCATAAAAAACCAGCTTCTTTAAATTTTTGCAAGGGATTCTGATAAAAGTTTCCCACCACTGCGCTACTCCTCGATCGTAGTTGGCACTTTCTGAAAGAATAAAATGAAGGTATAAAAAAACAACGATAATTGGACACATAAAAAAAAGCCCTAAATAACATGTTTGCGTCTGAGCTTAATGTTTTTCGGCAAATCATTAACACCCACAACATGATCAAAATGTAGCTCTACAAATGTTTTATTCTTTACCTTTTCCTTTATCTTTACAGGTACGTTTAAATTATCATCATCTTTTGAAGTAATATTTTCAGATTTTAATGCCTTATCTCTTTTCTTTTTCTTCTTAGGTATTTCATTTGTGTCGAAACTTTGAGTTGTTTCTATTAATTCTATGACTTCAGTTGCCACAAATTCGTCACAATTCTTCCTTTTCTTTTTTGTCAAATAGATTGATTTATCAACTTGACTATCCTGGCTCTCCTCTACAAATCCCGCTTCTTTATTTTTTTTCTTTTTCTTCTTCGGCAAATCATTTGGTTCACAATCTGGTGTATTTACAAAATCATTGCTTTCAATGACTTGCTGATTATCTTTTTTCTTTTTCTTTATTTTCAAATTGTTAAACTCATCTTGACAGACTGATTCAAGATTACTGCCGTCTTCTTCAGCAATGTTTTTATTTTTCTTATTCTTCTTCGATATTTTTCTAATATAATCATTGTTCATTTCACTGTCCTCTTCGTCGATATCCATATTTTGATTAGTTTCTAATTTATCAGCACTTTTGTCTTTCTTTTTCTTATTTTTCTTTACCATCCATTGTTCTTCTTCAACTTCAGTTGCCACAAATTCATCACAATTCTTCCTTTTCTTTTTTGTCAAATTGATTGATTTATCAACTTCACTATCCTGCCTCTCCTCTACAAATTCCGTTTCTTTATTTTTTTTCGTTTTCTTCTTCGGCAAATCATTTGGTTCACAATCTGGTGTATTTACAAAATCATTGCTTTCAATGACTTGCTGATTATCTTTTTTCTTTTTCTTTCTTTTCAAATTGTTAAACTCATCTTGACAGACTGATTCAAGATTACTGCCGTCATCTTCAGCAATGTTTTTATTTTTCTTATTCTTCTTCGATATTTTTCTAATATAATCATTGTTCATTTCACTGTCCTCTTCGTCGATATCCATATTTTGATTAGTTTCTAATTTATCAGCACTTTTGTCTTTCTTTTTCTTATTTTTCTTTACCTTCCATTGTTCTTCTTCAACTTGACTATCTGCATCATCATTGCACTCTTTATTCAATTCTTTAGTGCTATTTTTGGTTGCTACATTATCATTAACTTTACTTCCTTGATTTCTATCTATGTCGCTCTGGTCTCTATCCAGTACCGCTAAGAAGAATCCAGTTGTAAAATCTGTTTCTGGCTTTGCATAAAGACACCTTGCACCCATAGTTCCGTACATTCCAGAACCAAAATTATTCCATTGGCCTTTGAGTAACTCTTTAACATCTTGCACTCTCCACCTGGCCCTTGATGTCTTTACAACATTAGTAACAACTCTTTCGTTCTCCTCAGGATAAAGAGAACATGTACTATATACTATCCTCTTTGCTTTTGGAAATGCATTCATAGCGTGTTTCAAAAATTTCTCCTGAAGTGAAGTTAACCTTGCCATTCTTGTATCTTCTACGTAATTGTGTAGACTGAACTGCATACCTAGAAAACAATATAATAATTTTCCTGATGGTAATATTGTACTCTATGTATACATTTTCAAGAATAGATTCTGGTGGTAAATGAACGAATTTGTGTTTGAGCATATCTTGTGTATGCAATCAATAGCTACTTGTTGGTGATTGATGAATGAGATTTATGTAAGAATTACCTGATCCTGAGCAACTAGGGTCAAGAAGAATATATTCCACGTCGTCATAGTCCCCACGTTTTAGTTCTAAAGCGTCTTCGTGAAGTGTTTGTACACATTTCGATCCTGTTTTTTCCACAAAATCACATAGTGTTTCGTATCTTTCCTTATTTCTTTCGACTGCATATATTTTTCCCTGAAACATAATTGTATTATTTGTAATAATTTTATGTAACTTTTTTAGCCTTAGTAATGTAGATTATAAATCGGATAAAATATTACTGTTACTGTTTCAAATGCATATAATCTTACTATGTCTAACATGCTTTACTTTCTTATGTACTTTTAGGGTTCCGTAGTACATACAAGGAACCCTTATAGGTATTATAAGGTATATATATATTTCGGTCTGTCGTCTGTCTGTCTGTCTGTCCGTCCTTGCTAATTTCTATAAATCCTACTAATATTATAAATGTGAAAGTTTGTGAGAATGGATGGATGGATTTTTGTTACTCTTTCACGCAAAAAATACTGAACGGATGTCGATGAAATTTGGTATGGTAGTAGTTTAGGCTCTGGATTAAAACATAGGCCACTTTTTATCCCGAAAAAGTAGTGTTCCCGAGGGATACTGTATTTACGCGGGCGGAGCCACGGGCAACAGCTAGTATGGATATAAATATGAACATGAATTACAAAACATAAACATTAAATTTTGTATAGTTATAGTTTGCATATATATTTTACTTTTGGCATCATAGCATATTAATAATTTTATATTTTAGGGGTAAGGTAGGGGGCTCCCCGTACATGTAAAATGGGGATGGACGTCGATAATTTTTTTTAAACAAAGGCGAGGTTTCATAAACAACATTTTTATAAAATTAACCTTGATTTTTTTTCGAGTATTACAAGTTGGTCCAATCTCTAGCGTCTCTAAACTATAATAGGTGATACTTGTAACTTTCCAATACTGATAGATAAATTATTTTGAACATAATCTTACAATAACTTTTGAAGTTATTTAATTAAAACCTAAAGCATGTTGATAGTTAAAGAACCCTCCTTAAACATGTCCTGACATGCTCTTGGTTAGGTATATTCACTAATACTTATATTTTTTTATCCCCGATTAATGTAGCATGCATGTAGTACTTTAGTTTTATACATGCATAATTCCTTACTTGGTTTCTGATATAGGCTGTAAGCTGGGTGGTCTTCATACCAGGCGCGGCGCACATGTCAAGAGTTACGCTGTCGGCGGGTGGAGCCAACAGATGCACCGCCATAGCTGTTGCCTGGATGTTATAAATGTAATTCATAGCTTTTTACTGACTCAAGCAAATTCTATAGAAATATTATACAGGACAACATTCAGAAATAATAATAGTATTAAGTACACTCTAAACTTGTCTGAAGTGTAACTAGGTTAGTTAAAAATAATATAAATAGTTATATATTTGTAATTATCGCACTCGAGTTATTATATCGCAAAACCAGGGTTGGAAAAAATCATTATTTAAATAATAATCGAAAAAAGTACGATTTTTTTAAAAAATCATAATTAATCACGATTTTTTTAATATTTTCGTTTTTTTATTAAAGGACCATGCAAAAAATTGTATGGGCAGTGTCCCCAACCCCAACAGATTTCAAATCTATTTCAGTTAATAGCTCTTGCCACGCTGATAATTATTCAGTATGGCGACATTCACCTCAGGAGTGGGGTATTGACAGCAATTGGAATTAATTTTTTTATTGTTTTATATTAGCGACCCACTTCAGCTTCGCATTTTTGATATAGTGTTAATTTAATGTGTAAGGAGTTGGGGAAAATAAAGCCAGAACATTTAGCCGAGGCTTTTAACTTTTACAATCCAGTGTAAAAGTAAATTGGAAATATGCTGGCTATCAATTCATGATTTTCTGACATCTATCGGTCATTTTATGAACTACTATCTTCATATTATCAACATATAGTAGATTCAATAGCCAGCATATTTCCAATTTACTTTTACTGACTGGAAATTGAAAAGGCTGGAAAACTAGTTTTATTATTCTAATATTATAATAATGATATTGATTTCTCAGATTTAAACGTATATTTCGTAGTTTGTAACTTAATTATAATTCTAGATCTATTTTTTACGTTGATTTCTGTAAAAGCTAGTGAGATTAAACATTTTTGATCAAATCATTGATTTTTATCATGATTTGATCAAAAATGTTATAAATCATGATTTAAATCAAAATTATTTATTCATGCCAACCCTGCGCAAAACTATTGATTTTACAAAAACATTGCAAGAACAAAAATTTTAGGGAATTTTCTGTAGTTTATTTTTTAAATTACTATATACCTAAAGTCAAAACCATACCTTGTCTTGTAATATAATTTTATTTTCATAGTATAATTCATGTTCATGAAATTTTGTGCCAGCAGAGAACACAAATATAGTTTTCACATGGTAGTCTTGTGTGAAGTCAAACTCCGTGAGACTCTGTATTTGTTGGAGGTAATCATCATAGGAGCCAGATGTACAGCGAATGAATTTGTAACCTTCATCTTGGAAAGCTCTAATAGCATCGGATGTTGTCAGCAAGTTAGTGTTTATACGCACATAGCGTGGTCGGGTAACAACTGAAAATAATTATACTATCTATAGTATATACTATTTTTCGAAGAAATTATTTTAGTACATATTAATTTTCTATATACAAATAATTCATTTAATAATGACAATACTTGTTTATTAATTTCTGTCTATTTGGATGTTTTTTATAAAACAAAAAAAAAAATACTAATGATTACCTTCTCAAGTTATTAGCAATGTGATAGACAGTAATTATACAAAAAACAAATGTTTAAGTACTTTTATTTTATAATTTCATAAACATACACAATATTACACACACCCTTTACAAACACTTTGGTAAAAGAGAATGTTAAAACTATAGCGATTTAAGTAGTCACAATTTCACCAACTCATGTTAGTGTTGTTTGTCTAAATATCATGCCTTCTCTTCAATTAATACCAAGAAAGAGAGATAACATGATATTTAATCAACAATTAGTTTTAACAGGTGTTGGTGAAATTAGCACAGCCTTATAATTGAAGCTTTGACCGTCATCAAAAATGAAAGTTTATGGATATTATATTCAGTTTTACTAATCCTTTTACGTATTTAAAGTTTGTTTATACAAAAAGTGCAAAAAAATTTTTTAATAATTCATAGATGCAATTGACTAAAAGAAATTATAATATTCATCTTTGTTTTGATCTCAAACTATAAGACCTATTTTAAATACTGGAATGTTTGTATAGATGGCTAATCTTGTTTTAAGTTTAAGCAACTCTTTTCAGAATCGGGTGGTTTGTGCTGATGTTGATCCACTTCTTTGCCCTCTTCATCATATTCCTTCTCATGGTATGCTTTGTATGCATACAGACTTATTATACCATTAACAATGACTACTGCTGCTATTACAGACCAAACAGTTCTCGCAAAAGGTTCTAGTGGATAGTAATCCGTTAAAAGATGCCTCACTCCAAAGAAAGCCACAAATGGTAATGTGAACATTGCAACACTGTATAAAAACAATGTCGCTAGGGCATACGCGGCGAACTGCGTGTGCCTCGGAATAAGTGGACCATCATTATCAGCCATTGTTTATATAAATATATCAGTCAATTATATCTGAAAAAGAAAATTACCTTTAGTCTCCGTGTCATCGCCATTTTCATTAATATATTTTTCGAATTTATCTTTATAGGATAATATAGTTTGTTCTGGTTTGCTTTTTCCTGGTAGTGACTTTTTGCCATACAAAAGCTCAGCAGTAAGAACTTTAGCCAACCACGGATCAAACCGAGTTTCAGCTTCTAACATTCCAGAACTGTCTAATATTTTGTCAATTTGGGTAGCATGTTTGATAGTTTCAGTAATGAGCGCGAAAAGCACATTGGTTCTCTGTAAATTATTATTTATACATAAACTTATTTCCGTTTTCACAAGATAATTAATTACATTTCATAAAAAATATATCATCAGTTGATTTTTTATAATACGTTACATAACGTGTTTAAATTAAAAGGAATTATTTTGAGTTTCATAAATAGTGATAAGTTCAAGTTTTATAACTTACAAAGTGTCGAAGTTTATCGTCGTATAACAGTGTTTTAACGCTTCCACCTTCTGTTGCAACTTTTTTGAATATGTTTGCAGCTATTTTATAATGTCTTGGAACTTTTATCGAATGATTGAACATTTTAAGGTGTCCGTATCATTTTTTGTTTAAAACCTTAAAATTTGCAAATTGCGTCACGAGGTAAACGTCAATTTGACAATGAAAATACCAACAAAATCAAGTCTTTTGATGTCTTTTGTCGATGATTCACAGACTAAGGCTAAGTACTCCCGAGCGCTGTTATGTGGTCGTGACAGAAATAACGAAAGCTGTAGCAAACCGGATCTATTCGGTACTGAGTAACGGGTGCGCCATCTAGTACCGAGTAACATACATACGTTACACACGAATACATTTCGTTACTCGCATTTTTCGTAGTAGTGGGGACACAAATAGCGTTGATGCGTGTGTTGAAACATTTGCTGACAGTATGTTTTACGCACGCGCTAGCTTATTCGGTGAATTTAAAAACGTACGTTACAAAAAGAGCGATGTTTATTTTTGGGATATAATTAATCTTGCGAACAAAAAATAAGTTGGCAACTGCACATACTGTGTTACTGAATTTGGCAGAAAATTTATATATATATATAAACCTGTATATATACACCCTGACCTGAAATTCGATACATTCCTTTGAAAGACAGAAAGTAGACCTCATTTACAGTAATATTTTCCATGGCATCCCCTATCTGAAAGTTGATATTTACAAAGTTATTGAAATTTCAAAATTTTTTTCTTTATTTTCGACTTTTTGACTTTGACATGACGTATTTTTAAAAATGTTTGTCTTTTTAGTGCTTTTTTTATGTATTTTAAGCGTCAATAAGTCAAATATTATTTTTGAGGAATAAATAGGGACAAACTAAGCGAGAATTTTTCATTATGAGACATGAAATAGGATTTTCTTTTAACAGGTGATTTTCTTAAAAAAATGTATGATACAATGCGTACTAATATTTTAAATAACTTCCTTATCTCATTAGCTTTCCAAAAAGGTGCAAATGTCTACACAAAAATATGACGTTGTAATAAACATATTAGAAGTAAAATGAAATAATGTCTAAATCGATTTATTTGCGATAAGGTTAAAATAAAAGGAAAAACTTGAATTTAATTACGTTTATTGTGTTTAAAAAACATCAATGTTTAATTAAATTTAATAATAAATATTCTACTTTAGGTCTTGTTCAAAATGTGAACCTCTGTTTCTGATACAGGCCCGTAGTCTTCTCCGTACCTCTGTTTTGATTATTCTGGTAGTAAGACTAGTTTTGATTTCTTCTGCTGCATTTCTTATGCGGCTTCTCAGCTCCTCTACAGTAGTTATGGGTGTAGTATACACCAAAGCCTTCATATGACCCCAAAGATAAAAATCACACGGGGTCAAATCGGGACACCGTGCTGGCCAAGGAATTGGCCCGCCTCGACCAATCCAGCGATGTGGGTAAGTTTGGTCTAGCCACTGGCGTACGCCGAGGCGGAAGTGGGCCGGGCAACCATCATGCTGGAAAATCATATTACGACGAGTTGCTATTGGCACATCTTCCATTAAACCAGTAATCTCCTCTCTTAGGAAATGTTCGTACATTTCACCATTTAAATTTTGAGGCAAAAAATGAGGTCCAACTAAATTATTATTAATTATACCCATCCAGACATTTAGAGTGAATCTGGTTTGATGGGCCCTTTCTTTTTTCATCCATTTTCTCCTTTTGGTGCCCAGTAATGTGTTGTGGAAATTGTTTATCCCGTCACGGTCAAATTTCGATTCATCCGTCCACAATATTCTTGAGAAGAAATTGCGATCCTCCATGTCTGCATTTATCATAAAACGGCAGAATTCCATTCTTCTAACCGGGTCTCCCTCTTCCAACGCTTGGACAGGTGTGTAGTGAAATGGATGTAGACGCGCTGTGTGTACTGTAAACCACACCTTCCATTGACTCAATCCAAGTCTTCTAGCTGCCGCTCTTGTAGAAATAGAAGGATCATTTTGAAAAAGTGTTAAAATTTCTTCTTCTTCTTCTGGAGCATACAAACGAGGTCTGCCTGAATCGCCACGTCTTCTATCAACACGGCCGCTTTCCCGAATTCGTCGAAATGTTGTTCAAAACACTCTAACGTTTGGCACTCGTCGATTCGGAAAACGTTCAACGTATGTTCTTCGTGCAGCAGCATTACCATTACAAAGTCCGTAACAAAACAAGATACAAGTCAGCGTATTCGTCGTACTCAAAAGCAGCCATCGCGATACAAAAAAATCACAAGTAGAAGTAAGGGTGTAGTTTAAAGCAACAATACGTCCGTACACGGCAATAGTTGACTTAAAACTAATATTAGCTACTAAATTTGCTCTCTAAGCCAGTCGGTAACTCATTGACAAAGGGCCGCGACGACAGTAGCCGAAACATCCTGAAGTTTGAACAAAGGAAACAATTGAAAAAAAAGGTCGCCTCAGTTAGAGTAATTCTTGAGATAACGTTACCTGATGATTGTTTTGTCTTTGTTTATTACATGTTCATATTTTTATGTACATATTTGTACCTTTTTTGGAAACTTATGAGGTAAGAAAGTTATTTAAGGTATTTGTACGCATTGTATCATACAACTTTTTAAAGAAAATCACCTGTTTCAATTTTCTTTTAAGAAAAATGCACATTTTTCTTAAAAGAAAATTCTGTTTCATGTCTCATAATGAAAAATTCTCGCTTAGTTTGTCCCTATTTATTCCTTAAAAATATTATTTCACTCATTGACGGTTAAAATACATAAAAAAATCACTAAAAAGACAAACATTTTTAAAAATACGTCAAGTCAAAGTCAAAAAGTCGAAAATAAAGATTTTTTTTGAAATTTCAATAACTTTGTAAATATCAACTTTCGGATAGGGGATGCCAAGAAAAATATTACTGTAAATGAGGTCTACTTTCTATCTTTCAAAGGAATGTATCGAATTTCAGGTCACCCTGTATATATTACTATGCCTGCCAAAACACTCAGGTGGATAAAAAGTGGCGAAATTTAATCCAAATTGGCACTGAAGTTTATAAGTTGGCAACTTCGTTTCCGAGTTGGTGACTATTATACGATGTAAGCAGCTATAAAACCAGATTGGGTTGATAAATCGCATTTTTGGATACTGTTGGGGTTTGTTTACCTTTGGTATGGGTGTCGTTTTCAAGGTTTTTGGGAGTGCAGAATAATATGAAAATTAAATCCATTTTGAAATTCCAAAATGGCGTACATTTTTTTCATTAAAATTTATATGTGTGTCCTTTTCCAGGTTTTTGGGGGTGCTGATAATAAAATTGTCTTCCAATTTCTATTTCCAAAATGGAGAATTTTCATTCTTCGTAAAAATGACATGAGTACTAATTAAAAAGTTGTTTCGGATGCTGATTAGTATTGATGATTTTATGTAGTACCAGCTATGTAAGCTATAGAAATTTTCAAACAAAAAAAAGTAGGATTACCTGTTCTCGAGATAGAAGCGATTAAAGAAGAAAAATATGGCAATGCTCTACTTTGAGATACTAACGATGTATAAAGCTATAGAAATGTTGGAAAATTCAGGATTTTCTAATTTCTTGTTCTCCCATCATGAAGAAAATATGTGGTTGCGGAGTTACTAAAGGGGATGAAATTTTCATAATTATTTCAGTAATGTATAAAGATATAGAAATGTTGGAAAAATCAAGATTTTCAAATTTCTTTTTCTCCCATCATGAAGAAAATATGTAGCGCAAGGTTAGTAAGGGAGAAGAAATTTTCATTATTTCTTCGGTAGGATGCACCGTTTCTGAGATAGAAGCGATTATAGAAAAAAATATGGCAATGCCTACTTTTATATACGAGCGATGTATAAAGCTATAGAAATTTTGGAAAATTCAGGATTTTCAAAATTCCTTTCCCCCTTTATGAAGAAAATATGTGGTTGCAAGGTTACAAGGGAGACGAAATTTTCATAATTTTTTCAGTAGGACGCACAATTTTTGAGATTGAAAAATTTTACAGAAATAAAAATACATCCGCCATTTTGAAATTTCAAAATAAATGTTTTTTTTTTGTAATTAACATCCCCTAAACCTCTAGATTCATTTTATTAAAAATAAATGTCCGCCATCTTGAAATTTGAAAATGAATGTCATTTTCGTATCAAGCCCCCAAAAACCTGGTAAACGACACGCATTTCAATTTGACAAAAAATAATAATCTGTCATTTTTAAATTTCTAAATGAATCTACACAATATAACCCCCCCAAAAACGAGAAAAATTCTCATTTTTAATTCGTTTCTCGTTTTTTTATGTACGCTCGTTTTCCTGCGTATTATGTTTTTTGAATTACCTACATCCGACATTTTTAAATTTCAAAATAAATGATTTTTGTTTAATTATCATCCCCTAAACCTAGAAAAGGACACCCAGATTTATTTTATTCAAAATAAATGTCCCCTTTTTTTGAAATTCAAAATGGATATAATATTTGTATTCAGCACCCCTAAAAACCTCGAAAACGACACACGTATCAATTTTACAGAGAATTAAATATCCGCCATTTTTTAATTTCGAAATGAATCTACACAATATCTACCCCCTGAAACCGAGAAAAATTCAAAATGGGAATTTTGCTGCTTATTACGTTTTTTAAATTACCTACATTAGGGAAAATATATGTGCCTATTCTTAAATTAAATGTGTATTCTCAAATTGTCGCCAAGATGGTTATTTGTTCGCTAAAATAATATTTGTCTGCCAGTTTGGAATATTCAGTAAAAAACTGGTGTTGACCTGCACTTGATGAAGCCGGCTGCACGCATGAAAAAACATGACTAATGCGTTACCTGTTACCTGTTATCGTTACCAAGTACCGTTACCAAGTACCAGCGTAACCTCGCATTGCCTTTACCTCATTATTATTATTGTTGTTGTTGTAGTTGTTGTTGTTGACGTTGTCACGTTCAACTATCGTCAGTAAACCGACACAGACAACCGGTATTTTTACTTACGAATTACCTTTACCTTGTACTGTACCTTTATCTTTTTTACTAGACTTTATTCGTTGCTCTAACATAATATGGCATGTTATGAGGTATCAGAAGTAACGAGTAACGTAACGATACTATAGTAACGAGTACTAATTGTTATAGTAACGAATACATACGGGTACGGTTTTTTTCGTTACTTTACGCCTCTACAAAAAACTGCACTGTAAATAGAAGTGCGCTTAAGCAATATAAAATATAATAATATAAAAATAAACGCAATAACGCTGAAAATCGAAGTTTCAAGTGTCAAATGGGAGTTTTGCCGAGAATGTCAAATTCTATTTACAGTGCCGTTTTTTCCGTCGCGATCACTAAAAACGCTTGTGGGAATTAAATTTTAAAATTGTTGAATAAAGGTACATAAATATAAAAGATATAGGAAATTTAGATTGACGTAATAACAGTAATAGTGCTTTAATAAAGCGTCATAAACGCCTTACTCACGGTCCAGCCTGCAAATGCAATACCGGTACTATTAATCGTCATTAGTGATAATAGTGTCATTTTTAATTTTTGCGTCGGCTTCAAGGCTGTGATATTGGATTTGCAGGCTGGACAGTGAGTATGGCGCTATACTCACTGCAAGTCTAATATCGCCTTGTAACGGACTTGTAGGCAAAAATTATAAAAAATATTAATTGACACTAATGACTTGACTGTAAGGTTTTGAATTTGCAGGCTGGACAGTGAGTAAGGCGTATAAAGGCGCATCGTGACCGTCAAGTCTACAAATCCAGCGCTAGTACTAATGCCCGTCATTGCTCATTACTCATAAGTGTCAATCGTGTCAATCATTCTTCTTTCCTTTCTATTTTTCCTAATAAGAGGCTTATATATATCTCGACTGTGATTTTTGCGTAAAATGGCCAATTATAGCGTTCTTGATCTCAGAAACAAAGATGCATTAACAATTTTGACATATTGAATAGTACAGAATAGCTATTGGCCTAGTACGTAGCGGCCTCGCTTTTTGTAAATTTTGCTTAACTTTTTAATTAAATCCAAAATTGCAGAGAAAGATTTTTATAAAATGCGCGAAGGCACTTTCTTGAGCTCCTTGATTGAACTACTGTTCTATGCAAATTAAATAATAAAATGAGAATGTTATCTCTTATATAGTCGTATAGTTCGTTGCCGTATTAGAATTTTGAAATATCTTTGATTTAATATAGAAAAAATCTTATTCTAAGCCAAAAAAAAACTTCGAAAATAGCTTTCATTAACTCATGTGCTTTACTCCTATCTACGATAATATTTTTAAGCAAAATTTATACCAGAACAATTGTTACTTTAGCTTTATGAGGAATCAAGATTTTATAATTTTAAAGCATGAATTTATTAACCTATTTCAATAAAAACTATAAATACAACTGCAAAATTCGGGAACGCTTCAAATACCTAATCTCGAAGAGTGCAGATTTGTAATAGGGCTCAAATTTCACATCGAAATAATGACAGACTTTTGGATTTGCAGTATGGATGGCAGTCGCGTTGTGATTCTTGTGGTCATCCCTTATGCCATGCCCTATACCATGAGATGGATGGATGGATAAAGCATAGACAAATTTAACCAATAAAATGCATATAGGACAAAGAGAGGCCAATAGTCAATGGTCATAGACAATTCGTTCTCTTGCCCAAATTAATGCACGTAATCTTTACTATTTACAATTACAAAAATATTTCAATAACTTTATTTCAATAGGTAAAGCTATGAAACTAGAAATGTAAGCTGTTATTAATAAAAAGGATAAATAAAACTTTTGTCTGTTAATTAGTAAACTGTTGTGTACAGTGACAGTTTTAGTTCGAATAGCGATTTATCCCATCAAAATACCAGGAAATGCAGTGATTCAACATCGCGGCTTCACTTAATCGATGATGTTTATTGAATTTATTTGCATGGTGCAATAATGCTTCGAATATTGTATGTTGAACTTTCTCAAAGAATGATTGTAATCACAATATTTACATAGAGTGACAAAAAAACTCTAAACAATGGTTCCTGCTCCGAGCTGTCCCAATACATGGGACTATTGGACGGCCACGCCGTCCGACTATGTGGAGCTAACATGCCTGATGCCCAATTCCATATATCTTCCACTCACTGTAAGTTGGGATGCAACACTACAGGACGTGAAAGAGGTTAGTATTGGTTCATACTTGATCAGGCTGTGAGTCATCCAGCAAGACATTGTTTTGCTCGAGAGAACTGGGTCGATCTATTGTGTAACATAACAACAGATAAGGGGTTTGTCTAATAGAAACTCAGAACTGTTTATTGTGACTGTTCCCAGTGAAACAAACATAATGGCTAGATATATGATTTGTGTATAAAAAGACATCAGCTATGGAAAAATATGTGTTAAATAAATGTATAAAATATGTTAATTCACATATTTTGAGATTCAAGATTATTCTTAAAAGTTTTTAGTGATTCTTTTATTAATTTTAGAAATGTAAGAGTTTCCCTACAAGAACTCTCAGGCAGCAGAAAAAGATACATATTGTGTTAAGAATTGCTTTTAAAAATATTATTTTTTTCCTTTTTATTTTATTATTTTAATTTTTTATAACTTTTTATTTATTATATTAATTTTTAAACTTCTTTTCTTGTTATGACCAAATCCCTGTATTTTTTAGGAACTATGGGACTTAGCAGCAAAACTACCTCTATTTGGGATGCTACATGAGATGTCAGGATATGTGTTTCAATTTATAAATTCATTAGCTGTACCAGAAGAAGTTGATGATGAGAATAAGCGTGTGCGAGACATTAGACCAGTATTAGGGGTGCTGATCATAATCGAGAGATCCATTGAAAGGCCAGGAGAGCATTTACTGAACAACCAAATTAGTCATTTAATTGGAAAAGGTCAGTTTTTTGTAGTTGAATAAAATAAAGCAATTTGAATAGGTTATTGAGTCTAATATATAAGCTGGTATCAAAAAAGTTTTACTAGCCATAATCTCTGAATAATATTAATCAATTTTACAAGTCCCTTTTTTGTTTCACTTCTTACATTTTATTTTAGGCCATGTTTCAAAATTGATTGTTTTTCAGGTTTAAATGAATTTGACAGTTTGCGAAGTTCAGAGGTGAATGACTTTCGCCTGAGGATGAGATATTTAGCAGAGGAGAGTTTGATAAAGCGCATGCAGAGCACTAGACTGGAGAAACTACGTTACCACTGCCCGCCGAGACTTGCCGATCGTCCCACTGTACCCAAGACACTTATTAGCCATCTAAATAATAATAATAATTTTATATTAAACACTAAAGTTCCAAATACTGAGGTAAATATTTATTGAAAATTTTTAACATTGAATTCTTTATTCCATCTCTAAAGATTTTTCTTCATTGGTAAATTCTTCTTCACCCTCTAACTCTTGTTCATTCACTTCTTCCTCTTCAATCCATTCTTTCAGCAAATTGTTTGCTTCCATTCTGAAAAAGTAATAAGGATTTGAAAAAATTATGAATCAGTCAATCATTATTAATTCTTGCCTACAAGTCTGCTTCAAGGCCGCGGCTATGGGTTTGCAGGCTGAACCGTCACCATGGGCCTTTAGGTTGCTGTTAAATCAAAAGATTGATTTAGGGCAGGCCCTAAATATGCACAATCAACTGATAAGTCAGATAGCTTATTTGCATGGTTTGTCTCTGTCACTCAATAAAAAGTATGCAGCAACAAAACTTCCGAATTAGCTATCTGACACTTATTAAAAAAGTTGTGAAACAGGCTCAAAGTGACTGCCTTTGTTATAACTCAATATTAACATTTGATTGATCACACTTTTATTAAAATGCTAAGTTTTACAAAATCTCGACAATAGAATAAAAAGTTATGTGTTGCCATGTAAATTTTACCTTTCTTCTGGTGTAACTATACCCTTATTAATCCTCTTTAGTCGAGGGAGGGCAGCGAGGATCTCTACTCTCAACTCTGCGTCCTCCTCGACTTCAGCATCATCATCTCCCATGGCCCCCATGATTGGGCAACCTTTCAATATTATTGTATCTAGGCCTTCCAAAACCTAAAAAATATTATTTTGATTGATCATTTAGTAAAAGGTACAAAGTGTTTTTCAGTAAGTTTTATTTGAATTTACTAAATCAATCAGATTTAGTAAATTCAAATAAAACTTTGTTTGCTACTAAATATTGATACAAAAAGCTACATACTTATGATTGAAAAAAAAAATGATTTCTAAACATTTAAGAAAATTATAGTTACAATAGTTAGTTACCCTTAATTTCCTGATTTGTTTAAGTGTCACCACTTTGCAGTCACGAAGGTTGACGTACTGAAGTTTTTTTAAATCAGGCTCAAAACCATTCAGTAGTCTTATGGGATTTACTCTTACATGCAGTATTCTTAAATTGACTAATTTTCCAATACCTTCAAGGTTTTCTATTTTATTTCCAGCCAAGTATAGGCTGTCTAAGTTTACGAAATCCAAATTATAGAGATCACTGATGAAGTTGTAACGAAAATCTAATACTCTTATTGTCTCCATTCTTTTGTCAAATTCAATTTTTTCTATTTTATTAAAACCAACTTCCAAGGTGCAAAGTTCAGGTTGATATACATTATTTACTGTTGTTATTTCATTATTATTTAATATCATAACTTGCATATACCTCATTGGCTTCAATGCAGCAGATTTTAGTAAATTTTTATCAGCATGTATGAGAACAAGATATGGTAGTTTTGTAATAACTTGTAAGCTGTCTAAGGTTAGAAAGTTGTCAGAAACATCCACATACAGAAGATGTTTGAACGCACATATTGCTGATATATCAGTTAATTTCATTCCCGTGCATTTAGATTTCAAATAGGTGTATCTACAAACACAATATAACATGGTCATTTATGTACTGGACTAAAACCTATAGCAACAAACAAGACAGGTCTTTATAGACTGAATGAATTTTGAAACTGAAGTTAACTGCTTATGGAGATATTAGCTATAACAGTGGATATAACTTATGTCAGTGCCTTAATACTAATCCCCGGATTGGGTTGACATGACCTATTATGTCGTAACTATAATACCCATCTCCTTCAGCTGTTTTTCCAAGTAAACTGAGGCGCACGCTGATTTCAGAACCATGCAACTTTCGCTCTGGATACTCCGACTTAACACTTTTCAACGAAATGTCACTTTCCTCTTCCATTAACGACTCCTCAGTATTCTTATCATCCTCTTCTATAATTGGATCAGCAACAATATTATCATCAATCCTGTGAAGATTAATATTCGATCTTAACATAATGGAATCACAAAAATTACACTCAGATAGAATGACAAGAACTGACAATGTCTTTTTATTATTGTGCCTTTGTGTCACCTACCATTAATTTAAAAAAATATGTCCTGTTTTATGAGTGTTTATAGTTATATAATATTATATATTATAATAGATAGATACTCGATGGATAAATAAATCTTTTTTTTGCAGTTCACATTCTCATCAAACGTGCACGTGAATATAACGCCGCAGCAGCATATTGAGACTATACTACGAAAGAAGGCCAACTCACTGAATATGCGCGGCGAAAACCCTCGCAACTACGTCCTCAAAGTTTGCGGCAGAGAGGAATATTTGCTTGGTGATCATCCGCTAATACAGTACCTGTATATCCAGGAGGTACTGGCGAAGGATCTAGTCCCGCAAGTCATGACTGTCAGCGTGGATAAACTATCATGTGAGTCCTACTATACTATTATAATTTGGTATGGTAGTAGTTTAGGCTCTGGATTAACACATATGCTACTTTTTATCCCGAAAAAGTACAGTGTTCATGTGGAATACTGTATTTACTCAGGCGGAGCAGCGGGCAAAAGCTAGTGGTCTTATATGTGCGAGTATATTATGGTACTATTAATATAATTAAAATTACCAAAAGTAAATGAGAAATAAATACGGTATGTTTTATCTTAGCAGATCATCAAGCTTTTGGCTCGTCCTTTTCTGTTATTTCACTGAATTATATCAAAAACTTTAATTAAACAGCCAGAGGGTCAATTCTGCTAAATAAAACCGGCAATAATACAATACAATCAAGTCCCAATAAAACGCTAAAACTGTCAAACCGGTATTCTCGTAAACGATAAAGCAGCGTCAAAGCGTCAAATCAGAGCGTGATTGGTCGAAACTTCACAAAATCGGTTTATCATAACGTGTCGCTTTACTTTATAACACAATCCAAGTAAAATTAAAGTCTACTTTAAATACGAGAATTGAGGTTCTGGGTTCCGACTATTCTACTGACACTATCCTGTACCTAAGTACTACACATATTTAAAAGTATTGTGTCCTAAAAAGTTTTATTTTTATTTTTTAACTGGTAAAAATACAAAATTACGATGTTTGCCTTTTATTATAGTCACCAGTGAAACTCAAAACTACCTATTACCTGAGAGAAGAAGACTTACATCGGAACAGTCAAATACAATTAGAAAGAAGAAAAATAATGAATCATCATGGAATATAGAAAAGAATTATTCATGTACAGTTCGGACTGTGGGTGGACTAAATGTAGATCCAGGAAGACTGGTTGAGGTTAGTATTTGTATACAGAGTTAGTTTTTAGTGGACATGACGTGATAGATGACGTCTGAAACTGAGGCCCGTATTAATAAAGCGTTCTTATCTCTAAGACAATTCTCAAGAAAGTACTTAAGACGTTGTTTTAATTAATAGACCGTACTTAAGTACAGCTGCAGGTACGGCGTATCAAGTGAGTGCGAACGTATTAATAAACGAGACTCGTTACTCAAGTACGCTGTCATTGCTGTCAAACTGTTACTTGAGACGCGGTTTCGTGGGTACAGTCAAACCTTGACTTGAGAATGGCTTGCTTGGGAATTGGGATACAGTACATTATTATTTGTGGTGTTTTTGGGTGTGTTATAATTATGTAAATTAAAATCTAAATATTTATAATTAACCAAACTCAGAATTTACACTACTACATACTCAACACAAAATAAAGTTATAAAAAAGATGCTATATTGATACATGATTGATACTTATTCTTCTTTTTTTTTGGTAATTGCGGTTGCAAAGGTTTTGCACCATTCTGCCAGTGTCGAGTATTTGTAGAAATATTTTCGATTTTATTTAAATATATTTATTTATTTATTTATATTAAATGAATTACCTATTTGATTTATATTAATTGACTTGATTTGACACTTGACAGCAGAACTTTTTTTCGCTGCGCAAAAACAATCCTCATTATATGATCCCTGCCTCCTACAATTCCTCGCCCTATCAACCTTAAATCTGTTCTGTGTTTTGTAAATACTCCTTTTACTGAAACTTTATGTACATACTTTGGTACTGGCCCTAAATTTGTCTGTTCTAGGTTTTAGATTATTCAACAGACTTCCTCCTGTACACTGTGCCCTTGTTTATTCATAAAACCCACTTATAAGGAGTTTTCGTCAACACAACACATTGGCGAATCACTAAGGAGCCACTATTTTATTATTTAAAGAATAAGAAGAAGAAGAGAATTGCCATTATTTAAAGAATAAGAAGAACAAGAACTTTTTTCGAATGGCAATGATCCGCATTCCGTTTTACGTAGTTGTCAAAAAAATATGGATATTTTTATGCTAGACAATAATAAATATTAATATATACGTAAAAATTAATGAAAATTAGTTTTTTCAATATAAAGAATACAGATTAAACTTTTTTTGGTATTTATATAATTAAATATTACATTTAAAAAAATAAATATTGAAGGAATGTATAATCAATAAATCCGTTCTTTGTAGAAGTGTAAACGAAACGTTATTTTATTCGTTCTTTGTCGTGTAGATGACGCTTAAAAGTTGAGTAAGTGATCTCAATAACGTTATCAACTGAGACGGTCTTGAGATCATACTATGAATTAAAGACCGTCTTGAGAAGCTAATCGTTACTTGAGACTGTCTCAGCCAAGAAAGGTCTTGAGAACGAGTTTTAGAACGCTTTATTAATACGGGCCTTAGTAGCACAGAGTCTCGAGTTTGATTTTGATGAAAACTTAGGGGGCGTCCATAAATTGCGTGAGACATTTTTGAGGATGTTTTTATCTTACGTCATTTCAGAACTCCCCCTTTCCCCTACCTATTAAAAACATCTAATTAATGGATAAGCTATTCAATGTTGCTGTTTTGTATGTCAAGTGACTTTTCCAACGTGTCAGACAAAGACGACATCATTGAATAGCTTCCATCCTTTCATCAGCAGCTCCATTGTGTAATAAAGGGGTAAAACTGCATCATAAGATATTTTAAAATTAATATCCCAAAAATAATATCCCAAGGAATAAAACTTTTTTATTATATTTTTATCGTATTATATATATATATATCGTATCGTATTTGTACAATGTTTTACAAAAGTGGGGGCAGTAAGAAGCGGATTCAGTAAAGAAATACAATTTTTTATGGAATTTTATTTTTAGGTGGTCTGTCAAGCCGGTATATATCACGGTGGTAAATCATTATGTGAGCCACAAAAAACTAAAGTGACGACTGTGTCTAAAGAAGGTGAGGCGCAATGGGACGAAGAATTAACGTTTCCCATCAAAGTTTGTAACGTACCGAGAATGGCGCGCCTCTGTTTTGTTATATACGAAATATCTAAAGCCAAGAACAAGAGAAGAGGGAAGGATAGTAAGGTATGTTTTACTAAGAAATGTATTACGTAGTGTGTAGATACACGAGTTCCACAAACAAATATTTTACCAATTGCTGATATATTAAATGCTTACTGCCGTTAAACTTTCTTTAAAATGTTTAAAATTCACCGCATCTTTGTTCGAACCCGTCACTCTATGTCCAGGAACAAATAAGCTTATAGAAAAAATATAAAGCAACTTGTACGGATATATCTCATATTTTCTCGTTCTTTCAGGACGCCATAAATCGCCTAGCGTGGGCTAACACCATGATATTCGACTACAAAGAGCAGCTACGTACGGACGGCGTCACTCTGTTCATGTGGACACACGTCGCGGACGGCACGCAGGGTGATGATTTTTTACTACATCCGCTAGGAACGGTTGTTTCTAATCCCAATTCCGACGAGTGTGCGGCGCTACAAGTGCGATTCTCCAAGTGAGTAGATAAAAAAAACAATACAATGATAATTGATAAATAAATATCAAGCAGTACATTATAGAGTTTTTAAAGTTTCAGAACTGCCAACTAATATATTTAAACTTTATTAAAGCTTTGTGAGTGATACTATACGTAGAATTGCGTACACGCTCGTTAGATTTCGAATCAAGAAAATGTTAGATACTATTACCTACATCCTACGTAATTGCAGGAATATCTAGGATAGAATAAATATTATAATTCTTTTCATCTTATTACAGCTACGACTGCCAATACCCAATCCTGTTTCCAAACCAAGAGCTAGTTAAAGCGTACGGCGAACAATTAGAGAACGGTACTTCGGACGCCATGTCGCGACTCAGCGAGGACTTCGAGAAACTCTGCGTTACTGCCGAGAAGGATCCCATGTATGAAATGCACGAGCAGGAGAAGAAAGATATTTGGGCTTCCAGGTGCGTATTATTATCAAAATGTAATGGTTAATAAAATATAAGCATAAATCAAAAATAAAAGACAAAATCTTGTAATTTAATTTAACTATTCAGTTGTAGTTGTCTGACCTACAGCAACTAGGATAGTATAATGTATTACTATTTATTTACCCAGAGAGTACTTCCGTACGCGCGCACCCCACCTACTACCCAAACTACTGTCGTGCGTGGAGTGGACGGAGCGCGCGGACGCGGCGCGCGTGGCCCGCACGCTCGCGCTGTGGCCGCGCCTGCGTGTCGAGGCGGCACTCGAGCTCCTGGACTATGCGTACGCCGACGCCGCTGTAAGGAGCTTTGCGGTCGACTGTCTGGCTACCATCAGGTATGTGTAACAAACTACAATGGAGAATGTTCACTAATTTTAAATTTAAGCTTTCTGTATTCTCCTTGGAAAATAAAAAATACATGTTATAGAATTATTTCGATACGTCAATTAGTTTCCAAGACATTTAAATTTAAAGACGGTAACTTGCGACTAAGCGGTAGTACGGTGCGAACTCCGGGCTGTATGGCCGAGGTGTAGCGTGACGTCACGCTACTGTTATCGGGATTCGAAAGTTTTTGGAAATTTGAACGCGTGTAAAATCGAAACTACTATTTTTGGGTAAAACAAAAACAAGTGCATCTGTATTGATAATAGCTTTACTGTCACAAAGTTTCAAGAGATTTTACAAAGCTAGTATCATTCTCCGTTGTGCGTGAAATAGATGTTAACGGGATAAATATTACCACTAATAATCTTAGTAAAATGACACTTTTACTACCTTACTTTCTTTCTTATTTGTTAATGGAGATGAAGTTATTTCGGTTGTCGTTTTACAGACTGAATAAAAATCATAGTTTATGTGTATTACCACGCTATGCGAATCTACCCTGCAAAGGGAATTAAAAGGGGAAACAACTAATTACATTTTGCTAACATTATGTAATTTTTGTTCCAGTGACGAGGACCTCCTCCTATATCTGCTGCAGTTGGTCCAAGCGCTGAAGCACGAGTCGTATCTCATGTGCGACCTCTCTGTGTTCCTGCTGCAGCGCGCCTTCAACAACATGACCATCGGACACTACCTGTTCTGGCACCTCAGGTGATTTACATTCTATGTTATTACTATTATCTAAGGCATCGTTTCTCGACCTTTTTATATCACGACCCACGAAAAAGCCAAAAAGTTAAGTAAAAATTTTTGCGACCCCGTCACTATAAAATTATTATAATAATATGTACATAGCGCACTATTTTGTCAGCTATACGTTATATTAGTCTTCACTGGTTCAAATTGTCGAACGAATCTTTTGTACCTATATGTAATTTGTATTTATTATTTTTCAACAGACTGCGACCCATTTAAAACTATACTCGAACTCTGGCTCGAAACGCCCGTATGAAAAACGATGATCTAAGGTTAAGTAAAATGGCTTACTTCGCGACCTTTGATTTAAATCGAAAAAACTGTATCATCACTCCGTCGTTAACTTTAAAAACAGAGCATTTGTAAGCCTAGTTGTAATAATATTTTTTCTCAGGTCGGAGATGCACGTGCCGTCGGTGTCTGTGCGCTTCGGCGTGGTGCTGGAGGCGTACTGCCGCGGCTGCCAGGACCACATCAGCAGCCTCATGCGCCAGATCACGTGTCTGGACAAGCTTAAGTGTGAGTAAATACTAAAAATCGTGAATATATGTTATTGTCTAATTTGTTTGGTCTGAAACTAATAAACGGATCAGGCTATATATAGTTCACGAAAAATCCCCTGGGATTTAGCAGCGGGGAAAAGCTTTTATACACATTTTTTTTTTAAAAATTATAATTGTTATTTTTCCAGGGGCGAGTCAGTGCGTGCGCAAGAAGAAGGAGATATCGAAAGCGCGCGCGGCGCTGCAGCAGCACCTACAGGAGCAACACTGCGTCGAGACGCTGCGAGACTTCGCCTCCCCCCTCATACCCAGCCTGCTCTGCAAACGGATCAAGTGAGTTAATGTTGGGACTATATGGTCCGGAACCCGGAAGGCCGAAGAAAATTCAGAGCACTCAAAATAGAACTCTGCTTAAACAATAGAGTTCTTTATTCGGTGCTCTTAATTTTCTCCGGTCTTCCGGATTCCGGACAATATAGTGCCAGCCTAAGAGTCAAAGCCGGCAACGCAGTTTTGTCTCCTGTGATAAATTATCTGATTTCCATGAACGGAAGTAATTGCTTACTACATTTACACAGAAATAAATCAAGATAGAACGGCGACGCGTGTGCGTCGCTAAGGAATCGCTCGTGTCAATTTTTGCACAAGCCACGCCCCCAATGTTACGTCATTACTAACGCAATAGTGATGTGACATGCACTGAAACAAATCGAAAACATATCGGTAAATAGAAACCGAAATCAGTGTTTTACCGAGTCGGTCGATGCTGTTATTAGGTGTGTAATTTTTAATTGCGGATTTTATTGATCAAGTACCTTATAAATAAAACAACATCATATTAGACAATGTTTATATTTTTTATCACGTAATCAAAAATAATTCACGCATAATTGTAATACACTGGTAACTAAGAAAGTGGGTTTATTTATTGTGTATAATAGATATTGAAATTGTTTTGATTTGATTTTTTTCCTCCCACGTAAAAACAGAAATTATCTCCGTTATTAGAAAAGTTTAAGACTGCTATTAAAACCAGCTTAATAAAATCCTTATCACTACATAGTATAAAACAAAGTAGCGTCCCGCTGTCTCTATGTATGTATGTATGTATGTATGCTTAAATCTTTTAAATTACGCAACAGATTTTGATGCGTTTTTTTAAATAGATAGATTTATTATAATAATAGATAGATTCAAGAGGAAGGTTTATATGTATAATACATACATAATATAGTAGGGAAACACTGAAAATTTTAGAGGTTTTTAGTAAAGTCATAAATAAACACATTTTTTGGGGCTTAAATTGAAACGCTGGCTGAACCCTAAGAAATGGATCATAATAATGTACTACAGTATTGTACACCTTAAAAAGTTCTACAAAAAGCTTGCAATGGTATATGTCTATCTATTAGTGATAACCCACAATAACCATTTTTTATTATTTACTTTTTACGAGACATAATGACTTATTTACGAAGCGATTTTAAGCAATACAGAATTAGTCCGTATCCAATTAAATACCTATCTTATATATATACTGTGCATTTAATATAAATGCAAGGCCCTTTAAAACATGTAAATCAAACATTTAAATCCTCTTTATAATATTATTATTTCTTTCGGCGTGCTCATTCCGAAGCGCTATAGCTTTTCGATTTAGCCAATATAACATAAAAAGAAAAAAAGATTCCAAAAGACACACAGGTGTTCTAATTTGAATATAACAATTTGAGTTTCCTTGAGGCAACTATTGACCTTGGAAAAGGACATATTTATTTAATATTTGACGTTTTGTTATAGCTTGTTTCATTGACGTAGTTAGATAACGAAAACGAACATCTAAATATCTTTCAGCTATAGCCTTTATTAAATGAACCAAGTGATTTTCCGTTGGGGATTGATCAAATTGATGAAAACTAATTGAGTCAAATATATTTATTCCTACAAAATGAGCAATTACTTTATTTACAATAAATGCTTTAGATTGTTGTGGCTTTAAGGCGAAATTTTGGTACTTGTCTACTACATACTTAACTATAGATTCAACCATTTTGCATATTTTGACTACATCTTGAGAGGGATATACTAACCCACCTTTGTCTTTAAAAGTTATCAATGTGCAACGTCTTTTATCACATTCCGATGATATAAGGGCACCCATACAAATCTTACACTTAATTTTTTTTGTGAGATAACTAACCACATACCCAGATATATATGTGATCACCTGAATAGAAAATTGCGAAAAATCCAAACAGTTGTTAAAAATTGATTCAAAATCATCAGATACGAGTATATTCTGCTCTTCTTGGTTCTCAACAAGCGCGTTTCTGTTTGCAGTGGCGTTAATAGTTGATATTGCAGAACAATTCAAAATAGATATTTTTTCTAAGTCAATACTATTTCCGCCCTCCGTGTGTTTGATTTCTACATGTGTTATCAGTTTTTTATAATAAGATTTAAACTGCCGGCTTGTGGGATTGTTATTATGGCCTCCATGAGAACGCACATTACAAAAAAACAGTTCTAAATGATCTTGTGAAAATCTGTACATAGATAAAAAATCAATTCGGTTTCTTTCTATCAAATTTTGAAAAAGGTGTCTCGTGCTGTGAATACATACTAAAAAACCAAGAAACCCAGTCTTCCTTGAAGTAGATATCATCGGAGTACTTTGCGCATTTTTCAAAGATTTTATGTAATTCTTAGCTGTTTGTAGGAATGTTAGCGTACTTTCTTTATTATGTAAGGTTAAGGGTCTTTTGAAACTAAAAGCTTTCAGTGACCTTGAATTCAATATATCGAAAAGATCGTTAAAAATTCGCAAAAATTTAACTGTGGGGCCACAATCTTCGAATTCATCTAATTTGAATTCATCCCTGCACATTTCTAATGTGTCTGCGACGCTACTACTAAGTAATTGGCTAGCAAGCTTGACTTTCATTTTTTGATTTTGGAAGTCTATGTGTGCTCTACGTAATTTGTTGCAGCCGTGAAACTGCTCCTTTTCTTGCAAGGTATGAAGTTTTTCTAAGTAGCTCCACTCTATAGGCACGTCTTCTTCACTGTACAACTTTTTGTACGCTTGAAGGGCATTTCTTATCAACTTAAGCATGTGGCATGCATCTAATAATATAGCTACAGGTTCGTTAGTTACTGGGTGGCTAAAAACTGTTTTCAGTCTAGAAGTTTCTAAGCAACAACCTAATAATTTTGCCATCGCTAAATTAGATGGGCAGCCGTCAAAGGTTAACGCTACTACAGTTATATCGTTTTCATTCAGTAGCTCGAGACAGGTTATTAAAAGATTTTTCTTTTGCAACCCACTAACGCCGGCTGCCAGAAAATAACCAATTGGTACTTTAAAATTGCCATTTACGCAAGTTAAAAGAAAAACTAACGCCTCTTTTGCTTCACAAGCCTGGTCGCTTTGTAAAGAGTCACCAAAATCCACGTAGCCATGAAAATTTTTACCATCCCATTCGACTTTGCGCCTAATGGCCATCTCGTCAATAGTCAAACAAAAATACAGACGATGCTCCATACTCATTTGTTTTAGTCTAACAGCGTTGATTGATTCTTTTGTAAAGCCTGGATTTCCACCTACAGATTCATACCACTTTCGTATGGTACGCGGATGGGGTAAGCTTTTATAAAATGTTTGTCGAACATAATCATAGGCTTTCGGTGAATAGTAGTTCAACGTGAGGGCAAAGCTTCTGAGTGCAGGTGAATATTTAGTCCGACTAACAGAAGACTTGTTTTTTTGCTGCCTTAAATACAGATCCTTGACTTTGACGTTCATACTTTGCAGCATTTCTGCCTCCTCTACATTTAACAACAATTTTTTCTTCAGATCAGCAAGTACAGCAACAAGACTACAAATCTTCTTATTACGCCGTCGGGTTTGCTCTCGCAATCGTTTGATTTGTTTTTGTTTCAAGGCTAAAGCAGTCTTAGAACGTTCAAGTTCAGACTTCAACTTCTTTTTTCTAGGAGTATCTGACAAGTCCTGAAAAATAAATAGGATGGTAAGGATTTGTAAATATGAGACCTTTAATATACCTTCTTTACTTAAATTCATAAAAAAAATAGACTAACCACATCAATCGAACGCTTAATTTTTCGTTTTTTCGACGTCGTAGTAATATTTTGAGATGTTGAAGGTCCAGGTTGTTCCATTGGTAAGATCTGGAAATTCAAAAGATATAATTAATTACGGCTAATTACTACTTAGCTTGTAAACAGAACTTCAAGTGTGTAAATAGCGATCAAAAGTATTTTTCTTTTTAAAGAAAAATAAAAACGTGACTGATTTGTGCGTGTAATGTGAATTCACGTTTGTAACGTGAATGTACAGTACTCACTTTGGTTTCCGATTTCCATACTTCAACTGTCGGATATGCATTGGGAAACAATCTTCTCCATTTATTGGTGATGTTATAATTTTCTTCTTCAAAATGAGCGGAACAGATTGTGCTGTTTTTATTTGGGAACCAATTTTTCAAACCAGTGGCATCGATCCATTTTGCTTTGGTATCTGGATCCTTGGGAAACCTATAAATAACACCAAACATTAGGTATACATAACATAAGGTATACATAAGTAGCAAGTACAAGAAAAAAAATGGTACGTCCGAGTGATGTTTTCAAATTACGTTAACAACTTTTCCCAAAAAAAAAAAAAAACATGCCTAAACAAGACAATATTAAAAATTTTAAACAACCCCCGACACAACGGATTCGTCGAAACTCGACCGATCTCGCGACTTTTTTAACAAAAATACGAATATCTCAAAAACGGCTGAACCGATTTTCATGAAACGTAGCTAAGAACACTCGGAATAAAATTATCTATGATATAAAAAAAAACTAAATGAAAATCGGTCCATCCGTTTGGGAGCTACGGTGCCACACACAGATACGCAGATGCACAGACAGCCACGTTAAACTTATAACACCCTCTTTTTCGTCGGGGGTTAAAAATATGTTTTCCGTGATATGCCATCACTCTGTCGGCATAATAAATACGCGTAGACAAATCCATGCAAATTTTGGACGCTAAACAGCGTTAGCATTCGTCACATAATTATCGTACACATCACATAATTTAACACTTCGTACGATCAAACATAGAGGTGTCGTTATGTGACGAATTTGTACGATAATCCAACGTATGCAACATCATTTTGCGATAATTTTTTTCTGTTCAAATGTTCCCACCAAAATTGAAATTTCACTATGCTACCCTCTCGTATTAACTTTCTGAGTTTCTAATCATCTACTTTTAAGTAGAACGTAGAGAGAGTACGTTTAAGACTATTTATATATATTAGTTATTAATAAGATATTCCCGTTCAAAAAATTAACAAGAAATGTAATACGATAGTTTTGTACATAAAAAAAAAAAGTTCTCTTCCATGGATCCATTGATGCATCAATCATTGTATTTATAAAAGTCCTATTTATATTATTTACAATTGACAAAAAATTACCTCGTCATATTAGATATGACTATTAATAAACGCAGAAAATAATGATTAATTATTTTCATACTTCGCGCTCAATAATAATAAGTGAGACGTCTGCCTTTCTAATTTATTGAAAAATTAAATTATTTTAGAAAAAAAAATTGTTTTGTAATTAAATATTGTTTATTCACTATTTTCCTTATTAAAAATTAACATAGCTCACAATAAATAGGCTTTAAAAAAAAATCTGTTTGTACGATAAATTGAAAAAAAAAACGATAATTTTACGGCCCTGAACACGTCATAATCCTGTCGGCCAACAATGCCAACACTGACGCTAAATCACTGATAGATGGACAGACGGACGGATATCGCGAAAGTACAAGAGGTCTGTGTTACTACGGACCCCTAAAAAGTGCACTATAATTTATTGGTATTGAAATACTAATGTTAATTCACATTTAGTTTAACAACACGTCTTTTTATCTGAGATTACCGGTAATTACCGATAAATGTTACTTCAAGTGCAACGACGCAACACTAGTGGAGCGTCTGTGTTGAACCTATCGCATACTTTCATTCACATTGCGCGTTACACTTGAAAAGAGGACTAGAAAAAGTGTTGAAACGGGTAATGGATATTGAATATGTCGTGTCGTCGTTTTACATTGAAAATCGCGGCAGCTGTCGTATTTTTATGTTTTCTTGTAGTACTTAAAGGATTCAGATAAAAAAAATCACTTACCCATGGAAAGAAATACCTCCTTTCGTCCGATTCACTTTGGAACTTCTGTTTTTACAATTAGACACTGCACAATACGGCATTTTTTGCACGATTTCTTCGGTGTGATCAAGACGAGACGTGCGCGCTAACTGAATGAGCGTTCGACGAATCTTGCGCTATAGTGCAAGATTGAGACACGCGTTTGCCGCCGGCTTAACCGTTCTATCTTGATTTATTTCTGTGTACATTTAGTTTAAACTAAACACTTGTTTGCCGTATACTATAAAAATAATTTCTTTGCCTGTATGACGAAATGTTCTACCGAATTGTTCGTGCTACTTTATTTTTTCAGGCCGGAGCGGTGTCGAGTGATGGATAGCAAGATGCGGCCTCTACTGTTGGAATTCGAGAACGTAGACCCCACCGGCTCGGACATCCGCATTATACTGAAGATCGGAGACGACCTGCGCCAAGATATGTTCACGCTGCAGATGCTCAGGATCATGGACCGCTTATGGAAGAACGCCGGATATGACTTTAGGTAGGTGTAAGAGAGAAACATTATCAAACACGCACGCACGCACACACATACGCACTTCCAAGCGTGAACACGCATAGACGCTCGTACTGCGAACTGTGAACATAAAAGATGTTGTCCAAAATCCATACAAAATAACTCGGCGTCGACAGCAATGAAATGTTTGCTGAAATCATATTTGATGTCACCAAAGGGGCAACGTTGAAATACGCAGGGTATAGGAGTTGTGAGCAATAATAAAATCCAAAAATCATAGTAGGTGGAGAATATGTAGGTATTATAAATACATAATATATAATACCTACATATTCTCGTCACGTATGTTAGTGTAGGAACTGTAATAGTATGTAGTTAGGTTGCTGTTGTAGGTGGGTAGGTGTAGGTATAATGCATAGATTATAGTTGTAAAGGAGCTTCGTTTCCGCCTCCACAATTGCTGAACTTCCGCAAGAAAATCGTACCTCCTTAGCTATATTGAAATAATAGGCGTAATTATACGTACGAGTATGTCTAAAATTTTAATACCAAAAACTACGCCTACAACCTACGCCGACGAACCTAGGTAATACATTATAACCACGTTTTTAATGTCTTTCGGGCATCGTCGTTTCTCATATATCGTCTCGCGTCTGTCAAAGGACCAGTCTCTCTAGCACAGCAGGTCTAAAAAGGCCGCTTTCGGCGATTCATGTTCAATTGTTGTTATGAATTACTCCAAAGATCGTAAAACGACCACTTGACCGCCAATTCATAATTTGATTAGGATACAATTCATAAGCAGAAATACATTCATTTGACAACTTTCTATGAGAATCCCTCTAGAATTGCTCTAGTGTCAAATAGAACAAGAAAATAGACAGATTCTTAAAAAGTTACTTGGGGGTTAACATCTCGCATTAAATAACATTATAAAAATACTTAAGACTATTTTATTTTATCCTACGTCTTTACTCCATTTGTAGACACTCTATGTTCATTTATAGTTTCATTTTTAGCTTTGCATATTATTCTGTTTTTATACTAGTAATTATAACTTGTATTTGCATGAGGTACCCATGAAGTTATTGCATGAGTCATGTACACACTGCACTGTACGCCATCAGCTTTTCACTGAACATCTGCTGCGTCACTCTGACGTAGGCAACTCCTATTATAGGGGAGGCTATGCCAAAAGAAGAAGAAGAAGTTACAAAGCATGCACATACGCACGTAGAATGCACTGTGCATGTACGCACAATGTCTTATTATGCAACATAATATTATGTGTATTATGGGTCAGTCTATTAGAAAAAATTATACTACTTTTTATTTGCTAATATTATGTGGTTCATTTGTTCACAGACTGAATCCGTACAACTGTATATCGATGGAGTACGCGGTCGGCATGATCGAGGTGGTGGACGACGCCGAGACCGTCGCTAACATACAGAAACAGAGCGCGCTCTTCAACGCCGCGTCTACTATATCTAAAGCCAACTTGTTCCGTAAGTTGTTAATGTTATGTTATAAAACGTTTTATAAGTAAGTTCATTGAAAAACTGTCTACTCGATTATTAAATTCAGAAAAACTGTGTGCAGTGTACGGGTAACAAACGGCATGCATGCAATATAGATTATCGCTTTTACATTGTTAATAAGCGTATGATTCAAAAATATTTTCCACACACTACCTATCTAGTCTTAGGAAAGCTAATGCAATAGTTAGACGAATAATAGAATAATGATATGTATTTCGTACAGAATGGCTGCGTAAACAGAATCCCGGTGAGGACGCGTTTAATAAAGCAGTGGAAGAGTTCACGATGAGCTGCGCGGGCTACTGCGTTGCCACCTACGTGCTGGGTATCGCCGACAGACACCCCGACAACATCATGGTCAAGAAGACCGGCCAGGTGTGTATACACGGTTAACACAGTTAAAAAAAACCTCCGCGATGACGCTCAGAGAGAGTGAGACGGAGAGACGAAAACGAGAGAGTTCCCTATTATACTCTCTCGTTTTTAAGGTTCCGCACCCAAGGGGTAAAAACGGGACCCTATTACTGAGACATTGCTGTCCGTCTGTCACCAGATTGTACCTCCTTAACCGTGATATCTAAAGCAAAAAAGCTAATGTTCACAGATGATGTATTTCTGTTTCCGCTATAACAACAAATACTAATAACAGAATGAAATAAGTATTATTGGAGCCTCCTTAAATACTTCGTGCACGAGTCCGACTCGCAATTGGCCGGTTTTACCTTACTTATCGGCTTAATATGTATGCTGGTCTTCTATAATGGACCTTAGTTAAGCTCATTCACTCGTTGAAACAGCGCTTTATTACGGCGGTTTTTGTTAAGCCGGTCGAGTCGCCGCAGCATAGAAATCCCGGCTCTACATTTTATTTTTTGGTATGGTAGTATTTTAGGATTTGGATTAAAATATAGGCTACTTTTTATCCCGTAAAATATAGTATTGGGTATCCCGTATTCCCGTGAGATACCCGATACTATATTTACGCGGGCGGAGCCACGGGTAAAAGGTAGTATTATGTAGAATAGTCATTAAATTGTAACAAAAAACAAACTCCCGCTCACAAAAACAATGTAGGTAATTTGATATTTCGGAGACGTCACGCCACACCAGTGCCCCTGACGGCGAATTCACTCGCGGTAGCTCTCTTTCCGTGGGTGTTATTTATTCAACACTTTCTGCACAATGTACAATGGCGGACTTAATGCCATAGGGATTTTTCTACCAGTCAATCATAGGGTGGTGACCGAGACAAAATACAAAGGTGCTTACCATCTGGAAAAATACAAAATAACCCATATGGAAATAAAACTTTTTTGATTTTGATTAATAGTATATTCGTTTGACAGTTGTTCCACATAGACTTCGGCCACTTCCTCGGCCACTTCAAGCAGAAGTACGGGTTTAAGCGCGAGCGCGTGCCGTTCGTGCTGACCCACGACTTCATACATGTCATCAACAAGGGCCAGCGCGGCGGCGTCAGCGAGCAGCTCGACTTCAAGATCTTCCGCGAGCTATGCGAGACGGTCAGTACATACATACCTCTGTGACTCAGTAGTTAGCGCGTTGGCGCCCAAGCCGGAGGTCGCGGGTTCGGATCTCGCCAAGGGAACAAAAGGTTTTCTGTGTTCCTGGGTATATTATAATCATTTTTTTTAAACATATTCCCCCTTACTAATAAAAAGATTTACACAATGGATAACTTAAACAATGTTGCTGTCTTTGTCTATCAAGTGACTTTTCCAACGCATGAGAAAAAGACAGCAACGTTGTTTAAGTTATCCGTTGTGTAAATCTTTTTATTAGTAAGGGGGAATATGTTTAAAAAAAATCGACTTTATGTTTCTCCTTTACAAAATGCCACTTTCATATTCAATGACCTAATATTTCTGTTGCCGCTATAACAACAAATATTAAAAATTACTACTCAACCATACTAAAAGTACCTACTATTATAAAAGTATTAAATATACTTCTCGTTGTCTGGTATCTGTAACACAAATTCTTCGGATACTTAGCACGGGGCCAGATTGACGTGGGGTGAAGCGTCCACAAATATCATATACTTTAAACGAGACGATCTAGTATATATATAATCGGTTGCAAGTATTATCACGAAATATAGTATGCAGGGAGTTTTGGGGAAGAAAAATCGACCTAGCTAGGTCTTAATCCTTAGAAACTGCGCATTTTTAAGCAATATATGTTTTTTTCTTTCGTAATGCCACAATATATCAATAATTTCGACTCTCTTACTCTGACAGTCTGATTAGCAGCTTGGTTTGCGTACATGGTACCTATAATTAATACAAAATACCTATAATTTTTGGATTGTTTGGAAATTCGGTTCGAATCCCGGTAAGATACATATTTTTGTGATTCTTATAATATATAGAAATAATTTCTATATAATTTTTATTTTTTAAATTATATTATCGTTCTACTAAAACTCCGAACAAAGCTCGGTCTCCCAGGTTCTTATATTATTAATCTCCAAGAAAATTTATTTTGTCACGGATAATGACGGTAGGACAGTTTTTTGTGCACTACACGGAATTTTATTGTTCATTGTTAGGCAATTTTTTAATACTAATGCTCTTTTTATATTATAGCAATAAGTAAGCCGGAAAAGGACTGCACGCGCTTTACTTTTTATTGCAGCAGCACTACGAAGAGCTGAGATGCGGTTGGTCTCGAAGATTTGACATTAATGACATTTCAAATTATTAAATTTTATATTAAAAGCTCGCCATTTTATATTTCCCTGGTCAGACTATACAAAGATACGTACAAATTTCGTACATATCAATGGAGACAGACTTAGAATTTAGATAGACGCTGCGTCTGTCTCAACACCTTTTAACGCGAAATACTGTTTATTGGCATCATTTCTTTTGTAATTTTTAATTAACATAAAACTATTACCGCAGGCGTTCAAGATACTCCGCAAGCACGGTCACCTGATACTGTCGCTGTTCTCCATGATGATCTCCACCGGCCTGCCCGAGCTCAGCTCCGAGAAGGACTTGCAGTATCTCAGGGAGACTTTGGTAAATACATTAGTATACTAATAACTATTGTAACTATATTGAAGTTTACATGTTATGATAGGTGACCATTTACGCTTCTCACAAGCACGGGTCAGTAACTCAAAGTGCATCCGTGGCGCAGCGTAAGATTTTCGCAATGCTAACCCGTAAAATTACCATACTCGTATTTTACAAAAGCAAAAAATGGGCGGCCATCTGTCGTTATGTTATAAAACTAAAACGAATAAGAATTTATAAAAATCTATTTTAAAAATGTTAATGTCAAAAACTAAATACCGACGACGCGACTTTGCGTGCCCGACCCTGCTTTTTAACCAATTTATACTACTTATTTCGAGATTAATAATACGAAATTTATTAAATTAGCTAAAGCACCATGTGATAAAACTTTTTAAAACCACATAGACGTTATAATCCTCTCCGAATGGAAATTGCAATTGACGAAAAAACTTACAGTTAATTTACTTTGATTTGATTTTGATTTCTAATAAAAATCTGTTAAACAATAGCCGATGTGAATTGCATTTTACGAAACGCGTCCGTTTGATTTTCACCTGAATGAATTATTATGTAATAATACGAATACACTAACAATTACAATTCATCTCAAAATTTTAAAAGAGACTTTTCCGTGCTGAGCAAATAATATCTTGTGCAACAATCTATGCAACGCAACCGCCGCAACGCAACCGCCGCAACGCAACCGCCGCAACGCAACCGCCGCAACACAAACATACCGCCGCAACGCAACCGCCGCAACGCAACCGCCGCAACGCAAACATACCGCCATTTTACGAAATTCTCGATCTACTGTACTACTATCTAGATTCTAGATTTAGAATCTACTTACCACAATTGAGACCAAAATAATGATATTTACAGTACAAATATACAACACAACTTCACAACAAAACTATATTTTACACTGCACTAAAAAAAGAAATGAATCAATAATTTATCAAAAATAACTAACAAAATTACAATTACGCATGAACAAAACTAATTATGAAATGCTGTCTACTGCCTAATTCAAAAAATGGCGAAAGTAATTTTCAGGTATGTTCTGGAGGTCTAAAAAGGCCACAGGTTTTTCATATTATGATTCATAATTTTTTTTTCAACTCATATTATGTGCGCCATTTTACGCATTTCTATTGAAAACTGTCAAAATTGATGTTTTCTAATATGATGAAATCAGATGTATCATGTAGCCATTTTACCATTTCACATTTTTCACAAATGGAAAATATGTATGAAACATAATATGAAACACCTAAAGTGGCTTTTTAAGACCCCCAGAATTTTCAACCAATGTGAGACCAAAAGCCGTCTAATGACGTTCGAATACACTATTTTGACTTACGTGGGTGATCCACGCTTCGGCATGAATTGGTTGGCTCGACCGGGTAAATACTACGACCGCACAGAAAACCGGCGTGAAATAACGCTTGCGTTGTGTTTCGCCGAGTGAGTGAGGTTACCGGAGGCCAATGGATTGGGGATTTTAAGGACTAGGAACGCAGGTTACAAGCGTTACTCCTCTGGTGTTGCGAGTGTCCATGGGCGGCGGTAATCGCTTACCATCAGGTGATCCGTCTGCTCGTTTCCTGGTTCATTTCGTAAATAAAAAAACTATAAAAAATATTTTGTCACTCATTTCTAAAACGTATTACAATCAAGTGGGCCGACAGTTTCAATTCAACCTTATAGAATTTATTTTAACTATTTCAAATTTAGTCATTGATTTATTATTGCGAAGTAACTGATTTTAGTGCTGTACTAATTACTAATATTCTGAACAGATTCACTTTGCGTCATTTAATTCGTGTTATGTATTCTGGCGACCTTAATTTGTTGGTTGGTTCGTGCAATATTATTATTATTCTTCAGTTCAACTTTCATTCTGCACTTGACTGTTCAATGTCGACAAAGTCATAAGTATTTTCTGCATTCTTTCTATTTCGTATCTAATTTGAAAGCAGATTTTAAATGTATTTATTAATTTTATTTTAGGGGAATTGTTTATGGACTATTGTGATTTTTAACACTTTTCATCTTCTATTATTATTATTGTAAATAAACACTTAAGATTATTTGTTAAGTTAATGTTACTATGTACTTATTGTTTGGTACTATGTTAGGGCTTACTTCAGGTTTTATCTATTGTATTAGGTCCGAGACGCCCAGATCTGAATTTTCCTATTCAGACAATTCCTATTTACACCCGAAGTTATATCTTGCTATTACTATTGGCGCTACCATGATATTAAAATTTTACTTATTATAATACTATTGACTCACGAACCGTAGTACAAGATGAATTATTCTACCTATATACTGTTTAAAGGACCAGCTGGAGACATTGGATGAGAATTATTATTATTTTGGATAACCAATCTGAATGCTTTGGATGAAGGCTAGTGCCAGAGGACTATTATTACTACTATGAAATTATTTATTATTATTTCCTGGCACTCAAGAATGAATTAATTCCAAACAAGTATATCCAATACTTGTTTGGAAAGAATATCATGTTACATAAATTATTCCGAATAATTTCTACTGTAGCTTATTCGTGGCGGTGCCGTTTGGGTGGCAGATGTACGAAAAACCTCAGGGGTCAAATGAAGAAAATATTCTACTCCCGATTTTTAAAATATTATTAACTATTTTAGGTTATTTGTTGAGTGTATTTGTATTTAAATTTAGCCTAATTGTTTATAAAGTTAGTCTAGTTTCATGTTGTTAGTAGTTGTTGTTGTTGTTTACTTTTTCTTTCTTTCTTTCTTTCTATATCAGATTTCAGTACAGATTTCAGAAATAAGACGCTCTGACATCGGATTACGATTTTCTTAATTTAAACCTTATTATAAACTAAAGGGCCGGTCCATTATTTAAATTGCAACTATATTTCTAATGAAAGAAGATTTTTTATATAATGTTTTAGGCTCCGAAAAGAGCCCGTCTTGATCGGGTTTCGTGTCCATGTGATTTTAATATATTTTGTGTTAAAGTTGCGGCGTTCGTCGCATAGATGACGCTCGAACGCCCTACATCGCGCTAATGCTTGTGCGAAATGAAAGGCATGTATAAGTCATTGTATACTAATACAAGTTTCAAACTATACTACAGTTATTCAACTGTATCTTACATAAAAGGTAACCCGGCGTGAATTAGCTTCTTTACATACCTCGCCACTGAAGTGCGCGCCAATAAAAAAAAAGGTCAAAATAAATGCTCTATTTACAATTTTACTGCAAATTTTAAATTAAATAATTCTAAGTTTATCACAAGACTATTAATAATTATTTTAAAAAACTATAATTAATGTAATATTATTTAACAGGTAATGGACTTATCAGAGGAGAAAGCGATGGAGCACTTTCGTCTCAAATTTATTGAGGCGGTGAAGAACTCATGGACCGCGTCGTTCAACTGGGCGCTCCACAACTTCGACAAGAACAACTGACAGTGACCAAGCCGGCGGCTGCGCAGACAGCCGTCCAAACACACGCCGCAGACCCTGTAAGCCGAAGTGGATTGCGATAAGTTCAGGAACATGGCGTACGTAGTGCTTTTTCGCCCATACGCAATGTGTAAGCGAGCAAGCATGAAGCTAGCGTCGCAAATGAAGGTATAATGAAGTCTGACAACGGCTTTTCCACCGGTTAACAATAAAATATTTAAGAAGAGTTACACACTTCGCTTTCAGCGTATCTTCCAATAGCTAGGTTGATCAATTACATGCAAAACTTGAAAGTTGGTGCCTCGTTGTTTACATGTTTATGTAACATTAATTAGCGTATTTAGTGCTAAAGAGTAAATAACTTTGTACCATTAATATGTAATTGAAATGTAAGCAAAGTGCGTGTGCGTGTACGCACAGCTTGCGTGCGGTGCGTACAAGGTATAGCGTGAAGTAGCAAAATGTGACAGTGACCTTTTTTTTGTTAATTTTCTCATTGGTTTGACATCGAAACGTATAACGTTATGCTAATACAATCAATATGTAAAAAATGTATAATTACTATATTATAGAGAAAAATTCAAAACTATACATATTATATAGCTTATTGAATATGTTTATTCACATCTATATTTATTAGAAAATTGTAATAATGTATATCCATGCAATCCATATAAAATCTTAAAAATAATATAGGAACAATATAGTTTTAGGACACTGTTACAGATTCTTAAACTTCATTTATACATTGCTATAACTATTGGAAAAATATAGCCTCACATATTAGATGGGCAAATAGCTTAAACTTAGGAGTAATTTTGTTACAAGATCGCTGAACGAGCTAGATAGTGGCTGGAGGAGGGTTTGCGCTGTCGAGTATTCATCATCGTTGAACACGAGGCGCGCGCGGCGGCCGACGGCTGTGATATCGCGGGGCGCGACCATATTCTGTCACTTGCTTTGTTTCATATTAAAAATTTTGTTCAACTATACTGGGGTCACACTAACGCAAAAACGATCGTCATTATTGCGATGAGGGTTTCCGTTAGTGTGACATCAGTACAAAAATATATTTCGTTGTATTTTTTACGAGCCTAGAAATGAAATTTTTGGAAGACTGATTGTATAATAAGTCTAGGCTCTAGGAAATGTGGAGAAATTGACAACTCGGGCTTACAGATTTATTCCAAAACTTCTATTTCTTCTAAATCATCATCATATAGACGTGAAGCAAAAACTTTGTATTCCTTATTACGAAAATTATATGAACGGAGGAGTTTACCTTAAAGGAGGAGTTAAAAATTTGGCACAGTTAAGTTTATGTTACACAGACTATTTCAGATTAATAACTCACACTATATGTCAGTGGCGAAGCGTGAGATCTGAGGAGTGCTAAGCCGCGTAAGCTAATATCTATTGTACTACAGAATAACGATATTATATTTTTATTGCACTTAGCGCCATCTATTATGTAATATTCATAAGAGAAGCCGATATGATGTCGAGTTGTATACACGCCTCGCTAGTCCCTACTGATGTATGTACTGTGTACTGATGTATGTATGTATTTGTATATAATAAAGGTGTAAAAGTAACGAAAAAAAGCGTACCGGTATGTATTCGTTACTATAACAATTAGTTCTCGTTAATATTGTATCTTTACGTTACTCGTTCCATCGGATACCTCATAACATGCTATGATATGTTGAGCAACGAATCAAGTCGTATTGCGTACGCGTATAGTGTGATGTCGCGGTGTCGCAACATTCGTAATTTGTAGAAAATATACTTATACATTACATACCAAGTTGCGTAAGGTGCATTCTTTCACTTTTCCATTTTTTACCCATACTACGAAAAATGAGAGTAACGAAATGTATTCATGTGTAACGTTTCGTTACTCGTTACTAGATGGCGCACCCGTTACTCAGTACCGAATACAACCTTTTTGCTACAGCTCTAGTATATAACTGTATAGATGTCTAAGCACTGAGTAAGTCCGCGTTGTCACTTTGTGGTGTGATTAGCTTTAGGTGAATACTCGTATTATTTATAGGGAGTTTTGGTGTATAAATTGTAGGAGATGTAGCCGCCGTCGCGCCCTCTATATTAGATAAATGCTCTCATATAGGCTAACCAGTGTATCGGATAATTCTCTAGGATGTAGCAGTATTATATCGTAAGGATGCTCAGGGCCTGTTGCACAATCTACTGTGTGCTGAGTGCAAGTTTTGTCACTACTCGCCGTGAAGAAGATTACTACAACTTGCATGGCGTCGAATTGGTTACCATCGTTTGCCACTAGGGGCGTTGTTTCGATGCCATACAAATTGTACTTAACTTCTTTACGGCGAGCAGTGAAAAAAAACTCGCACTCAGCACCCAGATAAGTGTCAGATAGCTAGTTTGCATATTTTGTCGTATGTCGCTCGATGTAGTAAGCAGCGACAAAAGTATCGAATAAGCTATCTGACATGCGAGGAGATTGTGAACCAGGCCATTGGTGAATCTATTGTTACTTCGGGCTACCTCATGGTGGCGTGTACTGTATCAAATGCATGTAATAAAGGAAGATATTAATCATGGTTATTTAATCTTACTATAGTAATTAAAACAGTTTCTCAGTCAGTCGCCGCGTATTACATACTAAAAACCAGAAGAGAATAATTTATGTAAACAATGATCATCTGTCAAAATTGAAATACTTATTAGGAATTCTAAAATCTAAATTCATACAATCCAAAGTATCGGATTGCCATTTAGCGTGTGACACATGACTTGTCAACCGTCTGTCTGTACGGCGCGAATTTTGACAGATGTGTTATTCGAGTCTATGACGAAGTGACTAAACTTTTTATTTTGTCTCCTGAACTCGTCTATAGATCTTTTCAACTACGCACCGGATTATTAATGCGGTTTTCATCAGTACACCCATTGATTTATGACAAGAAAGATTAAAAATAGTTTTTAATAAATGACAAAAGTAGATAGGTATGGTTTGTCAGTTCGTTAAGTTTTTTGTCCTATTTTTATGCATTTATACAAAAAGACTTACGGCCTTGTGGTCATGTTTAAATACTATACATAATATTATTATGTAATACTAATGCACTATGTTATTCAAAACTTGTGAATATCTTGACTCATTCTGTCATTAATACCTAATCGATGTGTTGTTAATGATTACAAATAATTTGATCATATTAATTTAACTATTTGTCACGCAAAGAATGTTAGTGTCAGTCCACACTGAGACGCGGCGCGACGGTGCTTGAAGATACTGTAATAATATGCACAATATGCAGCGCAGCGTGGCAAACGCTGCACCCAATTTCGATTTTGTATCGCTACCTATTTAAATAATGCGCGCCGCGCCGCGTCTCGGTGTGAACTGACCCTAACATTCTTTGCAAAAGTGTAATTAACTGAATCCATTTTATTGAGTAGATTCTTTACACAGGAGTCTTAGTTCTTTCCAAATAACACGACTTTGCATTAAACAGCAATACAATGGCAGCACTTTGTCAGTTTAATACTTTAGGTGCCTGCCTGTAAACCATTTTTTTTATTTTGAATTCCTTCGCTACAGTGCTAAAAGTACACGCAACCGTCAGTGCAATGTAAATACAGTTCTTATTTATGTAAAAAACGGACGCTTTTAGTCTTTTAATTACATATTCTACGATAGCGTAAGATATTATGATTGGGTGATTTGATATTCCATAATCTTGTTAAATGTCTTCCAACATGGTGGCGAGCATGTTGGCGAACGAGTTCTGATATAAATGTATGTTTCACCAAATATTACCGAATGATTGTAACGAATGTTGTGAAGTAAATTAAAGTATAAATATAATGTAAGCCATAATGCTAAGGCTGAGAATAGAATGGGCGGGAAAGTTTGCGATGTTCCAAATTTGAAAAGGTGAATCGATTTTTTAAAATCGAATAAAGTTGGCTTAGATTTTATAAGCGATCGCAAATCTCTTGCCGCATCGAATTTGTAACCTAAGGCATACTAATGTTAAGATTCATTATACATCTCAAGTCTACAATAGTTCCTTTGTCATGTGTCATTTATTATCATACGAAATGTAAAAATATTCATTTAAATATTGTAAAATATGTACGAAATAATAATTTGCTATCTCAAATATGATTTTTTTGAATAAACAATTTCATAATTAGAACCACTTTTTGATTAATTGAATTCCGCATTCCTACTTTTGTATACTCTGCTTAGATCAAATTTTATCTAAACGTAAACAAAGAGAATAATAGAATAGCTTATAATGATACCAATTTAAATGTCACTTACCGTGCAGTAAAGGAATACAGTAAGGGACATTTATTTGGTCGGATTTTACCAATTTGTTCACGTTTAGACTAAGTACATTGGAATTGAACAGAGTGCTATCAACATTGTCGGTCCTTATTACTTTTGTTGAGATAGAAATGAAAAAAAATCTATGTAATAAATTTCCATCTAGCGGCTATAAAATACAATTTTTGCTTTCATAATGTAAAAAAAAAGAATAGGTTAAATAACTTTATTCAAGATAATAAAATAATTAGTATAGTTTTCAGTATCGTACTTAAAACTTTAAATATTGTTTGAGCTTCAGATGAGATCGTATATGCAATAATAGTGTGCTATATCAGAGCCAAATACAATTTGAAAAAACATGCCGTCAGACGGCCAATATACACTCCAGTATAAAGAATATTCTCTGTATAAAGATAAGACAATAAAGACAACTCTTTGTTAGTTTGTGTAATATTTGTAAAAACGAATGCATTATACCGTCCCCGTTTGATTATTATCTTAGGTTAATGCACGTGCGTTCATATTTTAAATGAAGGTAGCTAATGTTCGAACCTCAAACTGTGGATACTGAATACAACCTGTCGCCTAGTGTAGCGTAGTGCCGTATCAGTCGACGACGCGTGCACGGTTCCGCCCGCGCTTTTTTTTCCAAATTTATAAAAACAGCCAAAGAAATTTAGTGCCGTGTGTGATTGTGAAAAGTGGAAACCATGACGGCGGGTTCCGAGGAGCATGAACCTCTGATTTCAACGTCGGTTGATAACCAACGGGTCGCCTACAATAATTCACCTGAAGTAAGTAATTTCACAATATAATGAGATAATATGCCGGTAATCCGTTTATTGTAATTTCAACAAATAAAACACCTAAAAACTCCATAGAGCAGCGTTTAGGTACACGCTCGTCCAACTTAATTAAATTATCCTTAGGCTACAGTTCGTGCAGAGTTATTTTACTCCGGGAGTTTCTTCTGAGACTGATATTTACATCGTCGACATAAAAAAAACTCTGAACGAACTGGACCTACATACTGTTTTCCCTTGATATTTAACAATAACAAAGCAATCTTGTTATCCCAAATAATTTTAAATGGATTATAAATACTATAAATACTTACAAAGCTCTGTTGAAAATGGGACATAAATAATCTTCAAATTACAATATTATAAATACAGTTTATTAGAAACCTACGAAAACTTTCGTGCATATAACCGGTTAGAAATAATGTTATGCTGCTTATTATTTTTTCCACAGAGATTCCTCTTTATACTGATCTTATTAGAAAATAACACTAAGAGTAATCATCATAAGATGTTTAAAAAAATGTAGATTATCCTACCAGTAAGTATGAAAATCATTGAAGAACATTATAGTAAGAAATTCACAGTAGGTACAATATAGAACCCAAAACGATTTGCCGCCAAATGGAAAAATCATGTACTTAGAGATGATTTCAAACATGATCTACTATTTATTACCTTTACTACGGCGATGTCACAAGGAAGGCCTAATGATTTTGGCAGTCTATCTGCCGAATAGCGAATACTGTGTTTAAGTGTCGCTCAAGTTACATGCTGTCCTTGTCATTTCGGCAAGCAGAGTTAGCGACAGCCTGTGAAAAGGAGCTGACTATTAATTTTGATAGTCGGGTTGAGGTCGGGTTAAAGTTTTTATAAAAATGTAATACATAGGTAAGTAGTTACTAAGCACCAACAGTACTTAGTAACTATATGTTGTATTAAGTATATCTTGTGTTAATAACACTTAAAGCAATATAAGCAATTAATTTTACACAGTTCCTATAAAATATTGTTTGTTATATTTTATAGGAAATAATTAGCTATTTCACTTCATTCAAATCTTACTCATGGACCATGGTCGACAATAACCATCCAATCAGTTGCCAAATAAAAACATCCAAACTAATTTTGATAGCCACGTTCTAGCCGCGGGCCCACAATAACCACATAGAGTTCGTATGCTCTATCATTATTTCTAATGTTTTTGGCCATTTTGTTTTGGGAATATTTAACCGATTTCAATGGTTTTTTATTTTTGTATGACGAACGTTTAAACGAATATTTAAAGTAATGTGAACACATTACTTTAAATATTAATAAGTTTGTTTTTTCAAATTGAAACTAAAAGTCAAAAGGAGTAGTCCAAAAATTGATCCAGTGTCGACAGCAAGGAAATGATTGCCAATGAGTTCACCTTAAATAATATCACCAAAAGGGCAATCCCGAAATACGCCGGGTATAGAAGTTTTAAGCAAGAATAAATTCAGTTTTTCCACTGAGTAAATAATACATACATTATACTTACTTACAGATTATTCGTGATGAAAATGTAGGTATAATCGTACATACGTCGTAATATAATCGTACTACCAAAATCGTACGGAGCCCGGAGGTAAACTTCGTTACAACTTACAACTAACAACTGTAATCAATACCTACACCTACCCACTTATAGCTATCACCTACAGGCTACGTATCCACTTACTATGATTTTAAATTTGGATTTTGTTTTTGCTCATAACTTTTATAGGTACGTCTGGCGTTTTTCGGAATTGTCCTTTTGCTGACATCAAATATGATTTAAAGTGAACTCATTGACAACCATTTCATTGCTGTCGATTCTGTTTTTTTTTTGTAAGGATTTTGGACCCATGTCCTTTATGCCCTGTACAGTGTACAGTTGTACACAAAAATTCAGACATACCTACCCTGTAACAATACCATGAGCACTGTTGTAAGCATTAATTAATATTATGACAATTGGCCAATGATTTTAAATACTTCGGACAATTTATTAATTCGGCATGTATAATTCGATAAGATATAAACGAATATTTGTATATAAATAAATGAATTTAATTTCATGAACAAAAATTTTCATGCATAATCTAGATAAGATGTCGTTGCATAAGACTATACTTAAGACATAAGAACTAGCTGTTGCCCGCGGCTCTGGCCGCGTAAATACAGTATCCCTCGAGAACACTGTACTTTTTCGGGATAAAAAGTAGCAAATTTCATCGAAATCGGTTCAGTAGTTTTTGCGTGAAAGCGTAACAAACATCCATCCATACATCCATCCATCCATCCTCACAAACTTTCACATTTATAATATTATAAGTAGGATTAAGGAAATGTAATAAATTACTAGATATACGTAAGGGTCAGTCCACACCGAGACGCGACGATATGGGCACTTATTAAAATAGCGATTCAAAATTGAACATTTAACACAAAAAGATACACGTTTCACGCCGCTAGCTGTAGCGTCTAGACTAGAGACAGAAAGATAACAAATACGTTTAAACCTTATTTGCCGGAACGAAAAGTCTACGTACTATCGAACAAGTTACCGCTCGCCCAGGCATAAGATGAAAATCGCTTAACAGCGCCGTTGAATCGTGCGCACGTACACATACTCACGTGTAAATACGTAGTTCAACCCCGTCTGCAGTTGTTGCGGTCGCATTGTGTTTAAATATTTTGAGGCGTCCTAGTGTAAAGGAAAATGTTTAGAAACTGGTCGAGCTATCTTTATTTCATATTATACCTACCAATTTAGGAGCAAGGCGTACGGCTTACGACGTATTCCACTTTTTTTTTTCATACATACATATATACATATAATCACGCCTCTTTCCCGTAGGGATAGGCAGAGACCACTTCTTTCCACTTGCTACGATCCTTACATACTTGTTTCGCTTCGTCCACTTTCATTATTCCCTTCATACATGCTCTTCGGTTTAGGGTACTCTTGACCTGGCCTTTTTTCAAGACATTCCTGATTTGGTCTCGAAACGTCCGCCTAGGTCTACCCCTTCCAACACTTCCATTCACACTCGCCTTATACACTTTTTTCGTCAATCGTTCTTCATTCATTCTCTCGACATCGCCAAATTATCTCAGCATACCTTTCTCAATTTTTGACACTACATCTTCTTTCAGACCGCAAAGTTTCCTTATCTGACTATTTCTTATCCTGTCACTCAGTTTAACTCCTATCATACTTCTTAACGCTCTCATCTCAACTGCATTTATTCTGCTTTCATGTTTCTTCTGCCATACCCAACTTTCACTTCCGTACATGAGTGTCGGAACCAACACCCCCTCATGCACAACCAAACAAGCCTTTTTAGACACGTTCCGACTGTTCATAAAGGAGTGCAAAGCTCCATTCACCCTGTTTCCTGCATTCACTCTTCTTTCAATATCACTCTCACACTTTCCATCTCTTGTAAACTTTGATCTGAAACTCAATCACCTGTTCAATTTGTTCATCTCCAATCACAATATTGCAGTCTGTCACTGCCTCATCTCTTTCAAACACCATCACTTTCGTCTTCTTTACATTCATCTTCATTCCCTTTCTAACAAAAGCTCCACTCATAGCAGTTACCATCTCCTGCAACTCCTCGGCCGAAGACGCAAGTAATACTTGGCCATCAGCATAGAGAAAACATTTGACGAGTAGCTCATTCATTCTCAACCCACTTTCATTCTCTTTTAAATATGCCAAGCAATTGTCCATATTGTTCATAATCCAAGCAATTGTTCAACATAGTTTAAATGCTACCAAAGGTGTTGAAATGCCTAGATAATGCCTGAAATAGTAATTCTCTGCTGAAATCATCCCAAATCATCCCAGTTATACCAAACGACGTGAAGGCAATGTAGCTAGCGGCTAGCCTATCCAAAGTCAAAAGGGGATAATTCTATTCTTCTTAGACAATCCTGCAACTAATTGTGTCCAATTCGATACAATCGTCCGCTTCCTGTGCCGAAACGTTTGATGTATTTCTTACAATGTAAGATCTATTCATCCAATCTCACTTACTCGTACCGCTCCGACCTACATGTTATTTTTGATTTCATTCAGGTCCTGTAATCTATAATGCTTCTATACTAATATTATAAAAAGGAAAGATTGTTTGTTTGTATGTTGGTTTGTTTGCATTGAACAGACTCCGAAACTACTGGACCGATTACTATGAAATTTGACACAAATATAGAGCAGACCACGGGGAAGGACATAGGCTACTTTTTATCACGGTGAAATGAACAGTTCCCGCAGGATTTCCAATTACGCGCGCGAAGTCGCGGACAATATCTTGTAATTTTAGGTAAAGTCGAGTGTAAATACCTAAGTGATTGGTAATTCCATGACTCAGATCAAAGAAAAAATTTGTTCACTGGCTTGATTCAAATCAGCAACCACTGCAGCACTGGCGTACAGGCACGCGGTGGTATCGGCTGATAGTTCCAAATTTAATTGAAATACAATGGGAAAAAATAACTTATCAATATGTACTGATTTTGTGACGTTTGGACCAATAGAGCGCGTTTCACGCTGGCTTAACGTTTGTACGTAGAGGATCTTAGATCTACTTTAAAAGTTAAAATATAGTAGTTACTCCATTGGATAATATTACGAAATAACTACATTAAACCATTATTCGTGTCATCTGTTCGGCTTCCAAAAGGTAAAAGGCTTTGCGGCTGGCGATATAATTACCGTAATAGTATAGGTACTACAGCCGCGGTAACACAATACACTAAACACCAATCGATACCTCCTGAAGGTAATGTTACGTAAATACGATACATTGGTTGCCCTCAGTAATATCAACAGCGGGCCTAGCAGGCATTTGACAGCGGCGTAAACGTAACGATAACTAATGAGAATGAGGGTGTTTGATATTTTTTCTGCCGCTACGGGGGAGACCCAACGCGAACAAAGCGTCATCTGGCGTAAGTGGTATCAAAAATGGTCAATAAGAATTTTCGATTATTTTTCTCTCCCCAGGCGACGCTCGGCAGCCCGACGGTCCTTGTCGTGTCAAAAAGCTGTCAGATGTCACGAATTTAAAAGCCCTCACTATGAAAATCTGTCAAAATCATGAAAGCGCACATACAAATTTCATTCGATAAAGTTACGTTTACGCCGCTGTCAAATGTTCCTGCTAGGCCCCCAGATACCTATGTATAACTTTTGAATGAATACACTTTATTTATAGTAAGAGTAGTTTCGAACGTAAAGGTAGCCTTCCGGTATATGCGACCGCGACGCGCGACCGCGACTTTTTATATTTTTAGACAAATAAATTATATTTAAAAAACGCGTATTTTATTATATTTTATATTTTATTTACGATATAAACAGATTTTGTAAGATTCACGTGTCTGTATGTGTGTCTGCGTGTCTGTTCGTGGCATCGTAGCTCCCAAACGGATGAACCGATAGTTTGATATGCTATATGATCGACATCGATAGTGTTCTTACCTATAATTCTAACCTTAAACTTGACAATTCGGGTGTTACTTAATATTTTTAAATGTTGTTTATCTTGCTTTACTACACGGAAAGGTATCTTAAACCTGTATCTATTACACATTTATTTACTAATTGAAAAGATACTAACCCTATATCTTATCCCAGAATGGCAACTCACCTCGTGAGAGCCCGCGGGGCAGCGCGGTAGAGGTTACAGTGGCTATCTCCGGCCCACGTAACTACGGCTCTATTGGCGGCGTGGAGAAGGTCACCTACACCTGGGCAGACATCAACGCCTTCGCCACCGAGTCCCGGTCCAGGAATAGAAGGTTCTGGCAGTTCTGGAAAAGCTCCACCAATGGAATGTTCCAGCAGAGGAAACAGCTGCTCAAGAGCGGTAAGTTACTAATCCCCGGGTTGCGAAGTATTCTGTCGGTAGTTTATCTATTCAACAGCGCTTTTGATTGGATACCTAAACGCAAACGCGTTAACAATCAAAACGATATCGAAGAGATAAACTACCGACAAAAAACCTCAGAAACTAGGCATAAGTGCTGATTGACTACGTCAGTAGTCTAGTCTGCAGAGACAGCGTCAGCCTGTAAAGTCAATAGGAGGGCTCCTAATTTTGATTAACGTTTCACTATTCGGCCGTCGGCAATACCCATTTCCTAACCTTAAATCAAAAGCAATTTCACGAGTAGGTATACCTAATATTTTATAAGCTCTCACAACTGCAAGTTTCTTCCGTAGATTGGAAATAAATAAGATTTCGTATCTATAAACTAAATCTAGCATTATCGACAACAAAGCTAATTCATAATTCTAACCATAATTTAGTAAACAAACAGACGATAAAATGTAATTTAATGATTTACAATCTGCAACCACGCTAGACGCTACTGTTGTGGATAATATCGCATATTATCCACTATCCGACGATTCATCGTATTCGCAGATTCCTTGTCGATCTTAAATAAAGCTATTTATTATCTGATATGATTTATGAGTAACAGAAGTCTTATAGCCTTTACAAACTATTGTTTGCCTTTATAGGGTTTTCAATAAACATAATTAAGTTTATAGCTTTTAAACTTTACAGTATTTAATTAACATTAAACGGTATGCACTAGGACCTAGGTAGTCAATTAAATTATAGTGTTAAATAACTTAATTAAAGAATTGTTTACTTATTTTTATTACTTTAAAGATTAATTGTAACAAAAAGGAAATACACAATCATATAGTAGCACAACATATGCGACAGAAAATTGAAACGAATGAACACCAAAGCACAACCCTGAAAGCACAGCCCTGAAAATCGCGTGAGTCGCGCAATAGACACGCCCCTTTTCTAGAATGTATGGAGCCATCTGCCATGGACCACGGTGACCCGTGGCGCCCTTTCTCGAATGTTTTCTTTTGTAAATAAAAATAGTTAAGTATCACTAAGTTTTGGACTCAGATCAAATAAAAAAGTGAAGTAAAAAAGCTCTGCTTTGTAAGACAAAATCTGAGGCCGGTTTATATTACGTACTAGCTTTTGCCCGCAGTTTCGCCCGCGTGGTAGAGTGTTCGTGGCAAAAAAGTTCTTTAGCGAATGTACATTATATTTTACTTATAATAAATTTTCACAAGTACTTTTTAATTTTAACATATCTCTTAGATAAGGATTAGGTACTTAATAACAATATTACGGATAAAAATCCTTCTTAATAGCATCTGAAAATACCACATTATTTGTGATCATTTTTTTAAAAATTAGAATGGGTATAGTAAACTATCCTTAAATAAAAGATAGGCATATCAATGCCATCGTAGACTTTTTTTATGACACCCTGGTACCGACTTCAAAAATATGAAGATTGAGTAGAGAAATTGTAAAAATTTTAGTCGAATTTAAAAGGGGAATAATTTGGAAAAGAAGTTTTATTTCATACTTTTTTGTGCATTTTTACTTTGGAAGTCAGTTATAATTTATTATTTAAAAATAATAATTTTTCCTTTTTAGTCACATTTATTATTATTAACACATTTTAAGAAAGTTATGATTTCAAAAAAAAGCCTCCGGTAATCTCACTCTCTCGGCAAAACAATCTCAAGCGTTTTTTTATGCCGGTTTTCTGAGAGGCCGTGGTATTTCCCCAAATAAGCATTACCGATCTGTGGACCAAATAAACAATCACCAGTGATGAGAACTATTACAGGCACTATATTATTTCTTTTACTTTTTGGTCATTGCAACTATGTGCTGTCTCTCGCTTTGCTTGGGGAGAACTTGGAACTCATTCCTACTCCTCCAACCTTTCTTCTGATTAATTTCGTTGCGGGTCCCAAGACAGATTTAGCATGTTCTACGGGCACCCCTGAGATCATATCAAAGAGTTTTTATAGTTGGTGACCGGTGTCGATCCTGGCTCACAAGAGTTGCAGTGGTGGGAATGTGTGGTGGGCCAATGCCCGTTAAAGGAAAGACTATATTATTCAATAATTATTATCTATTGTAGTAGTCGGCGGAAATAATGTAGCAGTCGGCATTAAATAATAGGTATATTAATTACATTAAATAATACCTATGAAATTGCCGTTCTGCAGTACTGGCCATTTCAAATCAATTAGAATTCTAATTTCAAATTAATTTTATTTTTAAAACATGGAATTCTTTATCCAAAAGTAGTAATTTGTTTATTGATTAGTGTTACATTTTCATCGCATTTCAATCTTTTTCGTCATCATGGATACGTTAAAAATTCGAGTAATTAGGGAATATGAGTACCGTCGTGGCAGCAACGCGGCATAAGCGCCACACAACATCAACGACGTTTACGGAGCTAACATTACAAACCAACGCTCCACCTGTTATTGATTTGCTCGCTTCCGTTCTGGAAATTTCGACCTGAAAGATGAACCTCGCGGTCGTCCGAAGACTTTAGTCGACAATGTCGAATTAAAGGCGATTGTGGAAGCTGATGATACACAATCTACGGCTGAATTAGCAGCAGCTTTCGACGTTAGCGTCAAAACAATATTGGTCCATTTGCGTCAAATTGGCAAGGTAAAAAAGCTTGACAAATGGGTGCCCCACGAACTCAATGATCGCCAGCGCGAAGTAGGCGTCGAGACGTGCCTTGCGCTGCTCAACAGACACACAAATGAAGAAATTTTGAACCGCATTGTTACCTGCGATGAAAAATGGATTCTGTTTGATAACCGCAAGCGCTCAGCAAGTTGGTTGGATCCTGGTTCAGCACCTAAACAATGCCCTAAACGAAAACTTACCCCTAGAAAAGTGATGGTCATTGTTTGGTGGTCTAGCGCCGGTGTGATTCATCACAGCTTCTTACCAAACGGGGTGAGCATTACTGCAGATGTGTACTGTGAAGAACTGAACACAATGATGGAGAAGCTGGCACATCTCCAACCAGCATTGGTCAATCGCTCGTCTCCGCTGCTCCTACACGACAACGCGCGACCTCATACTGCACAGCAGACGGTCTCCAAGTTGCAAGAACTGGGGTTGGAAGCTCTCCGTCATCCGCCCTACTCACCAGTACTCACCAGACCTTGCGCCTACAGACTACTACTTTTTCCAGAATTTGGATAACTTCTTGGCGGGAAAAAAATTCAATAGCCGAGAGGCAGTACAAAATCCCTTTGAAGAATTTGTTGCCTCCCATCTAGCTGATTTCTTTAAGAAGGGCATCAATAAACTGCCACTGCGTTGGCAAAGATGCATTGATTGCATGGGTGATTACTTCGATTAATACAAATAAAAAATACATGAAAAAAATTCGTTTAAATTTTTTCATACAAAACGGCAATTTCATAGGTAAAGAACTAATATAATATTATAGTGATGATGTTGATCATTAATATAATTTTGGCAATAGCAAAATTTTAAATACGTTGATATCGGCGTACAAAACTATGAGGAGTACCTATGTCACCATAATAATATGTTGGTGTATCGTAAGAAGATGGTGATGACGATGATGATGATGATTACTGTAAGTGGCATATGCTGCAGTTCTTTAAACAATGCCAAAATTTCTAAACGTGTATCTTTAAAGACTGAGGAGTTCTGTTCAGTGCTTTTGGATCTAGGGTACACCTTGGCACAAAATTTTACTTAGTATAAAAGTCGAAATCACTATAAATGTCCTTATAATTTTGTGGAGTTCTCTCAATTCCTCATGGATGCCATCATCAAGTCTCCACCTTGGTGACTAAGGAACCAATTGCGAATTATATTCTTTAAAACAAACAAATAATTTTGAAAATACTTCGACAAACGGCAGAGTAATGTTCAAAGATATCCGTGTCGGTGTAAAAGACTATGAGAAGTACCTATCATCATAATGTGATGGTGTATGGTGTGATGAAGGCGGTGATTGATGTTGATTACTTTAATTGACATAGTGGAATATGCTTTTAGTTCATTAAACAGCGCCGAAATCCTCAAACATGTATCTATAACGACTCGGGAGTTCAGTACTTTTGGATCCAGGGTATACCTTGGTACAAAATCTTACTTTTTAGTAGCATATGCCTGGAATACTTCAGAAAAAGTCAAAATCACTATATGTGTACCATATAAATTTCGAGGAGTTCCCTCGATTCCTCATGGATCTCATCATCAGATCACCACTTTGGTGTCAAAAAGACCAATTGGGGATACCCTTTACAGCTAAAAAAATTTTGAAATACGGTCCACAAGCAGTGGAGTAATCGATTAACATACTAAAAAAAATATTATAAACAGGCGAATGTATAACCGCCTCCTTTTTTGGAAGTCGGTTAATTAAATTTTAAGTGGAGTAAAGTAACCAAAACACATTAGTGAAAACCGCATTCAAATCGGTTAAGCCGTTGACTTCGTACGCGCAAAAACAAATATAATATGTGTTAATCCAGAGTCTAAACTACTACCATACCAAATTTCATAAAAATCCGTTCCGTAGATTCTGAGATTAGCGCGTACAAACGTATAGGCAAACAGATAAACAGACAAACAGCCAAAAATTCTAAAATCATTGTTTTGGGTTTTATGTCGTTCATAAAGCAAATGTCATAAATAATAATAATAACCCCTGTTATAGTTTTTCTTATATTAGGTCCTTACATATGAAATTGGCGTTTTGTCGTACCACCGTCGTCGTGGCCACTTTGATCTCAAATATATCTTCTTTGGTTAGCAATTCCAATTTCAAATTTATACCGCTATTTACTCATGCATTTGTGTTTCGAAAACCGTAATTCATTTGTTTTTTCCTCTTTTGGTTTTTTTCTTTGCGTTACTCTGTTTACAAAATGGAAAACTTTAAATATCGTGGCATCAGTGCTGCAGAAACGGCTCGAAGAATTAATTATGTGTATGGCGGCGGTGTCGCAAAAGAAAACACAGTGCGTTTTTGGTTCCAACGTTTTCGTTCTGGAAATTTTGACCTGCAAGCCCCGTGGACGGCCGGAGATCAAAGTTGATAATGAAAAATTGAAGGCTATTGGGGAAGAGGATCCATTGCAAACCACGTCCGAGTTAGCTGCAGGCTGCGGTGTTAGTGATAAAACTGTTTTAATCCACTTGAAGCAAATTGGGAAGGTTAAAAAGCTTGAAAGGTGGGTACCTCATGAATTGAGTGCAGCAAACCGACAGACGCGCGTCGAATGCTGCGTTACATTACTCAACCGGCACAATCATGAAGAGATTTTTAATGGAATCATTACCTGTGATGAAAAGTGGATCCTGTACGATAATCGGAAACGCTCATCGCAATGGCTGAACACTAGCGAACCAGCCAAAGCCTGCCCCAAGCGAAAATTGACTCAAAAAAGTTAGTTGTGAGCGTTTGGTGGACTAGTGCCGGTGTCGTTCACTACAGCTTTCTTAAATCTGGCCAGACGATTACGGCAGATGTCTATTGCCAGCAACTGCAAATCATAACGGAATAGCTAGCTGCTAAACAACCGAGGTTGGTCATTCGCTCTAGGCCACTGCTGCTCCAGGACAACGCTAGACCACACACTGCACAACAGACAATTACCAAATACTCCCCGGACCTTGCTCCAACAGATTACCATTTTTTTCGAAATTTGAATAACTTGTTTCAAGGGAAAAAATTCAACTCCGATGGAGCAGTCCAAAGCGCCTTCAAAGATTTTATTGATGCCTGTCCGAATGGTTTTTTTAGTAAAGGAATCAATGAACCACCTATGAGATGGAAAAAGTGTATAGATGGCAATGGTATATACTTTGTAAAATAAATATATTATGTTTAAAAAAATCGACTTTATGTTCCTCCTCCTTTACAAAACGCCAATTTCATATGTAATGACCTAATATATCTACCATGTACAGACAGCAACCAGTTACGATTTTATATGTATAGATATAGATGTAGTTCGCGTGTAGCTACGCACTACATACGTAAAAAACCACACAGCACGAGCCGCCTTAAGTATTTATTTCATTCATTTTTTTTAGTATATTTTGTTGTTATAGCGGCAACAAAATACATCATATGTGAAAATTTAAACTACCGTGACAGTTACACGGCTCATGAGATATAACCTGGTGACAGACAGACGGACGGACAGCGGAGTCTTATTAATAGGGTCCCGTTTTACCTTTTGTTTACGGAAACCTAAAAACGGAACACTTATCATTACGTAATAACACCGGCAAAGGAGCAGATTGCCTGTGGGCCTAGCAGGAACATTTGACAGCGGCGTAAACGTAACGTTAACGAATGAGAATTGTATGAAAAGCTGTCAAAATCATGACAGCGCCCATACAAATTTCATACGATAAGGTTACTTTCACGCCGCTGTCAAATGTTTCTTCTAGATCCCCTGATGGTAAGCGATTATATAAATAAATATGCTCATGGAATATTGGTTCCTAGGGACTAGGGAGGCATTGTTTACTTCTGAGTTCTGATTCTTCTATGACATTATCAGTTTAGGCTGGGACTATATGCTCCGGAATGCAGATCGCTGGTGACGTATCCAGTACGTTGATACAATAGAGCTGAAAATCGGAATGTCGAGTGTCGACCTGTCATAAATGACATTAACATTTGACTCGACACTTGTGCGAATTTTCTACGGCCTTCCAAATTCCGGGTCATATAGTCCCGGGCCTTGGGATTGTATCCAAACCTGACGAATTCTAAAACACCCCTCTTTCCAGTAAACGGCGCAGCGTACCCCGGCGAGCTCCTCGCCATCATGGGCTCCTCTGGTGCTGGGAAGACCACTCTCCTCAACACCCTCACCTTCCGTCCCCCGAGCGGCGTAGTGGCCAGCGGCACTCGGGCTCTGAACGGCCAGCCCGCCACCCCGGAGGCGCTGGCGGCGCTGTCGGCGTACGTCCAGCAGCAGGATCTGTTCATAGGCACACTGACTGTGAAGGAGCATTTGATATTCCAGGTGTGTAGAAACTTTTTTGTTTATACGGACCGATATGATTGGCTAGGCTTTTAGGCAGACTTAATAATTTTATAAGTATCTATTAGGCATTCATTATATTATTAGGTTATTTTAATGTTATCAATTTAAATGTGTTGTACCACTAACTTTTTTTAAATGCTAGGTGGCACTTTTTGCTCATAAATATCGCAAGAATTAACTCTTCACTGAAGTAGGTACTCGGTTTATTAGGATCAAGCTCTTGTTTTGTATTAATCTTAATCGCAAGTGACAGGTAGAATAAGAGTCAGTTCACATCGAGACGCGACGGGCCGCGGCGCTCACTTTTGACACGCGATAAATAGCTATACGCATTATCAACACCTACTGTGTCGCGTAGTCGCGTCGCGTCGGGTATCGGTGAGAAGTGATCCTAACGTTGTCTGACATCCGCTTCGGTAGGTACTTTTTATCAATTTACAATCAATTATTGCCCATCGATTTAATCCAATAATAAAATCGTGACCGGACGTTGTATCCTACTATCCTACTAATATTATAAATGTGAAAGTTTGTGAGAATAGATGGATAGATGTTTGTTACTCTTTCACGCAAAAATTACTGAATGAATTTCGATGAAATTTGGCAGTAGTTTAGGCTCTGGATTAAAGCATAGGCTACTTTATATCCCAAAAAATTACAGTTTTCCCGTAGGATGCCCGATACTATACTTACGCGGGCGGAGCCGCGGGAAAAAGCTAGTAGGTATAATTATAAATGTGAAAGTTTGTAAGGATGGATGGATGTTAGTAACTCTTTGACGCAATAACTACTGACCGGATTTTGATGAAATTTAGTATAGCAGTTGTTTAGGCTCTGGATTATCACATATGCTACTTTTTATAGCAGCGAAATGTACAATTTCCGCGGGATTTCTTTTTACGCGTACGAAGTCGCGGAAAACATTTAGTATTTTAACTAAAATTAAACACGGATTGAACACAATAATTAAAACAGTGCAGACAACGAAAACTTTAAAAATATTAGCAATCGAGAAATACTTCATTTTATGGCATTCAATTTTCAGATTTTACCCTTATAGTACTTCTCATAATGCGACGTTACGAGTATAACATTCAAAACAGCGATATTCCCGTGTAACCTACACGAAGTGTAAAGTATAAACAGATAGCTGTGTAACGTACAGCAGCGGGATGTTGGAGACACGCTTATTGAAACACATTCACAGAAAAATATTCGAGACACATTTAAATACACAAGAACTCGTTTGAGGCACAACATTATCGAGATCCTCATAGCAAAATTGGGACTGAAGCATGACCAAAGCTGAGATAAAAGCTTATGATTTAAATAATATCTATTGTTAGGTAACTTATTGCTAGTTTTAAACTTAAAGTTGTAGATTTGAAAACCAAATTTATAAAATACTTATACTATTTATAAAATACTAGGCTTTTGTCCGCGGCTCCGCTGGCGGAAATCGAGTATCCCACGGGAACACTGTACTATTTGGGGATAAATAGTAGTCTGTTTTAATCTAGAGATTAAACTATTACCATGCCAAATTTCATCAAAGTCTGTTCAGTAGTTTTTGCGTGAAAGAGTAACAAGCATCCATCCATCCATCCATACATTCATTCTCACAAACATTCTCGTTTATAATAGAAGTAGGATATGCTCGAGCCCACAGAATATATACAGCTTGGGACAACTCATGACCTACACCTACCGCTGACAGCACTACGCCCTTACAGTCTAATATGAGACTTAACATTTCTTGGAAAGTATTGAATTCTCGAATAGGTCGTATGCTTTTTTAAGCAAGCCCGATACTGGAAAAACTCTACTTTCAGGAAGAATTGTTTAACATTCAATCTTTTTACAGGCATTAGTTCGAATGGACCGTCATATACCGTACGCGCAGAGAATGCGGAGGGTGCAGGAGGTCATCTCTGAGGTAAGTCACCGTACAGGCCTACACACATTGTAGCATGAATAATATAGACATTGGGATTGAGTGGATTTGGGGCCGACACAGTGTGTCGCAGCAACTAAAGGGAAGTCTACATCTCAAGTCAAGCTTGATCCTCAAGGACCACAAAACTCATCTATAATAATCTATACTTCTATATCTACTAATATAATAAAGAGGAAAGATTTGTTTGTTTGTTTGTTCGCATTGAATAGACTCCGAAACTACTGGACCGATTTCGATGAAATTTGACACAGTAGACCACGGACAAGGACATAAGCTACTTTTTACTGCGGAAAAATGTACGGTTCTCTGCGTGATTTTCTTTTGTGCGTACGAAGTCGCGAAGTAGATGTAGCCACATAAGCCTAGTCTTGTTAACTCGCTTTTGCAAAATCGATTTCTGAATGCTGAAGTTGCTTTTTGTAATACAGAAAATAGCTGCTTATATAGAAAGTCAAGTTTGCCATGTACCACATAAAATATAATATTATGTAGCTGCAAAAATAATTGTCTTTCAAGTTGTATCTAGTTAAGTGACGTGTTGCTAATGAGTTAACTGCCATGTTGTATTCGGTTTCTTGGAAATATAATTATTATAATATGTGCGCCATATAATAAATATACTATGTTGAAGGCTTACCGGCTGTCTATGTTAATATTTAAGTAATATTAAACGCAATCCGCAATCTTAGGTAGGATGTGTGCAGGACGCATTGTGTTTTATTAATTGAGTTCTAAGGTTTCATACATTTAATAATATGGGTATATTTACATACAGGCATACCTACCTATTACTTAATAGCATTTTATTACCATCATTATCGAAATATAATTTAAAACTAAACTTTTTAATAAAGTTCACGGGGACAAAGCCTTTGACGAAAGCATTCAAAAGGTAACTGTTCGAAAACTTTTGATTGTATAAATTCGGAAAAATATGTTTTAGTAATAAAATAATTATTATTATCATATTATATTCGACATCGGGATGTTAAGTTCAGTATAATTTGGAATAACGATATCATCAGCAAGTCCATGGTGGAGTTTAATGAGCGTGAGAAAAATAGAATATGGGTAATATTTACATAAGTTTTGACGTTTTGTTTCTATGTTATTAGTTAATATTTATAACAATCAAGACTTCCTTTGAATATCTAACAATGGTTAAAAAGTCAATGACATTTGCCTTCTTTACACAGGGATTGATTTGGTACCTTAAACTACTATTCAATACCTAATGTAGCCTTCCGAACGCGACGCGCGACGCGAGACCGCGATCCTAGACCAAAATATATGAATTTATATTGAGCAATAAAGTCAAACAATCCCCGCGACCGGTGAGCGTGGCCAGAAAACCTGGGCCTTTAGTCAAGATGCATTCGATAACTTCGCCGTCGAAATTATCGAATGCGTCTTAACTAAAGGCCCTGATTCACTGGGTTGTTGGTCGCGACTCGCGGTCGCATACATCGGAAGACTAACTTACGCGTTCTACTACTGTTAGTTTTAGCAGATATGAGGAATTTTTCCTTTATTTGGTAATTTTCTTTGATATATTTCTCATTCGGAATATAAAGTCTGTTCATCTTGAAAGTCTACTTGAATTAACGACTCTAATTTGAATTTTATCACGATGATTTGGATGTTGTGAAGCTCGCTTAGTAACCTTGATATTTGTTATATTATATTAATTCACAAACAACACATAATAACAATCACAAACCTTTTTTTTTTAATCTTTATTTAAACAATCACAAACTTAAAAGATATCATTAAATTCTTTTATTGTTTTCTAGTCAGGTAGACGAATCTAAAATATTGGGATCTAAAAGACACTGTTTTTTAATTGAAATAAATATTTAAATTGGCCTATGACACTTAATTACTTACTACGTTAGAGCGCGTTTTGTATAGCCACAAGAATCAGAATGCAGAACTTTCATTAACAGCATATTGAGCTTTATCGACTAGGCCGCAATGCTCACCCATTCCTTTATTTCATTGGTTCCGAACCTGGGGGTAATTACCCCCGCGGGGGTAAAACAGCCAGTCTATAGGGGTAACGCAGGTGGTACCTAAAAAAGATGAATAGACAGAAAAATGTTTCAAATAAAATAACAGTAGGTACGTAGCATGACGCCCTCTCGCGTTCATAAAATCGCGGTGAGAATTATGAACTCTGTACATTTAGACGAAAAGCAGCTTCAGAATACCCTATCATTGCTGAAAGAAGTGAAAGAGTTCTGAAAAAGTTGGTACCGTTTTGTGCCACTTATAGATGTGAGAGCGGCTTCTCAACTCTAGTAACATTATAAGCAAAGGCCAGAAACCGTCTGTCTGAACGTAGAGCATGACATGAGATACCTGAGATAATTGAGTGTAACTAAACCTAATATTAAAAAATTTGCGAATTTAAAACAATCTCAACCTTCACACTAAAATCTTAACGTTAGTAACAAACTGGTATTGTAAATGTGCATTTTTTTATAAATAAAGATATATGTAAGTACGCGCTTTAAAAAATTTTTGGGGTTGGGGGTTAACTGGGGGCAAAATCTAACAGGTCATAGGGGTAACAGTTCTGAAAAGGTTAGGAACCACTGCTTTATTTTTTGTATATTCTAATGGAAATAGCTACAAAAAGTTCCAAATTGCAATAAAGCCTTTGAATAGCGATGTATTCTCAAGTTCTATTCCAGCTAGCCCTATCAAAGTGTCAGAACACGGTGATCGGTATCCCGGGGCGGCTGAAGGGCATCTCCGGGGGGGAGATGAAGCGGCTGTCGTTCGCCAGCGAGGTGCTTACAGATCCCCCGCTCATGTTCTGTGATGAACCCACCTCGGGTCTTGACTCGTTTATGGCGCAGAACGTTGTTCAGGTAAGTTCAAAATTGCAAAGAATATTATGAGGTTATGTCAAAAATTCAAATATTATAAGTCATAGCGACTCCCGATGATAGTGAAAAATTTATATGAATATCTACAATGTAGCATATCGGGAATTGAACCCACAAAAATCCACTAACAAAAATTACCTAACTGGAAATTTTCACTTCAAAGCAATAATTTAAAAAAATTAACTAGGCTAGGCTCTTAGGCTCAAGTTTAGTGTACAATAACATTAAATTGCTCCAGTGAAAAATCTATCACCATTTCATCATATCCAACGCCTTTTATAAGCATAATATTCTTCAGGTACTGAGCAGCTTGGCGAAGAAAGGCAAGACAGTTATATGTACGATACACCAGCCGTCATCGGAGCTGTACGCGATGTTCGACAAGCTGCTCATCATGGCCGATGGACGTGTCGCCTTCTTGGGTTCACCCAACCAAGCCACAGAGTTCTTTAAAGAGTAAGCACTTACTAACAAGAAGCCACGAAATTCTTCAAAAAATAAGCAAGCCAGCAAGAAGATAAAGAAAAAAAATTAATTATGGACGACGGAAGAATATCTTCCATCTTTAAATCCATCTACAAATCTTTAATAAAATGATATTTTCTATAAGCTTTAAAGTTACGATGTATGTATTCTACCAATTTTGTCTGAAACAAATGATGAATGTACCTATTACAGACAATTTTGATATTAGCTCTGCCCATTTTATTCATTGCCTGGAGATTATATACAAAATCCCTTTTTATACCCAGGTTAGGAGCAGCCTGTCCGGCGAACTACAATCCAGCAGACCACTACATCCAGCTGCTGGCTGGTGTGCCGGGTCGGGAGGAATCAACCAGACATACCATAGATACGGTCTGCACAGCCTTCGCTAAATCTGAGATGGGCAGCAAGATTGCCGTTGAAGCAGAGAACGCTTTGTTCGCTGAAGTAAGTAATATTCATTGCACTCATATAACACACAGTTAACAATTTTTTGGAGTTGTATGTGGATGAAAATCCCCTAAACGAAAAGCCTTTTTATTTGAAATTGTCATCATCATCATAGTAGTTTGTAAGAACTGCATTTAGGTAATAACTATGAACTGTAATCTGTTAAACTATTAGGAAACCTATCTCCGATACAGCCTTTCCATTCCAAAAGCCAGATCCTTTGCGTTGAAAGTCAAACTGAAGTATATTCTTAAATCTACCTAGCGTAAGATAACATCAGGCTGGGCGGACGCAGCGTGGTCAAGTGCGACTCCCCGAGCGCGTCATTCCCCATACAAGGCGTCCTGGTGCGCGCAGTTCAGAGCAGTACTGTGGCGCTCCTGGCTCTCCGTAACCAAGGAGCCCATGCTCATCAAAGTCCGCTTCCTGCAGACTATCGTGAGTATGGCTTTTGATATCTTGTGTTAAGATAATCTGATTGTAAAACCTGTGAGGTGACCTGAGCTGATTCGTAAAAATCGCAATATTAGCAGGATTCGAGACAGTGCTACCAATCACCTATTTGGATGAAAAATTTTACATCTGCCTTAGGCTGGGACTATATGATTCGGAACCCGGAAGGCCGTAGAAAATTCTGAGAATTGAAAAAAGAACTCTGCGCTAATACAATAGAGTTAAAAATGGAAGTGTCAAGTGTCGAGCTGTCATATATGACATTGACATTTGACTCGACACTTGTGTGTTCGATTTTCAGCTCTATTGTTTTAGCGCAGAGTTCTATTTTCAATGCTCAGAATTTTCCGCGGCCTTCCGTGTTCCGGATCATATCGTCCCAGCAGTATCGGAGGTTTTTACAGTTGTACATATTTAAATAAAACAGACTGGTATATTCAAAAAGAAGGGCTGGAAATGACTCCAATCTTTTTTTTTTCTAAAACCACAAGACAAATATTTTGGAGGAGAGTAGTTGTAAAATAAACATAGCTTTCGAATCAGTAGATCTACTGTCGGTTAATCTATTCCCAAGAAAAATAATTAATCAAGGATATCCCCAGATGGTATCGATCCTGATCGGCGTGGTATACTTCGGGCAGCACCTCGACCAGGACGGCGTCATGAACATCAACGGTGCCATCTTCATGTTCCTCACCAACATGACCTTCCAGAATATCTTCGCTGTTATCAACGTGAGTCGGAATGCCTTTAATAGAATCTAGATTTAGGATAACTAGGAAAGGGAAGATTTTAATTTGCAATATATATAAAATCGCTTTGCAATGCCAAAGTCTCGCTAAAACTCGAGAACGGCTGAACGGATTTGGCTGATTTTGGTCTTGAAAATATAATTGTATAAGTTCAGGGAATGTTTAAACGGTAAGAAATATTTGTAGTTACTTATTTATTCCAGTTTATAGTTAAGACAGAACAACATGTGTCAGAAGTCAGAACAACTAGTTAACAATATTATTTTCGATAAAAATGTCATAACAGTTAATAAATCGACTTCAAGAAAGAAGGCGGTTAAACCTTGCTTCTTATGATTTATATCATTACTGATTTAAGACTTTGAACATAATCTCTACGAGTACTTATTAGTTATTCTTTTCAAAGCAGACATGATAATATTATCTTCTCTTTCAGGTATTCTGTTCCGAGCTGCCTATATTCATACGAGAACATCATTCTGGGATGTATAGAGCTGACGTGTACTTCCTGTCCAAGACCCTGGCAGAAGCTCCGGTGTTCGCGACCATACCACTTGTGTTCACCACCATAGCCTACTTCATGATCGGCATGAATCCAACTCCAGCTAGGTTCTTCATTGCCTCAGGCTTAGCAGCCTTGATCACCAATGTTGCTACGTCGTTCGGTGAGTTTTGAATAACAAATAACTACATCTTATATAAAAAAACTATAACCCGACTACGTAAATTATATAGCCTATGTTACCCGGGCTATTGTTACGAATCTATTGATACCTCTTTTATTCAAATCGGACCTTCGAATACATACATAGACGGCCAAAATCTATCTGCCCATTGGCTTCACAGTAGTCGGGTAAAAAATAATATTAATCTTAGTAATAATTTCTTGTAATTGGCGCAGACTGGAACATTTTAATTTGCAAAATATTAACTAAGATACCCTCATCAAAATATTTTTTTGCTTTACTATTAACTTACGAATTCACGTTTCGTTTTTTTACGGATGACTTAGTATTCATTTAAGCCCTAACCTAACGCCACTAAAAATCTTGAACGTTTGTTTTGTCATAATTGGTACATTTTTTTATGGAAATGTAGGCACGATCGTTAAAAACCGGTTCGGCCTTCGCCCCTGTTTCCGAAACGTGTCGAAACCGCGGTCCGGTGTCCATGTCATTAATTTCGAGTTTTTTACATTCTTTCTAGCGAACAGCCGGTTCTCGTAAACCTATTCTCGATGATTCGATATCAGTATGATAAGTAAGCACTCACTGACAAGGCACTTACCATAAGATTGATTCTGCTAATTAAATCTTACAATAATACACTTACGATGCAGTTTCGAATCTCAATATATTAAAACAGTAAAATGGTATTCTCATAAACGTCAAATCAACGTTTAATGCATTTTTATTGGTCCACTCCAAAAATCAGTTTATGATATCAAGACGCTCCATTTATAATTCATTGAAAGTAAATTGAAAGTCTAAGTTAAACCAGAATTGGGGTTCAGATGTTTAAATGGTCCGAAAATTCGGTCATTACACATCACAAAATTTTCTAGTGTCCTAAGTAGTGCACTACTTGGATTATAAAACAAAAACCTTTTGTTTTTATTAATCTGGGATGTTTTACAATGTAAACATTATTTCAACTATTATGAAAGCCTATAACCGCCTGCTAATTCAATTGTCCTCATCGTGCAGTATGCACTAATTGCTTGATACTTATGAATCATTAAGATTATAACTCATCACTCATCATAATCACAATTTTATAATGGCACAAGATATCTCAAATTTATGCTTTTTTTTAAAATCTCGTCCATATCTCGTCATATTATGTGGGTAATTTGAGGTTTGTGCGGACTGTGGTCGGACAATGTTTCAGTCAGGCGAGAACACTGATCCTCCTAGAATGTACCGTAGTATCATGTTTACGCAACAGATACTAGATACTCGTACCACTTTAATATAACGTATCTTCTATATTGTTTTTGAGAACTCTACCTGTATAACTTCTTAACAGTAATAAAATAAATTTTATTGACTGGGCAACTACAGGAATTAAAAAAGTAAGGCAAAGATTATACGAATTATGTAACTAAAAATCGATAAATAATACTGAAAGATTTAAAACAAAATATTTAAAATATTATTCAAATTTTTTTAGAAAAGTATTAAAGCAGCCAAAGCTCTTAATATAAAAGATAGAATCAGAAATTCTAATAACTAAATAAAAACTAAATGGAAAATAATTGCTAGTGAGACTGGAAAAGTCACCTGTCGAAGCTGACTTTGAACTTTGTATTAATAATACAAAGTTCAAAGTCAGCTACGACTACAAAATGCCTAAATTCTTCGTCTGCAGCTGCTGAAAAGGTACTCAGAGATAACGTCAAGGAATGTAATGTCAATTTCAAATGCAGAGAAATTGATACCAGAGATATTATATATATATATATATATATATATATATATATATATATATATATATATATATATATATATATATATATATATATATATATATATATATATATATATATATATTTATTTAAGTTGTTAAATATTAAAAATACTACCGATCTCCGATCGATTGACGCTGTAGCTCCTTAACTAGCCATAATATTAGGTCATTACATATGAAATTGGCGTTTTGAAAAGGAGGAACATAAAGTCGATTTTTTTTTTAACATAATATATTTATTTAATCAATGTATATACCATTGCTATCTATGCACTTTTGCCATCTCATAGGTAGTTCATTGATTCCTGTACGAAAAAAACCATTCGGACAGGAATCAATAAAATCTTTGAAGGCGCGTTGGACTGCCCCATCGGAGTTGAATTTTTTCCCTTGCAAGATTTTATCAAAATTTCGAAAAAAATGGTAATCTGTTGGAGCAAGGTCCGGGGAGTACGGTGGATGTCTCTTAAAAGGCCGGCAACGCACCTGCAGCTCTTCTGATGTTGCGAGTGTCCATGGGCGACGGTAGTTGCTTACCATCAGGTGACCAGTTTGCTCGTTTGCCCCCTTATTTAATTAAAAAAAAAAAAAACAAAAAAAAACATTCAAATTGAAGCTCCTCTAATTTGGTAGCCGTCTGTTGTGCAGGGTGTGGTCGAGCGTTGTCCTGAAGCAGCAGTGGCCTAGAGCGAATGACTAACCTCGGTTGTTTAGCAGCTTGCTTTTCCATCATGATTTGCAGTTGCTGGCAAAAGACATCTGCCGTAATCGTCTGGCCAGATTTAAGAAAGCTGTAGTGAACGACACCGGCACTAGTCCACCAAACGCTCACAAGTAACTTTTTTTGAGTCAATTTTCGCTTGGGGCAGGCTTTGGCTGGTTCGCCAGGATTCAGCCATTGCTATGAGCGTTTCCGATTATCGTACAGGATCCACTTTTTATATCAGGTAATGATCCGACTTAAAATCCCTTCATTATTGTGCCGATTGAGTGATGTAACGCAGCAGTCGACGCGCGTTTGTCGGTTTGCTGCACTCAATTCATGAGGTACTCACCTTTCAAGCATATTCACCTTCCCAATTTACTTCAAGTGGATTAAAACAGTTTTATCACTAACACCGCAGCCTGCAGCTAACTCGGACGTGGCTTGCGATGGATCCGCTTCCACAATAGCCTTCAATTCTTCATTATCAACTTTGGTCTCCGGCCGTCCACGGGGCTTGTTCTGCTGGTCGAAGTTTCCAGAACGAAAACGCTGGAACCAAAAACGCACTGTGATTTCTTTTGCGACACCGCCGTCATACACATCATTAATTCTTCGAGCTGTTTCTGCAGCACTGGTGCCACGGTGGAACTCGTACTCGAAAATAATACGACATTTCAAGTTTTCCATTTTGTAAACAGAGTGACGCAAAGAAAAAACCAAAAGTGTTTCGAAACCCAGTTTTCGAAACACAAATGCATGAGTAAATAATAGCGATATAAATTTGAAATTGGAATTCCTAACCAAAGAAGATATATTTGAGGTCAAAGTGGCCAGTACGACAAAACGTCAATTTCATATGTAAGGACCTAATATGTAACAATTGTATAAAAGTGGTGTATTTCCTGACTTAATGAAGCATAGTAAGCTTATGCCTCTTTTCAAAGCTGGAATTAAGTCTGACCCAGCAAATTATAGACCGATATCGATACTACCGACTTTTAGTAAAATATTTGAAAAAATATCTTAACTCAAGTAACAGTAAACTTTAATACAAATAATTTATTGCATACTAAAAAATTCGGTTTCACTAAAGGTCGATCTACTACAGATGCAGGTATCGAGCTTCTTTGTTTTTCAAGGCTTGAAAGAAGGCGCAGGATGCATTGGGGGTTTTTCACGATCTTTCTAAGGCATTTGATTGTGTAGACCATGCTACACTAGTCAGAAGGTTTCACCACTATGGCATGAGGGACTCAGCTCTTAATATTTTCAGTACTTATCTTAACAATAGGACTCAAAGGGTAGATGTTAATAAGGGACTAAAATATAATTAGGTGTCCAACAAGGATCCATTTTAGATCCATTTCTTTACCTCATCTACATAAATGACTTGCCTTAGCTAGTTCAAGATAGGCATGAGATAGTAGTACTCTTTGCCATGACACTTCACTTATATTTAAAGTGAAGCGACAACAATCAAATTACGACGTGGTAAACAGTGCTCTCTCAAATATAGTAATCTGGTTTATTGTTAATAATTTACTTTTAAATGCAAATAAAACAAAATGTTTAAAGTTTATCTTGCCAAATGTTAGGCAAGTATAAACTAATTTACTACTAAATGATGAGAAAATGAATTTGGTAGACTCCACTATATTCCTAGGTATTACGCTAGATTGAAAATTACAGTGGGGTCCTGATATAGCTAACCTAGCAAATAGACTCAGTTCTGCAGCATATGCAGAAAAATTAGAGAAATTTCAGATGAAGAAACGACACGCCTGGTTTATTTCAGCTATTTTTATATTATTACATACTTTTATGGGGAAATGCTGCTGATATAAATTCAATATTTTTGCTGCAGAAGCGAGCTATTCGGGATATTTATAAAATGTCCCCTCAAAGGGGGACATTTCTCGGAGAGAAAAGTTTAAAGAATTAGGTGTACTGACCGTAGCTTCTCAGTATATTTTGGATAATTTATACGTTAGAAAAAACTTAAGCAATTTCAAGAAGAAAATGCTAAGCATAAGCTAGATGTACCAGTGATAAGACTTAGCAAAGTAAGTAAATCTTTTAAGGACTAATGTACACCCCTATACAATAGGATCCCAGAAAACGTTCAAAACCCTTCTATTAATAAATTTAAAAAAGTAGTCAAAGAACGTTTGTGTGCTAAATCTTATTTTGATTTATTGCACACCTTGGGTAATAGATGCTCCCCTGCAAAGCTGTCTCGATGTACTTGCGTACTTTTGACTTGTTTTAATATTTAACATATATATATATATATATATATATATGTTTCTATTCAATAGCCTTTTGTGTCTGTAAGACACTGCAACTTCTGCAAATCATGAATCAACAGCCAATGATGACGATTTTCTACAGGCTACCTGATATCTTGCGCAAGCAGCAGCGTCAGCATGGCAGCCTCAGTCGGCCCGCCCATCATCATACCTTTCATGCTGTTCGGAGGGTTCTTCCTCAACTCTGGGTGAGTACAACCATAGGAAATATTACTATTAAGGTGGTTGAGACTTGAGAAACTATAAGAATAACCAACCATAAGAATCTGAATTCTGAACTCGAAGGAAACTGGGCAGTCCGTATCTAAAAAAATTCTATCCATTCCTCTTTTGGTGGTTGTAGATTAATGTAAAAGAGTATGGGAGTATTATTTAGGAATACGTATAGATATAAGTATCTTAACAAATCAATATTCTAAGTTCTAGCAATCCTTGGTTGAATATATATAATATATAATATATCCTTTCTTGACTTGAAGAAGAAGATGCTGTATTTGTAGGACTATGTAGATCCTACAATATTCATCAAATCCTACTACAATAAATGTGAAAGTGAATGTAAAGTGAGGATGGATGGATGTTTTCTACTCTTTCATGCAAAAACTACTGAACGGATCGTAGTTTGAGATCTGGATTAAAACTTATCATCCTACTAATATTATAAATGTGAAAGTTTGTGAGGATGGATGGATGGATGACTGGATGTATGTATGGATGGATGTTTGTTATTCTTTCACGTAAAGACTACTGAACGGATTTCGATGAAATTTGTAGTTTAGTAGTTTAGGCTCTGGATTAAAACATGGGGTACTTATTATCCCGAAAAAGTTGAGTATTTCTGTGGGATACTTGCGCGGGCGGAGCCGCGGACAAAAGCAAGTTATTAATAATACTGTCAAATTTTCCAGGTCCATTCCGCCCTACCTGAGCTGGATCCAGTACCTCTCATGGTTCCATTACGGCAACGAAGCTCTGCTGATCAACCAGTGGGCCGGCGTGGACAGCATCGCCTGCACACGGGAGAACTTCACCTGCCCGGCCAGCGGGAAGGTCGTGCTGGAGACGCTCAGCTTTTCTGAGGTGATAATGATTAATGTACAATTCAGAGCTTAACTTATAACATTAGTTTTTGTCCGCAATTTCAATAGCGTATTCGGGATTTAATTTTATTATGCATATTTTTCCAGTCAGTGATCAACTTTCCTACCTGAAAAAAAAACAGCTGTTTCATACAAAACGGCTACGGCATAGATAGTATTTTGCAGCAGATTTTTTATTCAAGTAGGAAAGTTGATTCCATAGTAAAAGTTGCTTATATTCATGTGTATATTCACTCCTGAAAGTTTGGATACTGACTGGAAAATCACCCGGGGAAGAATTTTGAAAAAAAACACTAGCGGTAAATGGCTTTAATTCTGTTCCCTATAGAAGTAATTTTAGAAAATGCTTCCTTAGCATAATTTTGTATTGCTTTATGTCAATTTCGCCCGCACTGGTTGTTGTGCTCAATGACCGTCGAACTTTGAACCAGCTGATCAGCAAAAAATCAATTTTTCACCCCCGACGCAAAAAGAGGGGTGTTATAAGTTTGACGTGTATGTATGTCTGTGTGTCTATCCGTGGCATCGTAGATCTCATCTCAAACGAATGAACCGATATTGATCTAGATTTTTTTTTGTTTAAAAGCTGACATGATCGATAGTGTTCTCAGCTATAATTCATCATCATCAGCTCGTTCGGTGCTTGTCCATTTTTGGTTTTACGTAAAAAAAATAATTTTGTTTATTGGTTTTCCGAAAGCAAACATAGGGATTTCCTAAGTAAATATTACGGCGACTTGTGAATAGAATTTAAATTGGTATCCACTGGATCCTGATGTCTTAATTATAATAAATAGTTATAAACGATCTAAGATTTACGACAATATCTGAACCACGGCTTAGTAAATAAGCAGAAACTAACATGCAATAAAATTCACGTTTGTAAATGGCACATAAACCATGTATTTATATAAAGTAGACACATTGCGTTTTGTAGCAGAAATAATTTATGTATGTTTATGTTACAATAAGGGTCAATTCACACCGAAGCGAAACGATACGCTACATGGCGCTGCATTTTTGAGATAGCTATATAAAAATTGAACTTTATTCTTCACACAAGAAGATACACGTTTCTTTGTAAGAGTTCGAATGTCATTTTGTACAGCGCATGTGAAGTGTACTGATGTCATATGAAACGTGTATCTTTAAGCATAGTTTAGAATGTTAAATTTTCAATATTTATCTTAAATGCAGCGTCGCGTATCGTTGCGGTGACCGTGAAGGTGGAAATGAAATCTGCCGTGATCTGCCGTCTGGCATTTACTTTACAGGTTGCTAGACTTGCGGCCGCATACGGAACCACACAGTGTAACAACAATTAGTTGAAAAAGTTTTGAAAGTATTTGAAAACGGGCAGCTACGATCTTTAATGCGGAAGTCGGTGACGAGCTCACCTCCTCGAAAACTTGCGCATTAAAATGCTGCACGTTTTAACATAATTATTTATCTAAAAAAGATTTACGGGCGACAATTAATTAATGTTACTTTCCTTAACTGCCTCTTTGACGGCCTCTGTGGCTCAGTGGTTAGTGCGTCGCGTCGTAGCTCAAGCCGGAGGTCGCGTGTTCAAATCCCGCCGAGGGAACAAAACAAGTTTCAGTGTTCCTGGGTCATGAATATGTATTAAATATGCTTCCTGTTGCCGGTACTCCGTAACACAAGTTCTTCGGATACTTACCACGTGGTAAGTTGGTAACATGTCCATTACATGTGGTAACCGCGGCATATTAGTCATGATACTTAGTCATTAGGTTAATAGATAGGTACTGCTCCTGCGCTTATGCATACTTTGTAGCCAATTAAAATTCCTCACAGAGATTTAATCATTATTAATGATAGCTTAAAAGTGATAAGGGGTTAATTATTACTTATATGAGTCCGAAAATTGATTGTAGTAGGGATTTGGTTCTGAAATCTTCGTCTCTTTAAAATTAAAACCGGACAAGTCCAAGTCGTACTCGCGCGCGAAGGGTTCCGTACAAACGGCAAAAAAATCACGTTTGTTATATGTTTTTACATATAAGACGAAGATTTCGAGGACGGAACCCTAAAAACAGTATATCGTTAACATTCTATTCTGTAGATAAAACTTACTTACATTGTATACGCCTAGTAGATAAATCATCGCAATTCGTAATTAATCTGTACTTTGGCGTGACGACGAGTTACCATACCAACAACTACATTCTACCTTTGTTTTAATGAAAATGTTTCAAAATTTCCAGAACGACTTCACAATGGACATCGTGAACATGATCCTACTTTTCATCGGGTTCCGACTGCTGGCCTACATCGCGCTAGTGCTACGCGTGCGCCGGGCCAAGGGTTAAGATGCCTTAAGATCCGAAAGGCCGGAGAAAATTTAGAGCATCGAAAATAGAACTCTGAGCTAATACAATAGAGCTGACATGTCATTTATGACAGCTCGACACTTGATTTTCAACTCTATTGTATTAGGGCAGAGTTCTATTTTCAGTGCTCTGAATTTTCCTGGGCCCGCCGGATTCCGAATCATAGCCAGCCTTAGACTCAGTTACACTCATACAATTTACAGTATCGTTTTTGGCTATTAAGTGGATTAAATTATCCTTTAAATTGCCTAGCAATCAATTAGCGTAATAACGGTGATGTGTGAGTGTGGTTTTATTAAAAGCTTCCTGCAAATCATATGAATGTAATTGAGGGGTTAAATAATAATACGATACTTATCTGCGCATGAATATCGTAAATGCACTTTGGTTTAAATGAATTTTATCAGATCTATTAAACTTGCTGCACGCTATACGTATTAGGGGAATGAATAAAATAAGGACGTGCACACACCTGATACCTGGTGTATGTTCACATCCTTGCATATAAGAAATGGTACTATAATTAATGTTAATATTTATAACTTGATTGTACAACATTTTCATTTGAATTTTTAATGAATTTATTTGTGTTATAAAATATATTATGATGTTACGTGTGAAGGGATTGTGCATAATATTTTAACCTATACACTTTTTAATAAAATGAAAAAAAAAAAAATACTTTATTACAGTTTTTTGATATTTTAAAATATTACTATTTTATATAATATGCTAATATGAAACTGGTCTATAAATTAACAAATAAATAAAATGTATGCATTGATTTGATTTTTATAGTTTATTAAAAATATACAAGTGTTGTTAGTTACTGTTTATTTTAAATTGTATTTTCTTAACAATTCCTGTAAAAACAATTTTTTATCATAATTAATAATATCCTTGCACGAATGGATTTTAATATTATGGCAACACGCCCTGCGTCGAATTCTAATAAAATTAAAATTTTAAAAAAGCTTGAATATTTTAATCGTTTATCTTTAATACTCTTATCATGTTAAATATTTAAGAGAATTTATTAAATGTCTTACAAATAATTACATAAGAAGTCGATTTTAACAAAACCTACTTAGCAACGATATTTTAGATAGACAGTTATTTAGCTAAAAAGTGTTGAGAGACGTTCCAAACTATTTTGTTTACCATTTAATTTGTGTGTAATATTGTGTTGGGACGCGGCGGCAAACGCCTCGTGTGTAACTGCCCTTATTTATTCTGATGCATGCGGCCTCAGCTGATTATCAATTATTAATGTTCGTGTAAGTATCTGTAGGTAAGTAATAAATAAATAATTTTGCACTCGATATATGTTTTATTTTTCGGACACCCAATGATATTAAGTCTGTCAGGTTATGTTATAACACTAGGCTATCTTTTTGGCAAAACTAAACTTTTAAACTTTAAAGCATCGTTTCTCAACCATTTTTATGTCGCGACCCACGAAAAATCCGTCACTATAAAATTATAATAATAGTATGTACATAGCGCGCTATTTTTACCAGCGGGCTTAGCATGCCGATCCGAAGAAATAATTTTAAAGAAGAAATATTATATACAAAACAGTTTGTTGCAAAATAGGTCTTAATCATAATCCATGGTAACAAGGTCGTCAATAGAAGTCAACATTTCTAAATAGCCATATTTTTAAAATAGCTGCCGGGAAATCTTCTGACTGAACGTAAAGAAACTATTTGTCTTGGACCGCCATGATGTGGAGTAGTTGACATTATTGTAAGAGTATTTGACATTGAAATAGGAAAACGTTTCTAATTTAGCTGTCAAAAGAGGCCATTTTTTGAGGTCATGTTCGGTAAGAAAAGAAATGCTGTTTCTCATATCGACGATGCATCGACCTTGCTGCCTTACAATAAGATCTATTTTGCTTCGAATGGTTTAATGTTTCTTTAATCTGACATTTTGTCGATTCTTCGGTGTTTCTAAGGTGCGATGCTAACCCTGCTGCTATACGTTATATTAGTCTTCAATGGTTCGAACGAAAATATTCGTTTGAAAAACGAATATTTTGTACCTATATGTAGTTTGTATTTATTGTTTTTCAACAGACTGCGACCCCCTTTAAAAACAAACTGGACCTAGGGTCGCGACCCCCCGCTTGAGAAACGATGCTTTAAAGAATTCAGTCATAAGCGTGCTTGCCAGGCTTATGGCTGAATCCTACTTCTATTATAAATGTGAAAGATTGTGAGGATGGATGGATGGAAACAATCCCGTTCGACGCACGAGACGCGCCGAGATTAAAAGTAAAAAGTCACTATGTATTTGCCGGCTTGTATGGATAAAAATGAACCTTATATTGATAGAAATAAAAACAATTGAAAAATTACATTAATATCGGATTTTCGTTATTTCAAGAAGGTCAAACTTTATATGGCGCCAAGTGCATTAGAAACAAAGTATCGTCCTATTTTTTCGCTGACAAGAGTATTAAGTAATATAATGTGTTTAGTAAATCAGTCATGTATTAAAGTTTATTATAAAATCAACATTGTTTAAATTCCTCTTTCAAAAAGAAAATAAAAGCTATTACAAAAAATAATACATTTTTCCCAGTGCTCGGCCTCAAAAATCTATAACTTAGCCGTGTTTGGGCCCGGTACTCAGCCTCGTAATAATTGCAATATAGTCATTCTGAAATAAATATAATTACTTAAATTAAACTTAAAACTTAAATTAAACTTTTACTTAGAACTTAATCAACTGGACTGTAAAACATCAAAACTAGATCAATTATTAAAAATTGTCACATGGCTGTCTACTGAAGTATAAAAATCTAGTAGTCGGCCACTTGCAATTTCACATCATTTGAGGCGGCCGACTACTGGTATAAATAAAAATATAGATATGGATAATCCAGGACTCAGCCAGGCTGACTGAGCATTGGCAAATTGATTGATCAAATTGCAAATTATAATAATTTTAGCTATACTAAATCAGAAAGTAATTGTCTAGATATTAAAGCAAAGATTTCGATGTGACAACTAAAATAACTGCAAAATATTTACCTTTTTCGCAAGCACTGTAAGTTAAGAAAAAAATGGCCGCCATCACTTTTTTACACTTTTTGGTAGAGCATTTCGTACTAGACGCGAATTGCTGTTATTTTAAGTTTAACACACACACATGCAAAATTGTTGTTGGCCAATAATAGATCGAGGAACCGAATTAACTTCATGTTATAGGTCAAGATGTAGAAGGCCGTTATTTATTTGACTTAAAAGACAGAAAAGGCTAACTACTGGTGCGGGGCTGACTATTACTGCCGTGATCTCACGTTTCGCCACTGCCCTATATTTATTTATTAATTGAAACTTGATGTACAAACATGTACAAAGGCGGACTTAATGCCTTATGGCATTATCTACCCGTCCACCTTTGGGCGTTACAGGAGCAAAATTATATAGGTGCCGGTAAAGTGAGGAAAAAAAAAGAAGCTGAGAAGAATAAAAAAATCCTAGATGCAATAGGGATACAATCATGATACAATACAATAATATATAGTCTGTTTTACATCAACAGTCAATACCAGATGATGATAATACTGTCTTCTCTTGAATATATATCGCATGGTTCAATGTCATAACTCAAAGCGAACGAACCGGAAGCTAAGAATTTGGATACCTATAACACAACGCCCGTGACGTCCGATAGATTTATTCCACTTAAATCATAAATTGATTCTATTACCTACCCGTGACCGTCTACTGATACGTAGGTATTTCTTACATTAAAATTTACTATATACTAGTTGTTTTTAGTGTTCCGAAGTTATCATGTCTCGGTCAATGAAGTTATCATTATTCGTTAATTTCGGATAATATCGGTTACGGATTTTTTCGGCTTATGACGAATCTAAGTAAAATGCAAATACTTGTTTCCAATTTACAAGTTTAGGTAATCATTTGGCCTTCGGCTTGGCCGGCAAATTAATTAATATAAACATGTCATAACAAGTCCTTTTTATGCTTCGCCTATATCCTAGTTATCCGAAGTATTTGTATCGGATTCGGTTAAGGTTACGAATAGTTTTTATTTCGGATATCCTATAGTTTCAGTTACGGTTACGGAGTCCTATAACATATCCCTGCTACAAAATCCACCAAGCTACGTTCAACAAGTACCTTCGTTTACGTTCTTAGGCACGTAAATTTCTTCACTATGTAAAAACGTCAAATTTTTAAATTGGTTACAAAGTCGTTTGTCTTCTTGTTTACCGTAATTGTTGTATATGGCGAGTGGCGTATATATAGTTCATTAAAATTAATTGCTGCGCTAACAACATCGAATATTGCACAATATTAAAATACATGGCGTTATCTGTAGGAGATGAAGCTGATAATTAAACATCAGTGTTGTAGCCTTTAATGACGCAATTCAGACGCAATACTAATTAATATAAATACTTATATTTTTATCTGTTAGTTAAAAAGGTTCTGTATCACAATGCAATGGCTCCTAAACAGTTTGCTTTAATTGGGGTCGGTGTCATTTTTGAAGATTACTTCCTTTTATAGCGTCTAAGATATCTATTTACCTCAATTCTCAAACATAATCGGTGTATTAGATACCACGTGGAAGCCACCGATGATGACCTGTTACTACTAAGCTAGAATCTATCATGCAACTTTTCTCGTTATTAAATAAAGCAATAAAAGCGAGGCTGCCGTGTACTATTTCCCTTGATGGTTCTCGTGTGGAACGATACGAAGCCACAAAAGTCCTGTCACATTGTGGTCTAAAATAATCGTTAATGGGAGTGTCAATGGATTCCGGGTTCAGGTTATGAAGTCAGGACTAAGTTTGGAAAACTTTGTTTTTCTTTTTTAAGAAAAAAAAATCTATCCAGCCTGAATGAAGGTTTGTAGGATCTCCAAACACACGACGTTAAAATTATTTAATATGTTGACCGGTGAACCCCTCCTAGTTTTACTTGTAGGTTGTACAATTTCCAAGACTTGGACAGCGCTTTTTCTATAGATAAATACGACGTAATTGAAATTAGCTCAAAAATTTGTTTTCAGTTTGAAGTTGTTCCAATTTTAATGAGAATAAGTTGTCCAATTCTGGACAAAAAACTCGGCCCAAGGTCAACCCGGTAATAAAGAGCGGCGTCACCCAGGCAACATTCAGATAATTCGACTATATGTAAAATATTTAGCTTAATTTATATACTCACAAATATTGAAGTATTACTACTTGATAAACTTAAAAAAATAATAATGTGTAGTTTAGTAATTAAATACTTACATCTAAAAATACAAAAAAAGTTTTTTTACTAGTACTAAGTATATACTCAAATGCATAAATTTAACGGAGATAATACAAGAGTTTTTACGAGACTTGCGATTTTTTGAAAACAAATCGATGAGGTACTCATGAATATATTGATTTTTAGTATCATTTTTCTTCTGAGAATTTACTCATATATTTTAAGAGTATTACTCATATTCATTTATGCAATAAAATCAGTCGTGTAGCCTATTATACTTAGTTAATTGATCGAAAGCTATTCAATTGGATAGTAGTAACAAGCTACGTAGTCAGTAGATATCCAGTATTCACGTGTAAATGTTCTTTAAAATCTTTAATTTTTCTTCATTTTATACATATGCAATACTGACAAGATTATGCTCAAAAAAAAAAATCTACCACATATTTTAAGGTAACAAACCAAACGCATTGAACCCACACAGCTACACTTTTACCCAATTTCTACATCCAGTTGTTTTATCACAGATTTGTCGTTACAGATAAATGGGTTCATTGACCTTAGGACTAGTTAGGGCCCTTCTTAAGTTCAAGAAATGTATCTTTAAAGGTATATAAATTAACGACGACACTTGTTATAGAATTTTCGGTTAGTTTAAGTTTTTTTACTTCACTTAGGTATTTTTAGTAAGGTTGAAATTGTAATATCAAGTAGTTTGTTGTTTAGAAAAATAGTTTTAGAATAATATCCATGGGCCATGGTGCATCCGCTTGTAATGTATGAAGTGTGAGTATGAAGCCGGCCAAGGTAAACGGGTTTGTGGGCATCACACAGTATGATGGCAGTTAACACCTATGTTTTGTAGCTGATTGTAATGGTATGCCGACCTCTTTGAATTGATTCTCAGCAAATTGTACCTGCCTTAACTATGTTACATATTCATTATTTAGCTTTTGCCCGTGCAAATAAAGTATCCCACGGGAACGCTGTACTTTTTCGGGATAAAAAGTAGCCTATGATTAATCCAGAGCCTAAACTACTACCATACTAAATTTCATCAAAATTCGTTCAGTAGTTTTTGCGTGAAAGAGTAACAAACATCCATCCATCCATACATCCTCATTTTATAATAGTAATAGGATTTAACTGTCATCATTCCATTTAAAAATGAAATAAATGTTTTGATGTCAACCCCGTGTCTGCACCGAGCCTAATATGACCTTTTACAGGAAAACCCTTTATATGAAAGCGTGCCATATAGCAATTTTAACACGAATTCAAGCGGCTTTGAATTGACATACACGTAATCCGAGATGTAAGATATTTATATAACTTTTAATAATAAATTACTATAAAATTGCTTTTAAGGATACTTATTTATTGTTTGTTGATATAATATTATGGAAAATCTGTTTCATTTAGATAAATGTTAATAGTTAGTAGGTATATTCGGATATCTCCTTTCTTTTTTCAGATACCTGTGAGGATATAATGTGTGTTTGTTACAATTTTATGCCTAAGCATAGATGTATTATATTATAGTTATCAATGTGCCTAAACGACGAAACGGATTTTAAAAATCGCCTTATAGATAGGTATTACATAAGTAATAATATAAAGTTATATTATACACATACTTTCATTAGCACGTAGCTTATCCTGGAAAAGCGTGCGGTTCTGCGGTACAGACAGATTTTTTTACAACAAAAATGTCGCGGCAAAACAAATGCAAAAATAAAATAAAAAACAAGGTTTTGTTTTCTGAACGTTAAACAAAGAAAAAAAAAGGATTACAATTACCACCGGTTCGGAACCCTAACCCGGGGAGAAGAACCGTAATGTAGTAGGTGTCTAAGGGCCGGGTTCAATAACCTAAAAAACTATTTGTTAAAAACGTCGTCATTCAATCATTTGCCGGTTTTTTGCGATACAATGGTGACGTTTTTTAACAAATAGTTATTGGTAGATAGGTTATCGAAACAGGCCGTAAGAAAATAATTACGATTTACGGCGGCGCATCTATGATTTTCATGATTAATGTTTCACAGAGCCGAATTCAGGCAAGGTCAACCTTTTCATAGTGCACGATGCACAAAATGGTCTAATAACTTGATACAAAATTGTCGCGTTCCTCATATTCCAGAGGCGTAAGTCCTGGCCTCCTCGGTCCATAGTCAAGGTGACTTCTTTAATTACAATCACGAGGTTCGTAAATGAAAAATGGGATTGACTTATTTCATCGATAAGTGATGTGACTACTCTTAAACGTTTTATTATTTACAAACTTCGTTATAGTTACAAAATTATACTTTGTCTCAGGTTCCTGGAACTACATGTCCATTCCTTAATATGGGCACATGACACTAATGACTATAGTTTGTATTTCGTCTAATAATCCATAACACCCAACAAGTTTTTACAAAAACATAAGGCTGGGACTATATGATCCGGAATCCGTAAGGCCGGGGAAAATTCAGAGCAATGAAAGTCAAATGTCACTATCAAGACAGCTATCAAGCAGCACTTCGATTTTCAACTCTATTGTACAAGAGTAGTTTTCAGTGCTCTAAATTTTCCCGTGCCCGCCGAGTTCCGGTACATATAGTACTAGCCCAGCCTATGAAACCTATTTGAGACTGAAAAAATATTTATTTAAGCTTTTTGTACAGAAGTAAGAAGATAGAAAGTTTAAAGCTAAGTTTAAAGTTCGAAGCCATTTCAAGTGACGTGGAAAACTATTTGTAAAGTTCACTAATATTATGCCTATTTGAATAGAATGTCTAAATGAGCCAAGGGTTTATTATCTATGCCCGTTCATCTCTTTCTACAATCGTTATCTCTGTCCTGCGCCGTTCATAGCTTTTCTAGTTAGTCGGCGCCAGATCTAAAGACCGAGTGCGCAATACAAAATGCTACGTGTTTTTGTATTTCTAGTAAATTAGTTTTTTTTTTAATTATTGTGTGGGCAAAAATGAGTGAAAGTGAGCTGGGATCAGTGCGTAAGGATTCCACTGGATCGAGCAACTCGGATTATTCGGAAAATAATGTAAGTTTTGTTAATTTTTCGTGATTTTTTTTTTGTGTGATTTGATATTGAACACTGAAAGGATGTGGAATTTATTGTTTTGTTTACAAATATTAGAAAAATGGTAATATAACTTTTTTAATTCATAAGAATTTCTTAGTCCAATTTTGTACTTGTGAGTTGTGATATTTATCGAACTTTTTTACCGGTCTTAACTTTTTTAGTCGAGTAATTAGGAAGATTTTGGAGTTTTTCCAAAAGGATTTTTCCATTTTTTTTGAGGGTGTATTGAGAAAATGTTAGGTTATGTCTGTAGTAATACGTTAGGTTCTAATTTACTATAGCAGTTAAAATATTACGTTAATTGATAACGTTTAGTAAGTACGTTTTCCTACCGGAACAAAAATTATAACCTCCACCTCTTTTTGGAAGTCGGTTAAAAATATCATTTAGGTTCAAGTACTTCTCGTATAGATATGATTTTTCATTTAAGGGTTCCATAGTGTCCGTCCGTTAGTCTGTCCTCTGTAATTATGAATATAAATAATGGAATATGAAATATCGTATAGTTTTAGATTGCTTATAGATATAGACTTTATTTTTTGCATCATAAAATAATAATTGAAATTTGATATTATAGGAGTGACCCCATACATGTGAAGTGGGGATGATTTTTTTGTTCATTGTTCATTGTAATTTGTTTTGTCGAATAGGTCTTTTAATTTTTTAGGTTATTATATTATCGAAAAGAAAATATAACTGAGAGTGATCAAAATTATAATACTTGAACCTAGTCGCCTTTGCACCCCTCATTGATTATTTCTAGAACAAGCTATTTCGATTATATCCTAGTAATAATTAAAACCTGTGTGTCCTATTATAATTTTGAATATTTTAAATAGTATTATAATTTTGATCTTTAAAAAATACTTAAGTAGTAATATTATGCCTAATTGAATATATAAATAGCGACATTTAAAATGTTGAAATATATTCATGATTTTTATGTTATTATTATATCCAGCTGAGTTAGCCATTACAATCTAATAATGCTAGATCAAAAGTGCCGTAGATTTTTATTTAATACTTAAAAAAAAGTTAAAAAAATACAAATTACATACCTACATTTCACATAGAAAAATAATAAAAAGAAAAATAATAAAAACACCTAAATTCAGAAGAAGCATGAAACAAAATTTAATCACCTATGCAAAATTTAATCACCTATCCACACAACGCGACAGCTCGCCTTACAAGGCGGCGTGAGGCGTAGTTTCGTTACATGTGTGTGCGTGACACTGTATTACACGGCGACGTGTAGCTAAAGGCTCGCAGAAGACGTACTCGCAGTTTTAGAGATTGCAGATGCAGTATCTGGAAGTAAACACAGATTACGAGTTATTTACTGCCCCATAATTTTAATATTTATCAGGAGTTACGAATAAAAAGACCAATTTAGGATTAATAATTTCTTCTGTATGTCTATGTATATAATGCTCATGTGAGTGGTGTGACAGTTATATAGAACAAACCGCGCGGAGAATGTTTTCCGTCCACCTCGGAAGACAAAAACATTGTGTATTCCTACACAATGTATATAGCCACGCCCCAATGTTTCGATGTTTTTGAACACGAGCAGAGATTTTGTGGTTCGCAGAAGTCTTCACTTTTTTATTAGGTCTGAGGTATTACCTAAAAAATGTTTCAATACTGTTATTAATAAGGCCATATTCGTTTACGTTTGGAATCTTGCCGTTTGGTATTTAAATGATAGTGTCTGAAGTTATACAGAATACAAATGAATACGTCGTGCTAGGTATGGTAGATAGTTTAGTCTTTGTGTACTCGTATTTGGGAAACAAAAGTGACTTTCTGAATTGTGACTAATCGTGACGAAATTTACTAACAATGAGGGCTCGTTATATCGTTTATTAATTGGTAAGTAGTTAATAGTTATATTTTTGTGGCATTCCTAAAATGTGTAAGTACTTGATGTTGCCCGTGACTTCGTACGCGCAAAAAAAAAACATAACATACCAAATTGCATCAAGATGCGTTCAGTAGTTTTCGCGTCAAAGGGTAACAAACATCCATCCGACCATCTTCTCAAACTTTCACATTTATAATAGAATAAGCTTAAAAAAATATGCAGCAAATTGAAATATTTCAAATGTGTCAAAATACCTAAAACCAGTAGGTTTTTGGTTCATTTGGACACAGTTTAAGTCAGTAAACTAGTGACTAGTGCTATCATGGAATCTAATTCTTAAGCAGGGTCAACCCTTGTTATAATTTGTTCGTATTATAATACCTATTATGACAGAGGCCCTGTGGTCGGAATTCGCCCATGAATATTAATATAATTTTTAAGTTTTAACTTTGCGAGGGCTCTTGTGCCTCTTAGATAAAAACAAATGTAAATGTTGTGACAGATTGTTTGTCTGTCTGTTTGTTCCGTTTAATCTATGAAATAGCTGGCCCAATTTTCACTTGACTTTCACTGGCAGATATATATAGATGTTATAAGGAGTAACTTAGTTATCTTATGGTTCCGTTTAAAAAATAGGTTTCCGTTTCCATTAGTTCTACGTAAACGAACTTGCGGGCACCAGCTATAATACAAATAAATTATGTGAACAATCTATATCTGCTTGTGAATTACATTCTCTGATAGCATAGAGTACTTACTTGTAAGTAACTATAAATATTTTCTACTTGAAACATTTTAGTTTTATGAAACAACTTTCGTAGAACGATCCAAATCGATCTAAATTTGAAAATTTTTACGTGCCTTTCAACGGCCCACAATTTTTCCAAACAATCGTGGACGGTGTATGCTTGTAGTAATGCAATCAAATCGATAGCTAACTATGTAGCTGTTTATTGTTAACTCTCACCGAACTTCCACAATTATTTCAAGGCCAAAAAAATTGGTCCAGCCGTTATCGGGTTTTAGCGGGACATGAATTGCAATCCATTTTTATATATATAGGAAGAAGATTATCGTTGTAACACAGGCAAACGAGCAGACGTGTCGTACAATGGTAAGCGGTTTTTACGCTTGCACGCTAAGCATGAACACCATAGTAATGCGTTTTGTGTACACAAGAATAGACATACTCACAGATAATATTATCGACGGCATCTTTTCTTCATCGATCGGTCATTTAATTATTATTCTTATTATTCTATTGTTCTCTTTGTCTTTATTTCTATTGTGGTAATGCTACGCGTGCTGTTTGTTTTAAGGCCGTGGTGTCTTCTGCCAAATCATCCGTAGCATCTCAGGGATCTCGGTCTTACTGTAAAAATAAGCTTTTCATTTACATTTATGTGAAATTAAGGCGTGCCTATGTTAGTGGGTGTAGTGTGTACCTATTTATTACGTAAGGCGAGCGTTATGGGCCGCGTGCTAAATCTGAGCGGTCTGCGGTGTAACCCGATACCCACGGCCTTTACTTACACTTTCAAATAACTCTAGGTGTATCTGCGGTTTTGTCCGTAGCGCCATACAGTTTTGGGTATCAAAATAATCAAAAGTTAAAAACTATACCTCATTAATTAAAAACGGATCAGTGAGCCTAGCAGGAACATTTGACAGCGGCGTAAACGTAACGTTAACGAATGACAATTGTATGAAAATCTCTCAAAAACGTGACTGCACCCATATAAATTTCATTTGACAACTTTACATTTACGACGCCGCTGTCAAATGTTCCTGATAGTCCCCCTAGACGCTATTTACGGAGCTATTAAAGTCGTTGACCTCACACATCTGATTGTAACAATGTTATTTAGGCAAAGCCTCTGCTTCCTCTTGAAATCAGCTGTTCCTGTGAGGCAAATTATTTTTCTACCTAAACGTTTTTACATAAGCAGTAGGTTATATGCCCAAAATATCCGTAATAGATTTTGAACAACACACTACAATACGTACAATATACATACGTCATTATCCTTCCCTTTGTCTTTGTCGGGTAATAAATTAGGCACATACTGTTGAGGATCTATTGTGATTCTTATAATAACAGTGTTTTGCAAGTAATTCAATTTTTATTAAAAAAAACGCCCATTCAGGTGTACTAAGGTCACACACAAATAGCTTTTCTTTTTCTCAGGCCGCCAGTGCGCGCTTGGGCTAGGTGTAAACTGTGAAGAGTGCGTATGAACTCTGGAAAGGCTGAAACTTTTTTGTCGGGACATGCACTTGATGTTATAAGAACTAATGAGTAACTTAAGCGTCTTTAATTTTTTCAGCTTAAAGCGTTGAGTTAAAAAAACAGGGTTCCATAATCCATTTCTTCTCGTTCTAAGCAAACAAAGTTGCGAGCAACAGCTAGTAAAACTAGCTATTATAAAACAATACAGATTTAATCAGCTTATCTATATTGCTTAAACTATTCATACTTAATTCAACGCGCTATTGAGATAAGTGCATAATTGTGTTGTTGATATATTTTTGAATGTCAACTACATATTTGTTTTAGAATATAGGGTTTTTTATTGGTTGTTAAATAACGAAATACTAATTATAAATTATTAATAATGAAAACAGCAGAACAGCGGCTGGTACCGACATCAAAATGAAGAAGATTGAGTATAGAGAAATAGTTAAAATTAAAGCCGATTTTGAAAGGGGAATTATTTAGAAAGTAAGATTTATTTCATACTTTTTTGTGTATTTTTACTTTGAAAGTCGGTTTAATTTTTTGTTGAAAAATAATAAATTTTCGTTTTTAGTGATATTTTGTTAAATTATTATTAATGCATTTTAAGAACGTTTAAAATAAAGGATTGAATGGAATCTTGGCGCGTATTAAATTGTAATTTTATAGCGCGTATAATATAATTTAATACGCGCCAAGATTCCATTAGGTATTGTAAATAAGATGATGATGATGATGATGAATAATGTTAGTTACATAGTGGCATATGCTTTTAGTTCTTTAAAAAATGCTGAAATTTCCAAACGCGTATCTTTAAAGACTGAGGAGGTCAAATCAGTGCTTTTGGATTCAGGGCATACCTAGGTACAAAATCTTACTTATTGGTAGCATATGCTTGTGTTACTTCAGAAAAAGTGAAAATCGCTATATGTGTCGATATAAATTTCGAGGAGTTTCCTCAATTCCTCATAATACATATGAACTTAATTGGACACATAGGAAAAGAGACAATCGCGAAAAACTATTTTTGACAATTGCCCGTGAATAACTTACGATGCAGACACGAGATTTTATGAGACTTTTTAGGGAACCTTTAGATCGCTGGTTAATAAAGGTGCATACGAGTTTCCACCGTATAATTTCCCATTCTAAGTTTGACGCTTATTTTATTGGACTATGATGATTATTTTGCTACAAAATATCAAAGCAGTAACCGATACTACATTTTGTCTATGCTAATAATACACTTAACGAACTTTGCTACTGCACATTTTAGTACATGCTGCGACCATTAAAATGTTAATTGATCATTTTGTAGATTCCCGTTATTCGTAATTTAATATAAATTGGTGTTATCAAAGGTTTATAGCAGCATTCAAAATTATTAATTGTGTACCGAACATCTATTATTGATTTAAAAGTCCGTAAAAAAAAATAACGTATAAAAGCGAAACGTATAGTGAGTGTGTCGTAACTCTTAGCACGTAGCATTACGACACGTAGCGTTACAGCACGTAGCACGTATCGTTACAACACGTAGCACGTAGCGTAAAGACACGTAGCACGCATTGTTACGACACGTAGCACGTAGCGTTACGACACGAAGCTACTCGAAACTGCAACGTAACGCGGCGTAGCGTTTTGTGATATAGCGCTACGTTGCGCATTATCATCGCTTAAAAATCATTGTCCTTAGTTTATTGAAAATCTAATATTTAAAATTCTCGTTAAACCAAACTCCTCCGAAACGTCCTGACCGATTCTTATGAAATCTGTGTACATTCGTTTATTTAATATTAGTATATACTATTACTATAGCTAGTTATTATTGTTAAATTATAGGAAGGTGATTTCTTTTTGTCCTTAGGAGCTGTCATCAAACATACTATACGTAGACAACGGGCTAACATGGCCAAAGGGGGACCCCGTCCATGGGGAGCTGGAGGAGGTGCTCGGCAGCACTCCCTCGTCCAGACCCTGTTCGCTGGTGTGGAGAGATGTCACTGTACACATCAAGCTGAAGGATGGCAAGCTCAAACGCTTGGTCAATAGCGGTAAGTAACCAGGTGCCAGAGACTTCAAATCTTTTTTTTGTATTTATCTTGACTATATTATCGTTGACTTGTGGAATTATGTTATATTATATATTTATAAACTACGCTTTTGTTGCAGTCAGTGGCATAGCCAAGCCGGGCACGCTGATCGCACTAATGGGACCGAGGTAAATATTATCCTTTCTTCTACTTTTGTCTCACCATCATCAGCCTAATACCGATCTCTACTGAAGGAATGCCTTTTCCAATAAGCGCCAAGTGTGTGGTTTTCAAAAGTACAATAAGAACACTACATTATTTTTTGCAGTGGAGCTGGTAAAACTACGCTGATGTCAGCTCTAGCCCACAGAAGCCCAGGTAAAATGTGTCTTCATTAGTTGCTTGCCATATTTTTATCGAACTAATAACTCCTTTAGGCATTTTTCATCTGTTATTGGATGATTTATACAGTATTCTCCGAGTAACGTAACCACTCTTGAAATACTGTAGTGCCTGGGACAGTTGGCTTTTTAAATGTCGTATGGTTGCCCAAGCACATACGGCATTCACACAACATAGTCAGTCTAGTCGAGAGGAATGACTGGTCAATACGTCTGGGGCCAACCATGTCCTCACGATGTTTTCCTTCACCGTTAGAGCGTCCGTATGTGTACTTGAGATCTGAAAAAGTCTCATTGGCGTGTAACCACAACCTGGGAATCGAACCTGCACTCTCTCGAGTGCGAATCAAACGGTCTATCCACTACCACGGAGCTCATCGAACTAAAAGATACATTTATTTCACCTCTCACAATTGTAGACTTCTCAATAACAACAATAAAACCAATATAACGTTTGGAAGAACATTTTAAAAGCACGAGTACTGTTATTAATAAAAAAAAACTGTAATTTAAATGCGCAACAAGAGATGCACTTATCAATTTAATAATAATACTATAATAATACTGCTTTGCTCAGAGTTCTAATAAATTTAAATAAATAAAAAGAATCACAAAAATATTTATCTGACCAGGTTTCGAACCCACCATTCAGAATTTTCGAACTAAGAAAAAATTATACATTTAAAGCCTACCAATCCGCCAATCGGACTGACATAATAGAGTCGAAATTATTTAAATATTGTTGCACAAAGAAAGAAAAACATATGTAGCTTAAAAATGGGCAGATTCCCAGGGATAAGACCTAGCTAGATAATTTTTTAATATTAGCTTTTCCCGCAGCTCCGCCCGCGTAAATATAGTATCGGGTAACCCACGGGAATACCGTACTTTTTGGAATAAAAATGTTTTAATCCAAAGCCTAAACTACTTCCATAACAAACTTCATCAAAATTAAGTAGTTTTTGCGTGAAAGAGAAACAAACATCCATACATCCATCCATCCATCATCACAGACTTTGACGTTTATAATAGTAGTAGGATACAAGATCGTCTCGTTTAACCTATTATATAAGATAATAGCTCCCCATACCGATTTCGGTGACGGTGGTCAGTTTCATTAAAACCAGACTAATTATTCAGTAACTGTTTTACTTTTGATTCAGAGGGGACGATAGTGGACGGCGACATCGCGATGAACGGCATGAAGGTGGGCGATTTCATGCACCGCGAGAGCGGCTACATGCACCAGGACGACCTGTTCGTCGAGAACCTCACCGTTATAGAGCACCTCAGTATCATGGTGAGTGTTTTATATGATATTATCGACGCTGCAGAAAGGGTGAGACGGTACGCGCGTGATACGCGTGTCAACTGGACATAGCAAGGCCCCAGTCGAGTCGTGATCGAGCGTATCTACGCGAGATTCTGGCGTAGTGATAAATTCGCCTTTCTGGATACTCTTTGGAAATAGTGGAAGCCCCCAAAGGGAGATCTCCGACCGAGCGGGTGATATGCCGGTGATCGGTCAGGCCGAAGCCCACTGAAAGCATTTCAGTGGTTGCATATTCTATAGCGCCGTACTGAAATAACTTTGATAGCGTGATTGGTCCGCCAGCTCTATGTGACTTTAGAAATTGTAATATCTATAGACGCTTTCAGACCACGCTAATCTGGTCCCGTGGCAAGTTCTCGAAGAAATCAATATGCTACGGGTATGTACAGCGAAAATATATTTAATACTTTTATAGTATTATATTTATGAATTTTATTATATTATACACATATTTAATACACGTCCATGACCCGGGAACACAAAAAACTATTTGTTCCATTTGCAGGATTCGAACCGGCGAACGCCGGCGCGCTCAGTAACTGAGCCACAGAATACAGAAGCCGTGAAAACTTTAAAAGTATGTTATTTAGAAATATCTGAAGAATCATCTAAAATCGAAATGATTTTTACATTAACCGATAAGAGAATTGAGGAAAAAGATATGTGTCCAGATGGAACAGATTCCCATATAATACTTTATAAACTACAAGGACAATTTTACAGAAAATTACAAGGCGCGGCGTTTTAACTTTTATTTCTTTAATCGCTAAGTCTCGCTACGTCGCGTCGCGTCGTTTTGCTACGTTTGCTAGTCATCGCATTTCGCGTTCTCTCGTAACCAAACTTACTCATAGTAAATATTATGCTTAAAACATTGTTATTTTGCCTGGAATTTTGCATTTAAATAATTCTCATTTTGCTTTTTAAACAGAACCCATCGACTTTATTTTATTTCTTCATTTGTTTAGTATTTTTCAATTTACATACTTCATCACTGATTCGGATTCGATTGTAAATAACAAACGGGTTCGGCCGCATACGCATTTCAAAGATTTGGAGAGTTCTAAAACATATAAAAACTGACCGGTATTTTAAATTGTGGAATTAACATAACATTTACAATAGTTTTAAGGTTCTCTATATAATATGCTACATGCTATAAAATCATTCACGGTTATTCTTCTATAAATTATACTTTTTTTAAGAGTTTCGTGCCCAAAGGGTAAAACGGCAGGCTGTTCATAGACTCCGTTGTCCGTCCGTCCGTCTGTCTGAGTGACTGTCACCAGGCTGTACCTCATGAACGGTGATAGCTAGACAGTTGTCATAGATTACCTTGCCGCTTTTACAACAAATACTACAAACAGACAAAAAATAAATATTTTAGTCGGGCAATATGTTGTCTACATTGAAATAATATCACAATATTTTGTTGTACCTGGGCTAATTGATAACTGTCCGAAACGACGAAGTTACAAAAATGATACGCAAAAATGGAATACTCGTATTACATTATATTCTGGCATCTTTTTGAAAATATAACGCCAAATTAGAATTTAATCGAACTGATGGAATTTGTTTGAGAAGACGTAGAACTTTCTCTGTCGTAAATTTTCTTAACAATGGAAAGAAACGAAATTCGTGCGGTGATAAAGTTTTACGTTTTAAAAGAGAAAACAGCAGCCCAGATTAAAACCAAGCTAGACAGTGTTTTAGGTAATTCTGCTCCTGCATTGAGTACAATTCACACCTGGGTAACTGATTTTAAACGTGGAAGAAAGAGCTGCGAAGACGCCCACAGGTCTGGCCGTCCAAATGAAGTCACGAATCCGGACATGATCAAAAAATTCACAAAATTGTATTGAATGATCGGCGCTTAAAGTTGGGAGAGATAGTAGAGATGGTGAGCATTTCATCTGAACGCGTTTTTAATATTTTGCACCAACATTTGGGAATGAAAAATCTTTCCGCGCGATGGGTGCCGCGTTTGCTCACTGTAGACCAAAAGCAACGTCGAGTGGACGATTCATCGGAGTGTTTGGCGCTGTTTAACCGAGATCCTAATGAGTTTTTGCGGCGTTATGTAACAGTCGATGAAACCTGGATACATCATTATACTCCCGAGACAAAAGAACAATCTAAGCAGTGGACTGAGAGCGGAAAACCTGCGCCGAAGAAAGCAAAAACGGTTTTGTCGGCCGGCAAAGTGATGGCGACTGTTTTTTGGGATGCTCGAGGGATTATTTTAGTGGATTATCTGCAAAAAGGAAAAACAATAAATGGAGAGTACTACGCAAGCTTGCTGCAAAAATTAAGTGAAGAAATCCAGAAGAAACGACCACATTTGGCCAAGAAAAAAATTTTGTTCCACCATGACAACGCACCTGCACACACGTCAATGGTTGCAGTCGCCAAACTCCATGAATTGCGGTTCGAATTGCTACCGCATCCACCCTATTCCCCGGATCTGGCCCCGTGCGACTTCCACTTATTCCCAAACCTGAAGAAATGGTTAGGTGGCCAGAGATTTTCATCAAATTAAGAAGTCATTGTTGCCGTGGACGAGTATTTTGAGGGGTTAGGAGAAAACATTTTATCAAACTGGTGTAACGGCATTGGAGAAGCGCTGGACTAAATGCATCGAGGTAGAAGGAAACTACGTTGAGAAATAAATTTATTGTAAATAGATTTTTGAAGTTTTTCTTTGTCGTTTCGGAAACTTATCAATCAGTCCTCGTATATTCATTTTTAAAATAATTAGGTAATAGGTACATCAAAATAAAATAAATATTTAAGGAATCGGCAAAATATGGGGGACCCAAACAACAACCGCGATATTTTGCCGATTTATATAATAGAACGGAATCTCCTTCGTGTGCGAGTCCAAGCCAACCGGCCAAGTGCGTCTCGCACTTGGCCGGTTTCACAATGAAATTATGTTTTTCTAAAACACTTTAAATAATAAATACTTTTTGATAATTTATCAAAAAGTATAGTAAGATAACTTATTATATACGTATTTGGTTTCGTAATATGTATTTATAAAAACATACCTAAGTAGTTCAAAGGTCTGATTGAACGTTTAAGGAATCGGAGAGTTGAAAATTATAATAAAACATTTTTTCTATTATACCTACTAGATGTAGCCCGCGATTTTGTGTGCGCAACAGGAAATTCTGCGAAAGCCGTATATTTTGCTGCGATAAAAATTAGTACTTCCCAATGGCCTACTCTATAACTGTGCCAAAATGTCATCAAAATAATTCCAGAAGTTTTGGAGCCTATTCAATGCAAACAAACATACAAACAATCAAATGTTTTCTCTTTGTAATATTAGTATAGATAAAGTAAAAAAAACATGATTGAAAATAGACTATAGGTAGGTACGTTTTTTAAATTATAATTTCATTAAAATTATATTAATGGATTCGTCTTAAGTCATTAATTCCCTTAAGGCCTCCACAGACGAGAGGCCGATTTCAGTTTCAGTTTCAATTTCAATTTCAGGCCGTTTCAGTTAGAACTGACGTTAGTTCGGCCTGAACGGATTCGAGCACATACACGGAGAAAATCGCATCCGACCGAACTGACGTCAGTTCGGCTCTTAGATTAATAACGCCTAGATAGTCTTCAAACGCATAGTACAAAGTGAAGCAAGCAACAGATAGAATATGTAGTCGTAAGCATTACATACCGACACGCACACAAACAAAACTTTAAAGTTGTGGAGTGTGTACTCTTAAAATTGGGATTATTGTATTTGCTTTTCTTAATATCGTGAGATGTAAAAATATAACTTATATTTTATTTTAAACCATCTAAACACAATTTGTGAATTTTATTTATATTAAACTGGTATTAAGGAATATATTAAGGATTATCTTAATACTGGCAATACTTTAAATCCATAATTAAAAAACAGAAAATATTAAGAAAACTTTGTCTTAGTTGCAACTATTAGTTAGCCATGAAAATTTTGAAATAAATTTATTTTTACTAGTAACACTTTCACAATTCACAATAGGGCAACAAAATGGCGATATAATATGATTCTATTTTAAAATGTTTAAATATTTGACTTAATAAAAATGTTTTTTTACTAAATAAAAACATGTCAAATTGTTCGGACATAACATTTCATACTTACATATGAAATGTTATGTGCGAAGTTTTTTTATTCTTTTCCGATGCATTGTGACACCCAATAACGGCACAAACCTTCATAATGTTTTTAATAGTCGGAGATGTATGCACTAGCGCTTGACTTAAGGAACCCCTATAATTTCACTCTGTCCGTCCGCCTGTCTGCCGTCTGCCGCTCTCCTAGCTTCTGTAATAACTTTATGACAATTACTTTTGTAGTAATTCAAAGAAAACCTATTGCGCGTTGATAGTTAGATAGACGGAACCCTCTTTAGACATGTCGTGACATGCTCTTGGTCAGTTTAGGCTATTATTTTATTTATTAATTGTATTTTGCTGCAACTGTAATCACGCTATCGACGAAACCGAATTATTGTGTCATACATTTTCCAGTAATATGTTATAGAAATCATTTCTCTTTGTTTTATAGTAATAGTCTTTAGATTTTATCAACCATAGTGGCTCTAAAGTTTTAATGAACTTTATTAATTTCTTTAGACCACGTGCCATTTTTAGGATTCCGTACCCAAAGGGTAAAACGGGACCCTATTATCGAGACTTTGCTATTCGTCCGTCTGTCGCCAGGCTGTATCTTAACCTTCTTATACCATGATAGCTCGACAGTTTAAATTTTCACAAATGTATGATGTAGGTATTTTTCTATTGCCGTTTTATCAACAAATACTAAAAACAAAATAAAATAAAAATTTGAGGCTCACATACAACAAACGTGATTTTTCCATTTTGTACGGAACTCATCTTGCCGACTCGCACTTGACCGGTTTTATTTTACACTCGAATTTTATTACCGTTCAGTCCAATTTTATTGCCGTTCAGTCCATCCGTACAGGTCAGATTTAATGTTGCCAACCTAGTTGTTTTACAAAGTTTTGCTACTAAATTATGTATTTTATTCCCTCCTTAGTAGGAATTTAATTGTTAGTAGTGGTTTTATAGAAAATAGCTAGACAGTAATCATAATATGCAAAGTGACCTGCTTCTATGTGCTGTTATGACACCTTATCATAATAGCACATAGTAGCACGCTTCCGTAAGTCGCTAAAACTACCGATTTAATTTCTATTTACATAATATTTCCTACTATATTTTTTTAATTTAACGGTTAAATATTAAAACTGAAAATGTATGTATGTTTGAAAACACAAAATCCCTAAAAAATTTTTTAGGGATTTCTAAGTTATAGCTGTTATCGGTACTCTTTTAGTAGTTTTTAGTAGAAAACGATGCGAGTTTAGTAGTTTCGCAAAAACAGAGTTGGCAACACTGAACGAATCGCTTCAGTCCATACGGCCGACTGATGCGATCTCGAACTTGCACACAGACGATACGATTTTGCATCTGTTCAGGCCGAACTGAAGGAAAACCGGACCGTGTATGGGGCCACTAATACGGAAGTTTTGTCGCTGCTTACTCTATATCGAGCGGCAGAGGCAAAACATGCAAATAAGCTATCTGAAACTTATTATTAGATTGTGAAATAGGCCCTTAATCTTGTTTTAACAATTGGTGAATAATTTATTCAATTATTAACTTTAAGGTTGTGCGCTGGATGGAACTGAAAATTGAAGTTCTTTGAAACCTTTTTTCTGAGTCATGGTCGTATTGATAAATATAAAAAAAATACAAAATGTTAATCTGCAATATATTTAGCCGAGGACCTCAGACCATTAAAAAAAGATTTCTTCTCTTCTCTTCTGATCTTTTTTATTGGTCTGAGCCGAGGACTGTATTTTTATAAATTGTTTTTTTTTTTTTTTTTAAATTTATATATTGATTTACAAATATGCCCATAATATCAGTATTTTAAGTAAGACAAGACTCAGGGGAAGGTCGTTTTAGTTTTTGCAAATTTTGTCTCAAATATTTATAGCGTTTTTCTATCGATACCCCCTTATCGCCTACAAAATTAGTATGGGACTTGAAGCTCAAGGTCACTGGAGTTATACAGAACCCTCTTTCCTAAAACATATAGTTTTTCCTCAACCCGTGGGGAATTCGAGTTATTACAATGAGATGCCATAAATAAAGATTTTATTTGTTTGGTATAAATATTCATAAAATTATGTACTCCATTATAGCTGTCGATATGATGAGATATGATGAGATCTTTTAAGATATTAAAAGATTAGATATAGATCTTGTTTTCGATGTTTGTTAATCGTTTACAAATTATTAGCTTTGATGATGGCCGAGATAACGTTTTGTCCCTGGAAACTGCGCATTTTGAAGTTACTATGTGATGTTTTTCTTTTGTAGTGCAACAATACATCAATAATTTCGACTCAAATATGTCAGTCTGATTGGCAGTTTGGTTAATTTAATAATAATTGTTAATATACTAACAATGGTTGATAAAAATTGGCATTGTTGCGTTGTTCGGAAATTCGCAATGTAATGGGTTCGAACCCCGCTAAAATAATTTGTGATTCTTTTTTTATATCTACTAGAGCTCCGAGCAAAGCTCGGTTACCCAGGTATTAAATACTTGTATTAAAAAGCGGAAAGCTAAGAACTGCGGAAGTGGTTGCTGAATCAAAATTAAAAGAATACAGAAGATATACCAACTCTCGTACACGCTGTAACGGCAATAGCATACTTGTACTTACACATAGTTAAACAAACTAGGTAGTAAATAGCAGGGGCGTGCGCTCCATATAGGCAGAAATGCAGTGCTTTACTTGTCATTCACAGATATTTTAATAAAACGTTCGTACGTTTTAGATGACTTTAATTAATAGTAAATAAATTAATTTAAAAAATATAATAACTTAAAAACGCCTAATATTTTATAAATAGCAACTAATGCCGTTAAGTTCTGCAGGAAAAATCATCGCATGTGTGTGTAATTTTCATACTTCGCAAGCGCACACACCCATGAATATCGACATAAATAAACAGCGATAAGTCATGAGATGGCCGAACCGAGAGCCGAGCCGAGAGCTTCGGTTCGGCTATCCGATCGCTTCCGAAAACCGCCGAACTGGCTTGTTGGAAATTATTCGTTGCCTATAATCCGAGTAAAAACAATACGACGCGAATCTAATGAATCATGTACGCACAACATGCATTTTTGTTTAGTAAGGTATTATTTGTTTAAATAGAAGAAACGTTTTGTGTTTCGCGGGGGCCATATTGCATATTTCATGTGATAAGCATTGTTTACAATTTAATCGCTCCAGTTTATTTATAGTTTTCTTAAAAGATTTTTCATTTTAACATTTGAAAGTGTGTACATTTAACAGTTTATTACTGAGTTTCTATAATAATTGTAGTGATTTGCTTTTACTAGTGAGTTAGTCGATTTTTTTAAATGTTATTTGACTGTGAGGTTTGTGTTGAAAATGTGTGTTTATTAAAAATTAAAAATAACAAGTTCTAACAATTGTCATTCAGTGAAAAGATTCAAATTCTGTCTAAAGATAGGTACCCGAGTTACAACAATTAAACCAGCAAAAAAATAATGTAACTCGAAAATTTCATGTTAAAAGTTATGAAACGTATAACTGGCTGTGTGGTTGTGTACACACGATTAAATTATATTGTTTTCCTTGCATATTATTTAGTAATTTACATCGGGATATAGTAATCTCAAGTAACCGGAACCTTGAATATGTGAAAGTTGAAGCTGACTGACTGCTGAGTAGTTATAATTTTTTAAAATATGCTTATTATTTTACTTATTAGAATTTCTTCCGCCGCGACGATCGATCGCTGTTTTGTCTGCGTTGCCGTAGAAGATGTACATGAATAGTAGTACATCTAAGAATTGCTCTGTTGGCATGGTTTCGACTTAGAGATCCGTCGCTTGGCTGTAGCTATGCTAAAAATCTATAAACGAAAAAGTTTTTGTGACCGAGTACTTCGCCGCATACCCAGTGTCATAATCCTGTGCACGCCACTGGTAAATAGTAATACTAACTTAAGTGCTTTTCGCTTTCTTTTGATTTCATGTGTTATATTATAATAAAATGTAACAGAGTGGAAGACGTTGGGAGCTGTGTCAATAGTTTTTATACTAGTACAGCTGCTCCCGCGCAACGCTAACTAACTACATGGTTTTTTATTAGTGCATAATGTAATGTTGTACTTTATTTCTTATCAATAAATAAATTAAATAGAACTACTGAATAATTACATAATCTGTACTAATAACGTTTCATAATTAACGTTCTATATGAAATTAACGTTTCATAGTTAACATCTGTATGAATCTGATTTAAAAATAAATAAATAAACTGTATACGAACTTCAAAGCCAATATTTTGATAAGCCAAAATTTGACAAAAAATCAGTGGTATTGCTTGAAAGAGTAAAAAAGTTTCATTTCACATTTTATCTATCAGCTTTGCGTCAGCGTCAGCATACATAATTAATGAATTATCAAGCAACACATCAGGTTTTTTTAATTTTTTAATTTTTTAATTATTATTGTGAGCTGCATGCTATCCTTTGCCCATTTTTTTTCATTAAAGAATTAGAATGTTGCCACAGTCAGATTATTTAAATTCGGCACCATCCATTGCCAGGTTCAACTTTCGTTTGCCAGGCTCTAGGCGAAAAACACTGCATCGCGGGGTGGCAGATTTCGGTACAAGGAATCTCCAATTAAACGATTTCGTCATCTATTGATGACTAGTTCAAGTAAAACTATTAGCTCGTATACTTTCAATTTTCGGATTAAAAGTGTCGAATAACGACACGAAAAGCCAGTGGCCTGTTATAAAGCCAGGCTTGTACTTAATAACGCTATACCGTAGACACATTGATAGAGGTTGGTTAAATTAGATTTGTTTTGTTTAATAGGCCGAAAGTAATGAAGAAAAATACATTTAGTTTCTATGTCTATTAAACCTTCGCATAATAGATAGTTAATTTAGTTTAAGAAAGTGTAGATACCTTTTAAACCGACTTCCAAAAAAAGGTCGTCGGCGTAAATACGTCGGCTGTGTATCGGTAATAGTAATAATTATTTTTAAACAAAAAATTATACCGACTTCCAAAGTAAAAATGCACAAAAAGTATGAAATAAAAGTCATTTTCTAAATAATTCTCCTTTTAAATTCGGCTAAAATTTTAACTATTTCTCTACTCAACCTTCATAATTTTGAAGTCGGTGCCAGCAAAGTTGAACGTAAGTTCTATAAAATATTGTTTTATTAGAATGTTATTCAGGCTGGTACCAATTTCAAAATTATGAAGATTGAGTAGAGAAATATTTAAACTTTTAGCCGAATTTAAAAGGGGAATTATTTAGAAAATAAGTTTTATTTCATACTTTTTTGTGCATTTTTACTTTGGTAGTCGGTTTAATTAGTTTTACAAAATTCATTACAAAGCCAAGACAATTGATTCATGTGAATAAGATTAGTTGCCTACCCGTAAATAAGGTGAAATATAGGCTAGACTTAGCAAGAGCGTGAACCTAAGCCTTCATGCGTCGAGGGGAGCACCAATTTATTTTCAAATGTCTAAGATTATGGTGGTATCGATATTGTTCTGTTTAGGCCAGACTTCGGATGGACAGACGCACAACCTCAATGGCACGGAAGCGGAGGATCAACCACCTCCTACGTCAACTCTCCCTATATGGAACTCGACACACGCGCATCGGCGGACTGGACGGTACCAAGACTCTGTCGGGAGGCGAGAGGAAACGACTGTCTTTTGCGACTGAGGTAGTTCAAAATGACCTTTAATTCTGTTCTGCAATATTTACTCTAATGTCAGGGATGACGTAAGAAGAAACAGCAATAACTAAGCCTTGATTCCACCAAACTTAACTTTAGTATCCTATCTCTTTCTCTCCCTCTTTCTATGTTAGTCTGTATACAGATAGACAGACAGGAAACTGTAGCTCAGCGTTAAACGTCTTTATAATACGTTGGTGAAATTAGGGCTAAGGTGTGTTGGCGTGTTACATTGAACGTTGGTTTAGCCACGGCTTATATAGCCTTTCAAAATCGTTTTATTTAAGTCTTCTTAATGTAAAATTTCAAGATGAACGAAATGATAGTATGCAAAGCTAATGGAACACAAATTGCAACCTCCTTTAATCTTATCTTATTTCTTTTTAGCTCTTAACAAATCCGGGTCTCCTCTTTTGCGACGAGCCAACCACAGGCCTGGACTCGTCGTCTGCGCAAAAGCTGATGATGCTTCTCCGAGGCAACGCCGTCCAGGGCAAGACAGTGATATGCACCATCCACCAGCCGTCCTCGGAGCTGATGGCCATGTTTGACAAACTGGTGCTGTTGGCAGAAGGAAGAGTAGCTTACGCAGGGGATTCAAATGGAGCGTTACAATTTTTCGAAAGGTGGGATTGAATTTTTATTGTAATTTAAGAGACAATAGAGAATGCGATTTATTACAATAATAGAGTGTGGGACACGGAAATTTGTAACTAGATCCTGGTTGAATTTCATGGTCAAATATAGAAACAAATGTAATAGATACCCGTGTTACAATTTGCATGGCACCATAGTGAATGCGTGCGACTATTTTAACAATTTCGACAAGTGGTAAAACCTCAGGGATAGACAATTTTTTGAGCCTGAATTATTCAATAGCCCAATATAATGTCCCACTGCAAGGACTAAACTAATTTCTATTTTTAATCTAGGCCTTACTGAGAGCACTAGAAATGAATAAAATTATGCAGTTGCATTCGATCGATTAGAATATCTAGGGTAATGGCTGACCCTAATAGAACTTCCTGAGTCCAGTCTGTGGAACCCAAGGTCTTGGCTAACTACTGACTGGAGTTGTACTACAATGTTGTTACCATTTATGGCTTGATGTGATTGCCTGTTGTTTCAAATTATTATAATTTCGTTTTATCAAGATTTCGTTGTCGTTAAGATCTAGTCAACATAGTACGTAGTAACTATTTAGTACTGTGGAATAAGTACCAGATAACGTATCATGAGAACCAAATATGCTTTATTAGGATCAAAAATAAGTACGTTCATTATTTTTCTTTAAGTCTCGGATACCACTGCCCAATGACGTACAACCCGACAGACTACTTCATGAAGGTGCTGGCGTTGACACCCGGTTCCGAGCTGGCTTCCAGACACGCGATCAAAAGCGTCTGCGACAGGTTCGCCGTGAGTGACGCTGCTAAAGAGCTGGACATGGAAATACATCTAGAATTCCATTTGATGGACCATGAGGATGAGGTAAGGATGAAGATTTAGGAAAAATAAATTTGACTAAAGTAACTAACCCAGACTGATTTTCGACGAAAAAGATGTAAGTGTTGTTGTTGAACAAAGACGAAGTAATAAATTAATTTCTTGCAGGAATCAAAGCGGCTAAAGAAGAACAACTTCCAGCCTCCATTCTGTTTTACTAAATTAGTTTGGCTGGTCTATAGATATCTATTGATTGTAGTAAGGGATCCACGTATACAAACTGTTAGGATATTCCAAAAATTGGTAAGTCTTTTTGGACCTAATTTACGCTTATATACGTGCCGCAGCTCCCACGCGCGCTGCGTGGCTTCTGCACTGATTTGCATTTTTTGCCGCAGCGCAGCGCTAGAGTTAAAACGTTGCAGCTCCTGACGGTGAAATCAATACAAAATACCGCGGCGCCGCCGGTGCTGCGTTAAGGGCGCTTACTTATTAGTTACCATTTCAAATTTTGTTGGTGAATGATCCTAACCTTTCAAATTATTTTAGGCTATAGCAACAACAGCGGGACTGTGTTTCATAGGCTCAATCAAGATGACGCAAGCGGGTATCCAAGATGTGCAGGGGGCTATATTCGTGATAGTCGCCGAGAATACGTTTATTCCCATGTACTCCGTGCTACACATGTTCCCGGAGGAGTTTCCCATGCTGCAGCGGGAGCTCAACGCGGGGCTCTATACCACGCCGGTGTATTACATCGCGAGAATGGTCGCTCTTGTAAGTATAGAATGTACTCCGCGCTTCACATGTTCCCGAAGGAGTTTCCCACGCAGCAGCGGGAGCTCAGCGCGGGGCTCTACACCACATCGGTGTATTACATCGCGAGGATGGTCGCTCTTGTAAGTTCCTCCCATGTACTCCGCGCTTCACATGTTCCCCGAGGAGTTTCCCATGCTGCAACCGCAGCTCAGCGCGGAGCTGAACACCACGCCGGTGTGTTATATCGCGAGACTCATCGCTCTCGTAAGTACACACAATCATTTAAGTTAGCTTTAATTTATAGTACGTATTACGTAATGTATATTGGCTATAAAATTCTAGCCTTTACCATTTAATATTTTTTTAAGTAAGTAGCTTTTAGATTGATCTATGTAAATAAAAAATTCAAATCTTTTTACTTGCGGAGTGGCAAAACTCAAGTGTGCCATAGGCACGTTTTAACTGTTTTTAAATGCACATTCTAGACATTATCTATTAACTCATACTATTTGTGTATCTTATTTAAAAAAATAGTCAAATGCGCACGCGCAATATTGGGTTCTGTTTTCTCATTTAGAATCAATTTACTTTCGAAATACGTCTGTAAAAAAATCTGTTTTTACCCGACAACGCCGAAGCCTAATGGAAGGGTAATGATTTTAGCAGTCTGTGTATGTATGTATATTGTATGTTTGTATGTATGTAGTTATGTACTATCGAACAAGTTGCCGCTCGACCAGGCATAAGATTAAAATCGCCTAACAGCGCCGCGCCGTTAAATCATGCGCACGCACACATACACGTGTAATAATGCGTAGTTCATCTACGTCTGCAGTCGTTGCGGTCACATCCTTTGTGTTTAAATATTTTGAGGCGACCTAGTACAAAAGAAAATGTTTAGAATTTGGTCGAGCAGGAACTTTGCCGATATTGTACGTTTGTTCCATCGCTGCGCCTAAACTACTGACCCAATTTTAATGAATGAGGTGTCAAGGAATTCGTAATAATGGCCCGGGTTGCCGGGTGGCAAGTGGTGGTAGCCTGTCTATATAGTTTGCGTAGTTGGGTTAGAGTTTTTAATTTTTGATCATTGAAAATTAACTATCCATCAGCAGTCTCATTTTATTCAAATATATTTTTTAAAACAACTATTGACCTATATTTTTAGTAAAAGGTGGCCCGCACGAGTTTTTTAAGCCGCACCACGCCGCCGGGCTAGATCCCGAACCGGCGGTGGTAGACTTCATGTAGGACCGCTGTTCTATGTGTGTTATTTAATAACCTATATGGATTTATTTTTTTATAAATACTTTGAGAGTTTGAATTCGTTAGGTAAAGGTTGCGATATACATAGTTGTACTTACTTCCCCTAACATTGTAAGTAGCAATAGCGGAAAAGCCTTGGAAAAGCTATGACTATTTTATTAGTAGAGTATTCATTGTTACCACAGAACCCTGAAAATCTCGTTTTCTTCTATTTTAAACATTCATATGACATTTTACTTTTTCATTAATAAATTTGAATATTTTATTTGCGCATAATTGAAAAACATGTTTCCATACTGACCTGATAGTCCATTAACTACTCATCCGGTTTCATATTTTACTTACATGATAAGATCAATGGAAATTTTACACCTCCTATAATTATGCTGTTTAAGTCTTTGAAGTAGCTAACCGTACTATCTACCAGCGATCACGCAACTGTTTCTTTTATAACAGCTACCCCGTCAGGTGCTAGTTATCTTTCTCATTTTTTTTTTAAATGGACCAGGAAACGAGTAGACAGATCGTCTGATGCTAAGCGAACACCGCCGCCCATGGACACTCGAAACACGAGGAACACTTGTAACTCTTCTGGTTTTGCGCACTTGCGTTCCTGGTCCTTAAAATCCCCAACCCCCTTGGGCTTCCGGTAACCTCACTCACTCGGCAAAACACAACGCAAGCGTTAATTCATGCCGGTTTTCTGTGAGGCCGTGGTATTTATCCGGTCGAGGCGGCCCTGCATTCATGCCGAAGCGTGGCTCTCTCACGATATCTTTATTGTACTAACTTCGAATTCAATATTTAAGTTCTAAGTTCTACTGGCTATCATTTCTTCTATTTCTGACTCAAGAGTTGTTGTTGTTGCATAATAAAGTAGTTATAAAAAGTAGATAATGTCAATGTCTTATTAACAGATGTCACATGCAAAGCCTATCGAAATAGAATAATTTAGTTAGCCAAAAGGCTATATATATTGTAGACGACGTATCTGTGTTAAGCATCCTTCATATGTAATACGTATCTGTGTTAAAGTGCTAACACACTTACGGATTCGGTACGAAGCGGACAACGGATTCGGTCCGGTCGGCGAACATAATTATTATTAATTGTGCCCGCCGCGGTCCGCATCGGATACGGTTCGCTCCGTACCAAATCCGTGCGTGTGTAGAGTAGTCGGGCGATTGGGCCGGACAGCCATCGCAGTGTTGCCAACTTAAGGATTTTCCCCTCAAAATTAGAGAGAACATCTACGTGGGTTTACTAGGGTTTTTAGAGTTTACTTCTTAAGAATCGATTTTTTCGTCGAGTTTTCAATTTCGGTCTGCCCGACCAAATCCATGCGTGTGTAGCGTGTGTACACCGGATTCGGTACGCGGATATAGTCCGCGGACCAAGTTCGAGTGTCTGTTAGCATTATTAAACATCTCTCTCATATGTACCAATAAAGAAGAGTATCATAATTGTTGCTGTATCATTGTTATCACTACTCTAACATAAGAAGGATTTGCAAGAACCAAGACATCGCAGCATATACCTACCGGCGTAGAGCCTACGGTATCTTTACATAATATAATATGTTCATTTTCTCTTATAGCTTGTTCTCTTAACGTTATTTATTGTAGCTCCCATGCCTAGTTCTTCTCACTTATGTCAATTCTTATCAAAATCAGAATCCCGGAAACGGCTGCAAATATTTACATGAAATTCAGTATGCAGGGGGTTTCGGGGAAGAAAAATCGATCTAGCTAGGTCTTATCCCTGGGAAACCGCGTATTTTTAAGTAATATAAGATTTTCTTCTTTCGTCGTGCCAGAATATAATATCAATATATTTTTGACTCTATTATTGTCAGTCCAAATGGCAGCTTGGATTGCGTTTTCATTTGCTCACTCCATGTTTTCAGTTATAGCTGGCAGGCCTTCTAATTCTTTCTCAGATTGTGCTCGTTCTCATTCAACTGCATCTGTTTCAGCTCCCCGGCCTGCTGGTGGAGCCGACGCTGTTCACGCTGGTGGTGTACTGGCTGGCCAGCCTCCGAGCCACGCTCTACTCGCTCAGCCTCACCGTCTTCGTCGCGATACTGGTGCTCAATGTCGCCGTTGCCTGCGGTGAGTTGCCTGCCTCCATACTATAAACATCATCCCCCTTACACATAAAAATATTTACATAATGGATAAGCTATACAATGTTTTGTCCTTTTCTGATACGTCGGAAAAGTCGCTTGACAGACAAGGATAAGACATTGTATAGCTTATCCTTTGTGGAAGTATTTTTGTTAGTAGTACTACTACTACTATTTGTTACCGTTACCGAACCTTATATAATTGTTTACGAAGTCCGTCATGGTTTTGGTAAACTAAAATCAAGGTCGCCGGTCACCTTCGTTCCCTCGCCTTAGAGGGTCCGTTTCTAGACAGGAAGACGGAGTATGCGCCGTTCTAAACACTGGGCCTATGGGGCACGTGGTTCACCAGACCCCGCTCTGTGACACTACCATACCATAAGGTAAACCACCATACCGCGAACCCCCAAGGCTATTTCTTCATACTACTAGACAGTTGGATAAACACCTCTTTAAAGTTTCAAATTTCTGAAACTGATAATTATTATGTAGCGTTTGAAGATTCCAAATTTATCTATAAAGAATAATTTCAATGTTTTAGGATCATTCTTTTCGTGTGCGTTTGGTTCGATGCCGCTGGCGATAGCATACCTGGTGCCATTTGACTACTCGCTCATGATCACTTCGGGACTGTTTATCAAGTTGAGGTAAGAATCCTGAATTATTAATAAACAAAGTATTTTGTGGAGGGCAATTCAAGAACCGGCCAAGCGCGAGTGGGACTCGCGAGTCGCGCTCGAAAGGTTCAATTCAAAACGTCAAAAAAATCACGTTTGTTACATGGGAGCCACACTTATTCTTTAATCTGGTTTTATTACTTGCTGTTATAGCGGTAATAGAAATACATCATCTGTGAAAATTTAGACTGTCTAGCTATCACGGTTCGTGAGATACAGCCTGGTAACAGACAGACAAACGGACAGCGGAGTATTATGCTCTAATACGGCTCCTTTTTAAGGGTTCCGTCCCCAAAAGGTAAAAACTTAACCAAGAGCATGTCAGGACATGTCTAAGGAGGGTTCTGTAACTATAAACACGTAATAGGATTTTTTCAAATGACTTCAAAAGTTGCTGTCCTATTTCGCTAAATAGTATTTAGCATAATATATTGCTAAATAGTATTTAGCATTATCTATCAGTACAAAAAATTCAATTTTCTAAGTGTCATAGTTTAGAAATGCTTACTTATAAACCACTTTGGAGGCCGATTACTCGAAAATTGTTGAGTTTGTAAAATAATTATGTATGAAACTTTGCCTTTATTTTAAAATACCTATTCAAGGATATCCCACATGATAGGGTATAGTGAAAAAATATTTTTCATCCCCATTTCACATGTATGGAGAGCCACCCCTAAATTATTATTATTTTGTGATGCCAAAACTAAGATCTATACACAGTCTGTACCTATACCAAATTTCATCCATTTGTATGCATAATTACAGAAGCTAGAGGCGCGGACAGACAGACAGACAGACAGACGGACGGACAGAGCGAAAATATAAGGGTTCCTTGAGTATTACGGAACCCTAAAAACGGGACCCTATTACTGAGACGTCTCAAAGGTAATAATAGACCTACCTCCATTTTAAAGTCAAATGGCCCATTCAGTGAGAAGAGAGAGACAAAAAATATGTTATGATCTAAGGTAGCAAAAAAATGCCAACAAAAAATTCTGGTTTCAGTTCGATTCCGAAGTACATCTCGTGGATACGTCACCTGTCCTGGCTGATGTACTCCACGGAGGCCATCAGCATCTTGCAGTGGAACGGGGTTCAAAATATCTGTGAGTCCATTTACAATAGTATCCTTACTATCCCTGTTAGGTACGGTCGCCGACAAATCTGGTTTTCGATCTTATTACACCGGAGCTGTCTGCGACCAGCCTAGGGCAGTTTGAATACGCTAGTTTTTGTTTCGTTAAAAATATTATTTGGTTATGATTTTACACGCGTTTGAAGTTCCGAAAATTTTCGATACCTGCGGGCGAAAGTAGCGTGACGTCACACGTCACGCAGCACGCTACACCTCGGCCATACAGCGTGGAGTTCGCGCAACATAATCATGGAAACTAGTTGACGTATCGAAATAATTATTTGACGAGTATTTTTCATTTTTCACGGAAAATACAGAAAGCTTACATTCAAAATTAGTAAACATTCTCCAATTACTCAATAGACAATGGCTTCCCAAGGTTTAAACGCTAAATTAGGCGAAATTTTGCATTACAAACTTTAAAACAATGCTGTAATTAAATACATTATTTAATATTTGGGTAGTCTCCAACTCTCCACTCTCCACCTTCCTAGAAAGTGCCAGGTAGCGGCGCTACGGGTATTCCCAACAAAAACAGGTCGAGCAGGTGTGGACCTCACCTTTTTCGGTTGAGACAATAGATATTCCTTTATTATTTGTAAGTTTTCGAAGTATTGTCGAATTACTATTTAATGACTAGTCAGGGTTCATTCAACTTTCTAAACCTAAGTATTAAATAAATTGTTATATTTTCCCATTTAATTATTCTTGGAAGGTATAATAATATGTTGTCATTACCTTAGGTAGTAGATACTAACCCCCTAATCTACGAGAAAAAATACGTTTCTATCAGTGGCGTGGAGTTCCTATAACTCCATTCCTATCGGCTTCACTTACCACTTATCTTTTGAATAACCTCATCCAAATCCCTACCTCTTATACAGGCTAGGGCTTCCCTATAAAGAGGAACCAGCCTTCGCCACTGGCTTCTATAGTATTGTTATTCGTAGCTTACAATCTGTAAAGGTGGTGGACTGGCGTGCATTTCTAAATTAATTTACTATTACAACCATCCTTTTATACGACTTATTATCATATATTCTGTTCCCAGCATGCGCAATCATCGACGAAGGCGCCCCCTGCATCAGCACCGGGGAGGAAGTGTTGGAGGTGTACGACTTTGACATGGGACACATGTGGACGGACATCGCGGCTCTCTTCATACTGTACTTCGCCTTCCATCTCCTAGCACTTGTGGCGCTGAAGTATAGGACTAGAAGAAAATGATTGCTCCGATAATATAAGGCTGGGAGTTGGGACTATACTGCCCGGAATCAGGAAGGCCGGAGAAAATTCAGAGCATTGAAAATAGAACTCTGTACTAATACAAAAAGTTGAAAATCGAAGTGTCGAATGTCGAGCTGTCATATATGACATTGACATTTGACTCGACACTTGAGTGTTCGATTTTCAGCTCTATTGTAGGCAAAGTTCTATTTTTTGTGCTCTGAATTTTCCGCGGCTGGAGAGATTCCGCACTATATAATTCCAGTCTAAACAAAAGCCCCATCCAGATTCTCGCCGAGAAGCGCCGCGAAACGAGAAGTTTCTCGCACAGAGAAGTAATTGCTCTCGTCAGAAAGAGCCATTATTTCGCGCGCATCTAAATTATATTGCTGCCTAAGGGTCAATTCTCACCGTGACAATACGTGACGCGACGCGGCGCTGCATTTTTAAGATAGCTATTCAAAATAGAACTTTATAGTCACCTACACTAAAAGATACACGTTTCATTGCAAGAGCGGCACCCTTGACATTCGACTTTGATTCTCTTGACAGTTGACATTCGAACTCTTACTTTGAAACGTGTAGTGTAGTGAATAAAGTTAATTTTTTATAGCTAAGTATCTTAAAAATTCTGCGTCGCGTCGTGTCTCGTTGCGACGTGAGCTGACCCTCATACCTATTACCTATATCTCGATGTAACGCGAGATTTCTTGCAGTGCGTCTGGATGCCTTATTCCGATATAAGTTTAATGACAACCGTTTTTTTTAAAACATTTTTTATAATATTTTACGGTAACGCGCCTTCAATAATGCATCTAGTTGCTTTCGAAGGCGATGTTTAAAATAAAGCGACGACTTTCATTCAAAATGTTTTTACCATTATTGATTATCTTATATTAGCATATTGATTTAGAAGAAAATGTTGATGTAATTTTATTGCAATGTTTTAATGCTTGATAAATAAATAAATGCTGTTTTATTTTTACGTTTTTTACCCCAAACCTATTGTTGTCAAGTCTTAGATCAAAGAAGCTAGCTAGCTAGTTAGCTTTAACCAATTCGCTAAGGGGCATCACAGACGGCAAAGATACTATAATATTTTATGTTAAAGACAAAATATCGCTTGCTACAGTTAAATGTACTGGCATCTTATGATAAAATATAGTCTCTTCGCCGTCTGTGACGCCGCCGTACTAAGGTTATGTATTTAATTAAAGCGCCGTACTCACAGTCCAGCCTGCAAAAACCAACGCCGCGGCCGTGGCCATTATGTGGACTTGTAGACAAAAATTATTAATAATTGACATTATTGACACTAATGTCGGCCATTAGTACCAGTGCTGGATTTGCATGATGGACTGTAAGTAAAGGGCCTTAATCTGAGAAGGTGACACCCTTTAACACATATTTTGACATTCTGACATTCTTCGTTTTTCTATACTTTTAAGTTTTAATCTACCTTTCTTTTATCAATGGTTTTAAGTTTTAACAAATAGGGTTGTTGCCTAGTGTAGAATATAACAGTTTTACAAATAAAATTTTAAAATTGTTGAACACAGATATATTTAAAATAAATTAAAAATTATAAGCAAATGAAAAATATTGCCCATCTCTTTCAAGCTAAACGATTTGTAACGTCACAAGCTGCTACCGCCATACATTTTATAATGACAAATGTTTGGCGGCAGCAAATCCTGACGTCGCAGGCCGATATATCGCTCTCTTTCTTATCGCAAAATTGTTTGTATCTTCGTTATTTTTTAAGATATACGAAAGTGGGTTCTAGATTGTTTATTAACATGTTGTCTGACATCGAATAGACGAAAAAAAGTTGTTATGCTACATGTCTATTGATCTAATAATTTACAGATTACTGACTATAAGGGCGAGCGCTCACTTACGACACTATTGACACTAATCACAGCATAACTGGTAAGGTACTAACACAGAGTACATTGTTTTATACCAAGTACCGGTGTTGGATTTACGATTACAATACGTACCTACTCTACTATGAGTTATTTTTTTGTCTTCAAATGTCTCAATTTTAATAGTAATTCTAATGGTAAGAGAGAGAATATTATTACAAATTACATTATGGCATAATTAATTAAATAAAATTATAAATATAGTAAGTATTATTTCAGAAAAAAATGATTTAAGAACTAGTTAAAATATCTAAATAATTATCTAAATTATATATAACTTATTGTCTGAATTAAAAAGAAGGGCTATAGATAAAAAACACTGTATCTAGGTTGGAGAAAGTCGTAAATAAAAATTAAAATAACGTTACAACTTTTTAGGTTGTGTTCAGACGTGTGATTCATGCAGTATCCATTGAAGTCACGCCATCTATGACAAGATATAAAAACTAAAAAGAAATTTGTTATTTAGTGAACTAGCTTTAGACTTAGTTCTGAATGTTACGTATAGATGGCGCGCAACATAAATTATTTTTTTCTGACGAAGTTGAGAACAGCGCTCCGCAGCAGCGCTAGCGGCTAGGCGCAAGCGTAGTTCAAATTCATCCGCCATATTCGTCGTGTCAGACGGAGTGCAGTGCACGGCTGTGTGATGTTTTTCTTGTAAACTTTTAACTATTTATGACATCGAGACATAAAAAGTGTTTACTTACGTTAGGGAAGTAGAATTATGTACCGGGATGATGTACCGAATGGACATTTGTGTCCGTTATTAACGAATAAACGTGCAACGAACTGTGCATTCGTGTGTTTATGATATCAGCACTAACAGTAATCCTGGGTCCTGTGTTGTTTTTATCTGTAACTGGTGTAAAAGTTAAGTGATATTATGTAAGATAACACAACCGTGACCTTCGAGTGTTTGTTCGAGTTTATAGTGCTTTTTGAGGTTAAAATGCAACTTGGATTTTAAGATAGCGCCGAAGCCCCAGGTTAGTGGCAGTTACATACATTATCTTCACTGATAGCATATTTATCTTGTGCCCTACATATTACCGTCTTATTTACGCACACTGTCCATAAGTTGTTACTCTGTAGCCGGCTAACGAGATAACCAAAATTTAGTTTTTTTGGACTATATACTCGTTTCGCTATTATTTTGGCGCGCCGGTTTTCGGTACCGGTATTACGGACTTAATTAATTGTTAATTTTACCATGAACGTTTCTGGTAAATTCATAACGGTTTTGGGTACAGAGCCGGCACATTTCGTGCATGGGAGGAATGCAACCTCGGGCCTCGTAGTCTCGGCGGGAAGCAAAAAGGGCCTTAGCCAAAACGAGCTTTCGAGGACGCGCCTTCTTATCCAAATACCAAAAGCCTAGTTTTATGCTTTATATACGTTTTACAGTTTCGTATGTTTGTAGGCAAACTATCATACCTATGCGTTATTACAACACTTCAATTAATACCTAAGGATTGCGGTTTCTTTTGTAAAAAAATACCTACTTACACAAAAGTATAATATATTTAAGAAAATGAAATAACACCCACAGGCCACAACTATAAATTCTTAAGTTTAATTTCCGTGCAAACCTAGAAATAACAGGTTACATGATACTTCCGCTCGATATTTTTATACTAATAAAGGTAACCTATTCTAATTTTAATCGAACTACAGTCTACAACCAGCTGTTCGGTACCTTTTGATTGAGAAGATAACATGTTTTTTTTTTGCCACATAAAAATATTAACCAGCGAAAAAAACGGAGGTTTTCAAGTCAACGTTTGTGTAAAAAATCACGGTGAACGCTTGGAATTTGAGCAGCGATGAATAACATTACAAGTACCTACTACCATAGGTAGGTAGTTTCCTACTACATTAGGTAATGTAAACTAATTGCTCGATAATCTACATCATAAAGGAGAGAAGAGTACACGAAGACTGAACTGGTAGTAGGTCATAGTCTTTATATGTATAGTCTATCCATAAATTAGAACAAACCTATTTAGGCAGATAGTTACAGTAATGACGTATGTTATTAAATTACAGTTTTAATGGCGAACTAAATATTGTATCTCCTCGTTTTACTTTACATTAGGACGTAAATAAATGACTCAGACGCATCAAAACTCATCCAAATCATACATTGGTCATCCAGTATCCTTTGTTTCTTAAGTCAGTTGGATTTTACGAGTCCTTTTATGCTTGTTTGTTACCTTATTGTTATGTGTAAGGAAAGTCGCCCACGTGTCTCGTTTATGTCAGCCCGATCGATGCGGTCATTCGGTGCGCAGGCGCATCTTTTGTGTTTTTTATCAATGGTCTTTATCTTCTATTATTTTCTAGGTACCCCTATTTTATTTAACAGTAACTACTAACTAGGCTATGATTTCTTTACGTGATCCATTGTATTCCGGAGAGCCCAGTTCATAGTGTTTCCGCCAACCGCAAGAGAATCCAATCTACGATTTCTAGATAAGGCTACGTTATAATACATTCATGTTTTATTAGATAGATGACCCTGCACCCACTTCGTTGCGCGTTAAATATTTTTACTTGTGATGATGATGATGATGATGAGAATAAAAAGTATCCTAAGTTATTATAACATCAGCTATCTGCCAGTTAAAGTGCCGTCAAAATTGGTATAGCCGCTTCAGAGATTAGCCGCAACAAACATACAGACATTTAAAATGGATTTTTTTATGTAAGTACTATACAAACTTTTAGTGTAAGCGTAGGCAGTTAGCTGTTAATTTGAAGTTACAAACAGACACTACAATTTTATTTATTTGTATGTATAATATACTAGATGTAAGATGTATCGATAGATTTACAGCTAGTATTTTGTATATTAGCTCCTTGTAATCCTTAATAATAAGTAATATTAAAACGCGAAAGTTTTTATGTATGGATGTGTGGATGTATGGACTATAATTGATGTTCGTTACTCTTTCATGCAATAACTACCGAATGGATTTGATGAATTTTGGTATTTTGGTTTAGTAGAGTCTGGACTAAGTAGTACGAGAGTTTTTTTTTGTGGGTGTGTTGTGTGTGGGTGTGGTGTATCGTGTCGCGATAGAAAAACTACACTGTAAATAGAACTCTGTGCTAATGTAATAGAGTTGAAAATCAAAGTGTCAATTGTCAGTTTTGACAACTCTACACGATTTTCAGCTCTGTTGCATTAGCGCATTGCTATTTTTTTTCTGTCGCGACCACGAACAACTGTCGGGGGAACGTAGCTTTATGTAGGCTACTTTTTATCCCGCGGGATTTCTTCTTGCGCGTACGAAGTCGCGGGAAACATCTATATAGTTTGTAATTATAAAGCAACAATAAAGGTGAGTATATTTTGAAACAAACAGAGCTAGTACTTAGTACCGATGTCTCTATCGTTTTCTGCTAATCTAGAATTTCTAGTTTGTTAATCACGCATACCAAATGGGAAACCATTAACATTACAAATGTCATTGTCTGCCAATTTTATAAGTATATTTCAATTTTCAGTAAGTATTTACGCAATGCTTAGGTAGTAGGGTACATATTACATACATATATACTTTTTAGGTCGTGAAAGTAATATATTTTTATGTTTTAGGTGTCCAACTGTTATTATGTAGTCGTCAGTCGGGTTATTAAAACGCATGTTTTATTTCTTGCGTTAATAATTAATTTAGTACGCCAAAAACCTAGTTTTCCTTCAGACTCCTAACTCGGTAGATGATGGTCAGGTTCACCTTGGGAGTTCTGAAAATTCTCGTGCTCATAGAGTTTTTAACTTTTTACACACATATTTAAGATAATTTTTTAACTTTTGGCATAATTTTATGTAAGTCAAAATAAACTAGTTATTGTAACTTTTATTGACGTGAATTTAGCGAGTTAGGAGGAGTAGTTAGAGGGTTGCACCTAGGGTTACCAGGGGTTGAAATCGAAAAACCGGTTGCAAGTGTTGAAAACCCTGATTTCTGTTAAAAAGTCCGGTCTTTGGTCGTAAATAAAACGTTTTACTATCGTTTCTACTTAATAGTCACACAATGTAATTTTAAACATCTGACTTGTACGTCAGATGTTTAAAATATGATGATGTTATACGTATATTTCTGTCCACTAGCAACTGCAGCTTTCGAAAAAACTTTTCTTGTAGAAATTTCACAATTGACTATTTATTGACACGATTCAAAATCCGGTCTCGAATAAAATCCGGGCCGAGTCCGGTATATGTCCTTAAAATCCGGTCTAGACCGGATTCATCCGGTCAGATGGTAACCCTAGTTGCACCCCCAAAAGGGGTTGATACACTTAAATCTATTATCTGCTGTTAAAATATCTCAACCACGCGAGTCAAGACCTCGAGTTTTCGCGAGACATTGCAGTTCCAAATTCGAACGTCTCGCTAAAACTCGAGAAATGCTGGATCGATTTGGTTAATTTTGGTCTTGAAATAATTGCGGAAGTTCAGCGATGGTTTAAAACGTGAGAAGAGTAGGAAAATTGCGAGGAAAATGAGTTTATCTGTTTCGTTGGCCTGTTGGAGTTCAAACATCGAACGGCCCTGGTAACTTGTATGTGTATTGTGTAGATAGTACTTAGTGAGTGTAGGTAGTTGGTGTTGAAATTGTAGGTGTATGTGGGTAGGTAGGTAGGTTAAAAGATCGGTGGGTACTTGGGTAGGTGTAGTTGTAGGCTGTAGTTTTAGGTGTATGTGTAGGCGCAGATGATAGTGTAGGTGTAGTTATTTATTTATAGATGTAGTTTGCAGATATGTAGGTGTAGGCGTAGATGTAGGTGTGGGTGTTTCCAGTTCATAGTTTAGACAAAACAAAGTGTGTCGTGTCAGCTAGTATTAAATATTAAAATATTCCTTTGAATATTTTTGACAGCAGTACTGTTGTAACTATGAAAGAATTATTAATTTGTAATTAAAATATTACACGGATACCGTATCGAATCAGATTGAGTGGATCGTGTCTTCATTAAACTTCGTGTTTTGTTTCATAAAAAAATAGCACAGACGACCTTGAATTTCGCGTGCTTAGAGGCACACACACAATAATATAATACACAATAATATGTACTTTAATATTTGTGTCCATACCTAATAGCACGCCTGTGCGTCAGGCCGCTGTCAAACTATTGTAGGTTTCAGCTAGCAAACGGAAGAGCGGCTTTCGGGTAGCAACGGGTGCGTTCAGACTCGTACACTATAGGCGGAATCCGGAAGGCCGTAGAAAATTCTGAGCATTGAAAATAGAACTCTGCGCGAATACAATAGAGTTGAAAATCAAACACATGAGTGTCGAGTCAAATGTCATTGTCATATATGACAGCTCGACACTCGTAACTAACATTTTCAACTCTATTGTAGAAGCGCAGAGTTATATTTTCAGTGCTCAGAATTTTCACCGGCCTTCTGGATTCCGCCTATATCAGCCATACGCTGTAGTGTCTGTGTGTCACAAGTGTTACTGTGTATGAACGCAAATGTGTCTAATTCCAAAATTTATTGTGAAACAATAAATTTGTGACCCCTCATTGTAATCAATAGGGATGTTGCCTAGTGTGAAATGTCACATTTTTATACTTAATTAAATTTTAAAATTGTTGTTTAAAGATACATAAATCTAAAAGAAATAGGTATTTAGAGTGACGCGATTAAAATTATATGCAAACAAAAAATATTGCCAATCTTTTTGTCGCAAAACGATTTGTTACGTCACAAGTTGCTACCGCCATACGTTTTATAATGAAAAATGTATTTCGGGTGCAACTCGTGGCGTCACAGGCCGATTATCGCTCTCTTTCATATTGTAAATTTAAATTGTTTGGATCTTGGTTATTTTTTAAGTTATACGAAAATGGGTTCTAGATTGTTTATTAACATGTTGTCTAACATCAAATCGACGGAAAATGAATTTTTTGGCAACATGCCCATAATCATGAACAGTACAGAAATTAATGTCTTGACATTTGTGTCTGAGTTTCTGTCGTAGTCTGAAGGCTGGTTGAGTGTACGAGAGCAAATTGAAGAAGACAGATCTGGTAAAGTCTATACACAAAACCCTGGAGTTGACACTTCGTGCTTAACCCTTGTGTACTACCTAACCTTTTTTACCCGACTACGGCAAAGCATATAGGAAGGGTAATGATTTTGGCAGTCTATGTATGTATGTTTGTTCCACTGTAGCGGCTTAACCAGTGATCTGATTGTAATAAATGAGGTATCCATAGATATACGTAATAACATACTTCGCGTAGTTGGGTTATAGTTTTTAACTTTTGATTATTCCTCGCTTATTTAAAACTAATGATGAGGAGTCAGCTTTTTCGTTGTACTTTAGTAGGAGATGATTTTATAGTACTATTAGGCTGACCCCACATTAGGCGTGCGCGTTCCTCGGGCGTGTAAGTAGCGCGAGCAGCGCCCGCATCGCTGACACGCAGCGCGCTCGCGGCGCAAGGAACGCGCACGCCTAATGTGGGGGGAGGCCTAGTTACCTAATACCATTTAGACATACTGGTCACAAAAATATGTGTGACATCTCATTGGATTCAGAATTACGTATAGAAAATAGGGGCAGAAGCATATTTATTAGCACATTAAAATTATTGCAAAAGCTATATTTAAACAATTTAGTACATGCCGAAAAAAGGCCTTTGGGTTTTCGTTTAGTTCATAACCTATAAATATTTAAGAAGTTTCAAAGAATATTAGAAAAAAAACAGGATATTTCCAGTAATATGTCGTTCGATAGGTATTTTCAATTGGAATAATATTAGGTCCTTACCTATGAAATTGCCGTTTTGTATGAAAAAATTTAAACGAATTTTTTTCATGTATTTTTTATTTGTATTAATCGAAGTAATCACCCATGCAATCAATGCATCTTTGCCAACGCAGTGGCAGTTTATTAATGCCCTTCTTAAATCAGCTGGACGGGAGGCAACAAATTCTTCAAAGGCATTTTACTACCTCTCGGGTATTGAATTTTTGTCCCGCCAAGAAGTTATCCAAATTCTGGAAAAAGTAGTAGTCAGTAGGGGCAAGGTCTGGTGAGTAGGGCGGATGACGGAGAGCTTCCAACCCCAGTTCTTGCAACTTGGAGACCGTCTGCTGTGCAGTATGAGGTCGCGCGTTGTCGTGCAGGAGCAGCGGAGACGAGCGATTGACCAATGCTGATTGGAGATGTGCCAGCTTCTCCATCATTGTGTTCAGTTCTTCACAGTACACATCTGCAGTAATGCTCACCCCGTTTGTTAAGAAGCTGTGATGATTACACCGGCGCTAGACCACCAAACAGTGACCATCAATTTTTTTGGGGTTAAGTTTTGTTTAGGGCAATGTTTAGGTGCTGAACCAGGATCCAACCAACTTGCTGAGCGCTCGCGGTTATCAAACAGAATCCATTTTTCATCGCAGGTAACAATGCGGTTTAAAATTCCTTCATTTGTGTGTCTGTTGAGCAGTGCAAGGCACGTCTCGACGCGTACTTGGCGCTGGCGATCATTGAGTTCGTGGGGCACCCATTTGTCAAGCTTTTTTACCTTGCCAATTTGACGCAAATGGACCAATATTGTTTTGACGCTAACGACGAAAGCTGCTGCTAATTCAGCCGTAGATTGTGTATCATCAGCTTCCACAATCGCCTTTAATTCGTCATTGTTAACCAAAGTCTTCGGACGACCGCGAGGTTCATTTTTCAGGTCGAAATTTCCAGAACGGAAGCGAGCAAACCAATAACAGGTGGTGCGTTGGTTTGTAGTGTTAGCTCCGTAAACGTCGTTGATGTTGCGTGCCGCTTGTGCCGCGCTGCTGCCACGACGGTACTCATATTCCATAATTTCTCGAATTTTTAACTTATCCATGATGACGAAAAAGATGATGAAATGCGACGAAAATGTAACACTAATCAATAAACAAATGACTACTTTTGGAAAAAGTATTCCATGTTTTTAAAATAAAATTAATTTGAAATTAGAATTCTTAGCCAAACAAAAATTATTTTGATTTGAAATGGCCAGTACTGCAGAACGGCAATTTCATAGGTAAAGACCTTATTATTTGTGAAAACATCTTGTTGTTACTACTGTCCGTTCGGCTTTAAAGATACGTTTTATTACTGAAACAACTGTGTGTTCTATCAAAGAGTTTGCGGGGAAGCTGATGATGATGATGATGTTGGAGCTTCAAGTAATGATTTGCTAACTCCGAACTATTCCAGCTAAACGCAGGTCAACGCTGAGTTTGCAAGCCTGCGCGCGCGCTGTTGCGTCAAACATCCTGTTATACACAAAACTATTTCTATAAATAATATTTAAAAACAATTACACAATACACAGCCTACGTTATACTTGATACTAGATTGATACGAAATTCTTATTTATACATATTACTATATTATATTATATACGTATAATTTACCTAACAAATATTTATGGAAAATGCCGAATACGCGGATAACACATGACACCATCATCAGCCTACCACACGATGTATGAACTATTATGAAAATGTATGTCATATTAAACCTATATGTAACTATTATGTAAATGGAATGGCATAATGTGTTTGGTTAATCCAAAAGTAATTGTAACACCGTTTAAAACTGAGTTTAATGAGTTTGCCTAGGTATCTTAATCTTAATTTAGACCCAGATAAACTTCATCATAGACAAGAGATATTTACATGTAATGTATTTTACCTAGGTACCTAATACATTTTTCACAAAGTTTTATAATCCTATCCTACTACTTCTATTATAGTAAATTATTTTTTATTAAAGTAAAGGTTTTTTAGTATGGATGGAAGGATATTTGTGTCACACTTCCACAAAAAACTACTGCGAGGATTTTGATCAAATTTGGTACTGTAGTAGTTTCTCGTGATTTATTTACACTTTTATTTTACTTTTATTGATTTGTAAATAAATCGTCTTGATATCATAAACTGTTTTTTGTAGTTTGGACCAATCAAAACGGGTTTGACGTTTATGAGAATACCATTTTGCAGTTGTAACATAATATCGGGACTGGATCGTATCGTAACCATAGAGTGGAAATTATATTATGTAAGTATGCCTACGTATATACAATTTCTACTCTGTGATTACGATCAAATTTGAAAATTTTGACGTCCCCTTCAACGGCCCACGGTTTTTCCACACAATCGTGGACACACCGTATGCTTGTAGTAGTGCAATCAGATAGCTAACTACGTAGCTGTTTATCTGTTCTACCGTAACTGTATTATTGCAGAATTTAATTAGCAGAATCGACCGTCTGGACACAAAACACACAATGGATTATGTAGTTACTGGAGTTTGATATGAAAAGTTTGACATAAAAAAGTGTAACAACATAATTAAAATAATACCTTGCTTATATGTTGACATCATTAATAATAATTGAATGCTTTAGTTTCAATTATGTGATGAAAAATTAATATTTAAATGTAATTTTATTTAATTGTACTTGTACGAATTGTTCTTTAAAACTTTTAACTTGACATTCACACACCATTGTTATGGTAGGATGTGTAAGAACTATTTATTATTATTGTAACCTCTATCACTACCACATCTTGTGAATGATTGATTGGATTTACACGGGCGAAGAAGCGGGAAAAGCTAGTAGGTAATAATGTTGTAAATATTTAATGTTCAATTGACAATACATTATACTTACGCCACGTCAATCTTAAAGCTTATAAGATCTAATCGAAACTTGTAAGATCTAAATGATCGATCAAATGTGGTTGCCTGATTCATTTAAACTTGAGCTTCCGTGGTAGTTAAGGCTGGGACTATATGATCCGTATTTCGGCGGGCCCAGGAAAATTGAGAGCAATGAAAATATAGAACTCTGCGCTAATACAACAGAGCTGAAAATGGAACACACGAGTGCCGGTTATCGTCTCACTGGTCTACGAGAGTAAGGGAAGAGAGAGAGTGCTCTTGTGTAGTGCGCACACACTTGGGCAATATAAAATAACTCCTGGTCTGGCTGGTTACAACGAAACCTGCCACCGTCACCGAAATCGATGTGGGGAACTATTATAATACACAAATACACCTAGGTAGGTTCATAAATTCACTGCGATCTTAACGCATATACATAATAGGTAAATGAAATTTGAAAAATACATATTATATTGGATGGATGTTTTTGGTTCATTTCGGATTTCTATAAGGCCGTAGTATTTTTCTTGCTTGCTAAAGCTTGACCACACCGCGCGCTTAGTACCTTGTTGTGTTTGTTCCTGTATAATATCTAAAAGTAAATTCGAAGGCAATCGTAGCAAAATAAATCAAATATCGCAAATTGTTTACTTACAGACCTTGTTCTAAATAATTGTCTATAATAACTGTAGCGTTTATCACTAAGGCACCGACCAGTTGATTATTATCTTATTCTGAATGTTAATCATAATTCCATCAACCCGTTTAAAAAATTCCTTGCTTTATTTTAATACTAAATATTGCCCGCGACTTCCTGCACGCAAAAGGAATACTGCGAAAACCGTACTTTTTTCCCTGTGGAAAAAAGTACTTTTTACTGTAAAAGTAGCCTACAATGGAAACGAAACCCTAAGACAAAAAGTACCCTAAGTTACGCCCGATAACATCAGCTATAGATAGCTAATGTTATTAGGGCTAACTTTAATCTCTGAAACGGCCGGACTAGCAAATCCGGCCGATTTATATTTATTAGATGCCGATTAGACAAATACTTTTTTTATATAAACGCGATTTTGGTGTAGGTTCCGTAATCCGTTAAAGGACAATGGACATCCACGGTGCACCCGTATACCAATGTCACCATTGATTAAACTTATGCACCACAATTCTGGCAAGTCCCAGAAATTTATGTCAATTTCCGCACGAAAACGGACTTACTTTTCGTTACTTGAGTAGAACCGAACCGAAAAACTTGAAAACACGATGATGACGAATGTATCCATCGGTTATTGGGGTCGGTAAAACAATAAGCGGCGGAATGGTCCACTTCCCGCTCGTCGCTCGCCGCTCTGATGCGGCAATTTCGCTTTGTTCCTATATTTGTATATGGACTTTTTAAAGCATTAATCCATATTCTTTAATGATTAATGTGGATAATAGGCAAAATATGGTTTTAAGGCAAGACAGCTAATACTTTATAACACTTATGAAAATGTAAAGAAATATTTATAGGTCGTATTTATCTACAGCAGGTAATATAATATAATTAAGGTAATATTGGTATCTACTTCTCAGTTCTGATATCAAAGGACCTAAATCCTGAGGCAATCAAAATATTTTCATAATAATATCACACAACTTTTTTATACACTTTCCCACTTTATTTAGGTTTTTAAAATAATTTATGTATAAACACGACTGGTTTCGATTAACTCATCATCAGGTGTCAGTTAATCGAAACCGGTCGTGTTTATAGATAAATTATTGTAAAAACCTAAATAAAAGTGAAAAAGTGTATAAAAAAGTTGTGTGATATTTTTCTGAACATGAATTTCCACCAAGAACCTGATACACTCAATCAAAATATATTCATGCAAAACTAAAACGACGTGTTTAAAATAAGTTATTCTCGTAGTAGGCACACGTTAGCAAACACGAAATTAGTTCCGCCATCGGCCAGTTACGCTACGCGCGGTACTACACGGCTGTAATTGTAGTTTTCCTCATACGGAGTAGGAGAGGCATTTTTACTTTTTGTAAACGTATCAGCAATTCAGCACTAACACACAACACGCTCAGCCACGCTCAATTGTAGGTTTAAATTGTCGCGCGTTGAGCACTATAGAACGGTCCCGCTCCGCATTACACACGAAGCAAAATTTAATTGTTTGCGAGTCGCGCGGCTGCGTCGCTGCACGTGCACCATGGCGATGGTGGCCAACGAGTTGCTGGCGTTCATCCAGCACGCCATCTGCACTATGGATGAGGTCAGCATCATGCAGATCTGCAAATCTTCCTTCACCAGCGAGGAGATCTGCATGGGCATGCAGCTGCTGTACGAGACGCTCGGCCAGAGTGCGAACATGCCATCACGGAGGCGAGAGGGGGGCGAACGAAGCGTGCAGGACATTATCTCCCTGCTGAAACAGACCGATCTCCACAAGCTGCCGGTGGTAACGTTGGACCAAGTCGACGTCTCCAGCTTGCTAATACTTTAATAGTATGAAGGCAGAGCTGGACGAGATGCGAGGTAGATTGGATGCATCGAAATCTACTATCCGTGACTTACGTAGTGGATTACTGCAATGTAATATTTCATTAAGTAGGTCACCCGATCATTCAACTGCCTTTGTCAACACACGTCGTGGTGGCGCGCGAGCTTACACATCGTTTTGCGTGTCAGCGGGATGCGACGAGTCGGCGACCGCCGCCGCCCCCGCCAGCCTTCCCCTCCGGGTCGTGCAGACGCCGAGTCAACAAGCGACTCAGCAGAATAATTTTGCGACTGTCGCCGGTCGCCCCGCACCTCCTCCGCGGGCGAAGACAAAGAGGGAGAAAGAGAGCCATAAGGCTGTGGGGAGCCGCAAGGCTGAGCCTCCTCGACCTGGCAAGGACGAGAGCAGGAGGTGCGATGAAGAGAGCTTCATACTGGTGGAAAGAAGAAGCTCGTCGCCCGCAACTACCGTGTCACCGCATCTTACGTACCCCCCGTACTGCGCCTGCGGTGTGAGGTACACGCGACGCCGTTGTACGTATCCCGCCTGCACTGGTCCATGGAGGTCGAGGATGTCGTGGACTACATCTGCAAGAAGACATCCATCGTCTTGAGGGTCGAGCGTCTGGAGTCTCGCCACAAGGTTAACTTCAGTGCCTTTCTGGTCGACGGGTGTAGTCTACCGGCGGTTTCGGGGGAGACTCCGGAACGAAGCGCGTATCACATCGCCGACAACACATGATAAAGTGTAGTATTGTTTTTAGGTATATAATAATAATAATGTATGTTAGTATGTAAGGTATTTATAATATGAGCTTATGCCGCCCGCAATAACCCGCAAAAAATCAGAGTTTAAGATACTTTCAAATAATCAATATGGATTCTGTTTCATGTTTAGTCCAATAGTTGTTGACGCGCACTGTGTGGCACGCATCATGATTCATGATTTATGTGTAACGTTATAACGTAACATGGTGTGAGTATTGACCAAACATGGAAAGTGGGTAGTTTTGAATACCTACTCTTTTGGTCTCTTAATCGCACAGCTGTAAGCAAAATTTTAGTCATTTAATGTTCTAAAATACTGTAATTTTCCTTTAAGTGTGACATTAAGAGCAATTACATTTGTGATAATTTAGGAAAATCAAACAAAGAATGTTATTTTGTTTCAATCCATAGAATTCATTAGTTATATAAAATCCCTAATTATTGTTGAAATGAATGAAAATTGATTAACCCAATAAAAATAAAAGGGTCTCTCGAAAAATGCTTTTTGTATCGTCTGTATATTGCTGTGTCAAATATTATGGCCTCTAAGTATATGGGACTTTATAAAGGTAACCGGTATTTTTTCATATTGAGGGTTTTGGGCATAATTTAATTTATGTTTTATTGTAGTAAGAGCAGCTGTGTGGGTGATGTCTAAATACGGTTGAATTGAAGATGATCGGTTGAAGATTGTAAAATATATTTGATTCAATCTAAGCATGACACAGCGCAGCATTTAGAATTTATAGCAATTACCTAAGGGCAAGTACCCATATTACGAACCCCTCATTTTTACACCCTCCCGGTGACCATCCGTAGTATATGCCGATAGAGAAGTAGAGAGTAGAGAAGATTACTTGGCGACACATTTTGTTTGAGTCATAAAACATAAGGGTTTATCCTACGCCCAAAATTCGTTGTGATAGGTAACGTAACCACATGCAAAGTCTCAATAGTTAAAGCCCTTAAATCGCGTCGCTGAAGACCCTAAAATGTCTGCGGTAATCACCAAAATCAATATCCACGGCTTCCGACCGGTTCTGGTGTTACAGACCCTATCATATTCCGCTGTCCCTTGTTTTCCACTAACCTTATCAGTTATCGGCCAACACTATAAAAGCCACTTTAGATTGTGGATGTATTGATTTAGCGCGGAGTGAGTGTACCTTTATGACGAAGTAGCGTCAATGAAATTTTAAAAGTTCGATACTTATGAAAAATGGCAATCTGAAAATTTGAGAGCTTAACGGCCGAAAACTGAAACGATAGCTAAATCAAGTGACGCTCAAGTCACATGCTGTCCTTGTCATTTAGGCTAGCAGAGACAGCGGCAGTCTGTGAATAGGAGGGCTCTTAATTTTGATCAGCGTGTCAGTATTCGGCAGTAAGTATTAACTAACTTTAAATCGAATCGATGAGTACACAATTTCAATTGGTTCTTTGTTTGTTTTCCTGCAACGCATCTCTCGGTCACTACTTTTGTGTATCTCTGTAATCCGATAGAATAAAAATTCTTCGTCCATTGCCAAATGCCACCATATCACATTTTCTGCCAAGTGTTTTAGTTTAAGCAATATGACATAGGTACTGCAGAAACTAAAGTGTACATGACACGATCCATAGTGCCTAGGGTTACAACATCAGATCTAGGCTCGTATTACCGAGGTGAACTGCCTAAGCCTTAATAGGCTAATGGAACCAAATGAACGTGGCGCAGCAGATGTTTATAAATAATTAAAAACCTACATACTGTACATTCTCATTACAGCAAGCATGATCACGGTATGTCTATACTTCCCTAAATGTCTCACCCCGAATATGGTATATAATAGACAAGTTATTAATCATAATGACATTTATAGCACCTTTTTTACTGTAAAAAGTTGGTATTTAGTTTGTTTGTAATGACTATATCTAGGGTATTGCGACGTTGTGACTTCCTAGAAGAGAAATTCCTAGACCTTTCCTTCTTTTAAAACGAAGTCTTGATGATTAAAAAGAATTTGAAAAATTGTTTTAAATTAAATTATTGTAAATTTGCGCTGTACAGAAGCGCAAGGTTCAACCTAAAATTAAATTTAAATTCTGTGATTCTGTGCTATTTATTGGTAAGTTCCGTAGATTAAAGTTAAACATACATAGATAATATATAAACAGTGTTTTAAAACCCAGAACATAAATTAAAATTAAATTTTAACACAACACCAATCTAATCCACCGTATTAAATTAAGCATAATTTATATTTATTAGCCGTGGTAAATGCGAGATATTATGAAATCTGTCGTGATTATAACATACAACTTGACAGTCAATTGGTTTTGGTTGCCATGGGTTGCCCAAACAGACGACTTGGCCCGTCGACCGCATGTAAAGGATGCCGTTAATGACTAGAGACTAGATATCCGTTTTAACCAGTCGGACCGGGATAGATGGTTTATTGCAATGTACCTATAAATCTTTATTATCAGGTTTATGATGCATTGCACTCTCCAGCGGACATTTATCGAGTATTGAATTGATATACCACCTGATTTTATCTATTCGTATTAAAGTGTCTGAAATGAAATTTTATTCGCGTATTGTGGGCGTAGTCCCGCGTAACTTTGCAATTGGGTATTTGACAACATAAAATATATATATGTAAAAAAATATATGTGTATAAACCCTAATCGGGTTTTTAATAAATTCAGAAATAATGAGGTAATAAAACTTGATAAAAAAAAAACCAGATTTAAATACATATCTGTATATAATGTACACTTCAAAGTTACAAAAAAGTTGGAATATTTTTTTACATATTAGTGTAAAAAACCTACATATTAATTAGTTTACTTACATCACATACAAAAAGATTGACTATGGTAGGTTAAACATAAACGCACGAACTTCGGAGATATTAGAAATTTTGTGTACCTATAATTGTGACCATACATTTCGTAGCAACTTGCATGCTTATGTGATTGTGACGTCACAATCGCATTGGCCATACATTCTGTAGCAACTTACTTGCATGCTTATGCGATGTCACAATCGCAGTGACTTTTGTATGGGGAGTTTTCACAAGACTCACGAAAAAGCTACAAAGAATCCGCTGTTTTTTTTTAATATTTATTTTTAGTGTAGGTACTATTCCTTTTGTTAACATTCTTTTTATTCGGAGCACTATTAATTTATGTAAAAAAATACAAATCATCCATTTTAATTATGAAACTGAGAGAGTCTGTAATAAATAAAATAAAATAATTTATTTAGGACATTTCATAGTCCATACTTGTTAGTAACAAAAATCTTAATACCTATGTTAGTAACTATAGATTAAATATAAATAAATTTCATCGACAGATGACAATTCAATATTCACGCTTGCACGTCAAAGAACATTGGGGCGGTTCAAAATGTGCATTTACGAATAGCATCCAAGTTCTAAATCAGGTTGGTCGTAACTTGAGACCAATGAACTCTGTAATTAGCGGGTTACGTTCCGAGGTGAAAGGAGAGTTTGCGTGATCCTTTTTTAACCAACTCGAGTATTATAATAATCGCACACGGTCTTGCTCCACGACAATTTCAATGGACGCCATATGTGACAAGTGAAAGTATGCAATTATGCTGTGATTGCAGTCCCCATGTAGTTTTGGCAAATCTGGACTGAGCAATTTATGTCCTTAAAACGTACACGTTATTCTAAGTTTGTTTATATTTTCATATACCCATAAATACAAGTATACCCCTTATTGTCTTAAACTGTACTTCTATCCATCCAAAGAACCAATAATTCGTAAATTATTATCTTGGTAACATATTATCAGTACGTTACACTTGGTCAATTAAGCCAATTAAGTAAAACCTTAGGTCTTAGTCTACGGTGTGGTATTCACCGGATTTGGCGTGACGCGAAGATATGGGGAACTGGTTTGATGCTCGTTAAGACGCCACGGAGTCTCGTCCCCGAACAAAAAGCAGGGAACAAGGCGGACCAGTTTTGGACAATACCCCGCCTGACATTTGAATGCCGATACGTGCCAGCCCAGCCACAGGAAAAGTATTGCCAATGGAATGCTAGCTCCATTAAGTTGCAGTGACATTAGTTGCAGAGCTTACAATGATGCAATGGAATTTATCGCAAATAAAAGATGCGAATAAAGTAATTTATGGTCTGGACTTGAATCATTAATATATATATATATATATATATATATATATATATATATATATATATATATATATATATATATATAAAAGAATAGCAAAAAGAAAATGTCAGTTTTCTCTGAATTCGATGTTGAATTTTCTAGTCACTTGTGGCTATTCTTGCGTATTACTCAATTAGTTACCGATAAAAAGCTTTGTTTTGGTATACAATATTCTATTACCATTAGCATTAATTATTGAGAAAAGTAGTTTTGGTGTGAAACGCGGGATCACTGCTAGTGTTTTAATTTACAGGTACCAAACACACAGTGGCCGGAGAAATGCGAAGGTCGACGGCCTCTAATTACTGGCTGCGGTGCATTGATCCAGTAAATTTTAGCATAACAAGCCTTTATTAGACCCCGTGACACTGGAGCCAGCGTCCATACGATAGTTGACCCCCGAGTTATAGCAACTTGGGTAGTACCTACCTATTTACTATTATACCATTTGTCTTAGGGTGACTAAAACTATCAGATATATTTCACTGTTAAATAAGGGGGCCATATCTCTACATATCGGCTGTAGTTTTGTTTTTGGTGCAAACATTTTTTATCCCCATCCAATAAGATATTGTATTGAAACTGGTAGCAACAGGTAATGTCTTAAAAGTAAAAGAAACACTTTTGTTTCATTTATTTTTTTAATTCCAGGTAAAAAAGATCGAACTCTTTATGCCACTGTAAATTTCACTTTAAACCGTAGATAATCTTGCCCGAACTGACAATATTATTATGTTCATTAAATTATAACGTTTCCAGAACATTATCTGCCGAGCGACTTGGCAGAAACAAAGCAAGCTGTCACGACTAACCATTTTTCATACGTTACCACATCCAGCTAACGTAAGACGAGGCGCGTAAGCCGATATAATCGATTTCTGATGATTCACTCGCTTCCAAGAAACCCAATCGGGGTGTTTTTATGCAATAATTTATTTTTTGCATCCACGTTTGCCGTATAATTTTCGGCGGGTAGGTACTGTCAATCGGCTATTATACGAAGTCTAGCTCAGATAATTGTGGCGTACTAGTTCCGCGGTACTAAGAACGATTGATATTATAGGTTTCCAATCAATCGGCTCAAACTATTTAGTGGATTTACTGTAGTTGAATATAGTGTTGGAAAGTTTTATCATCAGGCAAGAGATGCTGCTTCTTAATTTATAATTATGTAGATGCTAGAGACCAGAGACGTCTAAAATATATTGCCTATTTAATGAGCGTTATATAGTTATCGAATCATACTCTAACTGTTGATAGTTCTGTTAATGATGTTGCAATAAATATATTTTAAGCACGTACCAATAGAGGTATCTGCACTGTATAATAAATGTAATCGAGGAAGTTGTCAGCTCACGACGGGGAAGTTAGGAAATCACAATTCTACCAATGTGTTGAGTTATTCAAAGTACGATCTAAGCCTGAGCACACGAGCGATCTTATATATATATATATATATATATATATATATATATATATATATATATATGTTATATAGACGCTGTTATGGATAAATTACCAAATCCAATTGACAAAATTATTGAAAAAAAGTTCAGCAATTACCTGCCAAATTTTATGTTTGAATTTAACCTGCTGCGGAGTTGCTATCTTGATTGAAATGTTTAAACGCTGTTATTATACAGTTTTATGTAGAGCGTTGCATTGGTGTAAAGTATAGACAAATGAAATTAATAATATAATTATTCGTCAAACCATATTTCTATGGGTATAAACAGGATAAAGAATATATTATTAGTGTTCGCAGTTTGTTGAACTTCCTTACCAAATTACGTAAATGAAAACTTTATGGAACATATTTTCCTACAACAACAAATAATTCCATAGCTTTTCGGTGGCTAGTGGCTTAACTTGAACAGAGTTGCTAGTATCAACAGTGCTCTCCCCTGTTGAAATATCCTGCAGCGTGTAGGCGGCCTTATTTAAATTGAAACGTGGCAGAAGCGGTGCTTGAGCAATGACTAAGTAAAGTGAGATGGTTAACGAGGCGATCATTAAGGAGCGTGCTGACTCCAGCCTCCTATAAAAGGCACGAGAACATTCGTCCGTTAACTAACGCTGTCGACATATCCTCTGATTGTCAACCAAATATGTACTCGGAGATCGGAGACAAGTTTTCTAAACTTTTAATTAACTCGCTCAGTAATTAAGTGCTGAATGTTACTTTAACATATACTCATCTATGATGCAAATTTTTATTTTATAACTTTCCGTTTTCCACGACAGTTATTCAGAGTCGTTTATGAATTGGCCATTTCCAAAAAAAATCTTCTGCTTTTTCTTGGCTTTCGTATTACTTACTAAAGAGGTAAGACCAGTAGTAAATATTAAAATGTTTTGTCATATTACAACAGAGTTGTCACGCGAAACGTATTAGTCATTAATTGTATATCCGGACACTGGACAGCCTTCCAAGACCACCGTGCACGTGCGTGATTGTGTACAGCAAGCACCAAGCACGAACAATTGACAACAAAGTATTCGTAACTTTATCAAATGAAAATTGTATGAAAATCATGACAGCGCCTATACAATTTTTTATTCGATAACGTTACGAATTTTTTTTTTGACAATTGTTCGTGTTTGGGCTACAGTAACAGGAATAAAGGTCATGGATTGTAAGAGACCGTGGGAATACTCGACCAGCCTAGCTGTTAGCACGATTAGCAGTAGGTAACCGCGAAAGAGTCCAGAGGGTGTCAAAATGCGACATACTTGATTTGATGCCACTTACAGGACTTGCGCGTTTATCGAAGCAAATTATCCTAGGGGCTTGAAGCCATGCTGGTAAAAGTAATAGGCAATATAAGCATAGAAAAACCTGTCCAAGTGCGACTCGGACTCGCGCACGGAGGGTCCCGTACCAAACGGCAAAACAATCACGTCTGTTGTATGGGAGCCCCACATAAATATTTATTTTATTCTGTCTTTAGTATTTGTTGTTATAGCGGCCACAAAAATACATAATGTGTGAAAAATTCAACTGTCTAGCTATAATGTTTCATGAGATATAGCCTGGTAACATACAGACAGGGACAGCGGAGTCCGGAACCCTAAGATTGGATTATCTATCTCATCCAAATGACGCCCTTGGATGTAGTTATGTCTTTTATTACAGTACCTTCCTGGTTTAATTCTTTAAGCGATTTTATTTCATCGTTTAGAATAAAGATTATCTGCAATTGAAATATAATCTGCTTGGTTTTATTAATTAAAGTAAATTGTCTTTATCTGTAATATTTCATAGAGTGCTCAAGTTGGAGAATCGTGACATATCTTCTTTGATCTCGATGCATTCCTAATCAGTATTCATAGTCAGGGTCAGATGGGAGATTAGATTTGATGAGGAGGGAGGTTTGATGAGCGTGACGTCTTGATCCGCATTTTATTGATTAATTGTTCGTAGTAATAATTCTCTTTTATTAAACTAGTTAAATAAAGTTCAGGAATATGTTTTTGTTTTGAAACCGTTCTTATCCCTGAGATATTCTCTGCTTCGGTTGTCGTCTGCGTAAAAGAGTTATTAGCTGCACCTATAAGAATTTGATATAATTTTTGAAAATCGCATTCAACACCTTCAAACGGAATATTATAAGGTTTCAACTGTAGATCATAATATTACCATCATCTTCATTTAAATACTTTAAAAACAGGTCATGCTTTTAAATTATTTTATTATACCTATTAACTCTTGTTACTAATTACCTATTTAGGCGATCTAAAAGTTTATTTCTTGTTATTATTTTATTGCGTTGTTCTTCGTTAGCATCTATGTTATCTTCAATTTATATTTGTGAGATAGCTTTATCTATACCTAATAGAATAGCTTTTCCGTTAGCTTTTAAACTAAACTCATGTCAGTAACATAATCTAATGATAAGTTGAACCGGCTATATTCGGCTCATATTTTATAGTGAGAACATGTATCTATCTAATTTGCTCCTATCTCTGACCTTGGCGAGATAGCCTATATTGATGCATCGAGTGCTCCATCCGTGTGTTTAGTCAGAGCAGTGTTTTGCACTCATGACGTCATCTGTTTTTACCATACTCTTCACGCCAATCTGAGCTTTAACGTTATAAGAAATATATTATAATTTACATGTATATCCAAAGTTAAAAAACCAGTTTTTGAAACTTAGTCATGTAAAATCATCTCGTACTTTCGCATATCATTGCGCAATATTATGTTCTGATGAAATAATTGCGTATAACAATACATGAACAGAAACTTTTAGGCTTATAAATGGTTTGAAAAATCATGTAATCATTAATTATATTATTTTTCTACCAGGAGAGACTTGTCGCATCATCCTGCTTCCTAAAGGTCAAGAAACCGGGTTCAATCCCCACTTTGAAAGTGAAATGCTATTAATGCCTTTTTAATACAATTAATACCTACCTAGAATTATGTTTTTAATTGGTTTTGAGATGGTGGTAGTATCATAATCAAACCACCCAAAGATATGAGGAGAGTTCGTTATGCAAAAATATAATGGTTTTTAACTGTTCCTTTGACTTGCTCCACGTATTACAATTGAAGCAATTGATGCTAATAATTTAGAGGTAATGTTCAAAGGAGGTTTGTTATTGTTCACTACATAAACAAAGTCCAGAATTCCATCCCTAGATAATCAGTTGAGTAAATATTTCAACTGATTATCTAGTCGAGTGTTGCTGTCTTTGTCTATCAAGTGACATTTCCATCGAATCAGACAAAGCCATCAACATTGAATACCTTATCAGTTAGGTAAATATTTTTGTTAGTAGAGGGGCTAGTGCATAATAGATTAAAATAGGTAAGAAAAAATTAAAATATAATTTTCCCTTAAGTAATAAAAGAAATGTGAAAAACTCTTAATAACTAATAAAAAACTTAGCAGATTGTTCCGTTTTGGTTATATGGCATAATCTACTCAGGGAGCGTTCAAGTATTACGTAACGCAATTTGGGGGGGGGGGGGGTCTTGTAAAACGATATGATGCGTTACATGGGGGAATAAGAAGGAAAAGGGAGTAATTTGGTCGGTTTATTTCTTGAAATTATTATGACTTAGATCAATTTTTCATGTTACGGTGCGTTACACAGGGAGTAGGAGGGGTCTAAAATCTTCGAAAATTGCGTTACGTAATACTTGAACGCTCCCTTAGATACGCCAAGCCACGCGAAAAGTTTGCATGTTTAAAACTACCACGAATATAATTAATGTTACGTGGAGTATTTTTACTATGGAAAGATATTGTAAGGCCAAATTCTTAGTTAGAAAATAAAAAGTAAGATAAAACTAGATCTGCATTTCTACTAATATCTGCTTGTATATTTTCAGAAAAATTCTAAATATTTAATTACAAAGAATAAATTAAACGATAAATTAGATGATTGCCTTAAATCTAAAGCTACGGATCAGACAGCGACCGTCGATTAGGTAAAATCTTATTTAAATATCTTTAAAATTATAGTATATAGCGTCTTGAATCGTTCCAGTTGTAATGGCGATTCACAGGCGGCGTGAATTGGTACTTAAAGAGCCATTAATGTTATAATTCTATCCGCTGGAGGTCGAGTGCACTAAATTCAAAGGCCGATGACTCTTGACAATAATAGGCACTTTAATGTTACAATTTTGTTGTGAAATCACATAAGCCGTCGATTGGATATTCAAAATGGATTTCTAGTTGAGCTTTAAATTTTGAAATTTTTCTCATATTATGTTTTCTGCTCTTTCTGATTTTTAACCCCCGAAGAACAGAACAGAGGGCAGTTATAACTTTGACGTGGCTGTGTCTCCCAAACTTGCCACTGTCCGTGGCATCGTACCTCCCAAACGGATGTACCGATTTTCATCTTGTTTTTTTTTTGTTTGAATTCTGGCATGATTGAAATTGTTCTTAGCTATTATTCATCATCATCAGATCGCTGACTGCTTTAGAATTCGGGGTTACTTCATTTTTTTTTAATTTTATTTTTTTTTGGCTTGCTTTCGTAGTTATTATTTATATGGTTTTTATTTGAAGTGATTTTAGATAGAGCTTGTATTAAACCACTGACAAAGTGACCCAAACAATTTGAAATGGTACCGTTTTGATACCTACGAGTATATTAATGGAACTGGAGATATATGAATCTGATTGAGACCTTCAAAACGCTTGTAATATGTAAAATGTTGAAATCCTAATGATTCTTTACATTTGATATTACGTTGCCTTAGAAATATAATACAAGGAATTTATCACACTTTCCTTTTCAAATTCACCGTCCGCGCTCGGAATGTCCCTAGACGCCACACCGTATTACGTTTGACATATAACCCGCTAGCCACAAACATGCGATGCTTGACTTCCAGCTAAACAACGAGGTTTTGCTTCAACAAACAAAGGGAATCGAACGAATTGGGGATAGGATACGTGTTCGTAACACGAAATTCTTGATTCTTGGTCCTTCGAACCGGATGTGACACTGCTAAGAATGTATCATCTAGACTGACAATTTTACGTTATCATAGACCGATATAATATTTTAATAGAAATCAACTATTAAATACTTCAATATCTAATTGGGATACGTAACCAAAGTTCAGAGAATGAAAGTGACACCAGCTACGTGAAGGAAGTTGTTACGTTACATGCGGTTGTATCGGTTTCAAGGATTCGTGGTTAAGCGGGTTTCGGGGTTACTCTTAATTTCGTGTATCGAATATACATAAAACCATGGTTGATAATAATTTGTACTATCATCAATGATATATATATGAAAATAGCATGTTTATTGGGCTGAAATTTTGGTTATTTGGTAGAAGTAAAATGCGTTTATCCATTACTCAGAGTGTTTCATTCTCAACGACTGCGGCGTTATTGCTTTTAACCATACATACAGCCCTCAACAAAGTATTGGAATATATAATTGTAACTTGTTTTACTTCCTACAAGAGTCGTGAGATATTTACTTGGTAATTTTCTATACTTAGTTAGTTGACATTAAATTGCATGAACAAGCAACTTGAGCGAGATTGTTTTAAATCTTATTTCTTAGAATAGAGCGGGTAATGTTACGATATGTTCAACACGCTTAGCGTGACCACTACAGAAATGCGTTTTGTCTACACCAGAATAGACGTACTGACAGATAATATGGCCAAAATTACAGATTTCATTTTTCAATCTGTTATTTTGTCTATTCTTCCGTAGAAAGAAACCATTTCTCCGGTAACAATTTACCGTCGTACAATAGTTTTGTAAACGTTATTATATTATATTACAGCTAAGTCACACTTACGTTTTAATAACGTTTATTTAACGCGAAAATGACCTCATTTGTAAAACCAACGTTGTTGTATAATCGTCATACAAAAGTCACAAGTGTCTTCGTTGAAGTCATTCAAAAGTCGTGTGAACGTTAAGAAATTACCAATTTCATCGCACAGTAGTTTAATCATAACTTTACAGCGCCTCTTTTTGTCATATTGTGGTCGTACAGGTGATTTGAATGACTAAAACGGTTTATTTGAGTCAACTAACAACACCTGTACGACTGTTTTTTTATAACGCTTTTATTAGTTTCACCTGTATGTTTGCTTGCTTGCTTGCTTGTTTGTTTGTTTGTAACCGTCTCCTTTGGGCTCGATTTTGTCCTACTTTGAACGATCAGATTTAATTCAAACTTTGCACACCTGTCACCTGTCACCGATGACAATGCAATAATTCGATTAAAATATCCGATTATCCTGATTAAATTCGCCAGGATTCATCAATTTCTTTCCGCATCCTTTGCATGAGAGTAAGAGAGATAGAACTAGTGCGCGAACTACGCATGCGTGCAGTTCCAGGCTTACTCTTTGGCAAATCGTACTAAAAAGGAAAAAATTCATTATAGTTTAAAAAAACTAAAAAAACACGCTTTTATAGAAAATATAACTAAAAAATAAAAAATAAAATTTAATAAATTTGGATTAAGAATAGTGTAAATGAAAAATAAATGTTTATTATTGTAAAAAAGCGTGGGGTGCATAGTTTCAATAGTTATAAACATTTTATTAGCAGATATGAGAAGGATCTTCACTTTGATAATATCTTAAAAATCACTTTAAACGAAATCTGACCGTTTGAAGTGGATCAAAAACATTTATTTTTCATTTACACTATTCTTAATCCAAATTTATTACATTTTATTTTTTAGTTTTTTTATACTATAATTTTTCTCTTGTTCGTGAGTTGGTTACTTGTGGTTTTTGGCAAGAGATTTGAGTGCAAAATAAGTATTTCCAAAAAAATAAAAGATGAGTGTTATTTAATTTTCATATCTTGCTATCTGTAACTAATACCATTTAGTTCGTCTGGGAATATAAGTTTTATAATAATATACCTATGTAAATACTATTCAAATTCACGCACTCCTTCTTAGTTTTGTGTTTGAAACATAATATTTTTAATAAAAATATGTTTATTTAAAAAAATTGAAGATATTTGTAGCATACTTACCTCTTTATGACGCTACAAAGACAGTAAGTTGTTTTAAGGTTATTTCAAGACCATGCAACACCTACGCCATTACTATTATTATAATTTGTCAATATTCACACAATATCAATTATATTTAAACTTAAAGATACTTGATAACACAATATCAATTATCTTTAAATTTGAAAAAATAATTGATATTGTATGAATAATTCAATATCGACAAATTAAAAAGGTTTTTTTTTTTTAATATTTTTATTAATTTCAGGCAAAAGCTGATCGTAGTAAAAGCGTAGTGCAGATTACAAAACATTTTATATTCAAGTATACTTCATTTTAAGAATTAAATTATATCAAACTTTCCATTAATATGGCGTTTAAAAGTAAAAATTTGACTCATATGCGACAACAAGTTTGGTTAAAGTCAGGGCATGACTTTTAATCGACAACATGTAATATAAAATGTATATATAAGTCGCAAATGAACAACCAAGTCATTCAAGTGTCTCAAATTGACTGCTGTAAAACGAGATGGGGTTCATTTTACAAACGTCATTATGAAAACGGGTATACAACTGCTTCATAGTTATGCGTTATAAACGTCATATATAAGTTTTTCAATCACCCAATTTGGTCAGTTGAAATTAGAAAGACTATTGCGTTGTCGTACAAACGTTTTATCTAAAACTATAATATTATAATATTATATTATTCGTCTTGCCGACGTTTCTATGACCTGTTTATTATGGTATATTGGTCGCACAACTAAAAAGTTAAATCAAAGACGACTATAGGACCTATTAGTCACCTCATTACTCTTATAAATCTGCAATACAACTGGAAGTCGTTCAAGCCTTGACTTATATGACGTTTTTGTTTGTTGGGTATGCTAAGCGTGCAGTAAGAGCACAGATTAAAGAAAGACGAACAGTTAAACAGCTACATAGTTAGCTTTCGATTCGATTGCACTACCACAAGCATACAGTATATTCACGATTGTGGGGAAAAATTGTGGGCCGTTGAAGGGGACGTCAAAATTTTCAAATTTGGATCGTATGAAAGCTATGTTTCCCTGTACGTAAGTTCTACTCTGTCATAATATATAACTCTGTAAATTTTTTATTTAAAATTCACTATTTAATTACGCTGCTTTTATTACTTTTAAAATTACTTCTCGCAGGATAGATTGCAGAGTTTTTAGCAATTTCACTGCCAACAATTTGGTCATCTTTTGATGAATTGGTTTTTATGGTTCACTATAAAAGGCCACTTTATACTAGACCTATAAGTCAAACCTACGACAGCATGCCATTGTGAGCTTCGTCAATAAAATAGGAATAACGTTAAGCGAAGTATTATTGGCTTTGATGTAGAGTTTTATGGTGATTGTAAAACGGTGGAACGTTTTTATTCACTGCCGTTTGGTTTGTTTTCTCTTATTCCACCATTTACATGTTGATTATGTGTTTTTTCCTTGTACAATGAATCACAGATTGCTTTTCTGACTGTTGATAAAAATAAAGTTTCAGTATAGCATCAAATTGCATGGAAAACAATCTAAAATTGCAAAATTGACATCCATGTGATGTCAGGGTTATGGTAGCTTATAAACTTACTGTAAAATCCTCCCGCAAAAATGCGATTTTGAAATAAATGGACCTCTTGTCCATTTATTTATACCTATAGGCATCCTTTCACATTCAAACATTTTATGGATGTAAATGAGAATAATTATAAAATCATAAAATGATATGGAGGTAATTTAAAAACTCGAGTTAGCTATTTATTATTTTCATTTCGAAGAATTCGCAGTTAATACTTTACGACGTATGCTTGCGAGAATTCTTTAAACTTAATAATTTGCTTAGTTGTAATTCGTAACTATTATACTCGCTGTTGAACATCTGTGCTATGTTGTGTTTTGCAATTTACTGATATAATATAGATAATGCATTAGAATATCACGATGAATTCTAATAAGGATTTTACACGAATCGGATATACACGGATCTATAGGAGATTTACACTGATCGATCTTATATATTAAATTTAAAGAAAATAAAAATCTATTTGCCCTCGTCGCTATTAAGATGTACCTAAGCTGCCCATGCCTTTGCGTAAATCTGATAAAGAGGCGAGAGATTATAACGTGTAGTCATAATAGTAATAAATTATTTATTACATCATCAATCGATGAGACTTGAAAATAATACGCGACATAGCAAAAAAATATTCCAAGAAATCACTTTTTATGCCGCTGCTAACCCAAGACCATTACAGAATAGATTAGAGACCTGTATTAATATCGCAAACAAAACAACGAGCTGTAAGTGCAGATGATTATTGTAGGATTATTGCACGGACGTAAATTGTTCCCCCGACTCCGGGAATAGTTTCGTTAGGAGCATCGGCCCCGTATTGACTTCCTACTGGTATTATTGGTTCATTCCTGATGGTAATTGATATTTTTGTAATACCATGGTATTTGTTATTTTGTTTATTTCGAGGCTCAAGCTTTGTGCTTCGATAGCTTTTTCGTATAAAATAAACATGGGTCATTTCATAGAAATGTGTACGTACAGAATTTTATTTATTGTTTTCTCTGACTGGGAGCTATTTCAGTCAATGAACTGTGAAAGGTGAATTCGTTGGGTTTATTTTTGTTTTGTTTGTTTGAGATATTCAGAGGTTTCTATCCGCTGAATGTGTAAAGTAAACTCGTGCCTTTGTTTGCGCTAATATTACAATAGTTATGATCTTATCTATAATTTTTGGTAATTTACTATTTAGCATTGAAGGACTTAATAAATCTGTTCTCTAGATTCTAGATGAATTTACATTTATAACATTATTAAGTTCTTATATTAAATTGATAGTTTTTTAGCTTCCTAATACTTTTGTCTGTTGCATTAGAGGAACTTAGTTTACCACTGTATTATTCTAAGTTTTAATTAATTATTGCAAGTCTTGGACTTTCTGATACAGTCATATCATACAATCTGTGCGCATAAATATCCGCTGCACAATGTATGAGGATAGGTGTGGCCACTGTCACCACCGTACATGGAGAGAAAGACTGCCGACTGCTGACCGACGACATCTGACCCAAGACGATATGAGAGTAGCAGCTTTAATTGCATTTGGCTGAAACAGTTATAATCAACATGAATTTAATTAAGGATAATTATTTAATTAAACAAAATACAGCGTTTACTGAGGTTTTTCCTGAACCTACAACTGTTAACAACTCGAGAAATTTTATATTTGCTGATTAATGTAGGATGTCAAGTTTGTGAAATGGGTGGTTCTTCAAAATTTGGTTAACTTGGTTTAAGCAGCAATTTTCACATATTTATATCTATTTTATCCTATATTTGCAACTATTAGGCAATATTATAAAGTTCATGTAATTTTGTCACTCACTTTGATTTATGTCACAATATTTTTTTTCCAAAAATCGCTACTTCCTACTCCAAATATCCACCCATTAATAACCCATTTAAGATCTCCCAAATTTAGCAAACATTTAGTTGTTATTCTAATTCTCTAAATAATTCTTTGATTTAACTCGACTGAAACACGTTTATTATTACATTGCTAACCTAGTCATTGCGATTTAATTTTTAATAACAATAACTTTTATCATATTATTTCAAGTTAAAAAGTGTAAGCTTTAAAAAATATCAGTCCCTAGGGACTGATATTTTTTGCGAAATTAGAAAATACGCGGCATTTAAGCTTATGGCGTTTTTCATAACTTGCTCAAGCGAAAGCATCGATGTGAAGTTAGTTGTAAGCACGACCATTGCCACGTCAGCCATTTCGGATTTAGTGCGGTCGCTGACTTTGTTACGGAAGTCCGTGCTGTGCTAGTCAAATTCTCAGTCCCTAGGTAAGTCATTTCAAAGATAGTTAATTATTGTTTGATCTCATTACTTTGAGTTTTGTTTGCCTTGTTATTTTGAACACCTACTGGTTTTTATGTTTATTTTAAATAATATAGGCTATGATTGATTTTGTTTTGATTCGCCAGTCCCTAGACCGTCAGACCCTCGTCGTAAAAGTGACTAGGTCCATCAGGACCTAGTATGACCGTCAGTGCCTAGGTGAGGCATCAGCCTCACCTAGGCACTGACGGTCATACTGCGTGATCCATGGTTTTAATAATAAAATATGTGTATTTATTGTAGAATATGGCACCTAAAAAGAAAACATTACTGTCTAAAGAGGAACTGGCCAAAAAAAGTCTGAACAGACAAAGAGACTGTGAGATAGTGGGAGCCCCAAAGAAAGATCTCCGACCGAGCATGGTGGTATGCTCGGTCAGGCCAAAGCCCGCTTGTAAGCGCTTCAGATGCTGTATATATAGCGCCGAACTGTGAAAACTTCGATTGCGCGATTCATGATCGTGGCGCTAATTGGTCCGCCACATGACTTCCCCTCGAAGACCGGAGGTCAAAATCTTTTGTCGTCTGCTTGAGTCGCCAGTGCCAACTTGAGAGATTTGCTCTGACTGCTGCTGCTGCTGACCGGTCGTTGTAGTTAGAGTGCCCGTTGAAGCCGATGAGGGTTCGAATAGGCAGCGGTGCGTTGAGGCTGATGGTAGAGGTGCTCGATGAGGCTGAGCGCTGGCTGGCGTGGTGCGGAGGGGTGGGGAATGATGAAGATGATGTCCAGAAGGAGGCGTGTTCTGTCGAGGGTCACCAATGTGAGAATAGTGGGAGCCCCAAAGGGAGATCTCCGACCGAGCGAGGTGGTATGCTCGGTCAGGCCGAAGCCTGTTTGTAAGCGTTTCAGATGTTGTATAATATATAGCGCCGAACTGTGAAAACTTCGATAACGCGATTGCGGATCGTGGCGCTAATTAGTCTGCCACAAGACATTTGAAAAAAAAATGACCCTGTTTTGCTAGCAGAGTACAAAGAAATAATACTACAGAAATATCTAAATAAAAAGGATAAAAGAAATGTATCGAGGACATGGTACCACGTGAGCACAGAAGAGCTCGAAAAAAATGGGTAATTCTACTCAGCACATTATAGAAAAAAAAAACAAAATATTCGTGGAAATGGTAATAAATACATGGATCAAAATACGCCGCCGTCTTTGGACGAGGATAATATTCCTGAAGTTGCCAGCTCTGTTTCTGCGAAACTACTAAACTTGCGTCGATTTCTATTAAAACTACTTAAAGTATCAAAAAAGCTACTCAACTTAGGAATTCCTAAAGGCCCCATAAAACTACTGCATTTTAGGTTTTGTTATATTAAAATTTTATTATTTATTGAATTATATTATAAATTTTATCTGATGATATATGATAAAGTGTAAGGTATATATAAGATAAAAATATATATTATGATAAAGTGTCTTTTTTATGTGCCTAATCTAGGCCATTTTGCATATGATTACTGTCTGGCTCTGTCCTACTAAAACACTACTAACAACTTAATTGATACTACTAAATACTTAATTTAGTAGGACAACTTTGTAAAATAACTAATTTGGCAACATTAATTCTGGACTGTACGGACCATGTGTGACAAATCGCTTCAGTTCTCGCCAGAGCCGCGGCCGTGCAGGCATGTATCGTGTACAAGCGTAGTAAGTACAATTAATAAACACGACCGTAGCTCGCGGCTGTGCTCGAATCTGTTCAGGCCGAACTGACGTCAGTTCTAACTGAAACGATCGGCCTCTCGTCTGTGGGGGCCGTCTTTGGCGTCAGTCTCTATCATGTCCCGTCAGCCCCTAGATCACTAATTTAAAAAATCTTGAATTTCTCTTAAAAAACTTAGTAAAGTGACTGGCCCTTTTAGATGTAACAAAGTAGATATTATACTCACAGTATAGAATTAAAAATTTACTGATAACCTTCAAAAATACCCTTGTCAAAATTAGGCCATAACTTTAGGAAAATATGTGTTCGACATACATATGAGTTAGTAATCGGCCTGAGGTCAAATGTAAGTCAAGTTTCTTGGTTTTAGCAGTATAGGTCTATTATAATATTGTTAGATACTCCTTGAATTTTATCATCATCTCAGCCACTAGACGTCCAGTCTTCAGTGCAGATATACACATAGGCCTCCCAAATGGTTCATAACCATCCACCCTCCTTGGATCTTCCTAATCTCTATGAATTATATATTTTATTTTTGTTTTGCATTTAAAATTTTGCGAAATTGCATTTTCTGCAAATGTTAACCTACTGTTTATAAGTAGTTTGCTGATTGAAACTCAAATGCATGGAATTAATGACTATAATAGTGTAACTGTGACAATTGCCGCGCGCGGCACGCGGCGGCGCGGCGTCGGCGCCACCACTCTCCGTGACACACATGATATTATCTCGTGACCTCTGTTAATATGTTTCAATTTCAATAAATTCCTGCTTTATTGTGTCGAAATATTTGTATTAAATGTCTATTTGTGATCAGGTTGCTTGGTTTACAGATTCGGTAGTTGGTTGTAAACGTAAAGAGGATGGATTAAAGATTTGCATTTTCGGATAGACACAGAGAATATTTAAAAATAATAATTACGTAGCTGTTAATAAGATATGTTTACAAAGTACCTAACCTGACTTGAGAAACGGTTATTTTCAAAATTTCAACTCAAAATGTGTGCCAAGGTCCGCCATAAAATGATTGAGATTGTGTGTAATAATAACCTGTCGCTTTTGTTTTCGTCGGTCCAAAAAAACGGCAGCGATGGATGTACAGTTCAGTCTATCCACGTGAAGCTGTAACTCAGCGGCTAAATCGTTTTCTGCGTTATTATTACAATGTCTCTATCTGACGTTAGTAACAAAATGAAAAGTAAAAGTCAGCATTTATTTATTTATAATCTAGCATAGTTAGATTTTATTTTGTTGTCGTATATTTTTTAGATTTTATGCTAAGTGATTCGAATTTTGTAACTTTCATTTTATTAGCACTAACAAAACATGTAGGTATGTAGATAAAAATCTAAATGTAATGTGATATGTGACGAACATATTTAGATACTTCTGTCAGCTTGTGCAAAAGGCTGTTTCTGGATCAAATAAATTGGTGATTGAAGATTAAGAGTAATTTATTCACGGATACGATGGGGTGTCATTTGTTACGGACGAAAACCTTTCTAAAAATATTAGTTTAAAAAAAAGCATCGAATATTGTACCTACTGTTTCCTAAACCGTAGGAAGTATTTTACTTGACAAAGTAGGTAAAAGTTATCTCAAAAACAGACTTTTGAAAAATAAGTTCCTTTTAGGTAGAATGCGCCTTTACTCGAGAGTATAGTTAAGGCTCTGTATGGGTCATTCCACAAATATATGACAAATCTTTGTCCGCACCATTTTTCACTTGGTATAATGAATAATATTTCATTCCAAAATTGTTAAGTAAAAGTTCGCAATGTGTTTTAGTCATCACCCATATATTTTATAAAATATGTATTTAAATAACTTCTGAAATTTCATATAATAACCCCAAATTGTCAGTCCCTAGGGATGTCCGCACTCCGAAAGTTAGCGTTTGGGCACCCATATTTATAGAAACATCAACTTTACACTTTATTTTAACTAACGATTATCTATTTCATTGTAAATACACCAAATACTATGAATATTTTGCGGTTTCAATAAACAATAATTATATTTTTTAAAGTTGAATAAGTGTCCACAATTTTAGTCGTCAGGCCCTGGCCGCGCACGGATTTTCAATTTTCACGCCATAATATAAATGAGCGTGAATGACATTTAGTTGATTTTAAAGTACGACAGTAAGTTATCCACAGACCATACTGGCTTTGCGGTAGCTATTTTGTGAACTAGTGCAAACGCGGCAGTTATTGCGGAAACACGTGCCGATCCAGTCACTTGGTCAGTCCCTCGGTGAGTAGTTTAATTGTTAATAATAAGAAATAGTTGATAATTATATAATATTTATGTGTGATTTTTCGGCTTTGATTGGTTCATCGTATTAAAAATCCTTTGAGAGAAATTAACCTGCATTTATATCTAGTTTCATTCCCTTTCCTTCAAATCGTCAGTCCCTGAACCATCAGGCCCTAGCTTTGAATGGTGCTAGGGACTGACAGGTATAGTTTGGGACTGACGTTCATTATATTGTGATAATAACAAAAATTAATTTATCCATCAATGTTGCGTTTATAAGTTTTATACTTTATCAAATTATACTAGGGGACACCCTTAATGTAATTTGATAAAGTATAAAACTAATAGTGTACTATTTTAATACTTTTTTGCTGTGTAACTTTGTAATGTAAATTTGTAATTACACTATAAAAATATAATTTAGGGGTAACGTAATATGAAAAAATAATATATAATGCAAAAAAGGACGTTCAACGATTGCCTTTTTTATTTAGTTACAAAACTAAGTCAACAAGTTCCTAGTTTTAATAAACTGGAAACTTAGTTTTTTTGCGGTCGTTGGTCACAATATTTAATAATTGTGTTATTTGTCCGTTTTGCAGCAACATACCGCCTAAAAAGAAGCTTAATACTCAACAGAAGAAATACAGTAGACTCAAACAAAAAAACAAGAAATCGAAGAAATTACTCACACCTAAAAGTAAAATAGAACAAATGGCAGAAGATCCTAATCAAAGTAGAAAACTGGTCAAAAAGGCATTATTTGGCGAAGTTTTGCAGGCTCAAATTACAGAAAATATTTCAAAAGCTAAAACTCATCAAGAAAAATCTAACTTTAAACAGCTTTTAGCTGGTCCCAATGTTGACAAATATAAACTTTGGCGACACAGTAGTAGCTTTATATTGTATAACAAGTATCGGCGTAAAGTTTCTAAAAATAATGAAAAAGCTAAGAAAAACCTACTAGTACAAATGGTTCACACATTCTATGAAGATGGTAGTAATAGTCGCGCTGCAGCGGGAAAAAAGGAGTGTATTACTCGCAATAGAAATAAAAAACAGAAACGATATTTATTAGAATCTTTAAAAAATGTACACCAAAAGTTTCTTCACTGTTTTGTCGATTGCGTCCATTTTGGTTTGTCCCCCCTAAGCTAACAGACCGCGATACATGTGCCTGCATTGTGCATGAAAATATTAATCTAAAATTATCTGCTTTAAAAAAATCGTAAGATTCTTACATTCGATAATTATCAAACAGGTTTACAGATACTTTGTTGCAATCGGTATTCAGAGAAATGTTTAATGAGACAGTGCAAAGACTCTACTAAAGTGTTACCTATGGTAACACTTTAGTAGTTAGAGCATAAGCGAATACTGAATTCTATAACAGCAAAGATATTTTAGTAAATCAGTGCATACATGGAAAGGATATGATTATTGATTCTAAAACTCAAAAAGAGCGTTTAGTTTCAAAGTATAAAAAAGAGACGAAGAATATAAAGCCGCACAATTTGATTATACAACTAGAAAATGATCTGCAAAAATTTTTTCAAAGGTACACTTCTAGTTCATTAAGTTACAGGCCATATGTATGTTCCAAATAAACTCATTATGAAAACATTGAGCTGTTTCTGCAGCACAATTAGGAACTCATAGTATAATTAGGAACATTATAAATTAGGAACTCTAGAATACACTAACCCATCCAAACTTATTAAAGTAGCTGAAGTTTATAGCACAGATAGTACAGATACAGAAAACCTACGTAAAAGCGAAACTATTGAACAAGCAGGCACAAGTAAGGATTTAAGAGATAAACTGAAAGTGACCTATGGCAGTGGTGATTATATTTTAGTAAAATTTATGGTGAAAAAGAAAGAATACTGGTACGCTGCAATTTGTTCATATTATGATGACGAAGAAGAAGATCTAAATTCTAAGAAATCTATTTAAATTAGATGAACGTGATGTCGCTGATGTTCTTTATGAAGATGTGATTGAAAAGCTACCGATGCCCTGTTTGATTGTTAAAGGGGATTTATAATTTTAAAAAGGCCAGAAATGGTTTTGAAATTATTTTATTTAGATATTATTAAGTCTTCTATGTTACTAAACCATGACTCAGTGAAAGTGTCAGTACATATCCTAAGACTGAATATTATAACTCTTAAATATTTTGTTTGCCTATAATTCATTAGAATGTTGATTTTATTTAGTTAAGGCTAAGACCTTTTGTTTCTACTTTCAAACTGTTATGTAAAGAAGAATTTAAAATATTATATGTACCTAAATTAGTTACTAATTTAAAAATTAGTGATAAACTTAGTAGTATAAAATGCATAGGTTTTATGTGCATTGAATGACTGATTAAGTATAAGTAAAGACCCATTACTAATTATTATTGTGATAATAAATAGAATTAGTAGTGTATTGTAATTAATTATTAATTATTATTGCTGTTAAGAAGTGTTACAAGCGATATTTTTTGTCTTACGTGATTCGATTAAAAATATTTTACAAATAAATATGATACTGAATGCATAGCAAACTTGTTTAATTGCAATATTATTATATTTATCAGTTCCTAACAATACCTATCAGTCCCTAGATGCCCAATCATCAGTCCCTAACCAGAGCTGTCAGTCCCTAGATTCGTAAATTTGCAAAACTATACATTTCTTCTGAAATAAAGCATAAAATGACTGGCCCTTTTAGATATAACTTAATTAATGAATTACCTATAATACACAATAATGAAGTATCCAAAAGCACCTTAAAAAAGTTTAGGACAAATGAGCTTCAAAAGTATCCCAATTTTTGTGGAATGACCCGTATAACGCCTGTGAGCTTGAGCGTCAAGTCCCATACTAATTTTTATAGGCGACAAGGGGGTATCGCGCCGATCAGAGGTTATGAAATCGAATAAAAAATCGATAGGTATAAATATTTGAAACAAAATGTGCAAAAAATACTAAAATAATTTTGACACTCGTGTGACTTATAGAAGAAGAGAAAAAATGGTGGATTTAGTATATTTAAATAAAAAAATAATTTTTAAAAAGACAGTCCTCGGCTAAATATAATGCAAATTAACATGTATTTTTTTGGATTTTTTTAATACAATCTAAAAAAAAAGGTATCAAAGAACTCCAATTTTGTAATTCTATCGAGCGCACATCGTCTTAATAGAAGGTACTACGGTGAAACTGTAAATGGCGTAAATAGCAGGATTACGTTAATACATCCTAATGTTGGAACAATTGGAGTGTCCCTAATATGGATGAAAATAGGGCTGTGTGAAACTATGCAGGAAGTAACGAGTTTGTACCTCACTTGATGCTTTATAGTTGTGTTATATGTAGGCATTTGAATGATTATGCTACGTAGTTTTAGGTTTCTAAAATAGGTATAGATACATTTTTATTCTTTGTTGAATTATTTCAGTCACATTTTTTGATGTGTAATATCTTTCCTCTCCCTTTTTTGCGACTTGTGGGAGTGATTTCGTGAAATGGGACAGAAGTGTGTAACAGGAAGTCGCGGAAGCGCGCGCTATTTGAGTTGACCAATGAGCGCGCGGTGAAAGAGTTGGTCGTCAGATTCTTTTTAAAATTTTGACGTTGATATCTGTCACTGCTTAATGGAAAAGTTTTCGTATTTTTTCAATCATATTAGAAAATCGTACTAAAATGTGTTTTTTTTAATATTCTCATTTCATAGCTCGGCAGCAGCCACACAAAAAAATATTGACTTTTGTGCGCACCAAATGTCTAAAATCTATAAATATATGCATGGCATAGCATGTCCCAGTGGAACAAGTGCTGTCGATGTAATTAATTTATTATGCATAATTGATATGATATACAAACACGGACGGACAAACAGCGGTAATAATGACTACTGATTTACATAAAAAAACAATATAGGTCCGACCAAAAAATACTATGACATCATTGATATTTCGGGTCACAACTGTGTATTATAAAAATTTGTTTAAATGGTAGGTAATAAATAAAAAAAGATACCTACCGAGTCAAAATTTAGCTAGGTCGTCGTGAAGTCGCTTCCTTTCCTGTTCGCGTGGATCGTTTAAAGTACTCACGGATTTTATGCAGTTTTCAGCAATAGAATAGATGGAGTAATTTTAGAGGAAGGTTTATATTATGTTGAATGCATTGTGACCGTGCGAAGCTGGGGCGGGTCGCTAGCTAAGGATATTCGGAGGATACGAAAAAGGAGAAAATGTTTAGCCACAGGAAAGAAAATAGGTAAGTTCTATATAACTATACACAAACTGAAATTTCCTTACAGTAGGTATTACACATATTAGACTGGGTGAATTTTTAATTAAATAATAGGTATATGATTTTTTTTTTTTGTAATAAAGTATACATCTTTCCTTTGGAACACGAATCTGACGAAACGTAGGTAATATTGTCTCATAATAATAAGTACCTGGTAACCGAGCTTTGCTCGGAGCTCTAGTCGAATAAAAAAAAATCACCAAAAATATTTTACCACTGGGTTCGAACCCGCCACATTTCGAATTTCCGAACAACTCAAAAACGAACCAAACTGCCAATCGGACTGACATTATATAATCGAAACTATTAATCTATAGTTGCACGACAAAAGAAAACACATATAACTTAAAAATGCGCAGTTTCCAGGGGTAAAACCTAACTAAATCGATTTTTCTCCGCCAAAACTACCTGCAAACTAAATTTCATGTAAATACTTGCATGTGTTGCCGAGATTACGATTATATAATATAAAGTCCGGTAAAATCAATTACGGATATTTTGGGCATATGATCTACTGCTTATTTAGATACGGTTAGGCAGAAAAATTGTCATGCTCAAAAAAAAAAATTGCCTTTATATGGGTGAGTTTGCGTTGAGCGGAGAGTCACCCCATACATGAGATGATTTTTTTACATTAAGTATGACAATATTTTTCTGCCTAAACGTCCATAAATTAAGCAGTAGATAATATACCTAAAATATCCGTAATTGATTTTACCAAACCTTATATAACATACAAGTTTGTTTTGTTTAAAGTATTAGATATCATATTTTATTCGTTATTCTTATACAAATTAACTCACCTGATTCAGCCTCGAACAATAATGAGAATTTAAGTAATTACGTATTTCCATTATTTTGTCCTTCAATCAGTTGGCAGAAGTACTTCTATATCTTTGGTGGTAAGATATAGAAGTACTTCGAGTAGTAAATAAAACAGAAATGCTTTTAGATATAAGGAAGTACAAATCGCAGGGTGTGGTCACTTACACGGGATATTTCGTGCATTCTAAAATGGGTAGCACCATCACGTTTTTGTTGTTTAGCTCTTATTATGTACATTAAGAAAACGAAAACCATGTCTGAGAATTGGTTTAAGTAGGAAGCTTTTAGAGCTCTTGGCTAAAGTTAATACAGAACAATGTTTATGACAAGGTATAATGCTGCCAGGCCAGTCGTATGTCTATTTTTCGTGCTCGCCACCGACCATAGCAACTAAATACGTGTACCTGTTCCCTCGTAGAGATAGACTGGAAAAGTGATAAAGGGGTTTCTAATTTTGATCGCCTTTCAATGTTGAGCTTCAAATAACACATTCCCCGTAATGTTTATTTCTTGTTAATAATACCCGACGTGGCGAGTGATCAAGAAAATGTCCAGATATACCGACCACCTGCAAGCCACAAACGTTATGAAATAAACAAACACGTGAAAACTATTCATTACCTGAAACGAGATTCCGGGAAAAACGTTGTGTAACAAGATTTTTCTTTTTAAAAATCTTTCCGATCTTTGTGTAACTAAAAATAATTAGTACCGGCGAACGAAAATATTAGACAATGGTTTATGATCAATAAAACGGACGATGTAACCGAGCCAGATCGTATGCGGCTGCCGGGACCAGGGAATGTTGTTCTGACGTCAGGTATGTGGAAGCAATCACTCCACATGACGTCCAGCTATTTTAAAATAATGGTACCTACATTGGTCTCCCTTGTTTCTGGATTCGTAGATCATATTGTGTGTTTAGGAGTACAGGGGGTCTAAAAAGGCCACTAGATGTTTCATATTATGTTTCATTTTTTTTTCATACAAAAATCGTTAAATGGTAAAATGGCTACACGATACATCTGATTTCATCATATTGTAATACATCAATTTTGACAGTTTTCAATAGAAATGCGTAAAATGGCGCACATAATATGAGAAAAAAAAAAATGAAACACCTAAAGTGGCCTTTTTAGACCCCCTGTGTTTTCTCATAGATTCTGCATCTGCAATCGCTAAAACTGCGAGTGCTTACGTCTTCCTCATCGGAACTCGTGATATTGTCTACACAAAATGTTTTGTTTCAATCAAAATATTATTTCAATACATTTTCTATAGCTGGAGACAGCTTGTGTATGAAAAAAAATGTTTTCGTTTCATGTTTTCTGTGTAATGTTTCGAAAAAACATGAGCAGGAGATGCGCCTTCAATTTTTGTACAATTAGGACAGTATAGAGTTATGTTGAAGAAATGCTTATCTGCCTTATTTTGTTGTGTGCAGTCAACTAGTCACTGTTGTAAGTATATTACCGACTTAAATAATATGCAACGCTTAGCGATAAGAGAGGTCCTTATCGGAGTACGTGTAAGTTTTTTATTGCGAGAAATAAAATTTCATCGTTTGAATATTGTAGTAATATTTTTGTATCACATTCGAGTTGGATTTGTTTAGAAATTAATATTTTTTATGAAAAAAAAATCTCCCGAGATTACCATAAATTTTGGTACTTCTCGTTCTATCGTTAGGAACGTAAGTGCTACTTTTTTATGAATTGCCTTTTGAACATTCAGTTTGAGCATTATATTCGCATATTTTGTCTCTGTCGCTCTATATAAAGTTATAGTATTTTAGCTATTCCCGCGGCTCCGCCCGCGTAAATATAGTATCCCACGGGAGTACTGTACTTTTTCGGGATAAAAATTAGCCTATGTTTTAATCCAGAGCCTACTGCCATACTAAATTTCATCGAAATCCGTTCAGTAGTTTTTGCGTGAAAGAGTAACAAACATCCATCCATCCTCACAAACTTTCACATTGGAAGGAAGTGGCGAAAAAACTTCCTACTAAGCTATGCGATACTTATTAGAAGATTGTGAAACAAGCCCTAAGCTTAATATAGTCATAGATGATTGTTTGTGTCTGGCCTAAATCTTATCGACTTGATACTACTTTTGCACGCTACAAAGAGACAATGGATCAACAATGTAATTTGTTTGCAGACTACATATTTTATGTGACGTCATGCGAAACGTTATTGAATGCACGCCCACTGACGTGCACGTCCAGATCGAATGTGACTCGAAACCGAAACACCTGTACAGGTGGGTGGGGGGTCAGGGTCATGGTAGTCGTGATATGTCCACTGGCCATATACAGCTTATCTGTTTATCTCGAAAAGTTAGGAAATATTGCCTTGAATGAAATTGTAACTAGTCGAAGAATTGGATTGCATACTTTATTTGGGTGTGACTGAGGGTGTGACATTGTTTCTAGAGATTTCTATAAACTAGCAAATGGATGAATGTCTCTAATATTGTATGTTTCATGAAATTAGACACCAAAGATTGTGTAAAGGCAAAGGTACGTGGACGGCAAACGCTCATAAATGTTCAGACAAATGATGTGAAATTTTTCGCTGACACATCGTAAATTATCTCGGACTTCAGCGGAGATCCAAGTAAACGTGAGCCATGTGAAGTGAGTTTCCGGTGTGACCTGGGTGCAGTTTTGGAATACCGCGCGTCGTGCGAATCCTACGACCCCCTTGTCTGTACGAATTTATAAATAATCCCGGTGCGCCAGTGGCGGCGGCGGTGCGGCGGGCCGCGAACGCGCGCTCCCAGATGCGTGCGCGCGGACACTCCTCATCCAACACCACCGTATGGCCCAACCTGTGCGACCGGCTTTCGCCTAATTTCAGTGCGCCTAATCGCGGATAAGTGATTGTGAATCGTGCTTCCAAAATCGAAATTAAGTAAACGTTAAAGTTGAAAAAGTTAAGGAACTTTTAAAGTTTTGTGAAATACGTGATGGTCTTTGAAATTTCAAATCACTCGTTTTAAATGATCATTGTACGAATGGATATTGCACTCAAAGTTTATACCCTCTCGTGTGTTTATTAATCTTATACCCGAATGATTTATGAGTTTTGTGTAGATTGTCTAATTCTTGTCTTTTTGAAAGATCTAAGCGCGTGTCCGTAAATACATCTAGACGATCAAGCACGCGCGGCATGTCTCGTCTATGTTCCTCAATACATTTAATCGTTACTCCATCTTCTTTAACGTCTTTTATTTAAATAAATGAATGAAGTTTCTTTTGTATATCGGTTTTCATAATTAACATACTTTTTGTCTTTTATATTTAGAAATGTGCTTTCAAGTGTGTCTAATTGTAGACGAACCATTCACAAACGTCTCATTAGTGTCTCACGTTTACCTGCAAAATGTTATTGGCGCGTTTAACAATCTTAACATTCATACGTCTATTTCAAAGGCGGCGCTCTATGACTTATTTGAAAACGTTGGTGCAATCGTAAATTTAAATGTTTTTTGTAAACATAAAAAGAAAAAAAAACATTCGAAAATGCGCACGTACTACAATAAGAATTAAAAAATCCAAGTAAAAAATATAATTTATTATATAGTAATTTGTTCTCCTCGGGCGTTGTGATACGATTCACGAATATCAATCATTATTATTGATGTCTACAATACGAACACGTTTAGAAAAACAATGAAATATTACTATACCGAAAACTTGATTTAATTCATGCCTCACTTCTCTTCCGTCTACTGTTGGTTACAAATAATAGTTACGTCTACTATGTACCTACAGTTCCTGTTAAATCAAATACGTAAAGTAATTGTTGAGTCAATTGCCTATGGATTTCTTTTAAGTATAAAATGTTTATTCTAATAGCTAATATTAATATTTATCATTCAACAGTATTTTTATATTAGTTGTGGACGTTTAATTAGTTTTATAGATGAGTTCGTTAAATTTAACTCTTTCAATATTTAATACTAGTAGATAAATATATGCTTGACCATTACTTCAGATGTTAAGAGGCTAAAAGTTATTTTCTTAATCCACATCCGTATATCCGTGTAAGGTTTTGTCGTAATAATTTATTTGTTGTTCGTAGGCGTATTGGGCCTCACCTATGTGACCTTGTGGAATTGTTTGGCTATCGTTATATTTTTTAATAATCAGATAATTATAGACTATTAAAATGTAGTTGTCAGTACCGTTCCTAATATGAATGCTGTAGTTGCGTTCCTCGGATCCAGCCGATTGTTCAAGTGTAATTGCTGAGATCTGATCGATGATAACGATCAAGCGCCAATGGTAACAACCGTTAGCCAAATTCAGCCACCGTCTTGTCCATTTGTAATGTCGTTCACCTTTCCCGAATTATTTCAACTATCTTTATAAATCTGTATATTTCACGGTGCGTTCAATTTCTGCGCGCTTCATTAATTTCGTGTTAGGTACGACCTCTATCCATTATGAAACATAATGAAGCTATGATGTTACGTTACGGCTTATAGTGCAGTTAAGTGTGATCAGTTAAAATGATGCAAGGATTGCTGGAATCGCTGTACAAGATCTATTCAGGTGAGTGTCAATGTTTTAAATATTTTCTAATGCTATTGAACCTGTAACGAGGTTAGAATGGGCAACTCGACTGAATGGGACTATTGAATCGCCCACACAGGATATCGATGTTAGTACACCAATAAGGGAAGTCGATTTGAAACCTGTACCTTGATCGTGCTTGGATCTAAACGAAACACAATACAAGAGAGCTCAGGTAATTGTTTTATAAGACTAGCTGTCCCGACACACGTTGTTTTGTCCTAACTATGAACTTGAAAGAATAAATAACTACACCTATACCTCCAATATTTCTCACCGTTTAAACCTTCCCTGAACTTCCACGTTTATTTCAAGACCAAAATTAGCCAAATCGGTCCAGCCGTTCTCGAGTTTTAGCGAGACATTAGAATTGGAATCTATTTTTATATATAAAGAGAAGAAGTAAAATATAACAATTCAATTCGAATGAAAAACACAAGTCTATTCATTTGTACCAATCTTAGCTCTAACTAATGTGACTACTGACTACTAATGGACGTAAAAAGCTACTAATTTCAAGTGAATTAGTGTTTCGAATCCCGTTCAAGTCGAACTGAATATATCGCTTCTCAATTACTTTATATCTGATTCACGAATGGAACTCGTGCTGACTTAAATTATTATTTGAAATACTCGGCAATAGGATTTTGTTAACTTAAATTGATTGCTCGCTTCGTGCTCCGAGAGACATTTAAAAAAAATGTTCATTGACGATTTCCCGTTTTTTTTCTCTGCCTGACGAGTCACGGATTCAGCCGTCTCTGTCATTTTTGTTTTTGGTGTGATTTTTGCATGCGTCATAATTTAATTTGGCTTAATAAAAATGTTAAGGTAGGTACTCCTATGTTAACGTATGTATTTGTTCAAAAACTATTCTAGTCACAAAATTTATTTATACTTACCTCGCTGTACTAAACTGTAATAAAATGTCCATTTCACAGATTTTCTATACCGTCTGTACGTTAGTATTTTATAGAGGTGAAGTTTCTTTATTTGTGACTTTGTGAGGTTGTAAAGGGTCAAAATTATTTTACCAATAGAAATTTGCATGGGCTTTATCATTATTCGATAGTATAATTATTAAAAATTAATATACATTTTTTACGTGGTAGTCGCATTTGAAAGATAAGTCGGAGAAAAAGAGGTAAACGTTTCTTATTTTATTTCACGTATAATTTTTGATATACAGGCGAAATTGACATGCATACATACACATGCAGTAAAAAATATAACTCTTCTTTTAGCAGTCACGAAATAAATTGTAGCACTTAGTTCTAAATACTCTACTAACAGAACCACACTTATAGTTTCATCACAAGTAAAAATGTAATGCCCAATGAAGTGGGCACCGGTCAGATAAAGTGTGGTCGCGGAACACGTCGAATTTCGTACATTGACTTATCGATACTTGTCTCTTTCACTCGCGCACCAATATATTGATATCGCGCTCCTATCGCGTACCAGTGTAAACGCGACAGCAATATATTCGTGCGCGTAGACAAGACAAGTAGCGATGATTCAATGTACGAAATCCTACGTGCTCCGCAACCGCACTTTAGTTTAGATTGCTATAAAAATAAAATGGTAAATCTTTGGCCTTTAGTACCTATAGTAAACGTAATACCTAATAATAAAGGTTACATCTGGTTGTTAAAATTGGTTCAGTTTAAGATTAACGTAATTTATGATAACGTGATTTAACGTAATCGTCTTGTTATTTGGTCGTACAAATGACACGACGGAAACTTAAGAATGAGATGAACGAAATAGATTGCATTTTAACAAGCATCGGACTTGTAACAATTTAGACAATGTTTGGTGGACAGGTAGGTAATAGTGCCAATAAAAATTGTATATTACTCAATTTTCTTTTTTATTTTATGGACGCTTCACACTACGTCAATCTGGCCCCGTGCTAAGTATCCGAAAATCTATTTTAATGAGTGGTATTTTATTTAAAAATTCATGTAAACACACCAATATCGTGTATTAGATACAGATTGATGTTTCTCTAACCTCGTATTTGTTCTTCATGAGACCACGATTTACACAGTTTGTCTGACCATTCAGAATTCTTCAAGAACAGAATTGGGTAAAATTGGTAATTGCCTACATGTAAAAATTTAGTTTTTTCAACATTCAGAAACAATTAGTTACCTTAATTACAACTTGATATTACAAGTAAAACTAATTAAGATTTTATGTGTAGTTTTATAATTAGATGTATTTCAAAGTCACAAATAGTTGGAATATTTTTTACATCATTAGTGTAAAAAAAAACCTGCATAATTCAGACATTAGCATTAACATCAGATACAAAAAGAAGTATGAACGTAAACGCGCAAACTTCGGAGATAGCAGAAATTTTGTGCATATTTCGTAGCAACTTACAAGCGTTTTTACAAGACTCACAAAAGTGATTTGAACAATCTGCGGTTTCTTTAAAAATATTGATTTTTATTCGTATACTGTATAGTGTATACTAATACCTTTTGTAAACTGTCTTATTTTTTCAGAGCATTTATTCGTTTATGTAATAAAAAATTTCAAGAAAATTCTAAATTCTATTCTTAAACTTAAGTGGACCCAAAGTATGGACTCTATAAGCTTTTCACATTTACCTATTATCATTATAGCACTTTTTGTTTTTTACCTACAAATTTTCGGAGTTGTATAAACAGTTACCGAGTTAGTTATAAACAGTTAAAATACCTATTGTTTATTACTTTTTAATAGTCTGTAAAATGTTTAATTTTTGAGCTATCTACAATGAAACAAATAAATGAATCTTAGCTATTTCGCCGACGGCCGTTCTATTTGCGTTTCGAACTTGACTTTGACCTATCGGACCCGGCGATAAGATCGTACAGGTGCTGTCCATTATTGATTATGAAACAGTGATCAATACAAAAGTAAAGCCACCATGACTCTACGCCTCGAGCCGGTTAGATTGCGTAAGGCACTCTGCCGTGCTACGGACGAACACCAGAACAGGTTTTCGGTTGTTTATATATTTTAGCAGAGATTGACACGGCCAAATGGACTGATGATGATATTTCCGTCGGTGTTTGCTCGGCCAATATAAACTAGGGCTTATTGAAAGCAGCCTACAGGGCGGTGTTGAGAGATATGAAGTTTTACAATCTTTATCGCACGTTTTTTAGGGTTCCCTATCCAAAGAGGAAAAACGGAACCCTATTGCTGAGACTTCGCTGTCTGTATGTCTGTCCGTCTGTCAGTCCGTCAGTAACCAGGCTGTGTCTCCGTAACCGTTACAGCTAGACAGTTGAAATTTTCACAGAAGGCGTATTTTGTTATCGCTCGCGCTATGACAACAGTACAGAACCTTTCGTGCACGAGTCCGACTCGCACTTGGCCGGTTTTCTTCGAATCGTTATCGGCTTGGAGCGCTATAAATTCTGAGATAACTGTTTCAAAGGGTAGCTGAATATTTGTAAATCTTTTTGTACAGTTTTATCTTGGTCGATGTTGTTTTAAAGTTAAGTTACGGCCGAATACTGGAACGTTAGATAAATTAAGTGACGATCAAGTCACATGCTGTCCTTGTCATTTCGGCTAGCAGAGAGAGCGACAGCCTGTGAATAGGATGGCTCTTGATTTTGATTAGCCTTTCAGTATTCGGCCGTATGTCTGACGTGAACATAACATAAAGGCGAAGATCGAACCTATGGACATGTCACTATAATATCAGCTGTAAGTGTTATTGTACTATCGAAACAGTTGCCGCTCGACATGCTCACGTGTAAATACGCATGTCAATCACGTCTGCAGTCGTTGCGGTCACTTCATTTGTGGTTAAATATTTTGAGGCGTCCTAGGTGCAAAGGAAAATGTTTAGAAAGTGGTCGAGAAGGAACTTTGTCGATATTGTACTTAACTCTCGCAAGGTCGATCCCGTACAGACCACAGAACAGCCTTTGTTGCACAATTAACAGTTAACAACGGTTTACATTGTCCGATTATCTCCGAACGATTTGTATGAAAATAACTAATGGTTTCGCAACCGAAAGCGTTATGAAGGTTAAACATGCATTAATGACTCTATAATCTGTAAATAGTTTTGGTAATTTGTAATCAAATTTAAATTGTTTTCAATGGTATAGTCACGAGAATTAGCCAATAATTACCTATAGTACCTATCTCACCGTCTATTTGTTAGAGCCATAGACACGATAGCGTATTATAGATGAAACAATGTACCTTAAACAATAGTCTGTTTCTAGGGCAGGAGGAAAAAAGATAATTGACCCGAAGTATTATGTTATCGCCAAGAGAAAGCGATATGTATCGCTCTTCATACATTTCTTTACGCAGTGTCAGTAAGTTTGCGCAGCGTGTCGCGTTTTATAGTACTGTCTGGGGTGAGCCGCGACGCTGTCATTCAGGGATAACAAACTTGTTTCGATATTGTTTTGCATTGGGGCCTAGCAGGATCATGTGACAGCGGCGTAAACGTAACGTGATCGAATGAAATTTGTATGGGCGCTGTTGTGATTTTGACGGATTTTCATACAATTTCCAATATTCCTGCTAGGCCCACTGATGAATGGATAGTTACGGCACAAAATAAAACCGTGGCTTCTGTTTAAATATTTGTTCACGATTTTGTTTTCGTTCAGTTTGTTTTATTTTCACGAAGCTAAATTAGATAAATGAAAGGTTTTCTCGGCTTGTTTTATGTGAAATAAAATTTATAATGTTGTGCTCTACGGATATAAATATAATTCTTGAATTTTCTGCCCAAGAAACAGACACCATATAAGTACCTACCTGCTATTAAATATTGCATTGAATAGGTTAGTTCTAATAGGGCCTAACTTGAAATCGTAGATGAAATACCTGAGCTTGTCTATGGAATTGAAAAATTTCCTAGAACGTTGACTAAATAGTAGATAGATGCATTGCCCACTCTTGTTGATCGCTCTGAAAATGTTCTAGAACTTTGACTACCTACATCTGCGTGGTGACTGGTGGGTGTATGATTTGTAGTCTCCGAGGTCGTGTCATCAATGACCAAACATCTTTACCCAGCACGAAGGTCTGCCAATTGACGTCGCGGTGGGACAACTGATCGTTAAACTGATCGCTCGATTTTCTCAACATGTTCGATTGTTCTCGTAACGTTTTCACCGCGCCATTATTTTCTGTTATTGAAACTCTCGTGGTTTTCTATCATTGTTGAGATTCTGCAAAAACTTATTGGTATTGATACGCGATACACATAATTGTCTTGATTTTAACAATGCGCCTTAAAAAAGTCTTCTAATTGCATGAATAACGCTAATATTCATTAAAAAATGGCTTCGTTACGACACCTGAAAGCAAGACTACTCTCTCAACGTGAGTATTAAGTATTGGTAGGTAACTGGGTAATACATTTCAAATTCATAATTTTAAGTTTTTCAAAATATTAATGACTAGATGTTTTCCGCGAATTCGTACGCGCAAAAGATAATCCCGCGGGAATCTCACCCGTCGTCTACTCTATGTCTGTGCTAAATTTCATCTAAATCAGTCCAGTACTTTCGGATTCTATTCAATGCCAATAAGCAAACAGATATACAAACGAGCAAATCTATCCTCTTTATAATATTAGTTTAGATGACGCGTTACTGGAGCATTGCTCAGTAATTTGTATCACAATACAGTTTTTAATCCGAAAACATTTGGCGTACTACTTATCATGTGACAATTAATTGAACGGCTTTTAAACCTTTATTTTTTGCTTCATTAAATTCGTACAAAAGAAATGTATGGTAGCTATAAATTCTCTCGGAGTGCATACCTATAAGATCACGTAACTGTAACGGGCCGTGGCATTTAAAAGGAACGACATTTTTATAAGTACATTTATTGATTTCCAATAAAAAGGTTGGTATAATGATGCATAAAATATGGCCGAAGTCGGCGACTCTGAAATAAATTGCTTGGCATTAAATTGCCATTATAATTTGACACCCTTTTCAGGGTTTTCTAGAAGGTTCTACCTTATATGAACATTTTCTTGCTAATATTCTGCTTGTCTATCATGAGAGTGGTAGGTATGTGGAAAATTAAAATCGAGGTCTAAAAATATTATATCGCATCATAAGAATGTTTAGGAAACGACTGAGTCCAGTGAGGTTCATAATTCATATTGAGACAATATTACTTATATTTGATATTATTTAAGCACAATAATTCATATTGAGTGATTTTAGCATTCTGTACCCGTTGTTTTTGGCTCCTGTTCAGATTATAATATTTTACAATTTTCAAAAAGAGTCAAAGATTTTTTTTAAATTGAAAACAGTGTAACTATTTACAATTTTGAACATAAAAATCTTCAATTACAATTGCTATTTCTTGCAATTGTAAAGTGTCTTGCAATTGTAAAACCAAGTGGCCTTAGATAGCTAGTTCAAAGAAAAAATTCAAACTAGCTAATTTTGGCGCCAAATTGTAAGTAGTTCAAAAATTTTACACTACCAAACTACTTCTACCAAAGATAACGTCAATTATTTCACTTAGGCTTTCTGTGTAGTCTGTTTTCTCAATCTTGTTTTGATATTTTTAGTGCGTTGCTTAGGTATCTGTTTTTTTTTGTGCAGTCGGGTTTTTTTAAATTTTTTTTATCATTTATTTGATTTGCAATTGTAAATGGTAACAACAATTTTTTGCAATTGTAAGTAAATAGTGACAGCTATTTTTTGCAATTGCAAATAGTTACTACTACTTTTTGAAATTGTAAATAGTTACAGCTATTTCTTGCAATTATTTTTAAAATCTTTTGGGTATAGTCAATTACTAATAGTTAAGCCACCAGCTAAATTGCTATTTTAATATCCGCTCATAAAATACGCCAAACTCTCGTCGATATCTACCGTTAACCGTTAGTTTGGAAATTATAAAATAATAAGATCTCCGGATTATTGCGGATCAGATAGTCGATTGTTATTTAACGTTCACCGATCATATGCAATTTAATTGACCGTTAAGTGACTTATCCAACCGAAATGCCCTCGGCCTAGGGCTGCTTAGGCACTATACTAACCCTATTATATGTATTAGTAATTTAATTTTGAAAATATATATTTTGTACTAACTAATAATAAAAGTAAGATAGTAAATAGGCAGTGGGAGGTAACAATATATTCGCGACAACCAGTACAGAGGAGAGGTTATCTTCGCGTTGCAAATCAAAGTCCGTAGAAAAAAGGAGGGAGAATCTAACAAAATTCTCGTATCATAATGTTCGGGGCCACACTCCTCCGAAAGGGCTTGACCGATTCGTATGAAAATTTTTTTGCATATTCGGTAGGTCTGGGAATCGGTCGTAATCTCTTTGTCAACCCCTAAATATATTTTTTATTTTTTCGATATTTTTTTTTATATGATGTGGTATTAAAAAATTCGTACAACCCTAAATTTTCGCGGGCGGAGCCGCGGGCAACAGCTAGTCTACTGTGTAATATATCGTCGGTGTAAAGGTAAAACTCACTAAGTGACATTTTTACGCAAATTGAGTTATGAATGTCATTATGTGCAAAAGACGATAATCTTTAAGAGGCAAAAGTGTCCAAGTTCATTATGTTTACCATTTGCTTTTTAGAAGCGTGAAAAAAGTCATCATTTACATTATTTAAAAAAACGTTTAATGGAAAAAATAACTACTTTAATAATGATATTTTCCTCACAGCTTATTACTAGGTGCTTTGTCTGTAGTAACCATGGAAAAATTCACTAAGTGACTTTACGGATTTTTACCTGTCAAATTTTGCGGTACTTAGTGACGCTTGCTAGTTTTCTTTGAACGGATTTTCATTCTTCTTTCTTGACTTTCTAGTTTTATTTGATAAAGTACAGTAAAAGTAAAGCATAAGTAGAATGCCTAGAAAAAAGACGTGTTCATGAAGTATTCGCATGGTGGAAGCTGTGTTAAAGAATAAATACCAGGAGGAAAGATTTCAAGAATTGGTAAGCAAATACTTCATTGTTCGCCTTTAATTCACTAGGTATATTTTGTTTATAAATGAGATTACTATTAGCAATATCTTTTCACAGAATCGTCGTTCTATAGAAAATGCAAAACATGACAATATGTTTGTTAACCATGATGTTGACCTTCAAAGGAACAAACCGAAGCCAAATTATTCTTCTTCTGAATTACCTGTGTTGGATAAAAATGTAAGTATTTACAGTACATAAGAGTGTTTAATTATTGTAATAAGACATAGTTTTGCACATTACCCTTCTATATATGTCTTCTTAAATCAATATAAATGTTGCAGGAGTATCGATTGACAAAAGATGTACCTATTAAAGTGCTTGAAAGTATTCAATCTGTTTGGAATATGCCTACATCTTCTGAAAAGCCCGTGTTGGATGAACAAGTAAGTATTTGTAGTAAACAAGGAGTGCCTATGTTGTGATAAGACACAACTTACAATTTTTTTGTTTATTTATCTTTCTATGTGAGAGTGCTTTATTTATATAATCCTGCTATGTTGCAGGAGCATCAGCTGACAGAAGATGTACCTATTGATGATCTTGAAAGTGTTCAATCTGTTTTGAATATGCCTACGTCTTCTGGAGAGCCCATTTTGAATGAACAAGTAAGTATTTATAATATACAAAAAGTGCCTATGTTGTTGTGATAAGCCCAATTTTTTTAGTTTATTAAACTTTCTATGTGTGAGTGCGTTACTTATATAGTACTGCTATGTTTCAGGAGCATCAGCTGATAGAAGATGTACTTATTGATGATCTTGAAAGTGATTAATCTGTTTGGAATATGCCTACATCTTCTGAAGAGTCCGTTTTGAATGAACAAGTAAGTATTTATAGTATGCAAGTAGTACCCATGTTATTCTGTTGAGATACACAGTTTTGCAGTTTATTTACCTTTCTATGTGAGTATAAGTTACTTATTTAAGTAATGATGTAGGACCTTCGGTTGTCAGAAAATATATCTTTCGATAAGTTTTAAAGTGTTTAATATGTTCAGGATGTATTGTTTGATGAAAATGTGAGTATTTTTTCAGCAAGGAAGTGTTTTCAATAGAGTAATGTTCTGTCACAGGCACAAGTTATGAAAAAATCTGAAATGAAAAAGCAAAAGAGGATTAGAAAAACAAGTCTAGTCAATTACAGTGATTCTGAAGAAAGTAACAATGATTTTTCTCCAGAAGATTCGGATAGTGACTTTTTGCCATCTGGTTCTGATTTACCTATTTCTGACTTATCTGATACCGAAAATATAACTGCATTGACACGATGGAAAAAATGCAATCCACGAAAGTGGAAAGTCAACGTTACGAAACAAAATCGTGCTGCTTGTTTGCCATACACAACTAAGTCAAAAGAATGTCCAGCTAAACAACCGAAACCTGTTAATTGCTCCCGTTTTAGATTTGACTGCTCTACAAACATTTCAGCAGAAGAAAGTATTTGCAAAAGCTACTGGGGCCTTAATAATTATAATCGACAAAAAGAGTTCTTAATTAACCATGTTCAATGTATGATACCAAAGCGTAGAAAAACTCCGAATGAAAGTAGGAGAGCACGAGAAGTCGCTAAAGTTTATTATCTTGAAAATAATAGTGGAAAGCATAGAGTATGTGCAAATTTCTTTCAAAAAACTCTCTGCATCTCCAATGGTCCCATAACAAATGCGATTCGAAATAAGTCAGATTCTGGTTGCTTTGAGAAACCAGATGGTAGAGGAAGAAAAAGACCTGGAAATAAAACTCCAGATTGCAGTGTGGCTCTCGTTAAAGAACACATCCAAAGTTTTCCAAGTGTCGAGGCACATTATGTTCGACAAACTTCCAAGAGACTGTATTTCGATCCTATGCTAAGTATACTAAAGATGTATGAGCTTTACATTGATTTTTGTAAAGAAAAAGGTTGTAACCCTGTGAAAGAGCCTATATACAGGCGTATCTTTGGTACTGAGTTTAATTTATCCTTTCATACTCCGAAAAAAGACCAGTGTGCAACTTGTAGTAAGTATAACATGGCAGATGCAGAGAAAAAAAAAGAGATGGAAGCTGATTTCTGTCTGCATATGATAAGAAAAACAGAATGTAATGAAGCAAAAACGCTGGATAAAAATAGACAAGAAATTGACCCAACATTTAAATCAATCACTTTTGATTTACAGAGTGTGTTGCAGGTGCCCTTTTCTGCAGTGTCAACTTTTGATTACTTACGTAAGCTCTGTATTTATAATTTAACAATTTAAGATGCAAATGGCAAAGCCTTTTGCAATGTTTGGAGTGAGACTAACGGAAAACGAGGTAGTAATGAAATTGGCACTATTATTTTAAAGTACATTAAATCTGAAATTCCTGAAATTGTGACCGAGTTGTCTATGTTCTCAGATACGTGCGGAGGGCAGAACCGTAATCAACAAATGGCTGCCGCCCTCTTGTACGCTGTACAGAACACCCACTTACAGATTATTGAACAAAAATTTTTAGAATCTGGCCATAGCAATATGGAATGTGATTCAATGCATGCTGCCATCGAATACGCCAGTAAAAGCCGGGAGATATTTATGCTCAGAGATTGGATTGATGTTTTCAGGGAAGCTAGATCAAAAAGAAAAAAATCAAGTAATGAGCCATACATAGTAAATGAGCTGACTTTTAAAGACTTTTGGGATTTGCATTCATTGTCTACAGCAAACATAAAGAATAGAACAGTGGATGAAGACGGCGATAAAGTATCGTGGCTAAAAATAAAATGCTTAAGGTATGAGAAAGCCCATCCTAATACAATACTCTATAGATACGATCATAAATCTCCATACAAAAAAATTGACGTAACTACTCGTGGCAGTCGCAGACTAAACCAAAATGTCGAGCTCAAACCGGCCTATGGTCATCAGCTTCCTATATCTGTTCAAAAAAAAAGAGATCTAGAAAAGTTGTGCAAAGATGGACTCATTCCTATGGAACTACATGGCTGGTATCAAAATTTACCTGTCTCGTCTACATTGCCCGAGGATGAAGTATTTTTTGATTAAATTATAATGAATGTTAATAAAGAAATAAATCCAGTAACGTATTAAATTAAAGAACAATTTCTCTATAATGATATTTTTTATTCACTAAGTGACCTTTGATGGAGTAATTATGAAAAAGGTAAAACTAAGTAGTTACTTTTTATTTATTTATAATTAAAATAATAAAAATGGGTCTCAAAACAGTTTACGGTCCTATTTAGGATGACATACATATCTAACAAAAAAAAACATTTATATATAAGTCTTCAACTTCTAAAGATAAATTAAAAAAATACTTATAAAATTTTCAAACTTGATTTATTCATAATCGCTTATTAGCAGATAATGATTTTTACCTTTACACCGACGATATATCCCTACTAGATTAATTTCTACGAAACTAGAAAATACATAAATTACATAAACATAGAATGCTCAAGCTAGCCATATACGTAACGGTATAACTCTGCTGGTTTGCCTGTCAGGGAAGCTTGAACTAAGTAGTATGGAAACCTGCACAGTTTTGCAATAGGCAGCTTTGTACCTGTCCAAGCAAACTTGTAAGGTATACCGTTACGTGTATGGCTAGCATTACGCAGGCATCAAGGATGTCACGACAGCGCCATAACTCATAATAACTATGCCAGGCTAGAGCTGCGCGTTGAAAGATAAGTCTGTAATGATTTTTCTAAATAATGCCATAAGTAACAGCTGACAACCCTATGATAATCGTGAAGGTTGGTGTAATTTTAATGGGCTGCGAAAATGAAAAGACAATTTGGTCTGACCCGGCGCGGGCGATGTAAGATATGCTTCCGATACAGCATACCGTTTTTAAGGTTCCGTACCAAAAGGGTAATAAACCTAACCAAGCGCATGTCAGGAGCGATGTTGATAGCAGGCGGGGCCCATTTGCAAATTATAAATCGTACAAAAATAAATGGGCCCCGCCTGCTACCAAACACATTACATTATACATTGTCAATTATTTCACTTAGGCTTTCAGCTCATAGTGTAGTCTGTTTTCTCAATCTTGTTTCGGTCTTTTTAGTGCGTTGCTTAGGTATTTGTTTTTTTTTGCAGTCGGGTTTTTTTTTTTTTTTTTTAATAATTTATTTTATTTTAGATTTTTTAGTTTATCCAACACACATTTGATCGATTTAAAGCAAAAACACGACTATTTGAATGCATTGATTACAAATTTGTTCTAATGATGTAATTAATAAAATTGTTGTAATTAATCCTGTTTTAATTTAAATACACGACATATGTATATTTTTAAAATCTCCTTTTAATTTCCTTTATTTTGATACCCTACTCGATAGGTTTGGTTATAATAATTTTTTGAACTACCTACTCAAAATCCGCTATTTTGTATTTTTTCTTTGAACTAGCTTTCTAAGGACACTTGGGTTTTTGAGACAAATCTAACGATGTCTTCATTGTCGAAATAATAAGGACATATCTAAGGAGGGTTCCGTAACTATCAATGCGCAATAGGTTTTTTTTTCAAATAACTTCAAAAGTATAGTTCGTTTTCGTACAAAATAATTTTCCTAAAAAAAGACGTATTCAACGATATTTCACACAATGGGGTAGAATGAAAAAATAAATGTCATCCCCACTTCACATGTATGGAGAGCCACCCATAAAATATATATTTTTTATGATGCCAAACACAAAACATATTGTAACACAATCTATAACTATACCAAATTTCATCTAGTTATATTATAGAAGTTACAAGCGCGGACAGACGGACGGACAGAGCGTAAGTATAAGGGTTCCCTGTAGTACTAGTACCTAGTCTGTCCGTCTGTCTGGCTGTGTGTCATAAACCGTGATGGCTAGACATTTAAAATATTTAAAGATGATGTATAATTTCTGTTGCAGCTATAACAGCAAATACTAAAAACAGAATAAAATAAATAGGTATTTAGCTAGGGCTCCCATACAACAACAAACGTGATTTATTTGCCGTTTTGTACGGAATCCTTTGTGCGCGAGTCTGACTCGCACTTGGCCGGTTTTTACAACGGTATGGCAGGGGCTGGCTCGATAATTAATATACTACTACACCTAGTAGTATGTTATGTTTATATAGGTACAGGTGGGCCAGCAGACGGGGCTTAGTCGCATATTAAAGAAATAAACACAGATAAACAGTTACATAGTTAGCTTTCGATTTAATTGCACTACTACAAGCGTACGGTGTGTCCACGATTGTGGACACACCGTACGCTTGTAAGGGGACGTCAAAATTTTCAAATTAGGATCGATATCGTAAGTATATATTTTCTACTCTGTGGCTTAGTTTCGAAAGGACTGATAGGGGATTGAGGATGTAGTGTATTCACTTTATAGCAACGAGGATACTATCTTATCTCTATCATAATTTGGCTCGTATCTAAAACGAACTATATTAAAACTCTCCACTGGATAGTGGACACAATCTACGTCAAACCTTTTTTTTTTTTTTTCAAAAGCACATTTATAGACTTTTTAATGTGCGACGTTAATGAAAACAGACGCTATCTTCGAACACGGACAATTAATACGTGTATGTAAATTGTTGATGCGTCGAGCATATCAATTTGTACGAGGCCCGTACACGTCCGTACGACTCGGTCCTGCGATAATGAATCGTGTTGTACAATAACCGATTGTTAATGAACGCTTTTTATTATAATTCAATCATTAAATATGTTAATAGATATTATTATAATAATGGTGCTTACGACAGTATTGCGTTATGATAATGTTAAAGTAACTTTTTATCTTCGTTTTGTTGTATAACGGCGCTTTGAGATTTACGTAGTATTCATTAGGCTGTGAAGGGATGATAAACAAGACGATATTATAGCCTGTTTGATAGCTCTGTGGCTCAGTGGTTAGCTCATTGGCGCTTAAGCCGGAGGTCGCGGGTTCGAAGTTCGAACCCCGCCAGAGAACTAAAAAGTTTCTGTGTACCTAGGTCATGGATGTGTATTAAATATGTATATTAGATAATAAACATCTTAAATAATATACCTGGTGATTTTTTCAGTCAGTGTCCAAACTTTGAGGAGTTAATATACTCTTGAATATAAGCAACTTTTACTATGGGATCAAATTTCCTACTTGAAAAAAAAACAGCTGTTTCATACAAAAGGGCTACGACATAGATATCATTTTGTAGGATGTACCCTGTTTAGATGGTTTAAAAGTATAAAATAAATTTCCGTTGTCTGGTACCCGTAACACAAGTTCTTCGAGAACTTATCACGGGACCAGAACCTCAATTCTCGTATTTCAAGTAGACTTTCATTTTACTTCGATTGTATTTTAAGTGAAGCGACTTGTTATCGTAAACTGATTTTGTGACGTTTGGACCAATCAGGAGGCGTTAGACGCTGCTTTAACGTTTACGATAATACCGGTTTGATAGTTTTAGCGTGTCGGGACTTGATTGTAATTGTATTATTGCAGGTTTTATTTAGCAGAATTGACCCTCAGATTGACGTCGTGTGAAAAGCGTCCATAGATATTTTAAAAGTTCCCAGAAAATACAAAACTATTTCTATATTAAATATTTGTCGCAAAACCTTTCGTGTCTTGTACATCAGTAGATAGTTTCTAACGCGAGATCGTTACGCGCTACCGATTGTACCTACATCTCTTATTAATTATTATTATTACGAAACCCACCTCCCGACACGGCCCGCAGATACCAGATAATCGTAAAAATGCGTGTAATTAGGGTCTGGTATGTCAATGGTCGGCGAAACAATCACTTCAGAAGTAATGGTCCCGAACAAATTACTACTTACTACTACTACTTAATTGATATTAGCAATTTGTTATAATTACTGTATTGATACCTATAATTCTATTGCCACTCTAATAGTAGACGCCGATAATTGTTGAGCCGAGAGTTAGGTTTACAGCAGCGTTTTCCGTATACCCGTTCCCCGTTCCCCGTTCCGTTGGCCATATATTAACGAGACAAGACAAGTAGATACAGTACAAGAGTTTTCTATTTCTTTATTTGATCTTTTTTTTTGCTGCGAAAAAAGCCTTTGTCATTCCCCGTGGTCTGGTACTCTAAATCTGTGTCAAATTTCATCACAATCGGTCCAGTAGTTTCAGAGCCTATTCAATAGAAACAAACAAACACACTTGCAAATATACATACAATAAAATATTTCCTCTTAATAATTTAGTATCTAAATAAGTAAGTACCTACTTTTTGAAATCACTCCATATCACTTAGTTAATAAAGTAAATTAATGCTTTATTTATCTAATCAGCCGGAACATTTCGACGGCGCCTATGTACATTATTGTATCTGAAAAATGCTACTTTTCAGGAGAGCGATTTAAAGATTATTTTTCGTATAACTTTGTCCATAAAGGTTAGATCCTTATGAAAATTTGCACAAACAGTAATGTTAAGATAACAAATTAGTACCTTGTATCAAAAATCTTGAATTGTTTTCGCGAAAATTGAGTTACGATAGTATACCACGTAAATGATCTTGCTTTCTTAATCGTCGTCTAAATCGTATTGGATTTTCCTATTTATCGGATAGACTCCAAAACAGTAGTAATAAAAAAATTGCCATTTTGCAGTTACAATAATGTACGTAGGCGCCGTCGATTTTCTTTAAAAAAATCCGATTATAAGCGATTTTAGCAGACCGGTTTTTTCTGACATCTATCCCACGTACGGGACAGTTACCTGATAGGTACGTACAAATCCTCAAACGCGACAACTATCTCCGAAAAAGTTCTTGATGGCGTTTTGCCTTGCATGCAATCATACAGAGACATGAGACACGGACCACCTATCGGTATCTGAGTCTTTCGATGACTAATTGTAACAGTGTGCGAGTCATTCGCACGCAAAACTAGAGTAATTAAAATCACGGCATCTATATATATCACTGGGGTACATAACAGCTTGGCAAAAAAGAGTATGACGCGATGACAGCAGGAACTGAAAAACATTTTCGACTGTATCATCTTTTATCCTTATTAGGTATGCTGTCAACGCGTCATACTCTTTTTTGCCAAGCTGTATGTATCCTGAAATTACCCTTAGTTGTATGAATTTTGGCTCTAAAGTTTTGGTCGTCATCTGCCTCAGCGTGATGGGGCCCATAAGTTTTCTTCTGATGTTTGTTTAACTGAGAAGATAATATAAACCGTGTTAATCTATGACCTGAACTGCCCTTGATCTCGTAATAAGATATATTAATTATTATCATACACAAGTAAAGTTAATCGCAATATTATGTGTTATTTATCTGCTGCAAAACACGTCATCCGTCTCTTTTCAACTTGTTTATGTGATGGACATGAAGGAGATAACAATCGTTATTGTTATTTAAAAAAAATATCAACGTTTTTCTTTAGATTGTATGTAAAAGAAGCTCTATAAACTCTCATTTAATTTAAATTTCCCGCGCATTACCTTCGACGTTATACGTCAAAGCATTATCTATGGTGGCAGCACTTTGCACTATGTTCATTCTAGAAATTCTCTCTGGCTTTGTACCTACATTATGTAACGAGGGCTTTAAAAGAAATTTTATTAATTTGTGATTTTAAGAGATAATAGTTGAAGCAGTAGCTTTTAATGTTGTTTCTCTTAACAGGTTAGTAAATCATAGTATTTAAGTAAGTCTAAAAGTAAGTTAAGTTTGCTAAAACAAATTGTGATGTTTCATAAAAAAATAAATTTATCTTTACAGAGCAACAACTTAAGTTTTGTTTCAATAAACAACATATTACATATATACATTTTTTTTTCTTCTAATCCCTATACGTATTACCAATACTTATTGCCATAAGTTATTGAATCTATATTTTTCTTTTTTTATCGATTTATTTCTTATGACCTTATAGATTTTGTAATTGCAAGTAGCTCAGATCGAATTTAAGATATCGCAGCTCACCTTACGTAATAGTATCAGTAGGTATATTAATTAAGTAATCGAACTTCAATCATGCAGTAATAATGATATGCCGCAGATATTTCATTCTAATATGAATATGGCGACGCTAACTAGTCTTGTATATAATATATTTGTTTATTTGTATCAAACACGAAATATAATTTTATGGACTGCCAATCATGATGTTATCTCCGAGCCTACCTTACAATGTAAAATATGTCTATCAGTAGCCGTTACAAAATTTGGTCTATGACAGTTAAATGCTACCTCGTTTAGTTTCTGGTTTTAATTTTGAGCATATATTACAATGGTAAAGGGTTATTTATGTAAACCTGAGGACGCCACCAGTCTCTAACAGTTTCCAAGGCTCGTGAAATGTGCTCACGTCGAGTCCCGAGCTCCAACTGGGGACATTATCGGTGATGATCAACTCACCACCTTATAATATTATGTCAAATTTGGCTCATATATTGAGAGTTGCGAGATAGACATGTGCTCCAAATTTCATAAACACCTTACGGCTTTTAGGGTTCCGTTATACTCAAGGTATTATAGTTTCGCTCTGTCCGTCCGTTTGTCTGTCTGTCTATCTGTCCGCTCTCCTCTCCTAGCTTCTGTAATTATGAATGAAAATGGATGAAATTTGGTATAGTTATATTAAATAACGAATAGATGTCGGTTTTGAAGTCATAAAATAATAATAATTTTATATTTTAGGGGTGGCCCTCCATGCATGTGAAGTGAGGATGAATAATATTTTGGAATATTTTGAAATCAAAAATGGATGACGGCCGGTCTTTATGTGGATTTTAAGGTCTTCACGTGAGAATATATAACGGGTGAAATACAACCCTTATTTTTTTGAAATCCAAACATATCAGTTTTAGTATAGGTATGAGCATAGTCGACTTTCGTATTGGGTCCCACTCGTCGTTGATGTCAACAAGCAAGGCAATTGGCAAAAATTATTATTATGTACATTGTAATATTGAACTTGGCTCTTGTTTCGCATCATGTTTTTGATGGGATTTTGATAATAACTTTAACCAGACACTTGTACAGATGTGTTGCACGTGCGAATATTACGTCACGTACACGACTTATGTTTCCGACTTATCTATCAATATCGTTTTCATCGTAAAGCGAATTCGAACATATTCCAGGAAAATTCACGAGGATACAAAAATAGTGCTCGTAAAACACAGCTGAAAATCCAACACATGATCTGATTTTTGCATTCAAAACTCGCAAACTCTAAGATGCTATTTGAACGTTACATCCTGACGGTACTAAAGAACCAACGGATGTCAAAAATGTTCTATTGCTAATGGTCAAGTAAAAGCAAACTAGTAGTAGAAAGAGAAATATTAACATTTCGATCGTTTATTGTTCAGCTGATTATGTATATATTTATGTGTTTGTGCCAGGTCATGATCCGTTTATTCTCACAGAATACAGATAAATGTAAACCGACAGTCTCCCGAAAATAGGTACTCGCCACTTATCCTTTTATAATCGTGACATTGCTATCGTCCATGACATGCGATTAAACGATTCGTCACTGAATTATTTTCACACAATTTTAATATAACTACGAAGTAGAACCGAACTGGCGTAGATATATTGGCAGACCGCTTCATTTGCATGAGACCAAGTATCACCATTGCGTGATGTTAGATGGTGATGATGATGGACGCAAAAGTAGAAGCGCTACAATCAACGCTAAATTGACTTGCATGAAACTGCATTGTTGTATGCTAAAATTCTCTGCAGAAATTGTTCTCGTTTTCGTTTCGAAATTCGATTTGATGAATGTTCCACTTGTGTTTAGCAATTTATTTGATGCAAGGTTCCACGATCACCGCAGGGCCTCCTGCCCCTAAGTTCCGGTTCAGCTGTCTCCGATGAAATTGAGCGGTTTGTTCAATTGCCCAACAGCTTACCAACATTTGTTGTCTTGATATGAAAGTTGGCCTGATGTATTATTGAGAGATATCGCGTTTTTAAGCTATACATGTTTTTTCTTTCGTCGTGCAACAATAATTCCGAATCTATTATGTCAATCCGATTGGCAGTTTGGTATGGGTATGTATAATTTATGCTTTGTTCGAAAATTGAGTTCGAATCGCGTATATATTTTTGTGGTTTTTTTTAAATTTATCAGAACTCCGAGAAAAGCTCGGTTACCCAGGCACTACAAGTTTATTTACTAAATTTTTACAAACTCTACTTCTACTATTGGAGATCTGTCTTTACTAACTTAGGCCTTTTCGTCCGCTATTGGATGATTTATACAGTATTCTCCGAGCGAAGTAACCACTCTTGAAATACTGTAGTGCCTGGAATAGTTGGTTTTTAAATGTTGTATGGTTGCCCAAGCACATACGGCATTCTCACAACATAGTCAGCCTAGTCCCGAGGAATGACTTGTCAATACGTCTGGGGCCAACCATGTGCGGGTTTCCTCACGATGTTTTCCTTCACCGTTAGAGCGTCCGTATAATGTACTTGACATCTGACAAAGTCTCATTGGTACACGCCACAACCTGGGAATCGAACCTGCACTCTCTCGAGTGCGAATCAAACGGTCTACCCACTAGGCCACGGAGCTCTTTTGTTGTGTCTTAACTAGATATCTGGATAATTGCCAGAAATATACTCGTCATAGTTCACCGGTACATACGACTTGATTTTACTCATCATTCCACGTTGAGTGGTTTGGCAAACGATAACATTCTTTTAAGTACGCTTTATATCCATTACTTGTATGTAGTTAATCACAATGTGTCCTAAATCTTCTGTGCAGCTCTGTTTACTCGTATACGTCATGTTATGTGTTTCAGCTTTTGTATTTATTTTGAAACTTCTATTTTTTTTTTAAGTTGCAAAACTTACTATCTAAAGTGTAAACAGAATTTATATCACTAACTTTCTGGTTCAAAGAAACTCACGTGTCACAACAAGAGCAATACACTTTCGTGAAGCGGTAAAGTAAGGGCTAGTGACGTAAGTTCTCAGGCAATCGTACATCGAGGTCGTAGTTTTTGTTATTTGGCGGTCTAAGCCCCGGGCGGCTGCGTGATGGAATGCTCCAGAATCTGTGGTTGGTGTTGCACAACACATGATTGGGTAGTTTTTCACGCGTCGTTATATCATTTGTGATCGTGTTGAAATGTTTACTCGTATTGTAGATAAACTATCACGCTATATTTGGTTAAATCGTGTGTGTTCTTAAAGTTCTGAAGATTTAGTTGATGATAATAAATGAAACTTATTTATTAACCCTGACAGTTATTTACTAACAGAGTGGTGTTATGAGCTTGACGTGTCTCTCTGTGTGTTTGTTCGTGGCAACGTAACTCCCAAACGGATGAAAAGCTGGCATGGCATGATCGAGAGTGTACTTAGAGCTATAATTCTTCATAATCAATTCGAGGGTTACTTATTTTTTTTTAATTTTTTTTCTTTTTATCTGTTTCAGGTAATTACTATGATGGCATTTGCATGATGCGTAAGTAACTCACAATGTGATGCTGAATTTTCTCCGGCCTCCGAATTCGGGCCAGTATAGTCCCAGCTTTAGATTTAGTCTTGTTTGAATTGGTTACACTATAACCTCGCGTCGGTCTGTTTATAGTTTCCTTGTTTAGTTATTTCTTTTTAATGTTGTCGTGACTATCTTTCATTGCACTAGCCGTTATCAGCGGCACATACCGAAGTGTTTGCTTTACGAGTATCAATACAATGTTCTCCTTATCAGAATTGGATCCAGTATTGACTTTAGATAGGTACATAGCGAACTGTTGGTACTCGATGCATTTTACACGTTCTCGTTCATTATTTATTCAACAGTCGATAGCTAGTCGATACGGTTTCGTTTTAGAAACTTTAATATAAGTTTGAATTGTAATTTAAGTTCGAAATATACTCTTAGCATTATTTATTAAACACGTAGTCATTGATCTAGGGTACGAGGCATGCCTTTTAAGTTCTGTCGTTTCCATATTTCCCGGCAATTTTGAATTTGGAACTGTTCTCTATTCGAATGTGTTTAAATTTTGAATCTCAAAACAGTTCAAAGTATTAGGAGTAATGCTATTGTTTAGTCACATCGTCGATTGGAATCTGTCAGGTCACGTACGAAAATGAATCTTTCTAAGGAAAATGTTCGTGCAATAATTTTCTACAACTATAGAAGAGGCTTGACACGGCTTCAGTGTTTTGAAGAGCTAACATCTGTGTTCAGTGATGAAGCCCCATGTCTGCGGACTATCGAACGCTGGTATTTAGAATTCCAGCGTGCACATACTAGTGAAGAACGCCCAAAATCCGCCTCCACTGAAGATAACATCATTGCTGTGAAAAAACTAATTCTCGATGAATGTCATGTGACGTATCGAGAGATAGAGGATCTATTAGGCATCTCAGGGACAACCATTCAGAAGATCTTGTATGAAGCGCTTGATGTGAGAAAGCTAGTTTGCCGTTGGATCCTGCATCGGCTTACCGACGATTACAAGGCGGCCCGCGTCAGATGTTGTATGAAAACTCTGCAAAGGTTCAACCGAGGAGAGTCAAATCACGTCTACGACATCATCAGTGGTGACGAATCTTGGATCTATGCCTCGATCCTGATTCCAAACAACAATCTACAATATGGGTCTTTCAAGACGAGCCAAAGCCGACTAAAGTTGTTCGTTCTCGACGCACTTCAAAGAAGATGGTGGCCACGTTTGTTGGAAAAACCGGTCATGTTGCGACTATTGCACTTGAAGATCGTAGAACGGTTAACGCAGAGTGGTATACCAAAGTTTGTTTACCACGAGTCATCGCCGAACTTCGAAAATCTAACTCAAAGCGACGCATCATCCTGCACCACGACAACGCAAGCTCACACAGCGCTCGTCAAACGATTGAGTATTTGAAGCAGGAAAAAGTAGTAATTCTTGACCATCCTCCATACAGTCCTGACCTAAGCCCTAACGATTTCTTTACATTTCCTAAAATTAAGAAAAGTCTTCGTGATCAAAGGTTCCAGTCCAGTGAAGAAGCAGTCGACGCTTTCAAGTCAGCCATTTTGAACACCCCCACTTTAGAGTGGAATAAATGTTATAATAACTGGTTTGAGCGAATGGAAAAGTTTATTATGCTACGTGGTGAATACTTTGAAAAACAATAAAAAGTACTATAAGGTTCTAGTTGTGTTTTTTTCTTCAAACGACAAAACTTCAAAACTTAAAGGGCATGCGTCGTATATATATATATATATATATATATATATTTAAAATTGTTTTTGCATCGTAGCTTCCAAAAGAATGAACCGATTTGGATCTAGTTTTTTTTGTTAGAAAGCTGACATGATCGAGAGAGTGTTCATGTTTTTGAGAACACTGGGTTTTAACGGGGATATACCTTGGCCTTTGACCCCGAACCTCCTAAGGAGGAGGCGATAAGAATAAGTCAAAAGTATCCAGAAGTATTATTTTGAATCCGTAACAACAAAGTTCATGTCATTGTTTTAATTGCTAATGTACAAACATCCATCCATCCATCCATCCTCACAAACTTTCACATAGAGAAAACAAAGAGGAAGGTTTACAGGTATATAACATGCATAATATAGTAGAGAAACACCGATAATTTTAGAGGTTTCTAAAGTCGTAATAAACACATTTTTTTGCGCTTATATTGCTAACGCTGGGGTGTACCCTACGACATAGATCAAAATAATGTACTACAGTATTGTACACCTTAAAAAGGTCTACAAAAAAGTCCGCGATGGTATATGTCTATCTCTTAGGGATAATAACCATTTTTTATCCTTTACTTTTTACGAGAAATAATGGTTTATTTACGAAGCGATTTAAAGCAATACAGTATTAATCCTTATCCAATTAAGTACCTACCTTAAATACATTGTGCATTTAATATAGATCAATAGGGCCCTTTAGAGCATGTAATTTAAATGAATATTTTCGAAGATATTACAGATTTAAAATGCAGGGACATAGCGATTTACTTAATAAAACTAGCTGCCCGTGCCCAGTTCATACTTCTTATTATGTATGGTATTTTCAGAAGCTATTATTCTATACAGTATGATCCTTATCAAATTAAATACGTTACTCACTTTAAGCATTTTATACACATTATAGGAGCCCTTAAAACCATATAGTTTAAATTAATATCTTATATTTAGAAGATATAGTAAAATGTATATTCAAGTGCGAAAATATATATCAAGCGGCCTCGCACGTCGCGTCGAGGTGATAGGGTCCCGTTTTTACCCATTGGGTACGAAACCCCAAAACATTTTCAATATTGTATACAGAAGTATATTGCAGTAAGTACATTTATTTGCTGAAGAAGATTTTTCTCCAAGATCACTATTCCACGCGGGGCGAAGCCGCGGGAAAAAGCTAGTTTATAATATTAGTAGGACTACCTTGTACTATTATCTATTCTGTGGTAGGACTAATATCTGTAGGGGACTGTATAATTCCACAGGGTTTCAACCGCCGGCTCAGATAAGACTCGAAGGTAGCAAGGTTACACCGATTTGGGCAGAGCCGGGGCGATAATAAAACACTTATTTGAGGAGAACGCTTTTCACTTTTTTCGCTTTGCTTACCTGGCTCATGGCAATGCCGTATAGAGAGGTCCGCCCGTACGCCTCTTTCGGGCCGATTTGCCATCTCACTTTTACCTCTCTATACGGCTATTTTCCATAATTTTCCCCATTTTTCATGAGCAAAACAAGAGTGAAGCAAAACGCGTTGTGTGAAATTCTTTATTGCCATGACCATATACATACATCCGTATATACTAGGGATCTTATTCTATAAAAAAGATATTTACAACTTAAAGCTTACCATATAAGAAATGTTCTACATTTTTACCATTATTTTCTTAATAACTATTTAAGCCTTTATTATATAATTTTAATCGTTACGCTACACGTTAGGTATTATGTTTATTTATATAAATCAAAAGAAGCTACGTTAAAATTCGCTTTAGTTAAAAATATATAAGCAAAATAACCTGCACTTGATAAAACACCATTTAACACGACTTTTACACACTGATGCCATATAAATCTATACATATAGTCACTGAGTATTCACTATTATAGTTTTATGTACTGTTTTAAATTACGCGTTTATTGTTCACATTTAAATTCACTCATGTTTTACGTTACGAGTCCGCTGTCCTTAACAATATCTTTAAGAAACTTCTAGCATACGAATTTCGCTCGCTCGAAAAAAAAAAGCTCGAATATTACTTAACTGCTTAGGTATAAGCAGTTAAGCAATATTCGAGCTTTTTAATTAAATAGAAGCAACATTATTGCCGTTTGTGTCTACTGCCTAATTCATTTTTAATACACGCATACGTACTATTTGATTGATGACTAAGACCATTCAGGCTTGCTTTGTGTTTGTAAAGTTCATTATAGTTATTAGCTGTTTAATAATATTTGTGAGTCGGTTAATTTGAACAGAGTGAGTCTGATCGCTATTTCTCCATATGTGGCGAGGTCACCACATTAACTCAGATTAAGGTATTGACTATTGACCCACAAACACGTGCACTTGTCTAACAAGACAGATAAGCATTCGTTTGTCTAGTTAATGTAGCAAAAAAATGTGTTATTTATCTAGATCCGAAATTGGCATTGAAAATCTTACTATCCAAACACTATTATAAAAGAGAAATTTTATTGTATGGATGTTTATTACTCTTGCACGCAAAAACTACTGAACGGATTTTAATGAAATTTGGCATAGTAACCACTACTATGCCAAATTTTTAGGTCTTGATTAAAACATAGGCTACATTTTATATCGAAAAAGTACAGTGATCCGTGGGATACTGGATTTACGCGGAGCCGCGGGCAAAAGCTAGTATTCCATATTCTAAGAATAAAACTTACTCCAGTGTATGCTCAAGCTGGCTTATTATTTAACGTGGTCACAAGCCTTGTGGAAGTAGGCAATTTTAGTGAAAAGAATGACGCACGAATACCTAATGCACATTCCTTCACAACTTACTTAAGATAAAGTTGAAGTAATTTGGAAATTTCAATGTATATTTGGCATTTCTAGGTTCCGTACAAAACAAGATTCTATTACTAAGACTCCGCTGTCTCTCTGTTTGCCTGACACCAGGCTGTAGCCTGTATCTCATGAACCGTGATAGCTAGACAGTAAACAGTTGAATTTTTCACTGATGATTATAATTTCTGTTGCCGCTATAACAAAAAATACCAAAATCCGAATAAAATAAATGTTCAAGTAGGGCTCCCATACAACAAACGTGTTTTGTTGCCGTTTTCTACGGAATCCTTAGTGCTCAAGTCCAACTCGCACTTAGCCGATATTTTACACATGTGCTTCGTCCGCTTAAACTGCCACTCTCGGTAATATAATGGCCTAATGCTAGGGCAGGCCCAAATGTGACTCATATTATGGTACAACTTTCTGGCACAAATTACTTTTAACACTTCTGACACAAGTCCCCAATCCCATTTCACAGAGAATACGGTCAATTCTTTTTGATGAAAAGTAATACAGTAAAGCTCGTATTACTAATTAGACTCTCGGCAAAAAATCGCGCTTGTTGTATGGGAATTGAATATGTAAGTAAGTATTTATTTTATTCTGATTTAGTAGATATTTGTTGTTTGTTATAGCGGCAACAGAAATATAAAGCTTCTAACATAGCAAATCCAATGTTGTACGTTTATCGGTCGGAATGGTATATATATACCATACCGACCTATAGGTGTGGTATGTGTGACAATTGAAGATACATTTTTGGCACCGGCATGTAAAGGAGATTTTGTGTTACTATAAATATGCACAAGTGTAGACAAATTGACACAGACACATTGGACACGATTAGTACACTTAAACCTTTTATTTTTAGTCACCTTGTGACGATATTAATGTAATAGATGTTTCCCGTGACTTCGTACGCGCAATAGAAATTCACGCGGTAATTAAAGGGGAATGCTATAATTGGCTTTTAATTACGGCCATTTGTAAAATAGGACAATGAATTTCGAAGTGTTATCTTTGTCAATGATAAAACATATAACAATAGATACACAATTCCTAATCAATGGTTCTGTCACAGACAATAAATAATCATGACCTGCGCCATGGCACTAACCTTTTAGAGGCGTACGTCGACTTTGACACACAGCCCGAGTCTTCGGGGCGATAATTGTTAGTTGACATTCACGTCCCCGATGTGTTAAAAACGTCTTTAACTGATGTCTTGCTCAAAGGTATAGCAATGTTTTATCTATTGTTGTCGAGTGCATCTGTGTCTTGTTTTAAAACAATGTGTTTTTGCAATAGATCTTAAATGTTTTTGTTAAAATTATTGCGAAATTGTCTCTCAAGTTCTATTCTAATTTTTTTACCATGCAAAATGCATGAAAAAAAAATAAGACATGAATTTAAGGCAATTTTCTCTAGTTTAATATTGTAATAGGTACATGTTTTATCGTACAATGAGTCGGAAAGAAGATAGCATAAAAAAACTGCTTCATAAAATTACCAATTTTCAAAACTCCCACGAAATCTTCCAGGTTTTTGGAGTTTTTGAACTCCCCTTTTTCTGACCAAATTACTGGGGTATTCTGCCTTAGCCGTTTCGTTCATTTTATTCGTAGGACACCGAATACACTTTTTTAATTAGGTACATCTTTTTTTTTTCAATGAAAGCTTTCAACATTCAACATTTCTTGGTAGCTTATCCGAGATAGAGTTTATTAATTTCAAGAAAGGTTTTGAAGTGGAACGCTTAATTCGAGAAATGCTTTCCACGAACTATCGCTAGTTCTTTAATATTATATTATCAAGGCGTTGTTATAGTGGATGAAGGAGACATCGCCCTTTCTCTTATTGCGTGTTCTATCTTTAGAATTTTTATTGCTTACCTACCGATATTTTATTACAGGCTTATTGAGCTTGCAATTACTAATTAAATTTTCTTTGTGACCATACGAGTGTGTCTATTTTCGTTATTCTAAGTACTGCTAAGTCCTACTACTATTATAAATGTGAAAGTTTGTGAGGATGGATGGATGGATGTTTGTTACTCTTTCACGTAAAAACGACTAAACGCATTTTGATGAAAGGTCTGGTAATAGTTTTTAACTCTGGATGTGTGTTCCCGTGACATACTGTAATTACGCGGGTGAAGCCGCGGGCAAAAGCTAGTATTATATCCTTGTTATATTGTATTGGACCATGTATTGTAATATGTAACCAAAACATTTTTTCAACCTCCAGAATTATGAAGATTTATGTCAGAATTAATAGATGGAATTTCATCTAAGTAGGAATGTTATTGGCGTTCACGATTTCGTAAAGTGTTATACCCACCTACTGGAATTTGATATGATTCGCTTATTTTCGCTTTATCGTGTACTTGGAATTCTATGTCTCGCGGGTTTCGCGGGAATCGCGAGATCGTATGGTAATGGACAATAGTTACGAGTATGTGGCTGCCACTAGATTCGACGTAGCTTGTATTAGCTTAAGGTTAAATTTTTCAAAATAGATTTGACAAATATTGCATTAATGTTCGTACCTAAGCTAACCATACACGTAAGGGTTTACGTGACAGGTTTGCCTGCACAATAATTATAACTGTCAGTTAAGCTTGAGCTAATATTTTATGGAAACTTGCACAATTTTGCAACGTTCCGGTTTACCTGCACAGTCATACCTGCAGGCTTAGCATGCGCACCCTAGAAACACCGAAGTATCGACAAAATGACAGATTGAAGAAACATTAATAGCATTCGAAGCAAAATAGTTCTTATTGTAAGGCAGCAAGGTCGATGCATCGTCGATATAAGTGAGATGTACGCGTATAGTAAAATAATACTCGCTATAACATACTGCATTGAATCCATTTATTTACAGAATGACATAACAAAAATATGACATAACAAGGAATACCAATATAAAAAATATAACACGTAAAAAGGTTTATTGCTATGTACATCACAATAAGAAACAACATTTCTTTTCTCCCGAGCATGAGCTCGCAAAATGGCCTCTTTTGACAGCTGAAGAAGAAACGTTTTCTTATTTCAATGTCAAATACTCTTACAATAATGTCAACTACTCCACATCATGGCGGTCCAAGACAAATAGTTTCTTTACGTTTAGTCATTTACTTGAAAATTTGATAATTTTTGACAGAAAATTTCCCGGCAGCCATTTTAAAAATATGACTATATATAAATGTCGACTTCTAATAACGACCTTGTTACCATGCATTAAGAACTATTTTGCAACGAACTATTTTGGATGGATATTTTTATTTAGATATTTCTTCTTTCAAATTATTTCTTCGGATCGCCATGCTAAGCCCGCTGTCAGTTAAGCTTGAGCTAATATTGTATGGAAACTTGCACAGTTTTGCAACATTCCGGATTATTTGTACAGGCAAACCTGTCGGGTATAACTGTTACGTGTATGGCATTGGCTAGCATTATGCCCAAGCGTTTTATCGTAACGATTTAACGGTGTAAGCCGAATTGTGCGGTTTTATCGATCGTGTGTATGGCTAATCGTTACGATAATAATAAGCTACGATTTGCCATACCTACACGTTTAATTTGTTTTGACAATTTCAAAATATTTGTTTTAAATGACTTGTTGCTACAGACAAAGAAAATAAATTTACTACCTCTTGATTTTAACGTTTTTCATTTACATATTGATTTCTTATGTTTACGCGAATATTGTTCATCGTTTTAAACACTTACGGATTGTGTCGCGGTGCACTTTTCTTTTCCTCGACGTTTCGGCTACTTTCCAGCAGCCGTGGTCACGGGAGGAAGTTTTTCGTTTAGTTATAATCATAATATCTTTGTTAACATTAAATAAGGTACCTAAATATTGTGTTCTTTGTTACACATGGAGTCACTTGGACAAAGATCAACTGATTGGGAAATGATTCATGACATTAATGATTCAATCAGTGAAAAATGTTGTTATAAAGTTAATAATAATCATTATTATTGACGTCAACTACATTTTAGTTCACTATAATAATTGTAGGTACTTTTTTTTTATTTTGTGTAGAACCAAAGTTTTTGTAGGCACGAGCTTTACAAATACAGATGGGGCTTTACAATTTAAATTGTTGTTGATCAAAAAAGTTTGTTACGATTGTACGTGACCCGGAAAACTTCACAATAGTAAACGAGTGTTTTGCTCTTTGAAGGACGTTTCTGAGGTCCAAAAAAATGTACGGTCTTCGATATAGTTTATATTACCTGTATAATTTATATTATAAATATTAATTTTTCGAGCAGAAACATTCAGTACAGTTTTAAGATAATTGTGCAAACGGAGGAGTATTGAAATTTCGCACCGTTAAAATTTAAGCGGAGAAAAATGTGCTGAATTTTAATGTGTTTTAAAATAATTCTTAGAAATGCATAAAATTAATAAAAATAAAGTTACCCTCACTACCATGCCCTTGTTTAATAACAGTAGGTTCTCTTTCACATTCCATCATGCGCGGTTAGTGGCAACCAATAAACGCTTAGCCACACTAAGCGTTGACCAATATCCGCGCGGTTAATTTTCGAATCCGAGTCGAAAAGGACTTGTGAATAGCCTAGATAAGTTACGAGTGAGTTGGTCGTCTTTAAAACCTCATCCCCTCTTTTGGTTTAAGATATCCTCAATCATTTGAAAAAAAAAAAACTGAATTTCATGCGCTGTGGAGAAATGAAACAAAATGACTCATGGAAGAAAATAATTTAATACATAAGCAGGAAGGTATACTGTGTATTCTTTATGTTAGTACTAAACTGTGAAGTAAACGCGTATCGCGGTGGCAGTGTGTCAATACAACCGCTTGAATCAGTGGAGTGCATAAGGTGGTAGAATTGCCACCATGTGTTGACTGTTGACCCAACTTGTATTACGATCGTCAATCTCCGTCAACCAGAGATTTAAGAATAATAGACAAGAGACTCAAATATTACTGGTTTTAATTTTTGTAGAATTCAGAAGCCGAATTCTTTTAACTATTTTCGATATACATAATTCCGTTTCTGTTACGCACTGACACAAGTGCGTCGATATGCGAGCGCGGCGGGACAGCCTGAAAATCCAAACGGGATTTAATTTAACCGCAAATATTTACGAGAATGGTCCCCTCCAAAGCTCCGTGTAGAGAACTCTCTGGGTGATGCTATTATAGTATACAATTCTAAGGGTCTGTTTCACAATCTATTAATAATTGTCAGATAGCTTATTGGCATGTTTTGTCTCTATCGCTCGATATAAAGCAGGCAGCGACAAAACTTCCCAATAAGCTATCCGACACTTATTTGGAGATTGTGAAACAGGCCCTTAAACAATTACGACGCATAGCCACAGACATAAATATTAAATACAATAGATATGGCTATGCTAATTTATAGATTATAAAGCAAATATGCCCGGGAAAACCTGTGCAGGCTGTCTTATTCCCATCAAAGGACGAGATTACCTCCAGTGTCTCCACTGTGAGCAAACTTTTGATCTGGACTGCGCAAATATCCTGGATAAAAGGCGTAAGCAGTTATCCAACGAATATAGACGCAACTGGAGATGCCCAAGCTGCAAATCGACTCAGCGAAAGCAAGGCGATAATTCCAATACCCCAGTCCGTCAGGCGCAGGTGCTTATCGAGAGCGACTCCGAAAGTGTGACAACGCCCACCATAGAGAAAACCTCCTTCGTTACCGAGGACTGGCTACGCGATATCCTGAGACAAGAGATTACATCGCTCCTCAACTCCGCTATAAAGGAGCATGTTACCAAAGAACTCTCAAACATCCAACAACAGTTTGCAACCTTTCATGAATCCTTAAGCTTCTTTAATGAAAAATATGAGACAGTTCTGAAAGAACTCGAAGATAAGAGAGTTGTAATAAAATCTCTCAAAGAGGAGAACGCAAACCTAACATCCACCGTAAACAACCTCTCTAGCAGACTGACAATAATAGAGCAAACATGGCGGGAATGCAATGTAGAAATGAACGGTATACCGGAACGCAAGTCTGAAAACTTATTCACTTCTGTAGTAAATCTCGCCAAATCCGTAAATCATACAATTTTGGAGAGCGAGATACAAAATGTAACCAGAGTGGCAAAACTGAACAAAGACAGCGATCGTCCCCGTTCTGTCATCCTAAAACTTAATAGTGCTCGTCGTCGTGATGAACTTCTTGCGGCAGTCGCGACTTACAATAAAAAGAACCCCTGTAATAAACTTAACACTAGTCACCTGGGTCTCGAGGTCACCACTAAACCAGTTTACGTCTCAGAACACCTGTCACCAACCCTTAAATCCCTTCACGCGGCTGCTCGTCAGAAATCCAGGGATGCAAAGTACAAATATATGTGGGTAAGAAATGGCAGAATATACGTACGCAAAGAAGATACGTACCCAGCCATACACATACACAACTTAGAAAGCCTGCAAAAAATCAAATAGACTCCCGCGACTCCATGCACTGTTATTTCTTTTAATTTATATTTAACTGTCTTTAAATTAGATAATATTCTTTGCGCTTTCTGTTTAGTTAAGTATGTTTAATATATATTATCAAAATGTAAGAGGTCTGAGAACCAAAACAAATGATGTATACTTAAATATTGCTCATGCTAGCTACGATATAATAGGGTTTACTGAAACATGGCTAAATCCAAATATTTTCGATGGCGAGCTTGTTGACGAGAGGTACACGGTATACCGTAAAGATCGTTGTTCTTCGTCTAACTTAAAATCCGAGGGAGGAGGCGTTATGATTGCCGTCTCACGCGACATCCATTCTGCACGTATGCAGTCCTGGGAGACCAACTGTGAAGAAGTATGGGTTTTGATTAATACTTATAATAACCGTAGCTGTAAAAAGATCGCTATTTGTACAGTGTACCTCCCGCCACCGGTTTCAATCAGCCTGTTGTCAAAGTTTTTAAACAACGCCAGCAACGTTCTCAACCATGTAGACGATCTGATTATTATAGGAGATTTCAACCTAAATTTTATAGATTGGACAAAAGACCATTGTAATAACTACATGATGCCCAATAATTTAAACAGTTCGGCTCTAGGATACGAGTTAATAGATTTCTTATACTCTAACAATATTTATCAATATAACAACATCAAAAATTGTGATAACAGAATACTGGACTTAATATTAAGTACTTTATGTATTTCAAACGTTTCAGAACAGTGTAATGAGTTAAGTAAACTGGATCCAAAACATCCTAGTTTATCTTTTTCACTGCAAAATGTCTCGAATGTCTCGAATCTACGATCCAAAACGCGTTCAGATTACAATTACTTCAGAGCTGATTACAATAGCATTCAGAGCGAGTTAAGCACCACAAACTGGGAAAAAAATCTCTTACACCTCAGTGTCGATGAACAGGTCGAGTCATTTTGCGGTACACTCATGAAAATTATCGACGCTCATGTTCCTAAGCGCAAGTCACAAAGGGTTGACAAACCTCCGTGGTTCACGCAAGCCCTGACTAAACTTAAAACTGAACGGGATAAATTGAGGGATAGGTTTCGTAAATACGGCAATCCCCGCGACAAACTTGAATACGACATACTCCGAAATCGTTTTAAAAACCAATCCCATAAGTGCTACGTAGAGTACAAACATAAACTTGAAAATGACATTATCTCAAATCCCAAAGCATTCTGGAGGCACATAAAGGACAAACGTAGAGGCAACTCCCTCATACCCGCTCAAATGTTTCTCAGTGACAATCACGCCGAGACTGGTCCTGAAATCGCCAACTTATTCGCCGACCATTTCCGCTCTACATACTTACCTCCCGACATCAATTTACCACCTCCCTGTGCACCATCTATGAATGTGGAAACGATAAGCCAACTTTGTGTGTCAAAAGACCAAATCCGTCAGATAATCAAACGTCTCGATACCTCTAAAAGTGCTGGTCCTGACGGCTTTCCCCCTATATTTATTAAAAAGTGTGGCGAGCACCTAATTCTTCCCTTATTCATAATTTTTAATAATTCCCTGCAGTCTGGCATCTTTCCACAAAAATGGAAGACAGCGCGAGTCACTCCTGTTCACAAGAAAGGGGATAAGAATATTATTAATAATTATAGACCAATCTCTATCTTACCGTGTTTCTCTAAAATCTTTGAATCAGTAGTGTGTCCCACGATTGCAAGGCATATTGAAATCACTCTAAGTGACAAGCAACATGGCTTTCGTCGGAACCGCTCAACTGAGTCAAACCTTCTACCTTTCGTGTCCTCCATATCCCTGGCTGTTGACTCTGGATTACAGGTAGATGCTGTTTACACTGATCTCAGCAGCGCTTTTGATAGAGTCAATCACGTCTTATTAATACGCAAGTTGGAGTCGTTTGGAATCCACGGTCGTCTATTATCCTGGCTCGCCTCGTACTTGAGGGACAGATTCCAGGTGGTTTCAGTGAATGGTCACGTTTCATACGTATACGCTGTAACTTCTGGCATTCCCCAAGGATCCCATGTCGGCCCTATCCTGTTTTCGGCATTTATCAACGATATTTTAACTTTTATAAGATATTGCGAAGCTTCGATGTACGCGGACGATCTTAAACTGTACAGACTTGTGTCCTCTTATGCTGATAGTTTTCTTCTGCAACATGACCTTGACTCCTTAAGTCGTTGGTGCGCTCTTAATGGCATGGCCTTAAACCCTAAAAAATGCGTCTACATCAGGTTCACTAAAAAACGACAACCCCACGCGTCCTGTTATCACATAGAGGGTACCAAATTGGACGAGGTAAACGAGGTTCGAGATCTAGGCGTTGTGTTGGATGGCAAGCTGAAATTCAATAACCACATCAACTCGGTCGTTAATTTTTTAAGTCCTTTAGTATGCTAGGTTTCATTAAGCGAAATACAATAGGGTTCAAACCAGCTACAAAAATACTGCTTTTCAACTCGTTAGTACGCAGTCACGTGGAGTATACAAGCTCGGTATGGAGTCCATCCTATGCTCAATCATCTCAGAGAATTGAAAAAATTCAAAGACACTTCACCAGGCACTTGGCCTTTTCAGACAGAGGCACTTCCCACAGAAGTCCATACGAGCAGCGTCTAAATTTCTACAAGATTATACCACTGAATGTTAGGAGAAAAATCCACGATCTTGCCATGCTCCACAAAATTACGAATGGAAAGGTGTCTTGCTGCGATTTTCTGGAACTGTTTTCACTGTCTGCCCCTTATAATCGACCACGGCACCCTATAACTAAAATCTTGCGTGGGCCTCCTTGGAGAACAAACGTGGGGAAGCATGCCCCACCACAGCGTATGTGTGACTTATACAGCTACATATGTGCAAAGGACAATAGTGTCGACATTTTTCATGATAACTTTAATGTTTTTATGAAAAAAGTCCTAAAGTGCTTTGAGTTAACCCACCAATAATTAATACAATATCCCATACATAAGAAACATTTTTGAATTAATTAAACAATCAATAATTAACGTAATATATAATATAAAATTTTTGGTGTAATTGGAATTTGAATAATTTAAATAATATTACCTTAATCAATTTTGTGCTGCTCTTAAGTTGTTATTTATTTGTAATTCGATCAGATTTTAAATTGTAATTTATTAATGTATTTTTAATTTATACTTATATAATTCAGAATTGTTTTTAAACACTAATTAATGTAATTTTGCATGCTGTTGTTAACACTATAATTATTATAAATGAATGTTGTGTTGCCTATAAAGGTGTGTGCATCAGAATTGAAAATTCTTGTATACTATTGACTGTAATTTTTTAAATGCTGTTGGTAACCATAATAAATAAATAAATAAATAAAGATTATAAAAACATTATTATCTTTAACGCTATTAGTAACTAGTAGCTACTAGCTAGTAAGTAAACGGTATGGATTACACACTTGTAACATAAAAAGTGTCCCTACTTACTTATCTTGTATACTAAGTTACTTATTTAAGAATAAGTGATGTCACTATTAGTATCAATTACACATGTTAAATGCTAATGTTATTAGTAGGTACGTACTAAGTGATGAATAATGGTGTATAGCTTTTTCTGTAGTACTTTTTTACTACAAGAGTCATGTAATATTATCACATAGTAGAAAATATATAATATACGTACGTGCAGGCTACAGAGAAACAGATTTCATAGAACCACGGAAGAAGGATATACCTATACATAGAACGATCAAAATCAATCCAGATTTGAAAATTTTGACGTCCCCTTCAAAGGCCCACAATCAAATCGAAGCAGTGCAATCAAATCGAAAGCTAAGCCCGCGTAAACTCCGTATCCCACGGGAACGCTGTACTTATTCGGGATAAAAAATATCCTATGTTTTAATCCAGAGCATAAACTACTACCGTACCAAATTTCATCGAAATCAGTTCAGTAGTTTTTGCGTGAAAGAGTAACAAACATCCACACATCCATCCTCACAAACTTTCACATTTATAGTAGTAGTAGGATAATATGGAATTATATGTAGGTACACTTTCAAAGTCCCGATTTCCATACGATATATACCCAGGTTAAGGTATGTGACATACATTTAGATATTTACAAGTAATGTACGTATATGGTATGCTTATACAATTTTCACACACACACAGTTGACACACGAAATGTAGTGTTAACTGGGAAAACAAGTTTCTAAGTGCCCGTGTTTGTTCGTTAGGTACATAGGCTCTTAGCTCTACGAATCTATGTAGTCAAAAGAAAAAAAAATACAAATTAAACAATTATAATTGTTTAACCATCAACAATAAGATATAATAGGATAAATGTATAATCTAAAGTTAAAAACTGTACGTAAATTATATTATGCTATTATAACGAATCTATTGACACCTCGTTCATTATAATGGGATCAGTAGTTCAGGCGGTACCTACAGTGGAACATACATACATACAAACTATATAGACTGCCAAAATCATTACCCTTCCTTTACGGCTTCGCCGTAGTCGGGTAAAAATGTTGAGTTTAATCTCTATATTCAACAATATTGAGGTATTACAACTGGATAAATATACCTAAAAAAAACTTGAGAGGTGTCAAGGGACACCCGGATGGAACGAAGTTTCGATTAATTAGTGAAGGAAATGTAATATATTTTTTTTAAGTTATAATAATATTTTTTATTATTATTAACAAATATAATGTAATATAAACTTAATCAGTAGGCTCACTTTTAGTAGTAATTGGCTTGTGGTAAAAAATTGAAGGGAATTTATAATTTATTCCACGCCGCACGGCTTACAATTGTAGCAAAAAGTGTCGTTACAACTTTTGGTCTTAATTTTTTCCGTCTAGCCCCCTTTCGCAACGCGCGATAAGGAACTTCGTTCCAAAAAAACAAGTGTAGTTTTGTAACGACTTAGGTACATGCATGTACGTCTAAAACCAGTCGGGTAAAAGGATTAAATATTTCTTGCTATATTAGTAAAAGTCCACATCATTAGTTAACTTACATCAAATACAACAACATATTTTATTATTCAGCAAGAGTGATATTTAAACGCAAAAATTTCAAAGATAATAGCAATTGTGTTCCTGCCACCCATTTCATACAACTTTAGGAATGCGTGATATCACGTTGTATGGAGCGTCTTCACGAGACTTTATCTGTAACCAAATCGCTGTAAGTACCTTTGAAAATATTGTTTTTTAATATACTTACCTACTGTTTCTTCTGAGAACTTACTCATATTTTAGCGTACTATTCATCTAAGCAATAAAATATAAGAAATCTAGTATATTCCAACATTTTAACTCAATAGTTTAGTTTATCCTGGTATATAGATTACATTGATATCTTTGTTGCACATAATTATTGGATTCTAGAAGTTACCCTGTCCGCCGTGGATACATACAGGATTTTCTCAAGTAAATAAAGGGAGTGGCTGTAAAAAAATATTTGTGACATTATTTACAGGTAACATTATGCCATCCGGTATCCTATTATGCTATCTTTGTTTGTCCTGTTTTAGCTTCATACACATCAATGTTAGATAAAAATTCAACCCCACTCGTATAAATGAAGCCTTATTTATGCAATAAAAAGATAAGCAATTCTGAGCACTTGAAAATAAAACTCTGCGTTAATACATTAAATTTAAAAATCGAATTGTCGAGTGTAAAAATGGCATATTATATGACATTGAAATTTGACTCGACACTTGTGTGTTCGATATTAAGCTCTGTTGTATATGCGCAAATTTCTATTTTCAACGATCTGAAGTTTCCTCGGCCTCCCGGATTCCGGATCGTATAGTCCCAGCCTTACAGTCTTCGTGCCAGTGGCTTACGTCACGTCTAGTTTCTAGTCGTCTAAACTACTTACGTCTTTTACAGCAAATATAATTTTTATTTCGCCATTCCAGTTCACCCAATGGTCCATGAAATAGGTATAATTTATGTAACCTATGACAAAGTTGTGAAACGTAAGATAATATTATGAACCACGAATTCATTACCTTAAATTTCTACTAAAATGCTCTTTAGGCGAAAATAATTTCAAACGTCGCATCAGACAAATATATCATACATTTATGAAGTTATATTGTCAATTATGTCAAAGCACGAAACGAGCTTGTGAATGCTTAGTCCTGGCTTGAAAAAAACCCACGTCCCGCGCGCACCGCGTGCCCCTTTATCACATAGCCGAGCTGTCATTCGTGTAAACTGTAAATCGTTGAATGACGGTTCTTTACGTCGGTAACAAATATATTCTTTGACTATGTTGAATCTTTCTAATCGCCAAGGTTACTCGAATACAGTAATAATTACCTCCGAGCATGTTATAATACGGTATTATGGTAGGAATTTGCACGTGATTATAATTGATGATTCTTTTTTGTTGGATGCGGTCAACACACACCACACGGATACAGTGTCCATTACGGACAACGATGAACAACTAATCTGTAATTAACGTATGTAATATATATAGTTTTATTATACTCCTTGTGGTTAACTCGTTATCTGAATATATTCTGTAGTGTTACTATGTATTAAATTATGTCCAAAAGATTATTCTTGAAGAGATAAGATACGTTTCTCATAGTGTCACATAAATCTAAACCAAGAAAAGAACTCGTTGATACTCACTTCAAATGCCTATTGAAAATGCACATAAGAATAATACACGTAGGTAGGTCTAGGTACATTATTTTTCTCCCTTTCCTTAAATCAAACAAAATGCCATTAAGGTGACCGTTTTGAAGGGGAAATGATATTTGTGTAACTACAAATATGTTTCGTTCTGGACCACTGGACTGGCAACCAAAGATGCCCAAATAAACGGATAACGCGTTAAAAATCTTATCCGTTAAATCGTTGATTATTATTATTATTTTAGTTTGTGATAAATGTTCGTACGTTTGCCTTGACCATTCAAAAATTCAGCCTTCATTCTGCAGTCTAGTAAATAATGTAATTATTGTACAATAACAAATAAATTGTTGTGTGTGATCATGGTTGTGATGGTAGGTAGCAGGTAATCTAGTATTAACTATCTAACCAATTTTAGTATGATATCATTGTTGGTATGATATCATTGTATCTTTGTTTCTGTCTCCGGGTAATTCACTTGATTGGAATTATGTATAAACTTTTTAATGGTAAAATGTATTTGGTAGATATTTCTTTGCATTCGTGAATCGGCTAATTTTTCATCGATGATGATAGTGATGATACCCAGTTTTTAAGTTGTTCACTATTTCAGTTATGACAATGTGACTAGAAACTGTGCGGAGGAAGGTTCGTAACAGCTCACCCTCCGTGTCACATATTTCCACGCTACCCTGTATACAAGAAGACAATACATTTGTGTCGGTGACAGAATGTCAGTACGTTATTTCGGCAAAAACCCCCGTAAGCCCGTAACATGGTACGTTTTTATGACATTGAACTTTTAACGTTCTTGTACCAATTTTGTCAGTTATTTTAATGTCTCAATTTTTGGGGTTCCGTAGTACCTATTACAATAAACCCTTATAGTTGCAGGACGCGCACGTCCTCCCTTGCCAACTTCGGTAGTGATGAATCACTGCAAACTTAAATGGAAGGTAGAACGTCGATTATCCGAACTATTTAGGGGGGATATAGGTGTGGCAAATGAAAAATGTACCTAAATTCTTACTATTTTTATCTCTGTTGACTAACAGGAATGTTTAATTGAACAGATCTTATGTTAAATTTAAACGCATAGACTGTCTTGTGGCATATTAAATTGAAAAATTACTATTAACTCGAAACTAAAACCCACAAAAGGAGGTAGGCACGCCCTCGTCAGGTTTTACATCACTTTTTCTGAGACGAAGAAGAGGGGGAGACCCCCCCGGGGTCTCCCTCTCTCCCCCAAGTGAGATTTTGTTGAGATTCGGCTGGACTCTACCCCTCTCAAAATATCTCACGTAATTTATTTACACTCCTAAAATATAGGGATATATAAAATACAATTTTATATCCATGTAGGTGAACTAATAAGATGATAAAAATATGCACAAAGTAATTTGCTTAAATGTATCACCGCAAAATAAGCTAGCTGGTAGGTACGTCATAATTTTTGCATTTAAATTACTCTCAGCTGTTACTCTCAACTGTACCTAAAGAACGGTATTTTTTGTTCATATTTATTATTTGCGTTGGAGTTTTCAACTTCTGCAGTCCTCTCTGTTAGTCATACAAATACGACAAATATATTGTACCTTTCCACTCGTGTGTTTTGCGAATGTTTAATTTAAAAAATATATTTTAAGGGTTCCGTAGTAACTAAAGCGAACACTTAGATATAGTTTCGCTCTGTCCGTCCGTCCGCAATCCGTATGACATCCCTTGATAACTTCTGTAACTATGAATATAAATAAACGAGCACAGTTATAGATCGCGGATGGGTAAAAACCCAAGAGTAAAAACTCTTGGCAGCATAAAATCATAAAAATATATATATATATATATATATACAGATTGACCTGAAATTCGATACATTCCTTTGAAAGACAGAAAGTAGACCTCATTTACAGTAATATTTTTCATGGCATCCGAAAGTAATCTAGAAAGTAATAATCCGAAATTTAGAATATTTGTACGTATTGTATCATACATTTTTTTAAGAAAATCACCTGTTTTTAAGAAAAATGTGCATTTTTCTTAAAATAAAATTCTGTTTCATGTCTCATAATGAAAAATTCTCGCTTAATTTGTCCCTATTTATTCCTTAAAAATAATATTTGACTCATTGACGGTTAAAATACATAAAAAAAATCACTAAAAAGACAAACATTTTTAAAAATACGTCATGTCAAAGTCAAAAAGTCGAAAATAAAGAAAAAATTTTTGAAATTTCAATAACTTTGTAAATATCAACTTTCGGATAGGGGATGCCATGAAAAATATTACTGTAAATGAGGTCTACTTTCTATCTTTCAAAGGAATGTATCTAATTTCAGTCACCCTGTATATATATTTTAGGGGTATGTGAAGTGGGGATGAATGTTTTCCTCTCAATCTACCCCATCGACAAATAGAAGTATAATTTGAATAAAGGCAAGGGTAACGTATGATATACTACGACTACGGAACCCTTCTATAAGCCGTGTCGTGACACGCTCTTGGTTAGGTATTTATATGAGGTTGCCTGCTTTGTGTTTGTACCGATGAGTAGGCCATGCTGATATTTGCCAAGCTAGAAATGAAATGAAAGTGCATCGTGATGTTATCGTTTAAAATTGCGATTGAAAAATAAACCTCGTTTAATTTAAAAATTTTCTCTTTTTATACGAGCAGTCGAGCTGGCTTAGCATAATATTTATCTGGATACCTATTGGATGTAATCAATTCTCGCAGTACACAGTTATGCCATACTCAATATCACCATTAAAATTGCACATGTCACATGTGGCTACTGCAGTGAAATGGAATAATGGAATCTTTAATGTCACAAATCCTTGGGGATATTTGGAATATTGATGCCCAAAATCGTTTCATTACTTTCCGTTTCATGAAAGATAAATAACATGTGGATACGTTTTACCCCTCCGCAATTATTTACTTTTCGATGGGTAATATCTTCAAAATTCAGGGGATGTAAGGTCCTGCGCTAAGGACAAGTGGGGTGTCACCCTTACATTGCTACCCTCTCGTTTGTTAAAAAGGTAACATATTTTATAGGGGCACTAGATGAGCCTTATGGATTTATATTTTCATGATAAAGACTGTTAAACCTTTTACACCGTTCCTGGACGAAATGAGAATTTTTAAGCTTAAACGATTGACGACCTCTGTGGCTCAGTGGATAAGCGTGTTGGTGCTCAAGCCGGGGGTTGCGGGTTCGAATCCCGCCGAAGGAGTAAAAAGTTTTTCCGTGTTCCTGGGTCATGGATGTGTAATAAATATGTGTATAATATACTAAAAATCTTAAATATGTGTATAATATAAAAGTATCAAATATATTTCTGTTTTCTGGTACCCGTAACACAAGTTCTTTGAGAACTTACCACGGGACCAGTTTGACGTATATACCTATTTACGTCTATACTAGTCATTCGCGTTAAGGATGAAGTGAATGCTTATGCGTCGTTGGTAAATTTTGTTACATATTATGTGTCGCATGATTAACTTAATTTTTACGCGAATTGGATTAAAATTGAAAATAGTGTAATATTCTTCAAGCTGTTTTAACAATTAAGATTATAATAGGTAAATGAAAGTATGAAAGAGGTTCTGATATGATTTCTTTTTTAACTGACTTCCAAAAGGCGGTTATACGTTCGGCTGTATAATACATATATTTTTGCTGTATTGTACAGACTTCAAAATAATGAAGATTGAGTAGAGAAATGGTTAAAATTCTAGCCGAATTTAAAAAGGGGAACTGTTTAGAAAATAGGATTTATTTCATACTTTTTGTACATTTTTACTTTGAAAGCCGGTTTAATTTTTTTTTTAATTTATATATATTTTTAATACATAATTTAAAATATTGACTGCTAAGAATAAATAAATTTCATTTGTTGCTAAAAATAAAAGATAAGTTTCGATTTGCGACACAGTTCAACGTATTTCAATTGCCGGACACGTAGACATTTTGAAATCAGTTGATTGTACTTATTACAAACAATGCTTTTTGTAACGCAGCAGTGAAAACGATAGGTACTAGAAACTACAAAAGCAAACAATACTGAGTACACTTCATAATGTTTCCGTTTTGAGAAATCTGAAATAATATTTAGCAGTATTTAAAATGTGAAGGTGGCATCCGCTAGGTTCTTTTGTTTTGTATATCGTGCACCATACAAAATATCTTCTCGGTGTATTTTTTTAAACAGTAACTATTTAATAATCGATTTTGATCTTCGATCGATTAAAATAGCGTTTGCTGTGAAATTTAGGCCCGTATTAATAAACCGTTCTCAAAATCGTTCTCAAGACCTTTCTTGGCTGAGACAGTCTCAAGTAACGATTAGCTTCTCAAGAATGTCTTTAATTAATAGTATGATCTCAAGACCGTCTCAGTTGATAACGTTATTGAGATCACTTACTCAACTTTTAAGCGTCATCTACACGACAAAGAACGAATAAAACAACGTTTCGTTTACACTTCTAGAAAGAACGGATTTATTGATTATACATTCCTTCAATATTTCTTTTTAAAAATATAATATTTAATAATATAAATACCAAAAAAAAGTTTAGTCTGTATTTTTTATATTGAAAAAACTGATTTTTATTAATTTTAACGTAGATATTAATATTTATTATTGTCTAGCATAATAAATACTATCCATATTTTTTTGAAAACTACGTAAAACGAAATGCGGATCATTGCCATTCGAAAAAAGTTCTTCTTCTTCTTGTTCTTTAAAGTGGCTCCTTAGTGATTCGCCAATGTGTTGTGTTGACGAAAACTCTGCCTTATGAGTGGGTTTTATGAATAAACAAGGGCACGGTGTATAGGAGGAAGTATGTTGAATAATCTAAAACCTAGAACAGACACAAACATTTAGGGCCAGCACCACAGTATGTACATAAAGTTTCAGTATAAAATAGAGTATTTACAAAACACAGAACAGATTAAGGTTGATAGGGCGAGGAATTGTAGGAGGCTCTCCCTCATCATATAATGAGGATTGTTTTTTGGGCAGCGAAAAAAAGTTCTGCTGTCAAATGTCAAATAAAGTCAATTAATAAAAATCAAATAGGTAATTCGTTTAATATAAATATATAAATAAAATCGAAAATATTTATACAAATACTTGACACTCAGAATGGTGCAAAACCTTTGCAACCGCGATTACCAAAAAAAAGATAAGAATAAGTATCAAAGAGCGTCTTTTTTTTATAACTTTATTTTGTGTTGAGTATGTAGTGTAAATTCTGAGTTTGTTTAATCATAAGTATTTAGATTTTAATTAACATAATTGTAACACACCCAAAACACCACAAATAATAATGTACTATATCCCAATTTCCAAGCAAGCCGTTCTCAAGTCAAGGTTTGACTGTACCCACGAAACCCCGTCTCAAGTAACAGTTTGACATCAATGACAGCGTACACAGAGTAACGAGTCTCGTTTATTAATACGTTCGCACTCACTTGATACGCCGTACCAACAGCTGTACTTAAGTACGGTCTATTAATTAAAACAACATCTTAAGTACTTTCTTGAGAATTGTCTTAGAGATAAGAACGCTTTATTAATACGGGCCCTAAAGCGTTTCGTGTAAATTATATATTGCCCTCCATATCAAGTGTCACATCTAGACCAAATATACATCCGTGTAGCTGTCCAAGTGCATTTAATATGAATGCGAATGATTCACCTCATTCTCAGTGTCACCCCACCTCACCCAGCGTCACCCCGGTTCACCCAAACTCATCCGTGTTGCGACTTGCGACAGTTCACCCCCGCCGCTCGTGGGTGGTTCATAAACATATTTAATAGCCCCAAAAAGAAATTATACTCTCTTTTATCATTCAACGCCAAAAATGTAAACCCATAAATGTCCATACATTATTTGTAATGTAAAAGCCAGCTAGCCGTTTAATGTATGCAAATGTTGCGCCTACGACCGACCGAACCCCTTTGTTTTCATAATCAATCAAAAGTAGGTACTAATGTTAGATACTTTAACAATCAGCGTGCATGGGACATTATCGTGCAAGATCTATATTTGATATTGATGCAAGTCATGCAACAATTACGCAATGAAATGAATTACGTGGGATTTAATAGATTATGATTAATTTGAGCGAGGATGTTGACCTACAAAAACATACGTTGTCTGTTATAAACATCCTTATGTGGGATTTACATGGGTCGATTTTCCGTACAGTTTCTCCCGCTCGCCAAAAAACGACAGTGTAAATCGGCTGTTTTGCAAACAAAAATGGCCAGGCGATTTATCAAGCGGCTCGTCGCACGGCGAAAGTCGATCCATGTAAATCCCCCATTAGCTGTTTTAAAAACTAATTTATTTCTATTAGTTCCTGCAAAATATACTTAGGGTCTGTTTCACAATCTACTGATAAGAACCAGATAGCTTATTTGCATGTTTTGTCTCTGTCGCTGGACATAAAGTAAGCAACGACGAAACTTCCGAATAAGCTGTTCGACACTTATTTGAATATTGTGAAACAGACCCTCAATCTAACCAGATTAACGCGACTTTGCCGTAGAGTTATGCTTATATTTTATATTCTAAAACTAGCTGTTGCCTGCGGCTCCAGAGCTTAATCTACTACCATACCAAATTTCGTCCAAATCCGTTTAGTGGTTTTTCGTGAAAGAATTACAAACATCCATCCATCCATCCGTCCATACATCCTTATAAACTTTCACATTTATAAAAGTAGTAGGATATATTCTAAAATTTTTTCCTTGATCAAAATTCGCATCAATGTAAAAAGGTTAATGTCCAAACAGAACTGCATGTGCACACCCACATGACATGCAAGTGATACATCATGTCCCCAATAAGCAGTGTCTCCGAAGTCCGAAGTGACACAATCAATATCAATTTTATTTCGCAAATTGATCCGTGCAACACGCGGGCCGTTGACACATCGGGTGGCATCGGATCGCGTTGCATCGCTTCGGGTAGCGTTGCGACACGTCGGAGAATTCGCCGCACGTACGAGATTGCGGATTTTGATATTGCAAAATTATGATGCGCCCGAAACGCATATCTTGCGGGATGTTTGAAAAAGTTTCTTTGTTGCGGTTGAGCTTATCCTCCTTACCTTCAGTCATGGAAGGTAGGAGCTTACCGTCAATATTAAACTCCTCGCCTTATAGCTTAGAAACGTCATAAAGCCTAGCAGTACTCAACAGCGGCGAAGCGTCACATCTGCGGAATGATGAGCTAAGCTAAACTCGTAAGCTAACATCTGTTGTAATACAGAACAACGATATTTTATTTCTATTGCATTTCTAGCGCCATCTATTAAGTAAAATTCATAAAGGAAGCCGATATGATGTCGAGTTGTATACACGCCTCGCTACTGGTACGTAATGTAGTAAGATTGGGGAAACCATTTACTTACAGAACTTTATGTTAATGTATTTTACTTATCTTATGTCAGCAGATAAGTGAGTATAGGTTTACACGGAAAACCCGCCCATTAACCTAGTCCGAAGATCCTTAATGCATCAGGTTTATTATCCCCACAACCGGTTTTGAAGCGTGGGCTCGAGTCTGGAGCTGCGTAACTCGGAAACCCTAAACCTAAAAAATTTTGAGTTCGAACTGCATTTTGTTTTGACAATTTATACAAATAAGTAATGTATTTATTTATCAGAATTTTGGATTAAGATAGGGACATAGGTACCCATATTACCTACGTGACCTGTTTAGGGGAGGCGGTCTTCAAAATACAACGCTTGTTCACCGGGCAGGGGGAGGGGGTTTAAGTCTTTGTCACGTAGTAAATAAACATCTAGAAAAATCTTGCGCGACAGCCGGTAGTTACTAGTTATTCTGTGATCCTAATTCAAGAAGACGCAAATTCCTAATCAACGTAGATTTAATTCTATCCAAAGATATTGATAAGATTATAGGTAAGTACGATATTTATCAAACTCTTGTTCTTAACATTTCATAATCAAGTCTTCATTTCACAGCACAGAACAACAATAATAATAATTATATTCACCGTTATTTAATTTGATGGTACGCGTATGATTTATGACCGCGAGTTCTTGTGCGCTAGACCATATTAGAGTTTTGTTTATTGTAACATCGGGGAAGTAGTTAGTATGATAAAGACTCGAACAACACGGCCATGAGAACAAAGAATAGAACTTGAAATTAATTTGGAAGCTTTTAATATGTAATTACGTATATCCTTCATGGATTTGAATGTTAATATAACATAAATACATACGAGTACTGAATCACTAGGTACTCAATCGTCAAGGTCTATGAACTTTTTAATTTAACTCGACATAAAACATGGTATATATGGTTGTTCAAAATAAATTACGGATAACGGATATTTTGGGCATATAATCTACAAGCACACGTTTAAGAAGATTAAGATAAATAAAAAATAACGAAAAAATAAAAAATTAATAAAATTACTTTGCGCTCTCTAAGGCGCTGAGGTAACTACCCTTCCAGAAACAGGTGATTTAAAGAGGGAGCAAAGTCTTTGCCTAAATAACATCAGCTGTGTGTCAATACGCACCGAATTAGAGCGTAACAACTAACAAGCCACCAATCTGAGCAAACAAACAAACGAATACAGTCAATAAATAAAACATGGCCCTACTGGTGTCGTTTTGGGCATATCAATTAGGGAGTTACTGAGTACCTACGGTCAGAAGCTAAAGTTTAATGTTCTCTCATGACTTTTATAAATTTCTTCATTGCACTTAATTCTATGCTGCTTAGATTGTTGCCATTGGATTTTTGTAAACTAGGGAGAAACATCTAGGATTGGAACTTACTAAGTTCCTAAGAAATAATATTTTAAATTGGGTAAGTACTCGCATTCGTTTCGCATTATTGCGAAAGTTTTTGAGGGGCGCCAATAATAAACATCCTGATAAACTTGGTACAGCTATCCTGAGATGTTGCTCACTCCAATCTTGGTCAAGTTGTTGCTGTCTGTATCAGTGGTGTACATATCGGCCACGTGCGCGACCGCAGAGCTGATTCAGGCCAATCAGATCGGCTCGTTAATGATGAGCTCATTAGATGGGCAGCTCACGGCTTCATTAGGTGACCACTGACCAGCTCATTTGCTGGCATATACGGTGCTGTCCCGGATTCTTATCGGCGTCTTTGTTGCGAGGGAGGCAGATAGCATGAGATTGAAAGAGATAGCTGAATTGATGATGATGGAGATTATTACAACTTTTCGTTAGGGAATGAACGTCCATCAATTTGCCGAAATGTAAATTACTTGCTAATGGTAAAATGGACAGCTTGCGGCTTCATTAGATATGTCCACCTGGTCTATATAATATATATAATATTATATAGACCTTATTATATATATAATATATAATTATTAGGTAGGTACTAAGTTGTATAGTAGGTACTAGGTATGGAGCAAGAAAATAACCTTATTTTACTACCTACTAACCTACTAATTATATTTTTCTTCTTCTTTGCTATGACTTATGAGTGAGAGATATATATTATAGAATCGGATTTGAAGGCATGGGTTTGCAATTTCGAGGGGCTTTTTTATTAGGATGTAAGAATTGATCACATTTAGACTATTGAAAAAAGTTTCAACTCTTAAAAATACCTGTATTTATGTTTTAAATATACACGAATGAATATTAAGTATAATGTTTAATGGGATAAGGCATGCTTGCTTTGAATATGATTGATAAAAGCTTAATTTAAAATCAAATAAAAAATCTTATTATAAAAGGTTAACAAAAATTTAGATCGCGACCCCTCGTGGAGTCGTGCCAAACGGGAAACAAGGGGGAAACCTTTGAAAAGTCCTAATCGGTTAATAGTGTAATTGTGTAGGGATCACTCGCAGACAAAAGAGTCCTGTTACGAAAACCTGTAATGTATTCAAATGCACAAGGGGTGAGCATTGGGGAACAGCAACAGTTTTATGCCAAAAAGTCGTTATCGTTTTTAAAGAACAAGTGTTCTATTCCTATTATGTACTCGAAAAGAAAAAATGTCAAAAGCTTGCACAAATATCTTTCCGTTTATATAGAAAACAATTTTTTATTCAAAAACTTGATGAACTTAATAATGTCAAAACTTGATACCAGTATCTATAATTATTGTCATCGTAATATTTGTAGTCAGTATGTATGTCACCAGCATGTAGTTAATTAAATCTGGAATGATAAAAACCATTCATATTTATTAGAAGCTGATGAAGTTTGATTGAGACACCAATCATGCAACACGTATTGGGCGGTAATCTGTGGACCGCTTTATAAAAAAATCTGCTATATATAACCTAGGTTCTGTATTATTATTTTGTAATTAACGCTTAAACTCACGAGAGCTAAACCTAAGCTAAGGTACGAACCACCTATAATACATGGTGCTTTTTCAGTCAGTGTCCCAAACTTTCAGGAGTGAATATACTCTTGAATATAAGCAACTTTTACTACGGGACCAACTTTCCTACAAAAGGGCTACGGCATAGATAGCATTTTGTAGGAAACAGCAGATTTTTTTTCAAGTAGGAAAGTTGACCCCATAGTAAAAGTTGATTATATTCAAGTATATATTGACTCCTGAAAGTTTGGACACTGATTGAAGAAACATTATGTATATGGTTGTTCCAAATCAATTACGGATATTTTATGCATATGATCTGCTGCTTATGTCAAGATTTTCTGCGTTTAGGCAGAAAAGTAATTAAAAATTTCGAAACAAAATAACTACTATAACTAACTAACAAAACACTAAATAAAATTACATTGCACTCTCTAAGACGCTGAGGTCATTAACCTCACAGAAACAAGCGATTTAAAAATGAAGCAATTACTTTGCCTAGTATAACATCAATACAATCAGCTATGTGACGTTAATGACCTTATCAGAAACAAGGAGCGTAATGTAATTTTTAAAAAAAGTTATACTAAATAACTTTTTTTTCGAAATTTTTAATTATTTTTCAGTCTAAACATTAACATAAGCAGCAGATCATATGCCCAAACTATCCGTAATTGATTTTGAAAATCCTTATATAATTTGTTCACAACTAAACTAATTTTACTCTCTTTGACAAAGGTTATTTTCGTTTGAAATTCGTCACTTTACGCTTATTTTGATTGATGTTGAAACTCCGGAGCAGGTTAGACTACCTTACGAGTTGCAAATTGCGCGTCTAGCTGAACCAACAATAAGTTATTGCGTACGTCCCACGGCATGAATCATCTACGCGAATTACTACTGACAACCAACTTATAGTACAGGTACAACCTTGCCGTCGTTGGTTATTTCATATTATGACATTTAACAGTACCAAAAACAATAACCATCCCTTCGGCAGTCGGATAAATATTAGGATTTACCTATTATAATAATACCAGGAGCAAAACTTTTGTTGATCCTATTTCTGACTGGGCAACTTTGGTTACTACACAAAAATTCTTTGCTATACTTACTGATTTTGAAAGTTAAAATAAAGCCTTACCTAATGGTACTAAAAGCACATGCCTTCAATAGATATATGCTGTATTAAAGCTTTGAACATTACGAAATGTTTAGTTTTATCATTTTCAATCATTTAAATACACGAACAAAGTACGAAATCGTGACTAAGGATTTTAGCAATAATTTCGGATGGTACTCATGTACTTTGTGCCTTGGGTGTTGCTTTGTGCTGGCAACTGATAATGGGCTGAGATTGTACTTGTGAAATTATCACCTTGAATGTGAAGTAGGTACCGAGAAGAGGCTCAGGTCATAATGATCTAAGCATTGCTACGTAATGTTAAGTGCCCAATTACTGGCAGTTTGAGATTAATTGTTACTGACGCCTTACGTGAGAGAATACTGTGTGAAGCAGTGAGGTGGGGTTCCTGTAACTCCATTCTAATTTTTGACTTTACTTACCTACTACTAACCTTTTGAAGACCCTCATCCAAATGCCTACCTACCTTATTACACAGGCTAGGGCTTCCCTATGAAGGAGAACCAGCCTTAGCCACTAGTGTGAAGTGCTGTATAATTGGATGGACGTACCTACCTACTATGCAAAAACAAACCCCTAATATTCCAAAGAATGTTATATTACACTTATAATAAGAGATTATACTTGATGAGACGAATATAAAATAACACATCTGGTGTATTTTGGTAAATGCAAAGTCACTGAAAACCACATGAGAGCGAATGAAATTGCAATATATAAATCTGCAGCCTGAGATCCGTTCATAAATTTAGAAGTGAAAACGTTTTTATCATCTTTGGATTATGTTGTCGCCAAAAATAAGTTAAGTATATCTACTGTATATATAATATTTATCTCAAAATAATATGATCCTAGTTATATTCAATATCTTAGGCGGCTATTTTAGTTTGGTTATTTTAAGTTCTGTAGAGCGTGTAATAAATTGTTTCAACGATAGCAAATCTCCAAGCAACAGGTGACACTACTCGAAGAAAGTTAAAGCTACGGCTCTGAATATTGACTTTAATCGGTCAGAAGTTAACGGTTTCATCAAACCCGATTTTTAAATGATATTTATAGGGCTGTTTAATGAATAAATCATAACTGATACTATTAACGTTTGTTACCAGCGAAGCACCTTCGTGATTTAAATACAAGCCAATGGCTACGTAACGAGCATCGGAACATCGGATTTGAATAAATCAATATAAATCTGAATGCATCTGTAGAAAGGTGTTCGCTTTTCACAAATTCAATTATGCTAATCCCATTTTCAGAAAGTCGTTAAAAGTACTGTTGCTCTTGAAGCAGTAGTTCCGTGGATGTTTGAAGGTATCAATAAAATTATAGTACCTAGACACTGCGCCTCAGTCCGGCTACCAAAGGTGAAGATGAAATGAAAATCTCCAATATGTCTTCAATTGATTTAGCTATTAGGACATATGGAATACGCGTTTATACATAAAATATGACAACGCTTGCCGAGCTTGCGTAACAAAGAGCCGTTTCCAGTAAACAGATCATGAAAGTGTGAAGCTGATATCATCTCTGTCACCTGATGGCAGTATAGATAGGCCCACGCCGACCGGAAACCGGCCGTGGTATACACATAGACTTTGTTTTATCTCCTAGATGTAGCATAAAATTAGCAAGTTTAATTACATAACTGGTCAAGATGGTCTCTGCTAGTTCCGTGTTAGATTTTTATCTTTTATTCAACTTTTATGGCCTTCATCCACTTATCGCTTGCATAACTGTGCCTTATCAGTACTAAGTATAATATTCTGAATAGGTAATTAATCTGGATAGATCATCAGCGCGTCTAACAGTGGTTGAAGAATGTATAATATGCATTTCTATATCTATTTATTATTTTAAATATTATGGCAATGAAAGTTGCTGTAGGTACAGCTAATGGCTATCTATAATTTGCAGCAGACTGTATCGTTATATAACTTATAAACTATCTGTGTATGTAGGACTTTAGAGACTAGATTTGATCCCAGCATTGCAGCAAAAGGGATAAGAGAATAAGTAGGTTGAGAGTGCTTGAGACCTATCAAGCTTGACTGTTGGGCTGTTTCTGTTTCTGAAGTCATCGATCAGCCTTCACTCGTTAATGTTGATCAAATATTTGTTGCAATTTTTAGCCAGCCAAGTCGTTGACGTTTTAGCCAATAGGTGGGTAATTTATATTATGCATCGCTATTTGTACACGCATGTACGCAGACGCTGGCGTATCTAATGTTCTTTGATAAGCATAATGGTATATTACTGTAGCTCGCAGATTTATTTCGTGGAATATTTTACATTTGTGCGCACTTAGAACGGGTAGAGATAGGACTTAAAAACCTAACCAAGAGCATTTCAGGACATGTCTGCTCCTAATAAATATATAGGTACATAAGTTTCTAAATTACATTGAACTTTGACCGATTAATTATTATTATTAAAGGGTAATTGTTAAGTCATTAATCATTTTTAGGGTTCCGTCGTACTCAAGGAACCCTTATAGTTTGTCTTACAATTTTTTGCTCAGCCTCATAGGAAAAAAGTTACAGTGTTAAAAAAGTTGAAAAAAAAAGAAAATTACAAAAAGTTAAAAGTGATATATGTTTTCAATTTGATGTCAGAAAATTATTTTATTTTGTAAAAATAATTACTTTATTATGCCTATATTCGGTCTGTCAATCTATATTATCTACATTTGATTTATGGACAGATATCAATATTCAAATACCACAGTCAATAAAGCAGTTTTTTCAATTAGTGACATCTAGTGAAGATCATATTAACTTCTAAGCAGTAATATAAATATTGTGATGAAACGCTGATTCAGTCATTTCTATTCTTCCCACGGAACTTGTCTTCTCATTGCTTGATTCAATATTCAAAAATATTGCTTTGATTCTATTTGTTTATGACTCCGAGGATTAATTATTACAGTGTTTTTGTAATGTTGTTAGTTTATAAATAATTTTGAGCTATCCTAACTTCCCACCATAACCAATTTAATTCTGAATCATTTGCATCTCGATTTTAGGTTATAGAAGAAATTAATTTTGATCTTAAATAAGTAACAGCTATTAGTTATTCAAATTAATACTACTATTTTTTTTATTTATTTAATACGTTGTAATAATGTCAGATAAAAACAAATTTGTATATTTAATTGGTCTTTGTAGCAGTAAACTTAATCGTCGTAAGCTACCATGTAACCGACAAGTTATGAGTTTATTTTTTCATAAATATTTATATTAAAAAAAGAAAATTCGTGAAAGTGCTATTGACGTTAGTAAAGAAATGATTAATATTTGGAGCTCAGCTGGAATAATAATTATTCATTCTCAATTTATTATTGGCAAGATAGAAACATTGTATTACGAATGCAAAAGTTTAAAAAAAAAGCTCTTCAAGAAAAAAATCTCTTAACTCAAAAATGTAATGAAAAGAATTATTGCGAAAAACTGGAAGAATTATTTGATATACGTTCAAAAAATAGTTCTAATATATTATCAGACAATCAGAAACGAATGTTGGAGTATAAAAATAAAATCAACGTGTACATTAAAACGGTGTATAAATGGAAAATATTAAATAAAATTACGAATAAGTTGATAAAAAATAATATTATTCAATTTAATGAAAAAATTGATACGCACTTTTTGTTTGTTTAAAATTTTCACTTTTTTAACACTCTGTAACTTTTTTCCTATGAGGCTGAGCAAAAAATTGTAAGATAACTTTTTTGTAGAGAATTTAATTTCGTATAAGATAATGGAAACGGAAATTAAAAAAAATAAATTTCGATGATTTACATTCAAAATTAATAAAATAGTTTTTTTTTCAATGCATTTTAAATGTGAAAGGGGACCCCCCATGCGCCAGCTCAATTTTTGAGATATCAAGCTCAAATTTTAGGAGATTTTTTTGTCTATCAAATAAACTTTTTATATGTAATACTCAAAAAAAATATTTTTTTTTGACAGTCTACAACACACTTTGACTGTCTTTGACAGTACACACGATATAAATGGTAACAAAATATACTACTTAAAACTAGAAATACATTTTGTACAAAGGCACATCTTAGTCAAAAATGGAATGTCTTCCAAAAGACATGTGATCAAGGAATAGGTGACTAGCGCAAAGCAAAAAATAGTGTTTACGTGCTATTTCAAGTTAGTTTTATTGAATCCTGAGAAAACAGATGCCTGCCAGTTATATTCTCAGTTCTCTATCAGTTTAGCCAGAAAATAAATATTAGACCATATATATCGTAATGCTTTCTGGATTTATTTCCCTGGAGTAATTTCGCTGTTTATCTTACTATTCAATTAACGATTATTTTGGATTGTTCATATTTTGTAATTTACCGACAGTTGTGACAGGTGACATAGATCCCTTCAAAATATGTTTAAACTTTTTTTACCAGTCTGCGTTTATTGTGTAACACTGACAGAAGGTCACATGGCACCCCTGTTACAACATCTGTGCCAGGAGCGCCAGGTATGGTGGTTTTCTTTTGTTGTTACAAAGAGCTTAAACTTGACGGATTATTGAAAGTACGAGTAAATGCCTTCTGTGAACTTCTGCGCTTTATTCTATGCGGTAGTTAATTTAGTAACTTTCATAATAATTTATATGCGTATACCTATATTATAATTATATACCTATGGCTATCTATATTTGATTACAAATATAATAACTGGTTTATTCTTATGGTATGTAAAGGGTTTTGTCTATGAGGACGCTCGAACTTTGACAGCGCGTAGAGGCTATCTTGTCCCGTATAGGGTCCCGTTTTTACCCTTTTGGCACGGAACCCTGAAAATGAGTGCATCCTCTTTCTTTTGTGTCAAATTTTTAACCTCACTATTCGAATTTCGAACAAGTGTGATCTTTATACGTGGCTACAAAGATGTAGATAATACGGTAGATAACATCTAATATGCCTGTTAATTATGAGAATATTCGGCCCACGTCGCCACTGAGGTGGTCCCTACATGAGTGATGCTTAAGTCCCCTAATATAATCTACGGTTAGAATACTAATTAGCTATTTTTAGAATATTATCTATTGTGTAGCTTATCTTGCATTTAAAGCTTGATTACTGTGTCACACTTTGTACCAAAGTCCTGTTTCTTCTTGCGGATGACGACGACGTTTGACGATGACGTTTAAAATCTAGGTGTAGAAGTTTATTTGTGATTATGTGACAGGTAATGAATAACAAACGGCTGGTAAAAAAAAAGACTATCTATTAATGATACACAGTAGTCTGCAACATTTAGTATCTATAATCTATAACGGTAGATTTGTATTAGGTACATACTAGACTCTAGAATAATAACGTGCGGTCTCGGAACACGTAGAATTTCGTACATTGACTTATCGCTTGTCTCTTTCACTCGCGCAGCTAGGATTGACTTACTTTTCATATTTTGTTTTTAAACAGAAATGACTCCAAAATTTCTGAATTAAGCTCTTAAAATTACAACAAATACTCCCCTATCATTAGTTTAAGATAATGGATCATACTTTAATTAAATTGAGAATGCAACGCAGGTCGCACCCTCTTGCGAATCCCCTATTGCTCGTTATTGCTTTCTTAGTACTTGTACAATACCGACAAAGTTCCTGCTCGACCAGTTTCTAAACATTTTCCTTTGCACTAGGACGCCTCAAAATATTTAAACACAAATAAAGTGACCGCAACTACTGCAGATGTGGTTGATCTACGCATTTTTACACGTGAGTATGTGTGCGTGCGCACGATTCAACGGCACATTTAAGCGATTTTTATCTTATGCGTGGTAGAGCGGCAACTTGTTAGATAGTAAATTATGGCTACTATTATAGTGCACCTATGGCTAATATTATAGTGGCGCGTTCATAGGTTCGATCTTCGCCTTTAAAAGTAAACATATAAAGAGGCCGTTTCTGTGTAAACCATAATACAGGAAGTTTTTGACAAGAGGCCGAAACGCCTCAGCTCATCTGCTATTACTGCGAGGATGGTTCTTTAACAAAAATAATAGATATTCAAAAAACGTGGATCGTATTCGAAAACATATAACAAGTGGCCTTAAATTTTGTGCAGAGTATCTTATAAAATACTTAAATTCTACACATATTTCATAATCCGCGCTAGTACAGCGCGCCGGTCGCGTGACCTTAAAGGCCGGCGCGTTGTACGGCAGTGTGAGGGTGTCCAATGTCCATGCGTAGTGCGAGTTGTCAGGAAATGTTAATCGTGTTATTTTTCTGTAAAATTTCATGCTAATACTTGCAGCCGTTTTCGAGAAACCTATTATATTATACACAAGATTGTCTCGTTTAAGGTATACGATAACTCTTTATTATCGTATTTATCATAACCGTTTAACTGTGAACTGTGATGTTAACTACTTATTACGGGTACCCCACTGTATTCTCACTATCCCATTACTGCACAATGCTTGGGGCCGGTAATCTCAGCTAAGCTCTTATCACTGCCAACAGAAATAAAGCTTCATTTAGAAGTCTAATTTAGTTCCTGCGACAAGTTTATATTTATCGATAACAGTTATGTGTTGTTTTAATTTAAGGCGTTTTATCGACCACACAACTATCACTAAATAACTAGTCGATTACCATTAACTTAAAACAGACAAAGATTTACATAATATGAAAATATGGATGTATGATAAATATATTTTTTTAAATATTTGGTAATAAATACCGTCAGAAGAATTGATATTATGTTTCTTTGCCGAAAAAAATTTCAATGCCCTAGCTAGCTAGCCCGCTCCTAAGACCCACTTGCGCAGAATTGGGTTAAAGTTAACCCTGGGTTAAAATATCATGCCATATCTTTCATAATAACATAAAAATATGAAGAACGAGAGAGATAACATGATATTTAACTCAGGGTTAACTTGAACCAAGATCTGCGCAAGTGGGCCTAAGTGATTTGAATATTTACCCCTTCCCTATTTCAGGGCAAAATTTCAGTGAACACATTTTATTATTGACATTTAATAACCCACACCGATTTAGATGACGGTGGCCGGTTTCATTGAAACCAGCTACGCAGGAGTTATTTTATAGTATCCAAGTGAGTGCGCAGTACACAAGAGCACTCTCTCTTCCTTTACTCTAAAACCCGGTGGGAAGGACAGACTGACACGACTGGCGACAGATCAGGTGCAGGTCCGACTTTTTACATGCCCATCCGATGCATGGATCATCTTTCTTGTCAGACAATCAGGTGATCAGCCTGCATTGTCCTAACCAAACTTGGAAACAACATTTTTTGTTTTTCCAATGCGGGAATCGAACCCACGACCTCCGAGTCGAGAGCCAAGCTCTAAACCACTAGACCACGGAGGCATAGGGAATTTTATTCCTGTTGTATTGAGCGTGACAAGGCATTAATATTAATATTATTTTATTTACTAAAGGTTTACTGAAAGTGCTTGCTTGTTAAATAATATCAGCTGTTTGTCTTAGATATTGAGTTTATGTTTATCAATAAATATTGGACAACACTAAACCACAGATTAATAAATGTTTTGAAACGGACTTGTTTGTTTTGAATTGTATTTATCTGTAATACATTTTATTGCCAGGTGTTAAGTTAATATAGTGTCTCAAGAAAAACAGACCTTAGGGTCAATTCGCACCGAAACGAAAAGACATGGCGCTGCATTTTTAACATAGCCATTCAAAATTGAACTTTATTTATTACAGAAGAAGATACAGTGTATGATTGATGTCGTAGTAAATAAAGTTCAATTTTGAATAGCCATTTAAAAATTAAACGCGTGTAGCGTCGCGGTGTGAACTGACCCTTAGCTTCTACAACTGCTCTCTGTTACAACAGCTAAACGTCAGTTAGGGTTACTACTAATAATAGTGAACGACTAAACTATATCACTATACGGATAAACTTGGAATAAAACAATTATTTATAGAGTAACATTATTAGTATGTTGCATATTTCAAAGAATGCCATAACACAGTTCGAAGTAACGAAAACCAATCTTGTTTGAAGGAGGAAATGAGAAGCACTCCCCCACAATTACGCCTGTGCCTAATCATACATACATGCGGATACAAAATCCATAGGAAAATTGCCACTGGAGGCTATCATCACAGGAACGAGTGGCGTGGGGTTCCGCGAGACACGCGACCCTAAATATTAATAATTTATTTAAAAATAAACTCTATTTTAATAGGACTAAAGTCTAGTTTTTAATGTGTAATAACATTTTAATAAAGTTAGAAAATCGCGCATGCGTTTATTTTGGAGGGAAAAAGCGTAAACAGTGTCACCATGGCAATGCAGAACAATTCACTTTCAACACTTCAGGTTACAGTGTCGCGGGAAGTGTGATTTAGATTTACGCAAATTGCGCAATTACGGGAATTTCTTACGCGAATCGTCCATTGTTTACGTGCGTAAATTCGTGTAGCGATATAATTACGCATCCGAAGTTACCTTTGTTTATTCATGCAAGTGTTTGTTTGGCCTCTGTTCAATATCAATTTATTGTATGTGAGTATTTGTGCTACTTTTGACTCTAAAATAGATTTCTGTCTTAATAAAATATACAATTAACAAAATACAACAAACAACAAAATACAATTCTATTTTCTTTACTAACCGACTTCTGAAAAGGAGAAGGATATATCACTCTACTAGTCAGTTGATATTTGTTCTGTGCATCATCGCTAGCATCGTCTTGTAGCAATTTAATTTTTTAAAAAAGAATCATAATATTATGCGTAACTTAAATAAAAATTATTATGATATTTACGAATATTGACCCCACTACTATTAATAATTCACACCCTCAGCTTTTGTATACGACAAGTTATATTTACGGTCACTAGAGGTCGCCTGTGGTCGAAATGCGACCATAATTCGTATTTTAATTTTCAAGTGTCAACTTTTTAGGGTTTCAAATTAACATTTTTGCGTATCTAAGAAGCTCTTTTGCTTCTTGGATACGCAAAAATGTTAATTTTGTCTATGGAATGTGAATTAAATATTGACAATTGTGTCAAACCAACACATACGGTTTTATACAAACGCATGATATTGTGAGATAGTCTGTAACATTTTTATTAATTTTATGTATTCCTAAGCATTATTTACAAAATATTAGTTTTCTGTCGTCCTTCCTTATAACCTTCGTCGTAAAATTTTACTCAAAGTTTTGCTTGACGTATTGTGGAAGTATTAATGGAAAAGGAATCCTTTTTTTAATGAAACTCAAGATAAAGCAGTCTATGTTACTCTATGTCTATCTGCCAGTCCGGTCAATATCGGTCCGTCCGTTTCAGAGATCAGCCGGAACAAACAGACAGACCAAAATTTTAAAGATTGATTTTTTGGTCTAGGTAGGTACCGTTTAATATAATATACTATATTACTATCATATTATAATGCATTTAGTGCAAAGCTGTTAAATTGAAATTACAAACAGACACTTCAATTTTTTTTATTTGTATCTATAGATCAGATATGATGTAACTACGTATACTTCCTATAAGATAGATTTTGGCGAATCGTTGTATTATCTCTCGGATTTCACTATCTTAAATCCAATTCTTTTCTTCGACTATTTGTGGATCTAGTAAAGTTTTGAATGAGGGTTTGTAAATTCGTGACATCTGACAGCCATTTGACACGACAAGGACCGTCGGGCTACCAAGCACCGCCTGGCGACAGAAAAATAATCGAAAATTATTATTGACCGTTTTTGATACCACTTACGCCACCAGATGACGCTTTGTGTGCGTTGGGTCTGCCCCCTAGCGGCAGAAAGTAATAAAATAAAACAACCTCATTAAATATAAAACCTGTTTAACTTAAATATAAAATAATTTACACTTTCGTGCGCTATTTGTGTTTCCTCTCAGTAATTAGCTCATACGAGTATGACGGAAGCGTGATTGGTGCAGCAGATTCCCCGGCGCATGCGCAACTCGTCCGAAACTAGTCAGTTTGTAAAATGTAAAAGTTACATGCTTCGCACTTACAACTTAGGACTTTAAACAATAAGCAGAGACTTATTTAAAAATGTTAAATCATTAATATCTCAATAAATTTGGGTAAAATCAAAGTAAATTATTAGTACTAAAGTCCTGAACTTTATAGATTTTTGACTAAGTATTAAGTTTTTCTTGCTTTCATATTATGTTTCAAATGCTACAGCCATATAATAAGTTTCAAAACAGTTAAGTTTCATTTGGAAATTTTGAAAAAAATTCAAAGTACATAGTTTATAAATGTTTGTCACGAAAATTTTGCCTTTAAAGGTCAGTCATCTTTCATCTGTCAGACTTGAAAGGAAAAATAAACTGCGCGCGCGCAGACATCGTGCCGCCGCGCCGGCGAATGCTATCGCCACGCGGAAAGTTGTAGACGCACAAGTTTGCTTCGTGTTGTCGTAGTTCTCCGGTGTAATGATAGATGGCGCTTTTATGAACTAAAACATTTCTAAAATAAATTTTCTCTGTGAAGTTGAACTTTGTTGTTATAGTAATTACATTATTATATACTAATTGTTATTTATATTAGGGCGACCACCATAATTTATTTTTAACTTAAATTATTATTAAGAAACATACTTGAAGTGCATAAAATATCTACAATAGGTAATTTTTTATTTAGATAAAAGCGTGAGTGCATAGAATAATAAAATGAATGTATTTTTAACGGAATGCTTTGTTTGTATTTCAGATTGGCGCGCTCCGATGACGGATGAGTCGGACGCGCGGCGGGGTCGCGCGGCGGCGCCGCGGGCGGGCGGGCGGCCGGAGCCGCGGCCGCGAACCGTGCCCCCGCGCCTCATCCGCCCTTCCGAGCACCTGGCTCTGGTCGAGCAGGCCCGGGAGCGCCGCCACCACGACCGCCGCGCCTCCGACCACGTGCCCATGGACGACCGGGGGCTCGACCGCCGGCAAAGCGAGCAGCCCGCCTCGCTGGAGCGGGTCCGACGACCGGAGCATATGGCCCCACCCGAGCGTATGGACAGGCGGCTCGCCGAATACGCGATCGTAGAACGACAGATGGATCGGCGGCCGGAACACCAGCTGGTGGAGAGGAGGCCTCCCGACCACTACGCGGTCGTCGACCGTTCGATCGACCGACGACCTATCGATCAATACGCGATGGTTGAGCGAGTGGACCGCCGCCCAGTGGAGTATCCGCCGATGGATAGACGACCTATCGATCATTACGCTATCGTGGAACGACCGATTGAACGACGGCCCGTCGAACATCAACTGGTGGAAAGAAGGCCGGCCGACCAACGGGCGTTTATGGAACGCCGGACCGTCGAGCACCAGGTGGTGGAACGACGGCCGGTCGACCAGATCGTGGTGGAACGGTCGATGGAACGCCGGCCCGTCAATCCTCAGATGATGGACCGACGGCCGGCCGACCACATGGTGCTAGTGGAACGACCGCTGGAACGCCGGCCCGACAACCAGTTGATGGAGAGGCGGCCAGAGCATATGGCGCTCGTGGAGAGAAGGCCCGTGCCGCTAGTGCCTTCGGTGACAGTGCTCCAGGGCCCCAGGGGCCCCCCTCCTCCTCCGGGGCCCAGGCCCTTCGTGTCCCCCCCGCGTATGCCGGCGCCAGTGCATCCAGCATCCAGACTCCCAGTTCCGAAGAGAGATATACAGGTAAGTTCTCTTTAGCCTACTACTATTATAAACGTGAAAGTTTGTGGGTATAGATGGATGGACTCTTTGATGCTAAAGCTACTGAACGGATTTTGATGCAAGTTGTTATGGTAGTAGTTTAGGCTCTGCATTAAAACATAGGCTACCTTTTATCCGGAAAAAGTACAGTGTTGCCGTGAGATTACTTTATTTACGCGGGTGGAGCCGCGGACAAAAGCTAGTATTTCAAGTCATAGTTGTTTACGAATGATGTCGCTTTAAAATTGACAGGTTATTAATGAATCACAACTGTACCTAAGTTGCCTCTGATGCGAAATCTCAACACTTTATAATTTACAGCCTGTGGAAAGTGCTAACTACTAAACCTGGCCATTCCGGTCGTAGAACCGAAGTCGTAAGAACTGATAAATAATATCAATCATGAGCTTGGGATAGATATATGTATGTATACATTACATATATACATTATACAGATACTTTGCAGAGTCTAGTACTACATTAGGTACAGTGATCATGTGTGGTGGTGGGTAAGCAACCTAAAGATAATAAAGTACTCTCGCGAAGGGTTTTTATGACATAATGAATAGTATAGGGTGTTGGCCAAGGAAAACACTATAATATCTGGTATACACTTTTATTCACCAGTACTTTTACTCTTCAATGCTCAGTTGACAATTGTTGACTGGCATCGTCTTATATTATCAACCATGTCAACTCTTAGGGGTCTCATACACGGTCCGGTTTTCCTCCAGTTCGGCCTGAACGGATGCAAAATCGTATCGTCTGTGTGCAATTTCGAGATCGCATCAGTCGGCCGGATGGACTAAAGCGATTCGTTCCAGTGTTGCAAAGTCTGTTTTTGCGAAACTACTACATCGTTTTCTACTAAAAACTACTACTAAAAGAGTACTGAAAACTATAAAAAAGCTAATAAGTTAGGAATCCCTAAAAACACAAAAAACCACTGCATTTTTAGTTTTAATATATTGAAAATATGATAATTTTACCGTTAAATAAAAAAATATAGTTGGAAATATTACGTATATAGAAATTAAATCGGTAGTTTTAAGCGACTTACGGACACGTGCTACTATGTGCTATTATGATAAGGTGTCTTAATAGCACATAGAAGCAGCCATTTTGCATATTATGATTACTGTCTGGCTATTTTCTACAATACCACTACTAACAACTAAATTCCTACTAGAGGGAATAAAGTACTAAATTTAGTAGTAAAACTTTGTAAAATAACTAAGTTGGCGACTGTAATTCTGACCTGAACGGATGGACTGAACGGTAATAAAATTCAAGTGTAAAATAAAACCGGTCAAGTGCGAGTCGGCAAGAGGGGTTTCGTACAAAACGGAAAAAATCTCGTTTCTGTTATGTGGTATGGTTGTGGTATTTGTTGTTATAACGGCAATAGAAATACCTACATCATTATTCATTTGTGAAAATTTCAACTGTCGAGCTATCACGGTATAAGAATGTACAGCTTGGTGACAGACGGACGGAGAGTAAAGTCTCAGTAATAAGGTCCCGTTTTTACTATTTGGGTATAGAAATCTAAAAATGGCAACGTGGTCTAAAGAATATTTATTAGAGTTCATTGAAGTATTTAAAACTTTAGACCCACTATGGTTGATAAAATCTAAAGACTATTACTATAAAAGAAAGAGAAATTATTTCTATAACATATAACTGGAAAATGTATGACACAATAATTCGGTTTCGTCGATAGCGTGATTACAGTTGCAGCAAAATAAAATTAATAAATAAAATAATAGCCTAAACTGACCAAGAGACATTAGACATGTCACGACATGTCTAAGGAGGGTTTTGTAACTATCAACGCGCAATAGGTTTTCTTTGAATAACTTTAAAAGTTATTGTCATAAGGTTATTACAGAAGCTAGGAGAGCGGACAGACAGACAGACGGACGGACAGAGCGAAACTATAAGGGTTCCTTAAGTATTGAGAAACCCTAAAAACACGACCGAAGCTCGCGGTAAACCAGATGCGATTTTCCGTGTATGTATGTACTCGAATCCGTTCAGGCCGAACCTTAGATTAAAACGCCTAGAAACCGGGTACGCGCATGAAAAGTAAAGCCAATCATACTGAGCCATATCGACTCAATTTGTTTCTAACGACCCGTCAGTTGTCATGGTCAAGTGCTAGTGCATAAATCTCCGACTGTGCATACATTATGACGGTTTGTGTCCTTATTGGGTGTCACATGCATTGAAAAATAATAAAAAAGGTTCGGACATAACATAATATGTAAGTACTAGAACTTGATTTGTATCAAGCCAAATATTTATAACATTTTAAAATAAAATTTTCATGGTTAACTAATAGTTGCAACTAAGACAGAGTTTTTAATATTTTCTGATTTTTTTAACTATCAATTTATAGTATTGCCAGTATTAAGATAATCCTTAATAAATTCCTTAATACCAGTTTAATATAAATAATGTCCACAAATCATGTTGAGATGGTTTAAAATGAAATATAAGTTATATTTTTACATCTCACGATATTAAGAAAACAAATACAATAATTACAATTTTAGGAGCCACATTTTCCGGGTACATAATTGTCCCTTAAAACCGTACACACTCCACAACATTAAAGTTTTGTTAGTGTGCGTTTCGGTATGTAATGCTTACGCCTACTTATATATTTTGCTTGCTTCACTTTGTACGATGCGTTTGTTTTAAGACTATCAAGGCGTCTTATCTAAGGCCGAACTGACGGCAGTTCGGTCGGATGCGATTTTTTCCGTGTATGTGCTCGGATCCGTTCAGGCCGAACTGACGTCACTTCTAACTGAAACGATCGGCCTCTCGTCTGTGGGAGCCTTTACGTTGCACCGGAAGTATAGAGATGCGGCATCGGAAATTATAAAAAAATTGATAATTTAATTACTGAAATAAAATCCAAATAGATGTATCAATATTACAAACAATTATCGAATGATTTACATTATCACTTAAATGACTTATTTAAACCAATAAATCATAATAACAATCAGTAACCGGAAGTTAAATAATACAAAATGTAATTATTATACTTATATATTTGCGAAAATAATTATTTATTAATTCACAATCTAAACCAATACCACAATTACAATTTTAAGTACTTTATATAAATCAATTTATAATTATTATTAAACCCTAACTGCCAGAGAGATTTTCGCAAAATCTTATAAAAATCCGGAAATGTTTGTGAATTTAAAAAAAACTATAGTTTCGTATCTTAATATTTTCAATCGATTTGTCATAAGCCAGCTAATGATTTTAATTTGGTTGTTCTATTAGTTCTACGAGGTTTAAAAAATTATATTTTATTTAATTGCGGGTACCTACGGGTATTTTCTACGAATGTTAAACTTAATTAAAAAGATATAAATTAGTAATTGACAAATTTTCTGTAGATTAGGTGTCAATTTCTAAATTAATTTATTCCTTAATTCTTATAGAAAACATTTTTTATTTGTTCCGATGCGGCCTTAAAGGCTCCCACAGACGAACTGAAACGATCGGACGATCTTGAGGCCGATCGTTTCAGTTAGAACTGACGTCATTTCGACCTGAACGGATTCGACCCAACCGACGTAATTTTGGCCTGAACGGGTTCAAGCATACACACAGAAAAATCGCATCAGTTCGTTCTGGTTTGCCGCGAGCTACGGTCGTGTTTATTAATTGTAAGCTCACTACGCTTGTGCACGATACTGGCGAGAACTGAAGCGATTTGTCACACATGGTCCGTTCAGTCCAGAATTAATGTTGCCAACTTAGTTATTTTACAAAGCTTTACTACTAAATTAAGTATTTTATTCCTTCCTTAGTAGGAATTTAGTTGTTAGTAGTGTTTTATTTGAAAGGAGCCAGATAGCAATCATATGCAAAATGGCCTAGGTTAGGCACAAAAAAAAAACAAAAAAAAATTTTCACCTTATAATAATACATCGTAGCATTCGTCCGTAATTTCCTTAAACTACCCGTTTAATTACTAGATGCGTAATATTTCCTAGTATATTTTAAGTTAACTATAATTTTTTAAATATAATTCAATTAATAATAAAATTTTAATATAACAAAACCTAAAATGCAGTGGTTTTTTGGGGGCTTTAGGGATTCCTAAGTTGAGTAGCTTTTTTGATGTTTTCAGTATTCTTTTAGTAGAAATCGACGCGAGCTTATTAGTTTCGCAAGAACAGAGCTGGCAACACTGGAAAGAATTGCTTCAGTCCATCCGGCCGACTGCATCCGTTCAGGCCGAACTGAAGGAAAACCACCGTATATGGCGTATAAAAATAAAAATAAATACATAAAAGGTTTTTAAGTCATTATAAGTGAGATTATTTAATGTGTATCATTTGCTTTAATATACTCGTAGGAGAAACTATTAAAACCTAATATCTAAAGTCGCTACCGTATACGTCACAACGATATCTTAACACTAAAAGAGTAGTCCATTCATATTAATTGATTTATAAGAAGGAATTTTTGAGAAATAATTAAGATTAACTTGCGATAGCAAGACAGAAATGTGTATAATTATTGGTTATGTTTATTTTATGCAAACTACCTAATTAAATATTCGTATGTTTTTCACAGATCAAAGTATTTTGACTAATTTCTTATGAAAATTTATGAAGTGTATGTCTTCGTGTTTCTCGTGATTGATGGTTACATATACATACTTTCCAATTGAGTGAAAATGTATGCTTTCCTAGATAAAAAAAAATATAATACTATTATTAATATAATTACACACAACTTTTTGACCAGTTTCGACTAACTCATCATCAAGTGTCCTGATTCGGTCGTGTTATTTATATAAAATGATTGTAAAAAACTTTCCATCATGAACACACCATCAGAATGTTTGTAGGTGTAAATCATACGTAACGACAGGGCGTAATTATCTCAAATTCGTCGTCTCTACATTGTGAGATTTATTTTTCTGATTCCTGCTTGAGTTATTAATTTATTAAGCCTTTATCTACAATTAACGTTAACCTGAAAAAAAAGTTATCATGTAACATGTTATTTTATTAATACTTTACTATAACAAGAATTGCTGCAGAAAGTTTCGAAAGTACCATAACCGACCGACAGATCCTAGTCAGTATTTGCTAGGAAATAATAGCTCAATTTACTCAAGGTATAATTAATATTTATTTTGTACTGCGCATGTGGGCGTTGAAATAAAAGGCTATAAATTGTTTTTTTATAAGTATATATTAGAATATTTATAATGATCGGTATCCGACAACGGTAAAGGATGATGCAACTGTTATTTTCGCGATCGAACATTTGGTAGTTCCGCTATTAACAGATGGGCTAGGCTTGTTTACGTGGCGTGTCAGTAGCAAAAACAAAAATAGAATTTTTCAACGATGCAAATACTTCTTTATCCTGCAAAGGAGCAAGCAAGGAAGAAAAGGAAGTCGAATCTAATACGAGTACCTCGTATCATATTTTTCGGAGGCGGAGAAAAAACTGACCCAAAACTTGTAAACTAGACTATATCTTAAAGTACGTAGGGACTATTATAATGTAAATTATTTAGATTAATTTATATATTCGGAAATATTGACGTATTATTCGATAAATGTAAGAAATATAAAATGTTGTGTACCTACCTAACCTTTTGTAAATAGGTGCGTTTCAAAGTTACAAATAAAGTTTTTTTTTTTATAATTAGTGTAAAAATCTACATTAATAAATTAGGTTGGCACTATGTTTATCTACATGAAATACAAAAATATTCATTTTAGTAATTATAAACTTAAACGCAATCATTTCGGAGATACTAGCAAATAATTATGTTCTTGCGACCTAGGTATATAATTATTTCATACGACTGCAGGAACGCGTGACGTAAGACTTTTCTATGGAGCGTTTTCACGAGACTTGCGAAATTCTATATTATAAATCGCTGTAGTATTTAAAAGTACTATTCATTTAGGAATGCAATAAAAAAAAAACAGTCAACTAGCCTAATAAGTTTTCATCGAAAGTTATTAGCTACAATAACTTTATGTCGACTCGTAAATCGTAATACAACAGTGACTAATGATAAGCGATCTATTACGTAACACATACATTGCGCGTTGACCACTTTTGTGGTACCCATAACACAATACACACTACACACGTCGCTCGGCGCCATGCGATGTATTGTCTTGTATCGATAGCATATTAATATTCGGAGATAACGCCGCGCCGTGTCATCGCATTAGCATGCATACACGACGACAGCGCCGCCTACGGTACATGCACACTAAGTTATGTCGCAACTTTTATCGTTGCCCATCGCATAATATAACTATAACATAAAATAACTACGACTTAGACTGGCCCTAGCAAGCATACGCCCTAAATTTTCAAAGAAATAGATAAAAAAATATAACTTGAACCTGACTACATTATATTATAGCCTATTGTTACAATTCTATTGACACATTATTTATTAAAATCGGATCAGTAGTTTACGCGCTACGGTGGAACAAACATACACTCATACCTACATACACAGGTGTATAGGCTGGCAAAATCGTTACACTTCCGTTTGGCTTCGCCGTAGTCGGGTTAAATATTTAGGTATTCATAAAAGGTTCAAGTGGACATTTCTTGCGAGAGCCAGACAGACCGCTTTAGGACGTATTTTCAATCCTCTGGAAAAATTGGTTATAAATGTTGTTTCTATATAGTCCTACAGTTCCGGGAGGTCGGACTTTTCTGGAAAATTTCTCCTCTTTTTTTAAAATCTTTATTCAAATTTGAAAAAATTCAAATAGTTTTCGAGATGTATTTCCAAAAAAACCAAATTCCATTTTTATTTTTCAGTAAATTGTTGACAGCATTTCCACTTTTTACAAGCGACACTTGATTTTTTTCAAAAATCATCAACACGCTATTCCAGATCGAATGACATCCCGACCATTTTTTTTGACCATTTTTTGGAGGCACAGAAAAATGTCCCTAAAGGCGCTTGCTATCTGGACTATTATAGATATCTACAACAGTCGTTGATTAAGCGCAAACACAGCAGGACTATGATCTATGTTAATACTAGAATAATTGTACCCTTCGATATTTTTAGAATAGCGAAAGTGATATTTTTAATTTCGTAAACCATGGAGCTCAGCTGACATAAAAAAGTGAAAGTCCAATGTGACCTCATTATTTTTAGAGCAGCTGTAAGCTTAATGGGATTGTCTGGTTCCGTTTGACCCACTTGACCTGATGGCCGGGGACCAACTGTCTGACTGAAGCGATCCTTATCAGTATACAATAAGTGGGCAGTATGAGCACAAACCGTCCGCAATATCTATAAAGAAATATGATATTACTAAAGGAGATCAGTCAAGATCCATATAGACTTGGCCCAGATGCCAAAGTGTAGGTTTAAGTTGCAAAAACTATAAACTACATAATTATAGACTAGGTACTTATATAAATGTGAAAGTTTGTGAGGATGAATGGATGAATGGGTGGATAGACAGACGAACTCTTTCAAACAAAAATTACTTAACGTATTTTGATAAAATTTGGTATGGTAGTAGTTTAGTATATAGGTTAAAACATAGGCTACATTTTATCCAAAAAGTACATTGTTCCCGTGGGATACTGTATTTACGCGAGCAGGAGCTAGTCTCAAAATAGATCACCTTCTACCCCTGAAGAATGTACGGTTCACATGGTATATTGAGGCTGTACAGTATACGCAAATGTCATTGCAATTAGTCAATTAGTTAGGTATTGTCACACTTCAGGGTGGATAAAACTTTGACATAAGAATAAAAAGACGAGACACTTCATCGCTTGCTACAAAGCCTCGATTAATGATTCCCCGTCGCCATGGTGTCTGGAACATTCTCTACAGCAAGATGTATAAAAGGAGGCCTTCGAGCGTTGTCGAACTGACGGCACTCAACGAAAACATTATTCCGATTTAAGACACACAATGCAAATAAATCATTCCCCACTCAATAAAGTTTACAAAAGCAATTATATTCGCCTAATAATACTTCCAATTAAAAACCATGATTTCAATATGGTTATGTAACTTACTAGGTGTTGCCCGCGATTTCGTGCTCGCAAAAGAAAATCTCGTGGAAACCGTACATTTTTCGGCGATAAAAATAGCCTGAACGTCCTTCCTCGTGGTATAAGGTACTAAAATATAATTATGTTTCAAATATCATCGAAATCGGTCCAGTAGTTTCGGAACCTTTGGAGTACATATACGTAATATAGCTATTATAGACGTGGCATGTCGAAAAACTGTCCTCACTTAAATGGCCCCACTTTGGGGGTTTTGGGGCCGTTTCGACATTCGAGGTAACTTTTTTTGTACTAAGATTTGATCTGTCAAATGAACGTCATAGCCCATCCTTAGTTTTGAAATATTGGTTTCAATACAAACAAACAAACGAGCGCATACAAACAAACAAATATTTCCTCTTATACAGGGCAGAGCTGACTCACTGCACGCCTCATTAGATATTTGGCGATGTCTATCGGATCATTACTACAATTCAATTCCGCTGTGGGCCAAATCGACCCACTTTAGGGTTTGACCCACTTTTGGTACATTGCAACTCTTTCGACAGCCAATCAACGGGGTATTGAAGAGACCGCTTGTCTTACTTTTATTGCATCGATTGTTCTGGTCGTTTCGACGGAGAGAAATTTATGAATTTAGCTGTAACGGTCGTAGAATAAAATGGCCCTGCGTGTATTGCGTGTGGTATTGAATAGTTTGCTTGGGATGGTGGTGGTGGGACAACTCATCGTTCACTGGACTGGTGACGATGCCTCAGGCCTTAGTTTTCACTTTTCAGGTAGATTTTTTAAATTAACTATTAATTTTATTTAATATACAAAATTAAACATTTTAAGTAACCCAACAATTGTCAAGCAGTGAGCGAGCTGATGATGATGAATCATAGCTAAGAACACTCGATTACCGATGTCAGCTTTCAAACAAAAAAAAATGTAGATCAAAATCGGTTCGTCCGTTTGAGAGCTAAGATGCCACAGACAGACACATACATAGACACGTCAAATTTATAACACCCCTCTGTTTTCGTCGGAGGTTAATATAAAGTTTATGCATACGAAGGGACTTGCGCCTGAATTCATACAATAGCAATTTGTTTTTTACAAATTTACACAATGTAAAGAACTCTGCGCACCCTTATAAACAAACAGTATTCTAATATAAATACACGAAGGGTTACAAATTATTATCATATTTTATCCAAGTCTAAGACACTCGCTTCCGTTAGTATTACAGGGTGCATTCAATTATATTAGGTGCACGGTCGCGGATAAGGCCGGTACGCCACTTGTGAATCTTATCGCCATAGTGATAAGATCGAAATGTGGTACACTAGTTCTGTCGATGGCTGTACAAGAGGGTCCCGCCTACGGACCTTGTTTGATGGTAATGAACATCGGCGCTCGTGTTGCGAAATATTACAATCTCATAAACATCTAGTTGAATTAAATGCTATCTTATATTACGTCGGTCTATCTTACTGATGCATTCGGGTTTGTCTGAGAGATCTACGAAAAGTAAAATCAATAATAGATATTATTGATAATATTTGAGTGCATTAAAGTAATTACTAATAAGACTTCTTCTACAAAACTATACTAAGGCATAGTTTTAAAATTGACAGTGAAATTTTTTTATTTACTACCTATCAAATTTTTTAACGATACAACTAATACAAGTTATATGACAAATAGACGACAACGAGATAAGATCGGTGAAACTATTAGTGACGAGCTCCCCGTTGAATATGGTGTACCACAAGGTAGTATTCTAGGTCCCACTCTGTTCTTAATATACCTAAATGATTTATGTAATCTGAAACTGCCTTGCAGTTAAAGAATATTTCCTTATGCAGATGATACGGCTCTTGTTTTTAGTATCAACACATGGGAAGGGACATTCGGTGCTGCCCAGAAGGGTTTCAACAGCGTATTGCAATGGCTTAACAATAACCAACTCACAATTAATGTTGAGAAAACCAAGTATTCACATAAAAGCAAGTATTCACATAAATATTCACATTACTATATCATTAAAAAACCAACACGATCACAGTACGATCCTAATACCTTAACAGCCCACACCTGCCAACATCCTAACATTAAAATGTGTAACTGTGAGCTTCTGTCTAGTACCGATTGTATTAAATACTTAGGAGTCCCTATCGACAGTAAGCTATCATTTGACTACCACCTTGAATCGCTATCTAAAAAACTCCGCAAACTCTTATTTTTGTTTAGCCGCTTAAGAAATATTGCTGACGATTGCCTCATCAGGACAGTTTATCTTGCCTTAGCTCAATCTCTCATAACATATTGCATCACAGTTTGGGGAGGTTGTGCAAAAACGAAATTAATACATCTCGAGAGAACTCAGAGAAGCATACTAAAGGTCAGATGAAAACTACATATTCTATACTCTACAACCAAGTATATAGTGATTGTCGCGTCTTGACAGTACGTCAACTTTACATTTTACACACCGTCCTAAAAATGCATCACTCTTGTAAATACAACATTAGTCCGGTAACCGATTCCCACCGCAGGAAATATAAAGTTTGCGCAAATTTTCGTTATAATAGCAGCTTTTCACAAAAATTCTACTGTTTTACGGGAGGATTTTTATACAACAAAATCAACAAGCTTCTATCTATTTACAACCCCAACAAAAAACAGTGCAAGATAATAAAATATTATAATAACTATATTTATACAATTATTTAGTAATACATAATATAAACTAAATAAATACCACTAAACTCGCCTATCACACAGGCACTCGAGCAGAATAGAACTCAACTAAACCAAAGACTTTGGTCGTAGGGCTAGGGTGCCACCCACCCACACACATACAGACGCACGTACGCACGCACGCACGCACGCACCAGACACACAACACACACACACAAGCTAAATACTTAAGTTTCCTTGAATATTATTTATAAAAATTGTATTTTTTTTTCTCTACAACTTTTTTAACTTGTTTCTTACTTGGTTATTATAATATATGTCAGGGAGGTACCGGAGCCTGGTGATCTGTAACACAGGTTACATCCGACACACAGTACACAGACACCAGTCTCTCATCACAATAATATATCAATATATTCTTTCATAAGAAAATGATACAATGGTATTGTTATATAAAATGTACTGTGTGTTGAGAGATAAATAAATAAAATTTGAATTTGAAGTAATATGGTTTTGGGTTCCGTAGTACTAGAAACAAGAATACTTTATAGTTCATTTTAGTTGGGTTTTTTTTATAGTTTCGGTTTGTCCATCCGTCTGTCTTTCTGTGATTTTGGGCAAAATCGGTCAATATTTTTTGAAGTAATTAAAAAAACATATTACGCAGTGATATTTACCGAACCCTCCTTAGACATGTCCTGAAACGCTCTTGGTTAGGTTATTTAGAACTACTTGCGTAAAGTAGTAGCTTTGTAACAAGGATCGTTAAACAGACTCACTGTCGCAAAAGTCACAACATAAAGTGGAAAAATCGCTATAAATAAATAACCGCCATGTAACCAGTTATAAAATTAAAAGCCGTTAGTAAAAAGGCTTCCTGGTGCTATAAAGTTAATGAAACCTCATCTCTTGTTCGATAAAATAAGGCGTTTCTCCATCGCGTGTGTCAGGCTCAAAAACGTCAAGTATTACCTACAGTCGCTGACACATCGGTGTACCATATTTCGATCTTAATACTATGACAATAAGGTTCAAAAGTCGTATGCCGGGTACGTCGGCGACTGTACTTGAAACCCAATACCAGGGTATTGCCGTTAAGAAGCTATTGTCTGGCTAAAAACGTATATCGGCTTTCAAGTGCGTTTGTTTTCTATTTGAAGTGGCTAATAAAGTGGATAAAAAACGGAGCAAAGTTGTGGGATGATACTTTAAGGTCGCGTTTACAAATTTGACATAATTTGGGTGTTTTGCGGTAGGTACGTTTTGCGACCAAATTAAACCAAATCCTACAAAACTAACAATTGACACAAATAGACTACTTCTTCATATAAAAATCATATAAAAATTATTATTTTTAGTATAACATAAAACGATTTTCAAGAACCTCTTCACCCAAAATTTACAAAAAGAGGTCGTGTTTAGGATTATTTTTTTACTCTTATGTAGCTTATTTTGGTTCTTTAAAGCTATACAGGGTGAATTTTTCAAGTGAACGTGGTAGGCGAAATCCGAATCCGAGCTAACTAATCATTTTTTCAATTAATGGCTGATGATGATTTTATGGATGACCCACTAGATACCTAATAATGTAATAATATAAGAAAGACCTTCAAGAGTCATAATAGTGAATTAGCAGACTGCAGCATCAAGGTGTTTCATATCCTAACATACAACAAATGTAACATTAAATAAATCAAGACTTAAAGATGTCAATATAGAGTATAGGGTATCGACAACTAGGACATCGTAAATGCCAAGCGTGATGTTTTTCGGCGCTGGAGCCGTGCGAAGATCGTGTTCCTCATCAGATGCGCTCACTTTCGTGGCAGTCATGAGCGCTTGCCAATTACCGATGACTTATGATACTTATACTTTGGAACAGAAGGCTCAGTCCTAATTTCACCAACGCTGTTTGTATTAATAATTTGTCTAAATATCTTTCACTTATACGAAGAACGAGAGAGATACCATCGATATTTAATCGACGATTAACTTTAACAGGCGTTGGCGAAAATGACACGTCTTATTCTCGTGAATTAACACGTTCGATTAAATCGAAAAACAAATAAGTCATACTTTTCATAAATAAAAACTAAGCAAAAATATGTAAAAAGATTTTCTAATTCCAAACGGTTATTATCCGGACAACGTAAACTTTACCAAAGGAATGTTCTCTAATGGAAACAACAAGTTTTACTCACCGCTTACATCCTTTTACGTGTACATGGTGCAAGTGAAACTCTAATTGAAAACGACCGAATTGGAAATTTGCAAGTGCGAAATTTCCTCGGTGCCTCGACTCTCGAGGCGTGATTACATTTATCATGAGGTGAAACGTGGCTGCAATTGACTCGGTGATTAAGATACCTCTAAAAGGCTGCGGCTTGCGACTTAGCGTGGAAATGAGTTATGTCGCTTCTATTTCGTAGTTTATGGGTGAAAATTAATTACGTTTATGTCACAATCGTTTACGTCCATAATTATTTGGTAATTCAGTGTCATCATCATGTAAAACTACTGCTTTAGACTTACTGCTTTAATTTTGATATCATGTGGTAATATCATTAGTATAAATTACATTTGACACTTCCTTAATTAATGCCTACATAGATATGACTTGTAAGCAATTATTCACTTGTTAATCAATTCACTTTTCCTCCTTTCTCGCGCCTGTCTTATACAATAGCTTTTGTCGTATTAATAAATCACGGAGATTCATTTAATTATTAATTTAATTAATTTCATAATTATAACCAATGATACGAATTAATTATAGTAATTGGTTACCTCTCATCAGCAACCATTGTAGCGGGTTTGCGCAACCAAGAGCCTGCTGCTGACCTTACGTCAGTAAAATAGTACGTGCTCATATTCACTATAATCAAAGTCGACGGTACCAATTATTATGTGAATTGAAATTCTAACGATACAAATTAGAATACAAATCACATACAACCGCATTCGACTTATGCAAGCCTAGTAGTTGAATTTGCTTCTTAAAGGTTTAATGATGAAATTTGTGATTATTATCTAGAAAACCAATTCTAATTAGTATTAAGTAATGACTACAAGATTATATTAACTAGGGAAACACGATTATTGACGCTGAACGGTTGTTAATTATTTTAATCAATTCGTGGTGAAAGCTTTCGAGAGAATCGTAAAACTGCAAGTTTTAACAATTTGAAATTAATTATTGTTTTGCATGTCTTTCTTAGTCCTACTAATATTATAAATGTGAAAGTTTGTGAGGATGGATGGATAGCAGATTGGCATATACCTAATCTACCTACTTCTGAAATTAGTAATTCTAATACTATTTCCCGAGCCCCGTCGAAATTGAAGACGACAACACATAATATTATATTTACTAACAAATTATGAGGACAATCTAACTGCTTATCCGTTTTTCGATATTATTACTTGGCAATACGGTCCAAAAGTTACACCGGGTTTGTCGGCGACCGTACATCTATTTAAACATACTGGATGGAACAGGATGGCACCAACCGCCCACGGTAGCGGGCGGTCGTAAATTTGTTTGTTGACGTTACGTAAGCAGTCACCGACGCCATTAACAATGCACGGTCGTATATAGGCAATAAAATTACTGTATGACGACCATTATTGAGGCCTCGTAATATATGAGCCTCCGTGGTCTAGCCTCCGTGGTCTAGTGGTTTAGAGCTTGGCTCTCGACTCGGAGGTCGTGGGTTCGATTCCCGCATTGGAACAACAAAAAATCTTGTTTCCAAGTTTGGTTAGGACAATGCAGGCTGATCACCTGATTGTCTGACAAGAAAGATGATCCATGCGTCGGATGGGCATGTAAAAAGTCGGACCTGCGCCTGATATCTCACCAGTAGTGTCGGTTATTCGTCCCACTGGGTTACGAGAGTAAAGGAAGAGAGAGTGCTCTTGTGTACTGCGCACACACTTGGGCACTATAAAATAACTCCTGCGTAGCTGGCCTGTTTTCAATTAAAACCGGCCACCGTCACTGAAATCAGTGTGGGGAGCTATTATTAATATATGAGGAAGAGTCTTTCGGTGTGAGGCTAAATAATTTACAGTGTGTGTAGCAGTAGGTCCTGTAACTCCATTCCTATCGGCGTCACTTACCTTTTGAAGACCCTCATCCAAATCCCTACCTATTATACAGGCTAGGGCTTCCCTATGAAGGAGAACCAGCCTTCGCCGCTGGTGTGTAGTCTCGAGGCTAATAAACTTTAACAGCAGATAAAACAGGCTGGCAGCGGCCATCCGCTTTCCGTTTTCATTTCCATTCTTAGCGGCCATTCTTCAAATCGTGGGTCCATCGTGCCGCAGGACGTCCTACACTACGTTTGCCTAAGCGTGGTCTCCACCTAATACTTGTCTGCTCTAACGACCGCCTGTCCGTCAGCAGACATGGCAGGCCCACTTCCACTTCATTGTGCTTTTTTGTGCATTTTTACTTTGGAAGTCGGTTTAAATTTTTAGTTTAAAAATAATAATCTACTCTGTTCTTGTAATTGGACGGTACCTACGGGGGCGGCACTGAAAATTTCGAGAATCAAGGAAGTGACACAACATTACTATTTAAAAATGTATTTATTGCTTTTCGAAGTATTTTCCGCGAAATTTGACACATTTTTCCATACGATGGAACCAATCATTGAAGCAACCATTCCATTCGGAAGTTGGGGTCTCAAAAATGGCCGTTTTGTAGGCGTCCACAGCTTCTTCAGGTGATGAAAATCTCTGACCACGCAATTTATTCTTTATTTTAGGGAAAGTATAGAAATCATTAGGGCTTAGGTCGGGGCTGTACGGCGGATGGTCTAATAATTCTATGATTTCTTGCTCTAAAAACTCTTTTGTTCTGTGCGCGGTGTGAGAACTCGCATTGTCGTGATGGAGGATGATGCGGCGGTTGCAGTTCTCTTTACGGAGTTCAGAAACGACCTGTGGCAAACAAATGTTAGCATACCATTCTGCATTAACCGTTCTTTTTCCCTCAAGAGGAATAGTCGTAACATGGCCGGTTTTGGAGACAAACGTGGCCACCATTTTTTTTGCAACACTCCGTGAACGAACAATTTTTGTTGGCTTTAACTCATTTTCGAACACCCAAACTCGTGACTGGTTTTTTTGTTTCGGGTTCGTGCGCGTATATCCAGGATTCGTCACCTGATACGATGTTGTATACAACATTTGATGATCCTGCGTGGAATCTTTCGAGAGTTCTGACGCACCAAGTAACGCGAGCCGCTTTTTGCTCTTCACAGAGCAAATGCGGTATCCATCGGGAAAACAACTTTTTTACACCTAATTGTTCATGCAAGATTATTTGTATTTGACTCATGCCAATTTCTAAAGTTGCCTGAATTTCGCGGTATGTCACATGTCGATCTTCCTCAATCAGCTTACGCACAGCATCAACGTTTTCTTGGGTGACTGCAGTTTTTGGACGGCCTTGACGGGGATCATCACTGAGCTTGACACGTCCACGTTGAAATTCAGCAAACCAGCGATAAATTGTGGTATTGGATGGGGCTTCATCACCAAATGCAGAAATCATCCGGTCAACACACTGTTTTTGTGTTAAACCACTTCGAAAGTCATAATAAATCATCGCTCTAGAATTTTCTCGAGTCAATTCCATTTTCACAACGACTAAACAAGTTTGACAAGACCTTGTGACAAGACCGAGAATCTTTTTTTAAATAAATAAACGGTATTCGATTTTTAAAACCAAGGAGTTTTATATTAAAAAGATTTTAATATGACAGGAACAGTGGAAATATTCCATTCCCGATACTTTTAATGCAGCCCTCGTATGTATTTAATGGTAATATAATTATTATGTTGTAAGTTATAACAGTAATATCTCTTCGCTACTAATGTTTTGCCCTAATGCCCCTATATTTTATTGCAGGTAGGCAACCATTAAATGTTTGGGACATTTGTATTACACACCTCCAGAGCATATTTGCACGTAAAATATCGTAGCTGTTAAAATAAATTCGATTCGATTTTTCACAGGTGGCGACCAAATAACTTGAGGTAAATCACGTAACTGTACTTACATTCCTTGTACGGTAATTTCGTGACGATAAAAAAAACTTATTCCGATTGGTCGAGAGCAACAATGTAGGTTAATTATAATAAATTAATAATCAATTTGAGGTCAGGAAATCGAGATGTGTACCCTTTTTTGATGTTTTAAGGTTACTTACATTATTATTATTAAAAGCAATGTCAATTGATGCAAATGTAGATTACAGAGGGATTATTCAATTCTCGGAAACGCTGGCGACTATTGTGTGATCCGTGGATGACAATAGTTTGGACACATTGTATTTGAAGTTTGTGGTGTTGTAGTTTGTACCCTAAAGAGCGTTTTGATATTACGCTATACGATAGCCGATATCGGACCGGCAAACGCTGTTATGTCGTCGGCATAAGAGCCGTTTTCCATTATCCAAGCCAAGTTTTTTTTAATGGAATGGAAAAATGGAAATGAAATGGAAAAGTTTTAATGGAAATAGAAATAACTGGACTTCTTATATTGTAAGATTAATTTCTTAAATAACTATAATATTTTTTAAACATTTTTTTTTGTTATGAAGGTTTTTCCGCGTTAAGTTACCTACGAAAGTTAACCTACGAAAATTTATAATCACACTACGATGCGTTTTGTTTTTGATATATTTGACACACATTGACGTTTGTTAATCTCTCTTGACAAACTCTTGACTCTTTCACATTTAATCAAAGATTTGAAAACTCAAGATTGGCAGAACAAATCTTCATACAAGGAAAAGTTACGCCCATCTTGAAAACAATACTTCAAATGTCAGCCATCTTGTTTTCACCATACTTCAAATGCAAAAATGGCCCCAAACATTTTAAAAAGTGGGGCCGTTTAACTGGAGACACTTTTTGCCTCAACATGCCTCGTCTATAATACATACGTCTATACATTGAATAGAAAACATTTACATTTTTAATTACTTTAATTTTTTATTATATTATCTAAGATCCAAAAGAACCCCCATAAAGTTGGAACTTAAAAATTGAAATGAGTTTATGGTCAAATGTCGTCTACCAGGCGAGACCACTAGTAACAGTAATATAGAGTATTCAGTCATATTAGAAACTGCTTGACATAAACAAGCTTGCCCATTAAGTCATCTGTATATACAACGCAAAACGACGTATTAACATACAAAACATAGTTTACATGTTGCAAAGGTTGTAATTACATTAGATAATAGAGCCTGTAGTTCACGTCTGCCCGGGGCGTGTAATGATGTCAATGCAAATGGCTCTCATATGACGGGCCGGAGGCATCATGAGTCATGACTCACCCTACTACTATTATGAGTGTGAAAGTTTGTGAGGATGGATGGATGTTTGTGACTCTTCCACGCAAACGTGTTGAATAATTTTAATGTTGAACTGAATAAAAAATTACTTTTAATTCATATATCGAGTATCATACAAACTAATTTAACCTTACCAATTGCGGAAAGTTGTGAGGATATGTGAATGGCTAAAAACAATTTAGCACATTGATCGTTTATTCGTAATAGAACACGTGCTACTTTATACCGAAAATGTACGTGCGGTTTGCGCGACGTAGACAGATTTTATTTCTAAGGGTAGGTTCGACGTTCCGGGTATCGTCCCGTAACATACCTCCGGCCGAAAACTGAAACGCTAATCAAAATTAAGAGCCCCTCCTGTTCACTGGCTGTCGCTGTCTCTGCTAGCCTAGCCGAGATGACAAGGATAGCATGTGTCTCGAGCGTCGCTTAATTTAACTACCGTTCCCAGTATACGGCCGTAAGCTATTATTGCAGCTATAAGATTTGTAGGCGGAGCAAGTACTACATGCCAATATCGGCTCGGCCGGTCACGACTACCTTCCATCCCGCTAATGTTTCTGAATCAAGCGATATATCTCACGTCATAGGTGACGGTCAAATGTTGCCAGCGCCAAGAATGCCTCAATTGGCACTCGAATTTTTCGTACAGAAATTACCGTCACCTTACAACGGCGTTATTAATAAATAAGATGCTGCCCGCGACTTCGTACGCGCAAAAGGAAATCCGCAAAAACTGTTATTTTTGCCACGATAAAAAGTAGCCTATGTCCTTCCCCGTGGTCTACTCTATTGTATATCTTTGTCGAATTCCATAAAAAAAGTTTAGGAGCTTATTCGATGCAAACAAACAAACAAATCTTTACTCGTTATAATATTTGTATAGATCAATATAACTGGCGGTAACTATTGAGTGAGGAGGATAGATACATGAAATTTCTTTTAGTGCAATTTGGGAGCGGCCTATTTTTGTTATATCCGATAGCGTGGGACCAAGATATCTTTGATATTAATTCCTATAATTTTGCCTTCTTTTCCAATTTAATTCGAACTTCTGTATCTATTACTAACAAAATATTCCCTTCTAATGAACAGGCTGTAAACACTATAGTCTACACGTTATTTGCTTAATAATCATTTCATATGCCTCAGGCGATTTATTTACAACTAGTATCTGTAATATGTAGCTATCGATCGATGAAGAAATCTATTAGTGTCTCGCAAGTCCCCCCGGCAGTGGAAATCGCTGCAGACAGCTCTAATTATCTGCTAGTTTATGACCTGATAGTATGAGCTGTAACATTGTTTTAGTTGTTCCAGTCACTTTTTCAGAATGAAAGCTGGTATGACAAACGTCCTAATAGTGTCATAAAAACAAATCATTGATTAAATATAAATACCTGGGAGACCGAGCTTTGCTCGGTATTTTAGTAAAACGATAAAGTAATTAAAAAAATATACCTTTAAAAGAAATAATAAGAATCACAAAAATATTTATCTTGCCGGGATTCGAACCCACCACATTTCGAATTTCCAAAAAATGCAAAAATTATACGTTGGTACGTATACCAAGCTGCCAATCAGACTGACGTAAGAGAGTCGAAATTGTTGCAAGATGAAATAAAAAAAACATATATTGCTTAAAAATGCAGTTTCTAAGAGATAACACGATCTATCTAACTAGATCGATTTTTCACCCCCAAAACTCCCTGCATACTAAATTTCATAGTAATACTTGTAGCCATTGTCGTTATACCGATTATATATACACAAGATCGTCTCATTTAAAGTATAAGGTAGTAAATATTATGTGTTAAAGTTTTGTCCTTTCTTGTGAAATTTATGTCGATACGCATAATTAATATTGTTTAAGTATACATAAATCGAAACTGTGCTGCATCGATTCTCATGATAAGCGTTATTAATCCACTAATGAGGTCCGCTTAAATTTAAGATGGTTAAATGAGAAGCAGTACGTAACCATTTTACATAACCACCCGCCATGACCACACAGCGTTTGTACTTAATTTATTAATCGAACAAAAAACTTTACAGTTAAATCTTTGACGAGATCGCATTGACATAAAAAACGCGACACCAAACTCACAAATCAATTCACATATGACATTGTGATTGTAACTATTTTGTAACGTTTAAATAAATCTTTTAATCAATGAATCAAGTCCCATTCGCCCAATTTATCCATTTATGGGGCGTTTGTTTTATCTTGAACAACGCCGTTTAATTGCTCGCGTTTCTCGTGCCCATTCACAAATATAAAAAAATACCTACTCGCGGTGACGTAATCCACCTATAATTGGCCATGTGTCTTATTTGTTATCGATTCTGATCAATTTTATCGTAAAATCTTTAAACGTTACCAAAATGCCCAAATTGATGAAGGTGTTGAAGTGTCATGATTAACTTTTATTCCAGCCTTTTATATTTTTTACAATATTCAATTTTATATACAGCAGTGGTGTGAGCTTCCTATAACTCCATTCCCACCGGCTTCACTTACCACTTACCTTCTGAAGACCCTCATCCTTCGTCACTGATATAAAGTCTAATTTTGACCTTTGGTTTGGCTTTGGGTTTGGCTACGGTTAAAGCTTTGAAAGTTATGATACCATCCTAACATCACACAACTCTAAACAATCATATTAAAAAACAGATTAGGAGTACCTTATACTTGAGTGACCCATAAAATAATTCCCAGAGGCATTTAATTATGTAAAAGGCACCGATACTTTCGTCTAGGAAGAAAGTAAATTGGACCGTGACGTTCCCGGTGCATTGCGATTTGTAAATGTCACATTCGGGTAGTTCCTTACGTAGCCAGCCGGCTGGCTTGGCCTTTGAACGCCCATTGTGGCTGCGCAAACCCGTGTCAGGCTAAATGGTCAACAATACCGGGCGTGTATGCCGGGCTAATTTGCCTCAGATAGTGGCCATGATGGATTAGTAAAGCTGCGCTATGCGCCTGCGCTGCACGCCCTCGGTCAAAGGTTAAACGCCATTTCATGCGGAATTCTCAAGACTATATTGATTTTGCTGATGCCGATATTACCTTTTAAGTCTCATCCACCACTAATATTATTAAAATTTTAGACTGATTTTAGAAAACTTTTAAAACTAGTTTTGGAATATTCCGTTTTAGACCAGATGAAATATTAAGTATTATTGTTATCTGCATTTTCCCCTAAAAGGTTACCCCTCGTAGTCATACAGTGATATATCTAATGGGCATTCGAGCTACTTTCTAAACTTGTCCATTTATTTATCTTCCATCTTACTGTGAACTTAAGCTGCTGGATTTCTTTGTTCCGTGCTCGTAATTTAAATGGCGATACGTCTTCGGACTGATTTGCAATTTCGATTTTGTTTCCGAGACTTTTTCCTTGTAACGGTATTTCGTTCCAGATCTGTTCTTGTTCGTCTATTGTTTCAGAAACCCCGTATCGTGAGTGAATGTTCGCTGGTAAAGTGAAACAATAAATTACACTGATGTCGACACTGTCTCCCGGTGTCCCCGCTACGCTACTGGTCCTACAGTACATAGGCAATGTGGAATTTACAGTCGCGGTCGATATTGTTGCTCTGGATCTGAATAATAAAAAATTAACACGCATTACGTGTAACTGCTTGTGTCGCCTGATTCGTGTACATATTTCAATGTATCGTTGTTTTGGTGTGTGCTCTAAATTCATATCATCGCTATCCCGTTGCGCAGTTGTTTCTAGGAAGTGCCTTGTTATGGCTAATCTGTAATACATTACGCTAGTGAAATATTACGACCACCCTCCAAACTGTGCCTATCTTACTTCCTCATGCAAATTATTGCAAATGGGCACTTTCCCTAGGTCTCGCGAAGGTGACTTATAGTATGTTATTAATTATGCTATGCCTATAATATACTCTTTAACACCATTTAAAACGAGGCTTCAAAAGTATTTATTAGTCTAAGTTGAGAGGAATGTCCAAGCTTCAAGATATATTATTAATAAAAATGTTTACACGACAGATAAGCTATTCAATGTACTGTCTTTGAGTGAGTTTTCAAACGTATCAGACAAAGACAGCAATATTGAATAGCTTATAATATCCGAAGTGTAAATATTTTTATTAGTATTGGAGTACTTAAGGTAAAAGAATACTGAAGAATAGATCTTCAAAGAACTTGCTCAAATATTTTACGGGGGATACCAGGGTAGTAGTTACATAAAAGTATGCTAATAGGCAAAGAGAGACTAGACTCTAGAGAACAAACGTTATCGAACCGCGACTTAGTACGAGGAAGTGTAGGCGGCTGCATTGTTCAGAGATAACTTCCTGACTTAAATCTGCTGAGATTTTAGGTTAAGCCCCAAGTCACAATAGTAAATACGATTAACAAAGCGATGTCACTTAAGATAATGAGGCAGAATCAATTTCGCAATCTCTGAAGTTGCGCAAATGTGATGAGATCAGTACCTACTGATAGTAACGTCGATATAAATTAATTTAAGCGTGCAGTTTCTGCAGGATGAGTTCTGTGAACGCAGCTCTTTCCATCGGGTGCTTTAATTTTTCCAGTACTTTAAAATATTATTAAACTTTTAATAAAAACTCAGGTCATGTCCAGACAACCATACATACCCGTCTGCTAGAAAACGATAGTCAATAAACAAAAACACCTAAATATATTTTATTAAAATTAACTTGAAAAAATGCAATGCTAATTTGACACACTATGTTCTATCTGAATAGCCATAAGCTACGTTTATACATAAATTATGTAAAACTTCTAACAGCTAAATGTATTTATGATTTTCTCGCTTCACTTTGAACCCGCAATATCTGGACAGGCATCAAGTTCGTGTACATTAAATTTGTTTTAGTTAATTCAGCGTAAGTATCTGGTGTCAGCGATTCACACATTATTCAGGAAACGTGGGTCGATCGGGAAGTGAACCCACACCCACTGGCTTTCATCGCGTCGTGATTCATATGCGCAAGCGGACCCATTAGTTAAGTAACTTACCTAAAATTACCTCAGGAGATTCTTTCGTAGATTTATCGTCTTTTGTTTTACGAATTGCTAGCAATTTATCATTGCTGCGTGCCGTTATGTCTATCGCTATGTCTGAACATGTGTGACTAGATATTTGTCAATATGTGGTAATAACTGTGTCACATCACATTGTATGTACGTTATTTTCATTGGTAACCTTCGTAGACGGCTTTAAAGCTTTTGTTATTGATCAATTTATGTCTTTAATAAATTCTTCCTCTTTCTCCTTATCTTTTAGGAACTAATAAATCATTACATTAGCATTTTGTCTGTTTGTTCTAGATTTCAGTTTTATCCTTATCATTCAGTTCATCAGTATCTGTTACATGATCTATTGCGAAGTATGTCTCCTTCATTGAAATAAATTATATTTCACATTTATTACATTGACGAGAATAGTAGGTAATTTTGTAAGTTACGTAATAACAAAGTGTATAATTTCCATAATTCTACACTTGTTGAAATATTAATTAAGTTAAACAGACATAATAACGAAGAACAATTTCTAAGATCTAAATATAATGAAGATTAGTAAATGCCACATATTATTATTCTAGAAGGTTTAAAGGGAATGTAGAGCGTTTAACAAGGTGCAAGACAATTTTTCATTGCTACTGCGTAGAAATTGATAGGGTTTTTGCAAGTGTCCCGCATTAAACAGCCGATAAACATCTTACATTATGGCCAGAACGCGTTTATGGCCGATGCTATAAACTTATGCGAGTTTAATATCGAATATTACGGAATAAATATAAAAGTAATATAGATGAGTTTATGAGTTATAGAAACGTAATCTGTTTAGAATAAGGACTTATAAGGCGATGGTACGTGGGAGGGTTAAAACGGCGTCTAAGCTATAAAAATGTTCCTCAAATTTCGAAGTTTTCTCTTTTTATTGCTCTTGTTTTTTTTTACACTCACCTTTAATAAACCTATTAACAGATTGCCGGCAATTTAATTTAAACACCTGTCAAGTTAACCGGCGAACTTATTAGGTAGAACCATAATTATTGATAAATGGTGTATCGGATAGTGAATATTATTGATTAATTACAAAGTTGATGATGAAATATTGGTTGCAAATTAATTTATGTGAAACGATCCATACAAGTCCATTTCTGTAATGTTATGGCGTTATTTTATCGCCAGCCGTTGCCCTCCTACGGCCAACGTCGAAGACCAGTAGCGTACTACTTTCTCCATTTGCTACTCGAACACGAATTTCGACTAATAATAATATGAAATATTGTCCCAGCTGGAGTAATGTATAAATCGAATTCCATTATGCCGTGTTCCTCGTTAGGAATTACACAACTAAACTAATTTCCTTCTAATAAATTACCGAGATAAGTTTCAAGAATATTTTTTATGGTTGGGTCTAGCCAATCCACTTCTATAGCATCGATTCCGGATCAGGTTTTATTTAATATTTTTCCTCAACGCTCACTATACATACATAAAACCATAAAAGACTGGTGGGCTTCCCCTTTATGGTCCTGAATTGAACAAGTAGCATCTTTTTTGCGGCCTTTAATAAATAAAACGACAGCGCCATTTGCATCGCCCATTGTCTCATGCAATTCGTAATTTCGTCTGAATGCATTCCCAAAATTTGTTTTTCATTTTTTGCATTCCATGCTCTCAATTTTTGTTTTTCCTTGTTCTTATTGTGCTATCGGTGATGCAATTTGAATGGTGAGGAAATGGTAAAAATTTCAGTAGTTTTGTAGGAGTTGACTATTTTGACCCTATTTTTTGTATGTTGTTTTTAGATGGCCATTTGTAAGCATCTGGAACTGAAGAAATTTAACATCGTTAAAAACATAATGTAATTGTAGATAATATTATGTCAGTTGTGGACTGTGCTTGCTAGTAGTAACACAAAATTTACATGATAATTTGTAAATTTACATTGCTAGCGTAACAATAAACCTTGCTTAAAGTTCTTCCCGAATTTTAACATCAAATATTTCTTTAAACAAATAAAAAATGAATTTATACCTGCTGAATATTCTGAAGGAACCTATAAGGAACAAAATATTGTCATTGCACCTCGTCTGTCTTTTTAAACGGTTTTCGCTTCCGAATGTGGTGAAAATATGTCAAGTAGGTGCGAATATTATGCTTATTGTCCGTCAAAGATAGAGTTTAAAAATAATAAATATGTATTTTTGGTAATAAAATATTATTGCTATATTGCTTGTGGAATGCTTAAACAATGTGCATAAAGGTCGCCTACATTTATTTTTAATGAAATGATTTTTGCCTCACGCCATTATGTAGTCGCTGGGCGTGATAGTCGAAAAGTATTTGCATTTAACTCACAACTTTTTTGATCTTATTTGCTCTAAATCCCATTTCTTTGTTAGTTCTTTTAAGGATTCTTTGTCTTATACTTTAAACGAGACAATCTATTATCAAATATATAATCGTAATATCGGCAACGGCTGCAAGTATTTACATGAAATTTAGTATGCTGGAAGTTTTGGGGGAGAAAATCGGTCTAGCTAGGTTTTATCCCTGTTTCCTTCGTCGTGCAACAATATATCAATAATTTCTAATCTATAATGTCAGTCCGATTTTTGTGATTCTTTTTATTATTTTTTTAATGAAAGCTCGGTTACCCAGGTACTAGTTTTTAATGCAATACCCTCTTGGCTCCAGACATTTTCAATTTGATTGTACATAAACGATAATCATCTATAGACGATTGCTCCTGTTTACCTAACAATGTCTATTACCGTCCCCGACCTTTGCCGTTGACCCTGACCCGTTATTACCGCGACCTTTGCCGCGCCTTCGGAAATGCGTGTACCCTGTTGTTAGAGGGTTGACCTTATATATAATATTATAATGTCTGCTTTGCTGTTTGCACATGTTAGCCTATTGGTTACGTATGCGATGAATCTAAAATCCCTTGGGGCATCAAACAAAGTCACAGGCAAATACCATTACCAGATTATCAAATGTTACAGTTGGTGTAGAGTGTAGTATGAGCACAGATCAAATAGTAACAGATAAACAGCTACATAGTTAGCTATAGATTTGATTGGACTACTACAATCGTACGGTGTATCCACGATTGCGTGGAAAAAGGGGATGTCAAAATTTTCTAATTTGGATCGATTTGGAGCGTTCTATGAAAGCTGCTTATCTGTACTGTGTTAATCTTTTACAGCGCAGCGAGATCAGCATTTTAGTCATGTAAAAGTAATTTTAGTACTATAGTGTTTAGTACTATAGTATTTATAGTGCGGTTTAAAATGGGATTCACATATATTTATTTTTTTACCCATGATATCACATATATAATATATTCTACTCTGTGGTATAACTATGAGTTTCATATGCTTAAGGCATCTGTTATAAATTATCAGGCTCGCGAAGATGATAATGGGTAAAAAAATAAATATATTATGTGAATCCCATTTTAAACCGCACTATAAATACTATTACTAAAATTACTTTTACATGACTAAAATGCTGATCTCGCTGCGCTGTGAAAGATTAACTGCCCTGACCAAAACCCAGACCAAGACGTAATGAAATCTTTTCCGTCTAATAGATAAATTAATTAATGAAAAATTATATCATTGCATATAATATTTGACTGACACGCTCTAATTTAGAATTTGTAATAGTTTATTATTCTAACGATCGCCGCCGATGTGAATCTCCGGCATACAACCTGGCAATCGATCCGGTAATGGGTTCTGCAATAAACCTTGGCCGAGACCTTTGCACGTCATCCTTCGGTCGACCTTACACCAGCCTTGAACGCGTGAGAAATGTGACCATCGCTCAACTGTTATATGGCTTTCATTTAATGTGTTGCGGGAAATGCTTTATATTCACATGTACCTACAGCTAATATTTCATATTTCTTGTTCTCGTGATTTACATCAATTATTTATATAAACAGAATCGCTTAGAAAAGGTCTTCTGCAATTTTCGGTGGAAAATTTCTAAGCCCTTATGTTACTACCGAAGTAGATCTATTTTAACTACATACACCCAAAACGCTACTTGCTAAGTTTTGAATTGAATTAGCTATCTGTATTTATTGGCAAACTCACACCCATGATATTGAAACTCTATCTCAAGGATAAAAGACACGGTGAAGGTTTTCCAGCGAAAATTGTAAAGACCTTTTCTAAGCCCTTATTTTAATTTCGAAGAAGATCTATTTTGACTAGGTAAACCCCGATGGGTTTACCTAGTTCTATAGAGCGCGATGCGCTACTATCTATGTTTTAAACCGAAATCGCTATAGAGCGCGATGCGCTACTATCTATGTTTTAAACCGAAATAGCTGTCTTTATTAATTGGCAAACTCACACTCACGATATTGAAACTATAGCTAAAGGCAATGTTAAGTATTGTATAAAAATTACATTGAAACCTTTCTTGTTACAGGTATGTTTAGTATTGTAAAGCTTTCGCGAGCTGTGTCGTTTATAATCGGTAAGTACCTAAAGCATGCCATCATCAGTGTAAGTTCTTTGTCAAAGAACATTATTGAATATTATATCTACCAGAATTCAGATTCCGAATCCCAGGGGATGTTATTAATACGACAGCTATCGTCTACTGATAGACGATCATAGATATGCCATCTGTGCTTTAATATAACTGACACGGAACACAATCCATCGATCGCCCTCAAATAGATAAAGATCACCATATCTCCATGGGACATCGCAGATAGCGTCCTCCTGTTCAGCAGTTTTGTTCCTCGTTGTGCAAATGATCTCGCGAATTTTCCAAGTTTCCCAGTGCATGCTTTATCTACTTTTCATCACCTTAAGCAATTATTCAAGCGCCAGTTATTAATGAAATGAATAAACTAGCTGGTTAAGACCGTTATAATAAATAAGCATTTTCACTCGTAGGTTCCACGAATTTCTGATAAATTCAATATTATTGAGTTGGATGCTAGAATAGAATAATATGCGGATTGTGGCTGCGTGCATGACAGATAGAGTTTGTTTGCCCAGACCATGATTAACATTAGAATGGGCCGTAAAATCGTAAGATAGCGTGAACGCTTTACATTCACAATATTTATAGAGTGGCCATAACGGCGAAGGTGTATTAAGGGTCATTTCTTACAAGCTTAGAGTTCAAGCGCAGCGAAGTATCAATCTGAAACGTAATATAGCAAATTCACTCTTAATATGTCCACAACGTAATGCACATATTTCTCCTGAGATAAAAAAAGAAGCGTGGGTCGTGCGAATGCATGCGAATTCGCGCGTCTTGTCACCTCAGAAGGAATATATGCATTTCGTTGTGGACGTCAGGATGAAATTGCTATTTTTAAGATTGACGCTTTACTGTGCTTCTATTCTGCGCTAGTATGAGTTGAGCCTAAATCGCTGTAACCGTCTAGAATTGTAGATGGTCCCAGTAATGATTTCCTCGTGTTTAATAGGATGGGTCGGGAGGTGAGCGATGTGCGCCCACGCGCTTCCCACAGGGTATTGTTGGGTCAGAGCCGAAACAATGCTTTCACTGATGTTTCAGCTAATTAATGATGTTGAAAACGATTATATAAAATGGCGGACTCATCTGTGTTGGGTAATTGATCTTGTACTTACTTAATGAAGGGAAGTTTCAAATTGGAGATAGTAAGAACGTCGAGCAGTGGTTGAGGTGGGTATGTCTATAAATGAGTTCGTAGGCTTTTATTTTAGTTTAAGTCAGGTTAGGTACAATATGGTTAATGAACTAATTTTCACCTCCATTCTAGAATATTCTTGATTCCTATTTAAAGACACAGTAGTGAGCACTGAGAATCACCAGTGATTGTTATTGTCTCCAAAGAAAAAGTAACCCCACCTAGCAAGATGCGACAACTTTGTAGGTACTTATACTTTATTTTATTACTGAGACCCTAATGCAATAAAGTAGTAAAAGAGAAAACGCGTGTTCTGCAACATACATTATATAGATAATGCGAAACGCTTGATGCATTAGTGATGCGATCGCTATCTTAGCGTTATCGATACATTTGCACAGTTGCACTAATTAATGTACAGTACTGCGCCCACGCGTAGAAAGTGCGCTCTGTTCTCGTTTACCTCTTCTGTATTCGTAAACATAATTTGTACACAGCTTGTAATAATTAAGAATGTCTTTAATCTTTATGTTTTGTAGTGACAGCCTCCTGAATGTGGATGTCGATCAATGTAACGGTTAAGTGTGCTCTTAGAAACTTTGATGATGCTGTATGACAGATGAAGTCTAAGCTAAGACTTAAGACCTAAGTTTTATATCCGTGACTAAAGATAGATTTAGTCTAGACTCGTTTATTGATTAGGTAATTAAAAAAAATCTCGCATCATATTTATAACTTAAAATATTACGTCGAAGCTGAAGAGAAATACATTCCCGAACATTTCTAAGATTGTTCATCAAATAAGCGATGATTCATAACATTTCTGCCAATTTCTTGCGTAACAAACGTCGACTGCTCTTAATTTAAAAGTTATTACCTAAAAGTGTTATTAAATCAGTCGCAGAGCATTTTCTACGCTTAACTTGATTGAGCCATTATGTTCGCCTTAAAACAGCGTATTGTACTCAGGCCGATTATAGAACTGCCTGTATTAGCTTATCTTAGTGCATCGCCATTATCGGATCGATATCGATTTTATCGATGCAGATTTTATCGATAAAAGTGAAAACGATATCGGTGTTGCATTGTGAGGCTGTAACAGTTTATTATCGTCGCCCTTTTACGGTCATCGCTATTGATTGTATCTTTCAGAGACTTTAGTGCTACTGTTGTTAGCCAAAGCGGTTTAACGGCAACTTTGTACGAAATGCGATTTCTAAATTTAAATTTACTAGTTTTTAATATCATTAGCGGTGCAATGTACTCTATTTCATCTTGTATTATCTCATAATCATTTTTTTTTGTAACTTTCTAAATAAAATTATTGCTTTCTCGTTTACGATTAAGGAATTTTGTTTTCTCAAAATAAAAGAGTAGGTAAGTCACCATAGATTAAAATAAATCGTTTAATTCCAACAATTTATTATAAATAGGAATTAGTACCTACTTATATCATTAAAGTATATAAACATATCAGACTTAGATTAAAGCAATTTACTTGACAGCATAGCATAAATATTGAAATCACTAACCTATATTCACAATGTACAGCACAATTTGTTAAAAATAAACTTCCACAACCAGTCCACAAGTCGAGTCTCGGCTTCGTGACTAGATGGTACATTAACATATTAACGCGGGACAAATGGGGGCAGCTGGCGTTTCGCCTATCGACAGAGCGGCCATTATCGACAAATCGCATCGACTCTTGCCCTCCCTCAGTCGGCGTTTGATTTTACAGCTCATTTTATAGTCGCTTCAATGTAATGTCTCTGTTGGTAATTGTTTTAAGTGCTCGGTGCACCGCGACTGCCCCGGCTTCCGTGTTAACGCAGCAGTTGTGTAGTACATTGTAATCGCCTCTATGTGAATGTGAATTGTCGGAGTCACTGTAATTTCTGTATTCGTGAATTGATTTACAGTGATTTGTTCCTTTTGGCTAAGGACGTTATACTTTTTTTCCAGTTGACCTTATGTAGGTATTAACATTACTATTTACAAATTGACCAAGAAAATTCAAGTATATAAAATAAAATTGTGCGTGTGCACATAGAATAATTTTTAGAGCGTATACAATTATAGAAGTCTTGTTAAATAATATTCCTAATTCCTATGTAATAATAGAAACTAACCGGAGCAAGACCCATGTTTGTGGCAGAATGTCGGCAGATGTAAGTGTACGCGATACTTGCTTGAGCACTTGCACTTGTTAGAGCGTTATCCCAGTTATATTCCTATTATATGGCATCTAATGTGGCGTATCAGTATTCAGGACTATTGGGGTACTTAATATCATTCCTATGAAAGATCGTCATTTGAATTTTTATTTATGTGTCACAAAAACCGTGCGGGCTTTTTTCTTCTAAAAATAAATATCTATGGTTGGTAATGATGTTGTACCTGCTAGGTTATTTTAAAGAACTATTTGTCGTCTTTGTTTGTGCCTAACCGCCAATCCTCCTAGTGAAATAATCCGCCACCCTTTAAAACTTTATTCCGACCAATATTCAAAAAGTTTTTTTCAAATTCCACCAGCGTTTTGATATTTATTATTATATATTTATTACAGTTACGTCATGTCCGTCCATCCGACCAGCCGTCTTTGTTTCATTTGTGCTCCCCTAAAAGCTAAACGGCTGGCTCGAAAAATCTGAAAAAGTTTACGATGATAGGTAGTCTGTGTGATGAACTTCAAAGGAAAACTATAACGGCTTATACAACTTAGTACGTTTAGGAGTTACAGAGGCCTAACTTAATTCTTAAATGCGTTTACTTAGAACACTACGTACATAAATAACGATCTAATAACTAAACATGTAAAATATTGGTATAATGGTACGTAACCATTCGTGCGCAACTCCGACTCGCACTTGGCCGGTTTTATTATTTTTAAGTAGATATATACTAATTATATCAATGAAACTTGGTTGTCCTTTAGTCTTTAGATGACAACCCCATTATAAAACAAAACGAAGGTTGTGCTAATCCTGTCCGAGCATACGAAACGGATTAGAAAGTTGTAGGTATCAAAATATGCCGAAAGTGACACAGTGTAATGTGCCGTATTCATTGAAGGCACGTCCGAATGCTAAGCTCGTTAGCTCTGTAGGGACTACACTGTGTAAGGCTGGGATTATATTGTACGGAATCGGGAAAACCGGGGGAAATTCAGAGCATTGAAAATTTAACTCTGGACTATTACAATAGAGTTAAAAATCTAACACAGTGTCGAGTTGTCAGATTGGACATCGCCATTTGAAAAATTGTGAATTTTCAGAGCATTGAAAATAGATCTCTGGACTAATACAATAAAGTTGAAAATCGAACACATGAGTGTCTAGGTCAAATGTCAATGTCAAACAAATCTGCCAACTCTAACACTCATGTGTTATATTTTCAACTCTATTGCAATAGTCCAGAGTTATATTTTCAATGCTCTGAATTTTCTCCGGCCTTCCAGATTACGGATCATTCGGAATTCATATAGTCCCAGCCTTAGTTGTAACTAGATACTGAGATAGTACAAGATCGTGCACCGGATCGCCTGATTTACAGTATGGAATTGGCCTGTTTCTATTTACTTACATGAGTTTTCATATAACGACGGTAGGTCGGTACAGCCAGCTAGAAAATCCAATTTTTAGAATAAAAAAGTTCATCAATTACCACTAACAGTCTTATTAAAATATGTTTTTTCACCTTATACAACGCACATCAGATCAAATAAAAAAGTGAAGACAGAGTCTTTGTAAAACTAAAACTGAGGCCGGTTTTTTACCCGACTGGGTTATACATACATAATGTAGTGCGCGTGTGGCTACGCACTACATACATAAAAAACCACAAACCGCGACAGCTCGCCTTACAAGGTAAGGCGTAGTTTCGTTACATGTGTGTGCGTGAAACTGTGTGCCTAATTACACGGCGAGGCGTAGTTTGGACTGGCCTCACTGTGTCGTTTGTAGAACTCTGTTTTCAGTTCTTATTTGGTCTAAGCAACGTACTTGTATTCTATTTATTTAGTTAGTGCGTTGCTTAGGTATGGTTTTTTTATCCAACACACATCCATATATTAGGTTTAAATTGAACAGCCTACTGTGTAGTGCTACTAATCAAAATTGTTTAGTTTTAAATAAAACTTTACCACAAATCGATGTGGTTGACTTTAATAATATTTTTATCTCTAGGTTAAATAATCTAACATATGATAAGTATTACTTATCTAAATTTTTTACACGACATTTAGCTAAATGGCTATATAATTTTTTAGTTTTAAGACAAGCCAAAAAATTGGCTAAGCCGACCACTGCTTTTATTGAGCAGTGTTCTTATACTGACAATTTTATTAGTAAAAACTTGGAATATGTTCCAAATAATTTAAATTAGATTATAGGACAACAGAGGCTCACTCTAGCAATTTCTTAGCTGGAAATATTTATACTGATGCCTCCTACGAAGGGCCTAGTAAGAACTCTGGGAAAAACTGTAATTTTAATATAAACTTGGTGCATCAAAATTTACAAGGCATAATAGGGAAAGAATTAGAACTTGAGTTATTTTTAAATGAATTTAAAATTGACATTATATGCGTAACAGAACATTGGTTAAAAAATCATGAATTAATATTTAACTATTGTGATCACCAAGTAGGGAGCTCTTTCTGTCGAGAAAATGTCATTAGGGGTGGCTCCTTAATTTTGATTAATAATAAATTGAAATGTAAAGAACGTAAAGATATTGTAAAACTGTCTAGTGAACGAATTATTGAGTTGGCTTGTATTGAGTTGTGCCACCTTATTATTGTATGTGTATACAGGCCTCCATCAAGCTTATACGATTCTTTTGAACAAATAATGGATCAAGTGCTGACGAAAGTATGTGTCTCTAATAAGAAGATTATTGTATGTGGTGATTTTAATATTAATTTATTAGACTCTAACTCCACCACTGTTAGATTCACATCTTTGTTCAAATCGTATAATCTAATTAATTTATTTTATGAACCAACAAGAATATGTGAAACAACAGCTACTTGTATAGATAATATTTTCACAAATGTCACTCCTTTTAGGAAAGACATAATTAATGTACTTAACTCTGATCACTGTGGACAGCTAGCATCATTTGATCTTAAATGTGATAATAATCCGATAGAAAATATTGAGTTTATTCCTGTAAACACAAAACGTATTGAGAAATTTAGAAGTAAATTACTTTCAAGTTTTCAATGTTTGAATGAGTCAATTAATCCAAATGAAACTTTTAATAATTTATTTAAAGTAGTAAAAAACCAATTTGACTCTGTATTTACTTCTAAATCGGTCAGATTTAGTAATAAAAGAAATAATTTTAGTAACTGGGCAACTGCAGGTATTATTGTTAGTAGACAAAGATTGTATGACTTGTATAACGAGAAGTCAATGAACAGGAGTGAAGCTTTTAAACTATATGTCAAGAAATACTCGAAGATTTTCAAGAAGGTATGTCAAGCGGCGAAGGTTCTTCACATCAAAGAAAAAATTAAGAACTCTAAAAACAAAGTGAAAACCATCTGGAAAATAATTGCAGATGAGACTGGAAGAGTCGCCAGTCGCAACTCTAAATTTGAAATTTATATTAATGATAAAAAAGTTAGTTCTGACATTGAAGTTGCGACAGTATTTGAGAAGTTTTTTGCAGACATTCCGATCTCAACTACAAAAAACTTAAATTCATCACCTACAGTTGCCGAAAAATTACTTAGAGATAATGTGAAGGAATGTGATGTAAATTTTATTTTCAAAGAAATAGACTCTAGAGACATTATCAAGGCATTTAAATTACTTAATATTAAAAGTACAACTGATCTCTGGGGTATGTCCACAAAAGTTATAAAACCAGTAATTGACATCATTGCCCCTCACCTAGCATTAGTTTTTAATAATTGTATTAAAAGTGGCGTGTTCCCTGACTTGATGAAGCACAGCAAGGTGATGCCTCTCTTTAAAGCTGGGAATAAATCAGACCCAGCTAACTATAGACCAATATCCATATTACCGACTTTAAGTAAAATTTTTGAGAAAATTATTCTAAATCAATTACTTTTTCACTTCAACTCGAATAAATTGTTACATAGTAATCAGTTTGGTTTTACTAAAGGTCGGTCCACAACAGATGCAGGCATCAGTCTTCTGTGCAGTATATTTGAAGCTTGGGAGAGGTCACACGATGCACTTGGTATATTCTGTGATTTATCCAAAGCATTTGACTGTGTGGAGCATGATACGCTGTTCAGGAAATTATACCATTATGGTGTAGGGGGCACGGCACTAAAGCTTCTAAGCTCTTATCTAATAAATAGAACACAGACTGTAGAAGTTAATTCCAAAAGGTCTAATGGTACTAAAATTAAACTAGGAGTACCACAGGGGTCTATTTTGGGCCCTTTTCTATTTCTCATCTATATAAATGATCTACCTTATCTAGTTAATGATAAGCATGAGATAGTACTTTTTGCTGATGACACTTCACTAATTTTTAATGTGAAGCGACGACAATCTAACAATGACGAGGTAAATAGTGCTCTCTCAAAAATAGTACATTGGTTTAATGCTAATAATTTACTGTTGAATTATAATAAAACAAAATGTTTAAAGTTCAGCTTGCCAAATGTTACGCAGGCACAAGCCAATATACTATTAAATAATGAGAAAATGAAATTAGTAGACACCACTGTATTTCTAGGTATAACATTAGATAGTAAGTTACAGTGGGGACCACATATTGCTAAATTGGCAGATAAGCTGAGTTCTGCAGCATACGCTGTTAAAAAAATTAGAGAAATTACCGACATAGAGACCGCGCGATTAGTTTACTTTAGCTATTTTCATAGCATAATGTCGTACGGCATCCTCTTGTGGGGAAACGCTGCGGACATTAATACAATATTTGTGCTGCAGAAACGTGCTATACGTTCTATTTATAAGATGTCGACTTTTGAATCTCTAAGGGAAAAGTTTAAAGAAATAAAAGTTCTGACCGTCGCATCTCAATACATTTTGGAAAATGTGTTATATGTAAGAAAGAATCTAAACAACTTCAAAAAGAAATGTGATAATCATTGTGTAAACACTAGAAATAAGAACAAGTTAGATATGCCAGTGTTCAGACTAAGCAAAGTTAGTAAATCCTTTAAAGGCCAATGTATACGCTTATACAATATAATCCCAGAAAAGGTTCAAAACTTTCCCATTAATAAGTTTAAAAAAGTAGTTAAAGAGCGTTTGTGTGCCAAAGCGTATTATAAAATTAATGACTTTATTCAAGACGGCACACCTTGGGAATAAGGTGGCTCCTTATCTTATCTTATTATTTGTTACATAGACATAAGTAAACATTGTAATAATTTTGATTTTAAAAGAATAATTTTCCATCTTTTTGGTAAAAGATGGCCCCAGACGAGTTTCTTGCCGGCTCTTCTCGCTGGGTTAGTTCTCGAACCGGTGGTAGGCATCACGTAGTATCGACGTTCAAAAAGAGTATTTAAAAATACCAATTTTGAATAAAAAATTTTTGATTGATTGATTGATTGATCCACACGGTTCACAATTCGAATGCATTGATTACAAAATTATTCCAATTATTTAATTAAAATGGTTGTAATTATTCCTAACTAAATTAAAATACATGATATATGTATATTTTCAAAATTGTATTTTAATTTATTTTATTTTGATACCCTACTCGATAGGTTTGGTTAAAAAAAATGAACTACTTACAATTTGCGCCAAAATCCGCCATTTTGTATTATTTTCTTTAAAGTAGCTATCTGAAGGACTTGAGTTTTTGATACAAATCTAACGATACTTTAATTGTCGAAATCCATCCAGCCGTTTTTAAGACACGTGGGAATAAAGTAAGTTACAAACATACAAGATACGTGCGAAAAACGTAACCCAGTCGGGTAAAAAATTGCATTATTGATTGCGATTTGCAAATACGAACCTACAAGTAACAAGAGTTGCGAAACTCCATAAAGAAATGGTTGGCTTTTTACATTTATCGTAAAGTAATAAATCAATATTAGTAATTCAATAATATTTTAATAGCAGGAAATGTGATTATAGTGTAAATAATATACCGCGTCGTGAATTGATGGTAGAAAGCTTAATGTCGATCGATATTAACTGCTACATAAGAATTTTTTTTTTTCACTGACAAGGCGAATTGTCGGTGAACCAATGTAGTTAGCTAGCTACAGAAAAATACATGTACCTAGCTAGGTATTAAGGAGTTCTTCTTCCAAGAAGGAGGAGATTCTCAATGCGTCTGTATGTTTTTATTTATTACATTTACAAAATAAATCAATCCCTTTCTAACTATTTAGTTAGGTCAACTAAGATTTCCTGGACTAAGAAAATGAAAAAAAAAAAGTTTAATTAATCTTTACATAGTATAAAATTAAGTCGCTTCCTTTCCTGTTCGCTTAGATCTTTTAAATTACTCGACGAATTTTTATGCAGTTTTCAGCAACAGATACTTCAAGAGGAAGGTTCTTAGTTCTTACACTTTTATAGTCTTGCTACCGCTAAACGCTGTACAACGTTTGCGCCGAATGAGGCGTGACACACCTGTAGCACGCGTCCGCACTACCGATTCGGTGATCACCGACCGCCGACCGCAGGCGATTCGAGTTGCGATGCTTATCGGACTATATAACACTTTGTCACACGACTGTACCTCTGTTGGCAATGAGGCAATTAAGTTTGAGTTATATGGTCCGGAATCCGGAAAGCCGGGGAAAATTCAGAGCACTGAAAATAGAACTCGGCGCTAATACATTAGAGGTGAAAAATCGAACATTTATGTGTCGAATCAAATGTCAATGTCATATATGACAACTCGACACTGCACACTTCGATTTTCAACTCTGTTGTATTAGCGCAGAGTCATATTTTCAGTGTTCTGAAATTTCCCGCGCTCGCCAGATTCCTTTGGTGTTTTGGGACTCTGCCAATTTCTGCACCATTGTCATGGCGCAAAATAAAGAGGCGGAGCAAACGCGTGAGCCTTCGGTGGAGTCGCTCCCGATGCTCGTAGACGACGTGGGCGGCAGCGTTTAGCGCACAACAATGCTCTAAATAGACAACCGATTTAAAATCGATCCATGGACGGCACCGGAAGGCTGCCTACCTACTAAAGGATCCAGAGATGTAGGCTGTTGCATTCCCTTATGTCCGGGGAACTCCGCCGTCATCTATAATATAGATGATGCCCGATGAGGAAATACGTCAGCGGGGTTTTGGTAGTCACAACAGTTCCCATGGCCCCGCTAAAAGCGTGAATAAGGACATCGGTGGGTTTTAGTAAATAAACCCCGTGCAACATAGGTTTTGGCTTTAAAATGTTTGTAGTCGGGTTTGTAAGTTTTACCTAATCTTTACTTAATAAACTCGCTTTAATCTTTTGTACGTTTAGATTTCTTTAGTAGATACTAAGCGGATTTTATTACGATTTTCACCAATAGACAGACCCCCTTACTAATAAAAAGATAAAATGGATTACTTAAACAACGTTGCTGTCTTTGTCTGCCAAGTGACTTTTCCAACGCATCAGACAAAGACAGCAACGTTGTTTAAGTTATCCGTTGTGTGAATCTTTTTATTAGTAAGGGGGATAGTGATTAAAGCGGAAGATTTATGTGGATAGTAAATGCATATTACTTACAATAAAGCTAGGCACAAGCTTAATTAAGCGTAATAATTGTTTAACGTTGCTCATATTACAGCAAGATTAGATTAGATTAGAATATCTGATTTAGGCTATTAAACTTAGAACATAAAAATGCCATTGACTTATGCAAATCGAACGAGACGGACTCGTTATAGATTTATAGTCTATACCAACTCTATGTTATCGTACTGCCATTCTCTCGCTTTTTGCGTGTTTACTGTCGCTCTCAATTTTATGCTTCGCCTAAGCGTCGCATAATTCTATCGTACTGTATTCGTTTTGCGTTATGCGATTAGGGTTATCATTCGTTAGTTTCATTTTATTATGTTAAAAACAAAAACATTTTTTTACCTGATTCGGAGAAGCCAAAAGGAATGGTAATGATTTTGGCTGTCTATGTATGTGTGTTTGTTCTCTCGTAGCGCCAAAACAACTTATCAGATTCTAATAAGTGATGTGTCAATAGGTTCGTAATAATTACCCGGGTGACATAGGTTGTTTAATTTACGTAGTCGGGTTAAAGTTTTTATAAAAAATATAGTTATAAAATATATAATATAAAAAATATATTTCATACAATATGTGCACATACTGTGCTAAAACTATCGAAATTATTTTAAAGAATTTTAAAAGATTCGTGTCGATTTATTTCTATTAACGTGTACAATTAATATTATATTGGTATTCCAAATATTTAGACATGTTTAATGAGGAAGAAAACTTAAATGAGGCTTTAGCGATAAACTATTTTTACCTGGCAGCCCTGCAGCCTAAGCAACGGCTGAAAACTAAACTAATGCTTTCACTCCTTTTGTTCGTTTTTTATCGATGAGATATCATGTCAATGTCACCGCCTGTCAAAACACTTTCTTGTCTCTGACGCGTGACATTGTTCTTGTAAAAGGTCGATAATAGTCTTTAATAGTCTATGACCTTTAACCATACCAAGATAATTAAGTCCTAATATTTTTGCACGTAGATTGCTCGACTGGGTAGTTTACAGTAGCAGTGCTGTTACCCATAAGCGTCAGTTCACACAGAGACGCGTTGCAACGCGGCGCTGCATTTTAACGCTCTTGCAGTGAAACGTTTATCTTCTTGAGTAGTGAATAAAGTTCAATTTTGAATCTCTATATTCTCGAAAATTATTGCCGACCCTAATTAGTGTGCTACTGTAGCACATATGGGTGGCACTACCACTGTGAGTTGCCTACCCCAAGTCCAAACTAATAAATATATTTTATATTGTCTTGAATTTTAAAAAGTATTTTTTAAATATGTAGTTGGTATTTTATATACACTTTCTTAACGAAAAATATATTACTTACATAAAAAATAACTAAAATCACGATGCAGCTTTTTGAACTGTACTATCATGTCAATTTATATTTCCGTTGTAGGTGCCCAAATCTTTATCTTTTAAAATATAAAAACCGATAGTGTAATTAAAAACTTATTATGTTAATATTATTGCATTCAAACCGACGTATAATTAAAAATCCAGAATTATTAGACTATGTTAAATTGTTAAACTATATGTAATAAAGATCATCTCATTTCATATTTATGAGATATAAATATAAACTCCTATAACTTACTACTTACTTACTTACTTAATTACTTACTTACTGGACAATCTAATGCGAACAATTGTTGTACCCATTTTAAAAAACAAAACTGGTGATTCTTCTGACATAAATAACTATAGACCTATCTCACTAGCTACAATAATATCGCAAATAATAGCAAAGGTGTTGGACAGCCTACTAAACAAGCAGCTGGATCAACACGTAAAGTTACATGACGCACAGATCGGCTTTCGTTCAGAACTCTCTTGCGAAAGCGCTATCCTCTGTCTTAAGGAGACTGTACAGTAACTATAGAAAGAGATGGACTCCGGTTTATGCCATATTCCTTGATTTATCCAAAGCCTTTGACCGAGTGTCATATGAAATATTATGGAAAAAGTTGAGAGATGAAACTAGTTTACCAAATGAGGTGATATCACTGTTTATACATTGGTACAGTAGTCAAATAAACTGTGTGAAGTGGGGAGATTCGATTTCAAAAGTTTACAGGCTGGAGTGCGGAGTGATGCAGGGGCGTTTGACCTCTCCTACGCTCTTCAACCTCTACATCAATACGCTGATCGAGAGGCTCAGTAGCACGCAAGTCGGATGCCATATCAATGGAAAATGTATAAATAACATAAGTTATGCATATGACATGGTGCTGCTGGGCCCCTCGAGCTGCTCACTTCGGAGTCTACTAAAGATATGTGTGTCCTACGCGGTGGTCAACCATGGACTTAGGTACAATGCCAAGAAGAGTGAATTTATGATGCCTGATAAGCCTAAACTTCATGAATTCACTTTCGCCTCTCTAAAAAGATACCCACGTGTTCCTGAATATGTGCTTAATGGTGAACATTTGAAAAAAGTAGCAAAATTTAAATACCTGGGCCACTGGGTTACCGAGAATCGTAGTGACAGTGTTGATATTGAGAGAGAGCGTAGAGCGTTGACTGTCCGCTGCAACACGATGGCCAGGAGATTCGCACGGTGCACTGAGCAAGTTCAAATCACCTTATTCAAATCATACTGCCAGTGTTTTTACACGTGCAGTCTTTGGGTTATCTTCACGCAGCGGACATACCTAACGTACGCGTGCAACACAATAACGCGTGCAGGGCAGTGATGCGAGTGCCGCGCCACTGCAGCGCTTCTGCCATGTTCGCGGAGTCGAGCACGGCGGAGTTCGCGGCCATAATGCGTGTGCGCGCTACTTGTGCGCGCAATAGCGGACCGCTGGGACTCGCCACTGCTCGAGCGATGGATTAAACTTCACATGCTCAAGTAGTTGCGAGTCAAAATGACTCCGTGTTTATGATTTTCTTTTTTAAATATATTTTTATGTTTTTGTATAATCTAAGTTTCTATTTTTATTAATTTTTAATTTTTTTGCTTCTTACTGTACTTTTGTATGGACCACGGTCAATAAATGATTTTATTTTATTATTATTATTATAATATAAAATATTTTTCTTTTTTTATATTTGACGGCTTAATAACCGAGACGAGACACGACGCGCGCTTTTTATGATAGCGATTCAACATTGAACTTTATTTACTACACAATAAGATTCACGATTCATTGCAAGAGTTCAAATTGCGCGCTGCATCGCGCATATCTTAAAAAGTGCGTGCGTCGCGTCTCGGCGTGAGCTGACCCTTACTCTTTTTGTGATCTGAAACGCGGGACGCTGGTGTCCATAAATTCATTTTACCCGTGCCAAAGTACTGTTGGCAAAAAATGCTATATGTAAATGCGGTTGTGTACTTTGGGCTCACGAATATCGGACCATTTCTTCATGCTAATGTAACGTAACGATTCCATTTGGGTCAGACGACAACTTCCGTGCATTCAGTAAATATATAAAAAAGTCACCTTGATATTGACATGACGTCTCAACCGACGGCGCGCGGCGTATATGGCCAACTCCACTTGTGTTATTACACAGATCTTCGCCATTTTTATGGTTCCGTAGTTCACGTCACGTCGCGTCGTCACGTATGGTTTCCTCATGTTCGTCCCTTCGTCCTTCTTCGGCTTACAGTCCAAACGGTTAGTGCTAGAAAGATGAAACTTTGCATGGATATATATATGTATTTATTACGTCGACCAAGTGTTAAAATAAAAACACAAAATTATTACCACATAATTACATGTAGGAACATGTGAAGTAAGGATGTTTTTCTTTCTTCTCTCGTCTACCTCATAGTGTGGTGTAGCATTACAGAGTTTGAGCCAGCCCCCCCTTCAAAATCTAAACAGCTGGCTCGAAAAATCCGAAGCAGCATGGTGGTACATGTGATAAACTTTAAAAGAAAACTATAACGGCTTATATAACTTTGTAAGTTCAGATACTTGTAATGCGCTTATTTGGAAAATTTCCTACAAAAAATTACGAAATGATAAGTAAATGTGTAAAATATTGGTACAATGGTACGGAGCCCTACGTACGCAAGTCCGACTCGCATTTGCCCGGTTCTTTTTACACGCAATTTACAACCCGTATTGAATAAGGCAAAAAGTGTTGACTTGTTTAACTTGTACAAATGTAGTTTCAATATTTAGACCGTAGCTTAGCTATTTTAACAGAAGTAAAATGACAAAATGTGGAGTAGAACGTACAGGACGGTTGCTGACAAACCCACACCACTTTTGGACCTTATTACCGTAGTAATATTTCTGTAAGGGAGGGAGTGTTTCGATGGTACCTAGTGTAACAGTTAAAGTTGATAATCTTCCAATCAATTTTCTTACGCATTAAGTGATGCCGCTGGATATAATTTCATTTAAAAGTGACAAAAATAACTTTCGCTTTGCTCAAAGTAATTACAATAACTAATTAATCGTAATCATGACTCGCTAATAGCCGAATGGGCTGGATCGACCGGAGTTATACTCACAGAAAAGCGGCGTATATATTTAAACACTTGACGTCTATTTCGCCGATCGAGGTCCAAGGGGAAGATATAGGTACTTAACTAAGTTAACGTTTTTGCGATGTGTCCGTGGGTGATTACATCCGCTTACTCTTAGGTGATCCGTGTACTCGTTTACCGGTTATTTAAAAAAAAATACAATATCTATGTTTTAATAAATCGAAAAGAATGTGATTTAGTAATTAAGGGCGGTCTCACGAACCGTGGAGAGCCACCACGGTCTGACCGAATATAACTCGCCACGGATTATCTCTTTCCGGTGTATAATTTATTATCTCATAACAATATAATTAATGTAATGAAATCGAAATGTTACGTTCAATGGCTTGTTAAAATTTATATATATATATATATATATATATATATATATATATATATATATATATATATATATATATATATATATATATATATAATACAAATTATAATAATATAATATGTTACGTCTTGATATCTAATCTAATATTAATTAATGACAATAGGTTAATATTTATTAGGTGCCACAAAGTACCTACCTCGGGATGAAATTTTTTTTGACCCTTTTTTGTTTAACGTGTATGTCTGTCTGTCCGTGGCATAGTAGCTCCTTAACGAAAGGTCCGATTTAGATGCGAATTTTTGGTCTGAATGCTGGCATGATCGAGAGTGTTCTTAGCTGTAATTCATCATCATCAGCTCGCTCACTGCTTGACAATTCCTAAAAATTGTATTTTTTATTTAATGTCATTCAAGGGGTCCAAACTAGAAAGTCGGAACACAAAAAACGATAATAGACGGTAGGTATTTTAAATAAAAAATATGATACCTGTTATGTAATATAGATGCATAAGAAATCTGTTCTAACTTTAACCCTTTGGCTCCAACGTAAAACTATAAGCACGTTGTGCCACTTCTGTTTTCTATGTGTTAACTAGACGTCTTCTAACTTTTGTCTTGTAAAAGATTCTAGTTATATTATTTTATTTATTGCTTTTTAAGATTAATATGTACTATATTATAAATATATTGCGTTTATAAAAATTTTCTACTTTGTAACATGAGCATTGAGCATGTAAGTTGATATCTCTTGAAACTTGCCCCCGGTTTTCCTTATGACCTCAACCCAAAAATAGAAAATATTATTTTTTTCAATCACACGTGTTCAAGTTAAGCGAAGGTTGTTAATTAAGGTGATGGTATCGAATAAATCGATACACGGACCATGGTACTTTCGAATTGCGACCTCGAAGGTCGGAATTGGTACCACATAAGAAATCAGATAAGGGTCGGGTGCTTACCCAGTAGGTTGTTAAGTACCAACATAAATGATATACAGTTTAGGTACAAACTAGGTGGTTTGTACCTAAAGTCCTACACGATGTTAATTGTGTGTGTTAAATGCTTAGAATGCTATAGATAATTTATTTTACTCCTCGTACAAAATTGCGCACAGTGTAGGGCTTATTGCATTTCCTACTTATTTACATTATTACATTTACCGGACTTATGCGTGATGCAGATTTCAGAGACAGCGAAGTAGGTGCATTTTAGTCTTTATGTGACTAGAACGAGCGAAGAAGACACATTACACGGTCAGCTTACACCGAGACGCGACGCGGCGTTGCATGTTTAAGATGGCGATTCAAAATCGAACTTCGCTGCTCTTATAGTGAATAAAGTCAAATTACGAATCGCTATCTTAAAAATGCAGTGCCGCTAAGAAGAGAAAATATTTATGTATATTACAATAATTAACGTCAAATGAAGAGGTCATTTTTCTTTTTTCATCATTTCTTGCCCATTTTGCAGAAAGTTTTTGTCGGACCGTTTGTTGCAAAACTTTTTAAGTGGCTGGCTTGCCGGCAACGATACCGTAAGGTTTATGCATAAAATATGTTCTTTACCCACAATATCAAGATGTCTTTTGGGGACTGCACGAGTAGGCATATTACGTCTGCTATATATCTCAACTTTGTTTCATACTTTCTTTAACTTTGAAATTTCCGGCATAGGAGTGAAGTTATCTTGTCACTTGTAAATAAAATAATAAGTAAATAAATATTATCAACCAAAATAAAACTACTGGGCCAAACATCCTGCAGCACGGTGACCAATTAAAGATGACAATTTCCGTACACAAGTACGACAAACTATCTTTACATAACTAATCAATTAATTATATAATGTACTACGTTTATAATATTAGCGAAGGGAGAGTTAATTTAATTGATGCTTCATTAGATTTTTTTATTGCCAATAAAACTACAGTAAACGTATCTTATGGACGTCGTATTAGATACAAGACTTAAGACTTAAAGACGGGGTCGACTGGGCAGTTGAGAGATTCCTATTGTCCAATCATTGTCACAACTTATACTAAGATAAGAATATCGTTTGTTAACCATTTACTAACCATCGCGTTTGCTAAAAAGCCACTTAAATAACTGCTCACATCCAATCCACATAAATGGACATTATTGAAATCACCATAAAGTTTACATATCTTTCTACTCTCCTAAAATTTGCATGTTAACTTCTCTTCAGCTTGATTTTGTAACGATCCACATTCAAATTCATTAGGTTTGTTGTTAGCCCCGGTCATAAAACAAGATTCATTGTTACGGGGAGTAATCTAAAAGCCAATAAGTCCTGGTCCCTTGGGGCAGTGATAGTCCATGCTCAATACTTGTCGTATGGCCTGGGCTGCCCGAGGCCGATACTTGTCGCTTGGCCTGGGCCGCCGGCGGTCGGAGGCGCGAAACAATTAGCGTGACTGGCTGACCGGCTATATTCCGCTTCTCGCATTTGTGTGATGTCTTTGTAATTTTTCCCTAGTATCCTACTACTATTATTAATGTGAAAGTTTGTGAGGATGGATGGATGGATAAATCGATAGATGTTGGTCACGCAAAAACTATAGAACGGGTTTTAATTAAATTTTGTATGGCTTAAGCTCTGGAATAACACGTAAGCTACTTTTATCTCGAAATAGTACAGTATTCCCGCGGGATACTGTATTCACGCGGACAAAAGCTAGTTAAAGTATAATCATTTGTTTGTTTCAGCTACAGAAGTTAGTTTTGATTCTTTTTGTTTTTTTTTGGACAAATTTGCCTTTTTTCCATATTCTTAAATTAGCAACATGTTGGCTTTTATTTATATTTCAACACAATATTGCATAACATATGAAAATAATATTATCATAATATAAGAACGAAAAAAAACTATAAACAGACTACGTAATAAAAAAGGGGTCTAAAAAGGCCGAAACAAGAAAATAATTCAGATAGCAATCCAGAAATGCATAGGTAAAAAAATGGTCAAACTAGAGTCGTGCTCGCACCCACTAATGGCATCTAAGCGTCAGTTCACACCGAGACGCTAGGCCTAGAGAAGTTTCAGGCTGCGATTTGACAACGATTGTGCCGAATCTAATAAAGTAGGTGCGAGCACGGCTCTAGCTTTTGACCATTTTCGTATGCATTTCTAAATTTCTATCTGAATTATTTTCTTGTTTCGGCCTTTTTAGACCCCTTTGTTACGTAGTCGGGCTATAAGCTAGATTTTTTAACTCATTTTTTTATTTCGTATTTTTCCGTTTCCCAATCGAATATGTTTTTGGAATAATAAGTACCTAATCAAAACACTTGAAATAAAAAATAATATCTTCTTCACGAGCGTGAAGCGAGTAAATTTTTTTTCTAGATTTTAAGAACGATAACAATAATAATATTGTAATAGTTATACAATAAAATAAATTTTATGACGGTAAAATAATATATATAATATAAAAATTATATATTTTTTTTAATCTTAGAATTTGAGGTTTAATCGAAGTACAAAATTTTGAAAAAAAATATATAGCCTATGTTCATATATCCTTACGAATCTATTGACACCTCAATTATTAAAATCGGACGAGTAGTTTAGACGCTACGAGGGAACAAACATACATACATACATAGACGGCCAAAATCATTACCCTTCCTTTTGGCTTCGCCGTAGTCGGGTAAAAATAAACAAGTACTACTACATACTGCTAAAATTGTATAATTTAATCTTATTCTATTCGGAGCCCCAAAGCGTGGCCGGTCTAAACTACGCCTCGTAATAACAGTGTCACGCACACACATGTAACGAAACTTTGCCTTACCTTGTAAGGTGAGCTGTCTCGGTGTGTGGTTTTTATGAATGTAGTGCCACACTACATAATTAAAAACCGGCCTCAGTTTTTGTTCAAAGGGTAACAAACATCGATCCATACATCCTCACAAACTTTCACATTGATAATACTAGTAGTAGGATTTACAGTCAAATTTTGTCTCGCTACCCGCACTCGGCTATCTCCGATCTAGACGCGGACGTTCGATGATGTCATCAAGATTGATTTTGAATTACATAATATAGAGAGTAGCCGGCGCGCGGCGGTTCAATTATGGTTTCAGGAAACCATCGGGCCATTTGTCACAGCGGAGGTATACCTCGTAAATTACCGAGTACCTGGGAATTTGTCGAGCCCGCAGCGAGATGAATAGGCCTTGTTATGTGTTGAGCGATTTATTGGGGCCGTAATGCGCATGATTTGTTGACCGTACACGATGGTACAGCCAACGAATCATGCGCGTTACGGCCCGTGATGACCTCACCCTATGGCAGCCGTGTTTGCGGATAGCCCGAACCTATAATTTCAATATTTTGTTAAGCGCGTCGTCCGCGTCACTGAGTTATGGGTATGTTTTAACTTAATGTCCAGGTAGGGTCAATATTTTTGTTATTGCAATAATGTATTATGGTTCTTTATGGTGAAAAGGTTCTTCACTAAAATGTTTATTGCCTTTTAAATCTTGCCTTTTTTAATGTCATACATAGTTATGAGTTGCTAGACAATCAACAGAGATATCGGATAAAGAAAAGAAATATTCAGTTTACAAAACGTGTTGCGCACAATAATAATCATACAAAGACTGTCATTAAACGGTTATTACGGGTGAAAAAGGTTTGCACGTTGGGCAATACAATAGAAAAACATTGTAAAGTGGTCAACAATCATTTGGTAGTAAAAAACTGCCCGCGGCGCAACACTCGGCGCCCGCGAACAATATAAAACGCAATACGCTCACAACCCGAGAAACGTAACTTGGTCGATGCCGTATATCGATAAAAATAATTCTCTCAAAATGTTGATAAATAGCAGTATCGGTTTCTTAATAATATAATTTAAACCTAAAGAAAATCGAAACGAACTACGGTAATTATTACACTCTGAATGAGTCATGAGAAGAATTTTGAGTTTAATGTAACTTAATGTTCTCAGATAAGATTTTGTAAGTAACCATAATTATTTTAAAACAAAACCGAACGCGTCAAATAATTTTGATGCACCCAGTTTCATTCTCACGACTAAGACGAATCTAGTGATACCCCTCATTCAGGGTTCAAACGCTACAAGCCGTTTAGGCTCGTGTCAAAGAAATATACTGTATGTCTAATGTCATGTATGTACATGACATTAGACATACACTCGAAAAACATAACCCTGCTTCTGGCGCAGTCGGGTAATAAATTAATATTTGTTTTCGTATTTGTTAAAATTTAGCGAAGCCACAGTTGGCGAGTGTCCTTACATCGAGGAGAGACGTATTCTCCGGTAGGGTAGACCCTAAAGTAATTTTTTGTGGACATTAAATATTCTCCTATGGATATCGATAACTCTATTGTGCTACACTAGAGATGCGTACCGCTCAGCGAAACCCATTTATCGCGGCCATTGTAGTCGGGGTAACGAGTAAAAAACCGCCTCCATTCTGCGCTTTACACGCCGCTTCGGCTGTAATAGAACTACCCACTTGGACTTTTAAAACCAGTTACTGAAAGTTTGAGACATCTTAGACCGCAGTAATAGGGTTGATGACTACATCTAAAATATTTAGTTTCATTATTATACTCAGAAATATTAAGACATCACTACTTGGTAAATGTAATAAATTATAGTTTAAAAAAACTAAAAAAACGCGCTTTTATAGAAAATCTAACTAAAAAATAAAAAATAAAATGTAATAAATTTGGATTAAGAATAGTGTAAATGAAAAATAAATGTTTATTATTGTAAAATAGCGTGGGGTGCAGTGTCTTCACCTGTACGTTTGTTTGTATGTAACCGACTCCAGTGGATTTGATTTTGATCCACTTCAAACGGTCAGATTTCGTTTAAAGTGATTTTTAAGATATTATCAAAGTGAAGATCCTTCTTATATCTGCCAATAAAATGTTTATAACTATTGACACTATGCACCCCACGCTTTTTTACAATAATAAACATTTATTTTTATTTACACTATTCTTAATCCAAATTTATTAAATTTTATTTTTTAGTTATATTTTCTATAAAAGCATTTTTTTTTAGTTTTTTTAAACTATAATTTATTTTTTGCTTTTTAGTACGATTTGCCAAAGAGTAAGCCTGGAACTGCACACATGCGTAGTTCGCGCACTAGTTCTATCTCTCTTGCTCTCATTCAAAGGATGCGGAAAGAAATTGATGAATCCTGGCGAATTTAATCAGGATCATCGGATATTTTTGAATATCGAATTATTTCATTGTCATCGGTCTTTGACAGGTGTACAAAGTTTGAATTAAATCTGATCTTTTAAAGTAGGACAAAATCGAGCCCAAAGGAGTCGGTTACAAACAAACAAACAAGCAAGCAAGCAAACATACAGGTGAAACTAATAAAAGCGTTATAAAAAAATATAATATTTTATGTGAAGTTTAGTAATTAAAGTACAAAGAAGTTTTAATTTTTTTTTGCTAAATTAGTAAACAAAATCTACATTATTCGTTACATACTTTAACTTTACTTACATTCATCAATTCAATTACAAAATCATTCACTGTGGTATGTATGAACTTAAACGCACAAATATCGGAGATATTTACAAATATGTTCCTGCAGCCGTATACTTCATACACTAACCTAGGCGTGACGTCTAGTATAGATACTAAAGTCGTAAGTAGCTGTGTAATTATTATTATTATTTATCTGAATTAATTATTTGCAAGTCTCGTGAAAATGTTAGGGCGTAGACTTGCAACATTTTGCATATAAATCGACCTTTGAAAATATTAACTTTTGATATACTTTTTCTTATGAGAAGTTACTCATATTTAAGAGTACTATTAATGCAATAAAAAAAATTGTCATCTAGCCTATTCTATGTTTAATTTTTTTAAGTGAAAACTTCTAAGCCGCGTTAGGGCACTTTTTGGTAGGGAAAAAAACTTATGGGTTCGCGTCACCGACATTCTCATGACTGACTTGTTGAAAGTCCGTTCGAAATTATTTTACCTCCGACTTGAACTTTACGCCGAGGACATAAGGATCTTAGTTTGTCATGTTTTTCCTTTCGTCGTATAATACAAATAAGATTGGAGTAAATTCGAGAAGTATTGTTAGATACGCGTAGCGCAGTTACAAAGGCGCTTGGATTTTTCGGGCTCGAATCTCGGCCATTCTTTTTTTATTTTTTTTTTCTTTGATATTTTTACTTCTATCCGCAGTCCATATAACTGCCAAATTTTTTTCTATTCTCTCCTGTCTTCATCTTTCCACAATGATAAACAGAAATATATACTTACGATTAAGTATATATTTCTACTTGGACCCACCAGGTTTCTAAAGTAAAGGAGGAGACAGTACTCTTGTGTACTGCGCACACGCTTAGGCACTATACAATAACTCCTGCATAGCTGGCCTGGTTTTAATGAAACCGGCCACCGTCACCGAAATCGGTGTGGGGAGCTGTTATTGATAAACAAATGGATTGAACTGTTATACTGTTATATTACAGAAGTGTGTCGAATGAAAGCTTCTCGAATCATCGTCAGATTAGACACGAGTACACAATGTAAAAGTTACCTACTGCTTAAAGGTTCAGTTCATTTTTGTCTGAAACGTCAATTTATTATTATTATTATTATTATTTATCTGAAATTATGACAAACTTGCCAAATCAACTGTCACTTAAATCTAATTACAACAATTACTAAGTGAATGTCAACAGTCGACAAAGCTAACAATACTTTAAGTGTTATAATATAAAATATCATACAAACGATAATAATTAACAGATCGTGCGGCCGGTGTCGAGCCGCGCTTCCGCCATCCCTAATTCATGGTCCGCAATCACGAGTCGGCAAATGTTATCAGCGCGCAATCCTCAGCATATTGGTCCTTATTATGTGCACTCAGAGATCAAATTGCAGTGTTAATTGAGACATGATTATCATGACCTATACGGGATAACCGATAAAAATGGCACACGATAAATTATTCGAAATTTTTTACATTGTACCACTTGAAGGATAATATGGATTAGGTGCATCAGCATACCTACATGACAATGGTGGTCTTTTTGCTCTACGATCTTAGGCCCGTATTAATAAACCGTTCTCAAACTCGTTCTCAAGACCTTACTTGGCTGAGACGGTTTCAAGTAACGATTAGCTTCTCAAGATGGTCCTTAATTCATAGTATGATCTCAAAACCGTATCAGTTGATAACGTTATTGAGATCACTTACTCAACTTTTAAGCGTCATCTATACGACAAAGAACGAATAAAATAACGTTTCGTTTACACTTGTACAAAGAACGGATTTATTGATTATACATTCCTTCAATATTTCTTTTTAAAAATGTAATAATTAATAATATGAAAAAAACGTTTAGTCTGTACTTTTTATATTGAAAAAAAAAAACTGATTTTCATTAATTTTCACGTAGATATTAATATTTATTATTGTCTAGCATATTACTATCCATATTTTTTTAACAACTACGTAAAACGGAATGCGGATCATTGCCATTCGAAAAAAAAGTTCTTCTTCATCTTATGCTTTAAAGTGGCTCCTTAGTGATTCGCCAATGTGTTGTGTTGACGAAAACTATGCCGCATGAGTGGGTTTTATGAATAAACAATGGCACGGTGTACAGGAGGCAGTCTGTTGTATAATCTAAAACCTAGCACAAACACAAACATTTAGGGTCAGTACCACAGTTTTCTTTTGTTAAAAGGTAATGTACATGAAGTTTCAGTAAAAGGAGTATTTACAAAACAGAACAGATTTATGATTAATAGGGCGAGGAATTGTAGGAGGGAGGGGATCATATAATAAGGATTGTTTTTTGGGAAGCGAAAAAAAAGTTCTGCTGTCAAGTGTCAAATCAAGTCAATTTTGTGTTGACTTTTATCTTTGGTATTGAGTGCTATTAATATAAATCAAATAGGTAATTCGTTTAATGTAAATAAATAAATAAAATCGAAAATATTTCTATAAATACTCGACACTGGCAGAATAAAAAAACTTTACAACCGCGATTGCCAAAAAAAACGAAGAAGAATATGTATCAACAAGCGTCTATTTTAACTTTATTTTGTGTTGAGTACGAGTATCTAGTGTAAATTCTGAGTTTGTTTAATTATAAGTGCATATTTAGATTTTAATTTACATAATTGTAACACAACCAAAAACATAACAAATAATATAATGTAGTACTGTATCCCAAGCCGTACTCAGTCAAGGTTTGACTGCACTCACGAAACCGCGTCTCAAGTAACAGTTTGACAGCAATGACAGCGTTCTTGAGTAACGATACTAATAACGTTTAACGTTTATTAATGCGTTCACACTCACTTGATACGCCGTACCTACAGCTGTACTTAGGTACGGTCTATTAATTAAAACAACAACGCTTTAGATAACTAGGTAAAAAACTCGGTATCAAATTATTTTAAACGGGAGAGCCACGCTTCGGCGCGAAAAGGCTGGCTCGACCGGATAAATACCACGGCCTCACAGAAAACCGACGTGAAATAAGGTTTGTGTTGTGTTTCGGCAACCGCCCATGGGGGGTTTGGCATTATAAGGACTGGGAACGCACTTGTGAGTCCTTTGATTTTACGAGTGTCCATGGGCGGCGGCAACTTACCGTCTATCCGTCTGCTCGTTTTCTGGTCCATTTCATTAAAATAAATAGAAATCCCCGGTTGGGTATTAGGTGCTAAAAGTGCTGCTGCTAAAACCTTTCCTAAACGACGAGTTTCTGAATTAGATCAATGTTTATGATTTATATAAAATCATTGTCATTTATCCCGTAGATATACGTAGTTCATTTCAGCACAATCTATAAGACAAGAAATACAAGAAAGTGAACGTAAAGCGAAAAATGTTCTATTTCGAAGTTCAGACCAGTTCCATTTGATTGTGTATCGGGAGTCACGATTGAGTAATGATTAAGTACGATATAGAGTGTTTCCTACTTGTTGCCATTACTTGGACCAATTGCCGATTTGTTGGGTACGACTGTCTGACTGACCTTTTCGTTTCGTAAACTATTGTCCGATAAAAAGCTGTGGGGAAAGGAGCTGCAATCAACAGTTGTTAAATCCAAATGAATTGTACATAATTGCCTTTCAATTACAAGGGAAATACTCGGATTACCTACAAGAAGTTATGACTACAAAACAATTTTTTTAATTGTTTCCGTGGTGCTTCGGGCTTTCCCTTTTAGTTCTGACTTGTCATTACAATTTTGCCGTCTCCCGCTTTGCTTGGGGAGGGAAACTGGAACACTTCCTACTCCTTCTACATTCTTCTGATTAACTTCATTGCGATTCCCAAGACAGATTTAGCATTACCCTCGGGACCTAAGACCTCTGAGATCATATCAAAGTGGTTGGTTGGACCCCTGTCGATCCTGGCTACACAGGAGTTGCAGTGGTGGGTATGTGTGGTGGGCCAATCACCCGTTTAAAAATACAGGAAGAAACTAGAACTTCTGTCTTAATTTGTTGAAACATACTTATAAACACAATATGAAATATATGTATGAAATGTTAATGCGGTTTTCATAACGTACCATAGGTACATAGACGTCTGTTTTAGCAGCCTGATAAGCAGTTGCTCATCCCTTTGTGATTTTTTATCTCGATTCATCATAATCATCATCATCATCGTCATTGATATCTATTTCATAATCTTGATCACTGACTTCGGTAGGGAAGTAAATAAGCTGATTTGCGAAACGGTTAATGTAACGAACCTAATCTTAGATTTGCCAACTATAGACCTGTAAACCTCCGGCTTACCTGAATTTATTTGATTGATCTGTTTCAACCTGATAAGGATTTTATTGCTAATGTTAATTCTAGTCTTGTAAAGCTGGTTTCAAACGTCTTGAGTAGATAAAATATTGGATATCATTCATTGGGATCTCACACAAGAACAAGTATTGGAGCCAACAGTGGTGCTACGAATGAAACGGAAGATCGCTCACATAGTGTCAGATCGTTTACACTACCGCGCGCGCGTACCGATCTGACGCCAGCTATAAAATCCAGAGGCTTTAGCCAACTCGCCATCGCTAATTACGACGACGAAGTTCGAAAACAAAAATGTATGGAATTTGACATAACTATACATTTTTGTTACTTAGCGATGGCTATGATAATTCCCATACAATTTGGCCGCTAATTAGCAATGGTTATGTCAAACCCCATACATTTTTTGTTGCTTACCAATGTTTATGTCAAATACCATACATTTTTGTTTTCGAACTTCTTAAAAGTAACTTAAAGTTAACTTCTTTAACTTGGGTGCACATTATAACATCTACAATATTTTACGTTTTAGGACCTAAGCCAGCATCTATGTCAAGGTTAGAGAGCTTCCAATATCCAATAGCCATCTGCAACCTACCGATATCACTCAGGCAGTTATAGCTTTAATAGAATGCTAATAATGCGTAAACATGTAATATCATTACATTAGCGTTTCCGCGATGACACAATCACTCATACAATCAATCCGTTGCGTACTTTCCCTGGCCTTAAAGGTACTATCGTGCCTCATGTCCCTCCATTTTAGGGCCCACAATTTGCCGTTTCCCATATCGTTGGTACGATTTATATAACATATTTACATCGCGCAAACTTTAGGAGCACATATATTAAGGGCTGCAAGCGTGATGCAATAGCGTTGATACCGCAGTATCTCGCTATGAGATATAAAATGAAACCTTAAGTCTGGCCACAAATCTATTTTTAAAGGTACGTAGTTTTAAAAACCCGCTTGAGCGAACGAGGACTTCGGTTTTCAACAACCTACTGCTTTTCTCTTGTCTTTAAAAGCTATATTGTAGGCTCCAATAGCTGAGGCAAATTGTACACAGGCGGAGCCGTTATCGCAAGTCTGGTCTACTGGCGTTGGGAATACCGTGAATTATCAGTACAAATGTCAAAATTGGCCAATAACGCATAAGCGCGTGTTCAACCAATTAAATTAAGCAATTTTGGCATATGTCCCCATGATTCCCTGTATTCTTAAAGCCTATAGTTACGGATGAAGAGTTAAATAATATGACAATCAATTTACAAAGGCACTTAGGGCACTTGGGCTACAGGCTACAGTAGTTACTAGATAGTGGTAGTTCGTACTTGTACAAATCGTTTGTAATATAAACAAAGACAACGTGAATTGTTTATGCCAAATACAGTTTCGCGTGACTTACCATCGTCAATAGAATCGAGCGGAGTTATTTATAAGTTTGGTGAGATTGTGATTGCGAAAACTTATACCTATAACAGCAAGTGTCATTTCAATAAAGTATTTTTTGTGGGATAACGATCCCACAAAAATATTAAATGAAAAAGTTAAGGCTTTGCTTCGCAAAAAGTTAGGAGTTGTAGAGACCAAGTCCAATTTAAGAAAAATTTTGTTATCGTATATGGAAAATTAAATTTTTACAATAAGGAGGATAAAAGGTAGTAGCTACATTTCTCGTGAAAATTACGTCATTTTCACAATTGCCTGTATTCCGATTTGCGGTGTCTGGATGCAGTCAGCACTTATCAAAATATATCATATTTATGCAATTTGTTCTTCTATAATTTTCTAGAAGAGGTGTTTTAATAATCTGTATTATTTATAATGTGACGTATTTCTAAATCGACTGATGCATTTTCATGTTAATTACTGTTTCATTCATTCAGTCAATCCCGTGACTGACGCACGTCGGTGTCACGAGACACGAGCTGACACGGATGATGTAACATCACAATGTCGAACGTATAACCAATATTATAATGTCGAAATAACTATGCCATAATTATAAATTTGATTCACTTTCATTGAGATTGAAGTGGATCCAGCAACATCCAATTTTGTGCAATGCGCGTAAAAATAGGTTTTTGATTTTTTGTTGTGGTGCATTAAAAAGTTTTTTTTAATCGCAATAATATTGTAACTATACGCTTTAGAATACACGATTGAAAGAAAAAAAAATGCCGTATGTAAATAGTAAGTAGTAGGATTATGTGAGGAAAAATACAAACGAAATTCATGTCGTTTTATTTTAATTCGATATCTTATTCGCAATTTTCCCACTCTATATTATTCGAGTATAATACGGTAGTTTGCGTTTTTGGTCATGTGTTTTATTCATGAGCATTTACAGTGTCCGAGTGCCCGTTTAAACTGCCCGTGAAATTCTGTCCTGTCCACTAGTGTCATGTATTAAATACGGAATACATTGGTAAAATAAAACATCTGTGGTTTACTTACATACATTTTGAATACGTGATCTTGAATCGATAACGCTGACATACACGTATATTGTATGCTAAAAACGTCATCATTGTTATAGAGCACTTATGAACCCGATATTTGAGCAACGGTCTCTCCTTAATAAATCTAATACTTGGCCTTAAGGTACAGTTATTGTATACGAAACGGATTATAACTAAAGTTTAAATAATTAAGTAATCCCCGAATTGTCAAGCAGTGAGCGAGCTGATGACGATGAATTATAGCTAAGAACACTCGGTCATATGTCAGCTTTCAAAAAAAAAAAAAACTATATCAAAATGGACACACACACAGACAGACATGTCAAACTTATAACACCCCTCTGTTCACGTCGAAGGTTGAAAATGAGCTTGATGCTCGACAAAACAAATTTTTTATGGAAGAGACTTATTGATTTCCATATCCGTTCTTTTTTTATTCTGTTATCATCATAATTTAGGCCCGTATTAATAAAGCGTTCTTATCTCTAAGACAATTCTCAAGAAAGTACTTAAGACGTTGTTTTAATTAATAGACCGTACTTAAGTAAAGCTGTAGGTACGGCGTATCAAGTGAGTTCGAACGTATTAATAAACGAGACTCGTTACTCAAGTACGCTGTCATTGCTGTCAAACTGTTACTTGAGACGCGGTTTCGTGGGTACAGTCAAACCTTGACTTGAGAACGGCTTGCTTGGGAATTGGGATACAGTACATTATTATTTGTGGTGTTTTTGGGTGTGTTACAATTATGTAAATTAAAATCTAAATATTTATGATTAAACAAACTCAGAATTTACACTACATAGTCAACACAAAATAAAGTTATAAAAAAGATGCTATATTGATACATGATTGATACTTATTCTTCTTTTTTTTGGTAATCGCGGTTGCAAAGGTTTTTCACCATTCTGCCATTGTCGAGTAGTTGTAGAAATATTTTCGATTTTATTTAAATATATTTATTTATTTATATTAAAAGAATTACCTATTTGATTTATATTAATTGACTTGATTTGACACTTGACAGTAGAACTTTTTTTCGCTGCCCAAAAACCAATCCTCATTATATGATCCCTCCCTCCTACAATTCCTCGCCCTATCAACCTTAAATCTGTTCTGTGTTTTGTAAATACTCCTTTTACTGAAACTTTATGTACATACTTTGGTACTGGCCCTAAATTTGTCTGTTCTAGGTTTTAGATTATTCAACGGACTTCCTCCTGCACACCGTGCCCTTGTTTATTCATAAAACCCACTCATAAGGCAGAGTTTTCGTCAACACAACACATTGACGAATCACTAATGAGCCACTGTAAAGAATAAGAAGAACAAGAACTTTTTTCGAATGGCAATGGCATTCCGTTTTACGTAGTTGTTAAAAAAATATGGATTTTATTATGCTAGACAATAATAAATATTAACATATACGTAAAAATTTATGAAAATCAGTTTTTTCAATATAAAGAATACAGACTAAACTTTTTTTGGTATTTATGTTATTAAATATTACATTTTAAAACAGAAATATTGAAGGAATGTATAATAAATTAATCCGTTCTTTGTAGAAGTGTAAACGTTATTTTATTCGTTCTTTGTCGTGTAGTTGACGCTTAAAAGTTGAGTAAGTGATCTCAATAACGTTATCAACTGAGACGGTCTTGAGATCATACTATGAATAAAAGACCTTCTTGAGAAGCTAATCGTTACTTGAGACTGTCTCAGCCAAGAAAGGTCTTGAGAACGAGTTTGAGAACGGTTTATTGATACGGGCCCTAGACTCTGAGGGTTTGAAGCCTGGTGACCTGAAACACAGGCCTAGCCTAACTTACGCACTAGTCTCGTAAAATATAATACTTAGGTACTTTGATGAATGTGTACTTACTGATTTAACTTTATATTGTATTGAGAAATAAATATTTATCTTATCATATAATTTAATTTCTCAAATGAGTTGTGATAATTTCTACTCGTTATTTTGAAATTTTTAATATAAGATATATATTTCTAGATATATATCAAGATAATATAAAGTGTTAGGTTCGTTTCACATATAATAATGGCCCGTTTCCTAACCTATCTACTAATAACTATTTGTTAGAAACGTCAAATTTGTATCGCACTAAACCGTCAAATGACGACGTTTTTAACAAATGGCTATAGATATATAGGTTATTAGGTATTATTAGGTATATATATTTAGGTTATTTAGGGCCGTAAATAATCCCTTGATCCGTTTACTAACGGCCCGATTCAATAACCTATCTACCAATAACTTTGTTAAAAACGTCAAATTTGTATCGCAGGAAAACGGCAAATGATTCAATAATTTAGTTATTGGTAGATAGGTAATTAAAACCGGCCGTGAGACGTATAGTTCTTTCGCTCACCATTGTCTAGGTCTGCTCAGTGCTCACTAGCGGTAAAATATTATTGATTATGGTGAATTTTCTTATTTACACCTATATAGTATCAGCTCGCTGCTGGATATAAAGTCATAGTGATCGATCACGAACACTCAAGGGCCGACTTTCACAAATTCATCATGACTCAATTGTTCAAATATTTCTTTTGTTCTCAATAAGGACCATAATTATGTTTTCACATACAATCAACGTCATAACATGCATAGTTTTTTTTTATTGGCTTTTCGAAAAGTACATAATAAGCCAGGAAGTATTGTCTTTGCAATGGCATATCTACGATCAACCGTTGACGAAATACAGTCATCACAAAAGTAATGTTGGAGACCATTAAATTAAGACGTTATTAGATACAAAGAATAATGCAAGAGTGATTTCACAGTAGTTGAAAATGTATGAAGATAAATAGAAGACTTATTAACTTAAATACTGCATTTATATCTTTGCTTATAGAAAAATTTTCGTTTTTTTAATCATAGCAAAAAAAACGTCTGATAGTATTTTTAGGGTTCCGTAATACATAAGGAACCCTTAAGTTTCGCAATAAATGCAAGGTTTCACTTTTATAAAGTCGACCATTTTCGAGTAATGGGCCTCCAAAGTGGTTTGTAAGTTGATCCCCCCCCCCCCCCCCCCGGCATTTCTAAACTATAAGAGATAGAAACTTGTAATTTTCCATGCTGATAGATCATTCTAAAAACTCTTTAGGAAAATTATTTTGAACGAAATCGAACAGTAACTTTTGAAGTCATTTGAAGAAAAAAAACCTATTACGCGTTGATCGTTACGGAACCCTTCTTAGACATGTCCCGACATACTCTTGGTTAGGTTATGTCCTGAAACTCTTTAATTTAGCAACTGATTACTGTACTTTTTGCATTTTTCGGTTCGCCCTCGGAAAATATAAGAATTTTGCTGATTTACAAAAAATAAATGTTCACTACTGTTTAAATATTTCTTTTGTTCTCGATAAGGGCTATAATGATGTTTTCACATACAATCAATGTGATAATTGTCGACACAAAAACTCGTGTCGGATTAAGATACGAGTTACGAGAGAGATAGATGGTGTTGAGAGATATGAGGGCTCAAATATGGGGATTGGTGAACCCGTACTCACACTGAACGGTGAAAATTTATGGCTGTATTTTAATTACACACCACATACACCCGAAAAGATATTGGCGTAAGAGATCAGCTTTCAGAAGTCGGAAGATGTAGGATAATTATGAACGTACATCTTCAGGAAAAAGGAAGCTATAGAACAATTATTATGTGCGTTAATCTTCAGGCAAAACATAAAGAGACCTAATTTCGTTAGCCCCACCACATCTCACCGCAAACGCGTACATGCTCCGTTCCGTCGGTGGTATAAAAATAATCAATAAAATAGAAAGCGGTTAAAACCGTGGTTTTAAACCTTAGCCGAATGTCTTGCAGTTTTGGTTATTGTACTCGCCAGCAGTTACTATCAGAACTTTGAATAGGTACATGATTTTTTCCCAAATTTTAATGCTTCACACCAAAATATTATTTAAAAAAACCGGCCAAATGCGAGTCAGACTCTCGAACGAAGGGTTCCGTACAAAACGGCTTTCAGCCATTCTGTTATTCACGTTTGCTGTATAGGTGCTTCACTGAAATAGTTTATTTTATTCTGTTTTTAGTATTTCTTGTTATATCGGCAACAGAAATAGGACACACCTTCTGTGAAAATTTCAACTATTTACACATTCTCTATCATACAGATCATACAGGCAGACAGCGAAGTCTCAGTAATAGGGTCCCGTTTTGACTCTTTGGGTACGGAACCCTAAAAAATAAGAATCTCGCAATGTGCAGAGACCTAAAATCGTGTAGGTTTAAGCAGCGAACCACCGATACGCGCGCATCGCACCCGACAATTCGAAAATACATTGTTGAAATAAACACACTGGTTTGCATACAATCACAGAGAAAGCTCCAATGTCATTAATCGCACTATTCGCATGGAAATCGATATCTCAATGTTAGTACTAAGTGTTAGTACTAAACACTAATAAATGTTTACAGTTTACTCAACGAATGTACGACTTTGCTACGACGCTGTTTTGAGTAATGATAGTGTGAAATTGTGTTTAATATTTGCTATATCTATTCATTAAATTCCTTATTTGCTGAAAGTCTGTGTTAACTGCATAGTATCTAGATTCTAAACACTTTCGGATCGGGTGTTAAGAAACATGTTTTATATTCAATACTATTCACTACAATCATAAAACATTTGAAATATATTCGTACCTTATAGTTCTATTTTTGTGAACGTTTTGCATAAAGTATATGAACATAACTAGACCTAGCTTGTTATAACTAAACATCCCATTTAACGACGACAGGGATCATTCAATAAGATGCATTTTCCTGCAGTTGATTTCAAGATTCTGGGGTGTTTGGTAGATTAGAATAACACTACATTAGTAATTAGCACTTATTTTTGTTATTCGTAGCTTTTGGTATTACCTACTAGATATTATGAAAATCTTATGATTTAAAAAGTGAATTTTGTGCAACCATAATTACTTTCAAGCTGGTGCTATTAAACCTAACAAATAATTGGTCCAATTAAATCATTAAAATTGTTTAATTAAAACAACGTCAACGTACAAACTCAGACCAAATAAAAAAGTAAAGCCAGTTCGTAGAGACGAACACAAAGTTGCCGTGCAATTAATTATACAGTGTCACGCACAAATATACGTTTCGAAACTACGCCTTACCTTTTAAAGCGAGCTGTCGCGGTGTATGGGTTTTTATGTATTTAGTGCGCTCTACATGCATAAAAAACCGGCCTCAGTTTTTGTTTGACAAAGCTCTGTCTTCACTTTTTATTCGGTGTAAGCGTACAAATAAGGCTTTGTGCCTGGCTGTCTAGATTCTAGAAGAAACTCCGCTTTAACCTGTCGAGTGTGTACCGCATGGTGTACAACCATATAAGACCCACCGGCTTTTTATTCCCCACGACTGGATGTCCATTTCAAGTAGAAAACTAGTTGTTGGAATAGATGTGAAAGAAACTGAATTCCCCACCTCGCTATTCCTGTTGTTAAATCTTGTTTTTGCGTCCGTGTTGTCTATTCCCCGTACGTTTGGTGTAGCTCTTTGATAATGAGGAATAAGGATTGCTGACTACTCCACAGCTTAATGGGCATCAGTAAATATACATAGCACACTATATACTTATATTGACTGTAGATTCTGTGTCTGTCTATGGCTATTTTTAGTGACTGATTCTTCAATACGCAGCTCCAACTGTTGAATGGGTCGATGATTGGGAACTTTATTCACTACAGAAAAATATAGACGTTTCATATTAAAACATCAGTCATAATACACTGCACATGTGCAGCGCGGTGCAACTTGACATTCGAACTAGTACAATGAAACGTGTAATTCTTGTGTAATGAATGAAGTTATTTTTTGTATAGCTATCTTAAAAATGCAGCGCCGCGTCAGTATTGTTTTGTTTCGGTATTAATTGTCACTAAGAATGAATTTTCCAATATTCACTTCCAAAATAAATGTTACAGCTAGGCGATGTTACAGTTTTGCGAGAATTGTCAACAATCAATTGGAGCATGAAATTTTATCGTTAAATTATAGTTTATACGGAGAAGTTGTGCAGAAAGCTAATCTATTTTTTTAATTATGCTTAGAAATAAAGATAATAATTAAAATTATAATAACACACCACTTCAGATTATTCACACACTACCGTGCGTTTGATAGATACAAACGTCAACGACCGCTTTTATTAGTTTCACCAGTATGTTTGCTTGCTTGCTTGTTTGTAACAGACTCCTTTGGGCTCCATTTTGTCCTACTTTGAACGATCAGATTTAATTCAAACTTTGCACACCTGTCAAAGACCGATGACAATGCAATAATTCGATTAAAATATCCGATTATCCTGATTAAATTCGCCAGGATTCATCAATTTCTTTCCGCATCGTTTGCATGAGAGTAAGAGAGATAGAACTAGTGCGCGAACTACGCATCCGTGCTGTTCCAGGCTTACTCTTTGGCAAATCGTACTAAAAAGCAAAAAATAAATTATAATTTAAAATTTAAATATTTAAAATAAATATAATTATAGTTGTTTAAAAAACACGCTTTTATAGAAAATCTAACTTTAATAAATTTGGATTAAGAATAGTGTAAATGAAAAATAAATGTTTATTATTGTAAAAAAGCGTGGGGTGCATAGTGTCAATAGTTATAAACATTTTATTGGCAGATATGAGAAGGATCTTCACTTTGTTATTATCTTAAAAATCACTTTAAACGAAATCTGACCGTTTGAAGTGGATCAAAATCAAATCCACTGGAGTCGGTTACATACAAACAAACGTACAGGTGAAGACACTGCACCCCACGCTTTATTACGATAATAAACATTTATTTTTCATTTACACTATTCTTAATCCAAATTTATTAAATTTTATTTTTTATTTTTAAGTTAGATTTTCTATAATAGCGTGTTTTTTTTAGTTTTTTTAAACTATAATTTATTTTATCTAACATGCAAAAGAACCCTTATCAATTTTCAAGTTAAAAATTATAATATTATGAATTATTACGGGCGAACTTCGACCGCAGAGCGAACTCCAGTACTTAATTGATGAAGATGAGATGAGATTGAACGCACCTAGTTCTCATATTTCCACTAAGCACATATAAAGGGGAAATGAGAGATAATGCTAGTTACAATTTGAACATCCAACACATAATGAATCGCAATTTTCTGCGCCCGCGACGTTTCAGTGTTATGTATAAGTACGCTGGTTGTTGCCTGCGGGTTTGCACGCGCGATTTCTAAAATATAAATAATTACCTGTAGAAAGTGAAATAATGTATATAGGCTTTAGGCACTACAATCTAGATAGATGTCTACAGCAATTAGGTACCTAATGCAATTGGGAAAATTTTTAAGCGAATTAAATATTTTTCGTCGGTAATTAATTTAATTTAAAATAAAAAAGAGAGCGATATATCGGCCTGTGACGTCACGCTGCGCTACCGCCATATATAAAACAATGTACGGCGGTAGCAGATTGTGATATTTTGGGAGAAAGAGACGGGCAACATTTTTTATTTAACCTAAAAACCCTTTTTGTTTTAGATGTGACTATTCACGAATTTTAAAATTTAATTTGTAAAAATGTGGTATTCGACACTAGGTAACATCCCTATTCTAATTTACTTTTTCGTGGAGTCGGCTTACGCCGCCACGTCAGTAGGCGATCTGAACCAAGCGGAGAATTCGATAAAAATGCTGAATCGCCCTGCTGCAAAGTGATAACTACCTCTTGAAGTAGTTCTCACGTTCGAATTATGCTCTAATACATGTAGATTCTAGACCGAGAGTAATTTTGTCACACGTTAGTTGTTACGTAACCTCCGGCCCACCTACTTCTGCAGATCGCAGATCGGATAATACACTAATTGACGAATACATCATTCGTGTGACACTTCGAACACTTCTTTCGTGAGCGGACATAATCTTTAATTGATTATTATGTAAACTATAGGCAGGGGGCGTTGTTTGGCGCTAAAGTAAAGCGGATATTATGTTGGTGATAGTTTTAATTTGATTTACCTTTGAAACAAAAGAAGGAAAATAGACTACATAAAGTGCGGTAGAATTGAATGTGGAAGAATATGTTTTATATAATCTTAGATATTATAAATGGCTGACCCCGCTGACTCACTGACATATAATATCTAGACGCACGCACAGCCGTAACGGCTAACGGTAGAAATGTAAAATTTTGGGGATTGTAAAAAGGGATTTTTAAAAATTCCACTCTAAAAGGGGTGAAATAGAGGGTGATAGTTTGTATAGAAAATCTTTGAATCTGCTCCTATTTCGGTTAAAGTGGAGATTCATTCTTCTTAAATACATTTAATTAAATACGTGTTTTAGGATATATTAGAATTCTGAGGGTGTACAATAAAATTTGAAATTATATTATCAATAACTGAACGGAGGGCATTGAATTTGGGCATGCAGATAGTTATTATGACTTAGAAATCCGTTAAAAAGGATTTTTCGAAATGCATAACTCCTCCTCGGGGATACAATGGGGATCTTGTTAAATAATATTGAAAAAAAAAAACAATACTGCTAACTTTACCACCGCCATACAACACAATATAGTCTGCTTTATTTATCCCATTTCTGTCCTATTTGCTCGCAACTATACACAGGATTGCGGAAAGTAAAAGTAAAGATACACATCAATAAATTAATAATAACTCTGTGGAATTCGTCCGTATCGTCTGTTTGTTTACGCTGGCATTTCTCCGCGCCGATGTGAGTGAGATCGTGAGCGGGCTAATTAATATTGACAGCTCAATTAGTGGTTGCATAATATGTAAACAAGCCCTGGTACACTTCAAAGTGATGAAGGAAATGTTTTGAAGACATTAGTTAGGCCAACTCAAAATATAATTTTACAAGCTTTTTCGCGCGACTTCGTCCGCGTGGATCCCCATTGCATCCCCATGGGATATATATTTATAAAAACCATTTAACGGATATCTGGGGCATAATAACTGCGTGACAAAATTCAACAAGCTGTTGATATTTCAGTATACAAACTTTGGACCCCTATTTCACCTATTTAGGCGACGAATTTCAAAAAACTATAAAAAACGCACTCAATAATTTCTATTTATTTCCTCGGATATTAAATTTCATAGGAATCGAGACAGATTTCAATTTTTCTTCTTACAAACTCCTCTTTTACACAAGTTTTTTTTAAAGAAATAAAGATTTTTCATACAAACTTTCAACCCCAATTTCATCCCATTAAAAGTGGAATTTTTCAAAATCCCGTCTTAGTGTGCGTATTCATTGTTAATTAAAACTACTGTCCAAATTTCACGTTTCTACCATTAGTAGTTACGTCTGTGCGAGCGTCTATACGTCAATCAGTCAGTGAGGAACGATAATAATTATTGTTGCGCTTATACTAAGATTCAAATTTGGAAAAGAATAATTTAATTTAAATTCTAACTTTTATTATGGAATGAATTCTAAGTTATAATAGATCCTTACCTATGAAATTTCCGTTCCGCAGTACTGGCTATTTCAAATCAAAATAATTTTTGTTTGGCTAAGGATTCTAATTTCAAATAATTTTATTTTAAAAACATGGAATTCTTTTTCCAAAAGTAGTCATTTGTTTATTGATTAGTGTTACATTTTCATCGCGTTTCAATCTTTTTCGTCATCATGGATACGTTAAAAATTCGAGAAATTATGGAATATGAGTACCGTCGTGGCTGCAACGCGGCACAAGCGGCACGCAACATCAACGACGTTTACGGAGCTAACACTACAAACCAACGCACCACCTGTTATTGGTTTGCTCGCTTTCGTTCTGGAAATTTTGACCTGAAAAATGAACCTCGCGGTCGTCCGAAGACTGGTCGACAATGACGAATTAAAGGCGATTGTGGAAGCTGATGATACACAATCTACGGCTGAATTAGCCGCAGCTTTCGACGTTAGCGTCAAAACAATATTGGTCCATTTGCGTCAAATTGGCAAGGTAAAAAAGCTTGACAAATGGGTGCCCCACGAACTCAATGATCGCCAGCGCGAAGTACGCGTCGAGACGTGCCTTGCACTGCTCAACAGACACACAAATGAAGGAATTTTGAACCGCATTGTTGCGCTAATACTAAGATTCAAATTTGGAAAAGAATAATTTAATTTAAATTCTAACTTTTATTATGGAATGAATTCTAAGTTATAATAGATCTTTACCTATGAAATTTCCGTTCCGCAGTACTGGCCATTTCAAATCAAAATAATTTTTGTTTGGCTAAGAATTCTAATTTCAAATAATTTTATTTTAAAAACATGGAATTCTTTTTCCAAAAGTAGTCATTTGTTTATTGATTAGTGTTACATTTTCATCGCGTTTCAATCTTTTTCGTCATCATGGATACGTTAAAAATTCGAGAAATTATGGAATATGAGTACCGTCGTGGCTGCAACGCGGCACAAGCGGCACGCAACATCAACGACGTTTACGGAGCTAACACTACAAACCAACGCACCACCTGTTATTGGTTTGCTTGCTTTCGTTCTGGAAATTTTGACCTGAAAAATGAACCTCGCGGTCGTCCGAAGACTGGTCGACAATGACGAATTAAAGGCGATTGTGGAAGCTGATGATACACAATCTACGGCTGAATTAGCCGCAGCTTTCGACGTTAGCGTCAAAACAATATTGGTCCATTTGCGTCAAATTGGCAAGGTAAAAAAGCTTGACAAATGGGTGCCCCACGAACTCAATGATCGCCAGCGCGAAGTACGCGTCGAGACGTGCCTTGCACTGCTCAACAGACACACAAATGAAGGAATTTTGAACCGCATTGTTACTTGCGATGAAAAATGGATTCTGTTTGATAACCGCAAGCGCTCAGCAAGTTGGTTGGATCCGGGCTCAGCACCTAAACAATGCCCTAAACGAAAACTTAGAAAAGTGATGGTCACTGTTTGGTGGTCTAGCGCCGGTGTGATTCATCACAGCTTCTTACCAAACGGGGTGAGCATTACTGCAGATGTGTACTGTGAAGAACGGTACACAATGATGGAGAATCTGGCACATCTCCAACCAGCATTGGTCAATCGCTCGTCTCCGCTGCTCCTGCACGACAACGCGCGACCTCATACTGCACAGCAGACGGTCTCCAAGTTGCAAAAACTGGGGTTGGAAGCTCTCCGTCATCCGCCCTACTCACCAGACCTTGCGCCTACAGACTACTACTTTTTCCAGAATTTGGATAACTTCTTGGCGGGGAAAAAATTTCAATACCCGAGAGGCAGTACAAAATGCCTTTGAAGAATTTGTTGCCTCCCGTCCAGCTGATTTCTTTAAGAATAAACTGCCACTGCATTGGCAAAGATGCATTGATTGTATGGGTGCTTACTTCGATTAATAAAATTAAAAATACATGAAAAAAATTCGTTGAAATTTTTTTATGCAAAACGACAATTTCATAGGTAAAGACCTAATATATAATATAAAGTTAATTTTTTCATTTTGTCATTATTTTTATACGCTTCTTTTTCTCTTTCAGGTACGTCAAATTTTGCTGCAATATTAGCTTTAAATAAAAAATGTTAGGTGAGTTCAAGTCTATGAAAGTAGGTGTTAACTTCTATTTGATATAGCAACATGTCACTTGTATGTCGGTAATATGTCAGCAATATGTCACAAGTCACGCCTGCAGTTCCTCATAATTCCATATTCGTCATAGAGAGTAGAGGAAAAACCATAAGTCGAGCCGTGACATAGATATCAAAGATGAGTTGCTTAGAAATTGTATGTCTGTAGTCAGTTTAAGGAAACGTTATAGATATATTAGCCATACATCCCTGCATCCGTCTTACCATATTTCTACTAAGTCTATCGGGATTTGAATCAACTCGTTTTTATTTGTAAGATAGATGGATATTTGGTATGTCACTAACTTTTACTACACTAACTAACTAAACAACAGATTACTAAATAGTTACTACGTAAAAACTACTAAACTCCTTTCGACCTTAATCGCTTTTGAGAGTGTTTTTAAACTGATTCAGAGGTGTGAAAACTAAAACTTGAAAGTGAGCAATGTTATGATTAATTTATTGCAAATTGCAACTTGTACATAATATATGTGCGTATAATAAATAGACACCAACAATTTATACTACGCTAATTGTAAATTTTAGGTAAATCTGTTTTTGTGCCAAGTTTCTTAAAATGTGGTATTTTATATGTAGTAAAAAAATCGTGAAGAAATATAAAAAAAATAACAAATTTACAAATTTCATACAACACTTAGTAAATGTACTTTTTAAAATCACTCAGTTTATATTACGCTATCTAGTGTTAGCGAAGCCTGCGCGGGGAGAGGACGCCCCGCTTGTATGTTTACATTAGTCTAACAACACTTGTCGCTGTGTAGGATGTAATTGCACGGATTTAAAAACCTTTTCTGTAAATTATAATATATTTGATAGCGTCACAAGGTATTTGAAATATTGTTATTGGTATAAGTAATTAAAATTAGCAATACGACTGTTCGCGCCAACACTAGCGCGACGTTTAGAATAAACACAAAGGACATCACTACGTGATGTATGGCCGACTCAGGGGCGCTGTCAGAGAGTGACGAACACTTGCATTTAGATCACCTTCCGCGCCGGATGCATTTTCAGCTCATCCCGAAACCTAGTGAACGCGAACGTGTGTGCGCATATTTATTTGTGCTCGTTAATATAATACCAAATTCGCCGGCGAACCGCGATAAATCTATCGATAATCCGCTCAACAGCTGTGTAGTGTAGTGAGAAGAAACCTCCGCCCAGATACAGAACCACCAGCTCAACAATAAGGTCAGTCCCAGATTTCTCCAGCCCTCACATTAACCTATATACCTACTTCCTTCAGCTCAAAGTCGTATGTGTAAGGTCCTAGCTTACACATTTCTTGGTCCATCGAGCCTTCGTGAAGCCCGTCTCCCTATTACCGGCGTTGGGCCTCATTAGAACCAGCACCTACAGTTCCACTCCGCCCAATTCTGCACATAAAATCAGCTCGATTATTTATATTTTGTCCAATTAATTCTGGCCAGGCCGCCCCGCCATTTTAAAACCAAGTTACAGTCCATTCCCATTATCAATTCGGCACATTTAACATTAAACCCCTATTCTGTACTTTGATATTAACCTATATGTTAATTATTTAAATTATTTTGTGCATATTTCGGCCCATAAATTCATAGGAAAAACCCAAAAAAAAAAAATAAAAAAAAAATAGTGGGTAGGTTGTCGGCTTATTGTCGAACAAAGAACTCGAACATTCCAGAACTTCCCTAACGTACCTAATACATAATTTGTGCCAATAATATCTCATATAATTTTCTCAGCTCTTAATTACTTACAAAATATTTTAATGTTTGACTCGCATATAAAATAAGTAATAACTAGTGCGTATTGTGAATTACGTTCGGCTCATAACAGAATTGTAAATCGTCGTTGCATTACTAAGTATTTTATCTATATATAACGTTTATATCTTCATATTCTCAATTTTTAAAACACAATATTAATTAACTTAGCATTATTTTAATAGTTACGGGTTGCATAACATCTCAAGTGCCCTACTAACATCGTCGGCTCGCTTCGATACAGAAAACTTGATTAGTGTACCTACACGGCGCCCGTGGGAACAACAGCTGTTACATTCATTCTCAATTAGGTATTCTTCATAGAATAAATAGTGACCTTCACATTGAATTCATATCTTATCTACGTTCTGTGTCTATACAAAAATATTATTAGGTGTTACGTTACAGCTGTTTTAAATAAGAATTCTTATCGACGTTCTGTGTTTATACAAATATATTATAGGTGTTACGTTACAGCTGTTTTGAATAAGTCGGCACACTATTGAGATTGAAACTGCTCATACCTACTTGCATTGTTTTCATTACGTTATTTTGTTTCTAACGCGCCCGCTAAGATTTGTTTATATTCAAACTTCAGGACATTAATATAATATTACAGACGACTTCTAACGCATTAATCTCCGCTCATCAAACATACACTAATACTATATTAGCATCAGGCGATCGGTCAGCTCATTTGTTAATTAACTCGTACACATTTTATGATAAAATTGTATACATTATTAAAATCTATTTTCTGCGTTTTAATATAATTGCGCGCGTATTTTCCGCTCATTATTTTTAAATATTTAACTTAGTTCCACGCATATATTTTTAAACATGCCTACAAAATCGCAAGCGGCCATATTTAGGCAAACTATAAAATCTATTAGTCGGCTCAGAGAGATCGCATTGGCATTACACAAAGGTGACTCAAAATCTAACAAATCGGAGTAACAAATGCGCGTTTTAAAGACCTATGGAGATTGCTTTGGGCCCGGGGAAGCCCATAGCCTTCGGCACGATTTTTGATTTTGCACTCATAGGACTCGTTGAGCACTCATGCGATTCACCTGTAGCTCAAGTTGGCTCTGCTCATGTTACTCATACTCATTATACTCAGTCGGCTCACTCTACACATTCTGCTCATTCTACTCATGATATTTGCAAAAGCTCCGCCCCATCGTTTACAAACATTTGAATCAAATAGAGTAACAAAAATTAACTCAAATTCACTCACACTTAAGTGGCGTCTTGTACCTTCCCAATTAAATCCTGCTGACTGTGCAAGCAGAGGATTATCAGCTCAAGCTCTCTCCGCTCATGATTTATGGTGGTCTCCTTCTTGGCTCAAATTGCCAGAGGATACCTGGCCCAAGATGCCCTCAGCTCATACTCGACAAGACTTGCCAGGGCTCAAACCAAAATACGTACCATGCAATTTCTCGATACCCGGTGTCGATAGTGATCTGCTCACTCGCTTCAGCTCTTTAGAAAAACTAACTGGTGTCACTGCCTACATGAGGCGATTCATTCGTAACTGTAAACTAAATTCAAACTCGCGACAACTAGGCCCTCTAACTGTAAGTGAACGTAGAGAAGCATTACTCTTCTGGATCCGCTCTGTACAGCAGAATGCATTCGCAGAAGATATTCACCGCCTGCAAACCGATAGAATCTGCACAGTACGACTACAACGTCTGTCGCCTTTTACGCAGGACGGTCTCCTCAGAGTAGGAGGTAGACTCACTCGTTCGGAACTCACATACGATGCTCAACACCCATACATTTTGCCTAGTTCTAGTCCGCTCGTAGACCTCATAATAGATCACTATCATCGCATACATTGCCACCCTGGCACGGACACGCTACATGCTATTTTACGTCAGCAATTTTGGATATTATCTGCCCGTCGCATTATAAGGCACAGAACGTTTAAATGCATAAGATGTTTCCGTTGCCGCGCTCAGCCCGAAGTACCTATCATGGCTGACCTGCCAGCTGATAGAGTCATACCTCAGCCCGTATTTAGTAACGTATCAACAGATTTCGCCGGACCGTTTCTGCTCAAATCAAGTCAATTGCGTAATGCTAAGTTAATTAAGGGATATTTTTGCATATTTGTTTGCCTCACTACAAAGGCGGTTCACTTAGAACCAGTCTCATCGCTCACTGCCGAATTTATTGCAACATTACAAAGGTTCTGCTCACGTCGCGGACTTCCGGTATTGATACGTTCGGATTGTGGCACAAATTATGTAGGAGCTAGGAATCATCTACTAGAGGTACAACAATTTCTCAATGACAATAACGACGCCATTTCTCATAAACTCTCAACTCAAAATATAACTTGGTTACTCAATCCGCCTAAAGCCCCATGGATGGGAGGTATCCATGAGATTAATGTTAAATCCACAAAGCAACTTCTATACCGTGTTATCGGTGAGCAACACCTCACTTTCGAGGAATTCTTAACTCTGCTCACTAGAATCGAAGCTGTGTTAAACTCTCGGCCCATCAGTCCACTTTCGTCCGATCCCACGGACTATCAGCCACTTACTGCTGGCCACTTTCTCATTGGCCGTCCGCTCACAGCTCTCCCCGAGCTGACTCTAGATGAAAGAGTAATATCTCCGCTCAAACGCTTTCAGCTCATTCAATCACTCTCTCAGCGCTTTTGGAACCTTTGGACCAAGTCCTACCTCCATACCCTTCAAATCCGCTCCAAATGGCTTTCCTCTTCCTCTCCACCCAAAATTGGAGAACTGGTTCTGCTCAAGGAGGACAATTTGCCTCCTCTACAATGGAAGATGGGAAGAATCTCACGTCTGCTACCTGGGAAGGATGGAGTCATCAGAGTTGTGGACTTGGACACGACTCAAGGCCAGCTGCGGAGGCCTGTCGGCAAGATTGCCCGGCTCCCACTGGATTCTGCTCAGGATGGGGCTCAGCTCGCCGCCTGTGCGGGCCCCCCAGGATGTTCGCGCCAACACTAGCGCGACGTTTAGAATAAACACAAAGGACATCACTACGTGATGTATGGCCGACTCAGGGGCGCTGTCAGAGAGTGACGAACACTTGCATTTAGATCACCTTCCGCGCCGGATGCATTTTCAGCTCATCCCGAAACCTAGTGAACGCGAACGTGTGTGCGCATATTTATTTGTGCTCGTTAATATAATACCAAATTCGCCGGCGAACCGCGATAAATCTATCGATAATCCGCTCAACAGCTGTGTAGTGTAGTGAGAAGAAACCTCCGCCCAGATACAGAACCACCAGCTCAACAATAAGGTCAGTCCCAGATTTCTCCAGCCCTCACATTAACCTATATACCTACTTCCTTCAGCTCAAAGTCGTATGTGTAAGGTCCTAGCTTACACAACGACCTCCCGTAATACACTACGCTAACTATTAGTTAGCCCTACGACCTCCCGTGATACACTACGCTAACATTAGTTAGCACTACGACCTCCCGTGATACACTACGCTAACATTAGTTAGCACTACGACCTCCCGTGATACACTACGCTAACATTAGTTAGCACTACGATCTCCCGTGATACACTACGCTAAAATTAGTTAGCACTATGACCTCCCGTGATACACTACACAAACATTAGTTAGCACTAGGACCTCCCGTGATACACTACGCTAACATTAGTTAGCACTACGACCTCCCGTGATACATCATGCTAACATTAGATAGGCGCGTGTAGTATGTAGAATCTAATTGACAAATTACGTGTATATACGGCTAACTTTCTCAAAGTAAAAATATAAAAATAATCTAGGAGAAATAAAGATGGGACATTATAATGAATAAATAAACTTTTATGGGTACCAAATTTCAAATAAGTATCTTAATATAAAAGTTATCACGTTTTTTCCTTTACAAGCCTCTCCTGTGAAGTGTACTTTTATGAGTTAGCTTGTTATTGAGTTAGCTAACTGGTGTCGAAATGTCACAGAGTTTAGAAACGGCAAGTCGTGTGTCATACGAACATGACATAGGAGTTGTTAGGTGTGACATTTTCGACACATTACGTGTGATGCCGGCCGGCGCCCGCGCCGTGGGAAGTGTGACGCGCGTGTCACTCACGCACCTGCACGCCGCGGCCGCGCTGTTTGTACGAAACACGTTAAAACAATATTTGGGTTAGAGCATTTTTGCTTGCGCTTGAGTCGTTTTTTGGCATCATCCTACTACTATTATAAATGTGAAAGTTTGTGAGGATAGATGGATGGATGTTTGTGACTCTTTCTTGCAAAAACTGCTGAGCGGATTTTGATGAATCTTTTCAGTAGCTAATACATCAGACTAACGAATAGGTTATAAACTATAAATATATCGTGTGAAAAATAATTTAACATGGGCGAGTCCGCGGCAAAAGCTAGTGATAAACTAAAGCTTTTCTATGAAAAGCCATTGAAAATTAAATAATATCTAAAGTTTTCTCGTTTTATTAAAAAAATAGGTTCGTTACGCAGAAGTCTTATTCTATAGATAAAATCAATTTCTAATGAGTAAAATCTGGCTATAAAATTTAATGTAATATTATTTATAGGGCCATTAAATACTCGCGAGCTGCGAAACGCGAGGCATTAAATTAAATCTTTCCCGTCAATTTTCTCTTAACTATTAAATCGATAGCCACTCTATTGTTGCCACCTATTTAAGGCTCGTTTAGATTTTGACAACAATAACACGCAATAACGGGTGTGCCTGATTTCTCCAGCCCTGGGACCGTTAATTTAATTCAGAAGGATGGACTTTCTAAATGATGCACAGAACTCATTTGAGAAATGACAAGCGAGACTGCTGCGGTTTAGCTTTCGCGGGCAATGTGACATTCGCCTGAGATCTAGATGGGCGCTGGGCATTGATTATCACGGCTGGCCATCTGTGCTGTACACGAGGCACGCTAGGGTTGACGGTAGTTGATGAATTGATAATCATTTATTATTCAATAAATGATAGATCTGTTATCTTTGCATAGTAAAAATGAAGTCGCTTCCTTTCCCGTTAGCTTAGATCTTGTAAATTACTTATCGGATTTAAATGCAGTTTTAGTTAGAGCGATTCAAGAGGAAGGTTTTTATGTACCTTGTCTTGCCATAAATACTGAAACAAAGAAGAAAAAAAAATCTATTGCAAATAACATTTATTACTTTTACAGAGTGTTAGTTTAATACATAAATATAAAACAATTAAAAATATAAAAAGCTTATTCGAAGTGGTCTCCATTGGCTGCAAAACTTTTAAACATTGAGAGCAAAGCACGCAACTCTTTCCATGGGAAAATTCTTCACTGCCAATCGTACGGATTGTTTTAGGGACTCCAAATTATCATGGCGTTTAGAGCAAGCCGTACTCTCTAAAACTGACCATAAATCATAATCCAGCTAATTCAGATCGGGACTAGACGACGGCCGGTCTTCAGCTCTGATGAAGTCCGAAACGTTCGTTTCCAACCAAGACTTCGTAGAACGAGCTTTATGACCCGGCGCCGAGTCTTGCTGGAAGGACCATTCTTGGTTATTGAACATGGTGTTGTTAAGGGGCTTCACTACCTTCTCAAGAATGGTATCTTGATACACTTGTGCCGATGTTTTGATACCTTTTTCACAAAAGTATGGCTCAGTCACTCCTTCATAGCCAATACCACACCAAACCATCACTGAAGTCGGATAATGCCCACGTTGAACTCTGTCGACTCTGTAATTGGGAAGCTTCCTTAGAGCTTTGAGTATAAATACAGTAATTTTGTTTGTTAAAATGTTGCTCAATTCTAAAAAATTTCTCATCCGTAAACAAAATTTTTCTGTGACCTCCCTTTGCGTACCGCTTCAGTAGTTGTTTCGATTTTACCACCCTATTCTTTTTAAAATTATCAGTTAAGAAATATTCTTTTTAAAATTATCAGTACGTCTCTTATAGGCTTAAGTCATCTTTTAAAATACGCGACATGGTTCTAGGTGCTATCCCCAACTCCCGAGATAAAATCTTTTGCTTTCGGACAGGATTTCTTCGAATTCTTTCCCTTACTGCTTTGACCACCTTTTTCGTACGAACACTTCGTGGACGGCCAGATCTTTTTCTGTCACAAACAGAGGAAGTCTCATTGTACCTATTAATAGCCACCGGGCTATAATAGGTACAATGAGAAAGAGAGATAGTAAAATGTTTGTGTACCGACACAAACATTTTACTAATACGAAGCGTATGGAGAGTTTTAAAAATTGCATTTGGCTCCATACCTACTTGCAATGTGTATTGCAATCACAGCGATTCGGTTCTCTTTATCACCCCACTCCATTTTAATATAGCAAAATATTGTACAATGTATTGGCGCCAAAATTAGAAAACACAATGAACAATCATATAAAAATGACAGATTCCAAATTCAAATGTAATATTTTGTTTATTTTTAATTGTAACAGTATTTATGGCCAGACTAAGTATAATACGTTTAGACGTTGCACCCGTGCAAAGTGTAATAAAACTTAAGGTAAGGGATTTTTATAGAAAGTTATTTCTCAAGTTTTCTTTGGTTGCTAGAGTGTGACGCCACTGTCCCAACCTAAGGCATGGCCAGACTAAGTATAATACGTTTGACGTTGCACCCGTGCAAAGTGTAATAAAACTTAAGGTAAGGGATTTTTATAGAAAGTTATTTCTCAAGTTTTCTTTGGTTGCTAGAGTGTGACGCCACTGTCCCAACCTAAGGCCCGTATTAATAAAGCGTTCTTATCTCTAAGACAATTCTCAAGAAAGTACTTAAGATGTTGTTTTAATTAATAGGCCGTACTTAAGTACAGCTGTAGGTACGGCGTATCAAGTGAGTGCGAACGTATTAATAAACGAGACTCGTTACTCAAGTCATTGCTGTAAAACTGTTTTGGGATACAGTACAATATTATTTGTTGTGTTTTTGGTTGTGTTACAATTATGTAAATTTAATATAAATAATATTCTTCTTCTTTTCTTTGGCAATCGCGGTTGCCAGTGTCGAGTATTTATAGAAATATTTTCGATTTTATTTATTTATTTACATTAAACGAATTACTTTTTTTTTCGCTGCCCAAAAAACAATCCTCATTATATGATGATGGAGGGCCTCCTACAATTCCTCGCCCTATCAACCTTAAATCTGTTCTGTGTTTTGTAAATACTCCTTTTACTGAAACTTTATGTACATACCTATTTACAAAAGAAAACTGTGGTACAGACCCTAAATGTTTGTGTTTGTTCTAGGATTTTTAGATTGTTTAGATTATTCAAGAGACTTCCTCCTGTACACCGTGCCCTTGTTTATTCATAAACCCCACTCATAAGAGTGTCATCATCAGAGTTTTCGTCAGATTGGGCTTCGGTATGGAAAAAATCATTACAATCAAATCATGTCATCAAATTCCTTCTTTCTTGTTCCATAACGTTTCTTGTTTTGACAGTCCTGATAAAACCATTCCCTATAATATTTTTCCCAGCACTAAATAAACAAACGCATTGCTCGACGCAATAAGCGTTCAAATATTTTACGTTTGTTTCATAATAAGTCCATAAATCCATATCTAAGATAGCTGAATGAAGCGGAGGTGTTGCTATTGTTAGATCGAAATATGCCTTCCCAGATAGATCCTATCGCCCAACTCAACACCGAGCCCTTTATAAATAAAAGATGCCAGATGCACGTTATGAAATTAAAAATAAAATAACTGGCTGACCTTATTTGGACATGACAACCACTTATAAAAGTAAATATTAAGTAAATATTTTTAACTATTGATAGTAATTTTATTGTATGTGTCATTCTGATCATATCCGAAGCTGATACTTTGCAAGTTATTGACACAGCTAACCTTAATGTCATCAAAACCTACGTACTCTTCGAATAGCCGTATTTTCCCGCTGAGTAGGTAAAAGTTATAAATAACCTTAAAGATAGTCTTCTAGGATTAAACGTGGAGGAACAGTAGATGAATCAAAAGTGTGAGGGACCTTCCGTAAGTTTATCTTTAAATACAAAAGTTTCACAGAAAGAACGAGAAAGGCATGTCAAATTATTTATGTTTGAACTACTAAATTTGAAAAATTATCTCCTGAAGTTCTATGTCATGTTGTGAAAGCATAGATACATTCTTTAGAACACATAATGTAAGTAAAGTGGCAACTGCGGAAATAGTTCCGAGTTTGCTCGTAATCAATTGCAGGGTCAGAGACGACTAGATATACAGGGCAAGTACAAATCGATGACATTTCACATTAAGGCTAGTTTTAATTGGCGGTCCGATGCACAATGTCCCCCGTGCAGCCGATACGCGACGATAGCGCGTGCTCGCGTGATATGCCAGCGCGGTCCAGCGGTCCACGTAGCATCACTTGCTATCTCCAAGTTAGCTTGCTTCTCCGATACAACCAGTTTTTCTATTTGTAATGCCCTTTAATGGTAGCGATGTGCAATTGTTTGGTGACTTATGAGAACGTAAAAAAGGCTAAGGACTACTAACTAGCAAAATATTTTTATTTTCTTTGTAATTAACCGTTTAAGGGGTTGTGCGCTGTTATTATTATATTTATTATTTCAGTATTTTAAGTAAGACAAGACTCAGGGGAAGGTTTTAGTTTTTGAAAATTTTGTCTCAAATATTTATAGCTATTTTTTATCCGATTTCAATACTTTCCGGTCGGCGCGATACGCCCTTGTCGCCTACAAAATTAGTATGGGACTTGACGCTCAAGGTCACTGGTGTTATACAGAGCTTTAAAATGCTGAAATACGTTCAAGCATTTTCTTCAATGACAGTTGTTCACTAAATCTATCTATATATATATATATATATAAAAGGCAAAGCTGATTGACTGATGTATCAACGCACAGGCCAAACTTTTAAGGCTAGAAATTTGAAACTTATACTTTAAAACTGCACACGTGTTTCTTATATTATGACGTAGGCATCCACTAAGGAAGGATTAGTATATATAAATAGTTTGTATTAAACTTTTTATTCCTTGGACATATTTGCATGAAAATGCAAAAACGGTGGGCAGGATAGGGGATGAAAGCTAAAAACCTAATTTCACGCGGGCAGCAGCGAAGCGGACATTTCAACGAAGCCGCGGACAGTTAATACTAGTTCATTGATAAATATTATGATTCAGCGTGACCAAGGTGAGAGCAAAAAGAGATATTATTTAAGATAAAACTAGCTGACAACTCATTGCTAATTGCCACAATAAAAATCGTTTCGAGCAGTAAATCACAGTGGACATTCGATAATTTCCCTTAATTGGTCTCGTTTCCCAATCGAGAGATTGCGATCGTGAGCGGTGTGGCCAGCCCCATGCCCAAATCTGCCGGGTGATCACCCTGACACTGACCGGACGAGGGGAGCAACCAGTACAGACCACACGCAGCCTCAAGTTGCGACTCGCGAACGATAATTATACGGGAGGCGATGAAAAGGTGTGGACGTGATCTTAACTAGTGTTCATGAATAAATTAACACTGGTCCAATTAAGATAATATGAAAATAAATTGCGTATGAAATTTTTGGTTTAAATGCTGAGACTGGTTTATTCAACATTTTGTATGGTGGTTTCCATCAACATCGTACCGAATTTTCGAATAGTAAAGACCACATGAAGGGTTTAAGTTTATGTTTTGTTACTTTAAAAACGTAAATTACAATGTATGATAGTGATACATCTACATGTCTACCAATTGTAAGCACAATACACGTTTGCGGAATCTAAGCTGCAAAATACAGCGGAGCAAACACGGGTATAAATCGGATGGCAATAGTTCACTCGGCTGGCATAAAACAGGCAGCCGGGTGTAAGTGAGACGGTAAACATGACAGGAACACGGCCACAGGGGTGTACCGTTACAGGCGCAAGTGCCAATTGTAACCTAGTTTATGATCGAAATATTATAAATGTATTGCTCCCGCACAGCACTGGGGCCAGATAGATAGACCTGCCAATGTTTGGAGAGAATTGAAAGAGTTATTGCCGCTGCCTGCTTCGCCAATCTTAATGACTCTACCTCCATTTTAAATACTTTCACTTGAATTTATTTTGAAATTTATATTCATCGATTAATTATTAACAAATAGTTACGATATTCAATTTACTGCCACTGTTGCCGACGGTTTTATTGGAGTTATATAATTTTTTTACTGCGTTTTGTTATTTTTTGGTGTACCATAGCACTAAAATTTGGCCTGTACAAAATATCGTATCCTTATACAGCCTTTTATGACCTTGATCTACTTTAAGATTAATTGCTAAATACAGTAGATCAATTATTAATTTAGAACTCCCTGAAGCCCTATACAGTCATGAAAACGTCTTGGAGTGAAGATTTATGTTAACCCAACAACATTTTATTTTTAGGCGATTTATTTTTGTACCTTGTTGTCCTTATTGATAAGAACAACAATATGGTTAAACCATAGTTTAATATTGTTATTCACTCTTGATACTTGAATGCAGTCTTCAATTGATGATCACAATATGCGATATGTATTACATAGGTAGGCAGATAAAATTTTCCATACATAATAATACTCAGATACGACGCGAAGGCTGTTTCGTGTCGAAGATAAAGCATGCATAATCAGATTATTCGTTGCATCCATACCGGAAATTTATATTTCAACATATTTAATTGTCACCACGATTCCCATGAAGACTCTCGGTCCCATAATGAATTACAGAGCCACGATCTGTGACGCAACACCCGCTGCATCCCAATAAATTGCATAATTGGTACCGAATTTATCAGTGAAAGTGAGGAATCGATGCACGAGCTAATGTTACGCCGGTTAATGATAGATGGTCTCGGCGAACTGTGCCCTCGTAGAAAGCTCTCCCATTATTCATTATTTGAGAGCCGAAACCATTGTCGGTGACTGATTTACAATTACGTCCAGCGGTCGCGCCTCCCCGCCGCACCGCACCGGTCCCGTTCACATCTCCAATTGCAACTTTATAGGAGTGTATAGAAGATTCCATCTGGATTGCACGTGGACCATACGAGTCGAATTATGCCTAATGAATGGTATAGACATTTTAATACGAAATGATTACTAGTTAATTTGTTATCTGGAATATGTTTTGGGAAGTAGCTTTGACTGTAGACTGCAAGAGCCGCGCTGTGACAATCTTGCAAAATTTTTGAAACCTGAAGATTCTCGAATTGAAACCGGAAATCCGCCTACTATGTGTAATGTTTTAATATAACATTTTAAATATTCTTACCTCATCATGAAGTACTTACTAGGTTTAGTCAATCAGAGCTATAAAAAATTATCTCGTTTCTAAGTAATGTCTGTCTTTGTTAAAATTTTATGATCACGAGTATTTCACAGTTTATTCCCTGGGCGTGCTTATTACTTCCGCGATAAACGATTTTGCAGCACCTCAATAATATTAATACGTAATAAAAATTTCACACGTTCAAAAGTTTCATTACGTATTAGACATAAAAGAAAATTTATAGCAATATAAACCTTTTATTGGTTGTATTTCAGCTTTCTACCATAATATCAGTTCATAAATTTCATTATTGGGATCATATTGTAATCACGACGAACAAGCGGAAAATTGAATGTCGCGAACTGCTATCATAATATTTTCAAAGGAAACAACATCTTGTAGATTCTATATACACTGTACACTCTGTCTGAAGGAACATATCTCTGTGTGCATGGATGCAGTATTGTTTTCTCTAAGGCTGGGACTATACGATCCGTAATCCGGAAGGCCGTAGAAAATTCAGAGCATTGAAAATAGAACCCAGCTTTATTACAATAGAGTTGAAAATCGAAGTGTCGAGTGTCAAGCTGTCATAAATGACGTTGACATTTGACACGACACTTGTGTGTTCGATCGAATTTTCTACGGCCTTTCGGATCCCGAATCATATATTCCCTATCATAATCAGAGACATAGAAGACTGCTAGGAAAATTTTTGGAAAAAATATCACTTGTTGCAAGTTGACGTTGCAAAGGGGATGCAAAATTTCCAAGATGGTAAAGTAAGCCTCAGATAAAAGCTGTATGAAGCCAAATAATAAATTACTAGATGATGACCTGCGACTTACGTACGCGTACGCGCAAAAAGAAATCGCAGGAACTGTACATTTTGCTGCGATATAAAGTAACCTATGTACTAATCCAGACTCTAAACTACTACTATACCGAATTTTATTAAAACCCGTTCAGTAGTTATTGCGTGTAACATCCATACATCCATCTTACAAACTTCGCGTATACCTAATATTAGTAAGATTTTATTTTGTGTAATCTGAAATTTTTTCTCGCGTCGCCATCAGCTTTGCACATGAAGTTCGGCTCCATCGAGGACATAATACTTCGACAGTGGACAGAGTCGTATGTTCGCTTCCAAAATAAAGAACATCAATATCGTATCGAGGCACGGGCGGCGTCTTACGAAATACTTCGTGTCTGGAGCGCGCGGCTACCGGGTTCGACACCCGGGCCGCGCAGTCTGCTTGTCATTGTTTGCTTTAATTGTTCCCCGGCTGTTTGTCTTCGTTCCTTTCACCGCGGTAGGTTTATGCGCGGCGTGAATCATGGCTTTTTTACCGGCCGGTCGCCCTGCGCCGGCGCAGCTTCCTCGGTCGTTAAAATTAAGATAAGTGTTGATAATTGTATACAATCCTCAGGTGAGTAATGCGAAAGTGATTATTATGTGACATCATAATTCTCCAAGCGCCCGCATTGGTCCGCGGCTTTATAGAGTCGTCTCGGAAGTGACAGATTAAATAGAGGATCGTTTATTGTTTTAATATAATGAGGAACTAGAGATAATTTTGTGCGGCGACATGCAAGAACTTTGTACCAAATAATTATTGCAAGAATTAATAGGTACCAGGTAAAACATTGCTTTGGGCGCGTTCGACGAAAAATTGTTGATAAGAAGCTTTATGTTCTCAATTGTATACTATGTAAGTTGTACCACGAATCCATTGCGAATTGAAATGTACAATTTTAATAAGACTGAATCTAAGGTGAAGGCTAATCGGATCTCGCCCAAATATTATTTAGATTGTAGGTAGTATGTAATGTTATTTGCTGGTACTAATGGAAATTATGTGAAATGTCAATTAGTTTTCGTGGTGCTAAAGTTACCTATCTCAGGGTCAAAGGCCGCGGTTACTGGTTCGTGTGATTGTTCATCCTACAGGAAAAATTTCCATGCCAATTTATATTAGATTCTTATTTTTTACTCCAAAATAAGTTCAAGTTTTCCTTGCTAAAGTAGTGCCTACTCTGTTAGAAGGAGTAGGTATATCTCAGATGCCTAATTTTTCTTCTCAGTAAATAAAAAATAATAATTAAGTAACCCCCAAATTGTCAAGCAGTGAGCGAGCTGATGATGATGAATTATAGCTAAGAACACTCTCCTCCTCATGTCAGCTTCCAAACAAAATAAAACTAAATTGAAATCGGTTCATCCATTAGGGACCTACGATGCCACGGACACACACACACAGACAGACACGTCACACTTAAATCACTACTCTGTTTTCACCGGGGGTTAAAATTGTCTGTCAACGGTTAAAATCGAATAAGATTTATACAGCGAGTATTACCATTTTAAAATGCGAGACTAATTCAAAATTACCTCGAAACTAGACCGTTATACAAGGACAGGTATGGTAAAGATCGGCGATAGACGGAGCCGCGGGCGACCGTTAGCCAAAACCGATCGATATAATTACATAAAGCTCCAGATGTGACTCAACAAAACGATACAAGTTTACAAAATGTAAAACCAATGTTGTTATCTAACATCGATTACTGCCCACGCGGCATGTCGCATCCGAGGCGGTCTTTTATGTAAACACGCTGGGCCAAACAATAAATATTGATACAAGATAAGTGTCAATAGCCGGCACATACACTTCTTATATAATTGCTCTTGCCATAATCGGAGTTGAGCTTTCTTTATCGGAAAGCTGTGTGCTGTCTTGGCTTTGAGATAGGAAGTATGAATGACTATTTTATGGACTCTCTATTCAAAAGCGTAAGTTCCAAGATCCAAGACCTTAGAGACGCTTGTCAGTGCTGCATAAGTAATTGATAGAGTATTCATATTTAAGACTAGCTGTCCCGAGTCCCGACACACATTGTTCTGTCTTAAGTAGGTATGCACTAGAATAAATAAATAACTACACCTACACACCCGTCACCAACATCCACATTCTACATGGTGTAAAATTTAATCGTCGTGCTTATTGTTTTCTCCGAAATTTTTTCCAATATCTCTCTCCGATTAAACCTTTCCTGAACATCCACAACTATTTCAAGACCAAAATCAGCCAAACCGGTCCAGCCGTTCTCGAGTTTTAGCGAGATATTGGAATTGCAATATATTTTTATATATAAAGAAGATAATAATAATACTTGTCTTTATTTTTCTTTAACTCATCATCATAAACATTACCGTCATAATCATACACTTGAAGTAGGAAATATAAAAATTAATGATTGTAGTGATGATGAATGTAAACCATTAATTGCTTCTCTCTGCATTGTAGCAGAATAATTTAAGATGAAAGATACCGACTGAAACTTATACAATAGAAGAGCCGTGTTTTGATACGAATGCGCCGGCTTGACCAAAGAAATATAGGGATCGACGGAGGCCCAAGGGTATTAAAGACCAGCAACGAATTTAGTATTCCTCTAACGTAGTCCACGGACACCCATTGGGCGGTAGTAGGTAATCGTTTACCATTTAGGTGGGACGGCACTACGCGGCAGCGGAGCGACGCGACGCGACAGTTCCCTACTAATAATACCGCAATGGAGTGCCGCGTCGCGTAGTTCCGCTGCCGCGTAGTGCATTATATCTCATACAATTTCATACAAAGAATATTTGGCCGTGTCGCGACGCGAGCACCGCTGCCGCGTAGTACCTACCTTTAAGCAGTCCTTCGCTTATTTGTCGGTCTTTCGAGAAAAATAAAACCGCTCCGAACGATCGCAATAATAAAATCAATACATTATATGATGGTAATGCCCGCTCCACACTTCCTCCGTGAATCACGGACCGCGAAAGGTCCGCGTAAATGAAGTGAAACATAACGCGAAAATGTGCGAATCGGTTCCACACTGTCGTGTTCGCGGACCTGTCGCAGTGTCCGCAATTCGCGGAGATAGTGTGGTGCGAGCTTTACACAAAGCGCAGAATTAGCATGTGGTATGCGGTGGGCGGGCAGACTCCTTCCTGCGGAAACCGAGCATCGAACCGGTTGCCCGGCAAATGAGAGTGAAAGCCTCGAGCAAATTGTAACGAACCTTTTTGGGATTATTCTAAATAACCTGTTTATGGTAGACCTAAGAATCTGCTAGAATTGGCATTATGTGAGTCAATTTTGATTAGCTAAAAAGCATGTCAGAGGTTCGTCGTATCGAAATCTCTGTCTCTTTACATGCTGTTGCAAACGGGCCAACCGGTGTGCAACTGTGCGTAAATAATAATAGAAATTAAAACTATTTTTTAGGGTTCCGTACTACGTGAATCACGAATAAAAACAAGAAAGAAACCCTTAACTGTCCTCTGTCTGTCCGTCTGTATATCTGTCCGCCCTTATCACTTCTTTAACCATTATGAATAAAAAATGGGTAAAATTTTGTATATATATAGATTGTATTATATTATGTATATTGAATATATTTTTGCCATCATAAGATAGTAATAATTTTATATTTAAGGGTGACTCTCCATACATGTGAAGTGGGAATGATTTTTTTATTTTACCCCATGGTATCAACGAATACTTCTTTTGAATGAAGGTGAGGTTAAAGAGGGCCATTTTCGAGTAATCGGCATCCAAATTTATTTCTATGTGTCCACCCCTGACATTTCTTAACTATTAGGGCCTTTTTCACAATCTACGGATACGTATTAGATAGCTTATTTGCATGTTTTGTCTCCGTCGCTCGATATAAAGTTAGCAGCGACAAAGCTTCCGAATTCCGCTATCTGACACTTATTTGAAGATTGCGAAGCAGACCTGTGTCCTTAACTTTAGCATTTTAACTTTATTGGGATACCAGACCTTTAAAGTAAATTGAAAAAAAAAACCTATTTCGCGCCTATAGTTACGGAACTTAGGCATGCTCCAGGTTAGGTTTTTAGTTTTTTATTTACTTGCCTTGTCTATCACTAAAGAGCTATGTTTGAGAATAAATCACCTGTTAAATTCATAAAAGCAGCGTTGCCTATTCATAAATTATATTATTCTAGTGTTACTGATAAAACAACCAGTGAATAAGTCGTAACTGCTTACCAATAACTCGTGGTAATCACCTGCTGTCATAACGTACGATAATCTCCGGACAACAGCAAATAAATTGTTGCCTTGACAGACCCTTTAAGGTTAGTGAAAATGCAAGGCCTCACTGAACAAATGGCTCCCATGCAAAATATATTTGACGATTTACATACATTACTTATACAAATAGTTAGTTCTTTGTGTTCATTAAATTAACCGTGTAAGCCGAGGTATTCTGCTTGTCAGTTGTATCGTTACAACGATGATTCCAATAAATGATATGCAATTTTCATTCTTTGAGAAACGTATTTTTTATTTATTTATTTTGTCTTTTAGTTTCGGTCAATTCTTATTGCCTTCACAGTAATTCAATTTAATTTCATTTTTTGTAAATTTCTCCATTCATTTATGTAGATATGACAACAATGTATAAAATACTTTACACCTTATTAGGTATTGGCCAATAAACTATTAGGCAATATCATTCCGTTATATTTACCTACAATATATAACATTATCAAAGATAAAACAGCAATTAACTTAATAAATGCCTATAAAAACCACCAAATATACAAAATTTACTATCGTATCTACATATTTATTCATGTAACCTATAAACACTTTGACCATTTTTAGAATAAATAAATGTTAAAAGAACTGACTCACAATCGTAGTACCTTTTTAACATAATTTACTTAAGCATTGGTTATTGTTAATTTATTGCATTCTATCGTGTAGTATTTTGCGTCTGTTTCTTAATATCGAAAAAATCAAAGCCAATACTGATTTGTCATCTATCATTAATCTTTCTTGTCAGATAATTATGAAGCCCACGTTGGCATAAGTTCCATGCAGCAATATACTTGGCAGAGAGTTATCTTTGTCATATTCGCCATAAAATATTAGTTGAAAGTTAGTGTCCACTAGTCTGTCAAGAATTGGGGGTGAATATTAACAACAGTGTGGGGGTGTAGCTTGTCCACGTTCGCCCACGAGTCCTGTTCTGCTGATAACAGCTGACTCATAGCTCCGTAGAAAGTATCGCCTTTCCCGATTAAGATAACGGTGATATTTATTGAAACGCGATTATTTACGTCAAAACACCTGTTTATTAAAATTGTAAGCTTGTAAACATAATCGTAGTCTGACAAGCGTTTGATCGTACTGATGGCTCGCCTACCGGTTCTCGGTTACCCTAGTCCGTCGCGCGCCGGTGAGATGGTTTACAATATAACAGGCGTATAGTATATGTGCGAAAATAAAAATGTTTAAATATCGGGATATGTTTCTATTTGTTTACGCTTAATTACAATTATTATAATTAATTGCTTGGAGATAAAATATGCTACAGGCCGTCATCCTGGGCCTCTTATTTTTTGTCGAAAAGTTTCCGAAGCCTTTGACTTGAAATCAACCATTCCATAGAAACTGTAAAATGTCATATCAATAAGACGTATAATCCATAGAATTGATGCCTGTTCAAAACACTACCGTTCGAAAATGTTTATTACCATCTATACGTTTACTGCTTTTAGTTAAGTCTCTGATTCTCGGTGTAGCCATCCCACAGTGAGAATTACACTTGATTCTGTTATTATTTATTGGCATTGCTTTATGAATGAATAAGCTAGTAACTTGAACTATCATGTCCTATTCGATAACCCTACTAGTATACCATTAACTACACGCAGCATGAGTACGATTGTAGGGAAGTGTTGTACATAAACTTTGACATCTAATGAAATTAAGTGTATAAAAGTCAAAATATATTTTTTTAATATAACAGAGAGCGGCAATTAAAAGTTGTTACATCGTTCTAAAACAATTATAATAAACATTGGACGTTTAATTTAAATTGATACAAAGTTAGTGAGATATGTTGACATCTTTTAAGTTTGACTCTCTTAAGTAGACTTTGTTTAAGAAGAACATTTGTGGCAAATTGACGCCGCCGTGACGCGGACGTCGATCCAAAATTGACGTAAACAGTGATCATGTAATTATAAATATCTAGTGCGTAAATAACAGAAACCCTTTTTATACCCAGTATTCAGTAACTGCTCTTATGTACAGTTTCTGAACATTTTACCCAAACTCTAGATAAACTTGAGTTCAACTGGCGCAGAGTTTCCGAATTGCAAAAGTATCATCTAGTTATCTTATTAAATTCGAGATATTTTGTTTTGCTGTAATTCGGCATTGTAGTTTTATGAAAAATATTTCTTACTTTGGGAGTGAAATGGAGCTTTAAAGTACTTTAACAAAAAAAAACAATATTTTTCTGTAAAGCTTTTAATTTCTTTCGGTGTCAGCGCCATCTATAAACGAACCCCATTGGTCACTTAAGTTAAACTTAAGTTTATATCTGCCACTTTTTTGTTCAGTAACCCGTTTTCGAACCAATAGCGCGAATGAATAGATAAACTACCGACAAATTCACATCAGAAACTGGGCATTAGTAAATTAATCCTGTCCGCCCGCTTTCTAATTATTATGACAGTAACATTGTAAGGGTCGTAAAAGTGTTTAAGTTACAGTAATGTCTGCGTCAACTCCAGTCATTATGGGAAACGCGTAAATAGCGTTAATACATAACAGCACGATGCTGATAATCTACCGCAATATTAAAGTATGAATGAAGATTATATTATCTGTGATTATAAAGTAAATGCGACTCGCGTATTGCAACGAGGATATCCAATGGCTATCAAAGTCATTACATTTTGAAATATAACTTGTTTCGCTACTTCCTTATCATAATACTGATGTGGCATTCGGCTATCGTTTCATATAACTTCGCCACTTACACTTTCTTTGTGGATCATAAATTTTATCGCCGGTTCATTATGTTCAATATTTATTGCATCCACTCCTACAGCAATGATTGCCAATGTAAGAGCAATCATGGTTTCCA